>JAVFKF010000012.1:0-1250000 GCA_036926295.1 Pachydiplax longipennis | reverse complement strand
CAAAGACAATTATTGTATATTTATACTCAATCTATTATTTAAATTGTGATTTTTGAAAGTATTTTATCACACAAATATGAGGAATTTTTCCAAACTTTTCGTGACGCAATGACTGCCGCTCGAGGCACACCGTTTGGCGTTCCTATTTATTATGATTATTATTAATTTATGGGAACGGTGGATTATTCACCTCCTTATTTATTTAAGATTCATCCTTTTGTGGTTGCTTTGTTATCATTTTTATGGGATGAATCTTTTCAGGGTTCTTATATATTTTAGTTATCGATTTTCTCGGCATCATCATCTCCATCTTTAGTACAGAATATATTTTGGTGGACCCAAACCACTTATTTAAGATCCCTTTTCTTTTATTGTAATTGAAATCGTTTAGAAGTTTTCCACTAAAATTCTCTTTAAATAATTCGACTACGTTTCTGCTTTTTTATTATTCTGAAGAAAGTAGTTGTAGATCGTGGCTTTAGCGAGATTTACAACTGCTAAGAAGTATTCCGTTTATATTACTCCCTCCTCTAGGAATTCCGGCTACTGACTCTCGTTTTCATCTCCCCAGAAGGCATTTGACCATTCTTGTTACCTCTTTCCATAGGCTACTCGATATCAAGCATTCATATGCAATATGCCAATATGTTCCCTTTATGGTGGGGCACCAGGGACAGTTCACGGAAACTATGGAGCATATTTTCTTCAGGAAGTCTGCCCGTCTATCCTGTCCTAGTCTCCATGCTATGACTGCCTCCTTCCCTAGGGTAGGATGTTGCCAGATCGTCCACCGATGCATTCACGATTGCTCGTTTGTATCTGGGAGAGGCCAGTTTTTCTTTCTCCACGTATATTATCTCCTTATTAATATCCTTTTCTGGGTTGGTAAGTCAATGCGTCAAAGCAGGCGGCTATTTTCTATTACGGCTATTACTAGCTCTCCGTCCTTGAATTCCTTGCAATCGGCATCCAACTATCTTAATGGGGATATGCGCCAGTCCTAGGCCTCCTTCTACCAACGGTGAGACCTCTGCCTTCACCCAGTGCTTTCCAAACGAATTCCGTGATTCTTTTATGAAGATGGTTCAGGAAGTTCTGTGGCAGCTCAGTGCTTTAAAGGGCAACGCCGGAGTCTGTTCACCACCTTCACCTTTGCTTGGAAAGATAGTTACTGAAGCCATCTCTCCAATACACTTTTCTTTGGTATATTTTTCATAGACTCTCCTTTTGGATCACCGAGGTAAGAACTTCTCCACTGAGGTGGTTCCATCGAAAACCTCTCCATTCATCTGCTCCACGACCCGCATTACATTCCCTTGGATTTCCAGGGATTGAGCTCTGCGCTGGACATCTTTTCGTAGTTATTGAAGCAGTTTTGTATATTTTTAATGCCCTCTTCCGTGGACGTGAATATGGTAATGTCATCGGCATATTCCATCATCTTCATGGAGGGAAGGCTGGGTAGATCTTTATTTTTAAATATCGGAGTTGGGGCTTGGTTAAGAGGGCATAGAGTTGCCCAGAATCTAATTCCCTTCTTAATTAAGATTGGGGCTGTAAGAGAATGACCCACTCTTGTGAGGCACTCGGCCCCACCGTATGGAGTTATTATATTGCCTATAAGATGCTCTCCAAACCCCATTTTGTGAAGAAGACCTAGTAAGAGAATATAGTTTATTTTATTAAAGACCCGACGTTGGTCCAATTTTAAGAGTGGTTCATTCATTCTGCTGATTTTTCCACCGAATGACGTCCCTTGTTAACCAGATGCTATCGAAAATTGAGCGGCCAGGTATGCAGTAGCTCTGATCTGGAGAAATCATTTTTTCCCTTACTGTGGCGATCCTTCGTGTTATTGTTTTGGTAATTATTTTATAATCTGTGTTTAGCGAGGACACTCGCCTCCATTTTTTGACAAATCTTGAATTGGTGTCATTTCCTTTTTTATTAATGTGATTACTGCCATTGCGGAAGTGAACGGAAGTCTGTCTAGCTAGGCTCTCGTCAACTATCCTCTTGAAAGGAATGTTTAGCTCATTCCAGTAAGTGTGGAATTCGGCAGTGAGACCGTCCATGCCTGTTGCTTTTCTTTTGTTGAGTCTTTTGAGACTCCTACTAATCATCCTGTAGTTGCCGGTAGAAGACATGGTCTTCATTTTTTCGTTTATGCACTCGATTGCGGTTTGCTGACTTCTCGACCCATAAAGATCAAACACGTTAAATATCCTGTTTTGAGCTCTGATGACTAAAAACTTTAGAAATCACTGAGAAATTGCTTCTATATTTTCTATGGCAATATCGTCTCTCTTCCTTACGGCCGTTCCTGGCTGAGGTGTTTCGGGATTAATGATATAAAACTCATATCCGCTTAGGGTGTTCAGTGTCTCTTGTCCAGTATTAGTTTTTCCAAGAATTTCTTAAGTTTTTCGTACCGTATTACGAACGCCTTCGGAAGCTTTTTGCAATCTTTTAAAATTTGCTTTAATCCCTTCCTGCATTAATTCCTCTTCGCTATCTGAAGTGATATTTCCCTTGCTATCGTTTTCTGCTGTGTGGATCTTTCCTTTGTTCCCTTCCCTCCGATTGTTTTGGCAGTCTCTGAAGAAGAGTTTTTCCGCGTCATCTACTGTCACTTTCAGTGGTGGAGCCTACTTTCATGAAATTCCGATCGGGGCCTCGGAAATTTCGGAGGCTACCAAATTTTCCTCGTTCTTTGGTACTTTTCTATTATAGTTTGCCTTGATCTCTGTGTCTTCATTTCGTTGCTTTGCGGGTTCCTGTGTTGGCAGTTCCTGATGATGCTGACAATTTAGATAAATGTGCCCTTACTTCCCGCATAGATAACATTTCAGATCGTCAATCCTCATTCGGTATGGTGTGTCAATGACGAAGGAGAGTAACTCCTTGACTCTGAAATATGCTTCTCCATGACTTTTATTCTTCCCTGTTGATTCGTAGGGAGAGGGTTTGGATTGGAGATATCATTGCTCCGCTTATTATTTCGATCAGATAATTATTGCTCACTTTCGACGGTACGTTTGATACTATGAGTTTTTCGTTCCTTCTGGCTTGTACCCATTCATTGTTTCCTCCCTGATCGTTTAAAAATCTATACATGAAATCTTAGTTTTTGACGCAAACTGTGTTGTGGAAGAGACGAGCGGCATTGGTACAGCTTCCTACAGACTCCACATCTTCGATTATATTATCTTCTTTTGCAGTATTTAGAAGGGCTTCAAACTGCCAATTTCTTTTATGGACTGTTTGGAGCAGATGTTATTTTTTCCGTCTTAATAAGAAAAGCATTACTAGAAGGTTCCGATCGGTTAGCAATGAGTGATGCCGCAGTACGATTAGCATAGATGCTAGTTATCGATGGAGTGGATGAGGTCGTTGAATTCGGTGTTTTATTACTGCTTCCTCGGGAGGGAGAGAAATTCCTCCGTTGTTATCGCTTGCTTCTGCATGAGACTCACAGCTTTTGTCGAATTCTCAGTTTGATTAGCTTTCTGGGAGTCGCTAGTAATTTGGTGTGGGTTGGGTTCTTCCCATCGCATTCCTGACATGGGGATGACTGATTCAACTTCGTCAAATGGGGCTCTCATTTGTGAAGTAGGTGAGTCGACTTGCGCTGAATGAGGTGGAGATGCGTTGATTTTAAAAGATGATTTCTCCGTGGAACTCGAAGTATTAACCGCACAGTGATCTTTGATAGTTACTGATACAATTCCTTTCTCCCTTCTCAGTACCATAGAGGAGTAAATCCTCGGAAGTTGATCTATTTAGTCGCCTGAAAGTGTGACTGCCTGAAGCAACACCTTCGTCTCCTGGTCCATGGTTAGATGTCATTGTGGCATAGGATGTAGTGGTACGCTTCAAACAGGTTCATTTGTAGACTTTCTGATTGTACTTCTGCCGATTTGGAAAGCGGCAGCCTTATCTTTCGCAGCGAGCACTCTCGTTCATTCTATTTCACCGAACTTCGATTGATTGCAGTTTCATTGCAAACCACTGACTGAAAAACGTCCTTAACATTAGAAGACGGTTATTACACCGTGAAGCTCAATAAACACAACCGCCCAAAGTTAGACAAATTATGAAAACCGGGAGATCGTCAAAACGCGTCCGGATTCTCCAGAATCGTATGTGTGTATTTATGTATATGTATGTATGTATGTGTGTATGGATGTATGTATGTAATTACACACACCGCCTTTAGCGTACACTCAGCTGCAACTTCATAATCGCAAAATAAAATCCTCATAAAAGCGGTGATCCATGCATATAGTTCTTGCGCACGAATGGGATGTTCCGGCTTAAATCTATCTTTTAGGTGATACCTCTAGATTATCTTAAGAAATTATAATGATGAATAATAGTAATTAGAGATGAGAGAGATACTAAGAGAAACTCAATTAAATTTAATTATAAACTTATCGGCATTTATCTAAAATGTTAAAACTAAACCTAGACACATTAAGAATAAATACAGAAATAGAAAAGTGAAGAAAGGAAGCAGAACAGAAAACGAATTGAAGGAAGAAGATTGTTATTATCTCAGAGAATAAGCGCATTTAATTACCGATTCATTGATCTGAAAGCATGCATTGCTCAACGAGAGCTGTTCCAGTCATCGGACGAGCTAAATTTATGTTTCGCCCCGAGGTATTCTTTTGTTTCTTGGAGCATTAAATTATTGGAGTCGTTGGAATTACGTGAAAGAGACTGGAATACTGCTAGAATGCAATAGGATTATTCCATGGCTCTTTAGCTTTATTCTCCATTTTTATTTGGGTCAAGAAATTTTTTTGAGAGAAGTAAATTTTTAAAAATAAGAATTTTACACGCATTGATACGAATAATCAACCACGTTGTCAATATCTAATAGATAAAGGAAGCTATCAATAAATAATTGATGAGTAAGTAAGATTTTTTCCTAAATAAATCAATTATGTGAAAATAAATCAAATAAGCCATAATTGAAAAAAAGATACAATGAATAATGAAAGTAAATCATAAGGAAATATGATAATTTATCCATAAATATGTGACAAGTAAATAAATAATAATATATGTATAATCATGTTGCAAATAAGGTAGGTAATTAAAAAATGAAAACTTAGACTGTATTAAATTCAGAGAAAAAGACGAGGTTTCTATCATAAAGAGAAACATATTCCACATTTTCTTTGGTGAAGACTTGGTCACTATCACGCTTTTCTACGAAGGAAGATAAGGACTTATTTAAAGCATTTTCTAGTTATAGATAATATAACGGAGCAATCACTCCGTTTATTTTTAGCTCAACCAGATTACTTATTCATGAAACTGATTTTAAAATACTTTGAGTAGTATTTCTTTCGCATGATCGAACTATATCGGTGAAGACTCATAAACTCTCATTAACAACCATTTTCTGGTCGTAGGCAAGTCTGCCATTACTTTCCCTTAATCAGTCCCCATTTGGACATAATTTGGCCATCCCGTCAACGGCAAAAACCAACTTTAGGTCTACGGAAATACCGAACATTAAGCACGCAATTCATGAGGGCAATGGACTTTTGTAGTAATTACTTCATAAATCGTAGAGATTCTCTAAATTCGTAAAAAAATGATTTTCGAAAACAGTGATGCAAGAGAAATATTGGCTCAATCCTTCCTTTTGAAGATGTCACACATTACACTCTAAGACAGCTAAAGAAGCACTGCGGCTGTATTAACGATTATCATCATTACAAGGTCAATCACATGACATTACAATTTACAACATTTACCTTAATTTACAATATTCATACCAGATCGCAAGATAGCCGGTCTCTTCCGCAGAAAAACTCAGGTAAAAAGAAACAGTTTCTTCACATTCCATCTTCGAAGCCATAAAAATCGACGTATGCCATCGAAAAATCCGAAAATACACTTTCTCTGTAAAAATTTGTCAAGTTTGGCGCTCCTCATCTTTTTATCTTTAAAAATCATTTTATTGCTATGCGAGATTTTAAGTTCCTTACTGACCAATTTCGCTGGCTTCTTTCGGTTCTAGCTCTGTTTTGATCTTCCCCGGATACGGGATTAGCTGAAATGAAGTGCGAATTAAAGAAAAGGGAGGAAAATCACCAATGCAATTTGGCTATTAAGAACGAGAGAGAGCGAACTTTCTGAATCTCTTTTTTTCAGCCTTCTCTACGCTCTCACGTCGTTAAATTCATAGAAAGTTGAGGTTCACAGCAAAAGCCGTTTCTCACGCCGAATTGATATTACCGTTTTTGTGACTACCCCGTCCCACAGCTTTTGCAAGAAGCATTCAGCGATACCCGTGGAATTTCAATTTCTATCTTC
Organism: Pachydiplax longipennis; assembly: GCA_036926295.1. NCBI lineage: Eukaryota > Metazoa > Arthropoda > Insecta > Odonata > Libellulidae > Pachydiplax > Pachydiplax longipennis. The sequence continues at coordinate 1,243,664 of JAVFKF010000012.1, read as the reverse complement.
AAATCTAATTGCCTCAGTTGTAAAGTCTCTGCATATACGAGGGTGGTCTGAAAAGTTTCCGACCTCAGATTTTACAGAAATCTTCAGAAAATTTTCAGAAAACATGTCGAGAAATGGCGAAATGTCGGAAACTTTTCAGACCACCCATGTATTTACTATACATATAGAAGGAAATGTTCCTGGTATCTCATTTCGATAAACATAAAATTGTATATAAGATGAAAAGTGTAACAAGTACTTAAACTGCGTCTCACCTAACTTTCATTTCGTTCATGATGGAAGGAGATATCTTTCATTTTTTTTGTTCAAAGGACTTTCATAATATCGTTCATAACCCTGATGGATGCCGAATGATAAAATTTAACCTTGTCACTAAGTTTTGAAAGCTATGAATTGAGTTATGCCTAGGTGCTACCTTCAAGTCATTTTTATTTTACTAGTGGACCAATAAAAAAAGTAGTGCACGTTTGTGCACAATATGTACGATAATTGCCAAAGAGGTAATCGAAACGACATCCTCTTTAATCTAAACGTCTCCTTAACGGTAATGAAGCTACTTCTTCTAAAGCCAATTATTTTTCACTTTCTCATGTTTTTGTCCTCGTACGACTCATTTTAGCGACGACGGCTTGGTGTGATCCTCCTTAAGATGTGACTCGCTCGAGAGAATTATCTTAATATCATAAATCATCAATGCCATAAATTGCACCAACTGAAATTAGTATCCATTACCTTGTTAGCCCCGGCACACAGTGGGTTACAATCGAAAAAGCTGGCCAAAATGAGAAAACGGTTTTTTAAGTTATGACTTTAAAACTTCGTATAAACATTCTTGAGTCAATTCTAACTTCTAAATTTTAATTCAAATGTGAAAGTTATTTACGTTGGTTTTTGCGCATTCAAATTATACAGCGGGTTAAAGTTGACCAAATTTCGCGAAAAACGCCGGTCTTCGATATTTTGGAAAATTCTTCAATTTCAAGCCGGTGCTGAACCCATATGAAGACATTTATCACGTAAACTACAAGGCCATGTTATAAACATATATTTTATCTTTCATGCTGATTGATTTTAATTGCCGCATTTGAATATTTTTATAAGTTACATAACAAAATGGCGGACCCTTATTTTAGAGCAAATATTTGCCTAAAACGAGGAAACTATTAAAAATGGACATCGATGAATACGGGCTAACTTATACCACACTATTCTGTGATGTTTCCTGAAGAGGAATCTGAAGACAACTTTTGCGACCGTCTGCGAAGTCGATAAATTAAACCAACTCTTCGCTGCAAGGTCCTCAGCCGCGCTGCTCTGCAGGACGGTAATGGGAGGAAATCAACACGGATTTCAAATGTATTTTTTGTAGTTAACAAGCAATGCTCCGTACATATTTCAGGTAATAAGAAAAGGCAGAATAAAACCCGGATCTCACGGCGGATAATTAGAGAACATATATTGTACTTTAAAAAATGTTGTATGACGCCGGACGATAGATACGCCGATTATTTCATGAATCTTACGCTATACTGCTCTTTTTTAAATGAAAATATCCATTTAACAATTTATAATTAATAAGAGTAGTAAAATAGGCTTCAGCCGCTGTTGATGACGCTTTTGAGAGGACTCGCATGTTGGACTTTTATTTTATAGAAATTATGAGCTGAATAATTACCCGTCATAATTAACATCTTGTGTGAGAAGAAAAACGCCTGTCTGAAGATATTTGTGCTAATTCTCATTGCAAATCGTAATACTTCGGCGCCCATATTTCTTTTTTTCCATTGACGAATTCTATAACCGGAGATACTCTTATGACGAATAATACCAATAGCCATTTGATTTATTACATAATCTTTGTTAATTATTTTATTAATGGATTAATTATATTTCCTACGTCTGCAGGTCGTTAGAAGAATATTTTATTAAACTATTCCAAACTGTTTTCCTAAAGAAAGCTGGAAATGATGAGAGAGTGGCCTCTCTGTATACTTAGAATGACTTGTATTTCGTCGCATTGCGAGAGTTAGATTAAAGTAACAGACGTGGAATATTTTAATGAATAAATTATGGATAGAATAACCCCCTGTAAATGGTTAAAAGAGAAGACAAACAAATTACGTCTTCTCCATTATCTTGCTTCACTGAATAGAGATTTATTAAGAGATGTCGTGTAATTGATCACACGTTCTTTGACGAATCAATGTCGTGAATGAGAACTGGATGTGGTGTACTAAACATTTTAATTACACCCGTTTGGTCAAATTAGATAGTCCCTTTCAAACCATTCGTGTTTACACAGTACATTTTAGTCATTATTCTTACACCCGTCTTCTTTAAGTTCCCCGGTAAGCCAAGTGGGTAGCGCGTTCGACTTTGGAAAAAGCGATCCTCGTGCAGTTCCATACGCGATATTACCTCAGCTGTTTTAATAATACTACTATTTTACATGTTCGAAACAACGTAAAATATCTCTTTCATAGCCTGAATGTCTGATTTTTGATTCCATTCGGATTTTACAGAGCGTCTGTTGGATTTCAACTCGTCGAAATTTCGCTCACGTCCACTGTGAAGCCAATCGCGTAACACATTTTCCCGACGTAAGATACTCAAGCAACAGGCAAGTAAGGATTTAGATGAGTGAAAACATAAGGATCCAACATTATTAGTTAGAGTATAGCTGGAATTTAGATAAATCACTTGTTGATGCTGAACCTTTGTCTGTAGGTTATCAAGGGAATCTTTTATGAAACGCAGACTGTTTATTCTAATTTATTTTAATACGAAGAACAGAAGCTCCTATCTAGATGCTTCGTTCTTATTCTACAATTACATTCACAGTATATCAAGTTTCAGTAACATACGGTATAATGCTTTTCTAGGTGAAATTTCATTACAACCATTTATGAGCGGGAATAAAGACTTGCGTTAATTGCTGTATTTCTCAAGATTTGAAATTACGTAGTTTAGTGATCTTAAAAATGTCTACATCTACATACGATATGTACCCTGCAAGCCGCCTTTCGGCGAAAAAAATTAATCCTTGAATCGAATGTTTCTAAGTCTCTGATCTTTCTCGCATTATCAGAACGACCCATATAACAAGGACGCATAATATCGGCCACATCTTCCATGAACGATGTCGCGTTAGTAGTATATGATAATTTCGTAGCTGTTAGATCTTAAGTACTGCCTTTGATAAAAAATAATTAATTATCAAATGATTAAAGACAACCTCATCAAAATAACGACGATAAGAGGGTGAAGAAAAAATGTGAGCTCCTCCTTATTCACAGCGAATCTGAATTCATTTTTGAAGGAGTTTTCCTCAACTGCGGGATGTAGAGAAAGAGATGTGCAATTTAGAAGAAAGTTGAATGGATTCATGATTTTCCTTTCTTATAATGAAACTTCTTTTCGTATGAATAAAAAAATGAGGCTAAAATCCTATTGCATTCTTTCCTGATTTTTTCTTCCGTAATAATAAGCTACTAAGTAAACTAGAATAATGATAAAAAGTCCTTCTCAGAAAATTTCTCAGCTACCGAGGACGAAAGCATGCCTTCTGATACTTAGCTATTCAATACTCAGCTGATTCTATTTTTTATGCGATCTTTGGTTCATTCGCTTCGTCTAATATTTTTTAAATTTTCTTAAAGGCTTTCAATCTTCGCGGTCCTTAAAAAGCACCAGTTTTTCTTGCAGCCATCATAGTCATTCCACCTCAACTTGTTTTTTTTTTTTTGTTTTTAACATTTTATTTCCATCACTATTCTCAGAAATTTATTTTACCACTATTCACTTAAGATACCAAAAGTTTATCCTATTGGCAAATAATGTAAAGTGCTAATTTTAAGTCTTTTATACAGCTATAAATTTAATCTCGGGGTTTGAAAAATTGAGGAAAAATATGGATACAATGAAACCCACGAGTTTCATAAAGAATGTTATTCAGAGAAAAAGGGGCGCACGCTTTGGTAATAGCTGCAAGATGATGAGTAAAATTAAAGCACGTATCAAAATTAACGATTAGAAAATTGAATGAAAAGAAACGCACCGATCAAGTGTGCTTTTCGCGTGATTCCCAAAGCGTCTGGGAAGTCATCATAGATCTGTCACCGTGGACAGCACATTACCATAGACCAACCTATTCACTGCTGGAAGCGACAAAGGCTCTCGCCCGGTCCGGAAGTAAAACTAGCCAAATTGGATCTCAAGGATGCTTTCTACCAAATACAGATCAAGAAAGAACATCGGCAGTTTTATGGCATCCACTATAAGCGTCATAACTATCGACTTTGCCGCCTGCCAATGGGACACACAATCCAGCTCTTCGGTCGCCGTGGGATACTGTTTGACGTGGATATGATCATCTATTTAGATGATTGGCACCCCGAGCTCCGCCGGGAGGATGTGACCCTGTCACAGGAATTGGGAATTACATTAAACGTTCCCAAATGCATAATAGACCCTGTAACCTCTATGGAATATTTGGACGTAAAAATCGACACCGTCCAGATGACCCTGAGATTACTACCCAAAACCATAGCCAGGCTACATATGGTTTGATTCCTCGCCTACGAACTATAGATATCCCAAAAGTCTGCGGATTCATCAGCTGGTGTGTCTACATTCTACATCTCCCTCGGTTCCTCATCAGCCAAGCATACAGTCGAGATATGAAGTGGTTGCAAAGTGCTACGACGAGCACCTCTTTACCAGAGTAAGGCATTTCGACCTAAGGCAACACAGCAACATCCAGGTATACGCAGACGCTACCCTTACTCAGGGGGTTATATGTGTGGAAGTTTTTGACATAAAATGGTCTTACGTTTTCGACAGCCCTATGCCAATCAATGAGGCGGAAGGCTTCATGGCCCTTATGTGTTATTAGAGCAAAAGTTATTTAATTATAATGTTTCACTTACTGTATTTTGTGACAACCAGTTGGTTGTACACTCCCTGAACTCAGGGAGAGGTATTTTCTTCGCTAAACCTCTGTATTGCGATATGTTTTTAGAACTAATAAAGGACCTGCCACTTGGCGTAGCCTGGGTGTTCGTTCCGGGTCAACTTAATCCTGCTGAACGTCCTTCACGGACTGTCCCGAATTAAATGCTTGGTCAGCGACAATTAAGTCGCCAGCGGGTATTTAAGGTGGGCGCCCTTGTTGGGCAGTTAGTCGATTATCCTGATCCGAGCGATCATCATCTGGGTGCAAAGGTTCGAGAGCAAATGACACAATGCTAGAAATTTACCAACGGATGGCGTTCCTGCCGTAACTAGATGACCCGCCCATTGGGCAATAGGAAGCGCCTGTTTTCGGCGCGAAACAGCGTTTCAATATATTATAATCAGTTCAGCCTCTGAGTTGGGAGAGTTCAGAAGTTTTTTCGCTGTAATTCTTGCTTTTTGTAATGACTTGGTGAATTCTTCGTTTAATAGTTTAGTTCGCTTCTTTATCAGGTCCAGAATGAATATGACATAAATATGACTACACCTTGACGTGGTAAAGGGGCTTGTGTGTTCCCATGATAGCTATACTGGCTGGAACTTTGTTCCTGGTAGGGTCACTCATTCCAGAAAGGTCAATAGGTAGGACGCTGACAATAGGTAGTCCACGCAGCGTCTGTACCTCAGTGAGGCGGCTGCAAAGGCGTCTATACACCTGTGGGTCGGCCTATATAAGTGATGGTATCACGTTAAGAACACTGTTGAGGAAGGCAAGGGGAGACCACCTCGACTATCTATCCCATGAATATGATGTGCCACAATAATTATATTGTCCCTGGCAAAAACGGGACTCAGCCCTCTAGGGAGAATGTCGTGCCCGGCAGGGATGGTGGTAAGGCCATCCCGGTCGTCATTCCACGAAATCCTTACCCATCGACACAAGAGAAGAAGAAGATGACCAAGGAAACCAGGGTAGGGAGCTGGAACGTCAGAACGATGCTTAGGAAAGGGAAGTTAGAAAACGTAAAGTTAGAAATGAAGAGGTCCAACATTAACATTCTGGGGATATGCGAAGTTAGGTGGAAGGATGGGGGAGATTTCTGGAGCGATGATGTGAGGGTTATATTCAGTGGGGGAAATGATAGCCAGAGAGGGACAAGGGAGTGGGAAAAAGTCTTGCTATAGAGTTGGACAAGGGAGTGGGAAAGCAATGATAGCCACCGAGCTAATAAAGGGTAATGTAATGCCTGTAGAAATTAAGGCTGAACGAGTAAACACTGTTATAGTTCAGGTGTACCTCCCTACGAGCGATTACAGTGAGATTAAATCAATTTAGTTTATAGACAAATAGAAGAGGTGTTAGGAAGGGTTAAAGGTAATAAAAACCTTATTGTAATGGGGGACTGGAATGCTGTGGTTGGGCAAGATGGGGACGAACTGCGAGAGTTCGGAATAGGGAACAGAAACGACAGAGGATAAAAACTGATGTATTTTTGCAGGAGGAATAGCCTGTTTATCACCAACACCCCATTTCAACACCATAACAGACGGAGGTACACATGGAAAAAGCCGGTGGACACAAACCGATTGCTCCGCCACGAAGACTCAGGGACCATGGGGATTAACTTGCTTGCTACCAAAACCAATACTCATGTTCAGGGACCCGGGTTTGTTCCGCCACACAAGCATGACTCAGGGACGCATAGGGTTTAACTTGCAACCAATTCAAAACAGTAGAATATAGGTATTACTCATCTGTTTCCAGTAATCCAAGTCCCTTCGGTGAGGGAATCATACAAACATGTTGTCAATGTTGCCAATTGATGTCAATCCACACTAAAACTTACCACACAAAACATAAGAATTTGCACATAATTAAATCATTCAAAGCGATCATTAAAGCTGCAGTAAGGTGTATGGTAATTTTAGGCAATGAACATTAGATAAATGACAGAGGAAAAAAAACTTTATTAATACATGTTTTCAGTATATTCCCATATAAACAGCATTCTGTAATCTCCTTACCGAATCCCCATTCATAGTCAATAATGCAATGCAACCACACAGGTAAGTAGTATAGGCTCCTACTTGCTTTCTTGTAAACACTTTCAAAACGATAACAAAAAAGATAAACGAGAAGTATTTACCTTCACCTGGATACACATACCATCAGATTCAAGACAAAACCAAAGCATAGATATACAAACAAGAGGGTATCGGTTTATCTTGCAAGTCAAATCACGCTTTCCGAATTAAGCATTCTTCTTCAGAGTCAAATAGAAGTCCGAGTTCGTTCGCAAAGTATTCACTTGGCCAAATTCTTTAGCAAAAATGCAATCGTAACCCAATTCATCCATGTTAGAAACCTTATAACGGTCCTCCGTCAGCATCCAACTGAGGTGCAAGTTTCGGCGATAATATCTATTGAATCGCGACGCTTTTCATTGAATCTTTCCTCCTACTTCGAGCCATTAGACGCCAAGGACCTCTTTGCTGCCGCTCGGTCGCGATCCTCCTTAAAGTGAGTCATTAATGACGGTCGCGTCGCCCACGAATAGAAGGATGGAATGCCACCAATTGCCAATAGTAATCAAATAGGGGGGATCCAGTGGATTTTTGACTCATAGAATTTATGGTCAGCTGTAATTTCCAGAGGACGCTCGCCCATTCTAACATCAATTCCACCCCAATACGAGATTGTGCGAACGTAGCGAACCTGTCATTCCCCATGAGAGCTTCTGGGGTGATAAAATGGAAATGTATGCTCCCAGAAGTACAGAGTTCCGTCAAATAGCGGTATCTAAGGTTGGTTCCCGAATCCGCAACTATGCAGCGTGGATTCTCAAAGATGGTGATGAAATCCATCACTTTACTCACCGTTTCAGTGCTTGTCAAATCTAACAAAGGATAAAGCATATCGAATTTCGTAAAAGAATCCGCAAGAATGAACATATGTTTAAAACCTCCCTTAGTTGATGCTAGTGGCTCCATACGATGAAGATGAACCGTGACGAAGGGTACGAAAGCCTTCTTAACTGAATTTGTTTGGGTCCATCGCGATCTTTGTATAATTTACATGTTTAACAAAGGGAAAAATATTCACTCACAAAATTACGTGATCGAATAAATCAGAAATATCTTGAAATTACGTCAAATACTATGACTGCCCTTTTACGGCAGAATTCTTCATAAAAAAAAGTCTCAGCAAACCTATACGACATTCCCTCGGAACATACCATAGTAGCATTTCCTTGTCGTTTATATTTTCAACATGATAAAGCAAGTTTTTCTTTTACACAGTATTGCTTCGGGACTAAGTTCCCTTTCCTTACGGCATCAGTAAGGGCAGAAGTCTCCTTATCTACTGTCTGCTCAATTTCTGGCAACGTTTGCTCTCCAATGTGGTTTACACCTCTAATGGGAGGCGGATTACGACTTATGAATCCCATTAAGTTACAGATTTTAGATTTTGCAGACCTGTTTATATTGAAGACGAAGGGATAAACAAGTCATCCAAATAAACTAAGGCGACAGTGCCCTCGAGAGGTCCCAAAGCGGCATTTATGGCTCGCTGGAACACTGGCAGGGGCATTTGCCAGGCCAAAAGGCATTCTTAGATATTCTTAATGGCCATCGGGAGTCATAAAGTCAATTTTCTCTACAAATTCCGCTTCGATGGGAATTTGATGGAAGCCAGACCCCATGTCTAAAGGGGAATACAATTTCTGGCAAGTAAATCGATTCGGTTATAGATTATTGGTAGCGGACATTTGTTTCACAGTATCTCGATTGAACGCCCTGAAATCTATGCACATTGTCAGCTCCATTCTTCTTCTTCTTGCTTAGGAGAATGGGGCTGGCAAAAGGAGAACAGCTTTCTCGTATAATTCCATTGACCAACAGACCCTTCACTATTTCTCGCATCTTTTCCCTTTTTGACAGAGAAAGACTTAGGATTGTAGGATATAATGTGGTTCTCCTTCAAACGAATATAGACTACCCGTAGGGACAGGATTTGCAAGGATGCCCCATTTAACAAATCTTCATACTCTCCGAGAGTTGATATTAACTGTTGACGAACCGCTCCCTCAAGATGGTTAATTAAGGTGTTCGTCCATTTAAAGCTCTCGAGTTCCAAACTCATCCGTAATGAAAGCCAAATCTGAGTTAATAAAAATGTTTCGGCCAACAATAGCATCGCAATTCTCATAAGAGACCTGAACTTCTAAATAATCCCATTCAACTGTAAATAATTCAAACTCTGTAACCAACGTCGTTTTCCAAGACGCAGTCAAAGTGATCGACTCAATTCCATTAAACACATCATAAGCGAGGACACTGCGGCATCAAGCCAACCTTATCTGCTATGCCCTCCGACATTAACGAGCAGTCCCGAATCAGACAAACATCCTACGGGTTTCCCTCGTATGACCGCTGGGGAAAACCGAAAAGACGTACAGAAATTACATTCTTCTAATAAAAAGAGATTAACATTTATCACTGACGTATATCGGTCGACTAGGTCCTCATCCAACATTCGACTGGACTGTGGCCTGGCTCAAAGAAAATATAACACACAGCCCGACTAGTCTCATTAGATCACGCGGACTCATTAATTGATGGTCCCTTTTAACGCGGAGAGGTGAATTTGAGGTGATTGTCGGTCAAATATCTCCTTTCATCCCCTTCTTAATCGGAGAAAGTGAATTTCGCCATGGAATGACCTGACCGATTGCAGCGGAAGCAGCGTTTCCGGTTGCTATCGTCATTCATTAAATATCTGTCACTTTGCGGAACCAATATACATATGCTATGCTACTCTTACCGCAATTTCTCCCTCAGTCCAACCGAATTCCGTTACCGGTTTACCAATTACTGCAGTCCACTTCAAATTCAACAACCTCTGGACCGTACTTTGGGATGGAGAGGTTCGGATGGTCCAGCACGAGGATTCGCCGCCATTTGATCCCTCACGTCAAAAAACAGCCCAGACAGGCTCTTCATTAATTCTTCTATATTCAACTAATGTTATCCAAAGCGCAATTAGGATCCCACTTCTGATGTTAGCTCGAAAAAGGTTGAGACACACCAAATGAATCAATGGTACCGGATGTTCGTGACCTCTACGTGAGGTAGCAGCCAGCGGTTCTCCGGTAACATTGTATTTCGGTCTCTCGGCCCCAGGGTACTCTTTACCCTCACGGAGCAATCCCTGACATCACAAATATATACCTCCGCGTGACGTCACATTACTCATCGCTAACACGCGTCTCGTGGGTCGGCCGCTTCAGGAGTTCCTCTTCTCCTCTTTTACTACGAACTCTCGCTACCAACTCTAGCTAACAACACTCTTAGGAAAAGGGGAACACCAATCTGCCCTTCAGAGGCGATATTGTTCACTAAACCTTTTAAGATGCGTAACATGGACCCTTTATCAGGCGAGGTTAGGCCCGTGTGGGCCTCTCTTCCACTTAACCTCATGTGAAATTGATATATATATATATATATATATATATATATATATATATATATATATATATATATATATTATAAGTAAATATAAAACAAAAGAACGAGTAAGTGGGAAAAATCTCTTCAGCTGAAGGTAGTCAAAGAAAAAACTCACGTTGCGGGAAAACACCCACAAGAATGGGGGAAAAATTAAGGTTCCAAAACCTAAACTTGATACGAAATGATTTTTAGCGTTTATATTCACTTTTACAGAATAGAAAATATTCAACATTTAGTCATATCTTAGAGTAAAGAAAAGGATATCATACCTGCGATTACAGAACACTCACCTCCCTGAAATACAAGCGTAACTGAAGCCCAAGCTTCCATAAACATTTTCTGTGCCCGAAATACAAAAATATGGTATTATTTTGCTCAACTATGTAAGAAATTCAAAAACCGAGTTTTGTCAATGGTTTATTATATTCGAAATGGAGTATGAATGACCATCATTTTTATATGATAGATCTTCAAGAAATGCAGCGGCAATGGCTTTGCTGCATCCTATGAAAAAGTATCTCAATGTATGGTGGTATGAAAGTGAGGCTTCCCCCTCTTGCTTCCCTCTCTCATATCCAAGGGTTTCTTTTTTGGAGGGATCGACTGTATTAATCCGAAGAAAAAAAGACCTTCGGCTGACAAATGATTGAGGAGATTATCCTTGGTGTTTCATTCATTCATCCGGAGAATCTCTTACAGTGAGGTAATGAATGAGAAATTGATGATTTAAAAAAATCTCTTTTTGAACATCATATATATTAGATAGTAGAGATTCGTTTTCATAACTAAATCATGATGATCACTATCTGTAGTGTATAAAATTGTTGCGTTTCTATGAGTACGAAAAATTTTTCCCACGGCTTATTTTCCCCTTCTCTTTTAATTATTTATTGTCATTTGAAAGCGTTTTAAAAGAACTGAAAAGCATGGCAGAGGATTTTTAAATCATCCGCTCACTCATATATTCTTTTGCTTTTACTAAACATATTTATGGTTATGTCTCTCCTGCCACCTCTTCATACTTTACTACGCAGTATAATGTTACTTTTCCATCGAAGTAGATCTTCTCCATTACTTGTATATCGAAGATTCCCAACTACACATTTTATCAATTTTCCAACTTGGAAATTCGTTTTCGAGAAATGACGTCTCACTAGAATTTATATACTTCTATTAGAATCTCCTTCCGTTATCCATTTAGAATAAAATATAAATGAAAACTTTTGACGTAGAGGTGCTCGTCCATTATTACACCACACTAACAATATAGATCACTTGATTGGTTTTTAAGTTATGATTCATTGCAATTATTGTTATTTACTTTCTTTATCCCTCCTCTATCAAATAAGCTATGTTCCGGGTTCAAATTGATTCAATGGTCAATAGGTTTATTATCATCTATATATTTCTTACCTACTTGAATAACAGACATTCGAAAATAAAAGATGGAATAGAAAGGAGACAACCACAGTCGCAATTCTGGAAAATCGCAACTGCGCATACTTCAGCTGAAGAGTCTAAACCTCAGACAAAAGAACTTTAAAGGAAAAACAGACGAACAAAGAAAAAGAAGTGAGAGAAATCCATTTGACAAAACAATAAGAAAGAAGGACGAGGAGGAACCAACAGAGTTATACAGATCCAGAGGAAGAATCCTTTTAGACATAAGAATAGTATGTACATAAAACATACAGGAGCAAACAACCTCTCGACTGAAATGGGTCGAAATAAATTATAGGAAAACTAGTTCAAGTAAATTTGAAGGTCATATTTAAGGTATGATTATTTGACATCCATGTAAGTAATCTTTAGGAGATCTACTAAACCCCAATACTGACACAGGCCTTTCATCCTAAAAATTACTCCAGAGAAAGGTCCCGTATCGTCCAACTCGGCTGTCAACTCCCGCTGCTACGACAGAATTGCAATTGAAGAGAGAAAACTCGTATTCAAATATCGATGCTTTAATGAGCCTAAACTCTCTCATAACTAAAATTTCTCTTATAACTAAAATTTCGAACAAACAATTCAATTACAAAATTTAAAAAACAATTATAACTAAAATTTCAAAGAGGGAAATGATCATAGTAGGATGGTTTACGTTTGCCGCAGTAAATTAAAAAAATAGTTGAAAGCAAATAAATAGAAACGAAAACCCTAAACTCTCAAGTAAATGATTTTGCGTAAAATATAGAAAACGATTTCATCACAGGAAAGATGCTTAATCGACACTAAATTGTTCTTTGGCATATTACAATTCGAAAGTTTGATTTTTCAATTCAAATTAGAGGCACAAAATATTCGCAGGATGATTACGATAAAGGAGACGGAAACCAATAAATAGGTATGCGAAAAATAGCAGATTCGGTGAATGAGTGAGCCAATTAACATGAGTGGCAATGAGGTTTTTATAATAATTCGCGGATATTCGACAAGTCGGAATCGAAGCCATTCCGAGGGTTCTGATAAAGAAGTTTATCTTTCGATAAACTCTAAGGACTCGCAATAAATTCTGCGAACTTGAGAAAATTCAGCGCAAAACGATACGTTTCGTTAAAAATGCTACGAGAAAAAGGTAAGCGTCACAGAGATGCTCTCAGATGCAGGTTGGGCATCATTGAAAGAAAGGCGGTTAGAAGCTAGGTTGCGACTCCTTCATAAATTTAGAGAAAGCACGTTTTCCCATGACGTAGTTGATATTATGCGACCCCCCTGTTACTTCGGCCGATCCGATAATGAGAGCAAAATAAGAGAAATAGACGCTAGAACAAGTCGTTTTAAGAACTCATTCTTTCCGCGAACAATACGCGATAGTAATAGGCTAAAAAGTAGCTCAATCGTTTGGTGATTATACCCCCTGCCACACGCAGAAAGGTGGCTTGCAGGGTATTCATGTAGATGTTAATAGACCTCAAATGCACTGGGTCTAAAGCTGGAGTGGATCGAACAAACTCATCGAATGAAAATCACGCGAAGATCCCTTACAAATTCTAGCGAAGTCGATTTTTCCATTTCGTCATGCTCTACTTGATCTTATGACATATCTCTAACATGATTGTGTTTCTGCGCAAAAGAGTTGGCAACCTTCCGATTATTAACTGGCAGTCTCAGGCAGACATAAAAAGGGATGTTTTGATTTGTTAATCCGCTTAAAAATATCAACATTAAGCGAATTAATCTCGAAAATGCTTCCTGAGATATCATCTACCTTATAGGGCCTAAATTTTAAAAAATCCTGTCATCTGTCCCTTTCTGTTGCTTTTTTCGAAAGAAATAAGGGAACTTGAGCGAGTGATTTTGATGCGTCTCTTGAAAAATGTCCGTAAAAAAGGGAATTGGTTTTCCAATTCCGAATACTTTCTAATGGATTGGAGATCGTCAGGATTGGATTCTTCAGCACATTTCTTTTACAGCTGGGAATATTGGCCAGATAATCATAGGATATTTTCACTCTTTCTTCGTGTACGTGAACATTCCTTTTTTTAAATTGTGGATCAAGTCGCTCTCTCTTTATTAGATTAGACCCAATATGAACATCATAGTTAAAGAATGGTCTCTATGAAAAAATACAAATTCAATAAAAAATAACTACAGTAAGTTTTCACATTCTAATTAATATAACTAAGATGACTAAGAAATCTGATTAGACCAAGTTTAGATAAAAATTCCATTGCATCATTACAACAGTGCTCATTAGCTTTACACAGATGAATTTCCTTACGTAGATTATTATAGGTTACACACATTCCATCAAAGGGAACGGTTTTTTCAATCTTTCCTTATAAAAATCCTCTTTTGCTTCCACTTATTAATAGGGACCATTTATTAAATTTACTCAATAATTTGCGATGCACGTTGAAGACATAAAAATAATTAATCAAGACTCACACTGCATTTCCCTCTTTGTTTGGAAATTCAGTATATATCTAGTAACAGCCCACATAATTCTCAAAGTGGGGCGAACGTAATTTGAATAATTCAGAAACTACTTCTCAATCTTTAACTTGTATTTTTTCAAATGAGGATCCAAATCGCGGAATAATATTCCAACTTACGCTTAAAAGTTTAAGCGCCGTTGCTAATTTACCCTAAGGAATTTTTGTTACGCGCGTGATGCAATTCTGTAACAACTCTTTTCTAAAATAGCTTAATCAACTAATATATTTCACACATTTCTGATATTTAATATATTTAACATCTTATGTTTTTCACGCGGAAAAAATTACGGTATCCCTTGGAATCTTGGTGCTTTCATTCATTGGTTATGCGCATTAGTATTTGTGCCAAGTCACCTATTCCGTAACCTAAGCGATGTAATTTTGGAATTGATGAAGACATGCATATCGATGCTAATGCGTATCTTCCTTAAAGTCGCATCGATATATTTCTGAGATCAATAACTACTAGAATGATTGATTGAATAATGATAATCGCCTCTATCTGATAGTAAACTAGATAGAAACATAATTGAGTGCAGATATTTCGGTTCCCACTGAAATTTGCTGCCACGCGCTGAGGGAAGCTGTGGCTATCATTATCATTTCTCTTGAGGCTCTTATTCGTTTACCCCCCAAACGCCCATTTAAGTTAGAGATATTAGTTTCTGTAAGGTGCATGCATGTGAGTGCATTTAATGAATGAGGTATACCTTAATCTTCTGCAATAAGAATGACGAAAAGAAGAGAGAGAGAGAGAGACACGGTTGTTAAACTTTAAAAATAATAATAAATTACTCCTAAAGTTTAGGATGACGAAGTTGAGAATAAGATGACAAATTTAATAAATCTCATAAGGTCGGGGCATCGAACCGAACCGCAAACCGTTATTTATTCCATACCGAGTCCCAGTTCTCAAAATGCGTATTTTACTTAAGAGTATTTGGAAATTTTTACCTAAAAATGAGTAACTTCGACTTGCAACTAACCACTTGTAAATTTCATCATATTATTTACTGTAAAGTATTGTGAAATAAAGCAAACTATGAGAAGTAAATGATGAGCGAAAAGAGAGGATTGCACGAAAGCGGAACTTCGAAAAGCATTAGTGATGTTACAAAGTATGTGCATGGCATATGAAGAGTGAGGTTAAGAAGGAAAAGGCATTCCTCAATATAACTCGAGTTAAAGAAGAATAAGCGGTCAGCGATGTGGTGAATTAAAGAACGACTGAAACGCGACTACTGATAGATAACATTAAGAAAATCGATAGGTCCTCCGAGAGGATATATTAAACGGTACTTCATAAGCTTATGAAAGAAATAATCTCGATGGTGAAAAAAGGGAAGAGAAAAGACACCTCGGTTAAGAGCTAAACTATTTTATCCCACCTGGAAGTTGGGAGTTTGTTCTGCGACACACCAACAGAAATTAGGTTTGCTCTTCCATTCACTTATCAATACGTCAAATATTTAATTCGGAAAGGTGTCTTTTTCATTTAATATATTCCACCAGCGATCCAAAAACCAGCAGAAAATTTTCTAATTAACCTAAGATTGAACATTTTATAATTAATAATATAATTGAATAACTCTATACGTCTATAAAAATATATCACTAACCGGATTATCAATGATTGTACCAAACTGTTAGAATTTTTTGACTTCAATAGTTCTGTTATGAACTTTTTTCACTCTGCCTAAACTTATGGTGCAGAAAAAATATGAAAAATTTGCAAATAATCAACGTTTTGCTTCAACAATATCGTTATATTAATTGCGGCACACTTATTCCATGTCACGGGACAAAGGCTGGAATAAACTGCTGTATAGTAGAGTGTATAATTGACTTTCTTTTGATACCATCCTGTTGCAACCTTGTATTGGATAGCGAATTTTCGGAGGGATTATCTAAATATCATCACTGATGATAATCTTCTCGACATACTTCTATATGCAACCCTTAATTTCAAATACATGAATTCCTTTTCAATAGATATGAAGTCGGACGTAATGCAAATTATGATCCAAAGTCACCTTTGAATATTTATTTATTTATATACAATATAGTCAAAGGAGGACAATTGTCCGGTAGCATCTGATATGATTTAAATATCTATTATATACAGTTGACACTCCGGATATACCTGTATATAGATAGTTGCTTGCATACTGCAAGCTATCAGTTGAATGCAGTATCAGACAGGAAGGCCTCAAAACAATGTTCAGAACTTCGCGCAAATGACCGCCTGGCGTCCAACTAAAGACCCAATCGTGCAAAACAATTGCATACTAATGTAAGATAAGTGCCATTCTGACCTGTTCCAAAGTATCAATTCAATATCTGATCGGGAAGGTCCTAAAATAAGATTAGGCTTTCCGCCTTTGAAATACATAGTAGAATAGAAATGACGCTCAGGCAAGAACCGTCAGAGGAACGGCGAACAGCAAATGTGAAATATATGAATTGCCTCTATGTAAATTCCATTTTATATCATTCCCGGTTATCGGATATGCATTCAATTTAATTGTCAAAATTGACCGCCAAGCATTTTATACCAGCATTTTATACCAGCATTTTATATATAAGGCCATTCCCTACCTGTACGACGTTTCGTCATCGGCTGGCTCACTCGTCATGTTATTTCATTTACAAATACCCCAAATAAAATATTTCACATTTTTTGGGAAAGGTTCAATGACTTTCTGCGTGTAGACTGTTCCATTCCTCGATAGTTCTGTTTAAAAAGCAGTGTTTCCTGTTATCGGTTTTTTGTTTTACGCATTTCACTTTGCATTTATGATCGTGTCTACCTTGGCAATCTGCCTCTTTTATCTATCGCTCATTTCCTTTTACGCTGGAATTCATACGAAAGACCTAAAGAATACTGATAATCTCTTCTTCCTCCTCCTGTTTTCTAAACTATCCCAACCTAATTCTTTTAACATCTGAGAAACGCTGCTACGATTTTCATATTTCCCCAACACGAACCGAGCCGCCTTTCTTTCTATCTTTTCTAATTCCTTTTTAAGTCCTATTTGATAGGGGTCCAATATATATTCACCGTATTCTAGTATCTGTCTAACCAGCAATTTATGCGCAGTTTCCTTTATTTTCTTGCTTAATTTTTTTAGAGTAGGTATTACAAAATTTAATGTTTTACTGGCTTTACCTATAATATTCTCAATGTGCGCATGCCATTTTAAATCTTTATATTCCTTAGACAGTAGACAATCCCTTATTTTCCACCCTGATATTAACGCAGATTCAAACACCGACAAATGCGGAGCTTCTGTTTTTTCTATGGACCACAAAATTATTTCAAATCCTTTTTCTCTTAAGATAGTACAGCTATAACTTCGGCACCAGGGTATAGTTTCTCCTCATGACTCTTGAATTGATTTCAAACGAACTTTGGGATTTCAATCGCACTCAAAGGATATGTCTGACAAACCCCATTCTGCTGACGATGAAGAAATTAGATTGGCTTTATTTGATCGATTGTCATGGTTTCTGAGGCTTTCGTCGTGATAATTGAATTTCCCTCATGGTAGGTGGTGGAAGACCGCCTTCCAGTTTTGGAAGGAATAGCTTTTTAGAAACTTTAATGTCATTATTTTATCAGAATGGTATAAAGTTGCGATGAAAGCTGAGTTAGATGGATCTATCCCAAGTAAGTCTCATTACCTCATACATCTAAATTTATGTTGAAAAAAGAAAGTTTGTATATTTGTCAGCTATTAAATATTGGATAACCAATAGTTTCACAGCCTCCAAACTTAAACGTTTCTTAAATGTCCTACATCCGCAGTTAATAGGCAGGTTTTTATTTACACAACCGTCCCCAGTTCGACCTCAGACAATTCAGAGAGTGCTCATAAGAAATATATGTAAAATTCACTTTTATCGATTGCAGACTTTAGTTATTTTGCAAAGTTAAATTAAGAAATACTTAAGAAGTGTAAACTAGCACCTAAAGATGGGATATTCAATTAAAATTCCAACTTTTATCGTGAAATATCAATTTCGACTACTTTTTGTGAAGTTTTGATAATATTTTCCCAACTACAGAGGCAACCCTGACGACCAAGGCAATCCGATACATAAGACCGTTTAAATGGAAAAGTTAATGATCGAGTAAATGAAGAGGACAGCATTTCTCATTTACGATGACAAACCGCTGTGAATAAAATTGTGTCTTAATCAGCTCGATTGAGCATATAAAAGAGGAGAGGATTATTTTACTTCGTTATGATGAAATAAAATTTTTACCCTTGTAGAAACATAAAAGAGAACATTATTCGGGATATTAGTAAATATGAAATGTAAAAGGAAAGTTTGGTTCAACGCTAAAGTTACAGTTTCTATTTCCCGATAAGTCGAAAACATAAAACCCGGAATGGTGATAGAGGCGTTTGAAAACATTCTTTAATGAGGTTCACCGTTTCTCTAGTGGTCCTTGGTTCGATGCAAGAGAGTCATTCCGATGCTACCATGCCTTTCAAACGGGGAAAACGGAATCTTATTTTAGGACCTTCCAGCTAAACTACTGAATCAAAACTTTGGAAGATGTCAGGATGGCACTCATCTAATATTAATTTGCTATTTTCTCTCACGGAAGGGTCCTGAGTTCGACGCTAGGCGGTCTTTTGTGCGATTTATTGCAATCTGTTTTGAGGCCGTTCTCGATGCGATAGAGCAATCATAATCACGGTGTTTGCAGATAAGATGGTCTTCTACAGTACCAAAGGAAGAAATGTTGCCAAATGACCGTGAGTTCGATGCCAGGTGGGTGTGAAATTGTTCCACAAGAAATGCATTGCTAAAATATTTGACGATTCTTTTTTAATGCCTTCTCGATAAGCTGTAGAGATAAAACCCCGGAATCGTGACAGAGGCATTTGAGAACATTCTCTCATGAGCTTCAACGTTTCTCCTGCGGTCCATGGTTCGATGCAAGAGTGTCATTCCGATTCTAACATGCATTTAAAACGGGAATAACGGAATCTTATTTTAGGATCTTCCCGATAAGATACTAAATTGAAACTTTGAAACACGTCAGAGTGGCACTGATCTAACATTTGTATGCCATTGTCTCTCACGAACGGGTCCTGTGTTCGACGCCAGGCGGTCATTTACGCAAATTTTAAAAAATTGTTTTGAGGCCTTTCTCTATGCAGGAGTTTATTCAAAATCACAGCGTTTGCGTTTGAAGTACTTTTCTATAGAACCAGAGGAAGAAAGGTTACCTACGACCGTGAGTTCGATGCCAGATGGATGAAAATTTCTCACGTAAGAAATGCATTGCGGCAATTTTTAAGAATTTTGCTGGATAAGCTACGAAGATGATACCCGTAAGGGGAACTTATTGTAAATTTTTACCAATTAGCTTGCAGTATGCAAGCAACTTTTACTCGTATATATATAGGTATATCCGGAGAGTTAGCTATATATAATATATATATATATATATATATAAGATAATGAGAGATATTTGTGCGTTCAAACTTCCAGCGAAGAGTTTCAATTTCTGTAATATATTCTATAATATAAGAAATATTCCCCTCTCAGCAGATTTTATGGTGCCTGAGGTAATCATTCAAGCACAAGTATGAGGATTTGTAAAAATTTGGAAATCTCTTCATTAAGCAAATATAAATTCAAATTATTTCATATCATTCATTTTATGTTAAAATTATAAATTATAAAATAATATACATGTTACTGTTTCAGGTATATATGGACTGATCATCCGCCGTTACGAGGTACTTTTATTTGTTTAATACATTTTCATTAGCATTACTAAAAGACTTTAAAAGTTTTCTCATAAATCGATATTTTCTTGCTTTAATATCGATTAATTTTAGAGGACGACAAATTGACTTGTCATACCTATAATTTTAATTGTTAATTCAAACTTCGAAGAAACCATCATTCTACGCAAAGCTTCGTAATTTATACGGTAATTTTAAACTTTTACCAACCAGATATGGTATACTCCATTTCTTAACTCATCATACATCAAATTACTTTTAACAAATCATGGTTCATATGAACGATAATGGATAAGCATGATATTCAAGCTTAAATTTAGGGAGCCCAGATCTCCAGGTGGTTGGTTTATTCAATTAAACTACCACGAAGGAACAATACCTCCTTTAATTTATGCTAATATGTGCTTGGGAGGATTTACCTATGATGGCGCCAACTCGTGTGCATTAGAGTTAGGCGATCAGGGTTCGAGTTCCAGATACGACGGGCTTCATTTCTTTCTGTTCTATAGCTGTGATTTTGAACTATTTCACTTTTCTTTGAAAGCCTCACTTAATCCTGGTGTTCAACACAATTCTTCTCTTATCTTCATCAGTCAGTTATTAAATAACGATGCAAGTCATCGGCAACCGTGCTTTAATGTATGTAAAACATTGTTTACTCATCATTGATATCCTTCCTATTTTTATTTGTGAACAATTATGATTTAATTTAAAATTTAAATTCATTCTTCATTCATCCCATCTGATAATCACCGATATGTGTATACTTATTTATCCGGTGTCCCGTAATGCATGGGAGAAATCTTTGGAAATTGATTTCACGCACTTGCCTACTTGATAGGATTATACATTTTGTGGGAGTCGTTAAAAATCCAATACATATTGATATTTTCTGTCCAAAGCATCCTTGGATCGATTCTGAACGACCCGAAAACACTCCTATAAGAAATGCACGTAAAGTTCACGTAGATCGATTACAACATTTTCTTATTTTGCAGAATTAAATCAGAAATAATGGTCCAACGAATAAACGAAATTAGTGCAATTTTTCGTGTATAAATCAATACCCCTGCCGACAACTTATGGAAAAGAAAGGCCCATATGAAATGTATGCGGAAGGAAGGTCGAGGTAAGGAAATTATTAGTAAACTTTGGAGATCTAAATTCATAAACATATATTTACAAGTGATATCAATATAATATCTCCTATACTGTAATGTTTTAAATTGTATGTTGCGAATAAAATTATAAATTAGAGATACTTTCATTCTCCAAAAAATTGATTTTCATTCATTGATTGAATTCATTTATGCCACAGCTTATTGAGTGTTGTTATTATGACGCACTTACGCCTTCCGATTTTGAGTATGGAAGTAAATAATGAGGGAAATGACGCAAGACAGTGATGATGACAGACTATGAATTATATCCTATTTATAGTCCGTCGAGTAAGAATTGGTTAATTATAAACAACCTTTGTCATGAAGACTATTATCAGTTTGATCCTGTCAGTTGAGTGACGTAGTTTGCCCTTGTTTTCCTCACTCGACCAGATTGCTATGAAATGCCCACTTAAGTGTAGGACACCACGTCTATAAGAAAAGTTTCATTTACCCATAAACATTTCCTTCCTCACGTGTAGGACTCCTGTTACTTTGATTTTCTTCATTCACCGTCTCGTATGACTACTGTCAATAGGAAAATCCAGTTCATCTTCCCGACAACGGCTGCATTCTATCGACACTCTTCTGTATCTAAAATTAGAAACTCGATCGAAGTGGCTTTCTTATTCCCCTTTATCATTTCCTCTCTCCCCGTGGTATGCTTTCGGTGTCATTCATTATTCGATCGAGATTAAAACTTCTTTTATCTGTAATTTTCAGCCTCCATCATACACAAATAAGAACTGTGGCTTACCTTACATTAGTCGTCATCTTTTAACCTCAATTTTTCGGTGCTTCGACACTTTATGTTCCAATCTGTGTCTCTTTGCATCTCTTGACCTTACCAAATTCTTCTTTGTGCACATTGACCATGTCAGGTTGCAAATTGCGGCTGAGAGAGAGTAAGTTTTTGTCTTGATAGCACCCGAGATCGGTTCCTATGAGTTGAATAGATCAAGTTGATCTTGATTAGATGTATAATGCCAGGACTCTCTCGCTTACTATCCAAAGCATCTTTAGAGAAAAGGTAAGAGGGATGAGATCCGAAGGATTTTTCAACTCTTCAAAAATTAGTTATAAAAAGCTTTGACCTGGTAATATAAGGTAGTTTATAGCCTCTCTGAGCCACTATAGAAACAAGCCCAACTAGGACTGAGCCTTCGAGTAAGAACTAATCGGTATTAATATTCATTAGCAGCTGCTAGAATATCATAACGCACCGAAGCTGTTCAGGGAACTTTAGCGTAAATGTTAAAAAAGTTCCTATTTTTTAAATTTTCATATATATTTTTATTTATCTGTGTCAATATATAGATAAGAATCCATACCTTTTAATTTTTATTTCCATATACGTTTTTAATATTATAATCTACAGCTTTCATGGTTCATTCTGTATAGCATTCTTAAAATCTACATTTTTCCAATGCTTTACTTTCGTAAACCGTAATTTTCTATGTATCCATGGTTTCACATCTCTAGTTTTCTTATTATCTTTCCGATATTTCCTTTGCTTCCATTGAAAGGATAATAGTATTTCATATTTTCCTTTTAGTGGTTCACTTTTGTAATTTATTATTCAATTGGTGAGATGTTAACTATTATTTTACTTCTAGAATTTATATCTCCCAATAAAATTTAAAAGAAAAATTTCATAATTTTCTAAAATGAATTACTTTTTCGCAGTTTAAATACCTTAACGAGTGATGCCTTGTTTATAGCGACTGCATTGTTATACTGTTTACAGCAAAGTAAGTCACCATCTTCCAAAGAAGCTCATGCTTAAGAATTCTCGGAAATACATTTCTCTATTTACTATCACATGATACGTTTTAGAATACGTTTCGCTGTTATTCAATCGGAATTTCTTATTATCAGTTGCAGAGGAAAGAATATGTCTTATGTTTTCACAAATTACATCTTTCCTCCAATTCATTCTTCTTATCCTTTTCCAAACTCATTATCTTGTGAACTATTTTCTCTTCCACTAGTACTTCCACTTCCACTCTCTCCTTTATCACCCGTTTCACTTACTCGATTTTGCTCATTTTGTCTCTACTTCGATTATTCTGTTTAACACCAATGTATATATTCTTAGAAATATGAATATATCCTGGATTTTCGGAACACAATTATGCTCTAGAGTGAAAAAGTGGACTTCTTTACAGTACACCCTTTAAGTGTAAGCCTCCATGATTTAGAAAATGTACAATTTACAATTTAGTTTGGCAACCTTATCATATTCCATTGGCATTCTATAGCCGTTAAAGCAAAAGCGAATGTCTTCTTTCTGAATCACTTCCACTTGCTTCTTTCGCGGTCAGTCTTTCATTTTTTTCCCTCAATTACTTAAGGAAATGTCCGCTGCATCTTGATGGGCAATTCTCTCTCTCTCGTTTACTCAGATTAATTAAGTTTTCTACCGTGGAAGGAAGTCTTTTATGTTCACAGAAACTAAAAAAAGAATCCTTTCATTTTATTTCGGCTCTCCCCTTCTTTTGGCCGAGAATGATTTATGGGTTTTATAATGGAACAGCTCCAGAAGTAGTTTTGGCAAACTTTTGTTCTTCTCTTGGAGTGGAAAAATGTTATAAGGTATAAATGTCAGTTTGCCACTCTGCCTGCATAGTCTACTTGAACAGTCATATCCATTCTAACACTCTCCTCCTCTGATTCGTTAGCGCACATAAAATTCTGAGCTAGTTATTTGAAAGGACTACTTAATGCCGACGAAAAGTAGATATTTCATCATCACAGAAGTTGCAATAAATTTCCAATTCTTAATCTTAGTATCGAACCCATGACACCTAGCGTCGATGTCTGCATTATTCTGGCATCTAGAGTGTAGGGCCAGTACGTCGTAAAAATCTGACGTCGACGGCACTTGTGGAACATGGTCAGAATTCGTATCCCCTATATCTATATATCTATATAGGTATATCCGGAGAGTTAGCTATATATAATAGAGATATATATATATATAGATTTTTTCGACGTACTGGCCCTACACTCTAGATGCCAGAATAATGCAGACATCGACGCTAGCTATCATGAGTTCGATGCCAGAAATTCCCAAAAATCGCAATTTTCCCATAAGAATGCATTGCGCGGATTTTTGAAAATTATTTTGAGGCACTTATCGTTAAGATAGAGTAACCAAAATTTCGGAAGTTAAAGTTGAGGTAGTCTTCTATGCTTCTCATGGATAAAATGTAGCCAAATGACAGTGAGTTCGACGCCAGGTGGATGCAAAATTCTTCCATAAGAAATGCATTGCGGAAATATTTTACGATTTTTTTAAATGGCTTCCCGATAAGCTGAAAAGATAAAACCCGGAATGGTGACAGAGGCGTGGGACCTTCCCGATAAGATATTGAATCGAAACTTTGGAACAAGTAAGGATGGCACTTATCTCATATTATTTTGCTGTCTTCTCTCACGATCGGTTTCTTAGTTCGTCGCCAGGCGGTCTTTGGTGCGAAGTTTTAAATTTGAACTGAGGCAGTACTTGGTACGATACTGTATTCAACGGATAGCTTGCAGTATGCAAGCAACTTTTACTTGTCTATATATATATATATATATATATATATATATATATATATATATAATGGAGAAGTAGCTATATATAATACATACGAGTAAAAGTTGCTTGCATACTGCAAGCCTATCGGTGAAAATTTACCATAAGAATCCAGTTATTCTCCAATACATATATATGACCCCTGTTCATATTCCAGGTTTAATCTTTCCATGCTATCGGGAAAGCATTCCAAGCATTTCTTAAAAATCCTAAAAATATATTTTATAAGAATGAATTTCGCGTCCACGTGGCGTCTAAACAGCACTCATTCGGTGACATTTCTTCCTTTCTTACTCTAGAGACCACCACATCTGCAAACTCATTGATTTTCATTGCTCTATCGCATCGACAGCGGCCTCAAAACAGTTTTCAAAATATAGCACAAAAGACCACCTGGAGTCGAATTCAAGACCCGTTCGTGAGTGAGAATTGCATACTAATATTAGATAAGCCATTCTGACTTGTTCCAAAGTTTCAATTCAATATCTTCATGGGAGGGTCCGAAAATAAGATTCCATTATCCCCCTTTGAAATGCATTGTAGAATCGGAATGACGCTCTTGCATCGAACCAAGGACCGTTAGAAAAACGGTGAACCGCGTAAAAAAAATTTAATCGCTTCTGTAACCATTCTGGGTTTTATGATTCTTGCTTATCGGGAAGGCATTCAAATAAATTATCAAAATTACAGCAATGCATTTCTTACGGAAGAATTTCTCACCCACCTGGAGTCGAACTCACGTTCATTTTGTAACATTTTTTTCCATTGATACTTTAGAAAACTACCTCAATTTCAACCTTTGAGATTTTGGTTCCTCTATCGTAGCGATAAAAGCCTCAAAATAATTTTCAAAAATCCGCGCGATGCATTCTTACGGGAAAAGTGCGATTTTTGGGACTTTCTGGTATCGAACCCATGATAGCTAGCGTCGATGTCTGAATTATTCTGGCATCTACAGGGTGGGGCCAGTACGTCGTAAAAATAGGACTTCGACGACGCTTGTGGAACATGCTTATAATTCGTATCTCCTTTTATTATTTTTAATTTCCACAGATCCGAGAAAAAGTAAAAGTGAACTTAGAACTTTACAAAACTCCTGAAGTCATATCGAACCTGTATATTTCTAAAATATCTTTACATTTGTTTGCTACTAATTAGATCATTTGAAAATAACTGTTTTATCGTATCATAAATGTGACGACAGCGGATTATTTCGTCAATAAGACATTTGTCTTTTTAGCGCTAGTCTATAATTTATTTCCTCAGAGTATATCTAGTTCAACCGACTTCTACTTTATATTTTGCTTCGAAATTACTTCTCTTATCGAATGCTGAGAGTCTTCAAATTAACTCAATAAAGGAGGTATTTCATGCTGCTCTTTAACATTAAGCAAAGAGATGAAAGTAAATCAGGCATTTGTCCGCCGTTGGTTGTATTATTGGTAAGTTAATTCAGGATTACCTAAGACAGTAACCGAAATGGCATACATTCCATTCAGACTTTATCAATCAGTCTTTCTTTAACCTGCCTTCTAAAGCAATTTCGTTTTTTGGGAACGAAAGTTATCCTTGCGCCCCGTACTTGCCTCCGCTCTCTTCTTCGCAACATAAGGCCATACATTTTATTTGATTTGCTGTGGTACATTTAATCTCCAGTCATTTGTTACTGTGATTTCCTTGTGTATTTATACTTATCTCATTAAAGGAAATAATACTTTGTAAAATTCTGTATTTTACTGTTTCCTGTAATGGAGTTCCTCCAAGTAAGGACTAACTCAATTGATATCTCATTGATTTGGACGCAATTGCGAAGACATTAAAAACGTTGATTACGTTTATTGACTTATAATGCGCAGACCAAACATTGACATTTCCTCTATAATCAGTGTTTCATGACGTCAGAGTATTCATTTTATTTTTCTCAAAACTGACTCTGTTAAAAGAACGAGTGACTGTAAAGAGAAATTTAAAGTCGTTTAAATCCAGTATATTGCTTTTTCTAAAAGATAAGTAAAATTGCTTATTTATAGTAATACACCCTATCCTCTTGGCCAGTTATTTATTTAAACCATTACCCTGGAAACCAAGACAGTCTTTTCGCAGCAAATACATTTGAAAAATAGTAAATATTCGTTCGTGTTCATGTTTAGTCCACAGACAGCCCTCTTTTGATTTAAAACTCATTTTTATAGAAGTTTCACGTCTCCTCTCATTCCGTTGATTATAAGGGAAATTAGAATAGGTCTAAGTTTTCTTTAAACGGGCGGGAGTTGAGGGGTATTGATGGCCTGAAGACGCTCTATTGCGGGGCTCTTATGCCAGTGTAATATCTGATATCACCGCTGTGTATATATTTATCAATCCGATGTCAGTAACTCCCATAAGAAATACAATTGAATCGAACATTTATTTCATACACCTCCCGGTAATTTAGAAATATGAGATTAAGAGAGGGGCAATAAATGAACAGATTTATATTTTTCTACCTAATGTTTCCTTAAACCGATTCTGGACGATTCAAAAATTCTCTCATAAAAATGCACATTTTGATCGATTGCAGCCATTTTTTCCTTGCAGAATATAATTAGATCCCTACGAAATCAAGACGTGCCAAAAGAAAAGAAATTAAATAAAGATACTTTTCGGCTGCTTTGGATTAGTATTTGAAAGAATTAGAGTAAAATATATGAATTTAAAAAATAATTTTGTAATTATAAAAAAAACATTCTCCATAACGCATAAGGCTATAGTTAAAATCGATTATTATTACGACATATGAGAAAGATTAGATGTACGCAGTGATAGTTGCTCGTATTAAATTAATCAAGTTCCGTTATTTTTCAAACGGATTTCACGAATATAAACCAAACCAAAGGTAAAAAGTGAAGTGTAGGGTAAAATATTTGCAAATGAAATTTAACAGAAAGAAAAAAATAACCACGATGTTCACAAAGAAGTGGAGTGGTAATAGGAAAAAATATTAAAAGGCGATATAGAAAAAAATAAGCTCTATGGTAGAATAGAGAAAATTAAAAAGAAGGAAATTCAAAATGTACAAATTATCCTTAAAATGTTTCATGAATTCGAATTTATCAACTGATTCGTTTAAAAGAATACGCTAATCTTCCATCCTTTTCTATCCTTCATCTGCTTCTTAATAGATGTTTTTTCCTTTTCATTTCTCATTCTGCCACTCTACTGATAGGTTCATTTCAGAAACAAAAATGTCACACTCGTAAGTTAATTGCAAATCTCATCGAAGACGTTGAAAGAATTTGGTATTGTATTTTTATAGATACATTATTTTTACAAGTCGTTACATATTTAGAACCCTTACAGTTTCAAATCGCTGTTGATTCTCGCTGATCTTTAAAAACTTGCCATGGTTTCTGCATGGACATTGCTACAAATGACTGATTTCCTTGCTTCTGGTCCATCCTAATCACTACTTCAAAAGAATGTCCTCAAAGCGAACTCTTATTCGGCTTCTATGAAGCTCTGCAATGACCGCCTCACGTAATGAGATACCGGACATTATGCTTTTAAAACACGCTTTTTTGTATCAGCGCAGTGTTTTGTTTGTTTTCTGGGAGCCCAGCATTCCAGGCAGGTTCTGATTTCCGCCACGTAGCGTCGCCTCATGGTGATGGCAATGGAATCGGAGACTGTGCTCTACCTAAAGATTCTTCGTTTCATTTTTGTGAGAGAAAGACGGCACAAAGGGTTTTAATTCTTTAGTTTCCCGTTTAGACTTGTATCCGAAATAGCGCTGTTTTTTGTTTTTGTTCGAAGGCAGCTAAGTAATCGAAGTTTTTGCTTCAAAGGGGAGAAGAAACCCCGCTTGCCAAAATTCTCCATTGATTGATGCTAAAACCGTTTTCGCCCAAGAGTAGAACACACCATTTAAACACAGCGAAACTAAGTAATGGCAGTCAAGGCCGTATTCTGCGCCGCACACTTTTTCTCTTTAGTTTAGCTGTCCTTCGTTGACGGCGACTTAAAATACATTCCGAAAATTGTTCAAATTTGGCCAGCGAAAGAAAATGATTTGTCCATAGTCATGTCTTATGCCACTTTCATTCAATCTTTGATCAGTAAATGCTGATCGTAAATAGAGACGTTCCCGTCCAAATGAACTGGGTTCTCATTTTAATTCTTTCTATCGATTTTAATTTTTTCGAATAAATCCATATCTTCGATATCTCTAACCTCAAAAATATATTTATGATATCGTTTAACCATCGGTTTTCAATTACGGAATTGATTAAAAATATTAATAGCGCGACATCGAGTTAAGCACCATAGTAATATAATAATAATAATAACATACTACAGACGAATACACAAATACTAAGACATACCAAAAAAATCACACCGTCATATTCCATGACAGTGTCAGTTTCGACATACCTCGTTAGTAGCGATAGGTATCGCTATCTACACATCCAGTAACGAAAATCTATGGGCAAATTCAAACTATTGCGTTTTCTAATCCCTTACCAATTGAACCTTAACGAAGTCCCTAATATCTTAGAGAGTGTGAGAATGTAAATATTACAGAATGTTTTAAAAATTTTCTTTTAGCGCTATAATGACGAATATTACGCGTCATTGATATAACGACGTATATATAATTTATCCTATACCGAATACCTCAATTCACTTAATGTATTTTTACATCACGAATTTAGACAACAATACAAACATCACTACCACATTGCCACCATCACATTTTGGTAAACTCTGTTCTTTTCTAAATACCACTTCCTTTTGTGATGCGTCACTTAAGGCTTCGTGTTTAACATGTATATAACCAAGATAAAGCAACAAATATACCTCCTGCATCCACGTTATTTTCTATTTTCTCTCTTCGTACACGAAATATAAAAATAACTACTACTCGTCTGCAGTGAAATTGCATCTCATAAATTCACTGAATCAGATTTATTCAATTACTGAAAGATATATACAGTCAGCAATAATTAGTTGAAAGCTTGTTGTCCTGCCGGCGTAGAATGAGAGAAAATGTTACTAATTTGGGAGAAGGAAGCAAGAGGGGGAAGTATCTGCGGTGTGAGTCTCACTTTCATAAGACCATACATTGTGATACATTGTAAAAGATAAGAGTAAAGTATAGCAAATGTAGCAAACCCATTGCCCGCATTTTTTGAATTTCTCTCACACAAATATTGTAGTCAATCATGGTATTTTAACCCACTCACAAAACTTAGATTTTAAAATACTACTCTTACGTCTACTACTACTCATACTATTAAATTGGTTGAGCATCTTTTTGTACTCCGGGCATAGCGAATGGAAATGCAAGCTTTGGCTTTCGTTACGGTTGTATTCCATAGAGGTGAGTTTTCTTGAATCGCAGGTATGATATCCTATTATTTACTCTTAGATATGAATAAATGTTGTATATTATTTATTCTGTGAGTAAAATATAAACACTAAATACCATTTGATAGGGTATATAGAAACTTTTCAACAGACGAAAGTTTCACCAAAATAAATTTGAATACTCGGAAAACGACATAATTATTTTGATCGCATGACTCGTATTTAAAATCTCTAATTTTTCTATGAATACTCCAAAATCTAATTGTAATATGGTCGATCTTAAATTAAAACTACCGGGAATTAATATGATGGAAAATTGTTCAAACATACCACACGATAAAACAGTGACGCAAACTTTCATATTCGGCAATGTTCATGTTTCTTTGGCCGTCGTTCTGCTCCCGTAAGATGCAATGTGGTTTGCTTATAAAACTGCTGTGCTGTGTACGACATCGAGGTCATCGTTCATGGAGACTAAAATATTAATTACTAACACTGCTTCAATCAATTTATGACCGAGAATGTTATCCGATTATAAAACTTGTTTCCACTCGTCACTAAGTAAACAATTTTAATCTGTATATAGCAACCCGGGCATTTTTTCGTCCAGATCGCAACGCGATGATTAAAATATTAATTCAATTTGTCTAAGAAATGGTTGATTTTTCATTTGTCTGACTATTTTTATCAGGTACCTGACAACTTTTCCTTCGAACGGTCATTCATGTATACGTATTGGTCTAGTAATAAGAAAGAAAAGCCCCGATCACCAAAAAAGCATGTTTTAAAATAATATATAGATGATAATAATTATGGGAAATGTTTTTGTCGAGTAGTACTGGTGTTAGCCACGTAATAGTGAAAAGTATTTCCAGATTCACTTCCGCGACAAGAATATGTAAAAATATTTTTTAGGCTAAATATATATTATTCCTGAGCTTTACGAGAACACGTCGCATGATGTTACTGTTTGTTCTAAAACCTCATCAATAGCATTTGAAAGTCTTCCAATAATTTCTCTAGCAAAGATATAATCAATGCAACAATATTTAAGTATAATATAAATTTATTTAAATCAATCACCATTTATTTGTCACCGAAAATTGACAGCTTTCCTCTGAATCTGACAGTCTTCTCTGGAATCGATTTAACGAGTTTTGGTCACTTTGATAAACATTTGACAGGGAAAAAAACTGGTAGATTTTTGCAGAAGGAATAACTCCTGTATCACCAACACTCTATTTCAACACCATAACAGAAGGGGGTACACATGGAAAAAGCCGGGGGACACGGATAGGTACCAAATCGACTATATTTTGATAAAGAAGAAGTTTAGAAACAGTGTTAAAAACTCGCGAAATTATCCTGGTGCTGACTCGGATCATAATTTAGTAATGATGAAAACCAAGCTTAGATTTAAGAGAGTTTCAAGAGGCACTCAACAGGGCTCTATGTGGTAAAGAAAGGGAACTCACTGTAAATGAGGGATGAGAAAAGATCAAAAGTAGCATGAAGGATAGTGCCCAAAGAAAAATTGGGATGGTCCACCAAAACAAAATTAGGAAACCATGGGTGACGGTTGAAATGATAAATAAAATGGAGGAAAGAAGGAAATGGAAAAGTTTTAAGACAAAACACGGACGTAGAATGTACAGGACACTGAACAA
Source organism: Pachydiplax longipennis (assembly GCA_036926295.1). Taxonomy (NCBI): domain Eukaryota; kingdom Metazoa; phylum Arthropoda; class Insecta; order Odonata; family Libellulidae; genus Pachydiplax; species Pachydiplax longipennis. Next base: position 1,211,735 of record JAVFKF010000012.1, on the reverse strand, counting down.
CGTACTGAGAATTCATGTATTAGTTCCCGAATGGCAGCTGATTGTTTTCACGAAGTTTAGGCATTTCGCGAACGACGGAAAAAGACGAGTTTCGAGTTTTGATTAAACATTGTTTCTTGATGGGAAAAAACACTGTCCAAGCCAAAACTTGGTTAGATAAATGTTACCCAACATCCTCGCCGTCGGAAGCGACAGTGAAACGGTGGTTCGCGGACTTTAAACGTGGTCGTGACATCACCAAAGACGCCGAACGCCCTGACCGCCCCTCCGAGGCCACCACTTCAGAAAATATAAAAAAGTCCATCTGATCGTTTTGAACGATCGTAAAGGAAAGTTGCGTGAGATAGCAGAATCTGTGGGTATATCGATGGAATGCGTTGGAAATATTCTGCATGAACATTTGGGGATGAAGAAGCTTATCGCGCGATGGGTGCCGCGTTTCCTGACTCCGGACCAGAAGCAAGGACGTGTGGAGGATTCCGAGCGTGGTTTGGCCTTGTTTCAAAAAAACAAAAAGGACTTTTGGCGCCGATTTGTGACGATGGACGAATCTTGGATACATTATTACACTCCTGAGTCCAATCGGCAGTCTGCAGAATGGTTGGAAGAGGGTAGCAGTCGTCCGAAGCGTCCTAAGACCCAACAGTCAGCTGGTAAGGTTATGGCGAGTGTTTTTTGGTACGCAAGTGGAATCATTATGATTGAATACTTGGAAAAGGGAAAAACAATCACAGGCGACTACTACGTTGCTCAACTGGACCGTTTGGACTTCGAGATCAAGAAAAAACGGCCACACAAGAAAAAGAAGAAAGTGCTGTATCACCACGACAACGCACCAGCTCATTCGTCAATGTAAGCGACGGTCAAATTGAGTGAATTGCGGTACGAATTGGTTTCACATCCCCCGTATTCACCAGATCTGGCACCCAGCGACTACTATCTATTCCCAAACATGAAGAGATTTCTTCAGGGGAAGAAATTCACGTCAAATGAAGAAGTCATGTCCGAAACAGAGTCCTATTTTGGAGGACTTGAGAAATCATTTTTTCGAAAGGCATCGAAATGCTCGAGGACCGGTGGAATAAGTGCATAGCTCTAGATGGAGATTATACTGAAGAATAAGAAAGGTTTTCAGGTAAAAAATTGATTTTTCATTTGTTAGGCTCGGGACTTTTCAGGCCCTGTAGTATATTCGTGAGTGCCTATATTTTGCTCCATAATTCTTCAGTGGCTTATCATTCACTCTAGTTTCAATGGATCAGTTACAGCAACATGAGTTTCAGATGCGGTACCTCTTCCTTGTCTATTTGGGTTGGTTAGACATTTATATTGATATAAACTGGTTTGGAATCGTCCTGCACGCATTGATTTCAAACGTAATAGTTGAACATTTAGTTAATTTGTAAATCAGCTTCATCACTTATAAATCCAGTTAATCATCATTAATCGCAATAGTTCATGTAATCCGATATATAGAATGAATAAGAACGGAATCATCAAAAAATGAAAGAATGGACACTTATCCACAATACAACAATTTCTTCAAAGAAAGAAGTGCTGCAAAGAGTATAGGAATAAATAAAAGTGACAAAATTAGAGTAAATTTTTCCTATACAGGTGATTCAGACCATGGTTGGTTGCTTGGTTTTCATCATTACTAAATTATGATCCTAGTCTAAATCAGCACCAGGATAACTTCGCGAGTTTTTAACACTATTTCTAAACCTCTTTCTTACCAAAATATAGTCGATTTGGTATCTATCCGTGTCCCTTGGCTTTTTCCTTATGTACCTCCGTCTGTTATGGTGTTGAAAGTGAGTGTTGGTGTTACAGAGGTTATTCCCCCCATTACAATAAGGTTTTTATTGCCTTTCACCCTTCCAATAACCTCTTCTATTTGTTCATAAACTAAATCTACTTCATCCTCAGTGTAATCGCTACTAGGGAGGTACACTTGCACTATCACAGTGTTTACTGGTTTAGCCTTGATTTCTACGGACATTACTCGGTCGCTTATCAGTTCGGTGGCTATCACGGCGTTTCCTGCTCCCTTGTCCAACACTATAGCAACCCCTCTCTGGCTATCATTTCCCCCACTGAATATGACCCTCACATCACTGCTCCAGAAATCTCCCCCATCCTTCCACCGTACTTCGCATAGTCCCAGAATGTTTATGTTGGACCTCTTCATTTCTAACTTTACGTTTTCTAACTTCCCTTTTCTAAGTATGGCACATTAAACTTACGTGAGTGCAAATGACGATTAGTAAAAGTCGCAAATGAAATGATTTGAGATTCAAACCCCATTTGGCATCCTCCTCCGATTTTCCCTGTGTGTTTTCTTGAGATTACATTTACTTGTTCTACTAGAATATGGCTTATGGCGAAAATCAGTGGAAAACTACCTCTTCTTGCTTAATGAAGGGCTTTGGTAGCTAATGGGATGATGTTACTTTGGCGCCCATGATTGTTAGCCAGACTCCTTCCCTCTCCTTAAAATAATTCATTGTTTGCTAGTCAATCAATAGTAAATTAACGCAACCATCATTCATTTATATACATAAACTTCTTTGCATTAAAAATGTAGGGCATTTTGAAGTACTCAATTGACCTGCAAGCATCATGGTTTTGATTTAATTTTCACACTTTAGGCAAACCCTATACCCTATGACGAAGATAGTGGATTCTTCCTCTTTCTTCCTTGGCTCATGCCTTTTTCCTTCAATCATCCAGGTCTATCTTTTCCTTGTACTTCTTTTTCCCTTTGGGGGAAATTTATCTCTTGCGATTTTCACAATGCTTCGCTCATCCATTCTTTCTTTGTGTTCATTCCATTCTAGTTTCCTTAGTGAACCCACTCGTCTTCTACATACTCCCTTTTAATCACCTCACTCCTTTCCCTATCAAGTAATGTTCTTCCTCCACAAAATTTGCATCTCCGTTATATCTAATAGACTTCTTGTTTTGGAGATATCAGGTCTTGTCTCTCTCATTCGTCTGACTACCGCTTTATAAATTCTACCTTTTGTCTTATCCACCCGATGGTGGCATTCAAACAACAATCCTATTTGCTTTTATCATTATAGTTCTCTTACTTCCTTCTCAATGTCCACTCGGTTAGATAGCACTATCCCTAGATATTTCAAGGACATCTCTTGTTGGATTACTTTTCCATCAATATTTAGTTTGCAGCAAGGGTGAGGTACATTCATGCACCTTCATTATCGATTACCTCTGCTTTTTTTTATAATAGAGATGATAGCTTCAATCTGTATTACCCGTTTAACGTCCAAGTTTCTTGGCATTTGGCCAAAACATCCACTGTAAATCGAACATTTTTCGCTTTCGGCATCGCTGAAATGCAACGGCAATAAATAAGAAACTTTCGCTTTATTATTATATTGTGCATTACATATGAGTATCTGTCCACCGATGCGACGTTTCAATTTATTGGAAATAATTAATTATTATCAGAAAAATCGAAGCAAAAAATCATAGACATACATCCTCATCATGTACAATTGTTCTATAAGGTGGCGTTCAAACTAGGACGAGATATGCAAAAATTGATTTAAAGGCGATATGGCAGGCTGGAGTCACTATTTTGCAAAGCGTGCGTCGGGTATCGTACGATATCTGAGCCAGTGAAGAAAGACATCCCATACGTGACTTTCACTTCATTTAATGAATTCTTCCGAATCACTTGAGCTTGCGATTGCCACTGAAATCCACCTTTTTATCACCCTTCTGAACCTTACCAGTGTCACGTCGTGTACGATACATCACTGACAATGTCAGTTCTCGGAAGTATTTAATAATTTCGATGTATATCCGTAGCAACCAAATCAATACATATATTTCTGAATCATACCAACAAAGAGTTCTATTGTATATTCCAAATATTCTCTAAGAATTTACCTTAGGAAAAATTACGCCGCACAGTGGGCTACAATCGAAAATGCTGGCCAAAAATACGAAAGTGGTTTTTTTGAGTTAGTTCTATAAAACTGCGCATGACCATTCTTGAGTCAATTCTACCTTCAAATGTGAAAGTTATTTGCGTTGGTTTTTGCGCATTCAAATTATACAGCGGGTTAAAGTTGACCAAATTTCGCGAAATCTTCGATTTTTTGGGAAATTCTTCAATTTCAAGACGGTGAAGTAATATATCGGGAAAACTACAACGCCATGTTATTAGAATATTTTTTATCTTTCATACTGATTCATTTTAATGGACACTTTTGAATACTTTTATAAGTTACATAAAAAAATGGCGGACCCCTGTTATAGAGCAAATTTTTGCCTAAAACGAGGAAAATAGTAAAAATGGACATCGATATACATGGGCTAACTTATACCATATCATTCTGTGATTTTTCCTGAAGCGGAATCTGTAGTTGACGCCGATAAAAAAGCCAACTTTTCGTATTGACACTCATATTTTGTGCTTTAATTGAACTTTTGTTTTATCGAAGGTGAATAATTACCCTTCCTCATTATAGCAATAGTCAGCAACAAAGCACTGTTTCCTACAAATCTTAGTATGAAAATGCTATTTTTTAATTCTTTACTTTGCTTAATATTTGCAAAGGTGTTATTTGTGCTTTTTGTACTTCTCTCTCTCTCTCTCTCTTATCCTCGAAAGGAACATAAACAATCTGGAGTTATTTTTGCGCCCCCCTGAGTTGGAGGGCTCGTTTCATACTCAGCTACGCTTCTTCGGGATTAATGGTATAACTATTAGCGTTTACTCTAAGAATATTAAAATTATTGTTTCCTTTAAACTCCGCGAATAATGTAGCAATTCTTAACAGTAGCTCTTCGATCGGGATGTTATAAATTGAGTGGAAATCATAAACGCAAAAAATAGAGATGAAACCTTGCTCTCATGTAAATTTCTCTTTAAAATTTCCACATGGAAATAACAAAGAAATAATTAAACATGTAAATATATATTTATTAATAAAATATGTGAAGAAAAACATTGGAAACGTAAGGAGATGAACAATAAAATGATAAATTTGTTTGCTGTCATTGAATTAACCGTAAATTATTTTTTATTTAAAAAATTAAGGCGCATTTTAGCTAATTGACGATGTATTTCGTGGGACCTTTAGATTGTCAAATTTATCGATTGTAATCTAATGAAGATTTTAAAGATAAAGGTGCATGATAAGTCGGAGAAATGATTTTTATGAAAGGAAGAAATATCTTATTTGTGTCTTATTTTTAAAGACAATGTGCTCCCACGTAAGACGCCAATTAATACGCGGCTAAACACCGCTGAAGATGCTCTGCTTTCCGATGCCTCATTTGATTAGAATTAAAGGTTATACAAGAAGTGGAAAATTGTGACTTGGCTGGGACCACAATTTCCACAATAGGGAAGTCACAATTTTTCACTTCTTGTAATAGCTTGGGTTTAGTCGCACAGCTTAATGTGCAAAGTTCAATTCCATCGTTTGTGATTAGAATTATCTTTGCCCTCCTCCCAAACTGGGAGCCTCTCCTATTTATCCATCTCTCTCTTCTCCTATTTCTCCATCACGGCCGAGACTATTGAGTATATTAGTCCAATCTCTTTGAAGCAGAAGATTACCTAGCTCTGAGATTAAATATAGCATCAATTTCAATCTTTTCTTAGGACAGTTTGTATGGAATTTCACTTAGCCATGTTTTCATTCGTCCGTCTGGTAAAGATTACTTCGGTGTAGAGTAAAAAGTGACCGAAAATGATTTAACAGATTCTCTATTTCTACAGAAAGTAAACAATTATAAAATTACGAGAAGGCAACTAGTATTGCACAACAATATTTCGCGAAATCTCTAGATAAGTCATTTTCAGCTATAGAAAACATAGCAAAATAATAACTCCTTTTACTGATTAAGTTAAAGGTTAAAATGGCACAATATTTCTTTTTTTGTTTTCAACGTGCCAGAAATAAAAAGTTGTCATTCCCGCTAATTACGTGGTTTCCCACGAGATGCGTACTAACCGGATTTTACTTCAGCATATGCACATCTAAAGTAGCAAAATGAGAAGATTTGTTATGATTAAATTGAATACAATGCATCCTTGTCGCAGACATATCCACCATCTTAAGACCTCCTAACCGATGCAAGACCACGAGTATAAGTTAGGGCACATTCAAAAGACTCAAGTGATGAATTTCATACTTTATTTCTCAGCTGCCGCTTCCTCCCACCGCTGACATGTTAGTTCAAAGTATCTTATGCATATTACGGAAGCGTTAAAACGAAATACATATGCAATAGAGGTATGATAATACAGAAAGTACTTTTATGTAAATTATGTGCCAATTAAATGATCGCCTTGTTCAAAACAGTGTGATAAATATGGAATCGGAGAATATCCGGTGAAAGAGCTAGGAAATAATTTTTATAAATTTCATTTTAAAAGTTATGGATACATAAATTCTCTTCCCTGACAGCTTTGTATTCCATAGTGTTGTGGTGCTGCGAAAGTATTTTTCTTTTAACTCCCACTTCAGTCGGGTATGGTCTATTCTACCGTTTTGTCCGGATCCTAGACATTTGTAGATCTCGTCGTTCCGTAGGGTTCTAATGTCAAATGTTCTCCACGTTCCTCTCTCAATGCTGATAGTTGCACATTTGTCCAACCCAAATGTCATGTCTCTGCTGAAAAGTTTTGATTAACGATTTTCTCATTGGTTTCTGCTCGTCCATGAACAGCAGAAGTCTTCTCTTTCCATTCCTGACGAGTTTATTGGCAAACCGATTCCATCTGGCGTTGGGGTGAGGAATGAAAAGGGATAATGCAATTGACGGGAGATGATGAAATGGGACACAGATGTTAATCTAAAAAATGGATGAAATGAAAAACCTATTTTGCTTTAGTATGGCCTCATGTAGAATAGTATATGCTTCGTCGTTAAAATATTCGAGAGGTGTCAATTAAATCATATTAGTAGTATGTAATTAATAGTAATATATTTATTCTGGACTTCCGGATATTGTTATAATTGCATTGGTAGTGGATAGATTTTTCGTGCATTCTTTTGTAATGAATAGTGTTTGTTTGGGAAACTTATTTGTAAATTGAGTATCAGTGTTTGTCTGCGAAATTTTCGCACAGGGCAACTAGTAGCCATTATTTTTAAAAATAAGGTGCTTACAATATGTCCTCAAATATGATACATACATTTTAGCAATAGATTTCTTAGTAATTTCATTAAAAACAGACAAGTAGCTTATAAGATCAATCAAATCAGGAGTCAGTCCAAATCGCCCAAAAGTGATTTGAAGTTGGGAGTTTTCTGATAGGGAGGATTAAAAGGATCAAAGTAAAAATATGGAAAAAGAACTGTATTACGTTAAATAATCTTAACACTAAACATTATGACTATAATTATACTAAAATTATTTCTATGATCGCTATTTTCTTTAAACGGTAGGGAAATTATATTATAAATAAGAGTACAACAGTGGGCGCGAATTAAAAGGTCGAAAGGAAAGAAAAGGAACTCGGCGTTCAATGGATCACAGAAGTTTTCTAAGCTCAGAAATCGGACAATCGGGGGCAATTCCTAGGAAAAAGGTTATCACCCACGTGGTCGCCAGTTTTCAAAATTGCCAATTCTGAATTTGCGACAAAAAATCCAGAAAGTCTTGTTCTTCCTTGAGAAATCCAGAATTATTCACCGATGAAAGTAGATCCTAGATTTTTAAGAGTGATTTAACATATTTGCAGCCAACTAGAGCTATCATTACATGGAAAATTTATATTGTTCAGTATTACCTAAATATTTCACTTTGTCTTATGTTCTTTTCTCTTATTCCCCATATTGATCGTACAAATTAAAATTTCGACCGGAATTGGACATAAATTTTGCTCTTGAAAGAATAGTATCTGCATAAAAGCCTACTTCTGAATTTCAGTCTAAAAAATAGGCTGAAAAACTCAGTTATTAAGGTATAAACATAATTTTATACGTAATATTTTTAAAATATCAAAAATGCATAAAGTATCGTATGTATTTTATAATTCATCTAATTACAGAATCGTATGTTAATTAGTTTCTTCCGTCTGCATTGTTATGATTCTTGGTGATAACATTAAAACTAAAAAAAACTTACATCATCCAATCAGTATTATTCACGTTTATTAATCACTATTTTAAGAATAATATGCATAAATATATATGAGATATATTTATGGAAATACTTAAGCAGTTTTGGCATCATTGTGATGCTTAAATCTTAGTTTCTCATATGATGCAGCTCACTTAGCTATTTTCCTGTAAATTATCGTTAAAACAAAAAATATGACAAACGGTACAGTTATTACTATCAACATCAGTCCGTCCTCAGAAAATGAATAGAAATTAAGTCTTCAGTCCAGCTTCGTATACCAGATGTATTGAAGTAGATTCATTAGAAGGCTCCTTCACCTTTCGCAAGGATTCCATTTCAAAACGGCGATGTTTCCCCATTAATACGATTCGCAAGGTGTACATGTTCCTCGTAAGGAGCCCTTTGAAACTAAAGCAGATCATTTCTAATTCAGAGACCCTGGCTGACTTTTGATCAAATAATTTCGCAAATTAAACCTTAGCCACACAGAAAGTCTTCTATATTTCAAAGATATTTATGTCAAAAAGCGAATTATTAAAAAATCTAAAAAGGTGTCTTACTTTACCTGAGGCTCTGAATTAATTCGGTTAGAGTTACAACCTTATATATGATTTTAAAATCATAGGAACTGACCATCTGAATCGATACTTGCTACGTTGGGGAGAACTATAGGAGTTCAATCTTTCAAAAGAACAAATATGTTGAATAGATACGTGCACACCTCTGTGACAAAGTATGCGGGTTCCTAGCAATGTTTTCGCTCTATTAGAGCTTTAATAGAATAAGCTTAGATATAATGTGCCGAAAAGGAAAAAGATTCCAATTACTAGTTGTTATTTTTCTTGCGGAGAAATATTAATTCCTATTAAGAATGAGCATGTTATCAAAGGTATATTAGGTATGAATACACACAAACTCGCGCGGATGTATTTAAATGCAGATTCTTACTCGTTGTGATTTAATCATACAATAAAATGAAAAAAAAATATAATGAATCCATAAAATGAAAGAGGCTTTACTTTCTCGAGACAGTTTATTATAAAGAAATTATGATGATGCCGCAAAACGATATGATTCTATTTTATTTTAGTTTACCTTAGTGACACCCTAATTACTCCATCAATGTCCCTCTGTGGCAAAACCTACGCCTCTGGGTAAACTTATCAAAGATAGTTTGTAGTTCTTTTGCAGAACCAATCAAACTTGGATGCCTCCTGTGAATACACATTCGTACCTAAGGGGAGTTTCAACGCGAAATAGAAGCATATGAGACGGGAAAATTCGAAGAATAATTTAAAATTTTATTCTCTAACTAGATCGCACCATAAATTGATCACTCCTGAAATATGGCCTTAATTATGAAGCAAATGCATTTACCACTTTCTTTACCAGTGAGGTGAAACTTGGCTATCAAATATGGCTATAATCTATAGAATAAACGGTAGCCGTTGGACACCAAAAGTTCTCAACAATAGATGAGAAGAGGCCAAAATAAAAGCGAAAGTCAGTTGAGAGACATCCTAAGAGCAGACTTGATGAAGGAATATTTTCGAGTCTCATTTGAATTATGAGAGCGTATGGATTGGAAATCCGGAAAAGAAAGAGGCGATCACTGGAAAGGAAGGAGTGCTTCGCAATATCTCTCCAAGTATCGAAACTATTCCCCGACAGTGCTTTATGACAAAATTAAAGATATAAATTAAACTTACTGCGATTTAAAACCGTCCAGCCTCTATGATTAATTGACATAGCATGAACTGCAAATCTATCAATACCAATAATTAAAATAAAATTCAAATACATGCCTTTTCTTTATATAAGAGCCTAAGATAAGATGCTCTTCCGTTTGCGCGGGACAACTTCATTGATAATTAACATTTTCCTGTCCTAATTCAACTAAAGGCGCTGCTGATTTAAATGTGTAAATTCCACGGAAATCTTCCTGTAGTTTTGTAAATAATAGTAGTAAATAGCTTAAGTAATTTAAATTTATATTCACGAAAAATACTGAAAATTATAAATATGAATTGAGGCTTTCCCGGCGGATCAGAGAATTATTTCACGGGATTGCAAGTGGGTTCGGAGAGAGGCATCACTCCTGACTGGAGGCAGTGCAGTACTGATGGAAAGGATGGCATTTGAATACTTTCCATATTATTTACGGCATGATTAGGAAACAATTAGAAAGATTGGGGAGTAACAAATGTCTTGGACTAGATAATATATCTACATCTATATAAATACCCTGAAAACCGCCTATCGGTAAGTGGCAGGGGGTGTAAACACAGAACTTTTTTTCGCTGTAAGAATGAGTTCTAAAAACGCCTTGTTCTCTTATTTTATGCTATTGTCTCTAGTAACAAGGGGTCAATATCATAATATCAATTACGTCCTCGCTAAACGTGCTTTCCCTAAATTTGTTAAGACGGCACTACCTAGCTTCTAATCTCCTATCTTTCAATGATTCCCAGCCTGCGTCTGATAGCATCTTCGTAACGCTTGCCTTTTTCTTGTAGCATTTTTAACAAAACGTTACTTGCTTTGCTTTGCTTGGCTTTGCGCTGAACTTTCTCGAGTTCGAGGTTCCCATTTCATCCGCTGGGTCCCATATACTTGCCGCGTATTCAAGATGGGGCCTCAGAAAGGAGAAATTACATCTCTCTATAACTTTCTCATCGCATCTCCCGACAATACCCTTTATAAATCCGTGCTTTTTATTTGCAGATTTTACTGATATAAGTGCTCCAATTTAAGTTATTAGTAAGAGTTATCCCAAGATATTCAACTGTTTCGACTACATTTATGCTTATTCCATTTATTGAGTATGGGGTATGTAGTATGGGTAGTAGTATGGGTAGTTATGACGCAATTATTTCTTTTCGAAGAAATTAATTATGGATTATTTACTCATATTGAGCTCTAGTTCCCATATTTTGCATCACCTTTGAATCGCAACCAAATCGTTAGATAGAGAAATGCGGTCGTCTTCGTTAGATATTTCTCTATATATATGACCGAGTCATCCACAAATATTCTAACATTGCTATTTCTCTCTTCGATCAGATTGTTAATATACATTAGGAATAGAAGAGGTCCAATTTCGCTGCCCTGAGGTACGCCTGAGGAAACTTTGACTCTGTTCAAAATGACGCCATCAAGTACCACTTGTTGTTCCCTTTCGTAAATAATAACCTAAAATCGAGTCAAATACTTCTATATTAATTCTAATTTTAATTTGTAAATCAACTTATAGTGAGGTACTCTGTCGAAAGCCTCTTTGAAATCGAGGAAAATTGCGTCTACTTGCTTTCTACTCTCGGCAGACTTTGAGATGTCGTGAACGAATAGCGCAAGTTGTGTTTCGTAGGATCGCGTCTTTCTGAAACCGTGCCGGTTCTTACTGAGGATAAAGTTTTTATCAAAAAATGTAATGAGTGAGCTGACAACGATATGTTCAAGATAGCGAATTTAATGAGATGGGTTTATAATTTCCTAGGTTATCTTTTAATCAACCTTTAAAAGTGACTCACTTTTTGTGGCGTTCCGTAAGAACGCGCCAACCTGCACTTGCAATGTCTGCAAAAAATCTTTATCTACGAAATATGATTCATATGTATCTTTTACGTATTTCCATTGTCAAAGTGAACTGTATTTGACTTTTAACGGGTTATGATCCTAACTCATCGGAAAAGGCGTGAAGGATTTCTCTCTTGAATCTCCTCCGGGAATCGAATGAATTATACACACATCGGTGATTATGATATAAGATAAAGAATTTCTATTGAGATAGACCAGTTTTAGCACAGTTGAATATCGTTTCACCTTATGGTATACACGCATAAACAGACTAGAGGTGGGCGCCGAACCGATTACGCCGCCGCCGCCGAAGAAAATACTACGACGCGCCGCCGCTGGAATTTTTATCCGCGTGGCGTGGATTTAAAAACAAAGTCCCACAGTCGAAAATGTGCTGACAAGTGGTTCGAAGAGATACGCTTTGAACTGATACAGCTCATCTCGGGCTTTCCATCAGGGCGCTGAGTTATACGTGATATAGATACGTGTTACGATTAGGATTAACTTTCGCGAGCACACCCCTCTCACTGCCAGTATGCTTGCTTCGTGTGTCCGCGCAGCTACGGTTGTGACTTCGGCTTGACTTTAAAAGTGCTCGTAGACGATTTAAAGGAACACATTAAGTATATGGTTGAACCGTTATACAGCTCACGTAATGACATACCTGAGGTGGCATAAAGAGAGAGGGTGACGGATGAGATAGAAGAAACTGAGAGAAATAGTCGTGATATGACGGCGATATGGTTGTGATGAAGGAAAGAAGGGGAACCGACATAATGGAGAAAACCAATTAAAAAAAAACGTTACCGCTGTTTTCATAACAACGAGTGCTATCTTTTCATGGCTTGTAAAGTTACTTTGGTATCACCCGAACTTGTAGAACGATTATGTAAATCTCAAAGCGAAATTTTAAGGTGAACATTAACTATTCACCCTGAATATTCAACCCCTCCTCCATTATTACGTAAAGGCCTATTAGCCAAGTGAGCTTCATTTTCTGATTCGACAAAAAGAAGGTAGCGGCAACATCGTTAATTGGTATCTGTAATTACCGATATTCACCGACCTACAAGCTGTCAAGAAGTTTATATCATGTTTTACATGAGTCCGTGCTGTGTCTGGCTGCACATATGTTAAAATACTAGGTTTGAATTTAACTGAAGTTACGTGAAAAATTCTGAATTTTCTAGCACAAATCAGGGTAACGGCTGATGTTGAATATTACTTAATAGTCGTAAAAGGTGCGCAGTCTCTTATTATTCGTATTATACGATGACATTTTTTGGATCCATGATAATAAACGATTGTAAGTGTATTAAAGAAATTGTAGTAAAGTCTAATCATCAGAGGAAACGTAAACGAGATATAGCAACGAAGTGGAAAGAATCCATTATGAGAGGGTTTTAACAAAAACACTAGGGAGTCACAGCCAGGTGGAAAGATTGCAAGGAAAGGATAAGGATGAATAATCAGAAACACTTGGAAGAGATAAGAGAAACTGAATGCAGATGGTATATCAGAAACTAGATATGATCACTCATTCAATGGAAGATGGTTAAAGAAAGAATATATTACATGTTATACAATAAGTTCACATTGCATTTTGTATGAGAGTGCAAAATTATTTGTGGAAAGATTTAGCATTACATTATTATGATACAAGTTTTTAATCATATAATCGAGAAGTACAGAACTACACTCTCAAAGAAATTTTGATTTAGTTTCATCATTTCGGACTGGAAAATTCACTATGAATTTATAATGAACGATCTAGTTAAACCATTCCCTGAATCCAAGGTTTGAGTATTGATTTCCAAAATTCTGGCATTTTATTATTAAAAATGTAATCCTACACAACCTACTCATTGATTTCATTATCGAAATATTAGACTACACTTCTGCACTTCTAATTTTATTTTCGCAGAAACTTAATTGGTGAGTTTTCATATTATGCATATGCTTCGAAATACAATTTTTTGCTATATAATATGATTTTATTTACTATATGTTTAAATGCGTTTTTTTCTACTGAGCTGTAACTCTTTTGCGGATTGCCTGACTATATGTCATTAGCAGTTGGGTATTCAGCGTGTTACCTTCAAATGTGAGAAAAAATTGACTTAAACATGGAATAGACATAGAGCTTATACTATGGTCCTTCAAATACACCTTAATTGCATTCTAGCTAAAGTAACATTTAAAATAAGAATCATTTATGGCGTAACAAATAGGTAGCTACGTGTAAAAGTTGCTTTCATACTGCAAGCTAATCGGTAAATATTTCTCAAAATATCCAATTATGCTCAGAACTCATTGTATAAACATTCCCAAGGTATATGGATACGGGAAAATATAACCCGTATGGTATCGAACCAAGGTCCATTACGGTGGAGGACGCCACCAATTAAGTTTTGGTAAAGGCTCCTCTTACCGTATGATGAATTAAGACTTCATATCGGGAACGTCCTCAAATGTAATTCCGAATTTCCCATTTAATTCTATGGTAGAATGCGGATAACGGAATCTTATTTTAGGACCTTCCCGATAAGATATTGAATCGAAACTTTGGAACAAGTCCGATAGGAACTTATCTAATATTAGTGTGCTATTTTCTTTCACTAACGGGTCCTGAGTTCGACGCTAGGCGGTCTTTTGCGCGATTTTTTTTTGCAAACTGTTTTGACGCCGTTCTCGGTGCGATAGACAAATGAAAATCATGGTGTTTGCAGAAGAGATGGTCTTCCATAGTACTTAAGGAAGAAATGTTACCAAATGACCGTGTGTTCGACGCCAGGTGGGTTCGAAATGCTTCCGTAAGAAATGCATTGCTGAAATCTTGGACGATTTTTTTAAATGCCTTCTAGATATGCTGGAAAGATAAAACTCGGAATGGTGACGAGGCGTTTGAAAACATTCTTTCATGAGGTTCACCGTTTCCCGGTTGTAAGGAAAACGTTCAAGATAATTATCAATATTGACATGCATTTTATACCAGAAAATTTTCCACCCACTTGGCGTCGTACTCACTGTCATTTGGTAACATTTTTTCAGTTGGCTCAATATATAACAAAGGCATCTCCAATCTCCGTGATATTCACTGCTCTATCGCTCCGAAAAAGGACTCAAAACTATATTTCAAAATACGCGCGAAATACTGCCAGGCGTCGAAATCAGGACGTGCGACATTTGTGAACTTCTGGTATCGAACCAATGATAGATAGCGTCAAAATCTGTTTTGACAGGTACAGGGCCCAGCTCTGGAACTTTAAATGACATCGGGCCATGAGGCCCAAAAATGAACCCAAGAGTTTTGGGTCCCTGACATTTTTGTTGGAAGATTATCCGTTGAATCCGAATGCGCAATAAAAAATATCGCTTTCCATCTGAAATTTCAAAGTTGGGCCTCATATCTCTTATAAGGTCCCATCATACTGGTGGGCCCATTCGATTGCTTTGGCAAAATTACTAAAGATCTCAGTATCAGAGTATCGATTTTTGCCCCCTGATCTGAATGAATCAGACGCCCCCGGATTTTGGAGCTAAAAAAGCACCATAGGGCCCAAAAATGGATCAAAAAATGATGTGTTCTAGCCAATTCCGATGTAAAATTTTCCGCAGAACCCGAATCCGCAATGAAAAATATAGGTTTACATTTGAAATTTCGAAGTTGGGCCTCATATCTCTTATGACTTTTGGACCACCCTGGTAAACTATATATAGGTATACCCGGAATGTTAGCTTTATATAATAGATATACGAGGGTAGTCTGAAAATTTTCCGACCCCACATTTTTCAGGAATCTGAAAAATTTCAGAAATTTTCAGAAAACATGTCGAGAAATGGCGAAATGTCGGAAACTTTTCAGACTACCAATGTATATGCACATACATAGAATTGGTAGAATTGAATATAAATTAATAGAATTGGAATAAAACCTTTGAGATGGGATTAAATATAGATGGAATTAAACCGCATGACATCTCCATGCCTCCGAATGCCAACATTTCAGTTGGAAAAAGCAGGAGAAATAGGGCCATTCCATTTCGCAACTCCCTATAGAATTGAGTCCCGCGCGGTCTATTTTCTTTACAACGGCTCAGTTTATTCACAGTTATCGCTCTTTTCACACGCTCTTTCTGTAGACGCTTTTGTCCGCATCCCCGAATATTTTACTCTCCTTTTTGCGTTTTCTTTTGTCTGTGCGATTGACGAAACGGTTCGTGGCGGACAAATAAAGTCTCCTCATTTTATGTATTTCTCGTTTATTTCGTTTTCCATAAAATAGATGCATGCATAGACGTCGTCGGATATATGATATATATCAGCCATTTTCAATCAATATAATTCAATATATATAGAGTTTTGGCTTCGTAAAAGTCGCAGAAATGATGGTAATGGTTTTATCAAGTGTTCAGTATTTTTATGGGCATATGATGATCTTTTTTATAACCTCGAGTTTCTTCTTTATTAAGTAAGAAGGCTCACTGACTACTTTAGAGAAAAACAAAGCTGAAATGTCATCGCAGCTAAGTTTACTGAAGTCCTTCTAAGTATTCAGATCGAGTATTGATTCACAAAATTTGTCCCATTTTATCCCATCGTTTTATTTTTAAATTTTAGTCTAATCCAATATCATAAAAATGCTACTTTATATGTTAAGATAAGCGAATTAGATTTTATTTATTAATTATTATTAGAGACTATTATTATTAGCTAATAACTGTGAGGCAAAATATCATTCGATCGCGAGATCTACAAGAATGCGAACAGCGAGCGCCATTTTCCCGTAAGAAATTCACGGGCCATGATTTACGTGATATCTTCATGACGTTGAACGAAATATACTTAATATTAATGCTAGAAATGTTTAAGCAAAATAAAAACTGAATAAAATCAATAGTTATTTAAATTTGTACTTATTAAACTTAAAATTACTAACATAATGCGATAAAGTTTTAATAAAAATCTGAAAGGATATGAAATTTTTTAGTGATGTGCGAATCGCTGGTTTTCACTTTGAATCGAATTGACTAAATAATTTCATTGGCTAAATATTTGGTTCTAATCCATAAACGAAGCTTTTTCCCTCGTACTTATATAGGGGAGATGGAACGGTTCTTCTGCTATTATTTAATATGCTGACTCAAGCGGCGTGCTGAAGCGGACGCAAACAGAATGAAATCAATCAATGAAGCCATCCTAGGTAAGGAGAGAAATGACTTCGCAAAATTCCGCAGTAGGTTTCTATTAATATATATAATATTTACAGATAAGGACTAACGAACACTTACACGCTTTCATAAACAACTCACACACATCACATTTCGCTAAACATCTTTTAGATAACCATTCAGACTTTTCAACCACTCTTTTACATTGCCAACAAGGAGGTCGCAAATTATTTTACCTCGAACACGCGGAAATAATACAACACCTTAAACATAATTTCAAATATGCATCTCTTCCCGAGCCATTCCCCTCTGCTGTCCACTGTGAACCTGCTTCCTTTCTCACCCCCGAATTCCAATGTCAATCTTCCCTTCCTATGCCAACCCTTACCCTGATTGGTTTTGTCTTTTCCTCCTCTTGTATATATACTGAGAATTTTTTGCTTTTCTGTGCCTGATGATGAACTTGTAGTTCGAAACCGGTTGCCATATTAATAAAAATCTACTGTGGAATTTTGCGAAGTCATTTCTCTCCTTACCTAGAGCGAAGAAACTTATATCAATGGTGACCTTTGTAATAATACTTAATTATCTGAAAACGAAAAGAGTTCGTTTTGGCACTGAAAAACGCCTGATTCTCTAATGGACATCTCTTCCAAAAGCCCATTTCATAGTTTCCTCTTTCCAGAGTTGCCTTACCCATTTTCCCACTGAATCGAAAAAGTCAGAATTCTAATTTATTTACGCGAAATTACAGTCCGATATAAGCCATCTGCTATGATGTTTGGCTATATATTATCTACCATACAAGCATGGTCACATTTCAAGGGTATTAAATACAAATAAAGAATACGAGTGCGTACCAATACAGCAGAATGTGATTCTACTTAGGTTCAAGTAAAATACAGCACTCCAAAATTATCTGCGTGAGCAAAAAGACACACTATAAATAGAAAAAAGTCTCCTCCTTTCATAAACCAGATCATCGATGTCTAATATGCTCTCGTACTAGTTTCTCATATTAGTAACTGACAATAAAGGGTCTTCTGTACATGATCAGATATAATCCACCGTCCGACATAAACCTCCACTTTCTTACAGACTCATAAATACAGATTATTTACAGGGTTTAAATTTACGTCCTGCACTTTTCTCTAACATTAAACGACTGCATATCCCACTCTCTGCTCAAATATAAATAAAATTAGGATCTGGAATACACTTGTTTTTAATTTTAAGAATTTTCACAACAATGCATTGTTAAACTAAGGTTTAGGTGAGGCCAAATAAAAATCAATATTTAGTTGTTTATTCTTTTTGTTGTATATATTCCTTTGCACAATCACATTGAAAATAAATACCGAAGAAGTAATCGCTCCTAACTTTTCTGTTGAGCATAGAGCTTCCTATGAACGAAGAAAGTAATCTTCAATTTAAAAGTCATTATATTTAATTAAACGAGGGTATGCATTCATAAATACATGGCATTTTTCTTTAAATATGTACAAGAGAAATCATACATAAAGAATAGGGAAAATTTGATTAGTAATTTATTAAAAAATTAATTATTTCTTTAAATCGGTAAAAAACGATGATTTCGGCTATTAGCAAAAACCATTAATTTTACTGTTTCAATAATAGAAAAATACTGAAAATATATGGAAGATGAATCATGAGGTTAGCGGTATTTTCGAGATGCAAACGGGAGTTAACCTGTTCAAAATTTGCGAAAGGAAGTTGTAAAAGAAGGATAGGAGAGAATTAAGGCATAAAGTTATATTCATAATGCAACGAAAAATGTCTGACGCTTGATCCCTTTTCTATTTATGGGTCAGAATATTTTTCCTTGGATATTCTCTACTGCTTTTATTTTTGCCCACCTGTAAGATTGTTTTCACTATTGATAATGATGGAAATTCATGGAATATTTTACAACTTTCAGTACCCGGAGTAGACCCACCCTTCATTCTACGTCCCAATGGTTTCACTCTCTCAAATCCCAAATCTTTCTCTCGTTTAATCTCCAAACCTTTAATTCCAATTTTCTTTACCTCTAACTTATTTACCAAACCTCTTCCACTTGAATCCTTAACCTTTTCACTATTGTTTATTTTTCCTAGCCTTCTATCCCGTAGGAATTACAGCCGAGTGCTGAAAAAATCCACATATTCGTTAACGACTCATAGTAGTGCTTCTTGCACAAGGAATTTCTAGGTGCTGTTTCAATTTTAAAGAAGTTTGAAGCTAATATGGCAAATATCAGCCTCAAAGAAGATCCAAAGAAAAAGTTGAATACAGATATAATAAACCTCATTTAACTTACAAGTCGAGATGTACAGCAGTCACACTATTAGTAATCCTTAATTTTGAATTTTCTTTATAATTGACTATATTTATCAAAAATTCAACACATGAAAATAAAAAAGCCGCGACAATTGAAAATATTCTTATAATGATTATAATTAATGAAAAATATTCTTGTGATGATTAAGAAACATTTATTTCTACTATGATAAGTCAGACATCTTCGATTATGCTCAGAAAGATTTTCCTTCTCCAGACCGACATACATCATCATAGCTCCATATGGAATGTTTTCGCTTCTATTACAATATTCAGTTTTCTTCTTCATAATATTTTTAAAGAATGTATCGATGAAGAGAAAAAGATCTGCACGAATATCCCTCAAAACGCATAGCAGGGTGCTTAATGTATATAATACGGAAGTTTCCGTGAAGAATTAAGCGAGTGAGGGATTGGGGAAAAATACATCTAATGTATTCAAATTATTTCCTTAAAAAGTGAAGTGATGAAATTATAAAATTTCTATCTTTTACACTTAATACGTGGTGTAACTTTTAGTGGAATTCTGAAACACATGTCAAAATCTGAAACAAATTCCAGCTTATCGGTAAAGAATTCAAAAAAATTGCAGCAATGCATTTCTTATGGAAGAATTTCGAACCCACCTGGCGCCGAACACATGGTCATTTGGTAAAATTTCTTCCTTTGGTACTATGGAAGATCATCTCATCTACAAACACCGTGATTTAGATTCCTCGACCGCACCGAGATCGGCCTCAAAACAATTTTCAAAAAATCGCGCAAAAGACCGCCTGGCGTCGAACTCAGGACAGTTTCGTGAAAGACAATAGCATTTTAATATTAGAAAAGTGCCATTCAGACTTTTTCCAAAGTTTCGATTCAAAATCTTATCGGGAAGGCCCTAAAATAAGATTCCGTTATCCCCGTTTGAAATGTATGTTAGAATCGAAATGACGCTCTTCCATCGTATATGCACTATACCCTCGCTCAGAAGCGTCACAAAATCCCACAAGTTGGTATTCTATGCATTCAGAATGGCGTATGCATCGAGGTACTTGGATCTGGAATAGAAGTAAACTTTGGAAAAGGAACTTAGACCACTCGACTTTAACCTGAGGGGGAAGAGGATCATCCCAGCTCAGTTTTGAAAGCCAAAGGGACTGTAAGAGATACTTTGCCCAAAATGCAACGTGGGATAACCCAGTGGGTCAAAAATTCGGGCAGCATTAGATAACAGCATCCGCTTAATATTTGAAAGTTCATCAAAATCAACATGATAAGAAAATGTATGTTGGATTGGAGCCCTAAACATACCCTATGCGGAATGTTCAAAATTATCAAAATATGACGCGGTTTCACATTCTTTAGGAAACCGACCTAATAGTTCTTCAGAACTACTGGCTCATTTACCTAATGGAAATCCACCGGAAGAGAGCAGGTTAATTAATTTTTGTTGAAGTTCCAAGGCAAAAGATATGCTATATTCCCCAGAAATTAAATCATTCACATAGGTATCCCTGACTAGATTTTCAGTCGCGCTAGGAAATTGATGACCTTCGTCTTTTGCCATCTGCTGAGGTACGCGAATTGCCAGAAATGGAGTCGAAACTACACGTAACAGATTTCCCTGAGAGCCAGTACGGAGGCCATAAAATGTTGGTTGCTCTGGAGTGACCAGAATTTGCTGATACATTTTGTAAATATCAGTTGTAAAAGCTATTTGATGCAACCTAAATGTTAATAGGGTATCAAAAATGTCTTTTTGCAATTTAGGACCGGATGAATAACCGCTCATTCAATAATTTGGCAGAAGAAATGCGTGCTTCGATTTTGTGCAGTTCGAATTGAATGATGAGTGAAGGAATGCCTCGCTAGAGACCCTTTAAAAAATCGTAGTACTCCTCCTTCAGTTGAGGCTTCGAATGCAGTCTTCTTTCTAAACCCAACCATCGACTGGTTGCTTGCGAGTAGGATTCCTCTAGAAGTGAAGTGCTTAAAAGGGCTTAAAAGATATCTTCCAGTGTGATCTCTACGGTAGAATTACAAAGAGTTTTTCGTAGAAAGAATCTTTAGAAATCCGATTAATTGGGGTTTCTCCCAAAAATGTTTTATTTGTTTCCCAAGAGATGTATCCTCAAGAATATGGCAGGACTAAATTCGGAATGTTTGAGACATCACGAACCAACGGACTCGAGCGCCCCGTTGGCTCACCAAGAAGAACCCGGGTCTCAATCAATATGGCCATCGAAGTCAGAAAGGTACTGACGGAGGGAGGTTCGTCGTAAGGGGTGAGTAAACAGCGTTGGCGCTGTGTATGAGAGCACAGGTCACGCAACCTTTTGGGGTGTCCTTGACAAACCAAACAACCAACCGTGATATTGTGATTCTGGCATGGTTAATCGCTTAACTCTCTCCTGAGAAATAGCATGGAACCCGTATAGACCATCAAACGAAGGGGTTGCAGACTTCCATTGCAATCGTGAATGTAGTGCAGTCCCCACCAATGAATGATGAATCACATTCCGTGTATGAGGTAAAAGTGGAAGGAAGCGGTTAAACGATGAAGCGTGGTGACAAGTGAAAGAATCCCTCTGATCCGTGTGTAATGTCGGAAGATGATAGCAAATTCTACGAATTTTTGAAACGGAAGCCCAAAGTCCCGATCTTAGGCAAATATTTAGACTTAACAAAACTATTTCGCTGCCCAATTTCCATCTCGAGATATTTAGGAAAGAGATGATAAAAAGATATCAGCTATTATTGTTAGTATAGTTAATACCACGCTCCTTTGCGACCGAATTACAAGTGGAAAGAATTGTCCGATTGGACCTGACGCTTCGCGACGATATAATTCGGGGCCTTGTAACACCTCGGAATTCGGAAGATTGTAACACCTTCTTTAGAAAAACCAGGAGCTGCGTAACAGAGGGAAATGCCACTTCGGATATAGACTACTGAAATGGCGCCATCTGTCAATGACACTAGCAGCCAAACAAAGTAAAATAAATTCCTCCAATGTTGAGTCTCTAATGAATTTCAGGGCACTGACGAATGTTAGTTAGTATATAGCTCTTTGAATACAATCGCGTAATTAACTTCCCCGAAAGTTACCGCCTTTATTATAGCCAAAGAATCTCTTTTAAGAGTGGTTTTAAAATAACTTAATTTTTCAATATCACTTACGTCACTTCGGTTATGAACAACAGATATGAAAAGATCCCGAGACGACTGCCATTGTGCGAAAAAAATTGTGGAACGTCTATTTTCAGAAAGCGACATTTCTGTGAAGCAACAGCAGAAACATCTACCAATCGACTCAGCGACACTTATTTCGGTCCTAGAATTAATCAAATCAAAAGAGACGACACCAAATGATAATAATTTTCCACTCCGTCCGCTAGACATCAATAATAAAGCTCACTTACAAGTAGGGCAATATCTTAAGATTTTCGTTAGCTCAATTTGAAAGGAGCACAACGTTCACGAAATACGCCGACTTCATGGGACGATAAAATATCAGATCCCGATTTAAAAAATACTTCGATCAGGCGTCGAAACACGGCCGATCGCTCGAACAATATATATATATATATATATATATATATATATATATATCCCCTCCTCACACTGCCGCAGTTCGTTGCCTCAACGGGGCGGACGGGTGTTGGAGGCGATGCATAGCCCAGCAGGTTCAACCATGCTAAGAAGGCTTCAACAATATCTCCGGCCAAATTGTGAAAGTGGCATTCACCAACCGGCAGTAGGACAGCCTGGTGAATTATTGTCCTTCATCCCCCAAGTGCAAATACAATTTTCATGATGAGCTTCTGTAATGGAAATTTATCCGGACGTAAAAGCACCATCCATTCGGATGTCCGGGAGGTGGTGGCATTACAGAGGTCCATGATGAGGAAAAGAGCTAATACCCTCCACTTCGCGACTTACAATTGCCGCAGCTTGAAGAGTGAAGACAGACTACTGGAACTACTAAATGAAGCAGAGAAGATAAATTGGGACGTCATCGGTCTCAGCGAAGTTAGAAGAAAATCAGAAGACTTGATTACACTCAAGGAAGGTAATTTATTTTATTACAGGGGTACTAAGGATGAAAGACTAGGAGGTGTCGGGTTCCTGATCAACAAGAGATGGAAAAACAATGTACAGAAGATAGAAAGTATATCTGACAGAATTTGCAAGCTCATACTCAAGGGCTAAGTACTACTAAGGGCTTCAGTACTATGGACCACATCCACACACTACTAGAAATAATCAGCAGGACGAATGAATATGAGATGCCACTAGTACTATGCTTTGTGGACTATGCTCAGGCCTTCGACTCGGTAGGTACCTCCTCTACACTAAAAGCTCTGGAAAAACAAGGAGTAGATGCAGAGTACATCCGACCCCTACGCAGCATTTATAAAAATGCCACAGCCTCAATAATGCTACACGAAGTTACTGAAGAATTCAAGATTGAGAAGGGAGTTAGACAAGGAGACTGCCTTTCCCCAATTCTTTTTACAGCTGTTCTGGAGGAAGTTTTTAAAACCTTGGACTGGGAGCAGAAAGGTCTGCGGATTAATGGGGAACACATCAGTCATTTGCGCTTTGCAGAAGATATAGTACTCTTCGTAACCAACGAAGAAGATCTAGCTTCAAGACTTCATGAACGGAACACAGCAGGACAGAAGATAGGACTCAGGATAAATTTAACAAAAAGAAAGGTAATGTATAACTCTTTTGCAGCAAAGGAAACAATCAAATTTGAAGGGACGCCTCTGGAGGTCTGCTCAGAATACACATACCTAGGACAACTAGTAACCACAGGAGAGAACAACAGGATTAACGAAGTAAACAGAAGAATTAAACTCGGCTGGAGTGCCTTCAGAAGAAATGCACATATTCTAAAGTCACAAATGCCAATGGTCTTGAAGAGAAAGGTCTTCAACCAATGCATTCTACCAGTGATGACATATGGAAGTGAAACCTGGGTGTTAAACGCAGCAATAACCCAGTGACTTCAGACAACGCAAAGAAGTATGGAAAGGTGTATGCTTGGGATCACAAGAAGAGACAGGAAACGAAACACCTGGGTGAGGATGAAGACCGGAGTGACAGACATCATAGAAAAAGTAAGATCACTGAAATGGATGTGGGCAGGCCATGTGGCGAGAAGAAACGACAACCGTTGGACAAGAGCGGTTCTGAACTGGACACCAAGAGATGTGAAGAGACCAAAGGACTGATGGAACAGAAACATCGTTAAGTACTTAAGGGGTGACTTGGCAAAGAGAAGCTCAAAATAGAGAGAATTGGAAAGCGCTTGGGGAGGCCTACATCCGACATCGGATACAAAATGGCTGATGATGAGGATATATCTTTTATATATATATATATATATATATATATATATATATATATATATATATATATATATATAGCTAACTCTCCGGATATACCTATATATATCTATTATATATAGCTAACTCTCCGGATATACTTATATATATAGATATATATAGGGGATACGAATTCTGACCATGTTCCCCAAGCGCCGTTGACGTCAGATTTTTACGACGTACTGGCCCCACCCTGTAGATGCCAGAATAATGCAGACATCGACGCTAGGTGTCATGGGTTCGATGCCAGAATGTCCCAAAAATCGCAATTTTCCCATAAGAATGCATTGCGTGGATTTTTGAAAAATTTTTTGAGGCACTTATCGGTAAGATAGTGGAACCAAAATCTCGGAGGTTGAAGTTGAGGTAGTCTTCTATATTACGAATGGAAGAAATGTTACAAAATGACCGTGAGTTCGACGCCAGGTGGATGCAAAATTCTTCCATCAGAAATGCATTGCTAAAATATTTGACGATTTTTTTAAATGCCTTCCCTATAAGCTGGAAAGATAAAACCCGGAATGGTGACAGAGGCGTGGGACCTTCCCGATAGGATATTGAATCGAAACTTTGGAACAAGTAAGGATGGCACTTATCTAATATTATTTTGCTATCTTCTCTCACAGAAGGGTCCTCAGTTCGACGCTGGGCGGTCTTTTGCGCGAATTTTTGCAATCTGTTTTGAGGCCGTTCTCGATGAGATAGAGCAATCAAAATTACAGTCTTTGCAGATGAGATGGTCTTACATAGTAACTTTAGGAAGAAATGTTACAAATGGCCGTATGTTCGACGCCAGGTGGGTCCGAAATGATTCCGTAAGAAATGCATTGGTGAAATTTTGCACGATTTTTTTAAATGCCTTCCCGATAAGCTTCAAAGATAAAACCCGGAATGGTGACAGAGGCGTTTGAGAAGATTCTTTCATGACGTCCACTGCTTCTCCAGTGGTCCTTGGTTCGATGCAAGAGCGTCATTCCGATTCTACCATGCATTTCAAGCGGGAAGAACGGAATCTCATTTTAGGACCTTCCCGATAAGATACTGAATTGAAACTTTGAAACACGTGAGAGTGGCACTTTTCTAACATTTCCATGCTATTGTCTCTCACGAACGGGTCCTGTGTTCGACGCAAGGCGGTCATTTACAGTTATTTTAAAAAAATTGTTTTGAGGCCTTTCTCTATGCAGGAGACTATTCAAAATCACAGCGTTTGCGTTTGATGTAGTTTTCTATAGAACCAGTGGAAGAAAGGTTGCATATGACCGTGAGCTCGATGCCAGATGGATGAAAATTTCTCACGTAAGAAATGTATTGCGGCAATTGTTAAGAATTTTGCTGGAAAAGCTTCGAAGATGATACCCGTAAGGGGAACTTATAGTAAATTTTTACCAATTAGCTTGCATGGGATACGAATTCTGACCATATTCCACGAGCGCCGTCGACTTCAGATTTTTTCGACGTACTGGCCACACCCAGTAGATAACTGAGACATCGACGCTAGCTATCATGGGTTCGATACTAGAATGTCAAAATTCTTGCTTAAGAAATGCATTGCTGAAATCTTTGACTATTTTTTTAAATGCCTTCCCGATAAGCTTGAAAGATAAGACCTGGTATGGTGATAGAAGCCTTTGAAATCATTCTATCATAAGATTTACCATTTCTCTAGTGGTCCTTGGTTCGATGCAAGAGTGTTATTCCGATTCCACCATGCATTTTAAACGGGCCTTCCTGCCATACTCATCTCAGCAGTACTACAGTATCTCCGCATTACAAACAGACCGCAGGAAGCCAAGTTCAGGGACCCAGGTTTGTTCCGCCACCAAGGCTGGACTCAGGAACCCTTCAGGGTTTAACGGGCTATACTGGAGACATTACTCATTTAATTCTACAATATCTAGACATTACTCATTTAATTCTACAATACAAATAATAATACAAGTAATAATACAAATCCCTTCTTATGGTAGTCTTAAAACACGTTGCCGATGTTGCCCACTGTTTCAATCCATTCTACAATTTACTTACAAAACATAAGGGTTGCACATTATCAATTATTCAAAACAA
This sequence comes from Pachydiplax longipennis, assembly GCA_036926295.1. Classification (NCBI taxonomy): domain Eukaryota; kingdom Metazoa; phylum Arthropoda; class Insecta; order Odonata; family Libellulidae; genus Pachydiplax; species Pachydiplax longipennis. Next base: position 1,185,085 of record JAVFKF010000012.1, on the reverse strand, counting down.
TCATTAAAATTACAGCAAAGTGCATGGTATGGACAGGAAATAAACATTAAATTAATAACATGAATCAAAAGTTATAGTAATTGATGTTCACAGTACAATCATATATAAACAAAGAGGTATTCTCTAACCTCCTTTTCAAACCCTCGTCCGTAGAAATCAAAGTAATAACACAGGTACGTAGTATAGGCTCTTACTTGCTTTCTTGTAAACACCTTCAAACAGCTTCAAAACAATAACAGAAAAATGTAAACAAGTAGTATTTACCTTCACCTGGATACACATACCATTAGATTCAAAACAAAAACTAAGCATAGATATACAAACAAGAGGGTATCGGTTTATCTCGAAAGTATCGTCTCAAATGACGCTTTCGGATTTTAGCATTCTTCTTCAGAGTCAAATAGAAGTCCGAATTCGTTCGGAAATGATTCACTTGGCCAAATTCGAATGTGCTCTTTAGCAAAGATGCAATCTTAGCCCAATTCATCCGTTTTAAAAACCTTATTACGGTCCTCCGTCATCACCCAACTAAGGTGCAAGTTCCGACGATAATATCTATTGAATCGCGACGCTTTTCATTGAATCTTTCCTCCTACTTCGAGCCATTAGACGCCAAGGACCTCTTTGCTGCCGCTCGGTCGCGATCCTCCTTAAAGTGAGTCATTAATGACGGTCGCGTCGCCCACGAATAGAAGGATGGAATGCCACCAATTGCCAATAGTAATCAAATAGGGGGGATCCAGTGGATTTTTGACTCATAGAATTTATGGTCAGCTGTAATTTCCAGAGGACGCTCGCCCATTCTAACATCAATTCCACCCCAATACGAGATTGTGCGAACGTAGCGAACCTGTCATTCCCCATGAGAGCTTCTGGGGTGATAAAATGGAAATGTATGCTCCCAGAAGTACAGAGTTCCGTCAAATAGCGGTATCTAAGGTTCGTTCCCGAATCCGCAATTATGCGGCGTGGATTCTCAAAGATGACGATGAAATCCATCATTTATCTCACCGTTTCAGTGCTTGTCAAATCTAACAAAGGATAAAGCATATCGAATTTCGTAAAAGAATCCGCAAGAATGAACATATGTTTAAAGCCTCCCTTAGTTGATGCTAGTGGCTCCATACGATGAAGATGAACCGTGACGAAGGGTACGAAAGCCTTCTCAATTGAATTTGTTTGGGTCCATCGCGATCTTTGTATAATTTACATGTTTGACAAAGGGAAAAATATTCACTCACAAAATTACGTGATCGAATAAATCAGAAATATCTTGAAATTACGTCAAATACTATGACTGCCCTTTTACGGCAGAATTCTTCATAAAAAAAAGTCTCAGCAAACCTATACGACATTCCCTCGGAACATACCATAGTAGCATTTCCTTGTCGTTTATATTTTCAACATGATAAAGCAAGTTTTTCTTTTACACAGTATTGCTTCGGGACTAAGTTCCCTTTCCTTACGGCATCAGTAAGGGCAGAAGTCTCCTTATCTACTGTCTGCTCAATTTCTGGCAACGTTTGCTCTCCAATGTGGTTTACACCTCTAATGGGAGGCGGGTTACGGCTTAGGAATCCCATTAAATTACAGATTTTAGATTTTGCAGACCTGTTTATATTGAAGACGAAGGGATAAACAAGTCATCCAAATAAACTAAGGCGACAGTGCCCTCGAGAGGTCCCAAAGCGGCATTTATGGCTCGCTGGAACACTGGCAGGGGCATTTGCCAGGCCAAAAGGCATTCTTAGATATTCTTAATGGCCATCGGGAGTCATAAAGTCAATTTTCTCTACAAATTCCGCTTCGATGGGAATTTGATGGAAGCCAGACCCCATGTCTAAAGGGGAATACAATTTCTGGCAAGTAAATCGATTCGGTTATAGATTATTGGTAGCGGACATTTGTTTCACAGTATCTCGATTGAACGCCCTGAAATCTATGCACATTGTCAGCTCCATTCTTCTTCTTCTTGCTTAGGAGAATGGGGCTGGCAAAAGGAGAACAGCTTTCTCGTATAATTCCATTGACCAACAGACCCTTCACTATTTCTTGCATCTTTTCCCTTTTTGACAGAGAAAGACTTAGGATTGTAGGATATAATGTGGTTCTCCTTCAAACGAATATAGACTACCCGTAGGGACAGGATTTGCAAGGATGCCCCATTTAACAAATCTTCATACTCTCCGAGAGTTGATATTAACTGTTGACGAACCGCTCCCTCAAGATGGTTAATTAAGGTGTTCGTCCATTTAAAGCTCTCGAGTTCCAAACTCATCCGTAATGAAAGCCAAATCTGAGTTAATAAAAATGTTTCGGCCAACAATAGCATCGCAATTCTCATAAGAGACCTGAACTTCTAAATAATCCCATTCAACTGTAAATAATTCAAACTCTGTAACCAACGTCGTTTTCCAAGACGCAGTCAAAGTGATCGACTCAATTCCATTAAACACATCATAAGCGAGGACACTGCGGCATCAAGCCAACCTTATCTGCTATGCCCTCCGACATTAACGAGCAGTCCCGAATCAGACAAACATCCTACGGGTTTCCCTCGTATGACCGCTGGGGAAAACCCAAAAGACGTACAGAAATTACATTCTTCTAATAAAAAGAGATTAACATTGATCACTGACGTATATCGGTCGACTAGGTCCTCATCCAACATTCGACTGGACTGTGGCCTGGCTCAAAGAAAATATAACACACAGCCCGACTATTCTCATTAGATCACGCGGACTCATTAATTGATGGTCCCTTTTAACGCGGAGAGGTGAATTTGAGGTGATTGTCGGTCAAATATCTCCTTTCATCCCCTTCTTAATCGGAGAAAGTGAATTTCGCCATGGAATGACCTGACCGATTGCAGCGGAAGCAGCGTTTCCGGTTGCTATCGTCATTCATTAAATATCTGTCACTTTGCGGAACCAATATACATATGCTATGCTACTCTTACCGCAATTTCTCCCTCAGTCCAACCGAATTCCGTTACCGGTTTACCAATTACTGCAGTCCACTTCAAATTCAACAACCTCTGGACCGTACTTTGGGATGGAGAGGCTCGGATGGTCCAGCACGAGGATTCGCCGCCATTTGATCCCTCACGTCAAAAAACAGCCCAGACAGGCTCTTCATTAATTCTTCTACATTCAACTAATGTTATCCAAAGCGCAATTAGGATCCCACTTCTGATGTTAGCTCGAAAAAGGTTGAGACACACCAAATGAATCAATGGTACCGGATGTTCGTGACCTCTACGTTAGGTAGCAGCCAGCGGTTCTCCGGTAACATTGTATTTCGGTCTCTCGGCCCCAGGGTACCCTTTACCCTCGCGGAGCAATCCCTGACGTCACAAATATATACCTCCGCGTGACGTAACATTACTCATCGCTAACACGCGCATAGGAAGAAATGTTACCATTGGTAACATTTCTTCCTAAAGTACTATGGAAGACCATCTTATCTGCAAACAACGTGAATTTTGATTGCTCTATCTCATCGAGAACGGCCTCAAAACAGATTGCAAAAATTCGCGCAAAAGACCGCCCAGCGTCGAACTCAGGACCCTTCCGTGAGAGAAGATAGCAAAATAATATTAGATAAGTGCCATCCTTACTTGTTCCAAAGTTTCGATTCAATATCTTATCGGGAAGGTCCCACGCCTCTGTCACCATTTCGGGTTTTATCTTTCCAGCTTAGCCGGAAGGCATTTAAAAATATCGTCAAATATTTCAGCAATGCATTTCTTATGGAAGAATTTTGCATCCATCTAACGTCGAACTTACGGACTTTTTGTAACATTTCTTCCATTCGTAATATAGAAGACTACCTCAGCTTCGACCTCCGAGATTTTGGTTCCACTATCTTACCGATAAGTGCCTCAAAAAATTTTTCAAAAATCCACGCAATGCATTCTTATGGGAAAATTGCGATTTTTGGGACTTTCTGGTATCGAACCCATGATAGTTAGCGTCGATGTCTGAATTATTCTGGCATCTAGAGTGTAGGGCCAGTACGTCGTAAAAATCTGACGTTGACGGCGCTTGTGGAACATGGTCAGAATTCGTATCCCCTATAAATATATAGGTATATCCGGAGAGTTAGCTATATATAATAGATACTATATATAATAGATATATATATATATATATATATATATATATATATATATATATATATATATATATTATACCTAATCCTCCAAGAGTACCATAATACAATGAAGAAATCTTCTAGCTACCCTATTACAAAGTAGATATTGACGATCTATAAATACAGAAATTCCCTAGCTATAACAGTTTATGTTTTTACTACTACTATACAGATTTTCCCGATCTATAGCAACACAATGTTATATCACAGATAGATTCTTTACAGAAGATGTATTTAATATTCCACTCAGAATTCCAAATATTACTCATTCAAGATTTACAAATACCATACAATTGATAGTTTACACGAGTCTGAATTCCTATCATTCATACAAGTTTCCCAGGATGTCTGCTATGCCTCAACGGCTGCTAACGGCACAGGAAGTTTCAATAATCATGCGAATCAAAATATACATTTCTTCCAAAATTTTTATTTATTATTCATTCATTCATTATTAATATGATGATATTCCAGGTTATAAACCGCTTTTTCCTTGAGTAAAAATATCTTGGGAAGTAATTTAATATAGATATCTACTTATGAGGGTGTTTTTTGTTTACAGAACTACTAAGAAGTCGTTTACTTTATTTTCTATTCTATTTAGAGGAAGAGAAATAGAGTCAGAATTGAGGAATTAAAAGGAAGGAGAGGGACAATGAAGGTCCAAAAGTAATGAAAGAGGAGATAGAGATGGCAATTAAAAGAATGAAGAATGGGAAGGCAGTTGGAGGAGATCAAATACCAGTGGAATTTCTGAAGTCCTTGGGGAAGAATGGTATTGATCGGCTTACTTATCTGATTAATAAAATCTATGATACAGGGTAGTGGCTAGAAGATTTACTGAATACGATAATAGTGCCGATACCAAAGAAAGGTAATGCACAGGAATGTAAAGACTACAGAACTATAAGTCTTATTTCACACGTGGGAAAACTTATTACCAACGTTATGCTAGAAAGAATGAGAAGGAAAATAGAAGAAAACTTAAAGGATGACCAGTTCGGTTTCCGCAAGGGTAGAGGAACGAGAGATGCGATTGGATGTATGAGGATGTTATCGGAGAGGGTGCTAGAGTTGAACCGCCAGATGTGTGTCTGCTTTATTGACTATGAAAAAGCTTTCGATAGGGTAAGATGGGATGTCTTGTTAAGAATCTTGAGAGAAATAGGCATAGACTGGAAAGACAGAAGATTAATTAAGCAAATGTACGTCCATCAAAAATAGTTGTAAGAATAGGGGACAAGGAAACAAAGGAAACTACCATAGGAAGGGGAGTCAGGCAGGGATGCTGTCTTTCAGCATGTTTGTTCAACTTATATGCAGACAAATTACTGTCAGAAGCTCTGGAAGACACAGGTGGGGTAAAAGTTGGAGGAGAGAGAATAAAATCCATCAAATACGCGGATGATCAGGCTATCATAGCAACCAATCAAGAAGAACTTCAAAATATGATGGAAAGGATATGGAATAAGAGCGAAGAATATGGAATGAGGATAAATATAAGGAAAACAAAAGTAATGAGGATATACAAGTCAGAAAGACCCTTAAATATATGGTTAGCAGAAGAAGAGCTAACACAAGTAAGTTCATTCCAGTATTTAAGAAGTTTAATTGAACAAAATGGTAACTGCACGGCAGAAATAAAAAGCGGAATTGGGCAAAAAAATTTCGTTGAAACCTGTCCTAGGACCGAAAGAACAAAGAAGACCAACTCTGCGTATCTAAAATTAATACATGCTGTTAAATATCTTCATCTACATCAACATGTGTACATACCTTGCAAGCCTTCTTCTGGTATGTGGCAGGGGGTGTATGTACCACGATTCCAATTTCCTTATCGATTACTTTCGCGTAATGTTCTCAGCCAAAAATAGTTCTTGAATCGACTGGTATTTCCCTGATCTTTCTCGAAGTATCAGAACGGCCTATATAACAAAGAGGGCGCATAATAATCATTTATGAGCATACTGTCTATGGTAAATTATGTCTTCCTATGAGTCACTCTGTCTTCCTTAAGTAACACTCACCGATTTGTCGTAGCAATTTTTAATAAAGCAAATTGCTTTTCGCTGTAGAGCCTCAACTGAAAATATTAACAGCGTTAAATCGTGTTTTGTTCGCAGAGCGTTCGCGCGAATACTGTGTGTGCTGTGCCGCCGAAGAAGGCGAAGGAGACATCGTCCCACTTTGCGTCCAGTACGGGAGGTGAGTACCACCATTTGTTCGATATGAATAAGGAAACAAACTATACTGCACATTTCATGAGGAAGATAAAGCACCTTACGGAGCCAATAAACTGAAGTCTTAATTTGGATTAAAATTATGATACATTTATAAATTTACTTAACCGTTGTTTGAAATGCTCAGGTGCAGTACACCCCAAGCTCACTTCGTCGATTTTAAGTATGCAAACCTGAGAAAATCGTGTTATAGTAATACTATCCCTTAATTCTTTACTCTGCAAGCCACTTTGCACTGGGAAAAGCTGTTTCTATTTGCAGCAGCTACGTTATCTGTCACGAGGTTAAAGATATGATTGAAATACTTTCATTCTGTATTATTAACAAGTTTCCTCCATCTTATAATCAAAATCGAATGGATCTTATTCAAAATCATGATAACTTTTCTTACATTGGTAATAACAGAATTTTTAATTACACGAAATTCCTTTATTTTCAAAAATAAATAGCTTGCTTTCAGATAGTTTAGTAATATACCTATACTTTTGCAAAAATTATTTTTTTCATTTTTCTACTACTTGAATATTTTAAAGGTACATAACTTTATTTTTCGGTTTCATGACCTAAATAACTTTAAAAATTCAGCTTTTGAGAAGATGTAAATGAACAGATTATTTCTCATAACAATTTTTGTCGCTGTATTACGATCCATCCCACAGAAGTGAGGGTTTATATTCTCATAATAAAGGAACACATACATTATACAGATAAAAATATATCCAGAAAATTACAAAAACAACAGAAAGAGTAGATACATAAAATGCCTCTTATATTTACTTAAACTTATTACGTAGTATTATTTATAAAATCTATGCGATAAGCTTCCTTATTATTTAAATAGGGTAGTAAAGAAAAGAATTATCAAGTACGAAAAATCAACTTATAACTATCAGAAATCTTACTAATTAGAAAACATATGCTTTATTTATAGATTTTCGATTTCAAACTATAAGATTAGAACTATGCATATGCAAATCGACATCTGTAAATGCTGACATTTCAGGCTGTTGCCTCCTATTCATACAGCCTGTCATTTATTCTAACCATTACCTTGACATCGGCAAATATTCCTCGTTTATTATTATGGGAAAATGCATAAGCTCAGCTTCAACAATCGCATCGGTCGTCAAGGGGATTGCTTTTTTATAACTTCAAAATTTCAGAAACTTTTCGTTTATTTGAACCAAAGTTTCGTCATTTCGATTTGATAACGATATTTAACGTCCAAAATCTTTATTCTATTTCGTGTCTCTTGGTGCTTTTCTCGATGCTACTAGTATATCTAATTTAATTTTTGCAAAAGATAAAAGTGAAGTTCAAGCGTATTCCTTATGAGAACACTTTTTCTTGTCTGGGTTCGAACTGGGGACCTTTAGGTGCATAAAAAGTAGCCTATTATCTGCGTGGGGAGTACATTCGACAATCTTGAAAGTTGGTCAATTTATGGTTCTTTTTAGTCATAAGCACACTCACATCTGTCTCTCGTCTGTGCTGTATAATAAATCTGTAAAGCGGAGAGCTGGAGAACACTATCGCGATGACGTCACGCTAGCGGGGGAAATGCAGGAAGATTCTTCCCGGTTCAAATTTTGAAAAACTAGCTAAGTAATTATTGTTTTTACTGAAAGGTCTTTGGAAGTGAATTTTCAGAACATCTTCAATTTGTTCAAACTTAATTAGAATCAAAATTTCTGATTCCAAATAGAAGAAACTTACATTTAGCGAAAAAATTTAAAATAATATTTTTCGTGATGACTTCTTACAACCTTAAGCATTCAATGTTGAGCATTATACAAAGTAAACCAAAGTAGCCAGGTAGTCAGTCAAAGCCAGTCCTGGGGAGGATTGAAAAGTGAATAATTCGATTTGCCGCTGAAATGGATTTCGAGGAAACTGCCGCAGTTTGTGCACTAGTTTTTCAGTTACGAAGGAAGATAATTAGGAGAAAGTATTGGGTAATTGCTATCAATAGGTTATTAGAAGGGAAATTTTATACTTTATACAAAAGTTTACGAGAACATCCGATAAAATTTAAATTCGTCATCATTGGTCATTCAATCCATAGATTGGTTGACAGCAGTCCTCTATTCCTCTCTCTCTAGTGCTAACTCTATCTCTTCTTTCCTATATCTCTCTTTATTTGGCTAATATACTCATCTCTTGGTCTTCTTCTTGCTGCTTTTCCTTCTATTTTTCCCTCAGGTACATTCCTAACAAACCCATTGTGTCTCAAGATATGTCCAATCCATCTGGTTCTTCTTTTTCGGATGATGCTCCATATTGTTTTGACCTCTTCTATTCTTCTGTATACTTCTTCGTTTCTTACCTTATCTGTCCATTTGATCTTCAGCATTCTCCTCCAGCACCAGGTTTCGAAGGCTTCTATTCTTCTCTGGTCCGCTTTCCTAATGGTCCATGTCTGTGATCCATAGAGTGCCACACTCCAGACGAATGTTTTCAAGAATTGTTTCCTTGTCTGTATATTATATTCTTTGAGCATAGTAGTGGTCTCTTCCTCATGAATGCCTCCTTTGCTTGGGCTATTCTTCGCTTGATGTCTGGTACTTCTCCCATCCCATGTTATGCTACTTCCAAGGTAGGTAAATGATTCTACTTGCTCCAATTTCTCTCCTCGTAGGGTAATGTTTGCTTTCAATTTTTCTCTTCCAGATATTAGGATTTTTGTTTTCTTTTTGTTCACTTTCATATTATATCCTTGAATAGCTTGATCTATTGCATTTAGGGATGCCTGCAAATCGCCTTTATTTTTTGCTATTACTGCAATGTCATCTGCAAACCGAAGCATGTTAATTTCTTTTCCATTCACCTTAATTCCCTTCATGTTCATTCCTTCTTTTTTTTAATTGCTTCTTCTAGGTATACATTGAACAATGCTGGTGAGAGGCTACATCCTTGTCTTACTCCTTTATTTATCTTAGTTTCTATTTTCTTGCCATCTCTCATCCTCAGAGTGGCGACTTGGTTTTTATACAGTTGGTAGATTATTCTTCTATCTTTGTAGTCCATTGCTTTGTTTTCCAGTATTTGGAACAACTTGTTCCACTCCACATTGTCAAAGGCCTTCTCCAAGTCTACGAAAGCCACATACACTGGCCTGTTGACATGTATAATCTTTTCTATCATTCTTCTTAGGCATAATATGGCCTCTCTTGTTCCTGTGCTGTTCCTGAATCCAAATTAGTTTTCTGACAAGTTGGCTTCAATTATTCCTTCTATCCTCTTGCTTAATATTCTTGTGAGTACTTTGGATGCATGTGAGAGCAGACTCAACGTTCGGTACTCCTCACATCTCTCGGCTCTTGTTTTCTTTGGTATTGCAACCATTATATTCTTCTCAAAGTCCTCTGGTAGTCTTCCACTTTAGTAACTGTCCTTGATAATTTCAAACAGGGTGTCTTTTCCTTTCCCTTCAAGTGCTTTGACAATCTCTCCATTTATTTTATCTGCCTTGTTTTTCTTCAAGTCCTCTCTCGAATTCACTTCTCGTTATCTCTGGGCCTCGCTCATCTTCATCGTCCTAACTTTCGTTCTTTATTATATCTTCAAGAGGTTTTGGTCCTTGATATAATGTTTCAATATAGTCCTTCCATCTCTTTTCTATATCTTCATTTTCTATCAGCATATTCCCGTTCATATCTCTGATGTTGGTGCATGTAGTTTTTCTTTCTCTGAAATGGCTTTTTACTAACATGTATGCTGTTTCAGTGTTCCCCTTCCTCATGTTTTCATTTATTTCTTCGTAGCAGCTTTCAATCCATTCTTCCTTAGCTTTCTTTGATTCTCTTATAACTTGGTTCTGTTGTTTCTTGTAGAGGACTCTCCCATCTTCACTCCTCGAGTTCTTGTATTTCCTTCTTTCTTCCATAAATTCTCTTATCTGCATTCTTATCCATGGATGTCTGTTATCAGTTCTGTTACTTACAAGTTGCTCTTCTGCTACTTTTGTGATTGCCTTTTTCATTCCATCTTCCTTCAGTGCTTGCATCACTCCTATACTCTTGCTTTTCAAGCTTTTCATTGATGGTCGTAGTGACTCTTTCTCTGGTGACCTTTCCTTCCAGAGCTTTTCTGTTCCTTCTTGGTTCACGTTTCACCCTCTTAATCTTTTTGTGGCGCAAACAACTCTCCATAACTACTAAATTATGATCACTATCTATGTCTGCGCCTGGATAAATCTTGCATTATTTCACTTGGTTTTTTTATCCTTGCCTAAGAAGGATGTAATCAATCTGGTACCTAGCTAAGTCCCCTGACATCTTCCATGTATTTCTTCTACTCCGATGTTGTTCTAAGAATATGTTCGGTATTACAATTCTCTTTTAGTTACAGAACTTATATATACCTGCAATATCACTGTTTCCGTGGGCTCTGCTTCTAGTTTGATCATCAGCAATCTCTTGCTGTACTGCCAATAGGACTTAACTCTTTTTCCCCCACTCCTTCGTCATTATGATACCAACCCATGCTATCTTTTCGTCATCTCCTGAATATATAATTCTGTGTTTGTCACTCCAGAAGTCGCCTGCCCCTGCCCACTTCATTTCACTAACTCCCAAGATGTCTAGTCCTAGCCTGTCCATCTCTATCTTTGCATTTTCTAGCTTACCACAAATACCTAAGGATCGTACATTCCACTTTCCTATCCTGCACTTATCAGACTTGACCGATGTACCCTTCCCAATGGTCCCAATTATTTATGAGCATCTACTATCCAAACATTATGAATATCGTTCCTGGTTCATTTCCATATAATGAAAGCTTAAATGCATGCCTATATACAAACCATTAAGACACCTAAAGGCTCGGAGAATCTTCAACCCCTATATTTGCTTCTAAAGCCTTTGGAGAGGATAATTTTACTTCTACACAAATGGCATTACTAATTTAATCCTACATCTATTTACTTCGTTGAGAATCAATGGACAATTCAGCTAGTTACACTAATTTTTCGTCATTTTTGTCCAAATTCTCTCAACTTCGAATTGAGAACGATATTCTACGACCAAAACAAGCATATTCCGTGAATTTTCTTTCTTTAGGTTCTTGTCTCGATTTCTTTGGGCCATTATTTCTGTTTCAATTCTGCAATCGATCAAAATGAACTTTACGTGCATTTCTTATGTGTTTTCTAGTCATCCAGAGTCGAACAAAGAATACTTTGAACAGACGAATGTCAATCGAACCTTCAGCGATCCCCAAAAATTCATAATCGTTTCACGTCGGGAAGTGCATGAAATTACTGTGTCAATAATTCTCCCATGCATTTCTTACAGGATTTTGCTGGCATCGGCTAGATAAACTGTGATTATTATATAAGATAAAGGCCCTCTTCGGTACTTGCTTCATTTTTTTTCAGTTTGATTTCATCCGTTGCGATTAAGGAGTAAGTCCCTCACTCTTAACAGAAATTGCTAGTTAGATGCATTTTAAATCAGTATCCAACGAAAAGGTGAATCCTTCCAAATCCGCCGTTTTTGGGTGCTGCTGTAAGAAACCAGTTCATTCCATTTCATTTCCAGTTGGCCATTTTGGTATGTAAGCGCCGAATGTTTAATAACTGTTAATGAAGTACTTTCAAAAGCTGCTTTTTCATTTCGAACGATGCTCCATCAATTACCGAATCTGTCTTCTTATAGTTGCTTTTTGCCTTAATTTCTTGATTAACGGAAAACTTTCCTCAGGGAATGTAGGAAACGCATTTGGGTCCTGAGTTCGACGCTAGGCGGTCTTTTGCGCGAATTTTCGAAAATTGTTTTCAGTCCTTCCCCCGAGCCATAGAACAGTGAAATTCACGGAGGTTGGAGATGAGATGGTCTTCCATAGTACGAAAGGAAGAAATGCTACCAAATGACCGTGAGTTCGACGCCAAGTGGGTGCAAAATTCTCCAGTATAAAATGCATGGTGGTCAATATTTACAATTATTTTGAATGCATATTCGATTACCGGGAACGATATAAAATGGAATGTACATAGTGGCTATTCATATGTTTCAGATACGCTGTCCGCCCTTACTCTGACGGTTCTTGGTTCGATGCCAGAGCGTCATTTCTATACGATATTGAATTGAAACTTTGGAACAGGTCAGAATGGCACTTATCTTACATTAATATGCAATTGTTTCGCACGATCGGGTCCTTAGATCGACGCCAGGAGGGTTTTTGCGTGAATTTTTCAAAATTGTTTTGAGGGATAACTTGGTATTATACTCTAATCAACGGATAGCTTTCAGTATGCAAGCAACTTTTACTCGCATATATATATATATATATATATATATATATATATATATATATATATATATATATATATATATATATACATATATATATATATCCGGAGAGTTAGCTATTTATAATAGATATATATACAGTCTGAAACAGGTTAGTATTAATCAGCCTGAATAATATGCCTTTCAATATCATTCACTAATATTCGAATCAATAACAGAATTTTAATTTTAACGAAGAAACCTCCATGGAAATTTTTTAATATTATGAAATTTTATTTCATTGGCATTGCTCATAATAGGTGTCCCTCTGTCACGTAATTCCGATGATGCGTGATTAAAGGAAAAAAGCTTCAATGTAAATTCAGATTGGAAAGAGAAATCAATATTTTCATATTTTGAATATTTCTCGCAAGTTGAAATGTCCTAATGCTGCAAGATAGCCATATGGTAACGACCCATGGAAAGGTATCAGAGACGACAACAGGAGCACAAGAATTGATAATAGAAATATTCTACAAAAGAATACTGCAAAAGAAAAATAAAATTCGAAGGGAGTGCTTTAGATACTTTTATTAATTTACCTGTTACAAGAATGTATCGGCAGATATTTTAAGGCCTACGTCTTCGAGTTTTATGCACATAACGCCAGATAGTGAATGTCTTAGTTGCAAGCAGTGGTGTTGATAAAGATAGCTATACTAAAAAAGAGAATTTTATACACTACTCCTTTTCAAATTATACCAAAATACTTTATTTTTAATACTAGTTGTCCGATGCGAAATTTTCGCATATGTTCCCCCTGAGCCTGAGAAAGGCTCGTAAGGAGGTGCCAGGTTTAGAAAAGAAAAAGTTTAAGTACATTCAAAGTCATACATTATGTTTAGAATAGTTTTTAAAGTGTTGGTAGACAAGCAAACATAATAAACTTGGTACACTATTCAATTAATAAAAATATATTACATAGCACACAAATATTATAAAAGTTATAAAAGGTACAAGAATTATTATGGTACTATTTTATATAGTTCTACGTAGGTATAGCAAGAATATACTAATGAATAATTCAAAACACATTATGAAGAAATTATAAAATAAGTCTGTAGTTATTGCACTGAATTGTAATAAAAGCACTGAAGTCACAGAAATAAGAATAAATATAGATAATTACATATAAATAACATAGAAAATTTATGGAGAATATATTAATCAGACTTTTATCTTATGCTTTAAACTTCTAAAACTATCAACTTCATGTAAAATTTTAGGCAATGAATTAAAAATCATACTGCCAAATTTTCATACTTTTAAAAGTTTAAAATTAACTAAAAGCTTAGATTATCGTAAGAAGATAAAAATCTTTCAAAACAAAAATTTGATTAAGATCAGCTAGGAAGGGGAATCTTTTTATAAAAAGATGATATGTATGTAATTATCAGTGTGTATGCATGATCCGATTTTTATTCTTAACATGGTAATTAATAATTAATTACTTAATATTATGGCACTTTATAACCATGATCTGTTAATTATACAATTATATAATTATTTAAAATTTATTTGTGTAAATTTGGTAACACTACTAAAATGTAATTCATTTTATCGGTTAAATCAACAAAACTGGTTTTTCATATCATTGTATAGCAAAATTCTGGCTATAAGTTAACTCTCAAATATTATTTTTTATTTTGCACCTGGTATTTACTGCTGAATTACTTTGTACATCACTGCTTAAAAATAAATAAGATGCTTATTATATAATTAATATTATTAATTTTGTAATAAAAGGTCAGATTGAACCCGCAAGAGTAATTAAGGGGTTTCTTCTTTATATGATATTAGATAATTAAAACCCTTGTGAAGAACGAGTAATTTCAGGTAGTTCTAAACGTAATTAAAATATGCCCGTGGCGAGTTGTCCATGTAACATGTAAGATGTAACATTATCTCAAAAATATCGACTATTCCAAGTAACAACAGTTAACTCGACTCCTAAAGTCTGTGAAACGAGTGCTCTGACCCACTCGTTCCAGTGAGTCATCACTCGATAGAGAAACGAATCGAGTACAGACCAAAAATATTTCAATGATAACTCGGAAGACGCATTCTATCGCTTGTGACGTTTTCTCGATCCAAGCAGCCACGTTTTCGTCGAGTGCTCGTTACTCGAAACTTCCGTGATAACCCCCTTCAGTATAGAGTGGTTTGGACCGCCCTCAAATGGGAATTACAGTCGATCATTACGTCGACGAGATCCACGCTCAAGAGAAAAAGGAGGAGCCAAAGAATACAGCTAGATGTCGCATCCCTTTGATGGCAGCTTGGGTTAGTAAGTAAATTTTTAAAAATGTAAACTTAGACGGTCGGCATCTAATCGTGAATCGATAATTCCTTCTTGACAGAATTTAATTAAAATTGATTATTGTTAATTTTCTTCGGCAACGTAAAAGAGGAAGAGATTAGAAATTTGTATATATTTTTACTAATTTTAAGCTTCCTACGAATATTTCAACAAATCGATTGCCAAAATCATTTAGCAAAGATTTTAGTGCAAGTATTATAATGAACAGTGGCTACCAGTTGAAAAGCGAAACATATTCTTGTAAAACTAGCATTCATTAGTGAAGTATCGCAAAATTTTAATCACCATTAAATTTTATCCAAGAGTGAAGGGATTTGAGAGTTTAAAGAGAACTATCTCTCCGTATAATTACATTAATACATTAATTAATGTCTCTTTTGTAAGATTTTAAATGAGGGATGAAAAGTTCCAATTTGGAGGTTTCTGTATAATATTTATTCATTTTTTATTAAAAAATCAGAAAAGCTACCCTTTAGTCTCACAGTGGCACAGCGGGCTTGACTCGAAAAAGGTCAAAAATAAATGTTTTTTTTTAATTAATACTCTTGATTCAATTCTGCTTACAAATGTGCAAGTCATATACGTTGATTCCTGTGCATTAAAATTATACCGGGGCAAAAGTTGTTAAAATTTCTCGAAAATGCCGGTTTTAGATTTTTTGTAAAATTCTTGAGCTTTGAGCAGATCCACATTTAAAAAATCATCATATAAAATATAATTTAATCTTTAAGACCAGTCTTTTCTTCTTCATATTGGCCGAATTTCATGATCGCGGGTGAATATTTGCGTACTTAACATAACTAAATGGTAGACTCTTATTTTAGAGCCACCTAAAGCGAGGAAAATAGTATAGGGGGACATTGATGGACTCCTGCCATTCTGAGATGCGTTTTGAAGAGGAATTTGAAATACAACTTAGCGAAAAATACACAACGCGTCCGTCAATGCTTTTCGTTGGCCATGATATTCTTCTGCAACGAGTGATAAAAGCGAGTTGATTTTCCTCTCTATGTGACAAAAAGGGGTGCCCTGCTTTACACCTTCTGCTTTTGTACGAAATGGTGCTTTGTCATCGAACGCAGCCCTTTTCAGTTACATTGTTACGAGAGAGCAATGTTGACGTAGTTTTCACGGCAATGCCAACAATGAAATATGATTCCTTTTCCATGTCTGACATCGCCGCTTTCCTAGAAGCATCATGCAAATGCTCCATCATTTAAAATATTAATCTTCAGGACAGAACGGGCGGTGGCGTATTTATAGCGGTTAAAAGTTTCCTTCAGAGTAGTTTACACACTTTTTCAAATAGCAGTATCGAAAGCGTTTGGTGCAAAATTATTCAAATTAATAAGCCGAGTTTAAATGTGTGTGCTTTTTATCGACCACCCAACTCTCCACGTCAAGTCTTACATTGCCTGAATGAAGAAATTAACTTTTATTCTCGTAAAAATAATAACAGCATTACTTTTGTTGGAGGGGACTTTAATCTCCCAGATATCGAATGGCCGAGTCACGTAATTAAGAAACGAGCTCGGGATAGCGATTCTTGTAGGACTTTGTTCAGTGTTATGCAAAAAAATTCGTTACGTCAAATCGTTAAGGAGCCAACTAGGGAATTAAGTATGTTAGATCTTTTTTTAACTAACAGCCCCAAGCGTGTAAGTAGCGCATCAGTATGCGATGGGTTATCCGACCATAGAGCTGTGATTATAGATATCGATATTAACTTGACAAGGCACCAAAAACCCAAGCGCAAAATTTATCTCTACTCTAAAGCCGATTTTGGAGGATTTCGTAATAAACTCAATTCCGATTTTACGTTTTACGAAACGCGCGCGATGCGTTTAAATACCGAAGAAACTTGGAACCTTTTCGTACAGATAATGCGTAATAATATGGATAAATTTGTTCCCTCCAAATACTCTAAACAAAATAATGAGCCTAGATGGTATAATAGAGATACTAGGAAAGCGTTAAAGAAACAAAGACGATTGCATTTGAAATTAAAAACCGTTATGAGGCTTCCTAACAACATAATAACGGATCAGGTAAAGGCCGAATATAAACGAGTAAAATCAGAAACAAAACGAATAATGCGTGATGCCCTCCGTCAATTTAAAAAGAAAGTTTTATGCGAATACTTAGACGAGGACCCAAAAGCTTTTTGGTCGTACGTGCGTGAGGTCCAAGGTAAAGTTCAAACCGTACGTTCGTTAAAAGATAACAGCGGCAATGTAATTAACGATTCTAAGGAAAAAGCGAATATCTTAAATGAATATTTCCATAGCTTATTTACGTCCGATATTACATTAGGCGCCCTACTAGTAGTTAATAAAGCAGAAACAATGTCGAATATCACATTCAGGGAAGACGGAATTATTAAACTTTTACAGCAGATTAAGCCAAATAAAGCTCCTGGTCCTGAGGATATACCAGCTCGAGTATTTAAAGAATTAACAGAGAGCATAGGCCCTTTTCTTAAAGTAATATTTGAAAAACCTATAAGCGAAGGTAAGGTCCCAAAAGATTGGAAAATTGCAAATGTCACCCCAATTTTTAAAAGCGGCGTAAAAGATGATCCATCGAATTATAGGCCCATTTCGTTAACTTCATTGAGTGGTAAAATAATGGAACATATAATTACTAGTTCCTTAATGGGTTTTCTCGAAACCTCTAAATTCATTGTTAAGAATCAACATGGTTTTCGTAAGACACGTTCCTGCGAGTCACAGTTAGCGTTATTAATTCACGATATCTTGAAATCGGCCGAAAGTAAAAGACAAGTCGATGCAATATTTTTGGATTTTCGGAAAGCGTTCGATAAAGCCCCACATCGTAAATTGTTGTACAAATTAAAACTTGCGGGCATCAACGAACAAGTAATAAGTTGGATAAAAGATTTCCTGTCCGATAGAGAACAACGAGTAGTATTAGATGGTATTAGTTCCAACCTAGTCAAGGTGACCTCAGGCGTCCCACAAGGAAGCGTAATCGGGCCATTATTATTCTTAATATACATTAACGATCTTAATGAACACATCGACAGTAACGTTAGAATATTTGCGGACGACACGGTTATTTACAGAGAAATAAAAAGTAATGACGATAGATTAAGCCTGTCGAATGACTTAGATAAAATAGTAAAATGGTGCGAAGACTGGCAATTGGAGCTCAACGTAGATAAATGTTCAGTAGTTAATTTTATCGAAAGAAAATCCTTTGCCAATCATAATTCATATAGCCTTCGAGGGAAAACATTATCAACTGTCGATTCGGTAAAATATCTCGGAATAACCCTCACGAATAACTTAACTTGGAGTAACCACATCCATAACATATGTGGGCGAGCTCTTAAGAAACTAGGCTTCGTCAAAAGAATAGTCGGTAAAAGCGAAGAAAAAGTCCGCGAGCGATGTTACTTTGCGCTAGTTAGGCCTCACCTCGAGTACGCATGCAGTGTATGGGATCCTGCTGAAAAGTGTTGTATTCGCGAGATAGAAAAGATACAAAGAAAGGCAATACGCTTTGTAAAAAATTGCTATGATAAATCGGTAAGTGTTACTCGGATGCTTCAGGAGGCAGGATGGGAATCTTTAGAAGAAAAAGGCTCAATCAGAGACTTAAATTACTTGATAAATTCAGGCAGAGCACGTTCATAGAAGATGTAGCCGATATTATGCGCCATCCTTGCTATATAGGCCGTTCTGATACAGCGAGAAAGATCAGAGAAATAGATGCTAAAACCAGTCGATTCATGAATTCTTTTTTTCCGAGAACAATACGCGAAAATAATCGACTGGGCAAATA
Organism: Pachydiplax longipennis; assembly: GCA_036926295.1. Lineage (NCBI taxonomy): Eukaryota > Metazoa > Arthropoda > Insecta > Odonata > Libellulidae > Pachydiplax > Pachydiplax longipennis. Next base: position 1,166,273 of record JAVFKF010000012.1, on the reverse strand, counting down.
GAGTCCTGGTGCTTGCACCCCCTGCCACACGCCGAAAGGCGGCTTGCAGGATACAGATATAGATGTAGATGTAGAATCATTCTTTTCTCCTTCTTCCTCATCATTTACGTAGTTGTAGTGATACGAAGAACAACAGCGTTCACCTTGTTCATTCCTAATCGAAGTGTTATTTAGAGAGAAATAATACTTAGTCCCTCTCATATCATTCTGGCTAATACAATGTAACCAACTTCTCATCTTCATACTTCTCTTTATGTAATTGATGGATGAGGGAGCATTTCTAATGGTGAAGATACAGAAATTGTTGGATTTAAAATTATCGAATTCTATCTATTATATCTATCATATATAGCTAACTCTCCGGATATACCTATATATATAGATATACGAGTAAAAGTTGCTTGCATACTGCAAGCTATCCGTTGAATACAGTATCATACCAAGTACTGCCTCAGTTCAAATTTAAAACTTCGCGCCAAAGACCGCCTGGCGACGAACTAAGAACCCGATCGTGACAGAAGACAGCAAAATAATATTAGATAAGTGCCATCCTTACTTGTTCCAAAGTTTCGATTCAATATCTTATCGGGAAGGTCCCACGCCTCTGTCACCATTCCGGGTCTTATCTTTCCAGCTTATCGGGAAGGCATTTAAAAAATCGTCAAAGATTTCAGCAATGCATTTCTTATGGAAGAATTTTGCATCCACCTGGCGTCGAACTCACGGTCATTTGGCAACATTTCTACCATAAGAACCATAGAAGACTACCTCAACTTCAACCTCCGAAATTTTGGTTACTCTATCCTAACGATAAGTGCCTCAAAATAATTTTCAAAAATCCGCACAATGCATTCTTATGGGAAAATTGCGATTTTCGGGGAATTTCTGGCATCGAACCCATGATAGCTAGCGTCGAAGTCTGCATTATTCTGGCATCTAGAGTGTAGGGCCAGTACGTCGAAAAAATCTGACGTCGATGGCGCTTGTGGAACATGGTCAGAATTCGTATCCCCTATATCTATATCTATATATATACGAGTAAGAGTTGCTTGCATTCTGCAAGCTATCCGTTGAATACAGTATCATACCAAGTACTGCCTCAGTTCAAACTTAAAACTTCGCGCCAAAGACCGCCTGGCGACGAACTAAGAACCCGATCGTGACAGAAGACAGCAAAATAATATTAGATAAGTGCCATCCTTACTTGTTCCAAAGTTTCGATTCAATATCTTATCGGGAAGGTCCCACGCCTCTGTCACCATTCCGGGTTTTATCTTTCCAGCTTATCGGGAAGGCATTGAAAAAAAATCGTCAAAGATTTCCGCAATGCATTTCTTATGGAAGAATTTTGCATCCACCTGGCGTCGAACTCACAGTCATTTGGCTACATTTTTTCCATGAGAAGCATAGAAGACTACCTCAACTTCAACCTCCGAAATTTTGGTTACTCTATCTTAACGATCAGTGCCTCAAAATAATTTTCAAAAATCCGCGCAATGCATTCTTATGGGAAAATTGCGATTTTTGGGAATTATTCTGGCATCTAGATTGTAGGGCCAGTACGTCGAAAAAATCTGACGTCGACAGCGCTTGTGGAACATGGTCAGAATTCGTATCCCCTATATATATATATCTATATCTATTATATATAGCTAACTCTCCGGATATACCTATATATATATATATATATTTATAGGGGATACGAATTCTGACCATGTTCCACGAGCGCCATCGACGTCAGATTTTTTCGACGTACTGGCCCTACACTCTAGATGCCAGAATAATGCAGACTTCGACGCTAGCTATCATGGGTTCGATGCCAGAAATTCCCAAAAATCGCAATTTTCCCATAAGAATGCATTGCGCGGATTTTTGAAAATTATTTTGAGGCACTTATCGTTAAGATAGAGTAACCAAAATTTCGGAGGTTGAAGTTGAGGTAGTCTTCTATGCTTCTCATGGAAAAAATGTAGCCAAATGACAGTGAGTTCGACGCCAGGTGGATGCAAAATTCTTCCATAAGAAATGCATTGCGGAAATCTTTTTAAATGCCCCCCGATAAGCTGGAAAGATAAGACCCGGAATGGTGACAGAGGCGTGGGACCTTCCCGATAAGATATTGAATCGAAACTTTGGAACAAGTAAGGATGGCACTTATCTAATATTATTTTGCTGTCTTCTCTCACGATCGGGTTCTTAGTTCGTCGCCAGGCGGTCTTTGGCGCGAAGTTTTAAATTTGAATTGGGGCAGTACTTGGTATGATACTGTATTCAACGGATAGCTTGCAGTATGCAAGCAAATTTTACTCGTATATATATATAGGTATATCCGGAGAGTTAGCTATATATAATAGATATAGGGGATACGAATTCTGACCATGTTCCACAAGCGCCGTTGACGTCAGATTTTTACGACGTACTGGCCCCACCCTGTAGATGCCAGAATAATGCAGACATCGACGCTAGGTGTCATGGGTTTGATGCCAGAATGTCCCAAAATTCGCAATTTTTCCATAAGAATGCATTGCGTGGATTTTTGAAAATTATATTGAGGCACTTATCGGTAAGATAGTGGAACCAAAATCTCGGAGGTTGAAGTTGAGGTAGTCTTCTATATTACGAATGGAAGAAATGTTACAAAATGACCGTGAGTTCGACGCCAGGTGGATGCAAAATTCTTCCATAAGAAATGCATTGCTGAAATATTTGACGATTTTTTTAAATAACTTCCCGATAAGCTGGAAAGAAAAAACCCGGAATGGTGACAGTGGCGTTTGAAAACATTCTATCATCAGGTATACCGTTTCTCCAGTGGTCCTTGCTTTGATGCAAGAGTGTCATTCATATTCCATCATGCATTTCAAACGGGAAGAACGGAATCTTATTTTAGGACTTTCCCGATAAGATACTGAATTGAAACTTTGAAACATGTCAGAGTGGCACATCTTTACCATTCGTATGCCATTGTGTCTCACGAACGGGTCCTGTGTTCGACGCCAGGCGGTCATTTACGCTATTTTTTTTTAATTCTTTTGAGGCCTTTCTCTATGCAGGAGACTATTCAAAATCACAGCGTTTGCGTTTGAAGTAGTTTTATATAGAACCAGTGGAAGAAAGATTACATATGACCATCAGTTTGATGCCAGATGGATGAAAATTTCTAACGTAAGAAATGTATTGCGGCAATTTTTAAGAATTTTGCTGGATAAGCTTCGAAGATGACACCCTTAAGGGGAACTTATTGTAAATTTTTACACTAATTTTTACACTTTATCTATTATATATATATATATATATATATATATATATATATATATATATATATATATATATATATATATATATATATATATATATATATAATAGATAAAGTGTTCAACCTTTCAGTAGGTTCATCTGCCCCCACATTCCCTATTTAATTCCCTCTCCTTCAATTCCCGGTAACTTATCCCACCCCTTAATTCGTCTAATAACTTTTGTCTTTGTCTTCCCCTCTGTCTTTTCCCTAGCATTCTTCCCTCGATCGCTTTCTTCAACAATCTATCCCCTCTCAATATTTGACCCACCCATTTCTTTTGTCTATTTTTAATTACTTCAATCATAACTCTTTTCTCCCCAACCATCTCTAGAACCTCCTCGATCGTTTTTCTGTCGACCCAACTAACTTTCTCCATTCTACGCCATACCCACATCTCAAAAGCCTCTAATCTTTTAATATCCTCTTTTCTTAACCTTCAGGTTTCTCACCTGAACAACATTAAAATCCACAACAAGGATTTTACCAATCTTTTCCTGATTCCTTTATCAAGTCCCTTTTTCATCAGTTCCCTTCGCTTCGTGAATGCTTCTTTCGCTAATACTATCCTTTTTCTAATTTCTGTCGAACATCTTCCATCCTTAGAAAGAAGGCTGCCCAAGTATGAAAATTGATCTACTTGTTCTAGTTTCTCCCCATCATCCCTTATCGTTAACTTAGCTTTCTTTCTCTTCGAAAACCGCATAATTTTAGTCTTTCTTCATTTATTTTCATCCCAAACTCCATTATCTTTTAGTGCATTTACTAAGATATGCAAACCCCTTTCAGAATCGCACACAATAGCTTTATCGTCTGCATATCTTACTGACTTCACTACTTCCCCACCAATTTTTATTCCCTTATCTATTTCATCCCAAGCTTCTTTTTTCATTTCTTCTGCATATAAGTTAAAAAGAGATAAAGGACATCCTTGTCTTACTCCCCTCCCTAACTCTGCCCATTCCAATTCCCCATTAGCAACTCTTACTAGTGCGGTCTGATTTAAATACAAATTTCGCACTAAACGCCTATCTTTCCAATCCAACCCAGTTTTTAGTATCACCATCAGTTTTGGCCATTGAACTCTATCGAAGGCCTTTTCAAAATCAACAAAACATACACAAACGTCCCTTTTAAATTCTAAGCTTCGTTCTACGAGAACCCTCATAACCCCAATTGCATCCCTCGTTCCTTTCCCTCTCTGAAAGCCGAACTGGTCATTTCCTATGTGTTCTTTAGTTTTCCCCTCGATTCTTCTATTCAAGACCCTTAGAATAAATTTTGCCGCGCGAGAAATTAAACTAATTGTGCGGTAATCCCGGCATTCTAAGGCATTATTTTCATTTTTCATCATTACTAAATTATGATCCGAGTCTACATCAGCAACTGGATAATTTTGCGAGTTTTTAACACTATTTCTAAACCTCTTCTTTATCAAAATGTAATCGATTTGGTACCTATCCATGTCCTCCGGTTTTTTCCATGTGTACCTCCTTCTCTTATTGTGTTGAGAGAGAATGTTGGTGACACAGAGGTTTTTCCTCCTGCAAAAATCTATCAGTTTTTGTCCTCTGTCGTCTCTGTTCCCTCTGAGCCCGAACTCTCCCAGTTCGTCCCCATCTTGCCCAACCACAGCATTCCAGTCCCCCATAACAATTAGATTTTTATTACCTTTCACCCTTCCAGTAACCTCTTCTATTTGATCATAAACCAAATCGATTCATCATCCTCGCTATAATCGCTAGTAGGGAGGTACACTTGCACTATCACAGTGTTCACTGGTTCAGCCTTAAGCCTTCTTCGGACATTACTCGGTCGCTTATCATTTCGGTGGCTATCACGGCATTTCCAGGTTCCTTGTTCAACACTATAGCAACCCCTCTCTGGCTATCATTTCCCCCACTGAATATGACCCTCACATCATCGCTCCAGAAATCTCCTCCATCCTTCCACCTAACTTCGCATATCCCCAGAATGTTAATGTTGGACCTCTTCATTTCTAACTTTACGTTTTCTAACTTCCCTTTCCTAAGCATTGTTCTCACGTTCCAGCTCCCTACCCTTGTGTCCTTGGTCATCTTCTTCTTCTCTTGTGTCGTTGGGTAAGGATTTCGTGGAATTACGACCGGGATGGCCTTACCACCATCCCTGCCGGGCACGATACTCTCCGTAGAGGGCTGAGTCCCGTATATGCCAGTGACAATATAATTATTGTGGCACATCATGTTCATGGGATAGATAGTCGAGGTGGTCTCCCCTTGCCTTCCTCAACAGTGTTTTTAACGCGACACCATCACTCATATAGGCCGCCCCACTGGGGTACAGATGCCTTTGCAGACTACCTTCCGTCTGGCCCCTACCTATTGACCTTTCTGGCATGAGTGACCCTACCAGGAACAAAGTTTCAGTCAGTATAGCTCTCATGGGAACACGCAAGCCCCTTCACCACATCAAGGGGTAGTCCGTAGAAGGGGAGTTATATATAAGACGACGAAAAATTAGTGTAATTTTGCATGTATAAACAACCCATCCCCCTAACGACAAAGGCGGTTGTTGAAGTCTGCTCTCAAAAGAATACATAGAAAGATAGTCCTAATTGAAATGCATGGGGAAGGAAAGCCAACATTTCATAGCAAGGCAAGCATTAGTAAACTTTGGAAATGGTAAATCAGAAGCATATTTATACGAATCATGTAACCTATTCTGTAGATGGTTTGAAGTTGCGCGCTGTCAATTGAAGTTCAAATAATAAATGCTTTATATGTTAGAAGGTTTCCTGATGAAGCTCAATTCCGTAAGAGTTCATCGTAATATAAAAAGAATTGGAAAATTCAATTAACGTTCAGACGAAAATAGTCTCTTTGCTTATTTGTTTTGCAGCTGAAAAAGAAATATATGAAGATTTTAGTAATTCCAACTTCGTAATTGTTGAAGCTGAAAATTTCGAATTTTTCGAATTCAAAATTTTTATGCATTACCTATTTTATTCCTACTTTGATGCATATGCTTTTATTCCTATTTTATTATGCATCAATCAATCTATGTAGCGAATAATAATATAACAATTTATAAATATTTGAAATTAAATAGGACATAATTCAATTCAGGCTTTCTAGCTTAGAAGAATATATATGCAAGTTTGTCTAAGCCTAATCTCTACGCTTTTCCATTTTATTATAATACATCATTAATATATTATATTAAAAGGTTTTGAAGGTAAAAAGAAAAAAGAATAAAAATGAAACGAATCTCAAAACATTGCGTTCTTTTCTTCACTGGGAAAAAAGATGAAAGAAGAGAACGCCCCCGGGGGATCAAAGTGAGAAAATTTGAGTTACTTGGAATGAGATGACGTAGTTATAATCGAACAAATTATGAAAATTGTAAACATACAGCGGCAAAAAGCTGGTTTCCGTCATCCAGTAAACATTAGAAAAAGCTTAGGAAAGAACTCTCGGGCGAATGGAAAGGAAGTTCCCTTGCTTTGAATGACCCTATATCATTGAAGTAAAGGCATCTGTAATGAATCGATCATACCTCAGCAGCTTTCACATCATCAAAACAAGGCTGGCATAAAATAAATTGAAATTTAAAAATTATTTTTTAAAGCGAGTTAATTACGCATACTTCCATAAATTATTAAAGTGTTTCGAAAGGTCATTTCGCACATATCCCACCGGTAATCAAGTATTTTTGTGATAACATAATAACATTGTGATAATTATCTTGATAATAATACAGGGTTAGAAGAACTCCGGAGAACACATCACTTAAAATCATTCCTACAGACTAATTTTTCGTACTTATTAATGGATTTTTAACTATGTATTTGGAAATTACTGGAAGAGTTGTCCTGATGGTGCATAGGATATCCTTTTCTTTCGCCTAATGAAGGGTTTTAACGCATAAAATACTCTTGGATGAGGTTAAAAGTTGCATTACATTAAAATTCTCATCTAAAAACATTACCGGCTGAAATATTTTAGAGAAATAAAGTAGACTTTACTATTAGGAAATGAACTAGTACTTAACCTTGCAATGCACGTTGGCGAGGGAAACGAATGATCTGCAAGCCGCCTTTCGGCGTGTGGCAGGGGATGCATACATCATGACTCCACTTTCTTAATCGATGACTTTCGTGTATCGTTCTCGGAAAAGATTAATCCTTGAATCGACTGTTTCTAATTCTCCGATCTTTCTCGCATTATCAGAACGACCCATATAAGAAGGAGGACGCATAATATAATAATAACAGTTTATTAATCACAAACAGGTTTGTCAATCCTATTACATTAGGGGATATAATATAATATAAATAAATAATACTAAACACAAGAGAAAAATAAAAATAATAGTCAAAAGGAAGGAGAGAAGAAACAGCGAAATGAAGATAGAAAGAGTTAATGCATCTTACAGTTTTATCTTCAATGAATCGTTGAAAAGATCAATGCAATTGGTCATTTGTTGCTCGCATTATTCTTGTTAGCGGCTCAAATTTACATTCGTCCAAAAGGGGAATAATACCTTCTCAAGGGAACATTGAAGTTTATTCTGTCGAGAAGACTTTCGGATTCGATGCTACCGACAAGAACATTCCTAAGAAATAAAATATCGGCAACATCTTTTCTCTTTCTCAGAGGAGTCAACCTGAATCTCCGGAATTTTTCAGAATAACTATCTAAACTAAAATTAGAAATGTTATCTTTCAAATATAACCAGTTCACGAACCTGCTTCTCGACGGCATAGAGCAGTGGGGATTCCAAGCAATGCTGTAAGAATAGAATAGACGATGGTACAGACGGATCTAATAAATATATCGGTGGAAACATATCGGAGGCTTAAGGTAAAGACGATTAGTGTGGGCGGATCTAATGTGGTTTTTAAATGTAAGTTTCGAAAAATATCCCAAGATTTCGATAAATTATCCCAAGATCAGAAATTGAAGTTACTCGCTATAGGGTGCTGCCATTGCAATTGCAGTGGAGAAGACTTTCTTTTGACCGAAGGATATAATAACCTTACATTTGGTAGGATTAGGAGAAAAGTGCACGGCACCAGTTGAAGAAGCTGTCCTGCACATTCGCATGCTCTTGAACTGTTGGGGCATTGGAGAAGAAAGAAGGTAGTTACATCAGAAATCGTTAATTAAAGATTTTGCTCATTAACAGATCAAACCAAGAGCATGAAGTGGGTACTAAACATAGTCCTGATCTTAAAAAACGAGAAATTTAAAAATTGCTGCTAAGTATCTCAGAGTATTCAGGAGGTAATGATCATTTCTAATATTTCTTGTACGAGGAAATTAGATAATTTTTATGATGTCTTATTAAACAAGCTGTCTTAAACAAGTCTTAAAACAAGCTGTGATGAGAGTAATTTGGATTATATAGTTACTTTTAAAAATAAATTGCTCATATACACGAATAATTCATTACATGAATGACCGTTCCGGGGCTCACTATACAGCCGAGGCTGCGGAGAAGGTAGCAGGTAGAGTGTTTAGGGATGTGGGTGTTTCTTTAGGTTAGACTGCAACAGTAGGTTATTGAGTAATAAGATTTCGCGTATTAGAGTGTTTGACACCCACAATAAGGAGATTGAAACTATATGCGAGCTTAAAAAGTTGATACCAGCTCATAATTTCGTTAGGAAAGAGAATTATGCCAATTCAAAGTGTGATGAGAGAAGATGCCCTTCTTTAAAGAGGAATTTGAGTAATTTGAAAATTATAGTCGTAAATTGCAGGAGTATACAGAATAAGCAGGCCGAATTCCTTAATCTCACTAGAATCACTTGCGCGGATATTGTGATAGGAACGGAAAGTTGGTTGAGCGAAGATGTTGAATCGAGTGAGATATTTCCTCCGGATTATATTGTATATCGTAAAGATAGACTCTGCAGGATAGGCGCAGGGGTATTTATCGCTGTAAAAGAATCTTTGAAGAGTCAGCGCGTCGACTTTCTAGGAAACGGTACAAGTGAAATGGTATGGAGTTCGGTTTTTGGACGGAACGGAAGGAAGGTACTCTTTTGTTCGTTTTATCGGCCCTCAGATAGTAACATTGAATGTATACAGGAACTAGCCGAATCAATTGAGATCATTCGGAAGAAAATGAGGGATCCGATCATCGTTGTAGGTGGGGATTTCAACCTCCCTCATATTCATTGGGATAATTTATCGAGTTCATATTCATGTCGGGAGAAGAGTATATCGCAGAAATTAATAGATACTCTTACGATCCATGCTTTAGAACAACTTAACAAGAAGGTTACGAGGACGATTCGCGAAGGTCGAGGGAGTGTATTGGACTTACTAGCTACGTCTCATTCGCACCTTTTTGATGAGATAAATAAAATAGAAGGAATTTCAGACCACGATATTATTACTGCAGTAATTAAAACGGATATAGTAAAATCACTCAAGCCGCCTCGGCAGGTTTATATATTTTGTAAGGCGAATTTTTCAGAATTCAGGGATTATATCAACGTTAACAGGGATGACTTTTATAATTTTGTAAGTGGTAATAATAATAATAATAATAAATCGTATTTATTCGGGCGAGATTGAGACTGAAAAGTCTCTTCTTACATCTAACCCTTTAATAGCTTAGCTTAGCTTAAAGAAGACTTAGCTAGGTTCGTCCCAATTAAAACCGTGAGGGAGCGTAAGGAACCACGTTGGATGAAACCTAAATTGCGGGTGTTGCATAGGAAGTAAAGGTTTTTACACGCACGGATGAAGAGGCTGTAGAAGATCGGAGGTGACTTTGAAATTGAGCGACAGAAATACGCCGAGGTACGAAAAAATGTAAAGAAGGAATCCCAGAATGAGTTGCTGGAATATAGATCTAAAACCCTTTTAGAGGCTTTCTATTTCTTCAAAAATTGGATGATTGGAAATAATTCTTGACTTTTAATGACATGTTGCATGAAGTGAATAATCCAATCCAATTAAAACCGTGAGGGAGAGTAAGGAACCACGTTGGATGAAACCTAAATTGCGGGCGTTGCATAGAAGGCAAAGGTTTTTAGACGCACGGATGAAGAGACTAGAGAAGATCGGAGGTGACTCTGAAATTGAGCGACAGAAATACGCGGAGGTACGAAAATTGGTTAAGGAGGAATCGCGGAATGAGTTCCTGGAATATAGATCTAAAACCCTTTTAGAGTCTTAAGGAAGCGACCAGAAGGAGTTTTGGTCATACGTCCGAGAATCTCGTGGAGGTCAGTCTTCAGGAAAGCTTTACTTTAGACAATGGACGTACGAACGATTTTTCTGTCAGGGTTGATTCAAAGATGGGGCCGATCGAGTTGTCAGTGGATGGAATAGGTAAGCTGTTGCGAGAGGTTGACAAGAAGAAAGCGCCCGGACCGGAAGGTATACCTTCGCTGGTTATTACTACGCTGGCGGACGAGCTTTCTCCCTTTCTTTTCGTATTTTATAGGAAAACTTTGGATGAAGGCGTTGTACCAACGACATGGAGAAGAGCGCATATCACCTCAATTCCTAAGAAAGGGCGTTCCTCGAAAGCGGAAGACTATGCGTTTTCTAGGCGATAAGGGGCAATTAGTGAATGTCAACACGGTTTTCGTAAGGGTAGGTCATGCGATACCCAGTTAGCCCGTTTTGTGAACGACTTAGTTAAGGCAGCTGATAAGGGTATTAGCACAGATGCCGTATTTCTAGATTTTAGAAAAGCTTTTGATAAAGTGTCACATGTAAAAATAATTCATAAATTAATGGCTTATGGGATTAATCAGCAAGTTATTGAACGGATAAAATGTTTTCTAGGTAACAGATCGCAGCGAGTTGCGTTGGACGGAATTTTTTCTGATGAGTTTTGCGTCACATTCGGTTTTCCGCAGGGTAGAGTATTAGGTCCTATTCTGTTCCTAATTTATATCAACGATATAGTGGATAATGTTCGATGTAAGGTTAGGCTATTTGCAGATGATACTGTTATTTATAGAGAGATTGCTAGCGCAGATGACATTGTTTGCTTACAGAACGACCTGAATCTTATTTCAGGTTGGTGCAGTGATTGGCAGCTAGATTTGAACGTAAAGAAGTGCGTAGCCATGAATTTTACACGTTCCACTAATGTTACCCAAGTACCCTATAATATTTCAGGATATCCGTTGCAGTTCGCGAAGCATCATAAATATCTAGGTATTACGCAAAATAGTAGTTTTTCCTTCAAAGAGCATATTCAAAACATAGTAGGTAAATCGAATAGGTTGCAAAGTTAAGCTAGTAGAATCCCAAGGGGTTGCTCATAGAGAGTAAAAGGAATAGCGTACTTCTCCCTGATTCGACCTCTCCTTGAGTACTGCTGCGCGGTTTGGGATCCGCACGAAGTGGGATTTACTTCCAGCCTTGAGATGGTTCTACGTAGGGTAGCTAGATTTGTTAAGCGAGATTTCAGATTTGACAGCAGTGTTTCAGCTATGATAGAATCCTTTGGTTCGGATTTGCTTAGTGATAGAAGACTTGATTACCGTAGGAAGATTTTTAATAAATTTATCACTACGGATCTCGGGGAGGAGATAGTTGATATTGTTATACCAGTTAGTAGTGTACGTGATCTTCGAGACAAAACGATGAAGCGTTACAGAGAAATAGTTGCCAGGACAGATAGTTATTTCTGGTATTTTTTTCCGCAAAGTATTAGAGAAGCCAACAGCAGTCAAAGGTAGATAGGGTTTTCGGTGTTTCACACCCCCTGCCATGCGTCAGAGGTGATTTGCAGGGTCTATATGTAAATGTAAACAACAAATACTGGATATGTAAGACACATTGGCCATATTAATAATTACAATTAATTGTCTATCAAAACCGATAACAGGAATGGCAAAAAAAGAATACTAAAATTTCCTTTTCCAACGATTAAATAGTTAGCACCAACTATTAAGTAAACAAAAATATGTCATTTTTTTTAAGAATATGCCATAAAATGAATTTAATCCATGGTTGCTCTGTATTTTTACAAAGAAAATGAACTTTATTGATTCATAGAACATGTTGTACATACAATGTAATAAGCCTGAGTATTGCTGCAGATACTTCAGAATCTGACACTAATATTTATTGTTGTAATCTTTGCAGTATTTGGGCGCATCAACCGTCTTGACGCCTAGCAGCCATTCCTCAAATCGTGTAGGATATTCCTCAGTAAGCCAAGAACTGTATGGAATATGAATTATATACGTTTAAACTGAAGAAAAATGAACGAAAAATCTGAGCTTCAGATGTGAAGAATAGTGTTAGTGTAACAGTGATGAGCATTTCAGTGAAAAAACATTCAACGTACCTCATTCTTTCACTATTACTCAAATGTCGATTTCATGTTTGTGTGAATGTAACTATGAGAAAGGAACAAAATTTTGGCTATACGAAAATATATTCTGCCCTTTATTTAACCCGCTCTTTCATTTCGCAACAGTATAAATAGCAAATAGTTATCTAGGATATATTTATCTAAAGCTACCGGCAATTAAAAATAATGAAATTTATAAGAAGGACACTTTCCCGCACTTGTTACACTTCCTCTCATGTGAAAGACAGCTGTTTCCAATTTGTTTACCACCGCATACCGACACCTATGGAATAAAAGCAGAACTATTTCGAGCGAGTCGAAGCAGTGCCAATTAAAAATGGAGGAACGGGAGAAAGGCTTACACCGGAGCCTTCCTAGAAATGTTTTACCACCGACTCCATTGGGACTGGAAGCATTATATACAGCATGCAAAAATCTTTATCCAGATCAGCCCAATCCTCTTCAAGTAACTGCACTCATAAAATACTGGTAAGTTTTTTTATTTACCCCTCTACATCTTTTCTTCTCTCACACCTCTCATTGTTTTGAAGTCGAAACTGTTGATCCTCACGGCTTTGTGTATATTACGTTACGCTGTGACATATATTTTACTCTGATTTAAAATCATGGATCGTTTTTTATTGATCCCATTACAAAGAATGATGAAATTATTTTGTTTCTTATATTAACAAATCCATCGCTTAGCATTTGGATGGAATGTTGTTTATCGCTTCATCGTGTTGTGCAAATCATGTTTTATATTCTTAAAAAGTTTAAAATGTACGTATTTTTCATTATGTTATCATACATATAAGGAAATATGCTCTTTTAAGTGCCTCTAAACATTTACCGCTTTCTAAACATGATAATTGTTTTCTTTTAGTTGAACCTCAGATATTTTGCAGAGTAGTTTGAGTAGTATTTCAGTATATTATGAAATTATTCATCTCTCTTCATGCTTAATTGCCATCTGAACATCCCCTCGCAAACACATCCCTAAGTCTATTTTAAGTTCATCTTAATCCCTTCCGCATTGCACTCCAAGCGAATTCTAAGACTGCTGTCGTGCAATCTACTCCGAAATATTACTTTCGGCGAAATTGTAAAGGAAAGGAATTTCTGAACTTCTCTTATTCATCTATGACGATTAATTGCTGTGATGTTCCCGTTACGGAATGATTCGACTAAAGCCAGATTTATCAAGAAATAAAGTGGTGTGAATGACATTTTTTCATGATTTATTTCTTTCCATCATGATATGAAGTACTATCAATAAAGTTATTGCTGTTTAGAGATATCGAAATGATTCCGATATTACGACTTTTTAAAATTGTTTAGGTGCAGGCGTGAAAAGAATTTTTTCAACTGTGTTTTATTCAACATTTTCAGCTCTGATTAGTCGTTCAGTTTATAAATATATGCTTTTCTGAAATTAATTAATTGTGACTTGTAGAAAAATAATTACAAAGATTAATTTTAAAAATTTTTAAGCGCTATCCTTCCTTTATAACAAAGGTGCTAATTACCTTTCTTCCGACTTTATTTCTCTTCCTTCATTTCTTCAAATTTCGTAAAATTTAAATCACATTTTTCCCATATAATCTTTTTACATTATCTTCCATTAAAAATATTCTTAAAGATTATTTCATGAATCATTTCTTTCCTGTATAGCAATTCAAACTTCTTCCTTGTTAGAATCATCATGGGTTCATGACTTTTAATACTTAATCTTAGGTTGGGAGGCCCTGATCCTTTGGATTACATTAGTATGTATGCAAATCCTGGAGTTCCTGAGAAAGACATACCTCCACATTGGCATTACATAAGGTATGTTTATCATCAAAATTAGTGATGTGTTACTCTACATAAGCTTAAATTCTGAATGTACTGTTTTGTGCATTGCTCCAAAATCATTAGCTTCTTCTTCATGAAGCCATTGTCACGGTCCACATTCCTGTTGTGGATTATGAATAAATATGATTTTAATAATTTTGAAGCTATTTTATATTTAAGCTGGTAATTTGCTAACTATTAGCTCAGAATTCTCTAAAGACCTTATTGTGTACTTTATTTATGAATTTCATTATTTTTTATTATATGTTTCAGTTGACTCTAAATTTACTTCTTTTCATTTTATTTAGTAATAAGAAGAAATAAAGTAAATTTAGTAGTCTGTTAGTAATTAAGTATGTTTAAGTATATTTAATTATTTATTTACTCATTCAGTAACTTATTTCCTCACATTTTAGTGATATTAATTTTATCTTTATTTCACTACATTCACAAGATCAGCTTTACAATTGCTCTTGACATGAAGTACCTGATGTCTGAGTGATGCCCTCATGAGTGACTTTAAGTTTTTATCACACCCTTTCGGGATCACCCTTTGGGGTTTTGAAAGTGATACTTTCATGCAACTTTTGGTGTATATTTAAGAGTTGAGAATTAATGGCAGTATTAGAACAAGGGTTCTTGGAGAGAATTTTAAGTCAACCATCAAGATTTATGAAGAAATTAAGACATCTGATTTAATTTTAAATTCCTAAAAGTTTATTACTGAAATATGTTATGCTCCACATTAATTAGTTATGCACGTTTCTTGCTTAAGCGATCTTTCATTGCTGGCAGTGAAAATAACCTTTAAGTTCACATATGCATCTTACAACCATTTTTGTCACCTCTCTCCTCTCCTTGTAAATGCCTAGACATGATATCTGATATAATTTGCTATTCCATTGTAAGCATTAAAATGTATGAAGCATTTATTTCACTAATTGTGCTGCTTTAGGTCCTTTTTGAATAATGTTGAATATACCATTCCTGTATCTAAAATAAAATTAATGCATGGTTGTTTATAGTGGGATTTAGTCCAGTGAGACTTTTCTGATTAAATATTTTCAGTTTTGGACTCTCAGATCTGCATGGAGATGGAAGAGTGCATCACATATCTGGACCAATGGTACCTGGATCCCCAAGCGGATTTGGCTTTGAGCTGACATTCCGAATTAAGAGGGAGCCTGAAGAGACTGCCCCTCCCACATGGCCTGCAGCTTTGATGCAAGCCCTTGCCAAATATGTTTTCAACTCGGGTATGTGTGTTTTATCAATAAGATTTGTAATATTATATTAGGTAAGTAAAGTTTCTAAAGCTAAAGGTGCTTTGAAAAATGTTATTGCCTTGTCAATAATGATTTTGACAGGGCAATAACAGGTAATGAAATATATATGACATTCATAGTTATAGTGACAACTTTTCTCATTTGAAACTTTTGCAAGATAGATTTTTAAAGTTCACCTGTCATGAATCTCTTGATTACAGGTTGAGCTACAAAAAATACCAAATGTTAAAATATAATTAAGTAATACCTAGCTATGTGAGTAGCATGAGCTATGTGAAAAGTTTCCCTATTTTTCTGCCCAGCGTAGGATTGAGGTTGGAGGGAGCCACTCATATGGAGTGTTTGTACATGCGTTGTTATAGTACTGAGTAATGCTTAAGATTCCTTAACTCACTCAATGTTATTAACACAGTGGCTTTCATGGAGACACCTTTGCGTGCTCCTGCCGGCTGTGACATATGGATTGCTGTTTGTTGTAGGACGAATTGCTTATTAGAAAAAAATCAAACATTATTGGAAATATATATCCTCAGTCAATGATGAAGATCTATTGAAATGGTGGTGTACATTGTTCATAAAGGGAAGACAAACTGCTTGTGACAAAAAGCGTAATGGCAAGGCTTTTAATTGATTTGAACAAAGCTGTTCAGAGGTCCATATTACTTAATAAACTCTTCAGAATAGAAGAAAACCTATTCCCTATGGCTATCTTTTTGGCTGGCGATTATTTATTTATAAAGATTTTATTTTCTCTAGCTTAGGGAAACTTGCTTTTTATAAACCTCTCACATCATGAAGACCCCTGTAAAAAGTTTGCACACCTACATTTTATGATCTGTATACCTGTCAATTCTGCCATATTATACATTTTAGACAAATATTCTGTTACTTTCTTATAATAGTGCTTATTAAACTTACATAGATGAATTATTTGTCATAATTATATATATATATATATATATATATATATATATATATATATATATATATATATATATATATATATATATATCAAAAGATTTTTAAGACTAAATACTAATTATGACAAAAAATTCATCTATGTAAGTTTAATATCATCATCATCATCAGCCATTTTCAATCCGATGTCGGATGTAGGCCTCCCCAAGCGCTTTCCAATTCTCTCTATTCTGAGCTTCTCTTTGCCATGTCACACCTAAGTACTTAATGATGTCTCTGTTCCATCGGTCCTTTGGTCTTCTTCTTGGTCTCTTCACATCTCTTGGTGTCCAGTTCAGAACCGCTCTTGTCCAACGGTTGTCGTTTCTTCTCGCCACATGGCCTGCCCACATCCATTTCAGTGATCTTACTTTATCTATGATGTCTGTCACTCCGGTCTTCATCCTCACCCAGGTGTTGCGTTTCCTGTCTCTTCTTGTGATCCCAAGCATACACCTTTCCATACTTCTTTGCGTTGTCTGAAGTCGCTGGGTTATTGCTGCGTTTAACACCCAGGTTTCACTTCCATATGTCAACACTGGTAGAATGCATTGGTTGAAGACCTTTCTCTTCAAGACCATTGGCATTTGTGACTTTAGAATGTGTGCATTTCTTCCGAAGGCACTCCAGCCGAGTATATATATATATATGATTCAAAATCACAGAGCAGTGTTTCTACTTCTAACAAAATGATCATAACATTTTCAGTCACATTTAATGGGTAAAATATTTTAAATTATCAAAATACTCCATAAATTATGTAAGAGGGTGGTGTGAAAAGTTTCCAACCCCAGATTCTTCAGAAAACATGTCGAGAAAATGGCAAAATGTCGGAAACTTTTCAGACCACCCATGTATGTTACCTCAAAGAATGAGCTATATGACGTAGTGGTAGAAGTAAATTTCTGACTTTGGCTTATCTGTAAATAGTTGTATTGACTTTATTTTGCAATTAACACTACCAGAGAATTGGTCTCATTGTTTTCTTCTTGCAATATTAATTTAGGAAAAATTAAATAATCATTGTAGGAAATTTTATTCTGGCTGGAATATGATAACTTGAACTAAGATTTGAATTATAAATGTCACTTTCCCCATTTATTCATATGTTCAACTTATTCATACTTATAACTTTTTCACGCTGCTTGAGGATATTTGTTTTTAGTGCAAGTAACATAGGTAAGGCCTTTATTTTTTATTATCATTTAGTTTATTTTTATAGATTCTATGATTTATTTCTTAGTAAGTCAATAATGTAACCTATCCATAAACTTAATAAGGTATCTGAAGCA
This sequence comes from Pachydiplax longipennis, assembly GCA_036926295.1. Taxonomy (NCBI): domain Eukaryota; kingdom Metazoa; phylum Arthropoda; class Insecta; order Odonata; family Libellulidae; genus Pachydiplax; species Pachydiplax longipennis. Next base: position 1,148,292 of record JAVFKF010000012.1, on the reverse strand, counting down.
TGATTTCAGTTGAAATTTTGACTCAGTCTTGAATATTAATTAACAACTAGGATAATATTTATAAACTTAATTTATTCTGAAATGTGTTACTGGTAGACTACTACATTACTAAAGCGAATTGAATGTTTAGTACATCTAAACATTTTGTTATATCTTAGAACTCCTTTCGATTAATCAAATAAATGTAAATGTGAATTAAAATGGTTAAGTAGCTACCTTGAAGCTCTGTGATCCATTGTAAGATGAATTTTGAATGCCCTAGAAATGGTGAAATTTTTGCTACAATTACTTGAAATATTTATGTATGTATAAATGTAGGGTAGAATATTCTTGCTTAGTTCTTAGTGTTTCAAAAGAAAGGCTCCCTGCTAGCAAAGAGTGTATTAGGCTTTTAAAAAGTTCCTGGAAAGCTTCATTGTTGACTACAGATTGTTATTTATATCTACTTAAGTGTTTATTTTATGTCACTCTCAAGTTAGTGTGGATGATAAGTTTTTCTTTGTACCACCAAATTATACCTGCCTCTGTGTTTTATTTTTCTTCATTGCAATCAAGGGCTTGTTAGGAATTTTATTATTAGATCTATTCAGAAGTACTGCATGACAGTTTTTCTAGGTTTTGTTTTAGAATGCCCATCATATCTTAATATGTAAAGATTCCCAAGATTGGGATAATGTATTGTAGATTTTTCCTCAACTTTTATTAATATTTTTATTTTGTGTACGAGGTTGCACATGTATGTTTTGTATCTAGGAATTAATGTCTTATTACCATTAAAATTAACAACAATATCAAGTGATTCCAAATTATTGAGAATCCCATGAGCCAGGCTGTTATTTATCTTGCTTTCATTTTCAGAAAACACCCTATGTGTGGGTGACCATGTGTCATGGCATCGTCCTTTAGATGGCAGTGAATCTCGTATAAGACATATGCTCATGGCAGAAGATCCACAGCTTCCATCTGTTCTTGAAACACCTTATGGAGCTGTCAAATTTGTTCAAATAGTTGGTGTTTGTGCTGAAGAATTACATGCAGCACAGCGGTGGAATGGTCCTGGAGTCATAGATATTTTGAAAAGGCTCCCAGGGTAAGCTGTGTGGCATTTTGGAAAGAATTGCTTACTGCATTCAGAATCTTCCTCAATTAATGAACATTGTGGAACAACAAGTAGTTAGTGACACAAGTATGTACTAAAACATCAAAAAATGATAATGAGAATCAAGATGATGTTTTTGGCATAGCTTCAATTTATTAGAATAACTGATTCTGTGTGGCCCAGCTGCTTCTTACAGGACATATTTAATTTAATTTTAAATGCTCATTAACATTATATTTAATTTTGTTATACTGGTTCAGAGTATTGTATTGATGACAAAATATTGGGAAAAATTGTGGGTCATTAAATGAAAATTTAGTTTATATCAATGCTTCTGAAATGCAAGCAATAAAATTTGTCCCCTAACATAAATAAATAACTTTCTAGTACAGAATTTGCAACTTGCGGTTATAAAACTATTTCAATTTTGTTTCTTCCTCTTTTAGTTATGCTATTTTATGCTTCCTGTTTTGAGAGAGGTTTTCTATGTTTTCTTTTACTCATCAATGACCTTATATCTTTCCAATTAACACTAGATTTTGATATGGATATACTAAGAAGAAATGAATGAACCTACCTTACCACACTTAATCTGGCATGCACTTAAGTGGAGCACCACTACCTTAAAACTCCTGATTACAGAAGTGGTTTGACTTGATATTTTGGTTGGTTAGAATACCTGCCTGGAAAGTGGGAGACCTGGGTTCAAGTCCCAGTCAAGTCACAATTTTTCACTTCTTGTATATCTTAAGCTTTAGTCGCACAACTTAATGTGCTAAGTTGAATTTCATTTCAATCATTAGTATTTTAATAATTTTTTCACGAAAATCAGTACTTGCAGAAGAGACTTGATGATGCCATGTACAGCAATTCTCCCTTTCTTGCTTCCTACCTCAATGACAACAATCATTACTATTATATCTTAATTGATAAATTTAAAATCTTGGATCTTGTTATTTCTCATTTCTAAACTTTAAAGATCAATATACCCTCTCAATGAATTCCTCCATGCAGGATAGAGAATTTTGCCTCTTGATTATTTCAGTGTATTTTCTTTATATACCTTTTTGGCCAATGATATCAGAGGTAAAGCTTCTCAATTGTTACTGGGGTCCTCAATTTGATGATTCTTTGAAAGGAGTTAGAAACAGATATGCCCCCTGAATAGTATTTTATGAAATTGATAAATTTAAGCTTATCTTTCTGAAAAGAACATAAACATCTTTAAAAATTGCTATTAATAACCAACTAAACTTCATTAATTTTAACTATAAATATCTTAAGTTTTCTTAAAAAGTGCCAGTAAAGGTTTATAAGACATTTTATGTTTCTATGTTGATGCGATATTTGTCTTAAAATTTGATTTAGTTAGTAAGGAAACATATGAAGTGCCCCTGAGCATTCAACCAAGGAAATTATGAATTCTGCAATAAGAATATGAGTCTCAGTTGAACATACTTCTTATGAAACTTTTCTCAAGTTTGTACAATGATTCCTTTAAATTAAAGTTCGCTATAAAAATAGAGCCTGAAAATAATTTAAATGATAGCTTCTTGCATCTATTACATTTCATCACTTTTACTCACCTGGGATTGAACCAGGGACCAATGTTACAGTTAATGAAAGTATATTCATTGTGATGAGACATTTTCATGATGTGCATGTTTTTAAGTTTTACAAATTATGGTTCTCATGCCTTATGTAAAAATTAACCCACCCTCACTGAAATTTCAATATAAAATAGCCTTACTAATATTTGTGTGAAAATTATTGAAAATACTACAAGAATTATCATTCTAGGCAAATATTACAATAACAATCAACTATATCACAAATCTCATCCTTGTCACAGTAAACAAATTAAAACTAGTCTAATTTATGGATTCATCACATTCAATCTCTGAAAAAATGTAAAGTCATCATTAGCTAAGAGCTGAATCCTTAACGATGACAAATATTTTTTCTCATTCATTTGTCTTTATTAAATAAAAATATTAAATATTTGTGTGTCTAGAAATTATCCATAGTTCAAAATCTAATAGCACTAACAATTACTCTGCTTGCAAAGCAAACACAGAGCTATTAAGAAGTAGAATGCTATTTTGATAGACAACATATTCCCCATTTAATTCCCTCTCCTTCAATTCCCGGTAACATATCCCACCCCTTAATTCATCGAACAACTTCTGTCTTTGTCTTCCCCTCTGTCTTTTCCCTAGCATTCTTCCCTCGATCGCTTTCTTCAATAATCCCTCCATCTCTAGCACCTCCTTGTTCGTTTTTCTATTGATCCAACTTACTTTCTCCATTCTATGCCATACCCACATCTCAAAAGCCTCCAATCTTTTGACATCCTCTTTTCTTAACGTTGATAGACAACATGTAAATAAAATTACCCTATAGAAAAATTAACCAAGTTCAAACTAAAAATGTTGGTTTAGTTACTTGTTATAAAAGTTCCAAAGAAATGTTTCAGTTTGAAGGCTATAGACTTCTAATTATCATAGTCAATCTTTGAAAACTGTTGAAAATTGATGCTGTTACAAGGCATTAAAGAAAAAGTGGATGGTCTAGTACAGAAATTCATCAGTACAATTCATTTTTTAAATCTGTGCTAAATATTTTGGGGTTGCACTGGAAGTAGATTCTCCCTTTTTAAATGTATACATAATATATTATATTAGCCTGAATATATTGCAACCACAAGTAATTTGGACAGAAATTTAGAAAGGGGCAAAACCTATTTGACTCTCCTTTTGAATAATAATTTTCTCTAGACTCATAAATAAAAATCAAACACAGAAACCTTGGTGTAGAAGTTACTGAGACCAAGAAAAGAGGTGTAAAAGCTATTCATGCTGCAAGATAATAAGTGAGCTATTCTTTCTGGCAAGATGACATGTACCTGAAGCTGCAACAGTTTAGCCTGTATTTATTTTCAATTTCTCCTCTAGATACTTTTCCAGTAAATCCGCACAATTTAGCATTGTGACATGAATTCTCAATTCATAAATACATATGCTGAAATGTGTGTGCAATGCGCACTTATTCAAAACTACAAGTCTTTGAATATGGCGTAAATGTGACTTGCAGAGTACATGCTGGAGAAAAAACATGCATTATATTCTAATACAATATGTAATATGCAAATACAGTGAATATTCAGAAAAGTAAGGTCAGTTGTCCTTCATGTAGTTGTTTATCATTTCTTAAGAATATGATTGCTCCAAAATATTCTCTACATTCAAGGTTACCTCTCTTGAAATTTCTCAGAATATTGTTGCATATTTATATATATATATATACATGTCTCTCCTAGCATCTGATCCTTGCCTCTTCCATTCCCAAGTTTTCATTATTTAAAATTTGTGTCTTCAATCATCACAGAGCTGGAGGTCCTTGGCTAGTGACAGACATGCGCAGAGGAGAAACCATGTTTGAGTTGGACGTGAGTGCACTGGAAGAAGTGGAGACTGGCATTGAAACAGATGGGTCCAACTTGAGTGGTGTCAGTGCACGTTGGTGCGCATGGAGGGAAGATGCATCATTTGCAGCCTCTGCATCACCTATGCGTTCCTCATCCCCTGAGTCTGATTCTGCAAATCTTAAAAAAGCTCTAATCAAAGAGATAAAGACAGAGCCAAGATCTGAATCTCCAACATGGAGTTTGGATCCTCCTAAAATATCAGAACCAGAATCTAGACAGATCAAAGAAGAGCTGCAGAAAGGTTTAAACCCAAAGCCTGCAGTTCCAATGGTAGATCGATCGAGTGTGAAGGATGAAATGGATGAGTGAGTTTTTTCTGATGCCTACTCATATATGTATAGTTTGACCCTAAATTTCTCATTTTTAACATGTGCATGTGTAATTTAGATATATTTATCTATTTTTTACATCATAATGCACTATTATTTGATGAGCTCAACGGGTTTATAACCTCTCAAAAGATGCTGAAAGGCTACTTGAAAGGTAGATGTAGAAAAGATATAATCAAGGAATTAAATTCTATTCATTTTTTGTTGTTTACGGATTCAGACAAACTGTGAATTATTGAAAGCAAGTCTCATCATTACTCTTTTCCAACTTACATTAATCTAAAACAAAATTTTCTTGCAGTCTCAACAGAATTGTATTTTGGTTGAACAGTGTAGAAAATAATTCTAGCTAGATTTATTTGATGTGCTGAGAGAAAGTGGAATTCTATTTATGGGAATTATATGTGTGGATATAGATTATGGCATATATCGGGAGTTGTGTTATAGTGAGTGATTTTTTGGCCATTGTTGGTCTAAAAGGATATGGAGTTACATCCATTGTCACGAGTGGTTGTTTCTGAAGTATATGTGCATACAGAGTGTTCCTCCTAATTGTCTTGCTGAGGGCATATATTGAAATCATCAATTAACAAATTCTTCTAAGCAAAGGGTATCATCTCTTCAATGAGCAGAAAAAAATTAAATGCAAAAATTATCACCACCTAATTCATGAATTTGTTTCACCCAACTTGCGACACCATTCGTTGGCAAAAATGCTTCAGGGAGCTTTGATTTCTAATGAGTTTCCCTCTCCCCATTGTCCCTTCATACTTTGGCAATAGTTTATGAATCAATAAAAGAATATATTATAAGCCAACATACTTTTTATGCTTCCTGGAGCATTCGTGGAAGAATTAAAAACCTTACAGTTACATTCTGCTTGACTTGCTGCCCTTGGATTCACTGAGGACAGACATCTGGTATTAGAAATTGGATATAATGAGTTATCTCCATAAAAAGGACATTTCCAATGTTTGTCAGCTCTCATTTTGGGGTCAATCCATACCAAGTGGTCCAGAAAAAAAATAATTGGTTGCTCGACCATCTTAAAAAAATTGATATTTGAAGTGTAGATACCCTTAAGTTTAGAGAGCTCAAAAGTATTTTTTGTTTTATTTTTTTATTGAAATGCACTTCCCAGCACCTACTATATATATATATATATATATATTTCCCCCTCCTTTTCACTACTGTCCTTTCACCATGCGCCGTGAGCTGTTTGATGTCCTCAGCAGTCGTTTCCATGTTGTAGACAATGGATAGCCATCTTCGCGATTAAAGTTGTTGGGCGTTTTTGCTATTTCTATCTATTTCTATTGTCCACAATATGGAAACGACTGCTGAGAACATCAAACAGCTCACGGCGCATGGTGAAAGGACAGTAGTTGAAGGGGGGGGATATATATATAGTAGGTGCTGGGAAGTGCATTTCACTTCACCTGAAGAAGCCAACGGTAGTGTTGGCGAAACGTTGTGTTTTTAAGTATCCAACGACGCTGTTGTATCCCGCAAGACGACATTATCCAATTTCGGACCCATCTGGAGTCGAAGTCACGGTCATTTGGCAACATTTCTACCATAAAAACCATAGAAGACTACCTCAGCTTCAACCTCCGAGGTTTTGGTTCCTCTATCTTACCGATAAGTGCCTCAAAATAATTTTTTAAAATCCACGCAATGCATTCTTATGGGAAAATTGCGATTTTTGGGACATTCTAGTATCGAACCCATGACACCTAGCGTCGAAGTCTGCATTATTCTGGCATCTAGAGTGTGGGGCCAGTACGTCGAAAAAATCTGACGTCGACAGCGCTCGTGGAACATGGTCAGAATTCGTATCCCCTATAAATATATATATACGAGTAAAAGTTGCTTGCATACTGCAAGCTATCCGTTGAATACAGTATCACACCAAGTACTGCCTCAGTTCAAATTTAAAACTTCGCGCCAAAGACCGCCTGGCGACGAACTAAGAACCCGATCGTGAGAGAAGACAGCAAAATAATATTAGATAAGTGCCATCCTTACTCGTTCCAAAGTTTCGATTCAATATCTTATCGGGAAGGTCCCACGCCTCTGTCACCATTCCGGGTTTTATCTTTCCAGCTTATCGGGAAGCCATTTTTAAAAAATCGTCCAATGCATTTCTTATGGAAGAATTTTGCATCCACCTGGCGTCGAACTCACTGTCATTTGGCTACATTTTTTCCATGAGAAGCATAGAAGACTACCTCAACTTCAACCTCCGAAATTTTGGTTCCTCTATCTTAGCGATAAGTGCCTCAAAATAATTTTCAAAAATCCGCGCAATGCATTCTTATGGGAAAATTGCGATTTTTGGGAATTTCTGGCATCGAACCAATGATAGCTAGCGTCGAAGTCTGCATTATTCTGGCATCTAGAGTGTAGGGCCAGTACGTCGAAAAAATCTGACGTCGACAGCGCTTGTGGAACATGGTCAGAATTCGTATCCCCTATAAATATATATATATATATATAGGTATATCCGGAGAGTTAGCTATATATAATAGATATATATAGGTATATCCGGAGAGTTAGCTATATATAATAGAAGATATATATATATATATATATATATATATATATATATATATATATATATAGCCAAGTCTGAATATTCCCATTCTAGATCAATGAAGAGAGGCAAGCTATCAGGTGTTTCATTGAGGATCAGGGCCATAAAATTGAAAGAGGAGGTCAAAACGTACAACAACTTTGTTCCGGCAGTTCCCTTAGCAGAACATACAAATATGTTTCCCGATCTTTAATGGTTATTATGGTATATAGGAATTTTTATTTTCCCATTGAAAATCCACAGGCTCTTCAGCTAGTGTAATATTAAGTCATCATCCGTTCAGTGTGTGATGTCTTTTTTAATGATCCAGAAGTGTTCATCTGAAGAGCATTGTGGCTTGCATTATCTTTGGTGATCATGCCGTTGTTAAGTTGCTTTACAATTTGCTTCAATTTGATGAATAAAAAGTTAGCATCTATCCAACAATTAGGCTAGCTAATGTATTTTAATTATTCAGGATTATCCGTTAAAATTCAAGTAAACCTAATAATAATTATAAAAAATTTTATTTGCCCAAAGATCAATACAAACACAAGAGGTTGTACATGATATAAGGCACGTCAAAAAAGTTTGCAGAATTCAAAAAAGAAAATTTTGTGGTATAACATTTGAGTTACATAAGTTCAAGAAAAAGCAACAGTGACACAAAATTAATGAAATAGAATTTAAGTAAAAATACATGAGAAACATAAAATCGTAGTAGATATATTGCAGATTGAGATGTTATATTATAAATATCTAGACCTATGAAACAGAATTATCATTCAGGAACTCGTGGATGGAATAATAAAGTTTAAATTGTAACAATGCTCTGAGTTCAAATTTTAACTTATCAAGCAATTTAATTCTTTTAATGTGTATGGGGAGTTTATTGGTAGTAAGCCCATATGTACAGTCGGCCCAGAAAAAATCGAACGGTGTACTACGTGGTGCATAAGATTGAGGGGTTTCAAATGTCACTCGTTACCCCTTCCACCCGCCCTTCTATTACATTTTGGCAACACCGGAATTTTGCCTTTGCCGCGGCTAGGCCGGTGCGTACCCATGTGCCTACGCTCCGTCCGATGAGGAGGGCTGCTATTGCGAGGTCTAAAGGAAAGCGATACTAGCGATTGCTGGAAAATTTTCGGTAGATCGTAAGGAATTATATTTTAAAAGAGAAGTGTAAATTAGGAACAGATTTCTCTTCATTCTTTATGAGACCCAACATTTTTCCACCTTCATATAATTTCCGGCTGCATTGAATACTGAGCACTATAACTCATTTATAAAAAAAATATTAATCGTTAAATCGAAGAAAAGAAGTTAAGATTCTGATTCCGACAAATTGCTCTTGGATGTCCTGGCTCTGTCAGTGTTTCCAAATAGCAAGATGTGAATCCTGAAATATCATGTTTAGATTACGTTAGATTCGTCAGAATTTAGAAAATCCATGAAGATTCAATCAGTAAGAACCCATTGTTTTTAAAAAGTCATTTATCGCAGTTAAAAGACCATATGATATTTTAAAGCAAAAGAGGGTTACGAACTTGCTGAACCCATATTTATACAAAATAATGAGGTAAAATATTTATGCTATGATTATTCCAAGAAAATCACCATCACGCAAGTCTTATCAATAACTCAACGTTAATTATTTCCCGCTTTTATGAGTAGTATTATGAAAAGGGATTCGACAGCGGAGGTTATTTCGCACATAGTATCCCACCAGGAATCGAACCCGGGACTGCTTTCATCCAAGAAAAACGCGCTGCTCAAATGACCATCCGGAAGCCTCTCTTATATTTTTGCATTAAAAGCTCTTCCTGGTGAAAGTAAAGGAAATGGAATTCGGCTATTAATGCATCAGAAATTTAAGAATTCTCCGATCGCTGAATTCCGGGGACCGTCGGGTGCAATTTCTCAGAAAAGGATTAACGCCAGGTACCAGTTTTCAGAAACTGTTCATGCGCATTTCGCAGAGGATATCAAGGGGAGTTAAATGCATTATGAAAAGAAAGTGAGGAGTGTGAGGCATCCGTTTGTCGAAAAGAGCGTCAAGGAAGAACTCCCTATGAAGAAAAGGAGATACTGAGATTTAAAAAGCACCTTCACGGCTGGGCATCTGTCGCACATCTTTGATCCCCCAACCCCTGCTGTTCACTTCGTTTCTCTTTAGACCTCACCATTGTTTCTTAGATCCTTCAGTCCTATACACTCCTTCCCCCGCTATTCATATCTCTCAGCATACGCGGAATTCAGTGAACCCCTTTTGTATACCTGCTACTCCCTAGCCAGTCCATTATCTTTAAATCCTTCTCTCCTTATTCCCACACGCGATTTCGGGTTTTTCCTAATTTTTCACAAGCAGACGTTAGCGAAGCCTGCAAACCGCCTTGGACCACCGGTCTCCGGTTATTATTATGTGGTCTCCGGTTCGATTCCCTACGATGGCACTTATGCACGGATGGACCTTCGCTGTCAAAGCTTTCCGGTATAATACAATGATTAGACAATGAGCAATGAATGCCGCGGAAAAGAGAAAAGTGAATGAATTGTCGAGATTTTTACCGGTGAACATTTTTGAAACTGCCTTTACTCTCTTACAATCCAACATAAAAGGTTTCTTCATTAGCTCATTCTATTATCTGATTGCATAGAAGTCACGTGAGATTAAGTTTCGAGTAACCACATCTAAGTAAAAATTACTTAGTTGGAGCGTAACTTTAAGAAAATTTCGTCGCGTAGTCTAACTTACGCGTCGCCTAAAACTTTTTGGTTTCTCATCCGAGGAAGAAGTTGTCGTTAGAGTAATCGGGATAAATATCGTTCTTAACTATCACAATGGTTTTATATATTTTAAATAAGAGAGGATCCGAATATTTTCCTTCTGAAAGTTCCATTTTATCCCCCGTTATGTTAAACTCTAGCCTTCATAAAGATATCGATGTGGAGAGTATTTGTTTAATTAGTAGCTGAAAGAATATTACAATTTATTTATATTGTTATCTTCGGAATCATTTCAACGAAAATTATCAATGCTTTGAGAACGAAAGCATATATTATTTCAACTTTCATTTACAAGGTGCAGTTTTAAACCATCTACAGTATACAATATTATTTCTACCTGCGCACTCGAAAGCAGGTTTCTACACTCCATGCAGTCTAGAGAGGTCATTACCGCCTGTGAAAGATAAGGTGGAAGACAAAGACCGACCGGGGGTTTACCAGCTCAGTTCTGATGATTGTGGGATGGGGTATATCGGACAATGCGGCAAAAAGATAAAGGTGAGAGTGGCCGAACATCTAAGGTGCTACCGATTGGGAACTTCCCAATCTGCATTCGCGGAGAACCCTTTGGAATGCGGACACAAAGGGAGGAAACTAGATAGCCTGGTGGTCATTGAGATCGTGTCAGCGACCTCTGAACGCACCAATGACATTTTGGATGTATTAATTTGGTTGTCTTAAGTGAGCTAAGTGTTCTTTAAAGCTATTCTTTTGAATCTCTTCTTTGAATCTAATATTCAAAACGCAAAATAGAGAATAGATTCAAAGGAAACTTATCTCACTTCAGACACAACCAAATTTATAAATCCAGCGTTGCGCAACACATACAAGAACACAACCATAGGATTAATTTAGAAAATTTAAAATTAAAGAAATCGATACAGAATAACTCAAAACTAGATGAATTTTCATTCAATTATGCACACATTCGTGATTATTATATTAGATACTTATGAATTAATTTGTTGAAAGCTTCAAAATTACAGTCCTCAAATACCATTCCAAATATTTTGAGCTTCTTAGAAATAACCTCGAATCTTTATTATTTATTGTGATTTGGAAGTAAACCTAGAATATACTGTTTTTTAACAGACATAAGGGTAAATGGAGTAAATAATCCTTATAAAATTCAAGAACACAATACGCGTTATGCTTTCGAATAACTTTCGTGGACAATGAAGCAATTCTACCGGGCAGATATTAAGAGCGAATAGGGGGAAAATTTTTAGGAAATTCCGCCCATCAATATCACCCAAGTTTGAACGCTAAGTTTTCGTCAATAACATTGTCAAAGATGAAGAATGACCGTTTTCGATTGAAATGGACTTCTAAACCAATAAGTTTTTGAGTCCGTACGAAAATATTTTGGAAATCGGCTTCTGTCCGCAGAAACGGCCTCTCAAGACCTTTGTGTGTTTCGTAGACCATACCATAAAATTCGACCGCGGGTCTTGCGGCCCACGGTAGGATTGAAGGGATGGCCTCGGGAGAATATTCCGGTGTTGCCAATAGCTAATAGAAGGGCGGGTGGAAGGGGTAACGAGTGACATTTGAAACCCCTCAATCTTATGCACCACGTAGTACACCGTTCGATTTTTTCTTGGACGACTGTACCTTCAAGTACATTTGGATGAGAAATCTGTTAGGCTAACATACTCATGAAATACATATTTGTTATGAGTCAGAAGAAAAAAATATTTTGTTTGTTAAATTTGTATGAAAACCTTCAAAGCCTATAATGTTCAACATTTAAAAACAATCAAACTGAATATTGATTACAAACTACTTCAATTTTTAAATGGTGGGAAATTAACATATGTAAGGCAAAATTTGTGCAAAAAATTAAGGACAGACCTAGGTAACTAACATAATATTATTAATAGCATATTAATTTGATTGATGTAGGAGTCGAAGACTGAGGGGATCATATGACCGAGAGAGTGTGGGGGCTGGTCTCTTGGAATCGACTGAACTTGTGCGTATCAGGAGGTTGGAAGGTGTACACATCACTTTGAATCTTGAGGCAGCTTGCATCCTTCCTCTTGCATTGAGGTATGTTAAAGCATAAGACAGAAATCAACTGTTGCAACAACACAAATACATGATGCATTTTGTGATTGCAGGGGAAGAGTGAAACATGGTCGGCATTTCACATTCAAGTCAGCTCTTGGAGATAATGCTATCACTCTTGTTGCTCCTTCTGTCACTGGAACTCTTGTAGACTCAGACTGCCCTTACGCAGCTCATGGCGGATGGCTGCAGCTGTTGGTTGATGATCAGATGGTGGAAAAAATGGGAGAAGCCTTCGACAATCTGTTGAAAGTGACTCCTGAAGGTGGGATTGAGGGCATAGGAGATGATATAGCTGAAAATGAAATGAAGGTAAGACTCAATTTATGATGATAGTGATCATCAAACAAGGTGACCAATTACATTGCATTGTATGAGCCATTCCACGGGAAATCGGACAGAAATTGACCTCTATTTTTTAAAATCGATGAAAATTTTTTAACTTGCATACTTCTATTGTAAAACCTCTGTGTCAAGATTTCAGCTCAGAAAAAATTTTCTTTGCAAAGTTATTAATTTTTAAAATTTCGAAATTTTTGCAAAAAACTGCGAACAAGGGTCGTTTCTAAGGGCTATAACATTTTAATAAAACATGTTATGGGAATTATGTTTTCCGTTTTGGATAGCGATGAAATGTATCTTTGGATACATTGTTACGGAAAACATAATTCCCGTAACACGTTTTATTAAAATGTTATAGCCCTTAGAAACGACCCTTGTTCGCCGTTTTTTGCAAAAATTTCGAAATTTTAAAAATTAATAACTTTGCAAAAAAAATTTTTTCTGAGCTGAAATCTTGATACAGAGGTTTTGCAATAGAAGTACGCAAGTTAAAAAATTTTCATCGATTTTGAAAAATACAGGTCAATTTCTGTCCGATTTCCCGTGGAATGGCCCGTATATAGAATGGGATACTTCAAAATGACCAGAGAAAGGTGAATTCTGAGAAAAAAGACTGGAAAATTAGAATTAACTAACAATAAGACTAGATACACTAGCCAGATGCTGTTACAATCAATGATTGTATGCAGTTAAATCCCAAACAAAATAGATTATTCTAATATTCATTGTAGAAATCTATGGAAGAACATTATTTTAATCTTTGTTAAATTTTTTATACAATTAAGAAAACTGTTCATTGCACATACATGTCCTGTGTTTATCATTGTGTCGTATCATTCCATAGAAAGCTGCATGCAGTAACTCATGGCTCAAAAATCAGCTAAGTTTAGCCCATATTTATTTTCATATTTTAATTATTTTACCTATTTTTCCTTTTCAGATGTGTCTACCTCAGACTTTTGTTTGGTCAGAACACAAGTTAGCAATCACAGTTGTTCCAGACAAATTTTAAATTTTGAGTGACAAAGAGGTCAAAATGAATCAAGTCATTGTTTTTATGCTGTTGCATTTTTATTTATATGATTCATTGTTTTTCTTTACTCTTCCATAATACATTAGAAAGTGCTTTGGCTTATGCCCATAAAATGAATGATTTGTAAATATAATGATATGTTTGAGAACTTTGTATAGTCTGCTTTCTTATTGCTCATAGATTTGGAAAATTTACATATTTATGCATTGTTTTGTGTATTTTGATACTATTTGTATTTCTCAGTTTAAATGTGCATTTTGAGGAAATGCATTTCATTACTTCATTAAAGGCATTTACTGAATAGTTATACCTATATATAATAGCTATACCATATTCTTAAATTACCCTTAATTTGGCAGTATTTTAGCAAAATGAGACGCTATGTACATAACTAAAGAATTATTTTCTGCCTTTTATTACCATTTAACAAGCATCATAGTTTAGGTCACATAATAATTCTATTTCCTCTTGATGAAAAACAGTTATACCATGAAATCTGAACTTTGTTAGTTGCAGATCACTATTCGCTATAATTTTTCTCCTTTGAAATACTAGAAACTACGTTAGTTCATCCCCATAAATTTGCATTTTGAAAATGATTTTGACAGTAAATACAATGGATTTTAAGATAAAATATTACATGAATATTAATATTTGAATGAAAAAGTATATTAATTAAATTAAAAACGTTAAAACCTGTGACCTCCATACAAAGGAGATTTTGTAGAATCTGGAGGAGAGAAATAATGTAAGGCTTCCATGAAAGCATCACGGAACATTCCAGAGTGGTTGAATGTTGGTGACCTTTCCTAAAATTTTCAATGATGTCATCATTAACAACCACCTATTATAAACTACATCAGGTTGCGGCTTCTAAACAACTTGCTGAGAATATTCTTGATTTGACGGTGGATATGGTACCCTCTTCTTCACCTGAAGAAAGTTCAAATCATTGCTACTGGTTTCATTGTCATCTCCGTCCTGCGATCACCCAAAAATTGGTTGGATATTCTCTTCACTAACTTACAAATCCAATGACCTGCCCAGATATATGAGATCTGGAACAGCTGGTGGTTCTTCATAGCCTTCTGTTCCTAATTTATATCAACGATATAGTGGATAATGTTCGATGTAAGGTTAGGCTATTTGCAGATGATACTGTTATTTATAGAGAGATTGCTAGTGCAGATGACATTGTTTGCTTACAGAACGACCTGAATCTTATTTCAGGTTGGTGCAGTGATTGGCAGCTAGATTTGAACGTAAAGAAGTGCGTAGCCATGAATTTTACACGTTCCACTAATGTTACCCAAGTACCCTATAATATTTCAGGATATCCGTTGCAGTTCGCGAAGCATCATAAATATCTAGGTATTACGCAAAATAGTAGTTTTTCCTTCAAAGAGCATATTCAAAACATAGTAGGTAAATCGAATAGGTTGCAAAGTTAAGCTAGTAGAATCCCAAGGGGTTGCTCATAGAGAGTAAAAGGAATAGCGTACTTCTCCCTGATTCGACCTCTCCTTGAGTACTGCTGCGCGGTTTGGGATCCGCACGAAGTGGGATTTACTTCCAGCCTTGAGATGGTTCTACGTAGGGTAGCTAGATTTGTTAAGCGATATTTCAGATTTGACAGCAGTGTTTCAGCTATGATAGAATCCTTTGGTTCGGATTTGCTTAGTGATAGAAGACTTGATTACCGTAGGAAGATTTTTAATAAATTTATCACTACGGATCTCGGGGAGGAGATAGTTGATATTGTTATACCAGTTAGTAGTGTACGTGATCTTCGAGACAAAACGATGAAGCGTTACAGAGAAATAGTTGCCAGGACAGATAGTTATTTCTGGTATTTTTTTCCGCAAAGTATTAGAGAAGCCAACAGCAGTTAAAGGTAGATAGGGTTTTCGGTGTTTCACACCCCCTGCCATGCGTCAGAGGTGATTTGCAGGGTCTATATGTAAATGTAAACAACAAATACTGGATATGTAAGACACATTGGCCATATTAATAATTACAATTAATTGTCTATCAAAACCGATTACAGGAATGGCAAAAAAAGAATACTAAAATTTCCTTTTCCAACGATTAAATAGTTAGCACCAACTATTAAGTAAACAAAAATATGTCATTTTTTTAAAGAATATATATTTTAATTAATATATATATTATATTTAAAGAATATTATATATAAAAATACCCTTCATTACTTACAAACTTTGTTTCAAATATACTGTGTATGTCTACCACATAACTGAGGACAAAGATTTCTTTGCATCCTAAAAATCTCCAACTGTGATCAATCAATGATAACTACTTAATGTCCTTACCTTTATTTCTCAAGGTCTTATCCCAACCCTAATATCATCTAGCATTTTTATGCCTTTTATCTTCTTATCTGTCTTTTCCCTTGCCTTCTCTCTACTAATATTTGCCTTAGTAATCCTTCTCTTAGTATTCATCCATACATTTCTGTTCTATTTCAGTCTCAATTCTCCTCTCACTGTCTACCACATTTCTGTATTTGGAATTCCTAATTTTCCAACCTTTATCATTGCAAACTCCGTGAAAATCAAGAATGTTATTATTTTTTAGAATTACTTTGATTAAATGAAAAAATATAATATAAGTAAGTATAGTATCAAAACAAGAAATGAACTTTAAATGTATAACTTGGAGATATACATATTAAAATATGAGAATTGTGTTTATTTAAATAAATGCAAAAGATGAAAGAGCTGTTTAGGAATTCCACAAATCATACTGAATTATAACTACCCAAAAATTTTCAATTTAGAGTTCCTAGTGGATTTTGGTTTCAGAACTTCTAAGATGAAAAGGGTGATCAAATGTAGGCTGCTTAGATTTTAAGATCCTGTGAACATCATCATCTTTTTAATGAAACCAATTTATGCGAGGATCCTGATAGAAAAAGTATAAAACTTTATAAAGTCGAGTGTGTGTGTATATATATATATATATATATATATAAATTATATGGAAGAAATGAGGCATGTGCTCCACTGGATGATAACATTTTATGATATTCAAAGTTTGAAAAATGCAAAAATGATGGTTCTGTATTAGGAGAACGCTGATGCTAGCTTACTAACTTGTAAGTACTATACTTCATGAATTAGATTAATAATTGGAAATGTTTTAAAAAAGGAATATTTATACTTTTTTACTTGTTTAGAACTTTTGCTATTATTCTAAATCAAGTGTGATGAAGCAATGAGAAAGTTTAAGTACAGTGGTTGCACTTTAAGGTGCACATGACCATTTCTCTGTTTTTATCTATTATTAGTCCATCCTTTCCTAAAATGCAGAAATCGGTGGGTGGGTGGAATGGAGAAGCATTTACAGTTGGTATATGTAAGAGAGACAGGAATTCTCCAAGGGCCGAAATCAGCCAACCATTGGGGGAAATTCCTCAAAAAAAAAAGATAATCACCTTTTCAGTTTTCTTTCAGTTGGCATATGGTTGAAATCCCTCAAAAGTTCATCTACTGACCATGAGCTTCTCCTAACTTCTCTGTATTTGGACAAATCGTTAGATCTCTGTATCCTTGTGATGACACCTATTACTTTTTCAGTAAGATTGTTCTCTGAATCAAAGCCTGAAGGCTCTTGATGGAAGACTGGTTATGCAGTTTCATGTGTGCTATTAATTTTTTAGGAATTAATGTCTCACAATGTAGTTCTTGCAAATAAGAAAGGAAATTTTTATGAATTTATAACTTTATTTTTTATATTCTCTCACTCTGGATGACAGATTGATTTATCACTCTTCTGAAGGCACAAGATGGGATGTGTGAGGTTTCACATGAAAATATCTTTGTAATGTAAAAAGCCTCCAGTAGATGCAGTTCTATTCTTCATCTAGTAGAAGAAATCAGTCTTTCAACATCCCTGGCTATGATGATGAACTTTTCTTTTGCAGTCTTCTTAAGCAAAGGAATCACAGTGATGAACCTCATCTAAGATCCTCTGATAGTTGTTCATAAGAAGAGATTCCTCATCTCCTACTGGAACAACTCCCTTGGCATTATCCTGTTGAGAGAGATAGAACATTGCCATAATATTAATAATGCATGATAGAATTTCTCAGTACCTAATTTAAAGGCTTGGCACAGTTTTTATTGGTAATATTACTTTCTCAGAGAGAATTTGAAAGATTTAGAAACAGGATTCATACAGAGGAAAAAATTTTAAAATGAGGCTTGTGCATCACAACTACCCACAAGCTTATTATTCCCAATATGTGTAACTGTGCTGTTGCTATCTTTGTAGTTCTTTAAAGGACTTCAAAATTAAATATTTCGAACATTTTATGTGTGCTAATTCAAATGAGGAGGTCCAAGGGATACTGTAAAATTGAGAGATTACTAGTCAACCTTTAGGCTTGCGCAGTGAATTATAAGCAATGATATATCATAGGCTCTGTACAATTGATGATAGTGAATTATATACAGGAAGGAATGTGTTGTGTTGGATTGGTTTTAAATGTCGAGAATAATAGGGGAAACATTGAAATCTTTTACGGTTAAGGAGGACCAAAATATATGAAACGTTCAATGGTACACATAATTTTTACATCTTTTTCCTGACAAACTTCTAGAATAATCGTGTTATCATACCTCTTGTGGTAATTTGATGGTAATCTTTGATAATCAAGTGCTTTTGGAAAGAATTTATCTGTAGTTAAGAGCTCTAGGAAAGATATTAACTCATTAATGAATTAATATCTTTCTATCGCTCTAGTGCGACCAATTACCAAAGTAGTGGTGTCGTTAAAGGTAATGGTTATAAAAATGTAAATGTGAATAGATAGTGTATTTCAGAAATACAGTCACTTGGTCAAGTCTATTCACCTTGAAAATTTGGTCCTTGACTCCATCAAAGGTTCCAAAGAGTTGGAAGACCTCGGGTCTCTTGGAGAACAGACTGGTCAACGAAAGAATGGTGTGACGCATGTTGGCAATCTCAATATCAGACTTGGTGGGGTTGGTCACCATCTAAAATAAACAGCAAGAAAATATTATAAACATATGTACTGATAGATAAAGAAAGTATTGCTTAACGGATGGGAAGTCACCATGTGAGGAGGAACTTGGGCAAGGTTGCATGTGGTGTATTCAGTGATGGGAGCACGGCCACCGTCTGGGCAAAGAAGTTCAAAGTCGCTGGAATGGAGGTCCTTGGACCACTCAGACAGTTTTCCAGCTTCATCTGCAAAAGATATCCATAATATCATCTATATATGGAATCTTAATTCAACTCAAAACTGTAAAATAGACTTCTGAAGAAATTTACTAATTAAAACTTCAAATGAAAAATAAATAGCAGAAATTTTTTTTATCACTAGAAATTGATCATGAAATAATGTATAGTTCTGGGTAAATCAGTAATTGTGGGTACATCCCGAAAACTCAAATATTTTATGAAATTCAACAGTATTCATGAAAGCTTTCTTATTTCAAGCTGAATTAGCTGAAAAATACATAAAGGTATTATTTACCAAAAAATTATCAACATAATAGACTTCATAAGTTAGCATTCTAAGCATTGCTCTGTCTCAAGAGCGATAAATCAGCAATAAAAATTCAACGATTACATATCATATGGTCATTTGATATTATAGATTCAGTGAGAGGCTAGTAAAGGGAGTGGGAAACAACAATATTTATTTAGAATTTTTTGTAAGGCATTAAATTCTTCTATTGATTGCTTCATTGAACTCATTATATTTCAACAATTGGTAATAATTCCATCCAGTTCACTACATTCTTATGAAGTCAAGCAATAAATCGCTTTTGTCTGGAGCTTACCAGTGTTCTCCATGACAGTGGTGTGCCTGACGAAGGCAACATCACCTACACCAGTTGCTAAGCAGCGGAAAGCACCCGAGTACCCCTGAAAATCAGTAGCACCAGAATCAATGCACCCTTGGTTACACAGAGAGCAGAGGGATGATGGAGCATTCTTCACTGCCTGTTTAACTCCAGGAACACAACTTCCACCAGAGAAGAAGGAGGAAACAGAGTTGGTGTATGGGCAAGTGTCCTTGTTGATGAGTCCTTGGGTGAGCAGGATGTGTAGAGGAACATTCCATCCTGTGGAGACACACTCTTATAATACAAAGATGCAAGGGTTTATTCAATTTCTTATCATTGGAAGAAGCAAGGAGTGAATTTGTATCCAGTGCAAGAGAGTGGGGTTGATGTGGTAAGGGTGGTTAAGCCATTGGTGTCCATGGTTACTGAGAAGTATCTCTTCTTCAAGAAACTCATATTGGGTTTGATGAAATGTTACCTACAGAATCATGAGATCTTTGTTGATGTGTTCAGTAGGATGTACATCTCATTAATTCTTAGAGAATGGAAGTTATGGCCTTAAAGCAACATTTGATAATGTAATCTTTTCATTGAAGATAACAATTCAAGTTATTTATCTACACTGCAATAAATTAATCTTTTGGAATATACATCAATAATGTTGCATTTTAGCAGTTAGAGTTAATCTATAACAACTCTTGGATATGACTAATGTAAACTTGCTTAAAAATGATAAAAATTGAAATAGTCGAAAACCTAGTGAATTAGAAGCATCAGCTATTGTAAGGTTACAGATAGAGTCAGTGATACCACTGCTCATGCTCTTTAGAGTTTGTTGAAAATGCTCTCGCACACCACAGTCTGTGAGACGTTAGTCCCCTGCTTTTCTTTTTATGCAAAGTAGTTTGCTAAAATACTTGGCATTAGGCATTTTACCTGCAGTGCGTCCATATCCAGTATGGCATGACTTCTTGCCTCTGAGGTCAGCAAAGGATTTGATATCAGATTTAGCCTTCACGACAGCCACGGCATAGTAGTTGGCTCCAAGTTCACCATCACTGTAGGTTTCTGCGAGGAAGGGTTTCAACTGGTGATCCCTGACAAGTAGAAATATAATGCACCCTAATGGAATTGCATGTTGCCTTTGTAATTTTCATATGAATTAATACTGAAGACCTTGGTTTTTTGTGTTAATTTTCCATGGTTTACTTTTCATAATGGTAGTGGTGATATTGATAATTGTGTTATTCAAATGAAAAGAATCATCAATTTTTATACAAATATCAATCAATGGATAGGGAAAATTTTGCAATAGAGTGAGGGAACATTCATATAGTTGCTGATTTTCAGGTGAAAAATCATTACTTGGGTTAAGAGTAGAAAAAATATTTTATCAGAATTAGCAAAATCTTCTAAAATGATTTTATTCGGATAGTAAAAGCCTGTGTCATTAATTCCTGAACAGTCACTCCTTACATAATTTTGCTACTTTATTTCTCTGTAAATATTTACAGCTAGATGATGAAATGCGTCAATTGTCAACAACAAAATACTTGCCGAGACAAGTAGATAAAGGAAGTTGCGGAATGAGGATCTGAGTGTGATATAAGATTCAAATAAAGTCGATCAGAGAGTTTACATATGTATTTAGTTAAGCTAACTTAATGTGGAATGGAATGGAAACTATCACTCTAGTCTGGATTTGTATTCTGACTGTGCTGATACTACCTTTGTGCTGTGTAGACCTCTCCACCATCCATGGTTACAATGTCGGATTCACCATCCTTGATGGCCGTGGCACATTCCTGCAATGACTGCATCCTCACGCATTCCAGTTTGGGGCGAATGTCACGAGAAAAGGCAGCCATGCTCATCACCTGACACTTGTGGTAAGCGGCAGAGGAGTATGTGCAGAACTTGATGGGGGAGTTGGTGCCGAGATCACGGCCAATGACATCGTTGTAGCGGGCTGAAAAAAGCAGAATGACTCATGGAATATGAAAATAGATTTTCATTTGCCATTCATGACACAATTATGAATAAGAAATGTTCAGTAGTCCCTCCATTGATCTGTAAAACCTTTTGAACTTCTCTTTGTCCTTCTTGTTTTCTTTTGGTTTCCAGTATTTCCCAGTTATGCATCCAATAGTAATCAGCCATCATATTCATATCCTATCATCCTTGATTACGGCTCTCCATATCCTTAAAATCTTTGAGAAACCTTATCCTTGCTCCTTCTTTGGGCTCTTAGGTTTTCAAGAAATTAGTCTTCTTGTGAATGTAAGAAATGGACCTTCAGGCTCATGTTACAGTATAGAGCTTAAAATGCAATCAGCATACAATGCCCAGTATTTTTGTAAGTTGTATCTTTGTAATTTCCTTTAAAAAAAATATGCTCCACATCTTTAAAGCCAACCTTTGCTACTCTTTCAGTTTTTATTATTGGAATTTAAAGAAAATGCATCAAACAATACATATGTTCAGTCCTACAAAATCTATTGATTTCCCCTTAGAGAGCTTGGAGTACAAGCTTTTGAAACATTTTCCATCTTTTGATTGTGATTTCATGATCTGCTTAATAAAACTCAGTACGATTTGAAGGAACAAAAGAAATTTTTTCTCAAGATTTCACCTTTTACAGAGGATCTACTTAAATTCTCCCAGTAACCTGTCAGTTTTTATCTAGTGAAGATCTTCGTCTCAGCTTTCCAATAAGCATGGGAATCAGGGATATCTTGTATGAGCTGACTCTTGTCTCACAATATGGTCATACTTTGAAGTCCCTCTAAACCATCCATCTATGATCTTTAAACTTGAATTTGTCAAAAATATCAACCAAATCATAGATTTGCTCCAGGAGAATTGAATGTCTAACGGAAGTTATGCAAAATCATTTCCTTTATGCAGCATTGCTGCTTTATGGCTTGTTTTTGATGAGCCTATAAGAAAGTGTTACTGGGGAGGTTAGTATTCTCTTTCAAATTGTCCCATGAGCCCAGGGACACTGCAGAACATGAGATTTCCCTCTAAGAAAACAATGTGAATTGTTTCTCTACATACACCTATTTCAGGAATGTGACCCTATTTATGATGGAAGTCTTTTATCCCTGAGATTTAATCCAACGATTCTGCAGTATTAGGCATGATTAAGTCTCTAGGAAGATTTATAACTTACAAGTCCACATCAATTCTATGCTTAATCTCAGTCCTTATAAATACAATAAATATACGGTAAATTTACATAAATTCATGACTCTGTCATGTTTGAACCATTGCAGAATAAGAAACATGTGTCGCAAACTAATCTTTCCTAAAAGTGAGTTTTATAGTCCTAAAACATGCTTCCCCCTTTTGAGATCTTATTCTTGATTTACCTCAAATAAGCATGTAAACTCAAATGATTCTCTCTAAAAATGTTAAACCATGGAGTTGAAATTTTTGCTATAAAATCTTTAAATACATTTTATTAAATTTGCAAGGGCAATTTATGTCTAAATAGTTAGGGAGGGGAGATACAAGAGGTCTGTTATGAGGATGTCACTCAGTCAAAAGTCATCGTTGAAACTAAATTCCCTCAATTTGCTAGAGAATCTGATATTATGGCATTTTTGAGTATTTTTCCTGTATTCAGCATATCTATCTATAAGAATTAATAAAAAATTCTAATGCAGTTTTTTATCATGTCATGATATGTGTCATTGTCAAAGAACAAAATTAAGCCCCTCACCCTTAATCAGATAATCCATTGGGGATGGTGGGTTGGCTCCATTATCAACAGCAGTGGTTATTTCTCTGAGGGCAAACACCTTCTGGAGCCAGTCCTCCTTGGCATGGGTCTTCTCTGTCTCACCGAGCACAACAGCCTGGGAGATCTGCTCCCTCATGTCATCCACCACTCTGAAATCATTTGTGACGTTTTATGCTTTGAAATAAACCCTCGGTTTTATTTATGAAATATAAAATGGAAAATTTGTGATTAAATTTTCTTAAAAGAGTTTCCAAGCAATTATTCTATATTTTTGGATGCTGAGGTTATCTTTCACGCTTAATTCTAAAACTGTTTAATTAAAAGTTAATCATGAAATATAATAAGATAGGATTTCAGGCCCTGAAGAACATATCCACACACCTAAACTAGGATTTTGGTTAGAATTGAGGTAATTATTTGACTTGAATGAAAATCTGAATCTAAAAAAGAAAGAATGTTATTCATCGAATAGATGAAAGTATAAAAAGATTGATCAAATGTTGATCTATGGAAGAAGCAATTGAGAAGTACATGAGGAGCTGGATGAAAATATTTCTATTAAACAACTTGTATTTTGGGAGCAGTTGTATGGATTACGACTTATGTTGATTAAGAGTTAATTTATTTCAAGTAAGACAATGGATGTTGATTAAAGTAAAGACTCACCCTATGTCAGCATTGTTGGAGATGAAACCGGGCCATGGGCGACCAGCCCAAGTGCAGGGAGAGTCTGAGTTGAGGGGCATCTTGGTTCCATCAGGGCAAAGGTAAGAGTAAAGGTTTGTGTTCATGGCTGGGTCTTTGTCCATTTCAGGGGTACGAGAGTATGGAGGAAGCTGCAAAAGAAATCAGTTTAAAAATTTTATTAAATGAGAATTAGCTTTTTCTATTTCAAATATTTCAAACTTAATGAACCATAGATGGATCCTTAAAATAGAAAGTGTCTTCTGTACATTTGAAACATTTTAGCTTTCCAAATTGACTTGTCTAAGAGGTTCTTTGGGCATGTGCAATATTTTGTCGCATTTCCTCTCCTTGTATAAAGTATAAAACTCTTCCATGCGTTCCTTAAAAAGTTTCTTAAAGTATAAATTAACAATATTATGAAAATTCTCAACTACTTCAGTCGAAAATAAAAGGTGGTAAGACTAGGGTATAGTATTAGGGTATGGCAGTATGTCAGAAATTTGTATATTAGAAAGTCGCAAATGTTTCTCTCACTTACAATATAATGATTCCTCATTTTGATTCTCATTATTACGTTTACTATTTGAATATTATATTTCACCCTGTAAAAATAGCCCACTCTTTACGTTAATTAGCATGCCCTCCTCTGTCTACCTTTAGAATATCCTGTATTCAAACAACGCATGCACATCGATAGCTATTCTATCAAAGCCATAGTCATCTTAAATCGCGAGACCCCTCCAGAAGTTTGTATAGAGTATCCTCGGATAAATTCCATAATATCTCCATGTGTAAAGAGCTAAACGAATTTTTACTGATTATGATTTTATTTTTATGAAAATTGGTTTCCTTTGTTAACTGCCGTTGATTAGTTTTCAATTGCTTCATTCTTATCGGTATTCATTCTTTAACTGTCAGTAAAGGTTAATGGCAAAGATATCCTTGCGTTTGGATCAATAATATAAATAAATATGTCTTTATTGATCAACTTCAACACAACTTATAACAAACTTATGGTGTCATCATCATCAATTTAATTGAATCAGTAAAGGAAATGCTTTCGTTGGACTTCTCCAAGGTCTCCTATATTCATCATACCGTTGATTTTCTCAAGAGGTGGATCACCGTCTCTCCGACCGCGAGTTTTTCTACTGTGCTATCTTAAATTCTTGTGTTAACTCTCGCACTTACACTTAGAAAGCTCCTTCGATCGACTCGCGCGCAGAGAAAAAAGTAGTAGTGAAACCAACGCTAATCCAGTTAGGAAAGTATAACAGACATTGGGATGAAAACTCAAGCCATATGAATGGACTTTCTATGGAATTCTTGAACGATGTTATGCCTTAAGGAGGCAAGCTTTTTTCCCTTGTATGTAAGTACTCACCCCAAAGAACTGGCGGACGACCACGACTTTGGTCCATGCGACCTCTCCGCGGTTCGGTGCCATCATACAACGGATGGCACCATCGTATCCAGAGTAAAGGTCAGGGTAATCACACTTGTCAGGGTTCTCGCAGAGTGCGCAGAGGTTTGAGTATTCGCTCTCTGTGAAAATTACAGGAAAAAAGAACTTTTAACCGATTTTGATAAAAACTTTTCCGGTGGATAGACGAAATACCTCGAAGCACTTTTAATAATTCTATTTGAGGAACAATTGTTGACCTCGTTTGTCAATTTAAATATTTACACCCCATACCACACGCCGAAAGGGTTAGAGATTACATTATGTAGATTGTGAATGAAGTGGGGAGTAGTGCAAAGGCGAAAATCTTATAAAAAATTTTATAAGAGTTCTATAAAAATTAGATTCCACAAGAATGTATGATAGGAATGAAGATGTCCATTAACAAGATCAACAAAATAATATTCCTTGAAATTTAAAACGTAGTTGAGTGAGCCATGCGTTCCCAATGTTGGAAGCTGTTCTGAGTTCGATTCCTGGTGGGGGCTTTCAGCTAAACGACCTCAGCTTTCGAAGCAATTATTTAAAATACATTAAAACTTTGCGAATGAAGTATAGATGAATGAGGAATGGAGCCAAGGGTAGACTTTTTTCTTCCCGTTTCACTCATATTTTCTCGATAATTTTTAGGTTGAGTATTACAAATATCTACATAGGTACCCTGCTAGCCGCCTATCGACCTGTAGCAGGGATATCTATAACTTTAGCGATAGGATATCTATAACTTTAGCGAAGCATATGTCCTGATTTTATAATATCCTACAAGTTACTCTAGTAAAACTGAAATTTCATCCAAAACATTCACTCCATAGAAGGTTTATATGAGTATATGGTGGAAAGAAAATTATGACGGTAAATTAAAAGAAATCATCGAATAAAGAGTTAATTCCTGAAATATTTAGTTTCGGCGATAACAAAAAAATATGGAAGCGAGTTCCACACGCTTTGAAAATTTACTTAACTAATCACAGTTATGTTTACTTCAATGAAGTTGCTTGAGGTAAATAAGGGAAATTTCTTCTTTGTTTTGCAAATTCGATTTCCACATTTCATAGAGATATCCATATTTGTCTGGGCCATTTGATGTTTACATTTTCTTTCTTAAGAACAGCAAAAGGAGAGGTGAGAACATTTATGAACTAAAGAGGGACTTACTGAGCCTCTTGTTGGTGGCATCGTCGAGGGACCACTTTCCGACGAGGCATGCCTGAGGGAAGGTCTTGGAGAGGGCTCTCAGTTCGTTTTCTCTGGCTGTGCGCGGCTCTGACGACTCTGGAGATGGAAGGATTCCCATTTGGATCAACTGGAAGTAGAACGAACACCTCTTTCAAAATGTATACTTTTGGTAATTAATAGATTTTTCTGAGTTACCCATAACTGGACAATGGCTGATTTTCTGGTGATCCAATCGACTCCACTTGATTGGCGATTAAGTTCCGCTTTTATCATTGATAATTATTTTTCAGAATGTGGCACTTCACTTTAACTAGAGAGAAATTAATGAAAAAACGAATATAATATTTGAGCATAATCAAGAAGTAAGAGCATCTTTTTTCAAAATTTTCCGCTCATTTTTCTGTTTATCTTGATTTTTTGTTTTCTTCTACTTCTGGTTACTCATCGATGCACCGGAATCACTTAGGAGCAACAGTGAGAGATTTCAAAGACGCGCAGACCGTTTTCAATAGTTCGGCCGCTGGACCTATCTAAGAGAAAATGGATCCTCTCAAAGTAGATGTAATTTGTTTTGGAGTCTCACCTTAGTGAGGGGTATCTTGTAGCCAACGGTGCGGCCGACGCCAGTGTGACAAGATTTCATTCCCCTGAGAGACTGGATGCTTGAGATCGGAAGATCCGTGCGGATGAGGGCGACTCCGCCGTAACGGACGTCGTCTGAAAGAAAATCGGAATTTAAGCAAACCAAGTGGGACCAAAATTATCTTAAGCATTCTCGAAATCAACAACAATTGCGAAGAAGACACTGTAAATATGGATAATACCTACTGAGTCAGTTTTTTCTCTCGATAACCGCACAAAAGTGGAATTACACTGGAGAAAAATGATGCGAGAACGAGTGCATTAAAATTTAAAATTCTTCGATATATCCCTTCTATCCCATATCTATTCTTGAAATTTGAGAGAGTAGAATTATTTTTATAGTTGTTCAGACTGATGATGAAATAAGTCTGAGAGTGTTTTTTTATTATAGATAAGAAAGTCATTCGGAAAAAACGAAGTTTTTGATAGCGGAAAATTTACCTTGAGATGCTTTCTTATTTAAATGATCGAAAATGAAATATCCTCCCGATGTCAGTGAGATGAATTAAGTGTGTTAATCGTGATGAGATGAATTAAGTGTGTTACCGAGCGTGGCATTCTTGTCACGAATCTCCTCAAACACGACGAAGTGAGAATCTGGGAGGTGTGCAGCGACGAACATGTCTTCGGGATCTGCAGGACCGAAGTCTGCGCTTCCTTCTTGAATCTTCTTGTAGCAATCCATCCTGAGGATGCAATTAGCTTTTTAGTACTCCATCTAACTTTCAGTACTTGAAAGCATTCGCTGCTGCAGTTGCATCCTCACAGTAGGATAGTTACGATTTCACACAAAACCCAAAAGTAAAATTGCCAAGTTTCGGAGAAAAAATTACTGTAAAGGGATAAATCATTAATTTGGATATTTTAAAGAGGAATGAAAAATAATTAGGAAAAGGTTTTTAAATTTTAAGAGATTACATATTCTAGTTATCAAATGTAGGGCCGTCGTTCAACTTTCATTAAATCGAACCGAAATGAGAACAAAAAGTTAAGGAATAAAAATGCCTGAAGGAAAAACTAGGATAAATAATTCTCCAGCAAATACACTGTCATAAAACATCTCAGTCTTTAAACTCTATTATTTATCCTTTCCAAAAAAGAATAAATCTTTCCTATACGTAAAAGCAACTACCTGTCCCTAACGGCGAAACACTCCAGTCGTAAGTCTCTGCTGTGGTCAGCTGCCTTTTCCATCATTCGGTGACATGAGTCCAGAGCGGTGAATGGAACACATATCTTGTCTGCAGAAAAAAGAATTTAGCGAATTTAGCTGATTCTGTGGTTGGGGATTGAAATATATACCATTGAAATTTTTATCTTTAATACAATAAAACCCGGTTAAAACGCTTTCAAGGGACCGAATGGAAAACCTCGTAAAAAAAAGGGTTAACGTCATGACCGGGATATGATAACCTTTTTACGTAAAAAAAACTAAAAGTTGCTATGGTTCCTTGGCTCTTTAATTTTGAAATTAAGCTTTACGCTTTAAAAACGAAAAGGATTCTTTTATAGCTTCCTTAGATTGTCACAGTACATTGAGATTCCGCGCGTAATTGTGTAATGCTGGTTTCCTTCTCGTCATATTCTTAAGAATGGCCTGCTTCTAATACATACAAAGAGAGCGTCTTCCTTTGGCACTTTTCCATTCTACATTGAATAAATTTTTATCAGATTTTAAATTAAAGAATGATAGTACAAACAATATCAATAGGCGGAGGAGTTGCAGTGTGCGGGCAAAATCCGCTTTTTGAGCGACTTCAAGGGTAACGAGACAGAGAGAAAACCGCGTATTAAGCGGGAAACGGGTTTTACTGTATGTATATTATAACGACTAAATCATTTCACGTCAAATAGCTCTCGAGTATACACTAGTGCTCCTTCCGCGCGTTGCTGTCAGAAAAAATTTACTCTTTTGTAGGCTTCATAGATTTACAGCATCAATCATGCACATCCTTCAAACGAAAATTGAATGATAAATATTTCTATAATAAAATTTGAACTAAACTGCGATATTATATCACTGTTCGAAGATATCATTGAAAACATGTCAACGAGAGCCCTTATTAAATGTGTTCTACGTTTAATGAGAAAATTTTCGGAATTAAAATATGTTCCATTCCGAGTTATTTTGCCCAAATTAGAATAAAATGATGTGAGAATAAAAGAAAAGGCGCCGGCGGAAGATATCGGCGTTTATTTTGTCCATATAATTGCTTATCTTTTCTTTAATTGTCGCTGATCTAACGGAATAAATTTATATCGGAATAGACAACTTTCGCAAAGTTAATTCAGAGAGTGGCAAAATTAACCACGGGTCACCCTAAATATCAGACGCAATGCAACAGAAATTGAAAATAGTAAAATATAAAATCAAGCATAGAGAAAAAAGCGTAGAGAATGTTTGCAGCCTGATTACTAAACAGGCTTTACTTAATGCAAAATCATTAGAGATATTCTCAAAAATGTGATCTAACCATGTAAGATTCTTTCTTGTTTATTGAGAGATTTTTGGATAGAAGACCAATCTCTTCACCCGTTTACGGAAACAGATGATTCTTAAGCACAGGAAAAATGCTAACTGACAAGTATTATGACCAAGAATAACTTGCATTAACCGGAAGAGAAAGCGTACAAAACCTCGATATTTCCAAAACTTCCATTAGAAAAACACATATTTCATTTACATAGTTACCACGTTTTATTTACAAGGTTGCCTCTCAACCCGATAAAAAATCTACATGGCAAAAGAATATTCCAATTGAAAACGTGAATTTAAAGAAGAAATTTAATTTTGAAGTATACAAGAGATCCTTATGAATCTGAAAATGAAACATGCGTCTCGTCCTAACGAATTATCCACGAGAAAAATCTCACTCAAGCCTCAAATTTCAAAGCAGTTTTTCAAATTAAACTTACACTTTCTTTGCGTCGGGGCCGAGGTGACGAGAAGGGCGGCCGCCAGAAGCACAGCTGCTGAAGTGATCCCCATGTTACTCGGAGTGATGCTCTGCTGAAGATCCATTGGTATATATAGCTGGCGAAGGGGAATCCCCTCTCTTTATACCAAGGTTGCTCTTCTCTCGGCAATTCCGCACATGTTCGCATCGTGTTGGAGGGGGAGGAATCCAATTTCTGGGAAAATATTAATCGCAGCGGGGAAGCTTTTTTCGATCGGATTTCCTTATTCTTGCGGCATTACTGAACCTATTTCCACAGGGCAATGCGCATTGAATGGCACACGCTTTTAATCATGCAATTCGATGACGACATAAGAGAATTTTAATATATAGATACTTCACTACGGAATGCAAAGAGAATCATTAGAACTTTCGTAGGTAATGTACATATTAGAATAATTTACTATAGTTAACTGATCTTACAACTTATACATTTCGTCTTTTCGGTGAATAAGCATCTTCTTTGACGCCAAGGGTATTCTTTCTTCGATCATACAATTTTTATTATTTATTATTATATACTAAGTACATATTATTTAGTAATATAAAGATTCGAAAAATAAATAGTCATTCGCAGATAGTTTTTAGTTATTTGAATAGTGCTGAGATCATTTCGCGATCCCTGACCAGGAATCGAACTCTGGTCAGCCAAATAGACTGCGTAGTCCAATCGGCTACTTGGGAGCCAACTTAAGGATATTTCTTTCTGTGTTTGAAGAAAGAAAAATGCCAAAGCAATATAAGATTGATTCACCGAACTGCTACGATGCAAGATTTAGATTTATTTGTATATAACTCCAAGTTCTCGGGGACCCGCTTTAAATATTGTATTTTCCATTCCATTCTTTTACTCTAAAACGATGCCTCCAAACATCCTAGTGCTCCGCTGTTAACAAATAGAAATAAGCCATTCCAAGCAAAATACAAGATATTTCCTCTTCGAGGTGATTTGCCTAAACGAAAGAAGGGAATTCTTATACATTTTAGTAATGCAAATGTAAACAAAATAATAATTGTGGAAATTATAAATTTGTCTATCTTTACGTAATGAAAATGTATTAAAAATAATTTATAGGATCATTAAATCGAATCGCAGCAAAAGCAAGGACGATTTTAATTGAGGGATAGGTGAATATGCAAGAGATGGCGTGCACCCAGGAAAAATCCCAAGGAAGAATAGACTTGAAAAAAGACCGGGTTCCCGTCGGACTATTCTTCCTTGGGATTTTGAGGCGAATCACTTCGAAACAGCTATTTATAAGCCAACATTTATTTTATTACTCCTAAGTGTGAATTATTTTGCAAACATTTGTATTAAATAAAGAAACACAAAGTTATAAATAATAAATCTAGAAGAAATTATTTCTCTACTAATAATCAATGCCAATATTTTTTGAAAGTTATAAACATGTGATGCAAAAATGAAAAATATTCTATATTTAATCGAGGTTTACAGTTAAAGAAAATTAACTTTATTACTTTAAAATTGGGTATAACATCAGATTTTGTCATAATAACAGCTTATTAATTAACAATGATAATGATTTTTAATTGTATTATTTTACATATTTATTATTGAAAAATTTAGAATACGTATGTCAAAATTTAGCGAATTGTGTATTTTACAATTCAAAATGGAATTCTCTTTTTCTTTCAATGATTTCTTCATCTATTTTAGGAACTAAATAATTAAAAAGTTAGATAAAGTTCAAATCATTGAAACTTGGGTAACCCCTTGAATTTCGTTAGTAAATTTTTAGTCTCGTCTAGCGATATATACGGCTAACTCACGCGGTAATATAATTGACATAGATATACTCAGATGCACATAAAATTTCCTTGGCTGCCATGACAGTTTAAAGGAAATCTAATATATTTAACGCCGCGACTTTACCATCATCGAGATAACTTTTTGCAGTTCTTTCCAATTTTTTCTTGGACCCAAAGTTTTAAAGCAAAAAAACACAAGTACTTTATAAGACTTTTAAATTTAAGGAACCGTCTTTTCAGACTGCTTTAAAATCAATTAGAAACCGAATATAAGACAATATTTTGTAGCATTATATAAGGTCTGCAGTTGAGATAAAACGTAATTTACGAGCTCGATGAAGAAATTCATATTTTTAACAATTATTTTCGCTTGCTCAAATATCTTCCCAAACACTTATCGGAAAACTTAAATAAATAAATAAATGACCGTACTTCATTATTTGGGCGTACGAAAAGGAAGAGTTTAACGGCTCTTTTATTTTTAAATAATTTCTTTACACCTTAAAAGAGATATTCTTTCGTTTGTTTCATTTGTTACAGCAGAAGATTGTTTGTCTATAGAGTTCGTTAGCTATTGCCGTGTAAGACTGAATTTTCTTATCGTCATAATTTGAGGAATGATTAGCTTTTCAGGCAAAGAGGACATCCTCCTTTATCAATTCCAATTGGTCATGTTTCACTCTATAATGAACCAATCCTTTAACAGATGGAATATTAGGGAATTTATTTTTAACAGCAGCTAGAAGTGGTCGTCAAAGATCCGTTCAAGACTGCACTGCCACTGTCACATGTTCCCACCTCAGCGAAATCGCCCTGACACGAACTCCTTCGGACCGCAAAATGTCCGTAATTAGTATTACAGTCGCAAAACACCAATAGGAAAGGCAGCAAAGCTACACAGATAGTGTAAACAATATTTGTTCCATCAAATTAGGCGGAGAATTGTCACAAATGGGCTGTGGGTATGTATGAGGGTAAGCCAAGTCACATCATTTTAGCACGGTCCGCGATCTTATAATTCCGTGATAGTGATTTCAAAGATCCCGCTAAAGGACAAAAATATTGACGTCATTCCGCTCTTTTCGCTTCTCCTACTCATAACTTCTTCATGACCAATCCGTGTGATCATCCCATTGAGGTCTAATATCGTTTCAATTTCCATAAATCTTAAGAACAATGTTCATGTCCGTTTTCGATTACATCGTTAAATACTCAACGACCACCTAATCAACAATACAAACAGCAAAACCATCTCAAAACCCTTTCGAAATTCTCGAAGACTACATGTTTTTCATATCTGGCATAGAAATTGTTGAATTTAAAATGTTACTAAGTGGAGGGCTTCGAATAATTTTTCCTCCATTTATATAAATTTTTCAGATCGATTCTGTCATATAAATTGCATATTTTTACCCCAAAACTAAGACTTGTAGAGTTCACCGAATGAATATGTCGCAGTTTCTGAGAATCCGATGAAATCAAGAGCAAAGATAAATATTTCTCGTAGGAAAAAATCAAGCTTCCTCAGTGAGAGAGAACCGAAAAAAAATGTACATTGACAGACCTAAATAGCGATTGAATTAAAGAGATATCACATTCTTTAGAAGTATAACAACAGCTTCCAGAGATTTATGAAGGATTGCATTCCCAATAGTTTTAATTAATAATTTTGAAGTTACAATTACGTCAGTAGTAGTAGTAGTATTGTTCAAAGTGCTTTAACAGCAAAGGGGTGGTAAATGTGAACAGTCAAATCCGGGACCGCCACATCCGGATAGCCCGCTGAACCCTAAATACATGTTTTCATGAGCCTCTTCTCTCTCAGTAGCTTGCAGACAAATCAAGGGAAGTTCTAATCTTACACGAGATCTCAATTAATCCAATGATTGACAGTAAAGAAGAGCCATCATTCCCCTGCCCTGCATGTGGGAGACCGCCTAGGGATGTCCTTCGGCGAGGTGACATCGGATATTCAGCGAAAAGGAGACTTTCGCGAAAAAATTAATGTTTTAGAATACCTTCCAGCCGAGCAATAAGTCTCATTGTCTTGAGCTAATTTATCTTTTGGATTTTCAGAGTTGAGGTAATTCAAAATAAAGGCTCCTGCACAGGTTCTCTGCACCCACCTATGTAGGCCGGAGCAACATTACATCTGCATTTTTTAACTTTTTTGCTGAGATTATTACCGCCTAATTCTGCAACTGTAGCAGCCATCACAGGTTTCCTTTTACCTCGATGTTGATAGATATCTCAACACCACTTTATCATTCACAGGTCGTTTAATCTCGTCTGCACGGAATTTTTCAATACGTTTTTAGAGGGCCACTCAAAGATCCCCTTACGGGCAGTGGGCCGTAATCAAGAGAATGCAAAGGTGATCGTATTCATTGGGATATCATAATAATGGCATGAAAGGCCCCTTTCCATCAAAACCATCGCCGATGTTGAAAATTCTAAACAAAATCCTCAGGCCCTCTACCACCGACAAGATATGATTAAACTTTAATTTTTTGAGAAAGAAAAACTGATACCACAAGGCCTTAGAGGTGTACGCTGTCCAGGAGGCGATTCGAGTACTATCGAAATATTTCAAATTAGTTTTTATCTGGCGTCTGTTAGCTTCTCAATCACACTAGTCTGTAAAATGGTAAGCTAGAGAATTTAATTCTCATGCTGTGAGCAGCGGGTTCGCCTTTGGTGTCCTAGGTTCGATTCCATATGTGCGAGATGAAGCGCTGTTAACCACTATTCTTATGATTAGGGGCTATGGGATAGAGAGCCAAGGGACCGAATGGTTTTTCAAAAAGTATGAACATACCTACTAGAAAGGAGTAGGCAGTAGGCCTACTGCCTACTCCTTTCTAACGTATAAATTAACTCCTACTGTGTTCCTAATCAGTTCGATAGTTGACATATTCTAAGCTACGGATCGTAATTTTGATCGAGAACACCGCATAGAGAGTACCTTGAATAAGGTTATTTTTACAATACGAAGACAAATGTGTAGGTTTTCATTCCTATATAATCCATCATTACTGACTATAAAAAATGGCAAAGCTATCTTACGGTAAGGGCGACAGTCATCCAAATAGCGAAAGACTACCCTAAAACGAAAGGAAACAAAATTATTAATTGTTAATCAATCGACCATTTTAGTAAAAATGATTTAATAAATTATATATTCATTACTATTAGTCACTTTAATAGTATATGATTTTACGAATACTATACTTTTCCCCTCGTCGTGGGTTTTTCTCCTAAACCTTCAGTTGACGAGTTCCCAACTCGTTTTACAGTTTATTGTATCTAGGTCTACTTTGCAACTACATTTTTGTTCTTATTTATCAATTAATAAGTAAGGCTTAGATTTTTCCAGCGGTACACCTCTTATATTTGTCGTTTCTTTGTTTGTATTGATTTATTTCTCTGATCGTTTCGTTTGACTTGTGTACGTTTTCATATGAGAGGCCACTTTGTCCCAACCTTGCCAAAACAGTCTTTATCCTGAAGAAAATTGTTTATTCACCAGCAAAGAGCAAGATTAAACAAAATAAGGAGCCGGAATGAGCCACAATGAACCGGAATGCTATCAGCGGAACCAAGCCAAGCTCTTTAATAAAAAACAATTTACATAGCATTCCATAAAAAGAGCTCATACCTCAGTAACTTTAATATCATCGCATCCATGAACAAGACTGAGTGAGAAAGAAAGATACATTTTTCTCTATCCAATTATAGAAGACAAATGAAAAAATATTCCATTCATTAGGATGTGACCGCTAAAAGAGTAGGAATTCATCGCTAATGAAAACAGACTGTCAATAAAACGACGTAGCAAAAGTAATTTTGTTATGAAAATTTTTGCAAAAACATGTTTGAATTACTACAAGGGGCTCAGGAGGATAGTAATTGTATTAATATTTTAGGTTATTTTTATATATAATAAATAATAATAGTAAAATATGCTTAATTGAACTATTACTATTGGTGTAAATCGGAAATGTTACGGAACATCCACAGCTTATTTGCGGCACACCGCCTAAGCTTCATTTAACCTAAGCGATCGTCACTGCACATGCAGTTGACCTCTATTATCATTCCGTGGCAACGGTCTAGGCCAATGGCAGAGCGCTTCGGCTCGCTTTCTCCTCCTGACCCCAAAAGTGGGATTTCCCCGCTAAAAGACCGCAGTAAAAATTAAACGTCTTCTGCTCCGACCGATTAAAAAACATGCGGAATTGATAAGGAGTCCAACGCGATATAAACTGGATTGTAAACGAAAAGGTCATCTCCATGGCGATGAAAACGCTCTTCTTATCGCAGATTCGGTATAGTAGATATTGGGAAGCTATGTGCTGTAGGAATTTCCCAAATTAGGCATTGATTCTATGTTGACCTATTTCAAGTAAAGGAGTCTCTATCTGAGTAACAAAATACTTTTGAAAGGAAATTGGAATTTTCAGTATCTTACGTTAAATGAAAAATAGTAGAAACATTGATGTGAATGGGATTAATGGAATAAAAGTGAACTTAAGATCAAATGAGAAATTATGAAAATACATAAGTAGTATAGAAATATTATTAAGAAATGAATTTGTCTGAAGCGAAATACGTATCTACGTATCGTCGAAAATTCCGACTCCTAAGGAGACAGAGGTAAAACAAATGATTCTTCATTTCTTCAAAAATGGGCTTACTTAAGATGGAATTTTTTTCTCATAGTTTGGAACAGTTTAAATTATTTATGATAAGAGTAGACAAAAATTGCTACACCTTGTCATAGTATGACCTTTACAGCTTTACAGCCAACTTGGAGTGACAGTATAACAATAACATTAAAAACAATGAAATAAAATTTAAAAAAAATAAAAAATAAAAATAATGAAAAAATTAATAAGAAAGAAATGATAAGAAGGCAATGAACAGACAGAAGGAAGAGTACTATAAGCAAGAAGTTATCCGCCCTCAATTTTAGGGGAGGGAACTAACTAAGGAAGGGAGGCGAAAGAATAGGGAACGCTTAATAAGTGATTTTCTAGGTGTGATATAATGGAGAAGGAATGTAGAACGAGTAGGCCTGTATGGAACACGGTAATTGAGAATTAAGGGAGGACCGTCTGTGAGAGAGTTTAGAAGGGAATATAGGAATGACAGATCATGATTTGTTCGATTTATAGCAAGAGATTCTAGGGAAAGAGCAGATAGAATAGAATAATGTGAGGCTTGGCGGAGGGGAGGAACTCTAGATCTCACAATTCTTATAAAAAAATTAGTGATTCTGTCTAAAGAAGAAAGATGAGTTAAGGTGGACTTGGACCAAATAGAGGAGCAGTAGGACAGCACAGGGAGGATAAAAGAGGAAAAGTATAGAGTAAGAGCTGAAGGATCAGTAATGTCGGTAAAGCGGTACAGGAGGCCGAGGAGGGACATGGCGTGATTCTTTATTTTTGAGATATGATCATGGAACAGGAGTTTGGAGTAGAGGTGGGCGCCGCGCCGATTACGCCGCGCCGCCGACAATACAAGGCACGCCGCCGCCGCCGAAGAAAATACTACGGCGCGCCGCCACGCCGCCGCTGGAAATTTTATCCACGGCGGCGCGGCGTGGATTTAAAAACTAAGTCCCACATTCGAATATGTGCTGACAAGTAGTTCGAAGAGATTCGCCTTGAACTGATAGAACTCATCTTGGGCTTTCCATCAGGGCGCTGAGTTATACGTGATATCGACACGTGTTACGATTAGGATTAATTTTCGCGAGCATACCATTCTCACTGCCAGTTTGCTTGCTTCGTGTGACCGCGCAGCTTCGGTTGTGACTTCGGCATGACTCAGCTCACGTAAAATGAGCTTCGCTTGTGTTGATCTGCAATCACAAGTTTGTCAATATGCCTCGCCGTGTGGCTGTTAAAAAGCGGTTCATTTTCTTTTATATAAGCAGAATGTCATCGGTCCTGACGAATCTATGCCTTCACACTCTCTACGCTCACAGCTCTACGTTCTTGCGTATCCATGCCACAAGCACTCCTATTGATAGGAGTTTTAGCATCTGTGGACTCACTCTCAATGCTAAGAAAAGCAGACTAGAGCCACAGCGTTTAAATAAAATGGAATTCATCCACGAAAACTATGCCTTGTGCAAAAATTTTGTTCACAGAGTGTAACCTATTGCCGTCCTTATTAATATATTTATTTTATTTTACACTCCTCTTATTCGTTCATTTTCTTATTATTCTTTTAATTTGTTTAAACCAACATTTTTTGATTTGCGTTAATCATTTATATATTTAGCATTTTCTGGAAATTTCGATTGAACGTCAATGCCTAGATAGCATACTTGAAAAATAATGCGCAAATGTGATGTTAAAACTAATTCAACAATAGTTCTTCCATTGATCGACATTCTACTGGCTGTATGTGCCCAATTTGTGATGCCACTCTTTAAAGTAATGTAGCGTAATTACAATTAGCATGCTTTTGTGAAAATAAGGAATACAACGTATTGCTAAATTTTTATTTGCCAAATTAACCCCTTTACGGCGCACAGCGAGCTAGGATCGAATAAAAGTTGGCCAAAATGAGAAAATAATTTTTTTGAGTGCGGACTTTGAAACTTCCCATGACCATATTTCAATAAGTTCAGCATATAACATTCTCAGGCAGCGCCTTATGAAAGCTCGTTTTCCTTAAAACGGAGGGTTCGAGAGAGGATAAGAGAAATAAATACAACTTAAAGGGGTAGGCCACCCTGACATTTTCAAAAAATCGAAAAAATTTTTATTGTTTTAAAATATCTATTATATATAGCTAACTCTCCGGGTATACCTATATATATATATATATATATATATATATATATATATATATACAGGATATACGAATTCTGAGCATGTTCTACAAGCGCCGTCGTCAAATTTTTTACGACGTACCGGCCCCACCCTGTACATACCAGAATAATTCAGACTTTTACGCTAGCTGTCATGGGTTCGATACCAGAAGGTACCAAAAATTGCAATTTTCCCATAAGAATGCATTGCGCGGATTTTTGAAAATTATTTTGGTTCCTCTATCGGTAAGATAGAGGAACCAAAATCTCGGAGGTTGAAGTTGAGGTAGTCTTCTATATTACGAATGGAAGAAATGTTACAAAATGACAGTGAGTTCGACGCCAGGTGGGTGCGAAATTCTTCCATAAGAAATACATTGCTGCAGTTTTTGAAAATTTTTTTCAATGCCTTACCGATGAGATGGAAAGATAAAACCCGGAATCGTAACAGAAGCGTTTCAACAAATTCTTTCACGCGTTTCACCGTTCCTCTAATGGTCCTTGGTTCGATGCTAGAGCGTCATTCCGATTCTACCATGTATTTCAAAGGGGGATAACGGAATTTTATTTTAGGACCTTCCCGATAAGATATTGAATCGAAACTTTGAAACACGTCAGAGTGGCACTTCTCTAACATTCGTATGCCATTGTCTCTCAAGAACGGGTCCTGTGTTCGACTCTAGGCGGTCTTTCGCGCGAATTTTCGAAAATTGTTTCGAGTCCTTTCTCGGAGCAATAAAACAGTGAAAACCACGGAGGTTGGAGATGCCGTGGTTATCTATTGTACTAACTGAAGAAATATTATTACCAAATGACAAAATGAAATGAAATATTACCGAATGTGAGTTCGACGCCAAGTGGGAGCAAAATCTCTGGTATAAAATGCATGGCGGTCAATTTTCACAATTACTTTGAATGCTTATCCGGGAAAGATATAACATGGAATGTACATAGAGGCAATTCATATGTTTCATATGTTTCGCTGTTCCTTGACGGTTCTTGGTTCGATGCCTGAGCGTCCTTTCTATTCTACCATGTATTTCAAAGGGGATAGCGTAATCTTATTTTGGGACCTTCTCGATAGGATATTGAATTGAAACTTTGGAACAGGTCAGAATGGCATTTATCTAATATTAATATGCAATTGTGTCGCACGATCGGGTCCTTAGTTCGACGCCAGGTGGTCTTTTGCGCGAAGTTTTCAAAATTATTTTGAGGCATTACTTGGTACGGTACTGCATTCAACTGTTAGCTTGCAGTATGCAAGCAACTTTTACTCGCAGTATAAACTTTTATCTACGTACATCTCTTGGTCCGATATAAATATTCCGCTTGTTTACGAAGTTACAGCTTATTTCGGCTGACGGTTCACTGCAGCTGTAGGGACGATTACGGACGATCTCGACTAACGTCAACATATCAGCTTACATAGACTTTAAATGGGTCTTTGTTAACTTCTCTATTTTGTTACAATCATTTAACTTGAATCAATGCAAGGTTTTCAGGTTAAGTAAAATTTTTCCGATATATAATTAGAGATCTACTGATTAATTTATTTGTTCACCATTGATGCTCGAATAACGCTTAGGGCAGTTTTTTTCGTCTTGGGACTCTCTCCCATAGCAGAGATAAGGTGAATGATACTCAAAACATCTGGAGCGAAAACAGAAAATATCACTTTTCTATGGGAAAGAGATCATTCGCTCATCCCATGAAGAAAATAAAGACGAACGCGAGCTACAAGCACGAAGATATCAACCTTAGCTATTCGTAAGGCAGTTGAGAAGTATTTCTATTACATAGAACTGTTAAATTAATAAAAAATATATTGGGATGCTCTTTGAAGACAATGCAGAAAAAATACCACAAGAGGTGCCTTCAGACCGAGAAATAGATG
Organism: Pachydiplax longipennis; assembly: GCA_036926295.1. Taxonomy (NCBI): domain Eukaryota; kingdom Metazoa; phylum Arthropoda; class Insecta; order Odonata; family Libellulidae; genus Pachydiplax; species Pachydiplax longipennis. The sequence goes on along the minus strand of JAVFKF010000012.1, from coordinate 1,107,565 downwards.
CGCACTTAACTTCAGCGTAAAAGTTAAAAGCAAAGTCATCGATATTGTTGATTTATCACACAGCTTTAGAATATTGAATGCATTGCTACCTTCTCTACAAGGAGTGAATAAATTGTCTGTAATTTTGTGAAGAAGTTCCTAGAGTCGAGCGCACGTGGTCTGGGATTTTAACTGATTATCGTTTGGTATGACTGTGAGATGAAAGGAAATAATTCTTGCCTTTTAATGACATGTTGCATGAAGTGAATAGTTCACCAACATAGCAGTGATGCATTACTGAAATATTTACTTTTGTATAAACTGGATAAAGTGTGGAAAATTTTTATTCATCTTATCATCTATTTGTATTTAGTTGCTAAAATATTTCCTTTAAGCTATTAATACCTGAAACATAAGTATTTAGAAGCGCGTTCGCTCGTAAATCCTTTCAAAAATAAGATCACCATGGAGGGTGGCCATCCACCATCAGGATAAGGCTCTGTATCCCCAACGAAAAGTTGGTTTATTTATCGGCGTCGCAAATTGTCACAGATTTTTATTTCAATTACTGTTCATAGAGCTTAGATGATATATTGATATAAGTTAGCTCGTGGTAGGTCACTACTATTTTCCTCGCTTTATGTGAAAGTTAACTGTAAAACGAAGGTTCACCATTCTCTTGAATTAATAAATCAAATATTCAATTGTGATCACTTAAGCAAATCATAATGAAGCTTAAAGAATGAATTATAACACTGCATTGATTTTTAACCGATGATTGTGCTCATTTGGTTTCAGTATTGGCTTGAAGCTGAATTTTGCGAAAATCAAAAACCGGCATTTTTTTTATTTTGACACCTCTAGAGTTTTAATGCGTAGTCATCAGCGCAAATAATTTGGTTGTAAAGGCAGGATTCATTCAAGAATGGCCAGTACTGAAGTCCCCACTCAAAAAAAAAAGGTTTTGAAAAAGGTTTTTTGACCAGGTTTTTTCGATTATAGCCCACTGTGCTGCGTAGAATTCAAGGTAGCTCTATATTTTTTCATAGGTATGATAAAATTACAATGAAATACTCTGAGATATTCGAGTTATTCATCTTTTTTCTGCCGTATACGAACGAAGTTTTACGCGCCGCGCCGGTTACGCCGCGCCGCCGCCGCCGATTAAACATTCGGCGTTCACGCCGTCACGCCGCCGCCGCCGGCTTCATTTTGCCTCTACGCCGCCGCTGACCAAAATTAAGACGGCGCCCATGTCTAGTTTGGAGTTAATGATGACTCCCAGGTCCTTTCGTTGAGTCACCCTTGGGAGAGATACTTCATTCATTTTGTAGCCCTACTCAATAGGCTTGCCTGGCGTACTCAGGGACATGATGTGGCATTTTTTGGTATTTAATTTCACTTTCTTGTGATCGCACCATTCTGAAATTTTATCCAGTTTTCTTTGAAAACTTAGGCAGTCATCAGTGTTTTTTATAGGTGCGAAGACCTTGCAGTCGTCAGCATAAAATAGCATGTTCTCTGTAGCGGAGTTCAGGGTGGCTAAATCATCAACAAAGAGGTTGAATAAATAAGGACTGAGTATGCTGCCTTGAGGAACTCCAGAGGTCACAGCTGCCCAGTTTGATTTGGATTCGGGAGTTATGTCACGTTGGGAACGATTCGTTAAATAATTGGTGAGGAGGTTTCCGTGTATATTGTAGCGATGGGAGAGTTTGTATATTAGTAAATTATGGTCTAAGGAATCGAATGCTTTGGAAAAGTCTAAAAATATTGTGTCCAATTAGGCTTTATTTTGGATGGCCTGTATGGCATTATGCTGAAATACCGCCAAATTAGTAGTGCAGGATCTTCCCGGAAGGAATCCGTGCTGGTTGGTGGAGAGTTGGGGGCATGTAAAATAATATAACCGATTTAGAATGATTTTTGGAAGAGAAAATGAGATAGAATGGGGTGGTAATTAGAAAGATCAGATTTGGGATTTGTGGATTGGAATAACGCCTTCTATTGTGTAGGGAAAGTAGAGGAGCAACGATTCAATGGGATGGAGAGAAATAGAGGGAATGCCATCCAGAGGAACGGTGTGGAGAGATCTTTGAGGTACATACATTGAAGTATTTCTTGAGGAGTGGTTTGTAGTTGAGATCGCGAGTGAGTGTTGATAGCGGCAATTTGATTTTGGAGAGTGAGTAGTGTTATGTGCATTATTTAGGCAATCAGAGAAGAAATAGCTTAGATTTATGTTCACCGGAAGCCGAGGCAGTTCCACTTCATCGGGGAGCCTAGGGTTTCGCCTTCGATTATTAATGTAAGACCAAAACCTCTTTGGGTTTGACGGGATAGAATCACATATATCTTTCATATAATCGGTGTAGTCACGTTTTATGAGGCGTTTGGTTGCCCTTCTTAGGTCACGAAACACTTTTTTTTGAATGTTCGCTAGGAAAATTCTTCCATAGGTACCACGCTTGGTTTTTGTTATATAAATAAAACTTCGTGTCACTTTTAAACCACTGGGGAAACTTATTAGCTCTGGGTGTGACTAAGGGGACATGGTCATTGATAACAGCGTTTATCAGGTGGTAGAAAAATTCTATCGCCTTCTGCAGTGGAAGCGAGTTCCATGGGCACAAACGATGGAATTGAATTTTTAACTTAGCACATTAAGTTGTACGATCAATTGATTGAGTGGCTCGGTAGTTCAATGGATAGAATACCAGCCCGGAAAGTGGGAGACCTGGGTTCGAGCCCCAGCCAAGTCACAGTTTTTCACTTCTTGTATAACCTTACGTTCCATGGGATCGACGTCAGGCCTTTGGCACGGATGAGCTCTATGCGTCGCTCATAGGGACAAAGCCAGGGTGGCATTCATGGTCATATTACAACTAACATACTACATATTGTATAAACTCCATATTTAAGTTGTAAATTTTAAAAAATATTGGTTTTTAAACAAATAGAAAAATCCAGTCATTGAGTATAGAATTCAATTAATATATAAAAAAAACCTTAAAATTGGTCATAGTAACTGGGCCACAAAAGACTCTCTCCTGTTTTTACATTCGCTCTATACACGATCTGCGCAAGAAGATATGAATACATGTAAGAGTTTTTCATCTTCAGCATCGAGATTCTATGCAAAACGAACTTTTAAAACACTTTTAGCACAAACTGTCATAGAAGTTCGCATCTCGCACTTACAGCACATTCCTTCGTAATTCTCGTATAGTAAATAGCATTTCTTTTCTGGTGAATAACTGTGTCGTGAAGCCTTAGCTGCTGCACTATTCGGTCGAGCCTTTTACTTAAGTCGAATCTTCCGGAATATCTTCAATTGTCTTCCTTTCTCCTGAAGCAGTTCGCCCGCTAGAACGGCATTATGGATACATTTAGCGTAAAGACTTGACATGTCTTTTTCGAACAGTGCTTCCCTCTCTCTTCGTTTATTGGATCCTGAAGGGGCGTATACATCGATGAAGCTAGAAAATCTGCTGCTATTATTCTCCCTGATGGGTACTTTTATGTTAGTTAATGGGAATTTTCTTCTTGCTATAATTCCTGTTCCTCTGCCATTTGATCCAATATTGAGGTATTTATCGCATGAGGAGGAATTACGGGCGATGTTTACTTCTTAAAGTAAACATATGTCATCTTATCAAGGAATAGCTGTTTTGTTTTTAACTCGCTTGAGATGCCGTTGAAGTTCAATGTGCAGATTTTAATTTTCTACTTCGCCATTACAGGAAGGCGTTGTTGTTTGTTTACACTTTATGCGTGATTCAATATCTGTTCTCGTAGAATTACTGCGGTTTGACTCTCTTGTCGCTCCCTCTTTCGGGCCATTTTTGAAGTTTTCCAGTTCAGTGAAAATTTTGTTGTTTCTTTCTAAGGCATATGTTGTACACCTACTTGTTTTTTCTCTTTAGAACTCTTCGGTCTTTCAGCCTTGATTCGCCTCCTTCTCCGAATTCCTGGCATTGGTCGGGCATCTTCTGTTTCATCCGATTCCATTAAAGCGATGTTTCTCTCCTCAGTTTCTATAATCACATTCTCATCTGTGAATTTGTGAAGTTTTACTTTCATCTAATATTTCAGTTCTTCCTTTCTCTCCTTCTGCATATTTCTGCAGCGGTTCCTGAATATGCGATATCTCTTCCTCCTTAGGATGACCTTTATGTTGCTCCATTAGTGATGTGGCAGGAGGATTAGTCTCCCCTTTCTTAGATCGTTTTTCCTTGTTTTTCTCACCATTTGACGTTGAGTCGCGCTTCCATTTATTTCTTATCGTGATACCTTCATTTCTATTTTCCACAGTTTTTTTTATTTGATGCTTCATTTAGAGTAGGATCTCCGTCGCGAACATCAGCATACCTTCTTTGAAGAAGGCCTCTACGGCTACAGTCCTTCCTTCCCTTGATTACAATCTCATTAGAGACCTCAAATGGGAGATGAAGCACTTTAGCAGAAGCCCTCCTACCTAAATCTTCAGTTCGTTGGAGATGAACTGGTACACTTGCAGCGGCAAAGGCCTAATATCCACATTTTCCAAGTTAATTTCCAACATATTTACTCGACCAAATGATATCTTACTTGATTTAACGTCACTAACCCAAAAGTTATCCGCAGAACTATTACTGTCATTATCTAATCGGCAAGAAAGCCGATTGCGGCGAGGAAAACAAGAATAACTCAAGAGCTCCAAGGAACACGTCCGCACTCCGTCACTCCTGAAAGAACACTCAAATCAAATTTCCCAAAAAATGTATAATCTTAAAGACAATATTTTAGAATTTACGCTTAGGAACGGCTTTATTATATGTACTTGTGGATGAATGCAGAAAGGAAGAATTATTTCTTTTTATCAAAATTGAAAAAATAATATAATCTGAAAGTCAACATGGAAGACTTTAAACTCCGGAAGGCATATCCCAGAAGAAAAGCCATCGACCAAGGTAATGGCAAAAGGTAAAACGGAGTGGAAAATATCCCAAAGGTACCGGGAATCGAACGAGCAACGTTCCCATTTTGGAAAATCCATTATCCGACTTGTCTATCCGGCCAGATAAATTAAAGAAAATTCCCTCCTTAGTTACGTAGCTTAGTTGGATAATGCCAATAAGAAAAAGGTCCGATTTCCGGTACCGCCTTATTTTTTTCTAGCCCGTTTTTCCTTGGAATTTATCCTTGGCTTTTGTGAAAAAATACCATAACCCTTTTCCTAGTGGTTAGATTAACGTCGAATATTATGACAGCTTGTAGTGTGTAGATACTGAGCGGAAGAAAAATTTCCGTAGCTCAAAAATAGCTATCGACTAAGGTAATACGAACTTGAAAATAATATTATATTACAGGGATTCGAACCCGCTTAATATTCTTCTGAAAACTTACAAGTCGCGATATCCAACTAAGCTAACCGAATAGTAGTTCCGTGTTAGTCTTCCGACAAATCAATAAGCTGCAATTATAAAAACTGTTCCTCAAATCGGTGAAAATTTGGGCGAAAAATAGAAGGAGTGCGTCACCATCGAAATATACATTCATGTCTAACGTTATCAATAATTTTAAAGGATTTAGATTTGCACAAAGAATATTTTCAATGTTATCTCAGAAAATTTTCTACTGGAAGTTTATTCTTACGAAAATAGGACAAAAAGTAACAGTTTACTAAATTTCTCCCTGCAAATTTTCCCCGGAACTCGGGAATTGGGGGCTCATGAACCTTTCTGTAGGTTCATGTGCCCCCACATTCCCTATTCAATTCCCTCTCCAATTCACGGTAACTTATCCCACCCCTTAATTCGTCTTCTGTCTTTGTCTTCCCCTCTGTCTTTTCCCTAGATTATTCTCTCGATCGCTTTATTCAGCAATCCCTCTCCTCTCAATATTTGACCCACCCATTTCTTTTGTCTATTTCTAATTATTTCAATCAATACTCTTTTCTCCATCTCTAGAACCTCCTCCTTCGTTTTTCTATCGACCCAACTTACTTTCTCCATTCTACGCCATACCCACATCTCAAAAGCCTCTAATCTTTTAATATAATCTTTTCTTAACCTCCACGTTTCACACCTGAACAACATTACAATCCACAACAAGGATTTTACCAATCTTTTCCTGATTCCTTTATCAAATCCCTTTGTCATCAGTTCCCTTCGCTTCGTGAATGCTTCTTTCGCTAATGCTATCCTTTTTCTAATTTCTGTCGAACATCTTCCATCCTTAGAAAGAAGGCTGCCCATGTATGAAAATTGATCTACTTGTTCTAGTTTCTCCCCATCATCCCTTATCGTTAACTTAGCTTTCTTTCTCTTCGAAAACCGCATAATTTTAGTCTTTCCTACATTGATTTTCATCCCAAACTCCTTTGCTTTACCATTTAGTGCATTTACTAGGATTTGCAAACCCTTTTCCGAATTGCACACAATAGCTTTATCGTCTGCATATCTTACTGACTTCACTACTTCCCCACCAACCTTTATTTCCTTCTCTATTTCATCCCAAGCTTCTTTGATCATTTCTTCTGCATATAAGTTAAAAAGAGATGATGATAAAGGACAACCTTGTCTTACTCCCCTCCCTAACTCTGCCCATTCCGATTCCCCATTAGCAACTCTTACTCGTCTGATTTAAATACAAATTTTGCACTAAACGCCTATCTTTCCAGTCCAACCCAATTTTCTCTAGTATCACCATCAGTTTTGGCCATTGAACTTTATCGAAGGCCTTTTCAAAACCAACAAAATATACACAAATGTCCCTTTTAAATTCTGAGTTTCGTTGTACAAGAACCCTCATTAACGCAGAATTGCATCCCTCGTCCCTTTCCCTCCCTGAAAACCAAACTGGTCCTATGAATTCCTTAGTTTTCCCCTCGATTCTTCTATTCAATACCCTTAGAATAAATTTTGTCGCGCGAGAAATTAAACTAATTGTGCGATAATCCCAGCATTCTAAGGTATTATTCTTTTTCTGAAACGGAATCAGGATAGACTTAGTAAAATCCTCTGGCCACTTTCCTTCGTCATAAATTTTTCTACTCCCCTTACTCCTTCCCCCCAGACTGTTAAGAAATTCTACTGGAATCTAGTCCACACTCGTTGCTATTTTCCCTTTCATGTCCCGAAGTGCCCTATCAAGTTCACTATCCAGTATACTCGGTCCAACATCATCTTCTTCTACTTCTTGTACACTTTCTATCTTGATAGGGGTAGGCTTCATGTCTTTAGCATACAATTCTTCAACATATTATTTCCATCATTACCTTATGCTAGCTGGCTCCTTTAAGATGTTATCCCTAACAGTGGCCATTTTATTACTAATTTTATTCCCCGTTAATTGTTTCTCTTTTCTATATAATAGGTCGACCCTCCCACTTTCAGCCATATTCTCTATTTCATTACACTGTCCCTTCAACCAAAATTCTCTGGCTCTGTTTTTACCCTCCTCAGTTTAGTGCCCTGTACATTCTACGCCCGTATTCTATATTAACACTTTTCCATTTCCTTCTTTCCTCCATTTCATTTTTCATTTCTACCGTCTCCCATGGTTTCCTAATTTTGCTTTGGTTGACCCTCCCAATGGTTCTTTGGGCACTATCCTTGATGCTGGTTGTGATCTTTTCCCATCCCTCGTTTACGGTGAGTTCCCTTTATTTACCATCTACAGCCCTGTTGACTGACACTTGAAACTCTCTAGTTTTCCTATCCCTGAGGGCTTCTATGTTCCATTTGGGTGCGGTTTTTGCCCTATAAATGTTTTTAAATCTAAGCTCTGTTTTCATCATTACAAAGTCATCCGAGTCTACATCAGCACCAGGATAATTTCGCGAGTTTTTAACACTATTTCTAAACCTCTTCTTTATCAAAATGTAATCGATTTGGTACCTATCCATGTCCTCCGGTTTTTTCCATGTGTACCTCCTTCTCTTATTGTGTTGAGAGAGAATGTTGGTGACACAGAGGTTTTTCCTCCTGCAAAAATCTATCAGTTTTTGTCCTATGTCGTTTCTTTTTCCTAGTTAGAACTCTCCCACTTCATCCCCATCTTGCCCAACAACAGCATTCAACTCCCCCACTACAATAAGGTTTTTATTACCTCTTCTATTTGTCCTATCGCTCATAGGGAGGTACACCTGAACTACAACAGTGTTTACTGGTTTAGCCTTAATTTCTACAAGCATTACATTACCCTTTATTAGCTCGGTGGCTATCATGGCTTTTCCCGTTCCCTTGTCCAACTCTATAGCAAGCCCTCTCTGGCTATCATTATCCCCAGTGAATATTACTCTTACATCATCGCTCCAGAAATCCTCCCATCCCTAGAGGGCTGAGTCCCGTATATGCCAGTGACAATATAATTATTGTGGCACATCATGATCATGGGATAAATTGTCGAGGTGTTCTCCCATTGCCTTCCTAAACAGTGTTTTTAACGTGACACCATCACTCATATAGGCAGCCCCACAGGGGTACAGACGCCTTTGCAGCCGCCTCACTGAGGTACAGACGCTGCGTGGACTACCTTCCGTCTGGCCCCTACCTATTGACCTTTCTGGCATGAGTGACCCTACCAGGAACAAAGTTCCAGCAAGTATAGCTCTCATGGGAACACGCAAGCCCCTTCACCACGTCAAGGTGTAGTCCGTAGAAGGGGATAGATTTTCCTAAGACACTCTTATCCAAAATTTTTAACAGCAAAGTAATTAACATACGTGAAAATTAGATTCCACGAGGAACATTTTGATACCAGAAAATACCTTGTTTCTTGAATAATAGACCCAAGTTCATCGATTCAAAAAAGTCATAATTTGCACCCAATTTTCTTGAAAATGTCACTTTCTTATTTTTCCTTCGATAATGACAATATTTAACCTTGATTTAATAGCACTATGCCATAAAGCATTCATATTTTTGTATATTCTGAATGCCTTCCAAGTAAGTTCTTGTCGACTTTCTTTGCAAATGTAGCAACAGCGCTTCCAGTAAGAAATACAATGGGCCATGTACTTCACATGTAGTCTTCATGACGGAGTATACAATACATATAGAAAGGGCTTAAGAAAGAAATGGACGTGATATTTTAGAAACGTTCGGTTTCGCCCCTACCAAACAGCTATATGAAATTTTATTTTACGAAAAGGTCCTTGGTTCGTCTCCAGGCGGTCCTATTCTCCCATTTTTGAAAATTGTTTTGAGGCCTTTCTCGGTGCGATAGAGCATTCAAAATCACGGAGTTTGCAAATGACGTGGTCTTCTATAGTATGTGCCGGTGGAAGATATGTCACCAAATAAGCGTATGTTCGACGACATGTGGGTGCAAAATTCTTTCTTTTATAACGCATTGCAGCGTTTTTTAAGAATTGTTTGAAATTCTTTCACTATAACCTTGAAAAATTTAATCAGGAATGTGAACTGGCGTCATATATTCGTTTTATTATACGGTTCACCTTTTCCCTAATAATCCATGGTTCGATTCCAGAGGGCTATTTACTGTTTACAATACATATCTGAAGGAGATAATGGAATTCTATATGAGGACATTCCCGATATGATATAGACATCAAATTTCAGAAACCGTCAGTGTCGTCCCAAAAAAATGGTTATATGAAATATTATTTTGTGAGAGGGTCCTGGGTTCGGCTCGAGGAGGTCCTAATTCTCCCATGAGAAATATAAGATAGGAAAATTATATCTTTTTATGAGGCTATTGGCGAGAATATAGAAGTCCGTAACCAGGCATACGAAAACAGTCGTGAAATTCTTTTACAAAAGTAGTTTCCGTTTCCATTATAGTCCTTGGTTTGACGCCAGGATACAATTCGCATTCTACCATACAGTTAAATGGGAAATTCGGAATTACATTGGAGGACCTCCCCGTTATGATAAGGACTCGATATTCAGCATACGATAACAGGGGTATTTACCAAAACTTATTGTGCAGTGGCGTCCGGGGTAATGGATCTTGGTTCGATACCAGTCCAGTTACATTTTCCCGTTTTGATAAACGCTTAGGTGAACTTGGAAATGTTCTTGAAAGCAATATATACGTGTGTGTGTATGTATTAATATATACGAGTACACATACACACACACACATATACCAATGTGTAGCAAGTCAAATTCCAGGATATCCTTTGGAGTTTACCCTAAATACTGAGTTACACCTTGTAGTAGTTTTTCCTACAAAGAGTACATTCGAATAGGAAAGGCGATTCGGACATGCCAGTATAATTCTGAGGGAATAAACATCGAAAGTAAAAGAAATTGAGCAGTTTCTCTAATTTAAACTCTTGTAGATTATTGTTGCGGGATTCTCATAAAGTACGATTATTCTTTCTGGAGATTTGTTTCTATCTTCAGTATAGAGTGTTTGGGAGAATCCAACTTCTATGACAGAGTCCTTCAAATGGGAAGGACAGTACAGTCAATTAAGAAAAAAGTTAATCGAAAAATTTAACAGATCTCTTTGACCAGATAGGTGACCGGAATAACAAATTCCATTTGACAAAGTTCGTGAGCTTCGAGAGAATGCGAAAAAGCGTTAATAATTGTTGGAACAAACAATTTCGTCAGGTGTTTTTCCCCGAAGTATTAGAAAATGAAACAGTTGGATTAAAATTGGGATATCGTTATTTTTGCAGCCCCTCCCATTCTCCTGTGGCGGCTTGCAGTGTCAGATTATCTACAATTCGATGATGGATTTCTTTCTGTTACAAAAATCGAATTGTATGTAGCTGTGCAATGGATGTGTCAATTGATGGAGGAAATGATAGAAATAGGATGTTGACAAAATTGATAGTTTCATCTTCCGTTTAAGCGAAACAATAGGTAAAATGTACCGAATATCTCTAAACATTTAAGCCAGAATAATAAGAAGAAATTAAGCACAGGAAATTTACAATTTATATATTCCAAGCATGTCATTAAATAGACGATTTCCATTATCAGAGACGTTGTCAAATGCCAAGGCAATTGAATGCAAAATGCACTGATTTGTTGCACTGAAAGAAAATGCAGTGAAGTGATGTATGTACTTACATATTCAGGTTGTAAACGTTAACTTGAGTATTTCTTACACCACTTTCGCATGGTATCGAGAAATATACAGAAGGATAGTGAAATTGATACTAAATTAATAATAAATATAAAATGATTAATAACCTTTCATGTAAAGAATGTGAAAATATTTCTTTCATTGTAGAGTGAACGACAGTCAAATTAAGTACGTACAAATTTGATTTATTTGAATCTTTGTCGTATAAACATGTTTGAAATACACGATTTTCCTTTGATGTAATTTATTAATTTTTAATTTCATCACAGGAATTTCTATACAGGAACTACGTATATACAGTTTTGCCTCCAGCTGTGGGGAAAAGATAAATAATGCTCGAATGACCTTGTTTATGCATACAGAAAATCAATGTTGAGCTTAGTTAATTCGGGTGTCATAGCATGAGATATATTGCAAACACTCAATATTAACCAAAGAAGAATTTATTTATTTAATGTTTTAATATGTATTAGTATTTATGATGAGCAGTTTCAAATCTTAAAAAGTCGAGATATCTTTGATTAATTTTTAAAATCCATAATATGAAACGCATATGCTACCATAATAATTGAATAAATATCATAGTTAAGGAACAGGAAGTTTCATACAAGAATATATATATCATGAATTATGGGAAAGTATTTCCATGGGTCAGCGTTACCATTTCTGCTCAGTTATCCTTGTGCGATAACTTGGAAACGAAGGACTTTCCAATCTTATCGTCTGAATGCTCGCTTAGTAACCCAACTATTCAGTACATACAAAATCATTAATGCATTTGTGAAGCTTTCCAATTTTCTTTTAATAAATATTAGGTGCTCGATAAATCAACTTGACGGTGTTTGATAAATCTCGTGCGCGCAGCTTTTTGTTGAAATGAAGATAGATATGAAGGTATAGCTTGCTTTTTTAAATATTTTAGGTTAAGTTAAATTCGAGTTAAATTTTGGAATTCCTACAGCACTTGCAATACGCAATCCATGAATCCTCATTATCATTATTATAATACAGAAACTCTGAGCGCTATGATCAACGAGTGCTACTTTATTTAGAATTTGGAAACCTTTTCAACGTCTGTCGAAAAACGTTTCTTTCAATTCAAAACACGTCAATCGTGATGCTTCTCAAATATTTTTCTCTCTTCACCACAAAGAAATCTCACGTGAAGGGATCCTCCTAAGGGAAGAATTACATATTTATAGCATTAGTTTTCGCTTTTAATGAAGTTTTTGTACAAGTTGCTGCACTAGTCTACCAAAGATTCTTCATCGAATGGAGAAGACTCAGAAAATTCAGTGGAAGGGATGTTCAAACTTTGATTCTGAATGTATCGAATGCGAAGGAATAGATCGAAATATTGCTATAGTTAGTCTTTTAAAATTCTGATGAGCAAAATAGGTTTCAAAATTAGCAATCTAGAAAGCTTTATATTTGCTTTATTTATTGTATATCATTTTATTGTGGGGTATTTTGGCCTAAACTCGCAGAAAGAGAAACATTGATGTCTTCAATCCAAGATCAAAAGCTAAGTCTTAGCGATGAGCGTTCGAATTGAATAACTAATCCAAAGGGTCCCTTGCGTTATCGATTTCAAATTTTCTATATTACTGTGTATTTAGGCGACAATTATTTGTCTTAGAGCCGTTGCGACTTATAAATTAATAGTAGTCCACAGTGTTTTGATATGTCATTTTGCACATAAGCTTTCACCGGGAACGTAACGCTGCCAACCCTGAAAAATTAACCACAGAAAATAAAGCGGTCAGGAAAATAAACTTTCAAAAAAAAAAGAAAGGATTAAGGCATATATAAATTGCCGAGGTGATATTAATAAATGAATAAACAAAAAAGAATTACGTATACGATCTTAATTCAATGAAACATGCAATCCAAATGGAAAGAAATTAATAATAATAAGAAAATCGACCGTGAAAATCCTTTCGTTCTTGAATTGGCGTCGAATTCCTTCGGAAGCCACTTGTCACGTCAGACGATGATTCAATCAGGAACGAAAGTTAGATTCCCTGGAAACTATTGCCGTAATAGGTTGCGTGATTGTTATTCTCAACGGCGCAAAAATGAAGCGGACGGACGTTGTTTGGCTCCCAACCATTCGCTGTTGCTAAGAGGATTCTGCATTAGCGAGGGCCTTTTGCTGGCTTTGGTTCAACAACGATGAGAGAGAGTTCTTCTCTTGAAAGCCTTCTGGAAGGTTAAGGAAGGTTATGAGTCACTTCGTCCTATCTTTCGTTTTTCGCGAACGACTGAGGCCAAGGAAAACAGCTCCAAGTTCAAGGTCTAGTGAAGGTCGCTCACCTCTCCTTATGTTATAATGCGCTGTTCGGTATTTGACTCTCTTCCTGGGCACTAGGAAACCTATTTACGGTTCTAGGACAATTTCTCGCCAACTCATGAAACTATCCCTCGCTAGAAAACTCTGAAGGTAATCCCTGAAATTTCCTAGGCGAATGGTTTGCAGAGAAGCAGCATGACACCCGACTCGATCCAATCAATCTATCCCCGAATCATTGAGGAATCAAACTTAATTAGTAGCATATAAAGTGCCCATAAACAAACCCAGAGCTGATGAACAATAGCTCGCCGGACAATTTATTAAACCCTTTAGAAATAATTTACGCTCCATCATACACCGTAGTCCATTCTACTAGTTAAAAGGAGAAGGCAAGGACCGGCAAGAAATATCGCAACGCAAATTGTCTACTGACAATGAGTTGGCGAAGAAATGTCTACGATTTTTTACTCACATCCCATTTCCTATATTTACTTTCCTTAGGACGTTTCTGAGACAAAAGTAAATGAAAGATACTCTTAACCAAATACAAATTAAAATATCCATCAAGATAAAGTTGAAAGGAGGAACTGCCATATTCTCATTTTCGTCATCATTCATCAATGACAAAGAATATTCCCAAGAAAGATATTCCCCAAGCGATGTTAGCTTGTTATCCGGCCCTAAGGGGTATATGGCATGTTTATTAACAAGAACATATTTTTCTCCAGCGGATAGAGGTAACATAAAAGCTGTTTGGAGACAACTAAGAATTACTCGCTTATTTTGAAAGATTATCGCTCATAACGGATGAAAAGAAAAGATAAGAAGTTTGTGAAACTGACTTTCGAAAATATTCATCTCTCGCACAAGTCGACTCTAGTATTTAACTTATAATATCTATTAGTGCAGTACTGAAGTCGCATTCAAGATACTTATCATCATAGTCATTTCGCAAAATCAATATCGTGTCTAAAATCAGGAAGTGGAGAAATCCTTAAGGCTAACACCAACTTGATATATATTATAAGTTGAGATGTGTGAATTCCTGTGATTTGGAATGATTTAGGGGTCGTCCTTAAGAGGTGACACTCCATCATACGCAGCTACATAGAAATAAAACTCAGATGGAGGAGCAGAAAAATTTAAATAGTATTATTTAAGGACGGTCCCTTAAAGCTGGAACATTATTCCTCATCCACATTTTTATATGGATGAGGAAGAAGCGTTTTCATAACATGTTCAGATGTAGGTAAAAACTTCAGGCAACCCAATTTATTTCCATTTTACAGCTTGTCTTTGAATTGGTGTTTAAAATGGTGTCGAATTATAAAAGTAAATAAATTTAAAAAAATTATGGCTAATAACCATGGATACTTCGTATAGACTAACAAATATCTATACAGATTATAACTAATATTTATTATTAATCGATATTATATCGATAATTATTATTACTGATTCACTACTCACGATGAAAAATAGGCCTTCAATTGTTCCCACCGACACGCAAGAGCATCCGTTCGGATTGACATTTTCTTCTTGCATACGATTTTTCTATATTGAAACTCAGGCAATGCATGTTTTTGTTGTTAACTTCTCAACTTAAGTTCCAGGTAAATTTAATCGAGCTTCTTTTCCTTAAAATAGTCAAAATAACGAGACTGCTATAATGTATTAAATGGAATAATTCAATAAACAAAGTTTACGCAGAAACACTCAAAGAAATGAATTTATCGTGCCTCAACAGTCACTTCGCACAGCGGGACGTCTTTCACAAAAGTCGAACGCTCACATAGCAGCTCAGGCTAGTTATTAAATAATAGTGTTTAGAGATTCCTTCTTACATAAATAAATACGTCGAAAGGGTATTATGCTCAAGATAGAGTTAATACATTTGATTATTATTTATCTTTCAATGTAAAGGTACAGCAACCCAAATGCACATTGCATGGAAATCAAAATTTTCAGCCTGTAACGTGAGAAATCACCTCGGTTTTATTTATGATTTATTAAATTGAAGTTTCTGCGACAATTTAGTCATTTGTCGCGGATTTAAATATTTTCCTGTGGTTGACACAATAATCTCACCGAAACCGAAAGAAGTTACTAAAAAATGATACGACGGTCACAGATTTTAGCATCGACTTTCTGAAACAACACTCTGAGATTTGCTTAATATTATACAAATGAATTAACACCCGGGAACCCTTCAATAGTACTCTGCTCCCTTATTAATCGAAATAGGCTTGAATTCGAAGAAATAACTTTTTTCATCAACATCATGATAATTATTGGTCCTCTTTCTTGTACACAAGTGTTGCGTTTGTAGCATTCTTTACCTGATGGTGAACATGTACTCGGAAATTTTTCATGATAATATTACTATGAATCATAAAAGTAATAATAGTAACATCATTTTTTGCATTGCTTTTGCAAAGATAATTTCTTTCCCACGCCTAGAAATCCTATTCCAGGAAGTGTTGGTTCTTACTATAGATTTTGTATAAATACTGTTACATTTGGTCTAACAAAACCAAAATTCTTTTTACCATACAAAATTTCCGGTTGCTATAGATTACTTGACCCTCTCAATGATCCGTATTAAGTCCGGAATTTAAAATTAATTTAAATTCTCAAATTTGTTTTATTTTACTTAATTTAAATGAGTTTTGCCAATCAAATTAGTAAGGTTTTTAAGAGAACTTTTCTGAATGGAATCGTAGTTATGTCATTTTATTCTATTTTTTTATTACGCCTTATATTTAATTATTTATTAATTAACAATAACATTATTATTAATACAGTAGAGGTCCATTACAACAAGAGCTGACAAAAATTGGAAAAGTACTTGTTATACTGCCTACTCATTGTAGCGGAGTTCTAATAAATGTAAATGTCTGTCCTCGTAAATCTAATGGCAGCGAGTGCAGCAGAATGGAATTGTTGGGTTTAAATTCTTACGTAAATGCTTCAGAATGCGTAAAAAAAGTATGATTGCATGAAAATATTATTTGATTGATTCATAAACCATAGCCTAAGTAGGGGTGACAAAAGAGAGAAAGAAACTCATGATAAGTCTCTAATCAAAGCTCTCTAAAACATTTTTGCCAAGGAAGGGTGTTGTGAGAAATAAATGCATCAATTAGGTGACAATAACTTTTGCATATAATTCTGCACTTTGAAGAGATAACACGCCTCAGATTACAGTTTGTTTGTCGGACTTCATCTCTCATGTCCACTGATGATTCTGAGGCATAAAAAGAAAAATAAAGAGATGTGGCACTTATTATACCATTACTTCAGAAATAACCTCTCGTTCTAATGGATGTAACTCTGTATCCATTTTGCTGAGCGACAATGCCCAAAAATCATTCACTTGTTTTTCATGAGATTGATTCATTTTTTTTTCTTCTGTAATGGAAATTTATCCAGACATAAAAGAGATCCAGGCCTCAAGACACCCATTCAGATGTCTGCGAGGTGGTGGTTTATCATGAGGAAAATAACTACCACCCTACATTTCGTGACTTACAACTGCCGCAGCTTCAAGAGGGAAGACCAACTACTGGAGCTACTGAATGAAACAGAGAAGATAAATTGGGACGTCATCAGTTTCAGCAAATTAGAAGAAATCAGAAGATTTGATTACACTAAAGGAAGCTAATTTATTTTATTACCGGGGTACTAAGGATGGAAGACTAGGAGATGATGGGCTCCTGATCAATCATAGATAAAAATATATTTGGAGAAAATAGAAAGTATATCTGACAGAATTCGCACTCTTATACTCAAGATAAATGAGCATTACTCTTCAGATTACTCTTCATTACGTTCAGATCATAAAAGTCTACACACCAGCAGCAGCAAGCAGCGAAGAAGAAATTGAAATATTTTACCAGACTTGGGCACTGAATGATAAGGAAGCCCACTATTATAAAATAATTATTGGCTATTTTAATGCTCGTGTAGGTCAACAGGAAGCCGATGACACCATCACAGGACAATACGGACTGGGCCAGAGAAACAAACGTGGTCACCGCTTGGTAGAGTTTGCTGAATGCACCAATATGTACATAACAAATACATATTTCAAGAAGAACCCTAATAGGAAATGGACTTGGAGGGGACCCAACAGAGTAAAAAATGAAATAGATTACAAATTTGATTAATAAACTCTACGCAGTAACAGACTGTGAAGTCTTGAATAACTTTAGCACTGGAAGTGACCACAGAATCGTACGATGCAGTGTGAAGATTAAACTCCAAAAGGAACGCAAGAAGTTAATTTCATGCAAGAAACATGAAATATGCATCGAAAAACTAGAAGAAAACAAGAATAAATTCCAGCTGGAGCTAAAAAATTGATTCTCAGCACTTCAAGAAGAAGAACTAGAAACCAAAGTCATGCAAGCTGTTAAGGAAGCAGCAGAAGAAGTGGTAAGCTCACCAAAAGAGCAAAAGATAGAAAGCTAAGTGACAGCACCCGACAAATGATGAAACGAGTTAAGGAACTGAAAAATTCAGATACACAAAAAAATAACATCGAATACGTCGAGATTTGTAAGGCTATCAGAAGAGCAATTAAGGAAGACGTGAGAAAATTGAATGAGAGAATTGTACAAGAGGCTACAGAAAACAGCAAAAGAATGAAGAAGACAAGACAACGCCTAGCAATTGGAAGAAAACAGATTTTAGCCATACAGAAGGAAGATGGTACAAGAACTTGAAACAGACAAGCAATACTAAGGACGGTAGCAGAATACTTTAGCAACCTATACAAGAAGGAAGAAAATGCTGAAGAGGATAAGCAAGAAGCAAGCAAAAACCAACAAGATCCCCTCTCTATTCTCCCAGAAGAAGTAATTGCAGCAATAAAGCAGACGAAGAACGGAAAAGCAGGAGGCATAGATGGAGCAATAGCAGAATATTTAAAACTTGGTGGAACAGAAGTTACACACGTTTTAGCGCAGTTATTCAACTAATTGCCTGAACAAGGCAGAATCCCCCAGGGCTGGAACCATGCAATAATAGTCTTTTAGCACAAGAAAGGAAGCAAGGAATAGCTGATGCATTTCCGCCCCATCAGTCTCCTTCCTGTGGTTTACAAAACATTCATGAGGATAATAGGTGAACGAATAAAAAATATAAAAATGCCACAGCCTCAGCAATGCTACACGAAGTTACTAAAAAATTCAGGATTGAGAAAGGAGTTAGACAAGGAGATTGCCTTTCCCCAATTCTTCAATATCTTATCGGGAAGGTCCCACGCCTCTGTCACCATTCCGGGTAACTCTCCGGATATACCTATATAGATATAGGGGATGCGAATTCTGACCATGTTCCACAAGCGCCATCGACTTCAGATTTTTTCGACGTACTGGCCCTACACTCTAGATGCCAGAATAATGCAGACTTCGACGCTACCTATCATGGGTTCGATGCCAGAAATTCCCAAAAATCGCAATTTTCCCATAAGAATGCATTGCGCGGATTTTTGAAAATTATTTTGAGGCACTTATCGTTAAGATAGAGTAACCAAAATTTCGGAGGTTGAAGTTGAGGTAGTCTTCTATGCTTCTCATGGAAAAAATGTAGCCAAATGACAGTGAGTTCGACGCCAGGTGGATGCAAAATTCTTCCATAAGAAATGCATTGCGGAAATCTTTTTAAATGCCTCCCGATAAGCTGGAAAGATAAGACCCGGAATGGTGACAGAGGCGTGGGACCTTCCCGATAAGATATTGAATCGAAACTTTGGAACAAGTAAGGATGGCACTTATCTAATATTATTTTGCTGTCTTCTCTCACTATCGGGTTCTTAGTTTGTCGCCAGGCGGTCTTTGGCGCGAAGTTTTAAATTTGAACTGAGACAGTACTTGGTATGATACTGTATTCAACGGATAGCTTGAACCAAAATTTCGGAGGTTGAAGTTGAGGTAGTCTTCTATGCTTCTCATGGAAAAAATGTAGCCAAATGACAGTGAGATCGACGCCAGGTGGATGCAAAATTCTTCCATAAGAAATGCATTGCTGAAAGCTTTGATGATTTTTTTAAATGCCTTCCCGATAAGCTGGAAAGATAAAACCCGGAATGATGACAGAGGCGTGGGACCTTCCCGATAAGATATTGAATCAAAACTTTGGAACAAGTAAGGATGGCACTTATCTAATATTATTTTGCTATCTTCTCTCACGGAAGGCTCCTGAGTTCGACGCTGGGCGGTTTTTTGCGCGTATTTTTGCAATCTGTTTTGAGGCCATTCTCGATGAGATAGAGTAATCAAAATCACGTTGTTTGCGGATGAGATGGTCTTCCATAGTACTTTAGGAAGAAATGTTACCAATGGCCGTATGTTCGACGCCAGGTGGGTCCGAAATGATTCCGTAAGAAATGCATTGGTGAAATTTTGGACGATTTTTTTAAATGCCTTCCTGATAAGCTTCAAAGATAAAACCCGGAATGGTTACAGAGGCGTTTGAGAAGATTCTTTCATGACGTCCACTGCTTCTCTAGTGGTCCTTGGTTCTATGGTAGAGCGTCATTCCGATTCTACCATGCATTTCAAGCGGGAAGAACGGATTCTCATTTTAGGACCTTCCCGATAAGATACTGAATTGAAACTTTGAAACACGTGAGAGTGGCACTTATCTAACATTCGCATGCCATTGTCTCTCACGAACGGGTCCTGTGTTCGACGCCAGGCGGTCATTTACACTGATTTTTTAAAAATTGTTTTGAGGCCTTTCTCTCTGCAGACTATTCAAAATCACAGCGTTTGCGTTTGAAGTAGTTTTCTGTAGAACAGTGGAAGAAAGGTTACCTTTGACCGAGAGTTTGATACCAGATGGATGAAAATTTCTCACGTAAGAATTGCATTGCGGCAATTTTTAAGAATTTTGCTGGATAAGCTTCGAAGATGACACCGGTAAGGGGAACTTATTGTTAAATTTGTACCAATTAGCTTGCAGTATGCAAGCAACTTTTACTCGTATATATATATATATATATATATATATATATATATATATATATATATATATATATAGGTATATCCGGAGAGTTAGCTATATATAATAGATATTATTATTATTATTATTATTATTATTTGTGTTATGCCCTTGAAGAGCGCATTTAGACTAAACTTCATGTCCATTTCCCTGTTGTTTCTTTCTACGTTCTGCCCAAACTTCCCTCATTCGTGTACTGTGTTTCTGCTTCCGTTCTTCGGTCCACTTTAGGTCTTGTCTTCTCTTCGGCTTCTCTTTTTTCTTGTTCGCCCAGTGTTCGTTCATCCTCTGGCTGTATTCTTGTCGTCTTTGTTCCGTCCATTGTGTTCGTTTATTGTGTGCTGTCTCTTGTAGTCTATTTCTGATCAGGTTCCTAAAGAGTGTTTTGTTTTGTATTGTTTCCTGTGTGATGTTGAGTTGTTCCATGTCATTTCTTACTTCATTCATCCATTTGTTATTTTTCCTTGTGCTAACCCAGTCCAGGATCTGTCTTGTTATCTTATGTGGTGCCATTCTGCTGAGGTGTCCATAAAACTGTAATCTTCGTTTCCTGATCTTGTCTGTTATTTTCTCTGTGTTTTGATTTCTCTATCTGTTTGATTCGTGTCTGTCCTTGTATTATTGTGGTCTCGGCTGTGTATAGTGCTTCTGGCAGCACCACCGTCTCATAGTGTCGTAGCTTGGCCTTTCGAGATATAGCTTTCTTATTGTAGTGATTCCAAGTCAGTTTGTAGGCTTTCCCTAGTTTCGTTCTTCTCTCTTCATTAGATACACTATTTCTACCTGTAATCTGTAATGTTTCTCCTAGGTACTTAAAATTTCCTGTTCTGTGTATTGTCCCGTACTTTGTGTGTAGCGATGAGTATTTTTGGGTGCTCATGAACTGTGTTTTCTCATATGATATCTGTAGTCCGGTCTTGGCTGCGATTTCGTGTAATTCCTCTATGGCTCTTATTGTTTCTGTTTCTCGTACCGTTATGATGGCTAAATCATCTGCGAACGCTAGGCACTTGACTCTTGCTTTTCCTAAAAGGACTCCTTTCTGTGTATTTTCCTATTCCTTCACTATTTTGTCCAGTACTATGTTGAACAGCAATGGTGAGAGGCCGTCGCCCTGCCTGACTCCTGTTCTGATTTCGAATGGTTCTGAGATCTCTCCACAAAACTTCACTTTAGATGTTGTGTTTGTTAGTGTTTGCTGAATTATGGTTAGTGTCTTTCTATCTACTCTGTATTCTTTCAGGATTTTGAAGAGGGTTTCTTTGTCTATTGAGTCGTACGCTTTCTTAAAGTCAACGAAGGTGATGGTTATGTTCTGTTTGTGTTGCAGTATCATCTTAAGGTTCCATATTTGTTCAGCACACGACCTGTGTTTACGAAACCCAGCCTGGTATTCGCCAATTAGGTGGTCTGTTTGCTTCTCTAATCTATTTTGCAGGGCTTTCGAGAGTATCTTATATGTGACAGGTAACAGTGAGATGCCTCTATAGTTGTTTGGGTCCGACTTATCCCCTTTCTTGTATAGAGGGTGTATTAGTGCTGTGCGCCATTCTTTCGGTATTTCTTCCGTTTCCCATATCTGTTTCATGATGTTGTGAATGTTTTCTGTGAGATCCGGGACTTGTAGTTTCCAGAATTCCGCGATGACTCCATCCTCTCCTGGTGCTCTATTGTTCTTGAGGTTCTTGATGATTTCTCTTACTTCTTCTATTAATGGCGGTTCACTATCTGGGTTTGGTGCAGGTTCCTCTGTGTCCAGTTTGTCTGTTGGTGATTCTGCGTTTAGGAGTTTCTCGAAGTACTTCGCTAAGATGTTACAATTGTTCTTGGTGTTGGTCTCTAGCGCGCCGTCCGGCCTCCTAAAGCAGAGGTTCGGTGCTTGGTATTTCATCATGTTTTCTCTGAACGTCCTGTAGAAATTCCTCGTGTTGTTCTTTGTGAAATCTGCTTCTATCTCTTCTAATTTTTGTTTGTCATAATATCGTTTTTCTTTACGGATAATTTTACTTGTCTGTTGCCGTGTTTCGAGAAAGTCCTGCCAGTTTTCTGGTACCTTGTTGCTGTTGAACTTCTTCCATGTTTTGATTCGCCTTTCGATTGCTTGGTCACATGTGTGGTTCCACCAGCGATGTTTCCTGGTTCTCGGTGCTACTGCTAATTTCATGGCTTCCTGAAGCTTTCCTGATAACTGTTCCCAGTTTTGCGTTGTTCCTATCTTAATTTTCTCAAGTATTTTCTCTTGGTTGAGTTTTAGATACTCTGGGTCTGGTCTAATGATCTTAGCCTTCCGTTGTTTCCTCTTAGGGATTAGGCGTATCTTTATCTGTAGTAGGTGGTGATCCGAGTCAAAGAAGCCCTTTCGTATGTTGATGTTCTGGATTTCCCTCTGTGCCTCTCTTTGTATTATGACGTGGTCGATCTGTAATTCTCTCTTGCCATTTGGTAGTTTCCATGTGGTCAATTTTTGTGTGGGTTTCTTGAAATTCGTTGACATGACTTTGAGATCATGAGTCTCACAGAATTCTATCAGGTGTCTCCCATTTAGGTTTGTGTTACGGTGTGGTGTGTATCTTCCTGTAATGTGTCTGTATTTTTGTTCTTTTCCTAGTTTGGCGTTGAAGTCTCCTAGAATAATTTTAGTTCGGTGTGCAGGTATTCTCTTAATTGTCTCCTCTATTACCGTCCAAAAGTCCTCAATGGCATCTGGGTCCTTCCTGTTGTGGTCATTTGTTGGTGCGTGTGCGTTTATGATCGTGTATGACTTGTTTGCCGACTTAATTGTAAGTGTGCTGATTCTTTCGTTAGGTGATGTGAAGTCCATTACTGCATCTGTGATCGTCCTGTGTACTGCAAATCCTGTGCCATAGAGTCTAAGGTTCTTCCTGTGTACCGACGGTTTTCCTTTGTATATTCTGTAGTTCCCTGTATTGAAATGGTCTTCATCTGGGAATCTTGTTTCTTGTAGTGCGCAAATTTTGATCTTGAACCTGTCTAAAGTATCTGTGAGCTGTTTCACTTTGCCCGTCTTGAGTAGTGTGTTCACGTTGAGTGTTGCGATGTAGTGTTTCTGTTTTGTCTTGAGAGAGTTTGTGAAGCTCCGATTCTTCTCATGATGTCCGTGAGCCCCCGGAATCCGATGCTCACGACTGTTCCAGTCTATTGACTGGGGCCCGGGGTAGTGAGACTTTTCTCGTTGTTCCATCATGATGCTTAGTGATTGGATTTGTGGCGTGTTGCCAAATACAACCTGATTTTCCAGATCAGGAGGTTGGTTGAGGCCGCCACTAATATGTGGTACAGACGCCTTTTGCAGCCGCCCACTATGGGAACCGACGCTACTGATAGTTTTGGTTCGCCCCGAGTATTTCATTTCCTCGGTACCACCTATATCTAGGAGGCATTCCCCTATCCACCACCTGGGGAGGCGCCCGGTAGCGGGTCTATCAACCGCCCTGGGATATATAATAGATATATATATATATATATATATATATATATATATATATATTGTATATATTGTATATACTCATCAGTTACTTAGTTTTATATTGCTCAATTCCAGAATTTTACGAGAATTTTTATTCTACACTTTTTATTTTTTTTTAGAGATTTTATCTCTACACTTAACAAATTAGAGTGAAGCTACTTATAATAGACATTTATTTTGATTATTTTAATATCTAAAATATGGCCGTATTAATCTATTAAAGAGTTTGTCGAAGTTTAATTCATACTGCAACATCCTATGTTTAGCAGACAAAAGATAACTCAGGAGCAAGGGTGGTGAATCTGCTAATATCAGAAGGCCATATTTAGCATTCACTATTGCAAGAGAGGCATTTGGATGCTGATTTTTTATGTTGCTTGTTGCTTACATTTAAGTAGTTAAAGATCAGTGTTTTATATAAGAAAAGTAATTCATTCACTAAATAAACTGAAAGAGAATCTTATCCACTTTATTTTTTTTAGCATTATTAGCCATAATCAGGAGGAAAATTATTTAAAAAGGCTTATTTGGTTTAGGAAGTGACCAAAAGGCTGCACAGAATATCTATAAAAGTAAAATTTTGACTTGAAGACTTCAAGTTCCTCACCTCTGCTCTAGAGTATAGGTTGACATAATCATTTGCAATGAAATTTTGTGTATAAAGGTCATCTTCCCGTTATGTAGTACACAGTATTTTATTTCAACCTAACTTAATTCATTGAAATTTACTGCTGATAAACGTAGCATTACTGAAAATTGCATTGAATAATCTTCAGATTGATTGTACTGATTTTAGGATATATTGTGTTTATCGGTATGAATCAGGTATTGGAATGCAAGTGGCACCATATTTTTATGAAAGAATGAAAATAAATAATTTTAAATCAAATGATGAAAGATTTGAATTTTCTCAATAACCCGTTAAACAAAATTTCTATTACTTAATATAGGATTTCCATAGAATTACTTGCTTTAGATGAATACACCTTTTTCAGGCAATTTCATCCTTTATTTATAAGACCTTTCTAATATCGTGATGAATACCTCTTCTTTTAGGCAATTTTATGCTTAAGTTGGAAGATTTTTCAAACCGCGGACTAAATGCGTTTATTAGATTTTCTTAATTTGGCAGATTTTTTTTTAACATTGAGATAATAGCACATTTTGGCATCCTCTAGCTTAAAAAAAAATAATTTAAACTTTGAGC
This sequence comes from Pachydiplax longipennis, assembly GCA_036926295.1. NCBI lineage: Eukaryota > Metazoa > Arthropoda > Insecta > Odonata > Libellulidae > Pachydiplax > Pachydiplax longipennis. The sequence goes on along the minus strand of JAVFKF010000012.1, from coordinate 1,082,539 downwards.
TAAATTTACCTTCCTTCGGGAGATTTTGTACTTCATTTGGAATATTATTCAAATAACAAACTATATACGCCCTTTCCAAGGAATTATATTGCTCAAGTTGTACGATTATCAAATATCTCGATAATCCTGCCTAATTTTCGGACGTGATTTCCTGAATTTGATGTTTTTCAAATATCAAGATATACTCCTCTTTTTTGTGAAAACAGCCTTCATTTGTAACACTTTTCAAACTTTGATCGTAATACGCCTTTATTCGGAGGACATTTTGGAGGAAGATATTTGGAATATCAGGATAAAGACCTGCATTTTCTGGTAATCATTTGCTGAATTTGGAAGATTTTTCAAATTTTGAGCAAAATAAACCTTACATCCAATAGACAATAAAATCATAAACTCTTTTAAAATTATCATATTGTGAAGAATAGGGTTTGTTCATTTGCAATTGGGATTAATGTGCTGGTTATGCTATGGGAAAAAGAGCAAGAATTACTTAGAATATATAGATTGGGGCAAAATGGAGTCTTTATTACAAAATGCTTTGACAAGGATGAAAAAGGGATTAATTCAGTGCAAGATGCTGATAGAAATTCAATTTACAAAACATAGTAAGAGGAAAGTAATTATAAATATGAAGTTATATAAAGTGATAGGGCCGTAAAATAAATAATTATCCTTGTCCCTGCAAATATTTTGTCTTAAAGTTCTCTGATAAGTTTTATTTTTGAGCTTGACAGAGCTTTTGATCTTAATTCATGCACCGTAATTTTAATCTAAATATTACACATTGCTGAGGAGGATAACAAGCTGAATAGTCTTAAATAAATTGAAGTCATTCATAAAAATAATAAGCCTGATTTTAAATTTACTGACAGATTTGTTTTACATTCTCCATCTCCTTTAATCACTGCTACTCTCCCTTGTCCATTTCCTTCCCTACTTTGAGCATTTCCTCTACATAATCTTTTCCAAAAATTCCACCTTCTTATTATCATATTGTCTGCCCCCCAATCCTTCAATACAATGCCTGACTACCTTGTAGCTTGAAGATGACATTTATTCGGTGAAGAATGGTTGTTATTCCATGTTTATTTTGGTATTATGCAGAGTTTTATTTGTAATTAATTAGGAACTAGTTTTCTCAGTAGAAATTGGTTACTTTCTTATTGCTGCCATCTGTATAATTTTGTCATCCTTCCAGCTCAGAAACTCAGTTTTTAGTCTAATCAGTTATGCATAATGTGAAGAAAGGGGAATTTTAGGATTGAACAGCATATGAAACATAATTTGATTTGAAGATAGAGTGGTAGGGTTATGATTGGAAAAATATGGTAAACTGAAATGATGAAATGAAGTAAGAATTATAAGGTGAGGTCTTAAATAGAAATTATTTAAGCTATGAATTCAAACATAAACAGTTCTTTATTAGCAGAGAAACACAGCAAGATATTTTCGAGCAAGAATGGTAATGTCTACATTCATCTTAACAATACATATTGATAAACATGATTGGTTTAAAAACAGTAAGGAATAAAAAACATGTTGTAACTGATACAATCTTTCCATTGCTTCAAATATCTTTAGCATTAAATTAATACTTCTTCAATGCTAAATAGATGTCAATGAATAGTTTGGACACTCATGAAACTATAAAAAAAAAGATGTCCTGAGGTCCTGGGAATTATTTTTATTCTGAATGATGATTACAGAAAAGAATTCATGGATAGAATTGAAAATGGGATGGACAACAGCTTGTGGTAACTCTGAAAAGCATAGATTTCTTGATTATAATATTTTTAATTGAATAACTGGTAATTTATACATGATATATATAATTTTTTTACCATTTTGATTACCTTTGCTGATTTATAAATGTTTCTGTAAACCCTCGGGAAAAATTTAACCTCTTATAAGTTCTACAGTATAAAATGATAATTTTGTCTTCTCTGAAACCTATAGAGTGAAGAATAAAAGATATTGATAAAAATCTAACATGCTAGCTTTCTTAAGGCTCACGTAATGTCAAAAAATCACCTGTAGTATCAGGTTGAATATTTACACTGAACAGAATAGTACCTGCTGTGTTTCCCAGTCTTAGGGATTTCATATAATGATCTGCTCTAAGGTTTTGAAAAAGTTCTATGACAATATTTTTACTCTGGATCAAAAAATTATTTGTAATTATTTTCTTTTGATTTAGAAAACCTTCTTTATTTGTTCATGTATTGTTTTCCAGTGCCTCTCATTTTACAAATTTCTAAAAATTAAATGGCTTCACTATATACAAGTCAAATTTTAGAGCCTATGCTTGGCTTACTTTCTTCAAATGCCCTTTATACTAATAGGATTCCTTTATCTATCTGGCTTTCTTCAGAACTAAACAATCTATTTCATTGTATTATGACATATAAATTAAAAAATTGTTCATGAAATTAATGTCTTATCCAGTAGTAACATTTCTTCGTTTCGTAATATACAAAACTACCTCGACTTCAACCTGCGAGATTTTGGTTCCACTATCTTACCGATAAATGCTTCAAAATAACTTTCAAAAATCCACGCAATGCATTCTTATGGAAAAATTGCGAATTTTGGGACATTCTGGCATCGAACCCATGACACCTAGCGTCGATGTCTGAATTATACTGGCATCTAGAGGGTGGGGCCAGTAGGTCGAAAAAATCTGACTTCGACGGCGCTGGTGGAACGTGGTCAGAATTCGTATCCCCTATATCTATATAGGTATATCCAGAGAGTTAGCTATATATCTATTACGAGTAAAAGTTGCTTGCATACTGCAAGCTATCAGTTGAATGCAGTATCGTACGAAGAAAGGCCTGAAATTTATTTTGAAAATTTCGGGCAAAAGACCGCCTGGTGTCTAATACAGGACCCGTTCGTGAGAGACAATGGCATATGAATGTTAGAGAAGAGCCATTCTGACGTGTCTCAAAGTTTCAATTCAATATCTTATAGGGAAGGTCATAAAATAAGATTCCGTTTTCCCCGTTTGAAATGCATGGTGGAATAGGAATGACACTCTTGCATCGAACCAAGGACCACTAGAGAAACGGCAAACGACATGAAAGAATCTTCTCAAACGCCTCTGTCACCATTGAGGGTTTTATCTTTCCAGCTTATCGGGAAGGTATTTAAAAAAATCGTTCAATATTCCACCAATGCATTTCTTAAGGAAGCATTTCGAACCCACCTGGCGTCGAACAACCGGTCATTTGCTAACATTTCTTCCTTTGGTACTATGGAAGACCATCTCATCTGCAAACACCGTAAATTTGATTGCTTTATCGCATCGAGAACGGTATCAAAACAGATTGCGAAAATTCGCGCAAAAGGCCGCCTAGCGTCGGACTCAGGACTCTTTTGAGAAAGAGAATAGCAACTTAATATTAGGGAAGTGCCATTCTCACAAGTTCCAAAGTTTCGATTCAATATCTTATCGGGAAGGTCCTAAAATAAGATTTCGTTTTCCCCGTTTGATATGCATGGTAGAATCGGAATGACGCTCTTGCATCGAACCAAGGACCACTAGAGAAACGTTTAACGTCACGAAAGAATGTTTTTAAACGCCTCTGTCACCATTCCGGGTTTTATCTTTCCAGCTTATCAGTAAAGCATTTAAAAAAAAATTTTTAAATTGCAGCAATGCATTTCTTATGGAAGAATTTCGCACCCACCTGGCGTCGAACTCAAGGTCATTTGGCGACATTTTTTCCATGAGAACCATAGAAGAGTACCTCAACCTCAACCTCCGAGATTTTGGTTCCTCCATCATACCGATAAGTGCCTCAAAATAATTTTCAAAAATCCGCGCAATGCATTCTTATGGGAAAATTGCGATTTTTAGGACATTCTGGTATCGAACCCATGATAGCTTGCGTCGACCGTGTGTTCGACTCCAGGTGGGTGCGAAATTCTTCCATAAGAAATGCATTGCTGCTATTTTTGAAAATTTTTTTCAATGCCTTACCGATAAGCTGTAAAGATAAAACCCGGAATGGTGACAGAGGCGTTTGAAAACATTCTTTCAAGACGTTAACCGTTTCTCTAGTGGAGAATTTTGCACCCACTTTGCGTCGAACTCACGTTCATTTGGTAAAATTTCTTCAGTTGGTTCAATAGATAACCATCTCATCTGCATACACCGTGATTTTGATTGCACTATCTCACCTAGAATCAGTTTGCAAAGAATGCGCAAAAGACAGCCTAGCGTCGAACCCAGGACCCTTTCGTGACAGAAATTAGCATATTAATACAGTGGTACCTCGAGATACGAGTGCCCTAACATACGAGATATTTGAGATACGATCCGTCGAGCGAGCGTAGTTTTGCTTTGAAGTACGAGCAACATTTGAGAAACGAGGAACGGCCGGCTACACACGACCCACCAGTTTACTGTGCCTCGTGCGTCTCGCATTATCCCACGCATCCCCCCAGTACACTTGTTTACCTCGCTGTCGAAGCATCTTTGATAAGTTTTTCTAGGGCTTTGTGCTTTTTGTGCAATTAAATACCTTATCACATTTCTTTTTATAACCTTGGGTCCGAAGAAAGTGAGTGGAAAGGTCAATGCTCAGAAGAAAATGATGTCTATTGAATTAAAGCGTGAAATCATAGAAAAAATGAGCGAGATGTGCGAGTAGCTTACTTGGCGAGGTAGTGCGGGCGTAGTACTTCAACGATATGTACTGTGCTTAAACAGAAGGAGTCAATAAAGGGTATAACGCCAGCTAAGGGCGTTACAATAATTTCTAAGCTCCGGAGCTCTCTCCATGAAAAGATGGAGAAACTGCTGATTGTTTGAGTGACGGAGAAGCAGCTTAAAGGCGATATTTTAACACAGGGCATCATATGCGAGAAAGCACGAGCAATTTACGGTGATTTGCTGAATCAGACCCCGCGCACTTCCACGGACGAGGTATCGTAAGACTCGTTTAAAGCCAGTCGAGGCAAATTTGACAACTTTAGGAAAAGAACCGGCATTTACTCCGTTGTCAGGCATGGTGAGGCTGCAAGTTCGGATCTGAAGGCAGCTGAGGATTATCTCAAAACTTTTTCCGAACCTATAGAAGCCAAAGGACACATCCCCCAGCAAGTCTTCAACTGTGACGAGTCGGAGCTTTCCTGGAAGAAGATGCCGAATAGGACTTACATAACGACAAAGGAGAAGATTAATAGCCTAACTCATTTCCGCAACATTCTGAAAGGGAGAAGAAACAAACCTCCTTGGACATGTTATTTAAATCCGGCGAAAAAGGCAAAGACCAGTGAAGAAAAAAGCAGTAACTAAAATTTAGCATACAGCAGCATTTAAGTTGTGTGTAAGTTGCATTTTAGTGACCCAAATACAAATACACTTTATAAAGCCAGTTTATTTCTTTACGTTATCTTTTATTATGTTTTTATACAATATTTGTCATTTATAAATACATTTTTCCTATTCAAAAAACACGTGACAAAAACAACTGAGGTGGCATTTTGGGGCCTGGAACGAATTAATGGCATTTCAATTAATTTCAATGGGGAAGACTGCTTAGAGATACGAGCATTTTGACATACGAGCAAGGTTACGGAACGAATTAAATTCGTATCTCGAGGTATCGCTGTACTTAAAAATAACTGCTTAAGAGTTTAAAATATTTTCTGGTAGCATTGCATAACAGATAGGTGATTTGAATCCATATCTGATGCATTTTATGATGGAATATGCCTTCAAATATGATGCAATTGAGGAATAATTATAGCTATGACCGCTAATTCAACTAGCTGAATTGCCCATTGATTCTCAACGGGGAAAATAGATGTAGGATTTAATTATTAATGCTATCGTGTAGGAGTGAAATAATCCTTTCCAAAGATTTCAAAGTTAATATAGGGGGTCAAGACCCTCCCTCCGTTTGTATATAGGTGTGCATTTAAGCTTTCATTCAATGAAAATGAATCAGGAACGATATTTATAATTTGTATTATATGTATTAAATACTTTAATTATTATTAATATGTATTGTAAATACTTAGAAAACGTAACTCTAGGATTTTATTTGTATGCATTTAATGTTAATGATAATATGATTTAAGTCGCTTTTATACGAATGTAGAAGGTAAAGGAATTTTAAAGACCCAAATAGGTCCCAAGCAAATCTTTACGAATAGATTCCAATGCAACTGTTTCGTATTGCTTCCCCATAATTCCACAAATACTATACATTACTTATTAGACATTATTTAAATCCAGTAGGTTTAAATGTCCTGGAGGAGAACTATGCTATCACTAATACACTTATGCTATCATCATAATAGGATTCGATAATCAATTATTTGGAACTTGTCGCAAGAATACATTATTGAGTCTGTAGTCGAACCCATACAAATTTCGCTAGATATCATTGCATGTTACGGGAGTGTCTCCTCTAACTTTCTAGCGCAGAAAAAGAATAGGGAAGAGTATCAAACGAAGTTCAGTGTATCCCGTTCATTTCTTAAAGAAGATTGATTAAAGTTACCACGAAAATCAAGGAAAAATCAGATAAAACTCGCACTTACCAACAAATGTAGTGATAGTTGTATTTAATTGCTCACAGAAGAAGGCATGAGAATCCACACAGCAGGATCCACTGAAATATCCTTCTTGATTCACAAATAGCAACCGAGTAACAAAATTGTTAGTTTCTTTTCCTCGTCGCAATATTTCTTCGTCATCTTGATCACCACAAACGAACGTATAAATGTCCTTTTGTAAACCGTTTTGGTAAAGAAAAGCTTCAAAATGGCTGCAATTTTGTTCCATTAAATTTGTACTATTTAACTATCATAGTTTTTATTCGCTGAAATCTCAGTAAATCGCCTCCTCTTCATTAATTCTGACATTAGTTCCTACCATTAATTCGGTATGGATTTAAAATCCACGTGTATTCTTATGGGAAAATTAAAGTATCGGATTTAACAATCACCTTGGTCGTCAGGGGGACTGGTTGTTTACTACGGCGAAATATTACAAAAGGTTTAGTTTATTTTGTCATAGTTCTCGTAATTTAGATTCGAAAAGTGTATTTTACGACAGTAATAAGATTCTATATTCAATTACTATTATTATTATTCAATTAAATTCTTTTGGTACTTTTCTTGACTTTGTAGGACCATTATTTCCAATTTAATTCTGTAAAAGTAACAAAGCCTGCAGGGTAAAAAAACGAACTTTACGTGCATTCCTTATGGAAACGTATTATGGATTCGAACCCGAGCCTTCATGAAGATGAGAATAGTTTTCGTGGGGCTTTCATTTTCATATTAGAAATACAATGCAGTTTGTCCCATAGCTATATGACAAATAGTTTTCAAAAAAAGGGGGGATGGACGGACAGACAGAAGGACGGACACATCGCTAATTATATATAAGATTCATTTTGAATCTGAATAACAAAATTTATAACCCTGTCATCACATGAAAAACAGGCACTTTTACTACTACACTACACATTAATGAAAGAAAAAACCATAGCAAGGAAATTCATGTTTCATTTTGCATTCAAGGATATTTTTTCATATCAAATAGTTTACTGATTTCTTAGCAAGTTATGGCTAGAAATAAACTGGATTTTCATTTTTTCTTCAGACAAAGACTAACACACAGTGCTACAAGAACTATTTAAATCTATATTAATAATTTCTAAGTAAATGTAAATGCTATTCTACCATTTATCTACTATTCTATTTATGTTACTATAACCATACATAGCTAACATGAAGAAAACAATAAAAGCATGCTAAAAATCTAACTTCACAATCACAAACATGCAGATGAAATAAGAAGTATTTGCCAAGGAAATCCAATGTATGCACTGCCCAAAATGAAAATCCATTCAAGTAAAAGTAACGGCCAGTTACTGCGAAAATGCTTATAAATGATAAAACTTGATTTCATTAACTCAGGGAAAATAAATTTCTCATATAAAAAGTTATCTATGTTACAGAAATTATTTCTATCCAAATTACATTACATATATTACATCTTTCAAAGTTTGAAAAATATTGGTTTGCACTTCAAATGCTTTGAAAAATCTATGATGATGTGTAATCTTAACCCAGTGGGAGTGGAGGCCACCGATCGGTACCCAGGAGCAGAAGATGCCTATGGGTGGCCTCAACTTGAAGGGCTTATTTGCTTTCCTCCTCTGCCACAGACTTCTTTGAGGAACCTAAAATTTTGCTTAGCTTCTCAATACAGTTTGTGAAACTAAAGAGTGAAGCCAATTCTGTTTTCATCATTTTCTTTCCCTTGCTTTTCGTAGCAGTTGGAAGTGCTATTTTGAATTTTTCTCAATATGAGTTAATCGGCGGCGGCGGCGCGGCGTAACCGGCGCGGCGCGTAAAACTTCGTTCGTATACGGCAGAAAAAAGATGAATAACTCGAATATCTCAGAGTATTTCATTGTAATTTTATCATACCTATGAAAAAATATAGAGCTACCTTGAATTCTACGCAGCACAGTGGGCTATAATCGAAAAAACCTGGTCAAAAAACCTTTTTCAAAACCTTTTTTTTTTGAGTGGGGACTTCAGTACTGGCCATTCTTGAATGAATCCTGCCTTTACAACCAAATTATTTGCGCTGATGACTACGCATTAAAACTCTAGAGGTGTCAAAATAAAAAAAATGCCGGTTTTTGATTTTCGCAAAATTCAGCTTCAAGCCAATACTGAAACCAAATGAGCACAATCATCGGTTAAAAATCAATGCAGTGTTATAATTCATTCTTTAAGCTTCATTATGATTTGCTTAAGTGATCACAATTGAATATTTGATTTATTAATTCAAGAGAATGGTGAACCTTCGTTTTACAGTTAACTTTCACATAAAGCGAGGAAAATAGTAGTGACCTACCACGAGCTAACTTATATCAATATATCATCTAAGCTCTATGAACAGTAATTGAAATAAAAATCTGTGACAATTTGCGACGCCGATAAATAAACCAACTTTTCGTTGGGGATACAGAGCCTTATCCTGATGGTGGATGGCCACCCTCCATGGTGATCTTATTTTTGAAAGGATTTACGAGCGAACGCGCTTCTAAATACTTATGTTTCAGGTATTAATAGCTTAAAGGAAATATTTTAGCAACTAAATACAAATAGATGATAAGATGAATAAAAATTTTCCACACTTTATCCAGTTTATACAAAAGTAAATATTTCAGTAATGCATCACTGCTATGTTGGTGAACTATTCACTTCATGCAACATGTCATTAAAAGGCAAGAATTATTTCCTTTCATCTCACAGTCATACCAAACGATAATCAGTTAAAATCCCAGACCACGTGCGCTCGACTCTAGGAACTTCTTCACAAAATTACAGACAATTTATTCACTCCTTGTAGAGAAGGTAGCAATGCATTCAATATTCTAAAGCTGTGTGATAAATCAACAATATCGATGACTTTGCTTTTAACTTTTACGCTGAAGTTAAGTGCGCATCTATTTCTCGGTCTGAAGGCACCTCTTGTGGTATTTTTTCTGCATTGTCTTCAAAGAGCATCCCAATATATTTTTTATTAATTTAACAGTTCTATGTAATAGAAATACTTCTCAACTGCCTTACGAATAGCTAAGGTTGATATCTTCGTGCTTGTAGCTCGCGTTCGTCTTTATTTTCTTCATGGGATGAGCGAATGATCTCTTTCCCATAGAAAAGTGATATTTTCTGTTTTCGCTCCAGATGTTTTGAGTATCATTCACCTTATCTCTGCTATGGGAGAGAGTCCCAAGACGAAAAAAACTGCCCTAAGCGTTATTCGAGCATCAATGGTGAACAAATAAATTAATCAGTAGATCTCTAATTATATATCGGAAAAATTTTACTTAACCTGAAAACCTTGCATTGATTCAAGTTAAATGATTGTAACAAAATAGAGAAGTTAACAAAGACCCATTTAAAGTCTATGTAAGCTGATATGTTGACGTTAGTCGAGATCGTCCGTAATCGTCCCTACAGCTGCAGTGAACCGTCAGCCGAAATAAGCTGTAACTTCGTAAACAAGCGGAATATTTATATCGGACCAAGAGATGTACGTAGATAAAAGTTTATACTGCGAGTAAAAGTTGCTTGCATACTGCAAGCTAACAGTTGAATGCAGTACCGTACCAAGTAATGCCTCAAAATAATTTTGAAAACTTCGCGCAAAAGACCACCTGGCGTCGAACTAAGGACCCGATCGTGCGACACAATTGCATATTAATATTAGATAAATGCCATTCTGACCTGTTCCAAAGTTTCAATTCAATATCCTATCGAGAAGGTCCCAAAATAAGATTACGCTATCCCCTTTGAAATACATGGTAGAATAGAAAGGACGCTCAGGCATCGAACCAAGAACCGTCAAGGAACAGCGAAACATATGAAACATATGAATTGCCTCTATGTACATTCCATGTTATATCTTTCCCGGATAAGCATTCAAAGTAATTGTGAAAATTGACCGCCATGCATTTTATACCAGAGATTTTGCTCCCACTTGGCGTCGAACTCACATTCGGTAATATTTCATTTCATTTTGTCATTTGGTAATAATATTTCTTCAGTTAGTACAATAGATAACCACGGCATCTCCAACCTCCGTGGTTTTCACTGTTTTATTGCTCCGAGAAAGGACTCGAAACAATTTTCGAAAATTCGCGCGAAAGACCGCCTAGAGTCGAACACAGGACCCGTTCTTGAGAGACAATGGCATACGAATGTTAGAGAAGTGCCACTCTGACGTGTTTCAAAGTTTCGATTCAATATCTTATCGGGAAGGTCCTAAAATAAAATTCCGTTATCCCCCTTTGAAATACATGGTAGAATCGGAATGACGCTCTAGCATCGAACCAAGGACCATTAGAGGAACGGTGAAACGCGTGAAAGAATTTGTTGAAACGCTTCTGTTACGATTCCGGGTTTTATCTTTCCATCTCATCGGTAAGGCATTGAAAAAAATTTTCAAAAACTGCAGCAATGTATTTCTTATGGAAGAATTTCGCACCCACCTGGCGTCGAACTCACTGTCATTTTGTAACATTTCTTCCATTCGTAATATAGAAGACTACCTCAACTTCAACCTCCGAGATTTTGGTTCCTCTATCTTACCGATAGAGGAACCAAAATAATTTTCAAAAATCCGCGCAATGCATTCTTATGGGAAAATTGCAATTTTTGGTACCTTCTGGTATCGAACCCATGACAGCTAGCGTAAAAGTCTGAATTATTCTGGTATGTACAGGGTGGGGCCGGTACGTCGTAAAAAATTTGACGACGGCGCTTGTAGAACATGCTCAGAATTCGTATATCCTGTATATATATATATATATATATATATATATATATATATATATATATATATATATATATATATATATATATATATATATATATAGGTATACCCGGAGAGTTAGCTATATATAATAGATATTTTAAAACAATAAAAATTTTTTCGATTTTTTGAAAATGTCAGGGTGGCCTACCCCTTTAAGTTGTATTTATTTCTCTTATCCTCTCTCGAACCCTCCGTTTTAAGGAAAACGAGCTTTCATAAGGCGCTGCCTGAGAATGTTATATGCTGAACTTATTGAAATATGGTCATGGGAAGTTTCAAAGTCCGCACTCAAAAAAATTATTTTCTCATTTTGGCCAACTTTTATTCGATCCTAGCTCGCTGTGCGCCGTAAAGGGGTTAATTTGGCAAATAAAAATTTAGCAATACGTTGTATTCCTTATTTTCACAAAAGCATGCTAATTGTAATTACGCTACATTACTTTAAAGAGTGGCATCACAAATTGGGCACATACAGCCAGTAGAATGTCGATCAATGGAAGAACTATTGTTGAATTAGTTTTAACATCACATTTGCGCATTATTTTTCAAGTATGCTATCTAGGCATTGACGTTCAATCGAAATTTCCAGAAAATGCTAAATATATAAATGATTAACGCAAATCAAAAAATGTTGGTTTAAACAAATTAAAAGAATAATAAGAAAATGAACGAATAAGAGGAGTGTAAAATAAAATAAATATATTAATAAGGACGGCAATAGGTTACACTCTGTGAACAAAATTTTTGCACAAGGCATAGTTTTCGTGGATGAATTCCATTTTATTTAAACGCTGTGGCTCTAGTCTGCTTTTCTTAGCATTGAGAGTGAGTCCACAGATGCTAAAACTCCTATCAATAGGAGTGCTTGTGGCATGGATACGCAAGAACGTAGAGCTGTGAGCGTAGAGAGTGTGAAGGCATAGATTCGTCAGGACCGATGACATTCTGCTTATATAAAAGAAAATGAACCGCTTTTTAACAGCCACACGGCGAGGCATATTGACAAACTTGTGATTGCAGATCAACACAAGCGAAGCTCATTTTACGTGAGCTGAGTCATGCCGAAGTCACAACCGAAGCTGCGCGGTCACACGAAGCAAGCAAACTGGCAGTGAGAATGGTATGCTCGCGAAAATTAATCCTAATCGTAACACGTGTCGATATCACGTATAACTCAGCGCCCTGATGGAAAGCCCAAGATGAGTTCTATCAGTTCAAGGCGAATCTCTTCGAACTACTTGTCAGCACATATTCGAATGTGGGACTTAGTTTTTAAATCCACGCCGCGCCGCCGCGGATAAAATTTCCAGCGGCGGCGTGGCGGCGCGCCGTAGTATTTTCTTCGGCGGCGGCGGCGTGCCTTGTATTGTCGGCGGCGCGGCGTAATCGGCGCGGCGCCCACCTCTAGTTAAGATGCAAAGTTAATCCTTTGAATGAAATGAAAATTAGAAGGAGTGTTATTTGGCTATGTTATAATTACCATAAGGTGATGTGATGCAGAATATAATGTTTTGAATTAAAATTCATCGTTTGATGTTACTTAATTCATTGTCATTCATCATGTTATCAACAGATATGTCTCAGCTGTTCAGTCCTCTTCTCTCTTCCTTCCCCTTACTTTCTTACCTGTAGTATTTTATATATTATTATTATCCTTTGGACTAGGCAACCTGAATATGCACAACGGCTATGCTAGTTTGCAAGTGATGAAGGGGCAATCAGCTGATGCATGTCAATGACCTTTTTCTAAGTAGGTCAGGCATATACTTACAGATCCAGCTAATATTTGTGGTTAAAATACTGTATTTGACTATCAAATTTGTTTATTATGATGTGAATAATAAATTTTGTAACTTCTTTTTATCTTAAAAATATTCAACGTAGAGTTGGTTGGTTGCAGTTGGTCTCAGGACTCCACTCCTCTACATATTTGTTATGCTTACTAAATCCTTAGTATAAAGCAAATAAAACAGGAACAGTTTATTAATATATACAGGATCCACAAATAAATATCAAATTTATATTTTATTATGTATATTTATATAGATATTATATATATTTATATAGACATTATATATATTTATATAGATATTATATATATTTATATAGATATTATATATATTTAAATAGATATTAATTTGTGGATCCTGTATATATCAATAAACTGTTCCAGTTTTATTCGCTTTATGGAGTTCTATATTAAGGCCTCTACCATCCAACCTTGGTATAAACTTTCCCATGTTCTTAGTTCGGTTTTTTCAGATATTGGTCCGGTATTTGCGCTTAGGGCCTCTTCTACTCTAACTCCGCTCCTCTTTCTCCGCTCTATATATTGGAATATTTTCCACTGTATCTCTTGTAATGAACCAAAAGCCCTGCAGGAGAGGATTTAATTTACCAAAGAGTAATTCATTAATACATTCTTAAACATGTCTTAAACAATATTTGGTCCTGAATTCCTTCTAATTAGAGGTTAAAATGTTTTTGTAAAAAATCCAATTCAGGATAAGCAACCATATAACAATGCCTTGCCTTTATAGTTTCGTTTTCATCAAAACATCTTTTATCCAAGAAGAAAGATTTCCGGATCCCTAGGGGTTTAAGGCACAAACTTCGTACACTTCTAAATAATCCTTTTTTTACGTTATCAATAAACTTAAAGGATCATGATTTGCACAGGAAAAAAACATTATTTTCCCAGAAACATATCCGCTGGGAGTTAATTTCTACAAAGATAGAACGAAAAAAGCAGGTGGCTACATTTCTCTCCGCATTTTCCCGAAAAATTTCGGCATCGCATAATTTTTCCCAGAAACTCATCTACGAAATTGTTAATAGTAAAATAAATAACATAGGCGTAAAGTCGATTAAATGAGGCTAATTTTTATGCAAGAAAGGACCTTGTGAAAAGACGGAAATGCATCGGCACATATCTAACACTCTATTACGCGATATCTAAAGATTGTGTTTTGTAAGTGAAAATTTGGTTGCGCCGCTTCTGAAAGGGGAATTCATTAGTACAGACATATAATACCGTTGGGTGTTCCAAATGTGACCAGATCAAGGAAATATACAACCGCTGAAAGAAAACTTCGCTCTGAAAATTTTCCAATATAAATAGTAAAACTCGTTTAAGACGCTCCCGCTTAAGACCTTAAGCTTCTCCTCGTGAGAAAACCTCAAGCGGGATAGCTTCGTAAACGGGAGATTCTTTATGGGGTTTTACTGTATATGGGAGAATATGTGTACAGCGCCTCCGCAAGAAAACTAAAACGCCAGAGTATTTGAATAAGCAAATAAACAATCCTTGAAGGAAGTATTCCAAGCAGATTTGTCTTGAGATATTTTGATTTCTGACATTCACAATTTCTTTCCACTACATTAATTCTTTATCTTCAAGCCGGCCTTGAAATAATAAGGTAAATTATAATTCCATGGTATAAACCTATCCTTTATATTTCATACTGGTTGATTTTAAGGTTGTTGAATATTTGCATGCGTTACATAGCAAAATGGCGGTCCCTTATTTTAGAGCTAATTTTCGTATAAAGCAATTCAAAATTTAAAGCACAAAACATATCTTTGACATGCGTGTTGATTCGTTTTTCCTCCCAAAACCGAGGGCGTCATGGAATGCGGCTGAAGGAGCGGTTTCGAATAGTTGGTTTATTTATCGGTCTCGCAAACAGTCACAAATTTTTAATTCAGATTCTTCTTCAGGAAACATCACAGAGTATGGTTTAACTTAGCCTGAGTCCATTTTCTCGCTTCAGGCAAAAATGTGCTCTAAAGGACCGCAATAGATAAATATTCAACTATGACCATCAAAAGCAACCAGTATGAAAGATAAAGGGTAGGTTTATGACATGGCATCATAATTTGCCCGATAGTTTTCTTAATATGGGCACCGGCTTGAGGTTGAATAATTTCGTGAAAAATCGAAGACCGGCATTTTTCGCGAAATTTGGTCAACTTTGATTCCCTGTATATTTTAGATGCGCAAGAATCAACGTTAATGATTAGCACAGTTGAATGTAGAATTTATTCAAGAATGGCTATGCGAAGTTTCGAAGTCCTTACTTAAAAATACAGTTTCGTATTTTTGGCCAGCCTTTCTTGATTCTCAGTTTCTAGCCTTCTGTGTATTATCCCACTTAAGACGCGGTATTCGCTTGGTCCCCCGGAAAAATTTCGCAACCGGGTTACTGTATATAGGATTTCATTTTAAAAAGAATGTGTCTCACCAGAAACTACGAATATTCATCATGATTGATTAATTTTCTATGGCACAAAGGAATATTTGCACGAACGACCTTTTGGGAATATTTGGTTTCAGTTTAAATAATAAGAGCATAAATAGAGAAGTCGAAGTCATTTATGAAAAAATCGAAAAAATGATAAGTTAAAATAATAGATTCATCAGAATCATTGTTAAAATACGAGTGCAACGGCTCAGCGTTGGACGCGCGCAACCACTGCCTTACAACAGCTTACTCTGCCCTCTAATCGAAAAACCCCGAACTACCTTTGATGACAATGCCTAGCATGTTCCACTGTAGATACAAACAGAGGTAACTCAGCGGCATTAATTAGATATTGTCGTAAATGTCATGCGTAGGCGAACTTTCATAGTATTGATCGTCACTTCGTCCGGTGAATGTGTGCATTTCCCCACCAAATTCTCTCTCGTTCATGACTGCGAGAGAAAGAACGTACGAATTGCCTTTGCAGGCGAGGTAAGGATGGAGTCCGCAATTTGAATCTATTCAGACTGTTGATTTAGCCAAAATGAGGGTCAGAAAAGTTTGGACCCTCGCGGCGTCTGTTTTTACTTTCTTCGTCGCACTGTTTTCTCTGAGTCTCAAGTTGAGCGTTCCTATAATGCAGTTATACGAAAAAGAGTCGGAGATAGGAACTCTTTCACCGTCCGTACCGATTTTAGAGGAGCCAGGAGGAGTGGCACTCTGCGATTTGCCATGGTTTGTAGAGGAAAGGCAGACCCAGGAGAAAGCGGGTCTTCTGCATCTCTGTCGAAGAGCAGGTGTTTTGACGGTGCAGCAAGGAGGAAGACTTGGAAATCAAATATGGGAATATGCCTCAGTGTGGGGTTTGTCCCAGGAGGCTCCCTGGTTGACTCCGGTGGTTCCACGATGTCTTCTCCGGGCCATCGACGACGCGTTTCCATTCCTAACTGTACCAGAGCTCAATGACACGATACTTCAAAGAGGGTGCGCCGCTGGAATTAGGCCTGAACCAGAACCTGCATTGTCGCGGTCGCAAGTGTTGAAAATGTTGAAGGAGTGCCAAAATGAGCGTAAAGAGATGGATCAGGGATGTTGCAAGGAAAATATCGTACTCCAGAGGTAAGGAGCGAGCTACATTTTCAGAACCTAAAAACTTGGAATGTTTTTACATTTGTAATATTAACTTTACCTTGAAAAGAAAAATTAAGAACATTGAGAACATGAAAATTCTTTAATCATTGCAATGTGGTAATATTTCCGTTTTTTTCGTATTATCTGGACCTTTTATCCTACTTATTAGAATTATATTATATTATGTATACCATTTTCCACAAAAATATATACTATACATTAACAATGTATACATTAGCAAAAATATTTCGTACTGTGAATGCACATTACTGCTTATTGAAAAAAAATATATATATAACCACATACACACACGACGATGGTTTGAAAAGTTTCCTACCCCAGATTTTTCAATTTTCAGAAAGCATGTCGAAATGTCGGAAGCTTTTCAGACCACCCATGTAATAACGGATGTGTGTGTGTGTGTGTATATATATATATATATATATATATATATATATATATATATATATATATATATATATATATATATATATATATATATATATATATATCCGTTTATTACATACTGATTATTGACCTATGTAGCCGAGTAGTTAGCGTGCTTAGTGCTATCGTTCCAGCCCCAAAAGCCGAGAGTTTCAAAGCCGGCTGATCAGAATTATCTGTCCAGGGATGGTTGTTCGAATTTCCCTTTCAGGATTGGCGGCAGGAAGGGAATTCGACCGTAAAAATCAATCATCGCGAAAAAAAACCTCATCATCACTCAACCATCATCATTCATCAGCCAACCCCATAAGGAAAGAGAATCAGAGAGGAAAAATAAATTTATATCATCATCGGACATCATTTTCAATCCGATGTCGGATGTGGGCCTCCCCAAGCGCTTTCCAATTCTCTCTATTCTGAGCTTCTCTTTGCCATGTCACCCCTAAGTACTTAATGATGTTTCTGTTCCATCAGTCCTTTGGTCTCTTCACATCTCTTGGTGTCCAGTTCAGAACCGCTCTTGTCCAACGGTTGTCGTTTCTTCTCGCCACATGGCCTGCCCACATCCATTTCAGTGACCTTACTTTATCTATGATGTCTGTCACTCCTGTTTTCATCCTCACCCAGGTGTTGCGCTTCCTGTCTCTTCTTGTGATCCCAAGGATACATCATTCCATACTTCTTTGCATTGTCTGAAGTCGCTGGGTTATTGCTGCATTAATACCCAGGTTTACCCCTATAGGTCAACACGGGTAGAATGCATTGGTTGAAGACCTGCCTCTTCAAGACCATAGGCATTTGTGACTTCAGAATATGTGCATTTCTTCCAAAGGCACTCCAAAAACTTTGTAACACGTCAGAATGGGACTTATCCTACATTAATATACAATTGTCTCTCACGAGCGGGTCCTGAGTTCGATGCCAAACGTTGTTTCGAAAATTTTTGAGGTCTTGAAAATTGTTTTGAGGTCTTTCTCGGAGCGATAGAGCAGTTAAAATCATGGAGTTTTCAGATGAGGTAGTCTTGTATAGTACCAATGCAAGAAATGTAACCAAATAACCGTGGAGTCGACGCCAGGTGGGTGAAAAATTCTACCGTGTAAAATAAATTACGGTAAATTATGACGATTATTTTGAATGCTTTCCCGATAACTGGAAATGATATAACAAAGATGGTACATAGAGGTAATTCATAAATTTCATATACGCAGTTCGCCGTTTTCTCTAGTGGTCCTTGGTTCGATACCAAAGCGTCATTTCTATTCTACCATGCATTTCAAATGGGGATAACGGTGTCTTATGTTAGGTCCTCCCCGATAAGATATTTAATCAAAACTTCGAAACTGGTGAAAGAGGCATATATTCAACATTAATATGCAATTCTCTCTCACGAACGGGTCCTGAGTTCGACCTCTGGCGTCTTTTGGACGAATATTTCAAAATTATATTGGCCGTTCTCGGTGCGACTTAGCAGTCAAAATCACGGAGTTTGCAGATGAAGTGGTCTTCTATAGCAGTAGTGGAAGGAATGTTACCAAATGAGTGTTGTTGCGACGCCATGTAAATGCTAAATTCTCCCTTTTAAAATTAATTTTCCAATTTTCAAGAATTGTTTGGAATCCTTTCGCGATAACATGGAAAGATAAAATACGGAATATGAACAGGGGTCATAATACGTATCGGAGAATAATCGGATACTTTGGTTAATTTTCACCAGTCAGATTCCAGTATGTAGTACTATAAGCAACTTTTACTCGTATATACGATATATAGGTATATCCGGAGTAGCGTCTATGTATAATATATCAACAGGGGATACATATTCTAAACATGTTCCGCAAGTGCCAAATTTTTTACGACATACTGGCCCCACTCTGTAGTCACCACAATAATTCAGTAACGCTAGTTATCAAGGGTTCGATACCAGAAGGTCCCAAAAATCGTAATTTTCCCATAAGAATGCATTGCGCGGATTTTTAAAAATTATTTTGAGGCACTTATCGGTAAGATAGGGGAACCGAAATCTCGGAGGTTGGAGATGAGGTAATCTTCTATAGTACTAAAGGAAGAAATGTTAGCGAATGCCCGTGAGTTCGACGCCAGGTGGCCGCGAAATTCTCCCGTATCAGAAGCGTTGTTTACAAAACATTCATGAGGATAATAGCTGAACGGATAAAGATTACTCTATCATCTGCCCAGCCTAGAGAGCAAGTAGGATTCCGGAAGGGCTTCAGTACTATGGACCACATCCACACACTACAAGAAATAATCAGCAGGACGAATGAATATGAGTTGCCACTAGGACTATGCTTTGTGGACTATGCTCAAGCCTTCGACTCGGTAAGTACCTCCTCTACACTAGAAGCTCTGGGAAAACAAGGAGTAGATGCAGAGTACATCCATCTCCTACGCAGCATTTATAAAAATGCCACAGCCTTAGTAATGCTACACGAAGTTACTGAAGAATTCAAGATTGAGAAGGGAGTTAGACAAGGAGATTTCCTTTCCCCAATTCTTTTCACAGCTGTTCTGGAGGAAGTTTTTAAAACCTTGGAGTGGGAGCAGAAAGGTCTGCAGATTAATGGGGAACACATTAGTCATCTGCGCTTTGCAGATGATATAGTACTCTTCGCAACCAACGGAGAAGATCTAGCTTCAAGACATCATGAACTGAACACAGCAGGACAGAAGATAGGACTCAGGATAAATTTAACAAAACAAAGGTAATGTATAACTCTTTTGAAGCACAAGAAACAATCAAATTTGAAGGGACGCCTCTGGAGGTCTGCTCAAAATACACATACCTAGGACAACTAGTAACCACAGGAGAGAACAACAGGATTAACGAAGTAAACAGAAGAATTAAACTCGGCTGGAGTGCCTTCGGAAGAAATGCACATATTCTAAAGTCACAAATGCCTTGGTCTTGAAGAGGAAGGTCTTCAACCAATGCATTCTACCAGTGTTGACCTATAGAAGTAAACCTGGGTATTAATGCAGCAATAACCCAGCGACTTCAGACAATGCAAAGAAGTATGGAATGATGTATCCTTGGGATCACAAGAAGAGACAGGAAGCGCAACAGCTGGGTGAGGATGAAAACAGGAGTGATAGACATCATAGATAAAGTAAGGTCACTGAAATGGATGTGGGCAGGCCATGTGGCGAGAAGAAACGACAACCGTTGGACAAGAGCGGTTCTGAACTGGACACCAAAAGATGTGAAGAGACCAAAGGACTGATGGAACAGAAACATCATTAAGTACTTAGGGGTGACATGGCAAAGAGAAGTTCAGAATAGAGAGAATTGGAAAGCGCTTGGGGAGGCCTACATCTGACATCGGATTGAAAATGGCTGATGATGATGATGAATTATATATATAATCTTCAGTAAATTTCTGAAAATTTTCTGAAGATTTCTGAAAAATCTGGGGTTGGATAAATGCAGATTCTGTTAATTTGTAATGAAAATCGATGATCGAATTGAATCATGTAATCAATTCACCTCAATTACATTACCTTTTTTCCATCATTTAATTAAATAATATCTGCATGTCATTAGATTGTTTAGCTGCCTTTTGGAGTACTATATATTTATCTAACATAGAACTCTTTTTACAAAAGGTTCCCCATACCTGTCTTAGGAAAAGAATTTTTAATTGATCCCTTGAATATGCCCCTGTTTCCCAGAACAATTAAACATAATCTGATCCTCCCACGTTTTAGTGCTGCTCGGCTAATTTTCTATATTCTACTAACAACTATACCAGCTTGGTATTTTCAAGGACATGCATATCTGTTGAATAATTTAAGGATATCCTTTGGATCAAGTGGCTGCATTTTTAGAAAACCTGTTAAGGATAAAATCAGAATCAACTATGAGTAATGGAAAATTATTCAGATGAAACCTTTAACAGTTTACTTTCAATAAAGATACTTCATTCCATCTATTCACCATTTTCCTTTATGTAAAATAATTGAATTAAGGCTGTCATAGGTATGAAGCCCTAATTGTTTTCTTAACATACCTAGCAAAATTAGGAATATTTCAATGAATCTCTTTAAATATAAGTTTATCTGATGATTTTTAACTGTATTTATGCGCATTAATTTTTGAAATTTCAATTTTCAATTAAAACTTTCCCCAAAAGAGTTTTCTTCATGCCTCTTGGAGAAAGGATGTTATTTTCCTTGTCCATTCATTACTCTCCTCCGTACTTTCCTACCCATCAAAATATTGATTGCTTCAAACTTCAAAGCATCTTTCATCACTTGTGTTTTATATTTATTTGTGAATTTTGTGCATGACAGCAAAGTCTAAACAAGAATATTTTTTCTATGATCTTTGCATTGGTATTTCTTTCCTGTTCAACCTCCTTATCTCATTGGCTCTATTTTGCAAAGGAAAAGTGCTAGTTTACTTTGCCAGTTATAGTTTTGCGAATTCAGGACTTTTCCTAAATTTCTAAGATGTATATGATGTAGAAGGACAATTAAATGGGAGAGCATCATTCTTTGCGTAGTGTAAGACAATTCATAGTTACAGCCCATTTTTAAGCAGCTTAATGTAATTTTTCTTTGTGATAAATAAACGACTTTGAATTTCTTGTTTACAGGACTCATTACTGGTTATGATATTTCTCTCAAGCCTAAATAATATCCTTCGAACTTAACACAGCCTGAAAAGCAGCCAGATGTTTGTTTCTGATTTCACTTATTGATGTCTCTGTCAAGTAGTCTTGAAAGAGATTGAAGTTAATGTATAGTTATAGTAATTAAAAGGAAATTAGTACAGCATTCCTTTAAGCTTCCCTTTATTTTGGAAACATTGAAATAGCTAAGCAAAAATTCCCAAGTGCAATTCTAAATGTTTCATCTTTGAACCATTGAACATATTTATTTTCTTTATTCATTCCAAGTAGCTGTTATATCCAATACAAAACCATGGTACTCAATATTTTTGGGAGAATCCTACAGCAATCTTATAAAAAAATAACAGAGCACAAAGTTTCACAAAGATGTGTATTTTCATTGCATATTAAAGGACATTATTGTTTTTTGATTATGCTATCAATCCAAGTATATAAGTATATTTATTTAGATATTATTTAAGTCAATTTCCATTGTTCTTTCTTTGATATTTTATTTCTAATGAAATGAAATACTGCATGACTATTAGCCAGTAAGACAATTTTTAAATATAATCCAACAAAAAATATTATTATTTGAAAAAAACACTGTAATTTTTCAATAATTTCTAAATTTTAAGATGTTTGCTATAGTTGCTCACCAGAAAGGAAGAATCAGCCTCTTAGAGAGAAGTGCTTCCTGACTAATGTGATATCCTTGAAGTTTTGAATAGCACTATTTATTCAAACTTAACTCCATATGAGCTTACAATATTTATAGATATTTCTTCTTCTAATTAGGTTTGACTGCAATAATACTGATCTTTCCAATTGAGTTTTCTCATTGTTTATTCATCGATTTTCTCTCTTTTATTTATTTTATATTTATATATTTATAAATGCTTCTTTTTGCTCCCTTAAGCTATGATGCCTTTTATTTTATATCTTTAATGGAAACAGGAAGACAATCCCAATAACTTCCATTTTTATTATTATTGTTATTATTAATGAGCACACCCAACCATTCCATAACGAGAAAAATCTATTTAGTTGAGTTTCGAAGCCAGCACCTTGGTATTGGAGTGCTAACATGGTATCATGCTAACCACTCCATTACCATGGCTGGTTTTATTTTAATTCCACTCATCTATTCCATTCAAAAACATCAACTTTATGCAACACTGATGGCTATCAAATCAAAGCCAAGCTATGAATTAGTCCTAAATTTTATGTTAGTTTATGAAAGGTATTATGTTAATGCCAACTTCCTTCACGAGTAATTCCTTTCTTCAAGCTTGTACTAATTGTTCCATCCTCTATGTCTGTGATATAACTTTCCATTATTTTTATCTTTCTAACCTTGTTTAGATGGGTAGCTCTTCCAGAGTTGGTTCTCCCTCGGCTGGATGTACTACGTGCTCAAGAGTTCCGATTTCATCCATATCTGATAGATTTGGCATCATCGTTTCTCACAGCTGTCAAACAACACACTGGAGCTACAGTCTTTGTGAGCATCCATGTTCGCAGGGGTGACTATGATGAATATCTTCATTGCAAGCATAATGCATCTCTGGCTCCTGCTGCTTTCTATGAAGAGGCAATGAATCGTTTTCGTCGATACATTAAGGAGAAAGTTGCATTTATCGTAATTAGTGATGATATTGCTTGGTGTCGAGCAAACATAGTAACTCTGCGGAGAGACATATTTGTGGCATGGGATGCAGTTGCAGGATGGAAGGAGAGTACTGAAAACCTTGCTGGGGTCCCTGAAAGTGACCTCGCTCTCATGGCACATTGCAATCATACTGTGCTAGATTATGGTTCATTTGGTACATGGGGTGCCCTTCTGTCTGGTGGCAGGACCATCACATATGGGATTAATGGTTTACTCTCAACATTCGTGGGTGAGACTCTTAATCATTGGGAGATTATTCCATTAGAAAAATTTTATTGAAATACCGCAGTATTTCCTTCATATTAATTAAATGCACACTCTTCCTCAATTATTTTTTCTCTTAATGTCAAAGTTGTTGTGTTTTATTTTTTTTCAAAAAGATTCCATATGTGGATATTTCATGAGTGTGCATATCATTGTGAATATAACTTAAATGAGGTATCATATTTTTCATTGTGAGGGTTATTATATCAGTGGTAAATAAGTTCCTTATTATGAATGTTTCATATATTTAATAATGTTTTCCTGCTCAATTATGACATTCAGTACAAACTTACTCATTTTATAAGCATTTTACTTGAAGATAAAGAACAGTATTATCAGTAGTTACCAATACCACCTGTTGTAAGCATATAGTAAGATACTTACTCTTTAGCATAGGGAATCCAAGTTTTAGTATACAGTGCTCAGGTAATCACTGTTTAATTAGCATAATTTCGTAACTACTCAGAGGAATTTAACAAAGTATTGACTACCCAAAGTATGTACAATTGCATAATCCCTATTGAAAAATTTATTCAGTTACAATGTGGCAAAGATGAGCTTGATTAGCAATTAACAAATCTCAATCGGCTTTCTTTTAGAGCTTTATTCAGGTATAAACTACAGTTAGGGTTTTACAATCTGCAGGATCCTCAAAAAATACCTAATTTTTATTCCCTGGATCACAGGGACATCTTCAGATGATGGCATAATCAATGATGTTTATTTTGGGAAATCACCAAAAAATGTTTCAAGTTGGATTTTATAGCCTTTTAGAATATTATTTCTGCAATTTTGCTTAGACATTTGTGGAAAGATATTTCCACAAAACATCACCTAATTTTGTGAAGTATAATTACTTTTACTCATAAAAATCTAATGGCAATATATTTCCTTTATCTGTAGTTTTAAAAGGTGTTTGTATTTTAGTCATTCTGATGTAATTTAAAATAGTAGGGGCTTCATCAGTTCTGAATCTAGTCCTGATTTCTTCCTTTCTCTCTTGGGGCATTTGGGTAGCCCATTCACCTTCGGTGAAATTGGTAACAGATTTGATTCTCTGTTGAGGACCTAATTAGTAATGTGATTTCAGATGACAAATAACTTTTACCAACTTCTCTCTCTCTCAGTTTTGTTTGTGATTTGTTGAGTAATCAATGATTTAATAGATTCAGTTGGAGCAAAATCAAATTTTTTTCTTCAGAGTTGCACTGAAGAAGATAGTGTTAAAATCTGAAAACTACGTTTCCCAGAGGAATCGTTCATATAAATTAATTCAGTATAGGTTATTTTCAATTGTTTATGCATTTCATTATCATATACATCCTTTACAGTGAAAGAGTATTTATGTTAGTGTTATATTTATTTATAGTATTTATATTTCATATTATACCAAGTCAATTATGAAGATATGAAGCAAATTTAACCCAAAAGCATTAACTGAATTAGCATTTTAAAAATATTATATATATATATATATATATATATATATATATATATATATATATATATATATATATATATATATATATACATATATATATATAGAAATGGTAATATGTAATATCACTTTTATGAGGTGTATAATTATATTAATTCTGTAAACATTTTCTGCATTTTAAAATATATTTCATGGAAAACTGGAGTATTTGTGTATTTTAAAACCTGAATATTTGGATTGCCTAATTTGGTGCCATTAACTCAGCAATAATTGTATGAATGTTAAATAAACTTAAAATAATTTGTTGTTAAATTTAATTTATACAAAGAGTAATTATACGTCAGGGAATAGTCAAACTGTCCACAACATGCTCAAAAGAGGACATTTGTCTACATTAAAATTTTTAGGGTTCTTTAAAATAACATTGATATTCTAGTTACTCGAGTTATCACTGTAAAATAAATGAATACAGTAATAAAGCTTTGAATTTATTTTATATCCATTTATTTGAAATTTCTCCGTTCTCCAAGTGATGAACTAAGCTATTGCATATTTTAGAAGAATCGTGGATCTGTCAATATAACTGGAATGTTCTCTGATTTCTGTTAAGGTTAATAAAACTTTACGCACATAACTTTTATTTGTATTCTTAGTGTATATTATTGAAACTGAGAGATTAAAATTTTACGAATATGTGCCCAAAGTTTGAGAGCCGTGCTCTCGCGTATTGGGTAATATCACTATAGGATATTACCCAATACACGAGAGCACGGCTCTCAAACTTTGGGCACATATTCGTAAAATTTAAATCTCTCAGTTTCAATAAGATAGCAGGCACGATGAAGTAGAAAAATAAGATTGCAAGTCAATGGAGATAGAAGGGTTGTAGATGATTGTTTTTTTTAACTCGGGTTTCATAGAATTTTATGACATATTTCTTTCCGTCCCTTAACATATGGAGAAGACTTAGAACTATATACCGTTATACAAGACTTGTATAACGGCCAAGAAGTTCCTAAACTTCTGCTATGCTATTAGAGAAGTAAGCAAAAAGCAAAGCAGGTCGTTTTAAAAGTGCTCTCGAAATGCATCAAGGCTGTACCATAAAAACACTATACATTCAAAATAACGCAACTGCAATTTAAAGAAACATCTTTCTGCAACTGTTACTATAATACTATTTGAATGATAGTACTGATTTAATAAGCTAATCGTACTGTTAACGTTACTAAGACGTCATAATCTACAATAGGCACATAACGGAGTAATACTTCGGATCCAAGTCCGTCTGCTACTGCATGCGTTGTATCCGTTGTATTAACTCGGATTGACGCAAGTGTCGCTCTTGTAGTTGACCCTCTGTTGTTCATTAAATGAATGACGCCTTCTCAGAGAATTGTATTTAGGTTTTCATATTACTTGCTGGAGATGGTTTTCCTACTCTGGCGTGAAGGAAGAATGTTACTGGATTCTTTTCCGTAGTGGTGATTATAGCCTATAAGATGGCTGAAAATGACTTAATTGGTACTAACCTTTCTTTGGAATCAATGAAAGTGATCGCCGAAAGCATTGGTATAGCCAATTTGCCCGACGAAGCCGCGAAAGAATTAGCAGATGATGTATCTTATCGGTTAAAGCAAGTTATTCAGGTGAATCACTATTTTATTCGGTCTTAAGTAAAGTTTCTGTTTGAGATTGTTTCTTAATCTTGAAAATGTTTTCAAAGGATGCCATAAAGTTTATGCATCATGGAAAAAGGCAAAAATTGACTACTGCGGACATCGACAATTCTTTGAAGATAAAAAACATCGAGGTTAGTTCCACTCCTTCATTGAATTGAAGTTTCAATCATTTCAAATTAATGTTTTCGGTAATATTTGAATGATTTTATTTTCGTGAGCAATATTTTTAATTAATTATTGTGAATGCACCTATATGGATATCGTATAATCTTTATATTTTATCCAACCTCAATCTGTAATTTTAGCCATTGTATGGTTTTCACGCCAAAGACAGCATTCCCTTCCGTTTTGCTTCTGGGGGAGGAAGAGAGCTGCATTTCAACGAAGAAAAAGAAGTTGATCTCAATGAAGTTGCTAGCTCACCGTTACCAAAATTGCCTTTAGATGTAACCCTTCGAGGTAGGATGAATCATGGGCGTCATATTTATATACTGCATGCATAAAAGGATGAGAATTTATACATTACTTTTTAATTTAAATATGGAAAAATTTAATATAGACTTCATTGTTTTATGGCAATCACATGAGCGTAATAGAATTAGATATTGTCCTATCTTGTTCAGTTCCCAAGATTTTCGTGAAAATAATTGTATATAGTGATTCAATAATATATACAAAAGGAAAAGTTTTACACAATGTGCAATATATTTGCAATGTGAACTAATATTATGCCGTTTTGAAAGTGGAAAATTTGTAAGGCATTCATTTTAATTTTTATAAATTCATTTAATATTACACAAACACATGAGGGTTGGAACTTTGATAGTGGCAACACTGCTGTAGGGACGCTATGCAACGGAACCAAATAATGTCGCTTTTACCGCACATTAATTACCAACGGTATGCAACACAGTCATTTGTGAAATTCCTCAGAGTTGCGTGACTTCGGTAGAACGTAATTCTGTTTTCTAAGTTGCGCTTGCATATAAACGCATACTTTTACTATCCACTCCATTAATAATATATCAATTTTCATCTATTATCCAATAGTTATCATTAAGAATGAATGTGAGGAACTATAGATTCATGGATGATGTTGAAAACGTTAAAGTACTTATGTATTTTTCCATTTTTCAAATTAATACTATTTCCCCTCATGTTAATCAACTAGCATATGAGGATCTGACAAAGATGGTGTAGTTGAATTTGTCGAATTAAAACTATTAAATAGTTGTCATATTTTCTAGTGATGGATAAAGCCTGCCTCTTAATACATCTCCTTTCATGAATCATGAAAAAATAATCCTCCGGGATTCCCATAGTAGATATATAATGGTTAATTCAATATGATTGATGTGGAGTTCCACGAAGTCGCGAGTGAAAATATTAATTTTATTCCTTTTTTACGGCAAATATTTCCTTCTTAGTTAAAGTCACCCTCTGTCAAGTGTTTTGATTGGGTAATGGAATCCTTGGAGTTATAAGTAGTTGAACTGTTATAAACTGCTTTTCCCTAATCTGAATTTTCCTCAAAGAAAACTATTAAAGATGATTTCTCCTATTTTTTAAGGTGCGTTGGTTAACATAAGATTATCTTTATGCAATTCATAATCCCTGGATGCTTTTGTTTCTCTAGATTGGCTTATAAGGGTCATATAATATAAAACATATTCTCTCTCTCAGGAATTCATTCATAAATGAACTGAATTCATTCATATGTTTCTGTTGTAATGCAGTGTACAGTGGTAGTTGTGTTATGTAATCTCCTCTGTTTTAAAGATTCTGGTGAAATTTGTTGATTGTTGGTTCCTTGGTTAAATATCAAAATCTTGTGAATGCACTTCTGTCTTTACAAAGACTGAATAGTTTGATTCTGTGACATCTTTCCATTTAATTTGTTCCTTTGTTATTCCACTGCTATTGAGCAGTACAAAGCTTCATCCCTGTGCTTGCCTACTGTTTGTCAATTCTTTTTCACAAGAGCTGATCCATAACAAACCATTCACTTGTTATAAATATTTATGATTAATCTTGATTATTGAATACAGTGAGCCAATTTCAGAGTACTTCATTACACTAGGAGTGAAAGACAAGATTAGTGACTTTGCTTCACATTCTGAAGTTCATGCTTGTAGAGTGCTCCATTTGAGCTATCAACAAAACAGGCGTTGCTAAAAGTATCCTATGACTTCCACATCACTGGCAACGGGTTGTGCACGATGTTAGTGACTATGTTTAAAGACGTTAAAACTTATTATCTCTTTTGTATTAGTTGTAAATAAATAGTTGCTGCCATTTAAGTTGCAACCCTTGTGTGTGTAGGATAAAAAGTAAGTAAGAAAAGTTGCTTCGAACTAAATTTAACATACCTGAATATTCATGGTTTTGAATTCTCTTCAATGTCTAAAAGTATAGTAATGCATTGTTCATTAGCTTTTAATGTGTAGAAATTCTGTTAACTCTGCCTATACAGTATATTTTTTTTTGAGTTCCACTTATGAATTATTTTACTTTTATTTCAGCTCATTGGTTGAGTATTGAGGGCATCCAACCCACAATTCCTGAAAATCCATCTCCAATATCTAAGGAACAGCTTAAGTTGGAGGGTATAGACCCAGCAAGCAAACTTGGAAAGGGTGCTAAGAATGACAGATCGGATTCGGTTCCTGGCAAGCCCACAACAGGGTATAGTAAACATTTCCATGCTTTCTATTTGGATCTTTTTGGTGCTTATTTATATGGCTTAGAGTGAATGGCTAGATTTATTTTTTATATGACATCATTCATTAACCAATAAATTCCAGTCTCATTGGCTTGATTATGATGATTTCATGGTATTAAACATTTTGAAACAAGTGTTTTTATATAAATGAAATTTTTCAATTTGTTAAGAAAGCAATTTACCATCAATGTGTTACAGAAGAGTGCAGAAGTTGAGAAATGTAGAGACTGTGTTGGTAAAACAGCTGGCAACACATGAATTGTCAGTGGAGCAACAGTTGTATTACAAAGAGATCACAGAGGCATGTGTGGGATCAGATGAAGGCAGGAGAGCGGTGAGTATCCAAAGGAGGAGTGGATTATTTTTTATCCAATATTCACACATCTATGACTTAATAGGCAGAGATCAATTTGAAAAGTTAATTTCTGTTTAAAATGGGAGTCTATTTCCAAGTGTTACAAAAATTGAACATTAATTATTGTAGAACAAGGTTTGAGAATTAAATCTCCGTAAAGTTGCTGAAAATTCTTATTTTGCAGTTGCATGCCTATGCAAAATTTGTCTTATATTCTCATTTTTATAATAATAGTAATATTTATTTACTACAAATACTGCTCAAGAAGCAACTGAAAAAAGCCTATATAATCAAAGATAGGCATGCATGCAAACATAGCTTTCTGGTAAAATATAAAATGCATATTTTAATTGAGAATCAAATTAAATCTACATTGTTGAATTAATTAGTGTAATTTAAGCTCAAACTTCACATGTTATGGATACAGGGAATGTTTTACCAGCATTGGGTATACTTCCATGTCCATTAACTCAATGGACATGGAAGTATACAAATAATGTTTATGATCTATAGTACCTCTTGAACTTAAGATTGATATCTCTTGTTGTTTTACAGCAGTTGATTGTATTTTTGAAAACATGAAATATTTTTCCTTCAAATGACAGGAAGCCCTGCAAAGTCTTGCATCAGATCCTGGTCTTCATGAAATGCTTCCAAGAATGAGCACATTTATTGCTGAAGGCGTTCGTGTCAATGTTGTACTAAGTAACCTAGCTTTGCTCATTTATCTCATGAGAATGGTGAAAGCATTGTTAGACAACCACTCTTTGTACCTGGAAAAATATGTAAGTAAATATTAATTATTTATTGAGAGTTTTTATTGTTACATCCTAAAATGGTCAACAAGTTGATTTCTTTTTTAATCTCAATTCTTCATATTTTGGTTCCTTTCAAAATTTCCAATTTTAATTCTGCACTGCTATACATCAAGCTTAATTGATAAAGCTTGATGTATAGCAGTAATTAAATCGTTAATTTGTGAATGTTGCTTTGTTATTGCTGAATTTAATAATAAAGATACTGAATGTTAAATATTGTTGGCAGTTAGCTTTTGTTTTTACATTAGACATATCAAATGATTCATTCAAATGCTGTGATATGAATTTAGTTTGTGAACTCATTTATCATGTATGAGATCCATATTTTTGTGTTTTAGGAAATAGTTAATGCTAAAATTTTTAATCATATAGTGATCTATAAAATCGAAAGAATTTTTGGATGAATGTAATAGATATTTTATATAAATACTAAATTTATTTTCATGACCTTATTGAAGCTTCCAAAAACATTGTGTTATTACTTTCATTATGATTTGATTTAATGTGATTTTTTTAGCTTCATGAATTGATCCCTTCTGTGGCCACCTGCATAGTAAGTCGTCAGCTATGTATGCGTCCTGAAATG
This sequence comes from Pachydiplax longipennis, assembly GCA_036926295.1. NCBI lineage: Eukaryota > Metazoa > Arthropoda > Insecta > Odonata > Libellulidae > Pachydiplax > Pachydiplax longipennis. The sequence goes on along the minus strand of JAVFKF010000012.1, from coordinate 1,051,184 downwards.
GATAATCATTGGGCTCTCAGAGATTTTGCATCTCGATTAATGGCCCAGATCTGCAAAAACTTCAATACATCCACCAATAACATCCAAACACGTGTGACAAGAATGTTCAGTCGAGCATTGCAAGGAGAGAAAATGCCTCTTGCTTCTCTGTATGGTGCATTAGTAGGTGAGAATTTTCTGTTCCACTGAAAATCATTTTCTTCATAAGTTCTTGAAATCATGAATTGTGTATGAACTTGTGTATAGGTTAAGCTGATAATTTTTCAAGCAGTCACAAATGGGATGTATCTTGTTTCTGCTACTATTTCTTGATGAAATCATTCATGACTTTTGGTTTCAGATGGAGAGTAGCATATCCTTCATTTATTTTAATCTGTGTTTACATGTGTGATAATATGAATGGTACTGTAGCATAAGTGATACTAAATAATTGGATTTTCTTAATAGAAATGTGAGGACTCCTCTTTTTCACCACTTTCCAAAGGTTTTGGAAACTAATGGTGTACGGGATGAGAGGACCATATCCCATGACTAGAATAGTGCAAATAGTTTGCTTTATTTCTGAGAAAGGTTTTTATTATTTCGATTTGAAATACGAGGCATGTTTTTTAAGTAAGGTCCATTTGAAAATAAGTACACAACGAATGGTTATTTCAAAAAAGTAAATTTATTTTCAAAAAGTACATACTTTACTCTTATTTTTCGACATAGTTGCCAAGTTTGTTCAAACACTTATCATACCTCTCAACCAATTTTAAAATACCCTCTTCATAAAGACTTGCAGCCTGCTCCGATAACCAAGAGTTCACTGCTGTTTTCACGTCATCGTCATCATCGTAACGCTTGCCACTGAGGTGCTGTTTGAGGTGGAGGAACAGATAGTAATCGCTTGGCGCAAGATCAGGACTGTAGGGTGGATGGTCTAAAACTTCCCAGCCAAAACTTTCCAACAAATTGCGGGTCTGACCTGCAGTGTGAGGTCTTGCATTGTCATGGAGAAGGACAATTCCCTTTGTCAGCATGCCGCGTCTTTTGTTTTGAATCGCTCTGCGTAGCTTTCTCAGGGTTTGACAGTATGCTTCTGCATTGATAGTGGTTCCTCGTTGCATGAAGTCGACCAACAAAACACCATGCCTATCCCAAAACACCGACGCCATGATTTTGCGCTGGGACAGAGTCTGTTTGGCCTTCACCTTTACAGGCGAGTGTGTGTGTCTCCATTCCATGCTCCATTGCTTTGATTCGGGCGTGATATGCGAAACGCATGTTTCGTCACCAGTTACGATCTGACTCAAGAAGCCGTCACCTTCTTCGTGATAACGAGTCAAGAACTTCGTCGCACACTCAAATCTTTGTTTTTTGTGGTCCTCTGTTAGGAGTTTCGGGACCCAACGGGAGCACAGTTTCCTAAACTGTAGGTGTTCAGAAACAATTTTGTAAAGCACTGATCTACACACCTTAGGAAATTCGTTTGATAGACCTGTTATTGTGAAGCGCCTGTTCTCACGAATCCTCGCTTCAACTGAAGCCACCAAATCGTCTGTAATCAAAGAAGGGCGACCGTAGTGGTCCTCATCATGGACGTTGTCACGGCCATCTTTGAATTCTCGTACCCACTTACGCACTTTGCTTTCACTCATAACAGTATCACCGTACACTTCGCAAATCTGTCGATGAATTTCTGCAGCAGTCAGGTTCCTTGCTGACAAAAACCTTATCACTGAGCGAACTTCGCACGTGGCGGGTGAGTTGATAGTCTTAAACATTTTGAAAGCACAGAACAGGATCATACAGGTTAGCAACACAGCTGAAACTGAGCACAGTTGTTCTCAGGGCATGCCGGTACACAACGCACCCGCTCGTTGCGGTATGCGCGTGAAATACTAGTGTGTACAATAAAAAGGATCTTACTTAAAAAACACGCCTCGTAATTCTGGTTCATTTTTTTGATGGACATTTTACCTGACATGAAGGACCACTGGTCCTTGCATGGCAATCGGCTTAGAGCTTTCAAGGGTTGGCATGTTTTTATAGTGAAACAATACTTCTTTGGAAGCTTGTTCTTATGTAAGGAAAATTTGCTGGACATGTGAATGATTATTAGTAGACTCAGTTTGCTACATAGTTGGACTATTTCAGCCATAGCTATAGTTGAATGTTTCAATTTAATTTATTTTTCTATCAGATATTATCATGAGTGTTATATTTTGACCAAGGCTATAAAGAGGTAAGTACATATTTTTATGATGAGAAACCAAAAGTGGTAGTTAGTGTCAGTCTCTATTGGCTTCTTTCGTATTGTTTGACCCCCAACATATTTATCACAATTTCTGTTGTTTAAGTATTTATCATGGAGGTTGGCGATGATTTTTCCTTTGAAACACTTTGAAATTATTCTTAAAAGTTTCAAGCCCCGAAGAAGCAATAATTCTTTAATTTAAATTCAGTTTCATTCTTTACATAGTCTCCTTGTTAGTCACTCTCCAGTAATCCCTTTCATTTGTCCAAATGGTAGTTTACATTGTGTTCTGCAAAATGAGTATTCACAAATGTGATGAGCCCCTCATTCGAAAATAGTCTCTGACCTCCTAGTAAAACATTGATCCTAGGAAGTAGAAAAACATTGCTGTGGTGAATAGGGTGGGTGGTTAATCAATGCAAATCCTGATTCAGGAGTTCTTGCCATTGCAATGGAAGTGTGGGATGATGCCTTTTTGGTCCAGAGAGCACCCAACATGCGATTAACTTTTTCATGCCGAAATCTTTAGTCAATATATGACAAACATACTCTTTTGAGGTGCCCACACCATCTACTATTTCTCTAATCTTAATTTGATGGATGTCTAGTACAATTTGGTGAACTTTTCTGATGTTGGTAATTGCTTTTTTGGACTTCCTAAATGTTCTTTGCCAACCAAGCTAGTATGACCAAGTTTAAATTCAGCTGTCCAAAAGTTCACATTGCAAATAATGGTGCTGAGCTGTAAACAGCAGTCCTTGGCTTATTTGCGTACTTTCCTTTCAGATTTAATGATGGCTAGATATTCAGTCTTTCCATTTTTACAAAACCACAGATATTGATGAATACTTACAACTGTTAAACAGTAACTTAAAAGCCAAACAGCAACATCCAACATGGCTTAAATTATCAGCAATATCTATCAACGCTTGCATAATTTTATTAATATAATATTCTTGATGAATCATGCCATCTTCATGTTGAGGCTTAAAATTTTTGACCTCTCTTATACTAGGCTATGATTCTAGTCAATTAATTTTAATTATAACCACTAGAATTTTGCAAAAGATTATTCTTCAGTATATGGGTCTAAAATAAACATAATTTAACATTTTGAATAGCGCTGAGTTTGAATATTTCAATAGTGCTTGTGTAAAGATCAAGATTAAAACAATATGATTTTTAAGCTTTAAATACTCGGGAGTTTGTGAGATACTTGACTCATTTGTCAAAATTTTCATCCTTAACAATGCTCTGTTAGACATTACTCACAAACATGTAAATACATTAGAAGTCGGTTGTAACCAGTACAGCATATAACAAGTTTCATAAGAAAATATATCCATTGCAGTTACTAATTGTACATCGTTTCTATCATTACGGCACTCTTCCTCAAAGTCAAGCTTGATCATATCTGATCTACTAAAGGACTCGTTCATTTTTAAAATATTTAAATTAAACTTTCCATGATGAATCCTTAAATATTTGCAATAATAAGGGGTTTCCTAATTATTAATTCCATTACATCGCATTACTGAATAATTCACTGTTATCTACAATTGAATCAAATACCTCACTTATTCTATTTTACTTCTATCTCAAAACCTTTGACACCCCAGTTTACCTTACACCTTATTAGAAACAGAGTACAAAAAAGAGTTAATTTTCAAGAAAGATTAGTAATATATATTATGAATACATTTTTTTTAATACTAAAAATTAACATTAAATAAAATAGGCCTCATAGATTTGATTTTAAAAGAAAGAGGTGACCCAAACATGTAGTGTCAAGATTGATAGAACTTTCCCCCTTGCAAAATATGATTTAATAACATGAATAAAGTTAGGTTAGCATTTACTGATATGCCACAAGAGCAGATTTCCTTTCCAATAAATTAAATACAAAAGAAATCCATAAGAAAAGATGTTAATGTAAACATAAGGAACAATAACTGTCAAATTTATGTACCAAAGGAAAGAAAATTTGTAAGACTGTAACATTCTGTAATAAATACAAAAACAGTAAAGTAGCTTGTAACCAGTACCAGTACTAGTGTAACCAGCATATAACAAGAGTTGGGTTAAAGCAAGTGATTTTCTTGGCCGTTGTCCATCTCACAGCAAAAAGGATAGGGAGTTATGCCCATTATAACAAGAGGTTATTTCTGAAGTATCAGTATAATGAGTGCCACATTTCTATATTTGTCTTGCAGTATTCATATCAGTTGACATGAGAGACAAAGTCCGACAAGCAACAGTAATCTGAGGCGCGTTATCTCTTCAAAGACTAGGAAAAAATTAAATGCAAAAATTATTGTCATCTAATGTATGCATTTGTTTCTTACAACTTGCCTCAACCTGCCTTGGCAAAACTTTTTCAGGGAGCTTTGATTAGAGACTTCTTATAGTTTCACTCTCCCCTTCATCCCTTCCTATGTCTCCTGTTTGTATTCGGTGACAACCTGTGTAGTCAGTGCCAGAATTTTTAATTGAGTTTCCATCTTTTCACATGAAATTTTCCATCAAATCTTCTGAAACCAGGATGGGAGGAAATATAGGAGCTAGAAGCAGTGCTGATTCAGAATTCCACCTTTTATATTAGGGGATGCACTTTGATTATGGTTTATGAATCAATGAAATAATATTTTTGATGCGAACATACTTATTTATGCACTCTGAAGCATTTGCTTAGCAATAAAAACCCTACAGTTCTGTTCTGCCCCACTTGCTGCCCTTGGATTGAAGAGACATACATTTAGTATTTGAAATCTGCTGTAATGGGTACTTTTCCAATATTTGTCAGCTCTCGTTATAATGGACTTCTACTAATAATTCATCCCTGTCAAATTTAATGAAAATGATTATGAACTTTATTAAGATTTCAGTATTTCAAAGTTGCAACAAGGAAATTTAATTAACTGAAAGTTTGCAATGGACATTCTAATTGTTTCATTGATAAAAAAGCAAAAAACAATTTTTAAAATATCATTAAATAGAATTAAAAATATCACACTACTAATTGGTATGACAATATCAACTATCTCCTCCCCAAGCTATGTAGTGGTAAATTTACTAAAATGCTTCCTACAGTAATCAAATCTTATATCACTACGCGAATCCCAACCGAGGGATTCTATCATAGCTGAAACACTGCATTTTTAACTCCCTTAACAAATCTAGCTGCCCTACGTTGAACCATCTCAAGGCTGGAAGTTAATCCCACTTCGTGCTGATCCCAAATCACATAGCAGTACTCAAGGAGAGGTTGAATCAGGGAAAAGTATGCTATTTCTTTTACTTTCCATGAGCAACCCCTTGGTATTTTACTAGCTAAACTTAGCACTCTATTTGCTTTGCCTACTACCATTTTGAATATGCTCTTTGAAGGATTAACTTCTACTGAGTGTAATACCTAAATATTTGGTCTGCTAAAAGAGTCATGTAAGGTCATAGAAGAATGTGATAGATGAAAAAAGTATGATTTACATGTTACCTGGGACTCTAACCTGGCTGTGGCAGGTTTAAAAGTTAAAAATAAAAATGAGCATGTAAATCATGTGTTTTTCATCTATCACATACTTTGCTGTTCCGGTTTCTAGGAAATCTGGTATGATGGTGAGTTGGTATCATAGATGTGCATAGGGGTTTGTAGCTATGTTAGATGGAACCTCCATGTCTCATCATAGCAACAGATATTGAGGAAGGTTTGCTCTGTTGTGGTAGCTTCATTGGTTAAAGCAAACACCTGGAAAGTGGGAGGTCAGGGTTCGAGTCCCAGCTGCGGCTGACTTTTTCTCCTTCATTTCTAGGTCATAGAAGAAGTTTAAGTGGTCAAGAGGTAATACTTTAAGTGAATACCAATATTTCCTTATATACTGTAGTGTTTCCCTGCCTTTATGGCCCCACTTTTTGTGTGCTCTAGAAAAGAAGTGTGAGGGTGGTCTGAGAAGTTGCTAACCTAACAAAGATACAAGACATTTTTTCTGAATTTTTTTTTATTTTTCAACATAGTCTCCTTGTAATTCTACACACTTCTCCCACTGATTCTCACATCTGAACTGTAACCCGTCCAAATAGTACTCAGTATTTTTTCTCTGTAAAATAATTGTTCACAAAGGTGAAAGGTGGCCTCTTCATTTGAGAAAAATCTCTGTCCTCTGAGTGCAATTTTTAGACGAGGGAACAAAAAGAAGTCGCTTGGTGCTAGATCTGGTGAGTAAGGCAGATGGTCAAGCAGTTCAAGCCATAATTCGTGGATTTTTGCCATGGCAACCACTGAGGTGTGAGACGGTGCATCGTCTTAGTGAAACAAGATTTTCTTTTTCTGCAAATGTGGCCATTTTTCCTCAAGTTCTGCCTTCAGCTTGTCAAGTAATGATGCTCCTGTAATGGTTTTTTCTTTTTGAAGATGATCAATTAAAATAACTCCATGATATCCCATAAAACAGTTCCCAGTTGAAAAAACAGTTTTTGCTTTTTTTGGAGCCAGTTCCCCCTGTGCAGTCCATTGTTTGGACTGTATTTTTGTTTCTGGTGTATAATGGTGTATCCAAGTTTCATCTACAGTAATTAATCAGCACGAAACCTTGGATTTATTGTGCCCAAACTGCACCAACAGTGGGTTGGAAATGTTCATTCGAACACGTTTTTGGTCTAACTTGAGCAAACGCGACACCCAACGCGGGGACAGCTTTCTCATGCCTAAATGTTGATTTAATATGTGACAAACACGTTCTTTTGACATGTCCATAACCTCTGCTATCTCCCTCACTTTAATTCGGTGGTTGTCTAGCACCATTTGTTGCACTTTGGCGTTGTTTTCGTTGGTAGTCGCAGTTTTTGGGTGTCCTGTACGTTCATCGTCTCCCAAGCTCTTACGGCCACGTTTAAATTCAGCTGCCCAAAATTTCACTGTGGTAAATGATGCTGCAGAGTCCCCATACACAGAATCCAACTCATCTTTGATTTGCGTAAGCGTATTGCCTTTCAAAAACATATTTAATGACAGCTCGATACTCAATTTCGTTCATTTTCACAAAAACACATCAACTCACTCAAACGACTGTTACATCACAACTGCACATCCAAAATGGCTGAAACTTTGGTGAGTAACTGTCAACAAATGAACGAATAAATTCACTAGATTTTATTTAAGAGTGCTGCCATCTTCATGTTGAGGTCGGAAACTTTTCAGACTACCCTCGTAATGCCAGTATGCTACTACTTTTTTTACTGTTTGATATGATTTGCTTTACATGTTTGTAGTTTTTGATGAAATTCAATGAAACTATTAGAAAATTTCTTTTCAGTTACAAAAGTTATTGTAAAATGGCAAGGGAATGAAACTAAACAACTTTTCCCACCATACAGGAGTGTCTCATTGATTGGGAAGCATTGCTGTAAAGTATTTCAAGTAAAAAAAGAAGGCAATCCTGTTCTATTTATGTGTGTAAATGAAGTAAATATTAATTAATAGCTTGATTTGGTATTTGTGTATTCTACGTAATGCTGTAAAAATATTCTTACTAAAGATTTGCAAGTGATCTTCATCTATAATTTTGGGACCATGAGTCAAAAATTGGTGGAATTACTCTTATATCTAGTTTTATTTTAAACTGAAACTGAAATCATTTTCATCTACAGGTGCTGTGATTTTTCTCTCCTTGATTTATTAAGATTGGTAAACTTTAGAAGTTATTTCTGTGAATAAATAATAAATGTTAAAATTTAAAATTTTGTTTTATTTTTACGAGTTTGAAGCTTTTAATTCTTATTAATTTTTATTGTCTTGTCTATATCTTTCATACTTTTCATTAATTTCATTTTGCCTTTTTATTTTATCCAGGCCTTGCTGAATTAGGACCAGAAGTGATGAAGGCTTTTATAGTTCCAAAGTTGAAAACTGTTTCAGAGAGACTGGAAACCTGTCTTGAAGGTCCGCTTCTCAGTAATGTGGACAAAATAGCTGCTGGTCATGTAAAACTCCTACTAGTGGTATGTTCTTACTTCAGTTCTATTTAGAGATTAGGAAGGCCACTGTAGGTCATGAGCCCTTGTTTATCAAATTTGGATTGTTTTCTTGTTTTACTCTAGATTCAAGAAAAGCTTGTGATACTTTCATAGAAAATCATTGGATGCAGGATTGGATTTACAGTGTAATTTAACTTTGTTCTTGATAAATCTCTCAATGAATAATGTACAATTCCCTGATAGTAAATTATACCAAAAATTAAAATTCTCCTGGAGTGAGTGTTTAAAAATAAATTTTAAGGTGCTACAGTATCATGGTATTTATTACTTATTATTGGAATAGCTACCCAGAAAGTGGCTTTAAGTCCCAGTCAAGTCAGTATTTTTTACTTCTCGTACAATCATAGTATTTATTATCAGCTATTATTGTTATCATCATCAATATTGAAACAATCTAGCAACCATAAATTATCAGTACAATCTATTGACTTATCAACTGTCAACTTAATGATGAAAGACCCCAATCACATATTTATTAGCAATCATTTAACTTGTAATTGTGAAGTGATGATGATAGAAATATAATGATAATTTCTAGAGACATGAAAAAGTATTGTTTAGTGTTAACTTAATGGTGTTCAATGAGTAGTTTTTCATTTGTGTTTATTAAGGTACATTTTCTTGTACTCGTTGCAGAAAGTACTCCCTCCACTGCTAAAAGTTATGCGACAGCCTCCAGACATTGTGGAAGAGTATAAGGCTGAGTATGGATACTTGGGTCCAGCACTGCATGCTGCTGTTATTAAGGCCAGGTCACAACCTCCACCACCAACTGCTCCAGTGGCGTCTGGTACGTCATCATCAATGACTGGAAATTCTGTTGTTTCTAATCAAAATCAAACAGTATCTTCCCAGTCAGGCATCATAGGTCGCAACCTCTGCATACTGCAGGAACATTGGGAGAGACGTCTGGTACGTCATCATCAATGACAAGATAGTGTGTTGTTACAAATATATATTGCAAGTGTTTTAAAACTGTCGTCGCTTCTTGCTGCCCAATTTCCATTTATGTCTTAAGCCCGTCTCATAGTAGTCCTCATGATATCATTGCTTCAGTCACTTCTCTCTAAGTTCTTGCCAGTTGTCCTTGATTTCTTCTTTCTTTTCCTTTAAACGTGTCTGTGTCATCTGGTATCTTCCATTGACCATTTCCTGGTGACCAAATCACCTTAGACAGTTTCTCACTATGATATCATAGTTGTCTGCTCCCCTTTACTTGTAATCATTTGTTTGAGCAAACTGGATGTGCCACTACTCCTTACTTTACTTCCAACTTTTCTCTACTATATTATATCTGTTCCAGGACTGACATTTACTTAGATTTTTATATTGTACAGAGCAGAGTTAACCTGTCATATCACTCTGTTCATGTGGTCTATCTCATTATTAGCATTGTATGGCTCTTAATACTGATCAGTATGGTAATCCCAGATATTTGTGACCTTTACTTCCTTTCTTCATTCCTGTTGCAATATCTAAATCCTGTATTCTGTCATTTCTTTCTTTCAGGTATTCTTGTGTTGCTAAATTAGTCTCTAATATCCAAAAGCCACATTCTTCTGTAAAGTTTTTTTCTGAAGAAACAGGAAGTAGCCTAATAAATTTAAGTATTTTATTGAAAGTAGCAAAGTATAGTGCCATTGAGGCCCTTGGCAAGAGACTTGTATACCTAGTTATAAATCCACCCCAGGTTGAAAATGATCTTCAGTCATATTTCCATCTACCACACTTTAAAGAAATTGAGCTCTCTTTTCTGTATCTACCATTTCCTTGCAGTTATTCAATTCCTTCAAATTGATTCCTGCTGTCTTATTACCTCTCCATTTTGTTTTTAGGATCTTCCAGGCTTATTCATCTGAAGGTTTCCAAATATTTTCAATCTTGTCCCGTGCATTTTCCTTTGCTGTCTGATTCAGCTTCTGTACTTATAGTGAAACCTGTATTAAGTGGCCACCCCAGGGTACGTAAAATAATTGCTGCTTAAGGAGGTGACCGCTGAAAGCAGGTAAAATTTTTCCAGCCTGTCCACAAAATGGAAGAATTTAAACAGATATCTTTTGTATATAAACTTTTAAATGCATTACTACTAAAGGTACTTTTAATTACGAAATATATTATCATTCACAAAAAAGTCTTTTAAAGTTAACTGTTTTGAATTTGAACATTTTTTCTTTGCAGCGCAATGTTGAAGGAAATATATTAATTTTTCTAATTGCTCTATTGTGTTCCCCCAAACTGCTGATCTATTCTTTTGCTGACAGACCGCATACATCGAAGGTTACCAAGTCCATCAACCAATGATAAAGATGGTTCATCTTTATCAGATTCATCTCCACTTTCTATTCTGATATCTGCTGTTTTGCGTTATTTGAGTGCACTAGCTGTTGCGAAGAATAATGTGGAAGGAAATTACTCATCTACATATGATTAAATAATTTATAAACATTGGAAAATCCCTCTAAAATCGATCTAACTAAATATCTATGCATGAATTTGGATCGTACTTTTCAAAGGATTTTTCAAACATTGGCAATAATTATTGAAATACTTTCAATGCTTCAGTGAAGATAGGAATACTACCTCATCAATATTGTTCATTGTTTTTTCTATTTCTTATCGCTCATGAACTAAGAATAATTTTGGATTATGTTGATACTCTTCAGTCAGTCTAGCCTCCCAGTCTCCAGTCAGGTTGTCATAGAATTCAGTTAGTATCATTTCTTCTTCCACTTTGTATGATGTCCCAAGAACTTTCGCTATTGACTGCAATTCTTAGCTCTCATATTCTTGAAGTTTTTCCTCCTTGGTGCTATTGATAATGGTGCCACTTTTTTTGGAGCACTTTAATTGTAATCTCATTCCATTCTATGGCAAAAGTGACCAAGACAGAGCATCATGGTTATTAACAAGCTTCTGTAAATCTGAGAGACTTTCAGCTTTGTCCATTCTTTAAACAAAAGATTGAAGAACTTGCTTTCGATACTGGAGTTTAAATGACTGTTTAATTCCTTGGTTTAGAAACTGTAATTTGGTGGTGGTGTTTGGTTGTAAAACATAAACTTTACATTTGACTGGCATATGTCTGAATGACACGGGCATTGTCAAGCAGAGGTATCACCTTCTGCTTCTCAGAGACCATCCTTAAATTGAAATCTTTTAAATATGATTCAAAACTGCTGATGTCATCCTTGCCCTTCTATTGAATGAAGAAACCATATAGGCTGTCCCTTAGACTGCACCTTGCTCTAATGCTGTGAATAAGAGACCGGCCCTCTGCTATAGCAGAATTCTTTCATTAGTGTTTGAAAAGAAAACGGAAATCCCTGAGATCGAAAAAGTTTTCTGGCCTCAGAAGTAGTAGCATCTGGCTTAAGATAGGGTGACCACTGGCCTTTGAGGAAGGTGGCTACTGAAATGAGGGAATTTTTATATTGCTTGTATGGGGAATTCATTCCATTCTGAAAAAAATGGCCGCTTACTGAGGTGACTGTTGAGGCAGGTTTCACTGTATTTCCTTTTATTCGTATTCCCTAGATTAGTTTCTTCCTGTGGCTCTTGTATATAGTCTTTTTCTCTTCCACTTTCTTTCCTACTTCATCACGTTCTATTTTTCTTAATTATCGTTTTTATTTGCTTTGTTTTTAATGCTGTCTTTGATCATTTTCTCCACTGCTTTATATAATCCCCTTCTCAACTTAACAGATTATGCTGTGTAATCATATATATATATATATCTCCCTTCTCTTTCAACAGATCATTTTGTTATTCTTAAAAGGTCTTTAAAATAGGTTGTTTTTTGTCTTACTTCATCTCTCTCATCTTTTTCTAAATGAGAAACAGCCCTCTATGGCATCCCCTTCATCTGCCCTCTTCACCATTGAGATGCACAACTTCATCTATTCTAAAGACCTGTTCTTCTGTAAACTTAGACATGGACCCTATTATCTGGTGATAAAACCTTACATCGGTGTTGTCATCTTTCCCTTTCAACATGGCTTCAGCAGGATGACATTGTAGGATGGACCAAGTTCCTGTCCAGAGATCCTGATCATAGTTTTGTCAAATTTGCACATTTTCAATGAGCTAAATATAATAGAAGGAATTTCAGACAACCATATATAAATAAAATTGTTTTGAGGCGTTTCTCTTTGCAGGAGACTATTCAAAATCACAGCGTTTGCGTTTGAAGTACTTTTCTATAGAATGGTGACAGAAGCGTTTGAAATCCTTCTTTCGTAAGGTTCACTGTTTCTCTAGTGGTCCTTGGTTCGATGCAAGAGGGTCATTCCGATTCCACCATGCATTTACAACGGGAAAAACGGAATCTTATTTTAGGACCTTCCCGATAAGATATTGAATCGAAACTTTTGAATTAGTGAGAATGGCACTCATCAAATATTAATTTGCTATTCCCTCTCACGGAAGGGTCCTGAGTTCGACGCTAGGCGGTCTTTTACTCGAATTTTTGCAATCTGTTTTGAGGCCGTTCTCGATGCGATACAGCAATCAAAATGACGGTGTTTGCAGATGAGATGGTCTTCCATAGTATCAAAGGAAGAAATGTTAGCAAATGACCGTGTGTTCGACGCCAGGTGGGTTCGAAAAGCTTCCGTATGAAATGCATTGCTGAAATCTTGGATGATTTTTTTAAATGCCTTCCCGATAAGCTGGAAAGATAAAACCTGGAATGGTGACAGAGGCGTTTGAGAACATTCTTTCATGAGGGTCAACTTTTCTCCTGTGGTCCTTGGTTCGATGCAAGAGGGTCATTCTGATTCCACCATGCATTTCAAACGGGAATAACGGAATCTTATTTTAGGACCTTCCCGATAAGATACTGAATTGAAACTTTGAAACACGTCAGAGTGGCACTTATCTAAGATTCGTATGCCATTGTCTCTCACAATCGGGTCCTGTGTTCGACGCCAGGCGGTCATTTACGCAAATTTTTTAAAACTGTTTTGTGGCCTTTCTCAATGCAGGAGACTATTCAAAATCACAGCCTTTGCGTTTGAAGTAATTTTCTATAGAACCAGTGGAAGAAAGGTTACATATGACTGTGAGTTCGATGCCAGATGGATGAAAAATTCTCACGTTCGAAATGCACTGCGGCTTTTTTTAAGAATTTTGCTGGATAAGCTTCGAAGATGACACCCGTAAGGGAAACTTATTGTAAATTTTCACCAATTAGCTTGCAGTATGCAAGCAACTTTTACTCGTATATATATATGTATATATATATATATATATATATATATATATATATATATATATATATACATACATATATACATACATATATATACAAGCTATCCATTGAATACAGTATCATACCAAGTACTGCCTCAGTTCAAATTTAAAACTTCGCGCCAAAGACCGCCTGGCGGTTTAAAAAATCCGCGCAATGCATTCTTATGGGAAAATTGCGATTTTTGGGAATTTCTGGCATCGAACTCATGATAGCTAGCGTTGATGTCTGCATTATTCTGGCATCTAGAGTGTAGGGCCAGAACGTCGAAAAAATCTTAAGTCGATGGAACATGGTCAGAATTCGTATCCCCTATATCTATATATATATATAGGTATATCCGGAGAGTTAGCTATATATAATAGATATATATATATATATATATAGATATATATATATGTACATATATACATACATACATACATATATATATATATATATATATATTACATTCTGATGTGACATCAGTGAAATTCTGACCTGTTCCAAAGTTTCAATTCAGTATCTTATCGGGAAGGTCCTAAAATAAGATTATGCTATCCCACTTTGAAGTACACAGTGGAATAGAAATGACGCTCAGGCATGGAACCAAGAACCATCAGAGGAACTGCGAACAGCGTATATGAAACATATGAATTGCTTTTATGTACATTCCGTTGTGCATAGGAGGCAAAGTTTTTACACGTGTGGATGAAGAGGCTAGAGAAGATCCGAGTAGACTATGAAATTGAGCAACAGAAATACAAAGAGGTTTGAAAATTGGTTAAGGAGGAGGAGTTTCAGGAAAAAAAGTCTAAATCCCTTTTTGAGAAGTATGAGTATCAATGAAGTGAGGAGCTTAAGTATTTGGGTCCTTAGGAAGGGATCAGAAGGAATTTACGTCATATGTCTGAGAATCTCGAGGAGGTCAGTCTTCAGTATCTAGCCTTGTTAATGATGAGGGACTAACAGTTAGTGATTCAGTAGGTAAAGCAAACTTATTTAACCCTTTCGAGACTGTTGTCGGCTATAGACGACGGTACTTTTCCTTCGCTTAACTACTGTTGTCGGCTATAGACGACGGCATTTTTCCTACGCAGAAGCACGGCTGTCGTGTATAGACGACGCAGGTATAAATCGCGGGTTGATGCAGTTTCAGAGGATTGGGGTATTATAAACTTACCATTCTGACCCTTTTCTGAGGGATTTCTGGCCTTTCCTTCTGCACCGCACAAAGGAAACTCAGCCCCTGGGGTCATTTATAACCCTTTTCGCAGTATGGTGCCGCAGAAAATTAAATCTCATTGCAATAATTTTGCGAAACAATTGTTTTAGCAGTAATTGTCAAAATCACATTAGATATTAAAATCTCGCTCTTTGCTGACTATGTACAACTTTTAAACGAAATTCTACTGTTAATATTAAGGTTTTTAGTATACTACCATGTAAAAATCATGAAATAGTCACTGATGTTTTGATATGACTGCAAAGAATATTTCTCATCCTATATAGTATCCAAATAGTATAGTAGAATAGTATCCAAAGTGGTAGGGGAATAACAATAGAGCCCTTTCTGCTTATTTAAGAAATTCAAGGAAATTCATTGATGGAGTATTCAGTGGAAAAGTTTCAAGGAGAGAAAACAACAAAACATCTCACTACTGAGATATCTGAAAGGAATGGTGTGCTTCTAATGTGCATGTTCTAGGAAAAAAAGATGGGACTCAACGGCTAAGAGAACAATTCAAAGAATTGCAAGCTGAATGGTAGGCTGGGACCTTTGATGCATTTCCTAAGGATTAAGAAAGAATTTAGCGTTGAATTAGGAAAAAC
Source organism: Pachydiplax longipennis (assembly GCA_036926295.1). Classification (NCBI taxonomy): domain Eukaryota; kingdom Metazoa; phylum Arthropoda; class Insecta; order Odonata; family Libellulidae; genus Pachydiplax; species Pachydiplax longipennis. The sequence continues at coordinate 1,035,855 of JAVFKF010000012.1, read as the reverse complement.
CCGCTAAACAGATAAGTGCCTGTTTCATAAATACATCTACACTCTGTGTAAGGAGGAAAATATAAGACATGAATGTTCTGTACATAACAGAATTTCAAACATGGAATAGCATATGAGACCAGACGAAGAAAATAAGGCAAAGTGAAATTAAATTAATAGAGATGAAATACATCGTAATATAATTATACTATCAGAATTACTTTATAATAATTCTTCAACGAGTGCATTTTTATGCATTCTACTGCAGTAAACATCTGCGTCGAAAAAACCTTCAAAAACAATACTGTACCTTGCATGTGCTTGAATTTGCAAAAGAAATTAGAAAGATGGAATGTATTTCAAAATTATCAGAGGAAATCCAAGATGCATCATTGCCATTATAGCAGTATACTGAATTCCTTAAGTTCCAAATTCATAGTAACAACTAATGCTAAAAAGTACTCTTTGGCAAAGCGACAGCAATAACATTTAGTTAGCTGTGGCACCATGCTGTGAGAGGGAAGGTTAATTACCCGGCGACGGTTTTCCCCCGATTGCGGTTGCCGAGGAAGGAGCCCCGCTTAGGACTAAGAAGGGTTCAATCCTATACCTGACACCATCTGAGTCGAAAAATGCTTCCATGTCCAGGAGAAGTAAGAGTATAAGGCCGTCTCGAAAGGGTTAATCAACATTACTAGAGAAGCTTTACTTCAGACAATGGACGCACAAACGATTTTTTTATGAGGGTTGATTCAAGAATGGGGCCAATTGAGTTGTCAGTGGATGGAATAGGAAAGCTGTTGCTACTGGTTTACAAGAGGAAAGAGCATATACTAGAAGGTATACCATCGCTCGTTATTCAAACACTAGCGGATGAGCCTTCTCCCTTTCTTAACGTATTTTATGGAAAACTTTGGCCAGTTAGCCAAAATGAAATTGCCGTGGAAGTGTACGAAATGTTCTTTCATTCACTGCATATTCTAGGTGATAAAGGGTGAATGTCAGTATGATTTTCCTAAGGGTAGGTCATGCGATGCCCAATTACCCTTTTTGTGAACAACTTAGTTAAGGCAGCTGATAAATGTATAAGCACCGATGCAGTATTTTTAGATTTTAGATAAGCTTTTGATAGAATGTCACATGTAAAAATAATTCATAAATTGATGGCTTATGGGATTCATCAACAAGTTGTTGAATAGATAAAAAAATTTCAAGTTGCAGCGAGTTGCATTGGACGGAATTTTATGTGATGAGGTTTGCATCACATCTGGTGTTCCACAGGGTTGTGTATTAGATCTGATTCTGTTCTTAATTTATGTTAATGGTATAGTGGATAATGTTCAATGTAAGGTTAGGGTATTCGCAGATAATACTGTTATTTATAGAGAGATTGCAAGTCCAGATGACATTGTTTGCTTACAGAATGATCTGAGTGTTATTTCATGCTGGTGCAGAGAATGGCAGTTAGACTTGAATGTCAAGAAGTGTGTAACTATGAATTTTACAGGTTCTACTAATGTTACCCGAGTACCCTATAATATTTCTGGATATCTGTTATAGTTTGTGAGGCATCCTAAATATTTAGGTATTACACTCAGTAGAAGTTAATCCTTCAAAGAGCATATTCAAAATGGTAGTAGGCAAAGCAAATAGAGTGCTAAGTTTAGCTAGTAAAATACCAAGGGGTTGCTCATGGAAAGTAAAAGAAATAGCATACTTTTCCCTGATTCAACCTCTCCTTGAGTACTGCTATGTGATTTGGGATCAGCACGAAGTGGGATTAACTTCCAGCCTTGAGATGGTTCAACGTAGGGCAGCTAGATTTGTTAAGGGAGTTAAAAATGCAGTGTTTCAGCTATGATAGAATCCCTCGGTTGGGATTCGCGTAGTGATATAAGATTTGATTACTGTAGGAAGCATTTTAGTAAATTTACCACTACATAGCTTGGGGAGGAGATAGTTGATATTGTCATACCAATTAGTAGTGTGATATTTTTAATTCTATTTAATGATATTTTAAAAATTGTTTTTTGCTTTTTTATCAATGAAACAATTAGAATGTCCATTGCAAACTTTCAGTTAATTAAATTTCCTTGTTGCAACTTTGAAATACTGAAATCTTAATAAAGTTCATAATCATTTTCATTAAATTTGACAGGGATGAATTATTAGTAGAAGTCCATTATAACGAGAGCTGACAAATATTGGAAAAGTACCCATTACAGCAGATTTCAAATACTAAATGTATGTCTCTTCAATCCAAGGGCAGCAAGTGGGGCAGAACAGAACTGTAGGGTTTTTATTGCTAAGCAAATGCTTCAGAGTGCATAAATAAGTATGTTCGCATCAAAAATATTATTTCATTGATTCATAAACCATAATCAAAGTGCATCCCCTAATATAAAAGGTGGAATTCTGAATCAGCACTGCTTCTAGCTCCTATATTTCCTCCCATCCTGGTTTCAGAAGATTTGATGGAAAATTTCATGTGAAAAGATGGAAACTCAATTAAAAATTCTGGCACTGACTACACAGGTTGTCACCGAATACAAACAGGAGACATAGGAAGGGATGAAGGGGAGAGTGAAACTATAAGAAGTCTCTAATCAAAGCTCCCTGAAAAAGTTTTGCCAAGGCAGGTTGAGGCAAGTTGTAAGAAACAAATGCATACATTAGATGACAATAATTTTTGCATTTAATTTTTTCCTAGTCTTTGAAGAGATAACGCGCCTCAGATTACTGTTGCTTGTCGGACTTTGTCTCTCATGTCAACTGATATGAATACTGCAAGACAAATATAGAAATGTGGCACTCATTATACTGATACTTCAGAAATAACCTCTTGTTATAATGGGCATAACTCCCTATCCTTTTTGCTGTGAGATGGACAACGGCCAAGAAAATCACTTGCTTTAACCCAACTCTTGTTATATGCTGGTTACACTAGTACTGGTACTGGTTACAAGCTACTTTACTGTTTTTGTATTTATTACAGAATGTTACAGTCTTACAAATTTTCTTTCCTTTGGTACATAAATTTGACAGTTATTGTTCCTTATGTTTACATTAACATCTTTTCTTATGGATTTCTTTTGTATTTAATTTATTGGAAAGGAAATCTGCTCTTGTGGCATATCAGTAAATGCTAACCTAACTTTATTCATGTTATTAAATCATATTTTGCAAGGGGGAAAGTTCTATCAATCTTGACACTACATGTTTGGGTCACCTCTTTCTTTTAAAATCAAATCTATGAGGCCTATTTTATTTAATGTTAATTTTTAGTATTAAAAAAAATGTATTCATAATATATATTACTAATCTTTCTTGAAAATTAACTCTTTTTTGTACTCTGTTTCTAATAAGGTGTAAGGTAAACTGGGGTGTCAAAGGTTTTGAGATAGAAGTAAAATAGAATAAGTGAGGTATTTGATTCAATTGTAGATAACAGTGAATTATTCAGTAATGCGATGTAATGGAATTAATAATTAGGAAACCCCTTATTATTGCAAATATTTAAGGATTCATCATGGAAAGTTTAATTTAAATATTTTAAAAATGAACGAGTCCTTTAGTAGATCAGATATGATCAAGCTTGACTTTGAGGAAGAGTGCCGTAATGATAGAAACGATGTACAATTAGTAACTGCAATGGATATATTTTCTTATGAAACTAGTGGCCTTAATACACTATGTCTGTGGAAGTTACAAAGTGTACATTGTTACATCCTTTGATGGATGTTAACCTCAAGAAATATGTTTACCTCGGATTATAAAATAATTTCCTGTGATGAGGAGCTTAAAACACTGTTGAGATCCTTGCAATGGAATGGAGTCACTAAAGAGGAAATACTCCACATTTACTTAAAAAATAACTTTCTAAGATGTTTTATGAAACATTACATGATCAGCATATAATTTGTTTGACCCATTCATCCCTTATGTCTCTTCAGAAAAGGTGGATTTCTATATATCTGTCATGTCTTTGTACCAATACTCTATGCTGAGGGAACTTTTTTTTTCTTTTTGTTCCTATTTAAATTGTGAAATCTCCAAGTTGCTAGATATTAAAGTAGATAGTGAACTATCATTTATCAAAATGCATGTCAGTGATTATGGCTTACCTTGCAATCATATTTGGCCAAGTTCAAATGAAATGAAAAACAAGACTTTACTTGAAAGAAAAGACTTCACTAATAAGTACATTTTATTAGTGAAATAAGTCAATATTTGGCAATCATATTTGGCCAAGTTCAAATGAAATGAAAAACAAGACTTTACTTGAAAGAAAAGACTTCACTAATAAGTACATTTTATTAGTGAAATAAGTCAAGCATTGTTTTCCATTTCATTTTAAATAAGGACAAATTCCACCATATATTGCTGGATTTAGTTGCCTAATTATATTTAGCTTAGATTTTGGATCCTCAAAAGCATTACTATCTCACCCAAAAATCTATTATATTGCCTGCATTTATAGTGTGACTCAAGATTTTTTCAGACTCGTTTTTGAAAGTCAAATTATTTCCTAGAGTCTATAGCATAGTATGTAATAACTTGGATTGTAAGGGTAATTTACTCTTAAAACATGAATTGACTGCAAATTACTCATATGGTTGCTAATTTAAATGTTAATAGTAGTAGTAGTATTGTTAAAAGTGCTTGGGCAGCTTTAATTTTGCTCATGAGCTCTCACCAGGAATCGAACCTGGGACCACTATCACTAAGTACATTGAAGTTAAACATGCTGTCCACATGGCTATCTGGGAACCCAAATTTAAATGTTAGTTTAAGTAAAGGAAAAGATAACTAACTGACCATATAGACTTCATCTCGTATATGTTTAATTTCTAAAACTACTTTGCATATTGCATACTGAGGCCTTCATTCTTATTTATCTTGAATTTAAGATGGTTAGAGCTTCTCTGCCATCAAGTTAGTAATTTTCCAGGAATATTTATCTCCTTTTATTCGATTTATCCTATTATTTATTTATGTATTTATCCTGGTGAATGTTTGAACAAGATTTTTCCTCAATCAAGATAATTCTCAGTGCATGTGATCTCATAAATTAAACAGTCATCTCTCAAACATTTTGGATGTATCTCACTGAAAGGAAGAATAAGGGGATGAATACAATTTTGAAATTTAACAATTTCCTGTTCAAGAGAATGTGATGATATTTTATTTTCTTCAAAATTTGTATTGTTAATGTTTTAAGAGCATATACTTCTCAAGTATAGATCATTATTAGATTATATAAGAAGCAAGAATAATGCTGTTAGCCTAAATGTACTAATGTTATTGGATATAAGGCTCATCTTCATCATCATTTGGGTTTTCATTCTTTCATCTCTGTCCATTTGGATTTGGAGGTGATTATACCTTTTTTGCACAGAGTTTATATAATAAGTCACTGTAGTGATATACATGTTTGAGCACATCAACCCCTTTCCCAAAAATTATGGTCGTAGTCATAGAACTTTTGGATGGACTTCAATTTTATTGTGTTTTATACTAATGTCTTAGATGAAAGGAATACAGTTATGCTTGAACTAACTGCATGGAAGTGAGAGCCTGCCTGTTGTTTGCATGCATTAAATGCTAATAAGAAACTGAAGTACAGAAAATGGAAGGATTTTGGATTCATTGTAAAAATGTTGAACATGGGTGTGTATGAGAAAAAATATCTTTTTTCTTGGCTCTTAGATCAAAATATTGTCCTCTTTTATTTTTGCTGCATTTTTGTTTATTTTTCATGTGAAGTCCATCAAATTTAAAATTACTGTCACTTATGCTACTCAGTGAGATGAGGTCTAGCTGTGGACTTTGAAAGAAACGTGGATAACTCTCATGTGATGGAATTATTCAGATCTGATTCACAAATCAATAATAGCCATTCTTTACCTATTAAACTTAGAGTTATTTTGTGACTTGAATTATTTTGGTTAAGTTTGGGCTGGATATCTATAATTGCCTCAGTTTTCCATTACACAAGTATCAAAATTATTCCTGGACATTATGCTAATGAATTTACATTTATGGTAATAAATAAGTTGGTATATTATTAGTAGTATTTTTTCCATTGTGTATATTCTCCCATGACTTTTTGAATCTTTTTGCAAACAGTCATTACTTCTTTAGAGATTTCCTTTAAAAATTATAAACTTGTCTTAAAACTGTGTAAGATTGTAATTTTGTTCAATTCCATATAATGAGAGTTATCTGTGTCATAGGACTGTATGCTGCATGATTCACAAACTTCTATTACTTAAATTAACCTTTGCAAAACTCTAAGAATGAGTCAAATAATGCATATGCTTTTTACTTTTGTAAAAAAATGCCTCTTTGGTCTGCTGAAGCTGCCACTTGCTGGAATCGTTTTGGTACTGCCCTCTTCTAGCTTTCTGTCTGTTCCTATACTACTCACACAATTTCTCTGGTTTCAAATAGCTATCAAGCAAATCAGTAAACTGCCTGGGTTTTCAGTCGGAGCAACTTCAGTCAGTAACGCGACCCAGCAGATGCAGCAGCAAGGGACAAGGACCATAGTTGTCGGTGGTGCTGGGACTGGGGTCAGTGGTGGTGTCATGGGAAGTCAAGGGGCTCGCACTGTCCAGGCGCAAGGAGGATCTCAGAAGTATGTGATTGTAACCTCTAGGCCTTCCACTCCAAGTCAAGTAAGTTATTCATGAGAATTACAGCTAAACCTGTTTAACTGTCGGTTGCGCAAACGTTCTGCTATTCATTCCCATAAAGCTATGGAACTCATAAGGAGATTGTGGTTGCAGGATACAATGGACCTCTAAACCAATCTCTTGATAGTTATTGGTTTGAGCACGTAGTTGTAAAAATAACCGGTAGATGACACTACTGTCATGTTGATAGCAATGTAAACAAAGTAATCACATAATTCTTCATCATTCAAGTAGAAGTTTGTGAAATTACCAACATATACTGCTGTAGGAATTAAGGATCAGCATTCAAATTCAACTTCATGAACGCTATCAAGCAAAATTAATGCTCCCATTCCTCAAGTATAGTAAAATATTTTCAGTGAAATGAAAAACTTATATTTTGTATTCATTTGACAATATGTTTATACTAGTAGCAAACAAATTTTGCAAGAAGACCAACAAGAGGATGTAAGGAATGAAAATTGAGTTCATTAACTTGAAATATTAAGTTGATATACAAATAATCAGAAAATGAATGGATGTGACAATATGAAGAAAGTGTCCTTGGTAATAACAAAATAAGAAACTTTATACTTCCTCGGAAGTGTAACCAGTTGTGATAATAAACCATCTGTGGAAATTACATAAGTATCTCATTTTGTTAATATGTCATTCCAGAAAGTCACGCCTTTGCATTTCATCATTGGTAATAACATTAAGAAATCATACAAGCTCATTACTGAGATTTTCATAAGGATAAATATTTGTAAACTTATGATAATCAATTGATTTTCAACACAGCCACGGAAAGTTAAGATAATATCTTATATATAATTAGCGGTGTATCCATCTGTCCATCCCCCCTTTTATTTTTTAATTATTTGTCCTAGAGCCATGAGACAAACTGCATTCTATTTCTAATATGCTGAAAGCCCCACAAAAACTATTTTCATCTTTATGAAGGATCGGGTTCGAACCCAGGACTCCATAATTCGTTTCCATAAGGAATGCACGTAAAGTTCATTTTTGCACCCTGCAGGCTTTGTTACTATTACAGAATTAAATTGGAAATAATGGTCCTACAAAGTCAAATAAAGTGCCAAACGAAAGTAAATTAAATAAAGAATCTTATTATTATCGTAAAATACCCTTTTTGAATCTAAATTATGAGAACCATGACAAAATACACGCAAATTTTGTGAAGATTTCGCCATAGTAAACAACCAGTCCCCCTGACATTCAAGGTGATTGTTGAATCCGATACTTTCATTTTCCCATAAGAATACACGTGGATTTTAAATCCATACCGAATTAATGGTAGGAACTGATTTCAGAGTTTATGAAGAGGGGGCAATTTACTGAGATTTCAGCAAATGTAAACTATGATATTTAAATAGTAGGAACAAAATTACAGCCATTTTGAAGTTTTTCTTTAATAAACCGATCTACAGAATGACATTTACATGTTCGTTTGTGGTGATCAAGATGACAAAGAAACATTACGTCGAGGAAGGGGATTGATTTAGAGGGACAGGATTTTAATGCAAAATTGATTTTATAGCAAAGATTTTAAAGCAGTGCGTTTGTGTGATTCTCACGAACGAATGTTCAATGGAATCGGATTCGTAATTTTTCTAAAAGTTGCTAATATTCTTAGGTTAAATTCCATCTTGATTAGTATTCAGTAAAGAAATAGGGTAAGTTGACAATTTATATATTTAGTCATCTGTATTTAAATTTTACATGTTTATTATAAAATTGAAATTAAGATCCATCATTCATGACGGGGGAGTTTACCAGTAATAGTAGGTTGAAATGAAAACGTTTATTAAATATTCGAAGGTACATACATTGCCGCATACATCCCTTTTTCTCCTGTTCAAGTACCAACGCATACAAGCATACACATAAAAGACCGTAAGCGGGTATTATTTTATTTGACATTGTGTTATTTTCGTTAATTGGTTGATGTTCCTCTATTATTGCCAAGAAATTTAAAGGAAAACCAATGATATTTTTACCCGGTTCCTATTTGTGAATCAGGTAGGATATTTCAGTGGATCCTGCTGTGTGGATTCTCATGCCAACTTCTCTGAGCAATTAAATTCAACTATCACTACATGTGTTGCGAGTTTTATTTGATTTGTCCTTGATTTTCATTATAACTTTAATCAATCTTCTTTAAAAAATGAACAGGATACACCGAACTTTCTTCGGTACTCATTTCTAATGATTAGAAAGTTAGAGGAGATGCTCCCGTAACATGCAATGATATCTATTGAAATTTGTATGGGTTCGACTATAGGCCATATATTGCATCTTTCTTAAGATATATCTCCTTAAGGCATGGAGTTGAACTCAATAATATTTTCTTGCCACAATTTCCAAATTGATTATCGAATCCTATTATAATGATAGCATAAAAGATTTATGGACATTGCAGCTCTTTCCAGTTTCCAAAATAATATGAAGTTCGCCTCCAGGAGATTAAAACCCCACTGGATTTAAATAATGTCTAATAAGTAATGTACAGTATTTGTGGAATGGGAGTAATAGGAAACAGGCTTAGGAATCTATCAGTAAAGGTTAGGGACCTATTTGGGTCTTTAAAGCTCCTTTATCTTCTGCATTCATAAAAAGCAACTTAAATCATATTATCATAAATATTAAATGCATAGAAATAGAATTCTAGAGTTATATTTATAAGTATGTATTACCAAACATTATAAATATCGTGTCTGGTTCCTTTTCATAGAATGAAAGCATAAATGCAATCCTATATACAAACAGAGGGAGGGTCTTGAACCCTTGCATTTGCTTCTAAAATCTTTGGAGAGTATAATTTCACTTCTTCACAAATAGCATTACTAATTTAATCCTACATCTATATTCCCCGTTGAGAAGCAGCGGGGAAAATAGATGTAGGATTAAATTATCTTATCTAACTCTAGCAAGCTCTGAGCTTTAACAAAAGAGAAATGTAAACATGTTATGACTACCTTTTTTTGTAGCCCAGCAGAGCTTGAACTGTGTAACAGCAATAATATCAAATTTTAAAACCATAGCCCCTTAAATAGAATCAACTATTAGTAGAATCAATCTCCTCAGTGTGCATATCTCTGGCAAATATTTACCGATATGATTTATGAGCTATATTATCTGTGAATTTCTACTAAATCTACTTTTTCTGTTACTTAAATCTTTCTTCACCTATTAAATCTTACAAACATCTGATTATTTATTCCCCATTTTTAATACTTATGGAACTCGTATGTGATTTAAACTCACTGATAAGTTATGGAACTCTAAAACTTATTGAGCATTCCTACAATGCTTATTGACTGGTTATCATGACTTATGAGATTTATAACTTTATTGAGTAAATATTAGGGATGGGACAATCGATTGAAAAAACAATCGAATAATTATTCGATTGTTTTGGAATTTATTCGATTTTTTCATTTGAATGAAAATAATCGAATAAATTATTTTTATTAGTCTTAGACAGTTTATTGAATCTTCATCCATGTCTATTCATCTTTCTTGTTATCTTACTTTTTAATTAAATTCTTTCGTAGTATTTCTGAAAAAGTGATGTCACCTCATTTTCACCATTTTAAATGTTATAAAGATGGCTAAGAAAGAAAAATGATGAATTTCCCAAAAAAAGTGTGATATAGAAAAATTCATGCACGGGAAATAACGGGGTTTTAAGTATTTGCTTAAAATCAAGTCTCCTTTCTTTACTCTCAATTTAAAAATATATCTTGAAAAATTATAACATTAAAAAATATAATTTGTCGATTTTTTTGTTTATTTATAGTAATGCTGTGCCAATGCTCATACGAACTATTTTTCATTATAATCTGGGAAAATGTAATTTATATTAAAAGATTTTATTTTTATTATTATAAGATTAGTATGATACAAAATTATTTCAACAATGTTTTCATGCCTTTCATTTTGTAAAATGTGGTAGTTATTCTTCCGTAGAATAATTCAAATAAAGCGTTTCGATTTTTCACTATCCTAACCAAATACATGTATTCGATTGTTCAAAGTGGGTGAAAAACTGAATGGATGTATTCAAATGATTTTAGCGAGAGAAAAATCGAATAGATCTAAATTCGACGGAGCGGCCATTCACTTGGTAGTATTCCATGACAGGTGAAAAAATAACCACTTTCAGTGGTTGTAAGTGGTTATTTTTTCATTACCCATCGAATAGATCTATTCGATTTTTTCACTCATTTACTTTACACGCATTGAAGAGGAGAGGATGGAAGTGGTGTGTTACGTCATCCTATTTAGACCAGAGTAAACAAATCTAAGACCAAGCATGGGTTAGGAAAATGAAACTCTCCAAAATACTAACACACAAACAGAGAACCACAGAATGAAAGCAGAGAGCACCATCTTACACTTACATCCTTTAAAAGAAAATAAATCAGAACTACAGCTATAAGAATTCTAAATGAAAAGTTCGTAAGCAAACACTTTGGCACACATGCACTCACTTCATAACTCGAATAGGTCTATTCGATTTTTCACTTGCTAAAAAATCAAATAAATTCACTCAGGATAAAGTGAAAAATCGAAACAATTTATTCAAATAATTCGATTGAACTAAACAATCAAATTATTTGATTGTTCCCACCTCTAGTAAATATGTATTGTTCCTGCAATCAGGCATAAGATACTTTTCAAGGGACTGACCAAAAGCCTTTCAAAGGTCTTCAACTGTATCATATTAGTTAACAGTATTATAACAGTTGGGTTACTTGCATTTTAATAGCAATATTGAATTTTGTTTTTAATGATATTCTTAACAGTTTACAGTGAAAACAAACTTCTTTTAGTTTCCTTCAATTAAGAAATGGTGCACATTTAAAACTATTATATATGTTTACAAATTAGAATATTCTGTTTACAAAATGAGCTTAATTAACCCCTTAACTGGGGAGAGCGACTATAGTCGCAAGCGGACTCCGCTCCCCATGTGGGGAGCGCGACTATAGTCGCGCGTGCCGTCGCGTCGCAATTTTATGCGGAGAAGGCGTGAATATTCATTCTTTATGCATCATTGCATGTTTTTTGCTTTGTCAGAGGTTCTATACCAATATATTTTGAGTATATTGCCATTTTTGTGCAATAGCTTTACTATAAATTTTTTTTCGAAAACGGCATCTCCGAAACTTTTTTCATGTTTTAGTACTTGTCTTTTATCATTATTCCTACCTTATACGATCTGTTCTTTCGCATTGATTTCAAAATCGCTATAAATTGTAATATCTTTTTTAAATAATCAATTTGTTTTATTCATTTTTATATTATTTATGGGCTCATTTCATTTGAATCGTTTTAGTTATACAAAAAAGTTCTTTCCTCATAGCGCTCCTGACTGCGTATTACTAGAGTTGAGTTGCTGTTTTCATAACAATTTTCCTGAATTATTTATTATAATATTGAATTTTTTACCACTATTTTGTTTATTTAATTTTTTTCCAACATGGTCTGATGATAAAATTTTTTTCGCTCTTCAAAATCCATCAAGAAACCTGGAATATCTTGGTTTTATCTTCTATCTTCGCCACATTATGTCGCAATTTACTCTCTTTGGAAGTGTTACGGAGTCTCCATTCGAATATTATGTTTTTTTTCATAATTTGTATAGTAGTATATTTATTTTTTGTTACGTTATACTAAGTACACGAAACATGCTATGAAACGAGTTTGAACCTTACGAATTTGGCTTATTGTCTAAATAATAGCTTCTACTGTTCCTAAAAGTCTCTTGCTTTAGAGTAAACTCCAAAACCATCTTTTCGAATGCCAAATCAGTTTTTCCCAGCACTTTGAGTCGAAGAAAAGACTTTGACCTGACCACCCTTACTGCGCGGTCTTTTTCTGGGATCCCTTGCACCCTTCACTCACACCCAAAAAAATTAGGTAAAAGGAAGTTTTTGGCAAAAAGGTATTAAAAATGTTGAAAAAAATTTTTTTACAACAATTAAAAAAAAATTCATGATTTACGCTCCTGGCGGTACATGAAAACATGTGATCACTTTTTTATCCCGTGAAAATCGGTGGATTTGCTCCCCACCAGGTGAAAGATAAGGAAATTTCTGCCCCCAACCAAGGGGTTAATGTAGTTAAAGCTATAAATGAGATAATACATATAATATGAACAAATTTTAGTCTATCAAATAAGTTGGACAATTAGCTAATGTCCTGGTTTTTGTCCCAGATTCTAATCTCTTGTGGCACACCTATTGGAATTTTGCCAATGTCCCTGCTATTTTGAATAGCCAGTGGAAATAAACTATTTGTTTACAAATTGAGGTATTTTCTTCATATAATTGGTGTTTTTATCAACAAATGTGCTGTGGAGAGAATCTATTTGTTATGAGAATTCTGGCTTTAAAATAATCATGTAGAATTATTATCGATGAATAATATTTCTATGAAAATAGTCATTTTTAAATACATATTTCAATAACCTTAACTATGAAAATGACTAGAATATGACAGAAGAGGGAGATTGAATAACGTAGGGCATATTTTCCCTGCGAAAGAGAATTGCATATCATTTGTTCGAGGCCAAAACTGAAATTATCTTTTCATCTGGGTTCTTTCATTCATTCATTCTTTCTGGGTTCTTCCATTCGTATATATCGCATATTGTAGCCACGTTTAATCACTATCCAAAAAGGAAAACATAATTCCCATAACACATTTTATAAAAATTTTATAGCCCTTAGAAATTACCCTTGTTCGCTGTTCTTTTCTCAAAAATTTCGAAATTTTAAAAATTAATAACTTTGCAAAAAAAAATTTCTGAGCTGAAACTTTGACACAAACTTTTTACCATAGAAGTACGCAAGTAAAAAAATTTTCATTGATTTTAAAAAATAGAGGTCAATTTCTGTCAGATTTCCCTTGGAATGGCCTGTACTGTCTCATAATGATGCCTCATTGTATTAACTCCGATTTTACAAAATGCTATTTGAAAAAACTTGTTTGTGCTAGGAGCTAGTTCTGAACCAATTTCGGTAATATATTGTCATGCATACATGGAAAAATACGAGGGGCGTCCAAAAAGTAAGTTTCCCTATTTGTTTTTCTCGGCGTAGGATTGAGATATTTGTATGGAGTATTGGTACAGATGTTGTGATACTACTGAGTAATGCTCAAGATCTCTCGACTCACTGGATGTTAATACAACAATGGTTTTCATGGAGACACCCTAGCGCGTTCCCGCCAGCTACAAAATTCTGATTTTTGTTCATTTTTCGACAGAAAAAACGAACAGTAGTGTAAATTCATAGACAGATATCCTCAGTCGTCAACGAAGAAGATTTAATATGTATTGAAATGGTTCGTAGCTGTTGTATATTGTTCATAAGAGGTGGACTAACCGCTTGTGACGATAGCGGCAGGCAAATGACGAATCGTCAAGTTGATTTAAAGGACGCGTTTGTGAGACCATAGCACTTGTTAAACGCTTCACTTTTGGACGAAATTCTTGCTAACCTTCCTCTTGAGTTCAAAATAAGCCTGCCATCACTCAAAAATGAAGAGGATTGTTGGGAAATAAATCTGGCAGGGGAATTGTGTGACCTTAACCTTTTTAAATGTTACCAATACATCAAAAATGCATACAAAAAGAAGGGGATTGCATCGAAAAATAGAGAAAATATGAAAATTAATGAATTAATTGTTTTTACATTTTAAGGATGGAGATTTTATTTTCTGTAGCTCAGGGAAACTTACTTTTTGGACGCCCCTCGTATATCCATGTCTTACTTGTTAACATGAAGCTGATGATAAAACATTTTATAGCTCCCTTTACATGCTCAGTTTATTCCTGAAAATAATTTATGGGATAGTTCCTTTAGTCAGAAAAGGTAGAAATATCTGGCAAAGACTGAAGAATAGGTGATATTTTCAAACAGTAAATGCTAAAGATTCATGAGGATGATATAAAGAAGGATCTGTTTCTTTGAAGGCAGCTGGTGTTTGTTTTCTTTATCATGATGTTTCTTTCCTTGGGACAGGTTTCAATGGATCTGTTGTCTCCAGGGCTTTCTATTCCATGTATGTTGTTTAATTTTTTGGTAACTCCTTCTTCTCTTTCAGCATTCCAAATCTTCTTCCTCTTCATGTTAATCTTTCCTTCAATTATCATATTCAGCAGGCAGTCCATTCTTTGGATGTGACCTACCCAGCTTGCCTTACTTTTCTTAAAATATTTCATCAATCCTCATTATTTCCCACCTTGTCTATCCATTTTATCCTCTATCCTTCACCATAGCCATACCTCATAACTTTCTAAGTATTTCTCTTCCTTCTTCTTAAACTTACATGTTTCCAAACCATATAGAACAGTGCTGTACTGTTTGTTTTTACTCTGCTTAATTAATTGATGCTCAATGCATACATTAGTTATAGATTACATTAGTTATAGATAGTTACCAATCAAAGCATTTATTCATGGTTTCTTAGTTATCCATTACAGGTATGCATTTACTATGTAAGTCATTCTGTCCTCTGAACAGTATTTGAAACATTTTTCAATCTAAAAAAAAAAGAAATTACCCAATCAAAATAAAATACATATGTACAAAAAATAGCCAATTGTCAGCCATAGTAGATAAATAGTACATTCCAAGAATTTCATTTTTATTCTGAAAGATTTTTCTCTAAACATTGCAGATATTTGATTATCAGTAGCATTATCCAATGTTTACATAATAACCTTGCTAATATGTGAAAGATTAATTCTATTGTTAAAGAAAGTTTTCAATTCACTACTGAGAATAAAAACAAGAACAAAAACTTTTCAGTTGCAGGATTATTTCTGCAATTTTCATCTAAAGTTTTAGTTATTGAGGAAGAAGCCATTTCCTGGGAATCACAGTAGTAAACATTCAGACTTTAAGACTAGTAGGGTTCTTAATCACAACCAAATAGTGGTGATAACTTTTATATAGTATGAATGGGTATTCCATACGAATCTGAATTCTCTAATGAGGCATTTCCTCTGCAGATACTTCAAGCCTCAAACACAACAGCCGTTGTTAAACTAGGCAGTACAGGGACTACTGGCACCACACAAAAAGCTGTCAGCATTGTGGGGTTATCAAGTTCTACTCCTCCTTCTGTTGCCTCCACCTCTGCTCCTACAGTGGTGATGTCCAGCTCTGGACAACAGTCAGTTGGAGCCCCAAAACTAGTTGTTGTTGGAATGGGCAACCAAGCCACAGCTACACCTCCTACTACAAATGTCTCTCAGGTAAGCTAATAGACAAGGTGATATTTTGTAAGCAAATTGGTTGGCAAAGCCTGTAAAGAGAATGAGTCACTCTTTCCTTATATACTAAAGAATCTTAAATCTTTTGGCAGGTGGGGCAAACGGGTTCATCTGTTGCAGTAAAACCTATGTTCTTATCTTCTCCATCAGTTGTGAAAGTTGAGCCTCAAGTAAAAACTGAATCACCAGAAAAACCCATGTCTCAAGATCAACAAATGCAATAAAAAGTGCAAATATATAATTATTAAATAAGGCAGTTTTATTTTTGTAATTGAAAAACAATAAAAGTTCCACATGCATATTGCATCATTCCACATTTTCAAAAGTGTAAATTTATTTTCCCATTTCTCCTTGCTCCTCCTCTTGCTTAAGAAGAATGTATACCATGAGTTGCAAGGAAATAATTTACAATGGGAGCATATCGAAAGGTGTCATCTTAATAGTGGTAGGGGTTTGAGACTTTTCAAAGATGGACAAAAGATGAAAACCATAAGGAATGCTTCACAGAATTGTCATCAATAATTGCCTGAATATTAATACTTAGTTCACCAGTGTGCAACACTTACAGATATTTTGTCATTAAAATGTCATTAATTTCTGTGAAAAGGCTCATATAATAACCAAAACTTAATAACCCAGCAGTCGCAAGCAAGCACACCAATATCCATGGCACAATATCAAAAAAAAATCCAGCAAAAAGGAAAGTTAATATACCCAAGGATAAGCAGGAGTAAACATATCAAAATGATTGGGACTCAAAGTTGGGTCTATCTTATTGCAGGCTGACTGAAAGAGGTTTTGAGAATTCACACGTTTATCCTTGGGTTGTCAAGTACATGGCCGAAAGGGCAAAGTTAAAACGCTTTTCCCTTATCTTTGAAAATTCATGTTTTTGTGATTTTTTTTAACATCAAGCATTTTTCCAAAAATACTGTGAAATGAGTCTTTCATTTGCTTCCCAACCCCCTCAAAGAAAAGGATTCACTCTATCTTCTGCATACAAGCTCATCCTTAGTTTTGAGGAGATATTTTTAGTATTCATACCTCTCCATGAAATGCAGCATTTGTGGAATATATTTCACTCCTAGATGGTCAATAGGATGTGATGGCCAGTAGTAAAAACAATAAAGAAAATGCAAAGGCTATGATGGCATTTGTTGCAAAACCTCAGAGTTAGAAACTTTGAATATCACTAAAACCAATGAAACTTGAGAATCATAAATAACAACAGAAAGATGACTTACAAAAATTTACGGTGCCAAAGCTACTGGAATAGTTTCCCCACAAGGTCCTTCAAAATGGAAACTGTGAAGTAAAACAAATACTAGTAATTGGAGGTAATCTCTTGATACAAGATTACCTTGTGATAATAAGAATTGATCAATTCTGAGTTTCTTTTGATAAAACCTTAGGTGTAACTCAATATTTTAAAGAGGACACTATCCATGAAGGAAGAGGATGCTATCATTGTTTCATCAACAATGCAAGAACTAGAATGCCAGAATGTTAAGTTACTATGTGTAACATGGATAATTTAGAGGAGAACACTTCAATATACTTTATTGCTGAATCCATAGTTACCAGCACAGTTTGAAGAACACTAAAATATATCTCTTTAAACTGATAAATCCAAAAACTGGATCATACATTAGCCTAAGTAATACTGTACAGCCCACAGTATCACAATATGGTCTTCTAACAAGAGGAAAATGAATATGGAGTAGCTAAATTTGCATACCAATATTTAATGACATTAACCCCATTAAGTTATAACTATCATCAACATTAATCATAAAATATAAAAATACTACTTGATAGACCCCCTTTGGAAGACACAGTTAATAAACACTTTTAAAACTGAAAGGTCCAGCAAACTTACTTGAAACTCTCTGTTGCAGGAGTGGGTTCCAAGTTGAATTCAGCAACAGGTACTCCTCTGGCAGCAACTTGTGGTGCAAACATAGCAGCAGGGTAAACAATCGATGAAGTACCCACCACTAGACAAAGATCACACTGGTTCAATTCTGCATCTACAATTTAGAAATTGAGAAGGAACCCTCGAAAACTTGATGGATGTGATGCTTAGAGCAACCAATATTCATTAACCATCCTTGTATTAAAAAGATTCTAGAAAGTAAAGAGATATTTTTATCCCTAGCTACCTTAAACCAATTGAGTTCATAGACATTTAATGATACTGTACACTCACTCCAAATCAAAAAGAGAACTTTCAAAAAGATGTAGGTACTTCAACCTCTGCTTATGAGCATATAAGGCCTTACTAATTATATTATAATCTTATTCTCATGAACATGTCCATGCAGACGAAATGTATAAAAGTAAAATGAATCCATGGCAAAACAATGCATGCAGGGCAATGGCTCAGCCAGGAGACATTTAGACCACTAGAGTTACTAAATTATTTTGACGGCTTTCCAACTTTTCCGATAATCAGTAAATATTGTAGCTGAGAGCAAGAATTGTATCTGAGATCACTTTCACAGAAATAGAAAGTCTTACTTATGTGACTGTCCAGTGCCAATCGTGTATTTATACATATATAGGAATATCAACCTTGTAACTTGATTTTTTTATCTGTTTTTCTTTTGTAATACTATCTTCTGGCTAACTTTTCCCTCTGTTTCTATTCATTACTCTTTTTTTAGTTCATTTCTTTCATTATTTGCTATATTTGTTTGTTTGCAAGTTTTGGACAAAGCCTATACCTGTATTCTTGAACTTTGGCTAGAAAAATTATTATTATTATGTAAAATCATAATTAGCCCTATGACTGATACTTTAGAATTTTACCCCCAATAAGCTTACAGGCTAAGAAAATTATAATTCGGTCAGTTAAAAGACTTCCAATTGCAGCAAGAGTAATCTGTTTGTTCTGATGAGAGAATTAAGAAATTGAAATGAATAACTGGAAAGTGCTATGTGAAATTTCATCTCACTGTAAACAAAAAGGGACGTGTTATGGAAAAATTAATGAAGGTCTAACTTAAAAAATTGTCTACAGTTGATTAAAATGAGATTATAAAAACAGTCAATTAATTACTCTTACTCAAGTACCACCAGACTTACTGTGCCATATTTTTATTATGTACATAAATCATTTTCTACGACAACAATGAAAGTGGGTAAGTGTAAGCCGGTATCAACACCTACATTTACCTGAAAGTGCTTCTGAAAAACCTTCATTCATTCATTTTAACATTAAAATGAATTTCCATTGAGGAATAGAATCGGCACTTAATTTACTCATCAATACTCACCGACTTCTTCAAGAACATCGTCGAACAAACTCTCTCCAAACCATACAACGTGAGGTCTAAGTAAACCTTTACAAGAGCTACAGTGAGGCAAGTCTTCGATTTTAATATCAGCTGAGTCTGCATCTGGATCAGGAGCTCTGAAAAAATTATTAAATGATGTAAGATCACCACAGGGGAAATAAAATTGCTACTCTACAAAATGTTACTTACCCTTTACCTTCCAATGACGAACAGATAGGACTTCTGGTATTGACTTCAACGTTACCACACAGTGTACATCTAGTTTTAAACAGTGAACCATGAAGTTCGATGACGTTCTCAGAGCCCGCCTTTTGATGCAAACCATCAATATTTTGAGTGATGAGGATTACTCTTCTCTGTTCACTATTCGATCTTTTTTGTAGCTCGGCTATGGCGATATGAGCCTGGTAGTACAACAGGTTAACTTAATCGTAACAATTTAGAAGGCTGGTGAATATCAGTTCACGAGGTGGAATTTACTGTAAACTTACTGGATTGGGTTTCTTGGTTAAAACCAGTTCCCTTCTGTAGTGATAAAATTCCCATACTAAAGATGGATCTCTTTTGAAGGCTCCAGGAGTTGCCAAATTCGTGGCTTGGTAAGTTCTCCAAAAACCACCCGCTCCTCTGAAGGTGGGTACTCCTGATTCAGCAGATACCCCCGCTCCAGTGAGAATGACAATATGTTTAGAATTTTGGAATACTTTTCGGAATTCAGCCATATCATATATAGGCTGCCCCGTTGAAGAAGCCATTGCGGTGCCGTAACCTATTAACAAATCGTGGGATACCTTCCAACTATTGCAAACCACTCGAGCAAATTTCAACATTCCTTATTTACATCAGTTATATGGGTGACATGAAGTAAATCCTATATAAGCATACACAAAAGGTCCCGAAAAATCAAACACTGGCAGTCAAATCAAACTCCGTTGATTTCGTAAGTATTATCTCATTTTTATGCATTTATATCTTTATTTATACCCGCAAACTTCACTGACGTAGTGACCAAAGTTTGTAATTTCCGAGCATGCCAAAATATATTCAGGTTTCAACTGTCAATGAAACACGAATTGCAGTGACCAGCTGATGGCAGTGCGCTGATTAGCCATGGCTGCATTGGCGAAATTACATGATGATTTTATACTGTAAGAATGTTGATAATCTGAACATAATTTTCATAATCCTGTGTATGATTCAAGTCGGATTAATAACGTTCTCTATCTATCATAGGTACACTACTCCTGAAAAGTTTTTCATCGAACCTATAGGCAGCTTAAATGAACTCTTAATAATTGACCGAGTTAGCCAAGAAACATGTATAAAACGTGAGTTCATCCATGATATTAAAGTGTTTCAATTACATTTCAATTTATGAATTGACGTTTCTTTGCAAAACTGGTACTTCGCTTTTCTTGACTTAAGCCTTCCGAACAGTCATCTTAAATTTTTATTTCAGCTAATCAAGGGCAGATTCCTCCTATATCTAGTAGTAGACCAATCTGTGGTATTATGGGTACCATACGCTTGTTGGCTGGTCAGTATTTAATTGTTATTACCAAAAAGAACAAGGTAGGAGAGGTAAATGGGCAATCGATTTGGCAAGTGGCTGAGTGTGAAATAATTCCATACACTCGCACCTTGTCTCACTTAACTGAGAAACAAGTGAGTTTTTGGTAGTTTGAAATGAGTCAGTAAAATTAAATGTATATAGCCAATGTTTAATACCATATGTTTATTCTCATTTATAGATCCAGGAAAATAAGGTATATCTCTCTATGATTGAAGCTGCACTGAACGTTCCATTTTTCTATTTTTCATATACATATGACATAACCCATACCTTACAACGGCTTCACAACACTTCTCCAGAGTTCTTGCAGGTATGATAGCCGAAATTCTACTACATCAGTTGCTGCATATAGGAATGTATGCATACTGTTGCCAAGCTCATCTACCAAGTTATATTTTGATTTTTCCAAAAGATGCCTCTCCACGAGCGGGCGGATGCAAGGTTCGTCTGGAATGGCCATTTGTTTCAAGAGTTTGCCCTTCAGCGTGAACTTCATCCTTATTGTTTGCCAGTGATGCATGGCTGTATCCTTAAAACCTTTAATGATTTAGATACATATTATTAGGTTCTTTAACTGCCGTATTCATTGATTTTTATGTGAAGGTAATTAGATTATCAGACTTATCAACTTAAATTCTAGAGATCCTGTCAATCCTCAAATGCTTGTCATTATCTTTCATCATGCCTAGCAATATGTTAGATCTTATTTTCAAGTTTCGTGTTGATGCTATGTATGATATCTGATTAAAATCCCCTCTTGGAGATAATTAGAATTCTATTTAAAATTTGTTCTGTAAATATTGTACTTATTACTTTGATCTTTTCCTTAACGAATATTGAACAGTTATCTCCATTAATCAGTGCAGCTTGAATGCAAAACCATTTATTTGGACTGTGATCTCTCGTAGATGTTGTTACCGTGCAGGAACCCGTCTTTTCATGCGAGGGGTGGATCAAGAAGGGCAAGTAGCCAACTTTGTAGAGACTGAACAAATCATAGAGTATAATGGAGATCGAAGCTCATTCGTACAGGTTTGTTTGCCTTGTATCTCTTGTTTTATATTTTGTACTCTTCTTGTGTTATCTTTCATTCTTAAAAGTTGTTCATACTGTATTTTTAGATTAGGGGCTCCATTCCACTCTTTTGGAATCAATATCCCAACTTAAAATACAAGCCGAGACCAAGACTGAATCCTAATGGAAACCATGGTGGAGCATTTTGTAGGCATTTTGATAATTTGATTTTCAATTATGGAAAGCAAATTCTGATTAACTTGGTAAGTTTTTATTGGAGGTTGAGTGTAAAAGTATGCATTTCTTTCATGTTACATAATAATCATAACATCATTTCTGTTAAATATCCTCCATCAATACTTACTGCTCTGTCAGTATCACTTTCTATGATAGTTTTAGGAAGGGAAAACAAAAATTAAAAATGGCTTTGAATGCTTGCTATGAGTATAGTTTAGTTAAGCTATTAATTAAAAATACAAATGTTTAAATACATCTATCAATTAATTAACAATTATTAAATATCTATTAACTATAAAAATCTTAACATTTTCCTCAAGCGAAAATTAAAATGACAAAATCTGCTTTAAGTAAATGTATGTTTAAAATTTCATAGCATAATAATTTATTTAATTATTATGTGAATGGTGTGAGAGAGTGAGTAGTTAATAGTTAGTTACTTTTTGTAGATTCATCATATTTATCATATAAATTCCCATATTCTTTCTGAATTAAGATACTTTGTGTTAATTTTCCTGGTTGTTTGAATTATAGTGTTTACATCAAAATTGGCAAATTGTACCCTCCCTTTGTCGGTAGGATATATTCTTATATTTATTGGATGATATAAAGAAATTCATGGATGTAGAAACTACATTTTAATACTAGTAAATGTTCTGTTTTCACTGAAGCGTTTGTAATAACAATTGCTTTTATAGGAGATTGAGGATATCTGCATTATGATGGTGTTTTTGATTTTTATTCATTCCAAAGTATGAAGCATCTGATTAGAAATAATTTACTTTCATGAAAATTTGCAGAGTAAGGTTAAGAAAGAGAACTAAGATATACTAAGGAAATCTTAGCTTCTTGAATGGCTGAGTATTGTTATTCAGATTACAGTTTAAAGATTTCATGAAGGATTCCTATAGCTTAATTAATTAACCTAACAGTTTAGTGCATCAAAATAATAAATTGTTAATTTGGTAATCTTTAAGTTTGAGAACCATATCATTTGTGCTCTATTTGCCCAATAAATTAAAAGGGTTATTCACTCTATACCATTCTTGTACTTGCAATTTGAAGGGTTTGTGTAATATATAAGCTGTTTTAATTTAATTGACTCCTTTTTAGGCTTAAAATTGCCTTCTCATTCATCCTTAACTTGTTCTATAGTTGCTTGTATCTTATATCATTGCTGATTGTATTATATAACAACATCTCTAAGTCAAAGAAAAATTATCCTTGTTAGTTATAAAACCTTGAATTAGTGATAAAGTAACTGCTCAGTTATACTTCCTTGGCATTTTATCTCTGCAGTCAATTTCTTGTCCTTATTACATTAGTATGCTCTACACATTTTTGCTTTAGCACATGATGCTTTGTTAATTATTTATCTATGATAGGAAAATATATAGATTTATTTATTTATTGTCTCCACTGGCAGCTAATTGTTGTGCGTAGGTGCATCTGTCCTGAATGAGGTGGTGGCTACACAAACAGTGACTGTGCAATCACCAGAATTCCTTTTGTGGTTGTGGAACAGCTGTAAGGCAGCCCTTTCTAGTCATTCAGCTGCTTCTTTTTGAAAGCATCAACTAATGCTTCTTTCTATTTGTCTATTGATTTTGTGAATCATTGGTCAATACTATGGTTCTTAGTATTTATCCTATAGAATTTATACTTTATGCCCCAGGCCTTTGTGAATTTATAGCAGTCTTTGAACATAAAGCATAGGAATCAATTGTACATCAAATCTCACTGAGACAGCTTACATGCAACTCAGGATGAAATTATGTTGCTTTAATTTATGCTGATTTATTGCGATTGAATTTTATATATCACCAAGAAATGCACTGTTTTTTGAGTATCTTGTTTTAAATATTTCTTCATGGAGAATTCAGCCCCCACATGCATCAAAATACCACTAAAAGAATATGGAATGATTTTCAATTTGGTGTAAAGTTCATTCTTATGTGTGTGCACTAAGCTTGCAATAAATCCACAAGGTCAGCGGGCATATAATTAAGAATCTGATAGTAGGCTGCATTTAAGGGATAAAATAATATTCAGTTTGCTTATTCTTTATCTGCATCTGTGTTGGATACATCCAATTATATCAATCAAAAGAAGTAAAGGAAAATTTTGTATATAACGCAAAAAACTAATATCATTTGTATTTCTACACTGAATTAGGCCTTTCATGTAAAATAATTCTCCCCAATTCTCAGCTATTTTGCCTTAATATTTATAAAAGGAAAAAATCTTAAATTTAGTTGGATTTTATGTTATATTTGTTAAGTATTTTGAAATAGAGTGGCATCAAAATGATATAATTTAGTAGTAGCACTTTTTGTAATTGTGTTGCCATTTTAATGTGTAAATTTCACTGTCTTTTGTACTTCCTATAGAATTTACAAATATAATTATGATGAATTGCTTACATTGTACAATTCAACATTTGTACCTTCTCTGTGGTTAATGTAAAAGTCAAACTTTGAAGAAGTGAGAATAAAATTCCCCAAAAAGTTTATTGGTAATATGGGTGAATGCATGTAAAATTACGTAAAATGGAAAAAACTTACCATAACAAAATAAAACCTGAGGTATTATGTAGGGGTCTTTTGGAGCTCTTATCTGGAATCAGCTACCCAAAATTTTTAAAGAACTATTACTATTATTGTTACTGAGAAAATGTTAAAAGTTGTTGGCTTGTGAAATTAATCAAAAACCTTAACACACAAAATATTTATCTAAAGAAATTTTTTTAATAATTTAAGCATATAAGAACTCTTTGCTTTACCCCAAGACATAGACATTCTATCTAAGAAAATTGTTTTATTTTACATTTTATGTAAAAATATTATTCCATGATCGAATCTATGATATTTAAATCCGAATGCAATGTTCTCCTACAATGAAAAAGTTAGAATCCTTAATAGACTTCTTTTTATGTTTTACATTGAACTTTGCATCAAAATTTAGATTACCATTCTTCTTATTGGTTGTTAAAAAGCTGGCTGTGAAGCCAAAACGGTTTCGATTCTAGGACTTGAAAATTACCAATCTTCCAGATAGTGAAGCAATGAGCCTGTTTTCCTTGACTGAAAATGGTTCCAGGTTCTCTTCTTGGGAGAAAACCTTGCTTACAATATTACCTCAGATATCAAAGCACTTAAAATTACTGCCACATAAAATAATTAAGAACGGATTGGAAATATTTTCTCATGATTTTCAAACCATTTCTCATGAAGTATAGCATAATGTTACATAATAATAAAAAAAAGTTGTTGCCCCAAGGGAGTCTCCAAAATTCTTACTGAGTCATGTGGTTTAACGTTGAGAAAAAAGGAAAATTTTACAGATAAACATTCTGTAGAGAAAGTGCAAAAACAGGGTCCTATTTCTTTTCTGTGTGATATTTTCCCATCATTTCTTTTATTTTCTGTGACCTTATTCCTGTGAATTTATGATTTTTGGGTTTTTACCTAGATTCATTTTTCTATCTGCATTATTATTATTTCACCATCAATTTTGATGCTGTTGCTGTTGAATAATGAGGTCTTACATGGAAATAAACTTAAGAATATTAACCTCAAAGGATCCCAAGATATTGTATGTAACTTTTGATATACCTAAAAAAATGTCTTATCCTGGTGATTGTTTAACTTTAGATAGATCACAGAGGTCCTGAGGATGTCCTTGAAAAAGCTTTCAAAGAAGAAGTCGATCGACTTGGAAATCCAAATATTAGGTATTTTGATATTTTTTTACTCAGCTTTGACCTACATCTTCTTAAGTTAAACTTATTTGGAAATTACTAAATGCTTAAAGATCTTTAATCATAGTCAACATTTTTATCAATAACAAGAGCTAGCAAAATTATATGAATTATATCTGTTTAATCAATTAATAGCTTTGAATTAACTGTCTTAAAAGAAAATTATCTCTGAGGTTATGCCTTAGTTGATATTTCTTTCTTTTGATTTCAGGTATGAGTCATTTGATTTTCATCATGAATGCCGTCGAATGCGTTGGGATAGATTAACTGTTTTGGTGGACCGAGTTGCTCATGAACAAGATGAAATGGGATGCTTCCTACAAACAAGAGATGGAGCTGTGGTATCCCAACAAGAGGGTGTATTTAGAACTAATTGTATTGATTGCTTGGATAGAACAAATGTGGTCCAGAGTATGTTTGCTCGCAGAAGTCTCCAACAAGTTCTTGAGGTAATTCCTATTCTTAGATCTTTCTCAATTCTTGGTCTTGGTAAATTCACTTTCCATATTTGTCTGGAGTGTTGGTCTTGTAGGTCACTTGTACTTCCAATTAACTGAATGTTGATTACCTAATGCTTGACTTGATTTACCTTGGCAGCTCTCTTTTATGGCTCTGACCTATAAACAGAATCTATTTTAAAATTTATGGTGTCAGTACAAAAGCTTAATGCTCAACCACTCTCATAAAACAACTGAATACAGTAGAAGTTTGTTCTAACAAGAGCTGACCAAAATTGGAAAAGTACTCATTATGAAGTGTACTCATTATAGCCGAATACATAATGTCCGTCTTCTTGATGGTTAACGAGTGTGTAGGAATGGAACTGTAGGGTATACAATTCTTATGCAAATACTTCAGAATTCGTAAAAAGAAAATTTGCATCAAAAATATTTTTCATTGATTCATAAATCATAACCAAAGTGCATATGTATGGAGGCACAAGTGAAACTCATGATAAGTCTCTAATCAAAGTTCTCTGAAACATTTTTGCCAAGGAAGGGTGAGACGAGTTGTGGTAAACAAATGCATGAATTAGATGACAATAATTTCTGCATTTAATTCCTTTCTACTCTTTGAAGCCTCAGATTACCATTTGATTATCAGACTTCATCCTTCACGTCAGTTGATGATTCTGAGATATATGCCTCCTGCAAGTCAAATATAGAAACATAATGCTTGTTATACCAATACTTCAACAATAACCACTCGTTATAATAGACGTAACTCCCTATCCCTTTTGCTGTGAGATGGACAACAAATCACTTACTATAAGGCAAATTTCATTTTATGCAGTACTGGTTATAGCAGACTTCTACGATTGTTAGTTCCCATTTTTATTAGGAACCTAGCTTTGAAGAAAGGTATCACTTTCTCCTTGAAAGATTCATTATTCTCTCCTCTTTTGATTAGCAAAATAGAGTTCTTACTTCAAAGTAAGTCTAAGGGAAGTCTTTTAAGTTTTCATCTTAAAGTATACCTGTTTTAAATTATTTCAAATACTAGCTGAGGCGCCTGTTGTCTTATTTTAGGACCTTATTTATAGCCTTAAATCTTATTTTAGGACCTTCCCGATAAGATACTGAATTGAAACTTTGAAACATGTCAGAGTGGCACTTATCTAACATTCCCATGCCATTGTCTCTCACCAATGGGTCCTGAGTTCGACACTAGGCGGTCTTTTGCGTGAATTTTTGCAATCTGTTTTGAGACCGTTCTCGATGCGATAGAGCAATCAAAATCACATTGTTTGCAGATGAGATGGTCTTCCATAGTACTTTAGGAAGAAATGTTACCAATGGCCGTATGTTCGACGCCAGGTGGGTCCGAAATGATTCCGTAAGAAATGCATTGGTGAAATTTTGGACGATTTTTTTAAATGCCTTCCTGATAAGCTTCAAAGATAAAACCCGGAATGGTTACAGAGGCGTTTGAGAAGATTCTTTCATGACGTCCACTGCTTCTCTAGTGGTCCTTGGTTCTATGGTAGAGCGTCATTCCGATTCTACCATGCATTTCAAGCGGGAAGAACGGAATCTCATTTTAGGACCTTCCCGATAAGATACTGAATTGAAACTTTGAAACACGTGAGAGTGGCACTTATCTAACATTCGCATGCCATTGTCTCTCACGAGCGGGTCCTGTGTTCGACGCCAGGCGGTCATTTACACTGATTTTTTTAAAAATTGTTTTGAGGCCTTTCTCTATGCAGGAGACTATTCAAAATCACAGTGTTTGCGTTTGAAGTAGTTTTCTGTAGAACAGTGGAAGAAAGGTTACCTTTGACCGAGAGTTTGATACCAGATGGATGAAAATTTCTCACGTAAGAAATGTATTGCGGCAATTTTTAAGAATTTTGCTGGATAAGTATCGAAGATGATACCCGTAAGGGGAACTTATTGTTAAATTTGTACCAATTAGCTTGCAGTATGCAAGCAACTTTTACTCGTATATATATATATATATATATATATATATATATATATATATATATATATATATATAATTATTTTCACTCTTCAGTACTGCTTTTCACATTTTTTTGAGTTAATAAATTTTATATTTTTGTTTTATAAAATCCAACAGCTACTATGTTTCAGAAAGGAGGTGTATTTCTGTGGTAAGTTCACTATGCAGTAAAACCCACTTAAGATGTTATCCTGCTTAATTTTCTCATGGCCCCTTTCACTCAAAACAAATTGTAAAAATGTAACACTCGAGTGCTTTCAGACTTGGATTTTCAGATGCTCTGCAACCCATTTTAGCCAATCGACCAAAATGTTTTGTGTCATCCTTTCACACTTTGCCTTCTCTCTAGAGGGCTTTTTTGTGAATTTATTCTTTTGAATGACTGATTCTGTGAGGTAAAAGCAAAGCTATGTACATCCCAAGGTTAGAGCCAATATGAAATCTGAGATATAGTGAGATCTTTTTTATCACCTCTATCTTTCTCTGCAGAATGTAGATTAAAGAGTGGCTTTTTGGTTTCCTTTTGTTACTATCTTAAGAGGTAAATATATGAAAAAACTCAGAAAAGCAGTGTTTTGTTGCTGTTGAGCTTGGTCTTGCAGATATCGTGATGCCCTCTCTCTACTGCTGTTAAAAAATCATTATTCTTATCTAATATTCTCTCTGATAAAATCTGCTTCATTGTAGACTAAAATATGAGCAAAATCAAGTAACTGAATTGCTTTATTTGTGCAAAAAAACAACCATTCTTCAAAATTATGTAATAATGTTACCAGTATTACATAACCTGGTTATCCTGCCTTAGATGTGGTTTTTGCTTATTCTCCCAAAATAACATCTTAACCAGGTTATTTAATAACAGTACAGTAAATTCCCTGCTTACGTGGCTCCAAAATTTCCTATGCAAGTCAAAAACCATGCAAGTTTAAATTTCCTTGCATTCCATTGACTTTGCATTCCAAGTAATTTCATTCATGGCAATTTCACTGGTTTGACCTACACTTAAATGAAACATTTAAGGCAAAATAGAATAAAATAAAAGTAAAATATTAAGATTATGATAAATAGGTGAAAGTGTGAAAAATAGCCAATTGCATACTTTGTTAAGAAGTTAGGTTTGGTTTAGTAAGTTAGTTACATTACTTCTAATTTTTATTAGAGATATAATTATAAATGAAAAAAACTTTTCCCAATGCTAATAAATATATGTGATCTTAAATAATTTTTATCAATTCCCCTTGAATAATATACATACGTTCAAGATTTTTATATATCATTAATAGCTATTTTTTATTTTTTCCGTACATCTCCATACACTGCTTTATAAATATATTCATTGCAAAATTGCTTCAATATATTCAATTTCCTTCAGTAGCTTTTGCTGCCTGGTTGAACTTTTTCCATGGATAATATTTTTTGAAGGATGCTGTAGTTCTTGACTTTAGGCTTAAAACTCTAAGAATGTCAATCTTTAAAAAATTGTTTAAGTAACCCAACCATATCTTTTCTCTATGACAGATACTTAAGCCTTCACAATGTTAATAAGGGTTATGGGGAAATAAACATTACATCTTATATAAAATGGAATAAATAGAAAAATATAAATTCGAACTAAGTATCAGCAAAATTATGTAAAGATAATTAACTGCAGGTCTACCTCATTTTTCATAGTTTTATCATTTTAATGATTTACCGTTTCATATTGTGTAGTCTGCAACTATGCTCTTCATTCATGTTATATGGTGTTTAACCTCTGGTTGATGATCTCCATCTGTTGCTTGTTTCCTCTTCATAGGCTAAATCATTGTTAAGTATTTTGAGCTTCTTCATAGGAAATTAAAGTATAATAGGACAAATGAATGTGTTAGTGCCACTGTAGTTACAACTTCCCAAACAAAGAAACCAAAGTAGAACGAAAAATTGCCTAAATTAGCTGACAAATCACAATGATCATATATTGGAATAATGAAAGAATTGGCAAAGCTTATAACAATGGCTATGTTTTATCATATTAGCATGAAAATTCTTGTGCATACATGAATATATGATATCTTCAAATTATGGAATGCATACTTTGAATATGGTTGGAAAGATTTTCATGAAGTTTAACGCTTGCTTTTGGAGACATCACAGTAATAATTACAAGAATCAAAACATACAATTAAAACATTCTGAAATAACTAAGATTATAAGTCAAATTGTTAGCAGGGGCAGATATATCCACTCTTTGCTGCAGGTATACATCTACAGGTAGAGCAGACCTTTCTCCTCCTAGTCCCAGTCTCCAAGGATTTAATAACTTTCTCCAGAACAGCTGTGAAGAGAATTGGGGAGGAGGCAGTTGCCTTGACTAACTTCCTTCTCAATTTCGAATTCTTCTGTAACTTCGTGTAGCATTACTGAAGCTGTAGCATTTTTGTGAATGCTGCATAGGAGACAGATGTACTCTGCATCTACTCCATATTTTTCTAGAGCTTCTAGAGTAGAGGAGGTAATTACCGAGTCCAAGGCCTGAGTATAGTCCATAGGCATCTCATTTGGCATCTCATATTCATTCGTTCTGCTAATTATTTTATGTAGTGTCTGGATGTGGTCCATAGCACTGAAGCCTTTCTGGAATCCTGCTTGCTCTCTTGGCTGGGCAGATGATAGAGTAATTTTTAACCATTCAGCTATTATCCTCATGAATGTTTTGTAAACAGCAGGAAGGAGACTGATGGGGCGGTAATTCTTCAGCTATTCCTTGCTTCCTTTCTTGTGCAAAAGGACTATTATTGCATGGTTCCAGTCCGGGGGATTCTTCCTTGTTTCAGACTATTAGAGAATAACTGCGCTAAAACATGTACCATTTCTGTTCCACCAAGTTTTAAATATTCTGCTCACACTCCAGCTTGCATGACTTTGGTTTCTAGTTCTTCCTCTTGAAGTGCTTAAAATCTATTTTTTAACTTCAGCTGGAATTTACTCTTGTTTTCTTCTAGTTTTTCGATGCATATTTCATGTTTCTTGCATGAAATTAACTTCTTGCGTTCCTTTTGGAGATTAATCTTCACACTGCATCGTACGATTCTGTGGTCACTTCCAGTGCTAAAGTTATTCAAGACTTCACAGTCTGTTACTGCGTAGAGTTTATTAATCAAATTTGTAATCTATTTCATTTTTTACTCTGTTGGGTCCCCTCCAAGTCCATTTCCTATTAGGGTTCTTCTTGAAATATGTATTTGTTATGTACATATTGGTGCATTCAGCAAACTCTACCAAGCGGTGACCACGTTTGTTTCTCTGGCCCAGTCCGTATTGTCCTGTGATGGTGTCATCGGCTTCCTGTTGACCTACACGAGCATTAAAATAGCCAATAATTATTTTATAATAGTGGGCTTCCTTATCATTCAGTGCCCAAGTCTGGTAAAATATTTCAATTTCTTCTTCGCTGCTTGCTGCTGCTGGTGTGTAGACTTTTATGATCTGAACGTAATGAAGAGTAATCTGAAGAGTAATGCTCATTTATCTTGAGTATAAGAGTGCGAATTCTGTCAGATATACTTTCTATTTTCTCCAAATATATTTTTATCTATGATTGATCAGGAGCCCATCATCTCCTAGTCTTCCATCCTTAGTACCCCGGTAATAAAATAAATTAGCTTCCTTTAGTGTAATCAAATCTTCTGATTTCTTCTAATTTGCTGAAACTGATGACGTCCCAATTTATCTTCTCTGTTTCATTCAGTAGCTCCAGTAGTTGGTCTTCCCTCTTGAAGCTGCGGCAGTTGTAAGTCACGAAATGTAGGGTGGTAGTTATTTTCCTCATGATAAACCACCACCTCGCAGACATCTGAATGGGTGTCTTGAGGCCTGGATCTCTTTTATGTCTGGATAAATTTCCATTACAGAAGAAAAAAAAATGAATCAATCTCATGAAAAACAAGTGAATGATTTTTGGGCATTGTCGCTCAGCAAAATGGATACAGAGTTACATCCATTAGAACGAGAGGTTATTTCTGAAGTAATGGTATAATAAGTGCCACATCTCTTTATTTTTCTTTTTATGCCTCAGAATCATCAGTGGACATGAGAGATGAAGTCCGACAAACAAACTGTAATCTGAGGCGTGTTATCTCTTCAAAGTGCAGAATTATATGCAAAAGTTATTGTCACCTAATTGATGCATTTATTTCTCACAACACCCTTCCTTGGCAAAAATGTTTTAGAGAGCTTTGATTAGAGACTTATCATGAGTTTCTTTCTCTCTTTTGTCACCCCTACTTAGGCTATGGTTTATGAATCAATCAAATAATATTTTCATGCAATCATACTTTTTTTACGCATTCTGAAGCATTTACATAAGAATTTAAACCCAACAATTCCATTCTGCTGCACTCGCTGCCATTAGATTTACGAGGACAGACATTTACATTTATTAGAACTCCGCTACAATGAGTAGGCAGTATAACAAGTACTTTTCCAATTTTTGTCAGCTCTTGTTGTAATGGACCTCTACTGTATTAATAATAATGTTATTGTTAATTAATAAATAATTAAATATAAGGCGTAATAAAAAAATGGCTTCCCGAAGACCTTATCTAATATTTATGCTTTTATGAATTTAAAGAAAGTGTCTTTAAATAAAACCTCTTCCTGTGATTGAAATTTTCTCTTACTTAAATCTCCAGAAATTAGGGATAGTGAAACCAGGACAGCTGATTGAGTTCCAAGCTGGATTTGAGTTGCTGTTCAAGAATGTGTGGGCTGATAATGCCGATATCATTAGCATTCAATATTCTGGGACTGGTGCCCTGAAAACTGACTTCACTAGAACTGGGAAAAGAACTAAATGGGGTCTTATGAGGGATGGAATCAACTCTTCCATTCGCTATTATAAGAACAATTTCACTGATGGTTTTCGTCAGGTGAGCCTCATCAATATGCAGATTTATTCAAATCTAGATTTTTGCTATGTGTGAAGTACTAAAGCATACCTAATTTTAGAATTTTTCAATGAGTTGTTTGCCCAAGTATGTTCATTGATAAGTATATCTTTTTAATGCTGAAAGTTTCTTTTTAGAATTTTCAGCAACTACTAAGAAAGAAAGGCTTTACAGAATCAATTTTCTTCAAAATAACACTGCCAGTCATGTGTTTAATAGTCGTTAGGAAATTATTAAGCATTACATAATATTAACATCCATGATGGTGGGCATGCCCAATGTTTCTGATAAGGGAATATGATATGGAAGGCATTTGGCCTTAAAATTCATGTCAGAAACAAGTTTTTGTTCATCGCAAATCATCAGCCAATCGTATATGTTATGGGAATAATGAGGATGAGAAAGTATTTTAACAGAAATATTCTGTTATTACGTGGTCTATTTTCATACTGAAAAGTATTAGATTAATTTTCTTATCATTTACTGTCATGCTCATAATTATTGAGGGTTTCACGATTATAGAATAAAAATAATAGTTATACTTTTTTAATTTCTTCTGAACTTTTATTGTTACGTCCTCAAATCTTGTCTTCTTCAGTTAAAAAAGGAAACCGTTCTGAAAACTGTTTTCATTGTATCTGTTATTATACAAAGACTATTAAGGCTATGTATTTCATATTGGTTATTGAGCTGTTACTTATTTGAAATGTCATCTTCTTGTAAACATTGAGTTTTTATCTCAGTAAGAGGGATGTTTTCAGGATGCTACTGATCTTTTTCTTGGTAACTACATTGTGGAAGATGGGGAAGGATTAACTAAGCCATGTCCTCTTGAGGTTGAGAAGGGATGGAAATATATTGCTGTAAGTTATGTCCTGCCATATTTTACTATTTCATAGATAATACTCTCTTTAATTTGTTTCAACTTGTTGATAAATGTATTTAATGGAAAAGGTTTCTTGAAACTCTTTCTTAAAGATTTTCTTTGACATTCTTGTAAGGTGAGCATGAGACCATTCTATTTTTCTCACCTTTCATCAAATCATACTATATCTTATTTTATGGAAAAAACAAGAGAATTTTGCCCATATTTGCTTTGAGTTTTCTGTGCATTTTTTATCATATTAACAATTTTTATGCATGTTATAAATCAAAGGATCATTTTATTAAAGTAGTGATTATAAGTATAAGTCATTAGTATCAATGAAGTGAGGAGCTTAAGTATTTGGGTCTTTAGGAAGGGACCAGAAGTAGTTTTGGTCATGTTTCAGAATCTTGAGGTTGTCTGTCTTAAGTATCTAGCCTTTTTAATGACAGGGGAATTAAAAATTAGTGATTTGGTAGGTAAAGCAAACTTACTTAATCGATATTACCTGGAAAGCTTTATTTTAGACAATGGATGCACTAATGATTTTTCTATGCGAGTTGATTCACAGTTAGGGCCAATCAAGTTGTCAATGGATGGAGTAGGAAAGCTGTTGTGACAGGTTGACAAGAAGAAAGCGCCTGGACCGGAAGGTATACCATCACTTGTTATTCAAACATTGGCAGATGAGCTTTCACCCCTTCTTTTTGAATTTTATAAGAAAACGTTGGATGAAGGCATTGTACCAATGTCATGGAGAAGAGGGCATATCACCCCAATTCCTAAGAAAGGGCTTTCCTCGAAACCGGAAGACTATTGTCCCATATCCTTAACGTAAATTTTTTGTAAGATAATTGAACATATTATTGCCAATGCCTTTTCTAGGTGATAAAGGGGCAATTAGTGAATCTCAACATGGTTTTCGTAAGGGTAGGTCATGCGATACCCAGTATCCCTTCGAAATCCAGTTAGCATCGTTACCCAGTTAGCCCTTTTTGTGAACCGCTTAGATAAGGCAGCTGATAAGGGTATAAGCACAGATGCTGTATTTTTAGATTTTAGATAAGTTTTTGATAGAATGTCACATGTAAAAATAATTCATAAATTGATAGCTTATGGGATTCATCAAGTTGTTGAATAGATAAAAATATTTTCAAGGAAACAGTTTGCAGCGAGTTGCATTGGACGGAATTTTATCTGATGAGGTGTGCGTCACATCTGGTGTTCCACAGGGTTGTGTATTAGGTCTGATTCTATTCCTAATTTATGTTAATGATATAGTGTATAATGTTCAATGTAAGGTTAGGCTATTCGTAGATAATACTGTTATTTATAGAGAGATTGTAAGTCCAGATGACATTGTATGCTTACAGAACGATCTGGATATTATTTTAGGTTGGTGCAGTGATTGGCAATTAGATTTGAACGTAAAGAAGTGCGTAGCCATGATTTTTACATGTTCCACTAATGTTACCCAAGTACCCTATAATATTTCAGGATATCCGTTGCAGTTCGCGAAGCATCGTAAATATCTAGGTATTACGCACAATAGTAGTTTTTCCTTCAAAGAGCATATTCAAAACGTAGTAGGTAAAGCAAATAGGTTACAAAGTTAAGCTAGTAGAATCCCAAGGGGTTGCTCATAGAGAGTAAAAGAAATAGCGTACTTCTCCCTGATTCGACCTCTCCTTGAGTACTGCTGCGCGATTTGGGATCCGCACGAAGTGGGATTTACTTCCAGCCTTGAGATGGTTCATTGTAAGGCAGCTAGGTTTCTTAAGGGAGATTTCAGATTTGACAGTAGTTTCCAACTATGGTATAATCCCTCGGTCGGGATTCGCTTAGTGATAGAAGATTTGATTACTTTAGGAAGCATTTGAGTAAATTTATCACTAAAGATCTCGGGGAGGAGATAGTCGATATTGCCATACCAATTAGTAGCATACGTGATCTTCGAGACAAAATGAATAAGGTTACATTGAAATAGTTGCCAGGACTGATAGTTCTTTCTGGTATTTTTTTCTGTGAAGTATTACAGGAGCCAACAGCTGTCAAGGGTAGATAGGATTTTTAGTTTTTTACACCCTCTATCATGTGCCAGTGGCAGTTTGCAGAATTGACATGTAAATTTAAAACCCTCAGCTACAATTTTTCATAATTCTATTTTGTCATCTTTGAATTTTCTGCATAGGGGCCACAGTTGAAATATTGTTATAAAAGTATAAAAATGAATAATTATTGATTTTTAATGATCCATCAGGCATATTTTGTAGCTAGTAATTTTTCAGTAGAGTTTTATAATAATCCATCACTTTTGTTCATGTATAATTTTGAAAGAAAGGTTTTGATGGTGCTCCTGTGGCTGCTGAAATCATGTTAGGGGAGAAAAAGGAGAATTGCCTGCCATGTGCTCTGAGCCATTTCTGTTGCATATGGTATTCCTCTCAGTAAGCTGCCTCCCTTATTGTCTAAGTTGGACTATCTACATTACCTTGTTCTGTGATTTTCATGCTGCCAATGTAAATGAAGAGAACATAAAAGATATTTATTGGCTCCAAATAACTTTTTACATATTTTATTTTTAATAGCATATTTCATATTTTTTTACCCAGCTGTAATATGGACAGATAATATATTTAATGTAAAAATATCATACATAATCAGTTAATATAGCCATGTAATTAATGTAAACCTTTTTTAGGTATTGGAATCCATAATATTATGAGGAGAGTAAACCATTGCATTATTGTATCTTACATTGATTATGATTGTTTTTTCAATAATCTATCAATTCCTTTTTTAGTTCCCTCTGGTTCTTCTTGTTGCTATTGCAATGTTTTTTGCCAGTGTACTTACTCCATCAGGTATGTTACCCAATGACTTATTAAATCATTGTTATGCATTCTACTGAATTTTTATTATGTAATCCTTTTATATTTTTATAAATGTTTTTCTTTCAGAATATACAACAGAATCTCTCCTGTTTCTACTGTTTTGGGGAAGCATGGTTGCAGCAACCTTTGCATTCATCATGGCTTATGGAACAGAATTCGTTGATCATCCCAAGCTTTGTAAAGTTAAGGCAGAGTGAAGATATTTGATAGTATTTTATATATTAATAGAATTTAAACTGTACAAATTTGGTCCAAAATTGTTTATTGCTTATATTTTGTTGTAATTTTTTGTTAAATAATTTAAGAGATATTTTAATGCAACAGCATTTTAACCTGTCTATATATAGTGAATTAAGTGGTTATCAGGTTCATAAATTATTATAAGCTTAAGCAATTTTTGTAATTTGATTGGGAATTTTTACCAAGTTGAATATCTCTGAAATTGCATTGTACTATTTCCAGTCTTGGTTTTTAACATTCCTTGTTGACATTTTTGATCATCACTCATGTTTAGAGGTGTTAGTAAAGATATAGACACTGAATTATATTTATATGGAAAGAAAATAGTTATCCAAGTTAAAACAGCCTTCACTTTCAAATCATGGCGACTTTAGGCCTAGTTCTGCTTCATGTTGAAATTTCACTTTTCTCAATAATTTAGATCACACTGGCAGACATCGATTATTTTAATTTATGATTCCATTTCTGTAAATTTCTTTATAGTTAAGAATGTCAGATATGCTATCAATACATTTTGATAATGTAAAGATTATTTTCAATTTGTGTAAATTGAAATGTCATGTAAATAAAATTATTCTCAGGATTTGTAGAAAAATGGGCCTATCTTTTCAGATAAGAAATTACATCTTATTTTTCAAAGCCAAGTTGTGTATTTTTCATTGGGATGATACAAGTAACCTTCTTCAGCTTGTTCAGCTTTGTGTTTAATAATTTTTTGCTCTGTGATTAAGAGACAAAACATTACTCCATGACAGAAGTGAAAGAATAAAAATGTTGCAATTAGTGGAACTCCAACAAAACATTTCTTCTTTCATTTCCATTTTCAAAATTTTATTAGATTTTATTCTTCAATGATTATATATAAATTAAAAACACACACGCATGTATCTATTATATAAAGGTAACTCTCCGGATATACCTAAATATCTATTATATATAGCTAAGTCTCCAGATATACCTATATATATATATATATATATATATATATACATACACACATATATATATATATATACATATATATATATATATATATATATATATATATATATATATATATATATATATACACACACACACACGAGTAAAAGTTGCTTGCATACTGCAAGCTATCAGTTGAACGCAGTATCGTACCAAGGATTGCCTCAAAACAATGTTCAAAACTTCGCGCAGAAGACCGCCTGGTGTCGAACTAAGGACCCAATCATGCAAAACAATGGCATATTAATGTTAATTAAAAGACACCTAGCGTCGATGTCTGAATTATTCTGGCACTTACAGGGTGGGGCCAGTACGTCGTAAAAATCTGACGTCGACGGAGCTTGTGGAATATGGTCAGAATTCGTATCCCCTATATCTATATAGGTATATCCGGAGAGTTAGCTATATATAATAGATATGTATATTAATAGTACACTATGCTAGAAAGCTATGATAATGAATAACTTAAAACTATAAATTTAATTTTCAGCTTCATTACAGGCACCATATTCCAAAATTGGTGTGAGGAATGATAAGAAATTGTATAGGGAATGGATGTTAGGAAAATGGAATGAAAAATATTTTTTAAACAGTTACCATATGCATACCTTAATACAGAGAAATTCCAAAATGAATGCTTGTAAAAGCATCTTCATGTATCTAAACCAAGGGTAACTCATAAACGCTGATGATGGGCACATTCCAACTTCTTCATTTTACTCTCTTAATTTTATCTTTGAATTTTCATATTCCACAATCTTCCCCTATGTCACACCAAAAAACCTCCACCCCAAACCCCCCTCCCACAATAAACAGTCTAATGCCTCATTTTATTTTCATTATGCTTTTAACCCCCCTACATAATGGATGCATAGTCTCCAAAATGCACAATGGGAAATTCTGCAAAAACTGGTAGCCACAGCTTCATTGATATTTTTGAGGAATTTGCTCTGTCAGTCACTGGCATTCAGGAACTGGTGAGTTTTTAGAATTTCTTATAAAGATTATGATAAAACTATCCTGGGTTCATTCCATGTTAGATTGAGATATATGTATTGGAATATGTTTTATTTTATTTATCTCACAAAAATAGAATCTGGCAACAGCACTTCCTGTGCTATAAATGCCAAGGGGGCAGAGCATAGATCTTTTCGTAGTGCTGGACTTACTTTTCTTTTTTGCAACATCTGAAAATGGAATATCTAGAGTCTGTGAGCAATTTTATTTAAGATTGTGTACCCTTTTGTAATATTTCTTAAGAATGGTCAACTTTTAGTATAAAGAGAGTGCCTTCCTTAGTTTCTTTATTTTTGTAATATGCACTTAACAACAAAGAAATATTTTACAGTGGACAATCAGGGATACTGAAGGCAAAGCAAGGGAAGAGGACAGCAATAGAGATAATTTAAGTGATTTTTTGTCCTTCTGAATAAAACTGTAAAACTTAAAAGTAAGGCTGGATTGACCAAAACAGGTTATGAGTCATCTGGGAATGGGAAGAATCTATGTACCGTCAGTCTGAAGTTATATTTTTACCATGCTTTGTGTGAAAGGGATTGGAACCACATAACAAGTGAATATCAAATGGGCATCTGTAAGAGAATTTTAACAGATTTAACTGTATAACATAATTTTCCAAAGAAAATTAAGTGCATAACTAGTTTTGCAAGCATGCTTGTGTAAGAATCACCTGAAGATGTATAAGAATCACATGCTTGCAAGATCAGTAATTTATTTAAGTATCTCTGGAGAGTTAATAAATTATTATATTTGGTCATGTCTTTAAATATAGTCATGCCTTCAAAGATTTTTCAGTTATTTTATAGAATGCATAAGATAATACTTTAAGAATGCTAATATCTCTAATTGTATGATTAATTGGAATCCAATGGTTTTGCTCCAGGATTACAAATTTGTATTGAAATAATTGGGAAGAATTTGTATTGAAATACCTGCTAGGATTAGAAGTTAAATCTGGTAAAAAATCAGAAGTCCTCTGATCCCCCTAACTTTTCAATCATACCAGTAAATCTAAGTTTTTTCTTGTACTATAACTTTTTATTATATGATTCAAAGAAAAATAGAAATACATACATATGATTTCAGTATGACTTATTCATTCGTGTGTAATTTCATTATCTGTACAATTCAATTCACTTTACTTATCTTCTCTTTATTGCTGAAATATGAATAATTTAATTGCACTAAAAAATTGGTTGGGTAGGTATATTATTGGACAATAGGATGAAATAATGTTGCGGTGTCAGTGACTCATGTGTAATTTAAGATAAAGCAGAAAAGGTTGTTTTAGATATCAGTTTCTACATATACTTTTTCATTCCTCTGATTTGATTATTTTTATTATTCATCTCTCTACCTTCATTCTATGACATAATTTTATTTAATTACAATTCAGGTAATCTTCTGTAAATATATACAAATTAAAACCCATTCCAAATTACCTTTCACACACAAGACATGGTAAAAATACCACTGAAGATGTCCTGCTTTCCACTTAAGATGTGGATCATGCCAGTCCCCACAATGCACTGCAACCCACTTAAGTTTACCCCATTTGATAGAACAAAATTTTTACACCAACAGTGTTGTTCTCTCATGCTTTGCCTAATCTCTAGAATGGGTCCTTTAGGACTTCTCTCGAATTACTATTGTTTGAGAATAAAATTAAGATATATTGTAAAGCAGGACAATTTCAAACCAACAGTCAGTGCTGATAGAGTGTTATCTTCTTTATCACTTTTCTCAGGTAGCATATTTAAAAAATTCTAGATGGTGTTTCCTCTCATCAAAA
Source organism: Pachydiplax longipennis (assembly GCA_036926295.1). Taxonomy (NCBI): domain Eukaryota; kingdom Metazoa; phylum Arthropoda; class Insecta; order Odonata; family Libellulidae; genus Pachydiplax; species Pachydiplax longipennis. Next base: position 994,820 of record JAVFKF010000012.1, on the reverse strand, counting down.
TCTCAAGTTGTAAACATTTTGTATAAACCTGCTGAGGTTTTTGAGTGTAGCATTGGAGAGATTGTGTTCTGAGATGCCCTCTGACCTTTGCTATTCACCAGTGATCTCTATTAATTAAATGAATGTTTTACAACTTCATCAAATATAGGTGATTCTACCATTTTTGGACAAAAATTTCAAAACAAGGAACTGTTCTATTTGACATAGTGAAATGTATACATTATTATGTACAACTTTCAGTTTTCTAAGAGCAGTACACTGTTTATGTTATGTAAACTAAAAATATATGGAACATTTTTAATGCCTCAAATAACTTTGGATAAACAAGTGAGACCCCCTTCACTATGAAATGTTCAAAATATATTGGAAACATTTTAGGTGATATAGGCACTGATAGCAACATGTAAATGTACATAACTGTTAAGTCTTGTGCACAGCTCAATCAGGAACAATAACTAAGAGTTGAATAAATTGATGAAGGGAAGCAGAGAACCGAAGAAAATGTTATTTGATCTCACCTAGTCTTTTACTACTGAATGCAGGTGTTTTTTTAAGTTATAATTATCTATGATTATGTATAGCATAAGTAGCATGTCAAATGTTAATAAAAATTAAAAATATAATTCTTGTGCATCTATAGTAAAATATTCTCATATTTTCACTCATAACATAACCTATCAATGAGTTTCAGAGAGTGCTGTTAGTCTATGGCAAATTATTGTACTCTTATGACTCAAATAAAAATTAAATGATTGTTGCATGATTTATGATAGCTTATCCGCTCTTTTCTTAAAGACATAGGGAAATGCTATATGTTGGCAAAAAATAGGCAAGATTTGTTGGTACAATTATGGAGAACCCTTTTGTTGTGCAGCAGGCTAGTCAAACAGAGGGTTCCTCATTTGGTTCTTATTTCAAGAGGGATGCAGTGCCCTTTGTGCTGGCTATATGCTTGTTGTAGAAAATATCTTAGTTAAAGTTAGTCACAGTCATATTTTGTTTTGAAACACATTTTGTTTTAAAAAGAAAATTAAGGTGAGTATATTTCAGGAAAATCTATGTTTATTGATTATAGGAAACTCGGAAAGGTGGTATCTACCAGTTATGTGTGATATCTAAGATATTTTTATCGTATTTAAACATATAATATATTCTAATCAAAAGAAAAATTTTATGAGCAAAATAATACCCTCATTTTCTGGTGCACTATAACCATTCAAGATTTCACAGTTAAGAAATTGTAGAATGCCAACTTGGTCATTATTTTCTCTAGAATACCTGTTTCTTAATTCTCAAGTCTTTAGTTTTAAATCTTATTAGTTCATTGGTGAATGATCATTGCTAAACTGTTATGTTGTTTTATCACACAATTTTATGACCAACCGAAGACTGCTGATAGAAGAGTCATGATAATAGCAAATTACTGGAAGTGGCTTTGTTGCTGAATGAACAACTTGTTTATGAATGCTTTTTTAAAGGGAAGGTTTGTTTAAAGTGAAAAAGTATGTATTAGTAAGTAATAAATGCGCTCTGAAGTTTTTTGTCTTGATCCGACAGCCAGTGCCTTCGCTCCGCTAGGTACTTCTTCGTTTTATTCTATTCTTCATTGTTTCATCTCCTTTTATAATGAGATTGAGAATGACGATGCTTTCGATAACCTAAAAATTTCCAAGTTGCGTAAGGTCACCGTGGTACGGCCATTCTTCGCTATCCATGGCTCTTGTCCTTGGCCGGATCAAGGCTTGTTCGTGTTCTGGATGGGTGCCCTCTGCGAACCACTCCTTTTCTTTGGTTCTACCTCCTGCTTCATTCGCGACGTCAATTTTTGGCCCTCCCGGTTTTGCATTGCTGGCCGAGCGAAAATCCCTAGTTTCCATTTTTTCATTCTATCGAGGGGTTTCGAGGATTGTTTTCGAAGTAGCGTGCGCTGGGAAGACGAGCGAAGCACATTGCTAGGGACGGAGATAGATCTTCAATTTTAGCTTCGTGGAAAGAGCTGTCCGTATCTCGCTTTTTAATGCGTTTCTTTTGTATTCGGAACAAAGCTTGTTTTTTCGTTGTCAATTCAAAGTAAGAGAGTAAGGGGACGCTGAAGATGGTCCCTATCATTAATGTATTTCTTTCGTCTATTAATTAATGTTCTCCAAAAGTTTACACCATTTCTTTTATTGAAAATTTTCTAAAATTGTGACATAATTATTATAATAAATTTCTAGGTATCGGAATCAACATTATTCATTTCTCACCCATTTCGACGCAGACATTGGTACTTAACAAAATAATGAACTGAGTGAAATCGTTTTAATCTTTGATGGATATCGTGATGTGGTATCATAAAAAGACAAAGTTGTGGTTTTTAAGTCTTTAATTCTAGCAAGAGAAATAGAGAGGGTAGCAGTGAGCCTCAGGCATTCTTTCTTCTTCTCTCCCACTCGAAAATATCAACAGCTTATATTCGAAATCCAGAAGAAACCGATAACCTGAGAGACTGCTCCTAGGGTCAACGATCGCTCGAATTACGTGCAGGGTTATGTTTGGGTTCTCGAGGTCAATAAAGGTGTGGAACGCCTCGTTTTGAGTACTCAGGAGGCGAGATGCCCACGAAGGCATGGGTATTGAAGCATTACATTGTAACTATTTTTCCGAAAAATGTGAGTCCGATGAAAGATGATATTCTACCTCGAATGAAGTAGGTTTAGATTTAGCAGCAATTGAATTTTAGATAATTTATCAATTATTTTAAATATATTCTTCTGACATTGTTTAAACGTTGTTTATTGACAGTTTATTTAAAATTAAATATATTTAAATAATTTCTTGTATTGATATTGCTCTCAATTAACTTGCAATTTAGATCGCTGCTAGTGAGCTACATACGTAAGTAGCTCAATACAGGGAAAATAAAGATCGGTAGTCAGTCAGCTCCTCGGCACACCCGCAACATCATATCTAACGTAATAGAATCAAAGGAGTTTACAAAAGCCATAATCTAAATTAATCTTTTAACATAACGACAGATGAGTATGTCGATCGCATGAATACATTCTCTATGTCACACTTGAGGACCATTCTATATGTATCAATTCTATGATAGTGAAGAGCTGTGATTCCCAAAGTGGCCATAGAGGCTCTAGAAAAATATAGAGCGACGCTTCGCTATAGGGAATTTTGTTCCGTTGCCTATCAGACTTTTTAATTGAATGTAATTGTACTCCATACAGAAAAAATTTTTAGAATATTACCATTTATTAAGTTGGTAAATTTATTAAACATTGCGCTTTTTATTTTCATTGTGTTCTGGATTACGATGTTTGGATGATTTGGAACACTGTATAAGAGAATGAAATTTGGCGAAATGCCAAAACATTCAAATTCATCACCCGGCGATTCCTCCATTTTATTTACACCAGCTCATTGCAACAGCCTTCGCTGTACTACATTCCTGTTTAATTTTCCGTTTCACGCTTCAGTATTTTCTTTCTTAAGTTTGCAAAAGATCAACGTATCATTCCATTCCATATCAATATTCCAGCTTGGAACAAGTAAATATAACTCATAGTCGTATTGGAACCTAAATAATAAATTACAACAAAGTGAACTGGTTGAGGATAAATGGATTGAATGCCGAGTGTGGGTTCTATCAAAAGCCGTTGTCAAGTTTTAAGAAATACATTGCGACGTAAACATCAGCTGAAGTCAAATAGGTAAATGAAGTTTACACCTCAAGTTGATAGAAATGAGTAGCGTAAAAATGAAAAGGGGAAGATAAAAGGTGTACACCATTTATAAACACTCACGACGACCAACGTCAAGGGAGTTGAAACGTTGGGTAGTCAAAGAATAAACTCGAAGCATAATGAAATACCGACCAATTGTTTAAAAAAAAGTAGGAGAGTCAAAGAGTAAAAGAAATTTTCGTTTAAAATGTCCGCCACTGAAGACCAGATCCATATGTTAAATGATGAACCTAATTCACTAATTTGGTTACTCCATTTGGTTACTAATTTGGAAAGCCGTTTATCTACGTATTTGAATTCCTTACTTTATCTGGAAAATAGTCCGTAAAAGGTCCGAGAAGTCCGAAAAATAGTCCGACCGCCATTTTGTTGCTTTAAAAGAGCAAACACGCACTTTTGAAATCAGTAACACTTTGTGTTCTTCCAGTTTAGTTTATACGTATTTTTGAGCTACAATTTCTGTGTAATTGTAAACATTCGACGTATATTTCAGTGAAATGTGGCCTATCTATTGGCAAATTCCTAATTAAAATGAAATTGGCATTTTTAAATTGTTATTTTTGTTTACTAACCTTTGTTGTTTTTCTTGAAAGTCAGAGCTTTTAAGGGGCATGTTTGAACGCGCGGAGTACACGAACACACTACCGGTATTTTGTACGTGTATACTTTTTTATGAAGAGACATTATCAGGCAGAAAAGAAGCCAGTAGGACCTCAGGGGAACATCAGCTCTACTTTAACGTCAATTAGAGAAACCGCATGGTTTATTCAATTCTCTACTGCATTGAATAGCGGAATTATTTCCCTTGTTAAATTTAATTTTGTTTTGATATTTTGTTAAATAACATTAAGTTTAATTACATTATCTGATCAGAAATAAGCCAGCGGAATTTTATTTTTCCCTGCAAGAACTGATGTCACGAAGTATACTTTTATGAATAGAGGATTCAAAGAATGAAATATGTTGCCCGAAGAGGTCTTCAAACCCTAATTAACCCTTTGTTAATTCCAAGGAATTTACGAAGAGCTAATTAAAAGATTCGGAAATAAAATGAAGGCACTTGTTCTTTACCTCTTAATGATGAGGCATTCGGAAACTACTGCTGGGATGCTAACTCTCTATATATAAGTTTGTATCCTTGGTACTATATGCCTCTGACAGTACATAAGGTACTTGTTCATGGAACACAAATTGCAAAAAACTCAGTTCTACCGTTAGGAGAACTCTCGGAAGAGGTTAAGGAGGCAAGAAACAAAGATATGAGGAGGTTTCGTGAAAGATTCACGAGAAAACACTCGAGAGTTGCCACAAACTGAATTTAGATCCGCATTAACATTTAGTTTAATTATTTTATTTTAAATGCAGACGCATTTTACCTGAATGTTAAAATTTCCTTAATTCCACGTCCGTTGTGTAAATTAGAGGTATCTAATTACTCTCTTAAGCCGTCTTTACATATGTTTTAAGGATAATTAGCCAGAATTTAACATGAAAAAGACCAATCGTTAGACTCCATATCACCAAAAAGACAGCAAAACTGCATTTGAGGATTCCATGGCGGTGAGTCGGACCGCGCCGCGCTTACGATAATCGACTTAATTCCCAACCTGAATTGAAACAGTTTCTTATGATTCCACATCTAGACACTTCTGACTATGACGTGGTATAAGAGACTCGATGCATTAAGGCCGTTTTCCTATTTATATCCCTAACTTTACCTCGAAAATTGTCCGAAAAAGGTCCGCCATTTTGTTGCTTTAAGTGAGAAAAAACTCATTTTTGTAAGCGGTAATTGCAACCAGTTCAAAGACAAATAATCGTTGTAGATCATTGCATCGTTGTATATTCCAAAAGTATCTATTTAAATCCTCCACAAAAACGTAAACTTGAACGTTTAATCGAAAAATCCGAGTCTGCCTATTTCTGTGAAAATTGTTTATGTTTGACGCCATGTATCTTTTTAACGCGTAAAGATATCGAAAAAGTACAAACGGGAACATAAATTCAATCATTTTGTAATAAATATGCGCGGTCTAAAAGCCCGTACTCAAAGAAAACCATTTTTGGCCTCTTGGCCAGCCTTTTTCGATTCTAGCCCACTGTGCGTCTTCAGCCTCCTATAGTCTTTCGGTTACAATGGTTGTAAATAAAGTTTTTAGAATAAACGCGCTCGGCAAACCTTGTGTAATGTTTTATTCCCAATGTCACTAGGACAGTTTAGCTGAGTTTGTTTCGTTGTATATTAGCTATTTAGACATCTAGTTTAATCAAAATATTACTTTCAAACAAGAATCTTATTCTTCAAATAAATAATTTCAATGTTATAGATCTATTGACATGTTAGGGCGTCAACAGGGCTAACTGAAATTTCTTCAACTTAAGATCTGGAAAAAAAACTTTTGAGAGGCATTTGATGCGCGTCTTCTGCTGGGAGGACCACGGGGCTGATGCCGCTAACTCTGCCCTCTCTTTGTTGTAATAAAAACTAAGTCTATGATATTTGTGCAACAAGTTACTGGAGTTGAGCTACGCCAAAGCGAAAGAAAGATTGTTCACAAATAAGAAAGACAATTACTGACAGCTTACTAGGTGGTATTGCAAGTGATACATTCAAGTCAATTAGTAGTCATTTCCATAGAAATTATGAATCTGATGACGTACAGACGGCTGGTTTGCAACATGTCCCTCAAAATTAATCTCCTAGACTTGCATCTTGACCTACTTCCTAGAAACCTAGGTTCAGTCAGTGACGTACATGGTCGACGATTTCATCAGAAAATCTCAGTGTTGGCTATCAGGGTATATCTATATATAGATATACACTTCATCTTTATATCTAACCAATCTATATAGATGAAGTGCAGCCATGTAGGCTGACTATTCGTGTCAGCGAGATATTCCAAACAAACGCAACTCGAAAACCAGGAAAATTAAACCAAACAATCCCTAGATTCTCATTCATAGAAAGATTTTGTAGAAAATTGTGGAAATCTCTGATTATTACCTAGTCTCAATCTTCTCTTTCATGGCTTTCCTCAAATTCAAGCCTAACCATACTAATTTCATTCTAGTTTACTATTCCATATAATATCACAAAATAAGATAAACGTAGGAAATATCAGTATGACCAATTGAGAATCATTAACGATTATAACAAATTATTTCTCATTATTCAGAATTATTTGCATGTTATGATGGCCATATACATGATAGCAAAACCTTTCACGGTCCCGCGAGACTTTTTCAAGTCCTTGGGATTTTTCCTGAGTGTTTCCTTATGTGCAAATTTATTTACTCATTTCTCTTGTCTAAGCATAGCCTTTGTTTATTTTTCTCTTCTGGCTTCAATACCTTTTACTTAATTCTCATCAAATGTTTAGCCCTTTTCTCCAGGGCAACCGCCTCATGGCATCGACCGTTTTTCGTCGAGAGGAGGCTTCAAAAGGAAAAAGTGATAACTGTAATCGAACATAAAAATTATGAGACAAGAAAAAGTTGAAGTATTTTAGATATCCAATCGATTATCTATTTACCGTTTAATAAAAAACCATTCATGATTGTCGTAACCATTTTAGCGTTACATAAAAGTAATAGACGCCAAAATTTCTTCCATGTGGGTGTATTAATCGATATTGGTAGGGATTTCCTTAATTTTATATAGCATTATAGCAATCGTGATGAATCGCAAATAGCATTATATGATATTGATTTTTTTAAATTTGAGTCGTAAGAGAAAAATATCAACTATGATGACAGTTCTGAATTTTAATTTAAAATATCTGAATCCGAAATAGGCCTTCTCTTGCGGTTTTCCTCATCATCAGCTTTTTTAGCTCGTAAAATCTTATTTCGTATCGGTCATCATTCGATCGTCCCATGAAAGGTCACTCTCACCTGTTCCAACTTCTCTCTATCTGTTCTATATATTCTTTCCTTCCGAACCACAATAATTTATTTTCTGAGAACATAGAGAAATCCTCTGTCGGAATCCGTAACCGCCAGAAAAAGTTCCGCGGTTTTGAAGGACGTGAAATGAGTGGACGGGAAGAATTGTCATCTGTTTTATGCTCCAATATGCAAGAAGAAGAGTTTAGGAAAACACTATAAACAAGATGAAACACTTAGCAACAGCAGGAACAACAAAGCTGAAAGCGAAAATTGAATGAACTCAATGCAAATGATCTGTCGAACATTTTTGAAACTGTCATTACAGTACTGTCTTAAAATCAAACATAAAAGGCAGATTTTTTCTTCAATTGCTCATTGTATCATCTGGATGCATAAAAGTAACATGAGATTTATTTTCGAATAATCACATCTTAGTAAAAAATTATTTAGTTAGAACGTAACTTTAAAAAATTTCGTCGTGCAGTATAATTTACACGTTGCCTAAAACTTTTTAGTTTTTCACATGAGGAAGAACTTGTCGCGAGAGAAATCGAGATAAATGTTGTAATTTTCATTTACAATTTGTTTCGTGATGATATCTTGAAGAGAACTTTATTTCTTGGCTTTTATATCCGAGAATGTAATCCGCTTCGCGCCTCGAGTCGCCAGCCTCTCACTTTACAGCTAGATCGAGGAAATCCGGCTAAAGTTAATGATTTTCGGTAGATTTGCGTAAAGTTATTCTTCAAAGAAATTTCACTTTCACGTTCCCAAAACACTCCTTAGAGTTCGTGGAATGTTTCGCATAAAAACTATGCCTTAAAACACGCCTTACAGATGACCGATCAAATCTTTGTATTTTTTTAATGAATTTCAGGATTAACTTTCTTTGCACATACATACGTGTCTGAGTAGCCCTTCGACCTCGAGGCGGGGTATTTTGTGTAACTATTTATGTGAGACTACAGCCAGTTTATGCATAAATACTCATGAATCAGTTCGTCGAAAGCATAAAAAATACTGTCCTCAAACCCCATTCCAAATATTTTGAGTATTCAGACAATATATTAGCGATAAAAACAAACCTTTTTGTTAACTAGATATGTAATAAATAAGTTTCTATGCTATTTTAAAAAAGAGGACGATTGATTTGAAAATTGTCTGAGATTTCATTGTTTATACCTGCAACCACCGATTTGGCGCGCACAGCCGTTGGCGTAGTGATGTCGCAAATTGTCAAATAATTAAAAGAATCGCAGCTGATTTTTTGGTATCTTATAGTTAGAAGGTATTCAAATCGAGTGTTCTAAGTGAGAACGGTTTGGTAGACGGTGGTTTTTTTATATATCAAAATATTTTTCGTTCATCGTGAATTGAATGTAATCCAGGGATATACTGTTTTTCATCAGACCTAAGGGTAAATGGAGTACACAATTGTTATAAAACTCAAGAACACAATATTTTTATGCTTTCGAATAACTTTCGTGGCAAATGAAGCAATTCTACTGAGGAAATCTTAAAAGAGAATATGGGGAAAAATTTTACGAAATTCCGCCCATCAATATCGCCCGAGTTTGAACGCTAAAATTTCGGCAAAGAAATTATAAGAGAGGAAAAATGACCATTTCCGATGGAAATGGACCTTTATCTTATACACCAGTAAGATTTTGAGTCCTTACGAAAATATTTTGAAAATCGACTTTTGGCCGCAGAAACGGAACCACTGTGCGCCGCCTGAGAAAGATCATTTAGAATCATGAGACAGATTCTTAAGTAAGCAAAGAAACAGATTAAGTAGCTTAAAGCAGAATTGCAGGTATTTTACAAAATTAGTTTACAATGTAAGCAATTTTATACGTTTCTTAAGAATAATCCAAAAATATTGGAAGCAGCACGGAATCAGTCAAAACATTTCTTTAAGTTGTAATAAAAATACTCTTTATTATCTTTTGCTATAAATATTCAAATGTTTAAAAAAATTTTATTTAAAGTGACAAAATGTTTATTATATACAAATTATATACAGATTTAAAACTTAATTTCCATATATTAAATACGAAATGTATCTTACTCGTAGATAAATAATTGTGATTGTCCTTAATTTGCTGTCAATATGGAGAAAGATAATCATTTTAGATATTGTGCATGTTTATTTTCTCATATACCGTTACATTGAAAATCCTTCTTAATTTTTGAGTTATGTAAATTATATCTCATCTTTTCACAAAGATATTTTGAAATATTTTAGAAGTTTCTAGGATTCTGTTAAGAAAGTTTTTTTAAACCAAATTAAATTATGTTTATAAGTAGAGCTAATTCACGCATGATCAAGTTAACATCATTGATCAGTAACATCAACTCAACAAACATATTTACGCTGTTCATCAATGATGAATATACATTCTACGGTACATAAAATTATATTTCAACTTAACCTTCCGGAATTTACCACTCTTGAAACGGAAAACTCCTGGAATCAACCTTTAAGACGTTGGCAACCCTTTTAATAAATAACCCGCGGAAATTTTCCCGCGGAACTTTTTCCTGGATCTTTCGGAATCTAACTCTATTACACTAGTTCCCCTCTCGTTCATCAAGAATAAGCGATCAGAATCTGTTGCTCTGTACGCCGAGGCACCCCTAAGAAAGTTGATGCATCTGTAACAGCTTTTCTCTATCTTTATAACATCAATTTATTTCGTTTAGCTGGAATTTCCCAAAGCCTCTGTTTTTTTGGGTAGGCACCAGCGTTAGCAAAAATCTATGCATACATTTCTTCGCTAACTTTCTCTTTCTTACTCTTCCAGTGGTGATAAATTTCTCTCTAACATCTTTTCAATCGCCGGCCCTGACGGGGAAGGGCGTGGTCGTTTCTATCTCGTTCTGACTTCCCATTCGCTGCAAACATAATGGTTCACCTTCAAGAGTTTTCCATCGCCCCAAGCTCTCATATTGTCCCTCCTTCCGTCTTTGCCCTTGGTTTTACCGCGCGAAAAGCCAGAAGAAAAAAAGGCAATCACTTTTTCCACAGATTTGCTTGTTCTTCCCAAAACGGCGGTCATTTAGCGTTTTAAGGATGGATTTGTTCTAATGCCAATCTTCCTTGCCTCATTAAGGAACAAAAGAAATGGACAATAGATGGAATGAAATGAAACTTTGCACACGAAGTTGTGCGTAAAAGCTCCTGATTACAGAAGTGAGAATGTGTGGCTCGGTAGTTCAGTGGATAGAACACCTGCCCGGAAAGTGGGAGACCTGGGTTCGAGTCCCAATCAAGTCACAATTTTCACTTCTCGTAGAAATGAAATGGATTCCAGAGGAAACCATCAGGTATTCCTCGACACTAAACGTAAAATTTAAAATTACCTTCACATCTTACAAATTACTTTTACGACCAAGGCAAAATGTTAATATAAAAAGAAAAAATACGGTAGAAAATGGGTTTTTGCGATAAAATAAATCGAAGATTTATAAGACGTGATAAAATAAATCGAAGTCAAGAGTTTGAAGAATTCAGGAAACGCTATAAATAGTATACATATGTAAAGTGGAAGAGCAGGACTTAGATGCACCAGTTGGAGATTCAAACTAGTTCAAATCAGTGGAAAAGATTATAAACTGCCATCAACTATATCGTCGATAAATTTATTGTGTGTCGTTAGAAGGAAGGGGATTAATTTTAGGATAACTTACTCAATAAATTTTTTCTTAACTTGCTGAATGTATTAAGTAATTATTATGAATCCCGGCTGTATAAAAGGCAGTTCACATACTGCAAGAAGGATTAGGAGAATCATTGCTAGAATTATCCTTTGCAATGATTAACTTCACTTTGGACTAAAACGACGGTAACAGATTCATGAAATAGACTTGTGGAAGAAAGGATGCTCAAATAGATCTAGAAACCATCAAAAATCATTGGCTGATCATCGGTAGAGATGAATTCCTCGACAAAGGATATCCGATAAGATTTATTGTACATACCTTTAATAATGACTTTTATATTTTTATCCTTGTAATGGAGACCTAACAAAGAGGCCGAATCAGTAGGTCCTAGAATAACTTTTATTAATCATTTGTTTCATTCAACAATTCTGCTCGGAAGCTGTATAAAGTACAGAATATAAAATGATCTCTCAATAGATATGTAAATCCACAATAAATATAAACCAACGCAACGATTAGCGATACTGATTGATAAAACTCAGGAAGAGAAAATTTCAATGATTAAGGCAGCACTTGAAAATGCTCCTCACGCCCGGACGGCAATGAACGGATTCGAAAGAAGATCGAATAAAACAGTCAACTGCACATGACCGCGGTCGTTGTCTTAGTATCGTGACACTATCTATGAAATAAGGTCGAAATTTCTAATTAGCCTCTGAATAACCCAATATAGAAATTTTAGGCCGTGGCTCCACGGGCAGCAGTTTACTGGCGCGTCGGCTTTGCGTGTATGTTGAGTAATTTTTGTATCTAAAACTTTCTATCGTATTTCACACTGAAATGTATAGCATCGCAGTCGATGATGAAATGTTAATATAACAGATACGGAGATGAACCCAAGTATTAAAAAGTACACATAAGGTCACAGAAATTCAAAGAAACAAGTAAAAAAAGTCACGCAGATAAGAAACAGGACTTTGTTTCTGCGTTTTGCCGAAAGAATGTTAATCTGTCCAATTTTTTATTTTTTCTTGTGGCTAAAAATATGACTCGTGAAGAATTTGTTAGATTTTCCCTTGGAGCGACAGCTTTTTATTAATATTATGTAACATATATAACATTATATGGCTTTGATATTACCGGAAAATATGTTGCCCTATATATAATTTTTCTATGATAGAAGTAATTTTAAAAGTGCTTCGACATCTAAAATAATTATGTGAAATCCTAACTGAAATAGAATCCGGGACCGATTTCACTAAGGTGAACTCACTAAGACTAACTTCTTTTAAGATGTATTTTTGGGATTTTTAAGAATTGCTTGGAATGCTTTCGCGTTAGCATGGGAAGGTGAAATCCGAATTGTGAACAGGGACATATATATGTATCGGAGAATAATTGGGTACTTATGTTAAATTTTCATTGATTAGCTTGCAGAATGCAAGCAACATTTATATAATATAAAACCAGTATGTTGCTTGAAATTACTTTTCACAATCCTAGCGACTGGCCATAAACCAGTAAATTTCCAAAAAGTAAAGTAGAACTAAATCTTGCTCACTCCATTTCTGACTCAATGGTAAACATATTCAATTCTTTTATTTGCATTATTTATACGAAGAATTATTTGTAGCATTATACTAATGAGTTTTTATGACAATCTATCAAGTCCCGTATAAAACGACTGAATTCCATGTTGTCATTTGTAAACATAGTGTTATCTCAAAACGTGTAATGATCATCCTTTATACTACATGGCCTGAAAATTCCCTAGCCTAACAAATAAAAAATCAATTTTTTACCTGAAAACCTTTTTTATTCTTCAGTATAATCTCCATCTAGAGCTATGCACTTATTCCACCGGTCCTCGAGCATTTCGATGCCTTTCGAAAAAAATTATTTCTAAAGTCCTCCAAAATAGGCCTCTGTGTCGGACATGACTTCTTCATTTGACGTGAATTTCTTCCCCTAAAGAAATTTCTTCATGTTTGGGAATAGATAGTAGTCGCTGGATGCCAGATCTGGTGAATACGGGGATGTGAAACCAATTCGTACCGCAATTCACTCAATTTGACCGTCGCTTTCATTGACGAATGAGCTGGTGCGTTGTCGTGGTGATACAGCACTTTCTTCTTTTTCATGTGTGGCCGTTTTTTCTTGATCTCGATGTCCAAACGGTCCAGTTGAGCAACGTAGTAGTCGCCTGTGATTGTTTTTCCCTTTTTCAAGTATTCAATCATAATGATTCCACTTGCGTCCGAAAAAACACTCGCCATAACCTTCCCAGCTGACTGTTGGGTCTTTGGACGCTTCGGACGACTGCTACCCGCTTCCAACCATTCTGCAGACTGCCGATTGGACTCAGGAGTGGAGCACTCGTCTCCTTGACGTTTTTCGAACATTGATTACACATTAAAATATTTTTATCCAGTCGTTTCATTTGAAGAATAAAGAGATTAAAAGTTCGCTATTTACACATCATATGTATATTTGGAAGAATTTATGGAAAATATTGAATTTCCGGTATGTACTGTAAAACATCAAAGTTCATTTTGAAAAATTTCCAAATCATTAGCAATGTCTTCTTCAAAAATAATCAAATATCAATAGGAATATTAATGACATTTTTTCACTTAATTTTGCTACATGAATGAAATTTTTAGTAAAATTCTAATTTAATAGTTTCCGTCGTCTCCGTCTCATAAGCTACATTTTCAATTTTTCGTTTTGTTCAGAGTACAGCAAGATGCAATTAGTATCATGACTTTTTTATTCCCCGTTGAAAACTGACAGTTTATCTAGTGTACAATCATTAATGCTTTTGTATTTGAGGCGAAAATATAGAAGAAATGAAAGACAGTGCAGGGTCCATCCAATTTTATCTGTATGATATATAAAAGTAAGCTTCCATACTTTTCATTAAACTTAGAAAAAAGATTCTCAGTTTTTCAATTATTTTCGCATGAGTTTGGTGATTTCATTCAGCCTCACGAGGAGAGCTTCGGTACAATAGATCTCACCACACACATGTCATAAACACAGGTAATCAGAGCGCCTAAGGAAAGAAGTACCTAAGGAAATGTCCGCGTTGACCCGCGGCTAGGGATTTCCATGTAAATATTTCAAATTGAAAATACCCTTGATAGCGGTACTTGAGGAAAGGGTCCAGAAAGAGACGTCCTTTCGCTGTATTTTGGGGATTTTATTGGGCGACCGATCTAGGAAGAGAGTATGACTATCCCCGTGAATAAATATATTACTTTGTGTATCGGCTATACATATGTGTGAGGATATTAATCTATATTTTGTAATCTGAGAATTGACGATGAATAGGCGTAAGAAAGGCAATCTTTTATTAGGCGCCCAGTTACGATAACATTGATTACCATGTGTGGGCTTAAGAGAGTGGATCACTCAGCCTCCAAAAGAGGATCTTTTCTGTCAAAATCCTCATCTATGTTAATTAATATTGTTAATGCTATCGATTTACGCCTTGAACTGGTTTTACTGATCGGCTTTTTAATCTTCAAGATTTAGAAAAAGTTAGATGTTAATGAGAAAGATTCTTACAAGATACCTAAATTTGACATATTATGAAATTTGTAGTTTTTACTCGAAAGAAAAATGCTCACTTAGCCAGGTTTAGACATAAAAGTGCAGATTTAGAAGCTAAATGTCGTTGTCACTAAACTCAATTTCCTTAACGTTATGCCGATTATAACGGTTGTATTTCTACCGGTATGATGTCATATTTTACAAATCGTAGTATTATCGATATCTTTATTTTCGTTATATAACTATTGTCGTTAAAATGATGCATAGGAGTTGAAGACATACACCTCGCGAATGATTTTCGCTAAATTAATAATTCATCGGTACACTTGGAAAACGAGAAGGCAACCTAACCCTCGCTCAAATATATTACGGCGATATCAACTAAAGGGGAGCTTTTTTTTCCTTAAAATCCCAGACGATAATGTAAACGAATAAAACAATGAATGGACATCTTTAACAATATCAGTTTCGTCGCGAATATTTCTCTTCGAAAAATCTGTAAAAATTACTCAATCAAGTTACCAATCCAAGCTCAAGGAGCCATAGAAGGTTAGGTCTTATGCCGGGGACCGATTTATAGCTCGTGTGGGTAAATAATGCAGCTGAAAGTAAGTATTTAATTTCCTATTTGGTAATATTCCTCGTAGTTCATCCAACATACACCGAGAAAATAAAATACTTCCGAAAGATCCTTATTCACTTTTTGAATGAACGATAACTAAGCTGGGTTGCGGAACGAAATTTTCTTCCCGTATTCGAAACGTGACGAAAGTGGAATAGTAACATTGGAGGTAATTTCTGACAAGATTTAAACGCGACCGATAAGTTGTGGAGAGGTGACCGGAAATTGGGATTCCATTCCATAGATGACGCTTCTCAACTAATTGCTGCGCTAACACAGTCTCTACTCGACCTTTTTTTTTTAGGGAAAATTCCATTGAAGGGGTATGATTTCCAGGAAGATTTCATGCCCTTCTAGAGTTAATCCAGAATTTTTCATCGCTATTAAGCAGGAGCGAATCATAGGCCCATAGAGTGACCATACCAAGAGATTATCTACCTTAAAATTTGACAAAAAGTCCTTTTTGGATAGAACCTAGTACACCTAATATTAGGTTAAGAAAATAAGCAAGATTTAATCACGATACGTGTAGTATATAAATATACTCCTTTTCGGCTTTTTTTGGCCTCATAAGTAAGAGACAAACAGATCTTTTTAACCCTAGTTTTGAATAAAATAGACGTTCAAATACGATCGACTAAATATATTTAGATTTTTACCCCGCAAGCCGCCAGTGGCATATGGCAGGGGGTGTAATGACACTATCATCGTTTTCTAAACTAGATTCTCTAATAGGCCGGGGGAAAACGACCAAAAATAACTATCTGTACTTGCGATTTCCTCCTTATACGAGGTCTGTTCAAAAAGTTCCAGAAAATTTTTAATAGTGCGCCACCAGTAGGTTATTTTTTAATCTTCGTCTAGGTGTTGTATCCGCGAAAGCTTCCCAAATTACCACTTTCAATCGCTTGGTCGATATCTTGATTTGTTGATTAGTTACGGATATTTATGTGAACGGGTGATCGTAGAGTGCGGCGAAAAATCCGTGGAAATGAACTCTTTGCGGGAGCAGCGTTTTTCAGTAAATTCAGCGTGAAACTTGGCAAATCCATCACGGAAACTTTAGACTCGATTACCAAGGTTTATGGTGACCATGCTATGAAACTTTCCGCGTGTTATGAGTGATTTATACGGTTCAAAGAGGGGCGGCAATCAGTGGAAGACTACGAGCGTCCACAGATGACCCCCGCATCGAGAGGGTGAAATCGTGCAAATTGGTGTTTGACTGTCAGGGAGCTTGCAATAGAGTATGGCATCTCGATTGGTTCCTGCTATGAAATCCTAACTGAAAAAATGAGGACACATCGAGGCTCGACCAAAGTCGTGTCTCGCCTGATGACAGGAGGCAAAAAGCAACATCGACTACACTTTCTGTCAGAAACTCTTTGATCGAGCTGAAGGATGAAACCTTCTTCTCCAGGTGATGATTCTTGGGTGTATGGATATGACATCGATTCAAAGGTGTAATCATTACAATGGATTGGTGAAACATTCTCCCGCCCCAAAAAGATCGACAAGGAATAAGAAGAAAATCGGCTCTATGAGACTTCTCTGCGGAACACCTGATGTGATACCTTCTTCGGATATTTTATATTACGTCTAACGCAACTTGCTGAGATCTATTTTCTAGAAAAGATTTGTCCATCTGTCCGCTTCTCCCTCGACCGCGTAGCTTTTGCATAAGCTTTTCGTGGGACACCGTGTCGAAGGCTTTCTTAAAATTTAGAAAAATTGCGTCTGATCTAACTCCCTTATCTGCGGCCTTAGATACGTCATTCATGAAGAGGGCTAACTGGGTGTCACAAGACCTACCCTTACAGAATCTATGCTGGCTCTGACTGATTGCTCCATTTTCAGCCAGAAAGCGCACGATTAAGCTGGCTGTTATATGCTCCATAATTTTGCAAAATATTGAAGTTAGTGAAATTGGCCAATAGTCGTCTGGTTTTAAAGTACGCCCTTTCTTAGGCACCGGAATGACGTGTGCTTTCTTCCACGACATTGGGATACTACCCTCATGCAAGGATTTCTCATAGAATACCTGTAGAACGGGGGCAAGCTCGTCGGAATCTAGAGTTTTTATGACAACATCGGAAGCTAAAGATTTTATGACAACTGCGGGAACACCTTCGGGTCCCGGTGCCATTTTCCTTTCAATCTCTCGTAATAACCGAGCAATTCCATCAACTGATATCTCGATGGGACTCATCTCCGAATCATTGCGCGCATTAAAGTCTTTAACTCAACCATTGTCTACAGTGAAGCATTTCTGATATTGCTGGTTAAGTAAGTTACCTAGTAAAATAGATAAAATAGAAGACATTCCAAGCAATTTAAGTCAATTTATGAAGTATTTCATACAAGAATACTTATTCTTGATGTGATAGATAATAGCTTCCAGGAAAATTACCAAAAAGCAAGGAAGAATTCAAAGCTCAAGGTGAAGAAATGTGAAGATAAATTTCAACACATGGTATATTTGGTATTTTATTGTTATGCAGACTTATAAGCTATAAATTTGCAAATGTATTATTGCTCTTCTCGTTTAAGCAGGAATTTTCGCTGTTAATTCTTATTTAGTTATCATGAGTAATCTGTATTGAATGCTTCGCGATTTTATTTAAACTGATTGACTTGAAATGGTTTCAGCTAATTTTCATTACTTCAAAAGTAAAATTAGTTGATTTTCCAATACAAAAATATTCCGATAATGACTCATTTAATCATCATAGTTAGAGTTCAATGTGCCCGAATCGCTTATGAAGCTTGCACAGTTATTGTATCGCTTTACCGAATGAAGTCGGCAAATGTAACTAGCCAAATTGAAGTGGCAAGGTAAGCTCATTTCAACCGATATTTATTCCCCAGATTATCATGTAAATGCTTTCTCTCAATCCCATTCATTTCAACATGTCCCTTAACATGGATACCAAACGCCTTGCCTGCTGTAGAACGGCATTTCCCTCCCTACTGCTGCCCCCTCAGCCGCCCTCCTCAGCGCCGGTGGCTCACTTTCCCCACTTCGCCCCCGTTCCTTTCTGGAGAGAGTGGCACCGGCAGTCGGAAGCATAATCGAGCCGTTGCTCGGTTTCCGTTTTCTGTTGGACGCTGTGGAGGGAACAACATCTCCAGTCCTCGAGGGCCAGATAAATAGAACAGCTGCAAAAGAAATGCTTTGTGACTCTGTTCTCAGCTTTCGGTAACACCTCGGAGCGGGGGCATTTAGATCCAAAGGTGATTCCGTTCGTTTAGAGAGACAGCACAGGTTTCGGTGACTTCAACGACCGAATTCGGTGACTTTAACAAGTGAATGCAAAGGCGACATGGCTTGGGAGCCGTGAAAGTGCAATAGTCGCGGATTGAGAAAGTGAGCTGCTGTGAAGGTGGCTGGAGGAAGTGAGGGAGGTGAGTAATGGTGGCGCATGCGTCCCACAAAAAAAGTTGTTTTGGTCCTCACGGAGTGGCGATTTTGCTGTCTCATTTTCAAATTACTTTCAATGAACTCTCATAGCTCTCTTCTTTATATTTTTCTTCTAGCCATAATGGTTTACTGATAAGAAATTCAAGCTTGTATTTACACAATTAAGATGATTTTAACTTAGGAAGTATTATGTCACGCCAGAAGGCTTGTTTTGGTTAATTTCATGATATTGTAATTTGCATGTCAATTTCAGTTGATGGCACATTACATTCGGATATTGTATCCATTCAAATCAGTATCCATTACTTTTATATTCATATTGTTACTATTTTAGGTTTAATACATGAACGTATGAGCTTCATATGAAAAGTTTATATTTTATTTAAAAGTTACATAGGAATATTTCACAATAATATTTGTTACTATCAACGTATGTTGGATGTTGGATTATTGATTGGTTAAAATAACTAGCAAAAGAATTTCTCGATTACACCGAAGTTTTTCACTTTATATTTAGAAGAAAAACTAGTAAAAATATATCATTCGAATATTCTATCCATAATAAATAACATATCCATATCTATATTCGATTAAATTATTTCTATTACAATTTTGCATAATCAACACAAATATTTTTACTTCAATAGGGTGTAAGAATTGTAACTGAAACTGTATATGACACGGGCAGAAAATATACTTGGTCGAAAAGTCTTTAAATATTGAATGAATCGTATCTATTATTACACAGAACATGAACTAGCCAGGTGAAATTATTGGCCCATTTTATTGGAAATCAGAGAAAGTATAGCACCCGGTTCGAACCCAAGGCCGAAGGAAGTTGAGCTCCACTTTTCAGTGTAGCATAAAAGGCATTTAAACACCTCGGAATGAATCTATCTATAGGCAGATAACGAGGCAGATTATGACTATTAAAAAGCGAATTTCAAACGATTTCGATTTAGTGTAACTGCTGAACAGGGTATCCTGAAAATTTATTGTAAAAAATCTGTTTTATTGTTAAAAAACTTTTAAATAAACTAGTGTCAAAACTGTTCTATACAAAAGAATGTTTAAGAGAACGTTTAGTTGAGAAAAAATTTCCAATCGGCGACTCCTCCAATTTCATTCTTTTCCGTCGCTTTCTACCTGCTAGAGTAACATCTACATCTAATGGATCGCGCTCTTGCCATATAATTTTAGCGAATATGTTGACTGATACCAAACTGAAAGAAGGCAAACGTCATCGTTCAGTATCACAGTTCAATGGCTCACACTAAAAATAACAGCCATTTATAAATAGGACGTTCAAGGGATAGAATTCCGATTACAATTTAAAGCAAGCCCTTCTTTTTTATCGCCTTTCTCCTTTGTATTGGTGCCATAGCTCTCGTTTGGCAGGTCCCGTAAAGACGCCATTGAATTCGAAGAAAAGTTTGAAGGAGAGAGTGAATTCCGGAGAAAGGATAGGAGAAGTTTTGGAGAGAAGGTTCCTAGATTCGTTATAATAGTCTAATTTTGTGGTGAAGTTGCCACCTTTCCCGAAGGTCTTTCTTTAAAGGACATAAGCATCTGCTTCCTTAAGACTTTCATGCTCCTCAGGCTGATTGAGCTGTGAGATTTCAAGATTAGTAGACAAAATAGCCGATTCTTTACGCTGCTTTTTACCGAAGTGAATTATCGTCCTTCTCTTCGTAAATTTTCATCGTGAATCATATTTCAATACTTTGACAAATACTATTCACTTTAGGGCTAATTTAGGTTTTGCAAATCTAAGCTCAAATTAAATTTAGAGAAATAGATATTTGGGACCCAATTTGTCTTTCCTTTTAGGCCTACTACGTGAGGAACTTTACTTTGAACCACTAACAAACCGGTTTCGTCTACACTAACTATCCTCTTGGGTGGATAGTTGTGTCATTTGAAATCGATAAAACTTCATCTTTATGAAATCCCCTGGCTCTAGCAAAAGAGGGACTGAAAGTTGCTTTTCATGAAAGCGTTGTCTTTTCCAGTAGTTTCGTCATTGAATGGATGGGGTATGTTATTGCGAACTGCAGGTTGATAGGCAAGACTGCAGAAATCCCTTTTCGTGAGCCCATAGGGCATGGCTAACATCTCAACTTAATATTTTTATGACTCGTTTTCTAGTTCTCTATGAAAACAGGCTTACGGCCAAGGCTGCTATCTTTGCATTTTCCACCTTACTATTGACGAGGCGGAAGAGAGACGCTCTAGGAATGTCTTCGACTCCGTAAGGTCTTTCGCTTTTTTCCCCTTATCTTCCTTCTTTCCTGGAGAAAAAACGCAGACTAATATAATTCTTGCAACCAAGGAGGGTGACAATAGACAAATCATATCTTAAAACAATTGATTTGTAGACTTGTTTTTAAATAACAGAAAAATCATGTTTTCTTTCCATTCCACTGGGTGGCTTTTAAAAAAATGTAATTTGGTTTTAAATTTAGCTATATTACCAGTAATGGAGTTAATAATGATTTTTTATATATCAATATTGTACTCAAAACCCATTTTATAGCTTAGGTATATTTTGTCGGGTTATATGGAATACTAAACGTTTGCGTCGGGTATCATGAAATACCAAGTATTCCATATTACCCGACACGACATCTTGGGAAATGAACCTGACGGACAGCAAAAAACGGTCACAGTAATACAAACTACAATTGTTTTCGTCTATACTGTGCTTAACTTAAATTTTCAAGTCACGTGTGTATAAATGGGTAGTGTTTGAAAACTTACGTGCAAAAACTCTTCAAAATCGAAAAACACACTCCGTTCTGGAGGTCGAACCCAAAACTATCATACGATACTGTAGTGACAACTATGAGTTTTCACTGCCGAGCTTCTATCTCGATCGAAAACAGTTTTCATGTGACAACTACGATTTTGTAGCACTTGATATTCTCAATTGACTCGTGAACAGTCATTGCAAAACGACGTTGCAAAATTTAACGTTCCGCCAGAGTTCGCGCAATTCCAATTTCGGAGGTAAACAAGGCGGCGAGTTTCAGCAATTTCGATATTTTTGTTGCTGTTTTTGTGTTGCATTAGCTTGATATAGCATGTCAGTGTAAGTTTTAGTAGAATACGTCTCTTTATATGTTGTAATGGAGAAATAAAACTATTTTACTAGTATTCCTATGTATTATACATGCTTTGTTCGAATTTTTATGAATGTGTAGATTTAGATTCTGCAAATATGATGTTGTAATTGTTTTACTTTGGAGCACATGCGAATGGCATTACGTGATAATTTTCGAATTCTAAGACAGTATTTTGTAATTTGAACCTTCGTAGAACATTTTTGTTAGCTGGTTAAGATAGCCTGCTGTAAATTAAACTTGAGAGTCGGTCATTAAATCAGTATTTCGAAGACAATACTGGTGGAGATCTCGGAGATATGTCTCCGTTTCTCTGTACCTTTTATTGTAACTGACAGAGTGAAAAATGAAGCACTTTGTCGAGGCTCAACGCAAAATCACTTAAGCTGGTTTAGAATTTATAGAAGTTGAAACCGATGAGTACTATCAATGAATCGTTTAACTCTGATAGAATAAGTTGTAGATTTTCTTAAAGATGTCTGCTACGAAGATATTTTTAATAATATTTGAGTATCTTTTCTTATGTTCTGTGAAATTGATATATCGTAGAAAATTGTATATAATGATTAAATTATTTCGATAACGTCCATATTGCTCGTTGTATTTGCTGTTAAATGCAGCTAAAACCATTTAATATGTAATAGCTATCATTTTAAAATGGAATTTTTCCTGATTACGCTTTTCATATTTATGTGAACTTGTCACTTGTCATGCTAATTCTCGCCTACAAAATAAAAATCGACAAATATGGCGGAAGTAAAGTTAACTAAGTTCTCACTTTCTAGTGAGAATGACATTTACAAAATCCCAAAATTCGATTTCGACCGAAAAATTTCCCAAGATGGCTGACTTCTCGACCGAAAACTACAGGTTACAGATTACAAAATCGACCCCCTGCAGCGAGTGATACGTCGGCATAGTCTTGCTCCAGTAATTCACGGTATTCCAATGTGGCAGCAGCACCAAACAGAGCCAAAACTTGGGTATTCCATATTTCCCACAATACCCGCCTATCCTCTATGATGAAAATATAATGCAGCATTTTTGTATGGCATCTCTATAGAAATGAAAATTTCAAAGATATTGCTAAAGGACAGTTTTTATGAAATCTCCATTATAAATTCACAATTTCAGTATAATTAGTTCAATTAGCCGACTCGATGTTAATCAAGCCAAATATATTCAGAACCCAAACCAGGGCCTTGTGTGATTTAGATATTGCACATTTCATTATATATTCCTGAAAAATATACATTTCAATCAACTTACTAATATAAATTTTCCTCTGCCTACATTTACCTACAGTACTCATTACAGTGAATAAAGCCACCGATTGGAGCTATTTGCGATATCGCAGGCAATCAGGTTATCCTTCACGCCCACGCATTTCGAAATTTTTAAAAGCAAAATCAGTTATACATATTCGAGTCATTTCAGAATGGTTTTTTGGCCTTGGATCTGCAACACTGGAGAGTAGCCGTTGCGTGGACAACAGCAATTAGATTAGCCCGAGTGAAGAGCGACGTGCACTGAAACGACAACGTCGTTGAATGAAACGAATCATCCGTAAGAAAGGACCGTGAGATCGGGAAATTTGGACCGAAACCAAGATCAGTATTTGCGGTTCCAAACAATGCACGTTTCACTGAATTTTAGTGGGAGAAAGGTTAACTAGACATGTAAGTTTAGTTTACCCTCCTCCTTCTAGTGTTTTATCTTTCCAGCTTATCGGTAAGGTATTAAAAAATATTTCAAAAATTGCAGCAATGCATTCCTTACGGAAGAATTTCGCACCCACCTGGCGTCGAACTCACGGTCATTTTGTAACATTTCTTCCTTTTTGTACTATAAAAGACTACCTCAACTTCAACCTCCGAGAATATACGAGTAAAAGTTGCTTGCATACTGCAAGCTAACGGTTGAATACAGTACCGTACCAAGAAAGGCATCAAAACAATCTTCAAAAATTCGCATAAAAGACCGCCTGGCGTCGAACTCGGGACCCGCTCTTGAGATAGTATTGCATATTAATATTAGATCAGTGCCAACATGAGATGTTCCAAAGTAAAAACTCAATATCTTATCGGGAAGGTCCTAAAATAAGATTACGTTATCCCCTTGAAAATGCATTGTAGAATCCAAATGACGCTCTTGCATCGAACCAAGGACCATTAGAGAATCGGTGAATTGTGTACAATAATGTTTTCAAACGCTTCTGTTACCATCTTGGGTTTTATCTTCCCAGCTGATCGGGAAGGCATTAAAAAAATTTACAAAAATTGCCGCAATGCATCTTATACGGGAGAATCTTGCGCCCACATGGTGTCGAACACACGGTCATTCGGTAACATTTCTTCCTTTGGTAGTATGAGAGACCAACTCATCTGCAAACACCGTGATTTTGATTGCTCTATCGCACCGAGAACGGCCTCAAGAGAATTTTGAAAAATCAGCGCAAAAGACCGCCTGGCGTCGAACTCAGGACCCTTTCTTGAGATAGAATTGAATATTAATAGTAGATGTAGGATATACGAAGCATACTAAGCAAAGATATATATAGGATATATGAAGCATGTTCCACAAGTGCCGTCGACGTCAGAGTTTTACGACACACTGGCCCCACCCTGTAGATGCCAGAATAATTCAGACATCGACGCTAGGTGTCATGGCTTCGATACCAGAATGTCCCAAAAATCGCAATTTTCCCATAAGAATGCATTGCGCGGAATTTTGAAAATTCTTTCGAGGCACTTATCGGTAAGATAGAGGAACCAAAATCTCGGAGGTTGAAGTTGAGGTAGTCTTCTAAACGAGTAACGTGTATAATGTTCTAAACGTGTAAATAAACGTGACACCATCACTCATATAGGCCGCCCCACTAGGGTACAGGTGCCTTTGCAGCCGCCTCACTGAGGTACAGACGCTGCGTTGACTTCCTTCGTCTGGCCCCTACCCATTAACCTTTCTGGCATGAGTGACCCTACCAGGAACAAAGTTCCAGCCAGTATAGCCTTCATAGGACTAGGAACTTCATACTAGGAATATGCAAGCCCCTCCACCACGTCAAGGTGTAGTCCGTGGAAGGGGACTACTTCTACTACTAGAATACAATGAGCTCCTTAAAAAAACACCCGTTCTTAAACCAAAATTATTAAATTTTGAGGGGAGAATTTAGACTTTTTTAAAATATCATGTATGAGTGAATATTTGAATATCTATGTATGAATGGCCAGGTAATTGAACAGTTTTAATGATAAATTTAGAGACTCTCTAACGTACTCAATGAATAAAAACAATCATAAATAATTTTCATGGGAAAATATGAATTTCGTGAATAGTGAAGTGAGAATGACCGGAGGGATTGACATGTGTAAAAAATTCACCAAGTGGTAAAAGGAATGATCGTATATAGTGAAAATTTGTATAAACTGCGAGTTTCCACGTTACAAAGGGATGGAATGAAATAGGATATTCTAAAGTGAACAGTAGCGGGTCTGGAAACTGAGAAGATGGCAAATAACTAGACTAGTGGTATTAAAGGAAAGAAGTAGCTGAGGCCTTTTCTCTCGTGGGTAGCACATATGCCTTCGGCAAAAGCGGTCCCTGGTTCGTCCTCAGTGGGGCCATTATGTTGACCCAGCATTGCAAAAAGAAGGAAATCTACATCAATTAAATGATATCGGACTAAAAAGCCGAATTTGGTCCGACAAAGCTACACCATAAAATTCATTTTTTGCTCGACTTGGGGCTTAAGAATGAATTCGTTTGCCAAGTGTGTTAAGAAATGTTTCAAAAAATAGTTAATGACACATCATTGTCGGATAATAAAGCCTTTTCTTTAGAAAATAATCAAGATCGAATTTAAGATTAACTGAGAGGCTGAGCAAAATCAGCAAAATGTCAAAATTGATAACTCGTCAGCGACTAAGCAACGTTCAAAATCTCAAATGAAATCTGATTTCTGATCCCATTGGAGGACTTTTATTTCTCACCATTTCCAGGAATGCAAAGTGAATCGTTGATTTGGGTCTGCTCCCTGTTTAGGGGGTTTTACATTAAACAGTAATTGATAGAGTCGTAGCGAGGGTAAATAACGAGTGGATTTCATGAGATCGTTCCACATATAGCCTTGATTCATGGCATCTTGTCATAGGTTTTATTTATGATACTATCTCAAGAGCGATCAACGAGTTGAAAAGCAATTCATGCAAGATGCTTCGTTCGTGATTTGTTTAGAAACGCTGATAAGTTCTAACTCGCTGAGTATACGCAAAATGTAGTGTAATAATAACGTGTAAGCAACTCCCATTTGAGAGTACTCACATTTGCAGATTATTTCTCTTCCTGTACTAGAATTGAAGCGAGTGTTATTTTTTGTTAACTTTACATGATCATTAGAAAATGAAAGTATTCCCCATGAGTTATTCACACGATACTGCTTTTAGGTTACGTCTTGAAATAAGTTGCGGCATAGCAGAATTTAAACGTCACACCATTTAAAAGCAAATTTTTAATGAATTATAAAAATTAGTTTGAATACTTTTCTCAGTATTTAAGAACTTTTGTCCGAAGTTTAACTCATAATAATAATCTTTCATTTAAATATCCTAAACAAATTTAAATATACGTGGAATGTCGGCATGATCAGTCGGAATGTTGACGATATATTTAACATTTTTCGAGAATGAAAATATTGTAAATTCCATTTTTTCTTTTATCCCTTAGTTAATATAGATTTGATGATTAAAATATTTTATATAACAATATTTTCTCAACAGTCGTTCACATAATTCCATCAACTATTTTATAATGATGAATAAGTGTTCAATATAAAATTTATTTATTGTTTTACAGTCTACCGTGATAATCCTCAATATATTATTATAAAACATTCAATTTCCAAGATGCATATATCGTTACAGTGATGACGCGTACTAATCATGATTAAATTGCTAAAAGAAAATTTGTAAAACATTTATGATACTTGTATACCGACTCTAATATATTAGGGATTCGTTTAGGTTCAAATGGTAAGGCATTAGACAACGTAAGACTTTTAATTTGCCCATTGAGTTTCGTTACCGGATATGTAGATATCGATATCTATCGCTATAAAGAGGTATATCGAAACGGAAACTGACACGGAATATGAAGGTGTGTTTGTTATGTGTTTTAGGGTTTGAGTATTCGTTTGTAGTGATTAGAGTGATCGCTGAAATATATTACGGTGGTAAAATTGAATACCAGTATAGTTCTACGAAATTTTCGCATGGGGCTATTAATGTTAAATAAATAAAAATATTATATAACTTAAATTATAAATTATAATAATGATTTACATAGAAAACTGAAAGAAACTAAAAGGTTTACTAAACAAAGTATATCTAACGTCCGAAACTTGATTTAAAAAGTCTTCTAGTTTGTAATAGATTGTTTAAATGTTACACACATAAAAAATCTATGGATTATATATATCATAACGAAGTGAAGAGAACAATTTAATTCGACTGGAGTGCCTTCGGAAGTAATGTATGTACAAATTCTGAAGTCAAAAATGCCAATAGTCTTGAAGATCTTCAACCCTATGAATTCTACCAGTGTTGACCTATTTAAGTGAAACCTGGTTGTAAAACGCTGCAATAATCCAGCGACTTGAGACAACGCAATGAAGTATGGAAAGATGCATGCTTGGGATTACAAGAAGAGACAGAAAACGCAACACCTGGGTGAGGATGAAGACCGCAGTGACAGACATCATAGATAAAGTAAGGTCACTGAAATGGATGTGGGCAGGCCATGTGGCGAGAAGAAACGACAACCGTTGGACAAGAGCGGTCCTCTCCAAGTCCACTTCCTTTTTGGGTTCTTCTTGAAATATGTATTTGTTATGTACATATTGGTGCATTCAACAAACTCTACCAGGCGGTGACCACGTTTGTTTCTCTGGCCCAGTCCTGCGACGTGACATCGGCTTCCTGTTGACCTACACGAGCGTTAAAATCGCCCATAATTATTTTATAATAGTAGGCTTCCTTATCATGATCAGTGCCCAGAGTTGGGTAACATTTGCAATTTTTTCTTCGCTGCTTGCTGCTGTTGGTGCGTAGATTTGTATGATCTGAACAGTGTAACGCTCATTTATCTTGAAATCTTGAGTGTGAGCTTGCAACTTCTCTCAGATATACTTTCTATCTTTTGTACATTGTTTTTCCATCTCTTGTTGATCAGGAACCCGACACCTCCTAGTCTTCCATCCTTAGTACCCCTGTAATAAAATAAATTACCTTCCTTGAGTGTAATCAAGTCTTCTGATTTTCGGCTAACTTCGCCGAGACCGATGACGTCCCAATTTATCTTCTCTGTTTCATTCAGTAGTTCCAGTAGTCTGTCTTCACTCTTCAAGCTGCGGCAATTGTAAGTCACGAAGTGGAGGGTGGTAGATCTTTTCCTCATCATGGACCTCTGTAATGCCACCACCTCCCGGACATCCGAATGGGTGATGCTTTTACGTCCGGATAAATTTCCATTACAGAAGATCATCATGAAAATTGTATTTGCGTTTGGGGGATGAAGGACAATAATTCACCAGGCTGTCCTACTGCCGGTTGGTGAATGCCACTTTCACAATTTGGCCGGAGATATTGTTGAAGCCTTCTTAGCATGGTTGAACCTGGGCTATACATCGCCTCCGTTAACACCCCTCCGCCCCGTTGAGGCAAGGAGCTGTAGCGATTAACATTATCGTTAAGGATAGTTATTAACGTTGTTTCTAATTAAGCTACAACGAGAATATAATGAAATACATCCACCAATGAATGTATATCTAGGTGAATTACCACTTAAACTTCGGCTTTTCTTACGATTATTAGTTGGAAAACTGTTGTGCATTTCTAAAACTCGAAACCTTTTAAAGCCTTCATTTGAAGAACAAATTGATTCTTATTTGCATTTAAACATCTTGGAACGGATAATTTAGCTAATTAGCATTTTGTAAAGTGAATATTTATGTAGAAAATGTTACGTAAGAAGGAAGTTTTCGGATTCGACAAAAGATGGTCATTTATAAAAGATGACTTTTTGATCGTAGAGACGATGTCATCATAGGAAACGTCTTCTATGTATTCCGTATTCGTATATTATTATTAGTCGTATAGCCTTTCTTTGTGATTCTCCTTTAAGAAAAACTACCCACTTGTTTAGGATCATTCACTATAATTATTTTCTTATTTTTAATTTATTGCAATCTATTACACTCTAGAGACAATTTACGGCAGCTTACTATAATGACTTTTCTCTGATAGACGAAAATGATTTTTTAGTAAATATCCTGAAATGCTTTAATTTTTTATTGAAAATATATTGTACCATTGACGATTGTTATTACACACTTTAAACCACATTTAGAATCAAGATTTTTCTCCATTTTGTATATTTCATAATCTCATGGCATTATGAGTGATAAAAATACGTAATAATTTATGAAGAAATAGTTTCTTATTACCTTCAGTATTCTTCAGACTAGAATGATAATGTCGCCACTTGACTCTAGACAATTTGTGCTTTAATTTCAAATAAATGATTTATTTCAGGTATTCACGAAAACTTATAATACGATTCATGAGAGGAATAAAATTTGCTACGTTCACCAGTTCGTACTAGATAAAGATTAAAAATCCCAAAGCTCTTGAAACTTGAAAAGAAACAGATAGCTTTGAAATAGGCAGTCTCTTCTGAATGTATTACAATTTCAATATAAACTAAATATTAAAGAAAGGGCTGCATTGGGAAGATCGAAGATTACCTTTTAAAATATCTCTTTTCTGACACTCTTATGCATACGACTTTCAGTTTGCTTATTATAGTGCTGCACAAAATATCCTCCTCATCCTAAACTATCTAGAAATTTGTTATCCATTTGTAAAGATCGTTGAAAAGCTCTAAGAAGCGGTAGATAATGTCCGCGAAGGAGATTTTCGTCGATTCATTAAACTACTTGGTGATTCTGATACATGAAAATCGGTAAACCCAAAATGAAAAACCAAAACATCAATGAAATTAATTAGTGAAAGTATATTTAAATTTATCAGCATTAATAAGAGATGCCGAAAGTCTATTTTGTTTACAGTCGGCCAAAAGAGTATGTTTAAGTTGCAAATTTCATGAAATTCCCGCTCATTATTGAAACTCAATCGTATGAAAAATTAATTGACCCGCTTAAACTCATATTTCCGCTGGAAGAGAATTTTAACGCAAAAAATGGAACTATGCAATGCTTCAATTTTTTGGCAATGACGCCATCCAAGCAATTAGAAAACGAACGTTAATTATGAAGGCATTGCTAATGTATAACTTCATTGCAGATCGAGAAAAAAATTATCAGGAACAAATGAAAGTCGAACTTTTACCTAACCACAAATAATATTATTTCGTAACGACCATGGTTTCGACTCATGGAGTCATCTTCAGGACTCCATGAGTCGAAACCATGGTCGTTACGAAATAAAATTATTTGTGGTTAGGTAAAAGTTCGACTTTCATTTGTTCCTGATGGCGACTTACCACGAAGTCACGGCCGAAGTTGTAGATTCTAAAAAAATTATCATGAAAATGAAAAGTTTTGGCATTATTAATTCTACTATAATCATTTCTTAAGAAGCAAGCAAAGTTATATCTTACTAATAACAAAGAAGACGACTTTTATTTTGGTTCTCTGCCATTATTCTAACAAAAGTTGTGAAAGTTTCATGAACTAATATATTTGTATGAATTAATACATAATAAATTTTGATGAAATGTAAAATTACAATAATAGTTACATGGATTCGGTTCAAATTCGAAGGAATGCTTCTTC
Source organism: Pachydiplax longipennis (assembly GCA_036926295.1). Taxonomy (NCBI): domain Eukaryota; kingdom Metazoa; phylum Arthropoda; class Insecta; order Odonata; family Libellulidae; genus Pachydiplax; species Pachydiplax longipennis. The sequence continues at coordinate 963,958 of JAVFKF010000012.1, read as the reverse complement.
AAAATATATTATTTACTTTTCTTTCTAGATAAAACATTAATTCTTACTCGAATTCCTGATGTTTTTCAAGCAACCTAAGGGAGAGTCTTCTCAAACTTAAGATAGTTATTTTCGAAAACATTATTACCCTTTATCTTTTTATGATGCCTAAACATACAACAATTACTTGCTTGGCAACAGTTCAACAGTTGTATCGAGCACTTATCTCTTCGTTGTTGTCATACATAATCAACAATGAGCGTGATAAGGTAGATTAATGGCTTATTCGAGAATGGACTACTCATTTTCCGATGATGGAGTTATACTTTGGCAAATTTAAGTGCTCTTTTTGCATAGCACCGAAAACTGTATCTAATATAATAAAATAAGGTGTTTGTGTGTATGTATGTATGTATGTATGTGTGTGTGTCTGTATGTATTTTCGCCTAAAACTCGAGAACCATAAACACAACTTTCAAACTTTCAGGATTGATAAATATACTCTCTGCGCAGATAATAAGCTAATTTTTATTTACTTAAATGTCCCCAGTTCGAACCCAGGCAAGAAAAACTGTTCTCATAAGGATTGCACGTAAACCTCACTTTTATCGGTTGCAGGATACATTTCTTTTGCAAAATTAATTTGGAAATAATAGGCATACAAAATCGAGATAAGCACCAAAAGAAAGAGAAATGAATAAAGATTCTTATTTTGGTCGCGAAATATCATTATCGTGTCGAAATGGCGAGAATTCGGTTAAAATAAACGGAAATTTCGTGAAATTTTGAGACTATAAACAACAAGTCCCTTTGACGACGAATGCGATTGTTGAAACCGAGGTATTGCGTTTACCCATAAGAATACACGATGATTTTAGGTCCATGTGAAAGTAATCATTAAAAACGAATGATGGTATAGCAAGCAATATTCTGAAATTTTACAATTTGCATTTACGATCAATTTGCAGTGTTGATTCTCAGGGGGTAACTTATGATCATTTAGGGAAAGTTTCTTTATCACCTCGAATTTGCCAACTCTATTTGAAAATAATGAAGCTGCTACGTGTGATTTACTCTGGAAAAACTTTAAATTGATTAATGTATACTGCGTGCAGCCTTTCGGCGTGTGGCAGTGGGTGTCTGAACCGTGACTCTAATACCGCGTATTACATTAACAATTCGGGTAAATGATAACTTAATCAAACGCCTTATTTTTTACACGGGCGATCTTTTGTATTCGTGAGAGCCAAGTAAACCGCAAGTAGTATTGTCTACATCAAAATTTTCTATCGTATAGGATTCAATGTGAAGCTAAGCAATACTCTCTTAATAAGTAAATTTAAAAGAAACATGAGTAAATGGGTAATTATTACACGAGACGACGTTCACCAAGGAAAAATCCCGAGGAAGAATCATCTTACACAGTTGAGGAAACTCCTAAAGAAATAAAATCTTAGACGATACCTTTTCTTATGTGGATTCTAGATTTGCATTCAAATGATACGAAGTTAGAAAATATAAAACATTTTCATTTAGGATAACAAATTCATTGATCTAAGCCATTTGAGAGATGTTAGATTCTCCTCTGCACAAGTTATAATATATTATCTACTGCTCATTTACATATCCCCGTTGAGAATCAACGGGCGCCTCAGCTAGTATCGATATAAAATGTCTACTTCTGCAGCTTTTTCCACGATCTCCGCTTCTTCAGCTGATATTGTCATGCCAACAAAAGAGACTCGCTTGGACAGATTTGACCGTTAAGAGGACACTTTTTTAAGATGAATAATAACTTGGTCCTCCGAAATGCGGCTCTGAAATATTTTCTTATCGATGACGCAAATGAGAGGACCAATGAGGAAGTTTCATCAAGAGATAAACCCTAATTATTTTGTGCACCTTATTTCGATACATCTCAAAGCTAAGTGAAAAAATGAAAAGCAAATTTTATTTGATATCGACCCCCGATATTGAAATTTAATACATATCATAAGTCTTTCACGTATCATTGGAATTCATCAATTGAAATAACGATTTTGGATCGATAATTATTTTTATTCGTTCCGCGAAGCCGCATCTCATCGCATTTAGCTCAGAAATCTGTGGATTCCAAACATAGCTTTTATATTTGGACATCCAAATCAATTGATTATAATCTCCTTGACCTGTCATACATTGATCCCGACCCTATCAAATTTTCCATTAGAATAAACAGCACAACGGATATCAAGTCACAAATGCAATGAATACGTCAGTTATGGACTTTCGAAGCTGAACTCTAAATAACTGCTTCAGACCGCTGAGTGGGTCAAATGGAAATATGTATTCGACACATATATACGGGCTGGAAAGAGAAGTAGCGATAATAACGAAAATCGTAAGCAGAGAAAGACACATCAGAGAAATGGATTTCTGAGGTCCACCACTCCCTGCATTTCAAGTAATATAATTAAACAAAATGTTAATGCGCATTTAAATTCTACATCTATTACCTCTATGACAAAAATTTTCACGGTTAAAATTAGAATGCAGACGCATTTTACCTGAATGTTAAACTTTCCTAAATTCCACGTCCGTTGTGTAAAGTAGAGGTATCAAATTCCTCTCTTAAACTGCCTTCACATATTTTTTAAGGATAATTAGCCAGAAATTAACATGAAAGTGGCCAATCGTTAGACTTCATATCACCAAAAAGACAGCGAAACTACATTCGTGGATTCTACAGCGGTGAGCCGGACTGCGCCGCGCTTCCGGAAAATCGACTTTATTCCCAAATTGGCACCTGAATTGAAACAGTTTCTTCGGATTCCACATCCAGACACTTCTGACTATGACGTGGTATAAGAGACTCGATGCATTAAGGCCGTTTTTCTATTTATATTCCTTACTTTATCTCGAAAATTGTCCGAAATTTGTTGCCTTAAATGAGCAGAAGCTCATTTTTGTAAGCAGTAATTGCAACCACTCAAAAGATAAAAACTTGTTGTAGATCATTGCATCGTTGTTTCTTCCATAACTATCTATTTAATCCCTCCACAAAGCAGCAAACTTGAACGTTTATCCGAAAACTCCGATACTGCCCATTTCTGTGAAAATTGTTCTAGTTTGACGCCACATATCTTTTTAACAGGTAAGGATGTCAGAAAACCGCAATCGGAAAAATAAAATTCAATCATTTTTAATAATTATGCGAAGTTTCAAAACCCGCACTCAAAAAAACCATATTTGGCCTCTTGGCCAGCTTTTTCTAGCCCACTCTGCGGTGCATTTTGAAGGAACAAATCTTTTTAAAGCCTCCTCTAGAAAATACCAACAGTTCACCATTTCGGTAATTGCATTTAAGATCACACATCATTCCCAAAGGCATACAATTTATCAGGAAATAAAGTGTTTTCGGGAATAAATTAGGCCAGTAATTATATTATCACGCAGCTTCTTTGTAAGCTCTTTATACTGAATATAATAGAAGAGTTTCAAGCACTTTCAAGTATACGGGCCGTTCCGCGGGAAATCGGACAGAAATTCACCTCTGCTTTTTAGAACCGATCATTTGCGTACTTCTATCTTAAAAACTTCATGCCAAAGTTTCAGCTCAGAAATTTATTAATTTTTAATATTCCGAAATGTTTGCAAAAATCGGCGAACAAGGGTCATTGGAAGAGATATAACTTTTTATGAGATATGAGGATGTATTGTCCGTTTCAAGCTTCCAGTCAGTATTGTCTTATGGGAGAAATCCTCGCGCGGCGGGTCGCCTTTACGCGGAGATACGGATTCGGACGGGTATAATTAAGATTCGTAGTGTACTTTGACAGATTCAAACTTAAGTATTGATGAAATTTGAATGAAAATAACTCTATCAACACAACAGTGAAATTTTTATGCATTTATAGCAGAAACAACAAAGTTAAAAACAAAAAATTCGATGTGTGAAGGCGTTACTTTGTGGAAGGCCATTATAAATGAATAAAAACACTGGTACACTTCCACAGATTTACTTCTTGGGCGACATGTTTCACTAGCGAGCTAGCATCTTCTGGCACTGTGTGCCAGTGCAGAGTGCCAGAAGATGCTAGCTCGCTAGCGAAACATGTCGCCCAAGAAGTAAATCTGTGGAAGTGTACCAGTGTTTTTATTCATTTAAAAGCAAAAATTGAATGAATTTCCGAGTTTTCACCCGTGAACATTTTTGAAACTGCCATTACTCTCTTACAATCAAACATAAAATGCTGATTTTTTCATCCATTACTCATTGTATCATCTGAATGCATAAATGCTACATGAGATTAATTTTAGAGCAACCAAATCTTAGTAAAAAATTATTTAGTTGGAGCGTAACTCAAGAAAAAATTCGTCGTGCAGTCCAATTTATACGTCGCCTAAAACTTTTTGGTTTCTCACGTGAGGAAGAACTTGTCGCGAGAGAAATCGAGATAAATGTTGTAATGTTCATTTGCAGTTTGTTTCGATGCGATATCTCCAATAGAACTTGAGTTTTTGACTTTTATATCAAAGATACGTACCAACTAAAATATTAAAGGAAAGTGCTGGTCGGAAATATTATAATGATAAAATTCGGTTGAAAATAACTACGTTGTTGAATAGTAAGAATAACGAAGCTAAAAATAAGTTCTTAGAGAATTTACTAACAAAACATGGAAAAGGTTGTTTACATAAATACATAAAGCGTTTAAGAACAGATGAAAACGAGATAGATAAAATAGAAAACATCATGAGGGAAAATGAAAAGTAAATGAACTTGGATCTTCTCAATTACTTACAAAAGGTCCGTCCAAAACAATGAGAAACCAACGAATAGTATAAAAAAGAAACTCGGATTTTCATCTTTACATTAAAAGATATTCTTAAAGGAATTTCCAACTTAAAAGAACAAATCGCAAGGACCAGATGAAAAACGCTGCGTGGACAAGAATTAGTGCCATATTTAAGAAGAATTTTTAATGTAATTATAAACAACAGGCAAATTCCAGAGGATTGGAAAACAGATACGGTGGTTCCCATTCATAAAGGGTGGAGCAAAAAGTTAATAAGGAATTATTAATTAATTAATATAGTTCTAACGAGCTTAATCTGTAAAATGTTCGAAAAAATAGTTGCCGATTACCTAAAAGATTTTTGGGAGAAAGATAGATCGATGAACCAATATCAACATGGCTTTAGAAAGGGTTTTTCGTGTGAATCTTAGATGTTAGGATTACAACTCAACTTAGTTAATGCTCAGGAAATGAGAGAACAGGTCGATGTAATAGAGTAATAGATTTAGCAAAAGGTGTGACGTTGTAGACAAAGAAGTATTATTACAGAAAGTGAACAAAAAGAGCTTAAATCCAAGAGTAATAAGATGGTTAGATTCTTTTATTGAGTATGGGAAACAGAGAATTGGAGATAAGCGACGAAATCAGAGTAATATCAGGAGTAGCTGAGACCTTTCCTAATATTTATCAATGATTTACCGACGGGAATTAAATAAAAAATTCGTTTGTTCGCAGACGATTGTATTATCTATTGAAATATAAAATCTAGAACGACTCCATAGAACTTCAAAAGGATTTAACTACCTTAATAGCTGAGTTTCGTCTAATAAATTGGAAATTAATACGAATAAATGTAAAGTCATCAGTTTTAATAGAAGTAGATATCGATTCGCATATGCCTTGGAAGGGAAAATTTTGCCTGGTGAGATTACGGTGAAATACTTAGATTTAACATTCAGTAGGGATGGGACGGACATATAAAGTGAATAATTTTAAACACAGCCTTAAACTTCATAATGCGTAAGCATAGGGGATCAAATAAGAAAGTTAAAGAGGCTGCACACAAATTATTGGTTAGGCCAATCTTGGAATACGGGGAATGCCTATGGGACCCGCATGAGGTTGGTCTAAAGTGAAAAATAGAAATGCTACAGCAAGATTCGTCTTAGGCAAGGCTCTATAGCGTATTTCAAATACTAAAAGAATTAGGTTGGGAAAGAGGAGCTGAGAGCAAATAAAAGTTTAACTCTATTTGTTAAGATATACACAGGGGGTAAATCGTAAGGGGAATTATCAAATAAATTCACTAAGGCAAAATTTAATGGCAGAAAGGACCATAGGCATAAAGTTAAAGTAATAAAACAGAGAACAAATATTTGTAAATAGTACGATTACAGATGGAAATATTTACCTGCAGAAGTCTTGGAGCCCTTCCCAAAAAATCATAGGGAATTTATAAAGAGATTGGGTGAAACTATCCAGTATGAGTGAACTTATAGGGGTACGGTGGGGAATTAGTTAGTGTAATATGTGAAGTACGTTTAATATTGTATTTATTATTTTATTCATTAATTTGTATTATTATACTTATTACTCTTTATTGAATTGTATTCTATTTTTTATAAAATTTATGGCACCATTGTATTGTTTAGTGTGTTTTAGTTAGGTTGAAAATTTAATGAATGTATTTGATATGCATTACATATGATCATGTTAAAATGTATGGAAAGTAATGGAAATGTAATTGAAACATATATCATGTTGTGCGATCTGATTTATATTTGTTATGGAACATATATGATTTAATTGAAACGAAATATATTGATAATTGCTTGTCGTTTACATACATATATGTCGTCGGACCAATAAATTCATTATTATAACTAAGTGACCTAAAATTTGTGAAGATATAGACCACGCGGAGAATTCAATGCTATATTATGGAAAACTTATAATCACAGGATGTTATTATGTTTCGCTCAAAGTCATCATTTTTCTGAGTTCATGCTAAGAAAAATTCTCATCAAAATATGAATTTCTATTCGTAGATGGATTGCCAAGTAACTACCGTGATCAGCAATAAAAAAGGGAAGAGTAGCATATACAAGGGTATGTGAGTGACCCTCTCTGTCCTACTTTGCGAGGTCATCCTATAAACCCACTTTTCTCTTTTTCTTTATATTATTTTGATTATGCTGTCTTCTCTCATATGACCTTCCAAGTCTTTGCAACTATCCTTTGCTCGTTTCATCATGTCTCAAAGATGGCTTTCTTTCAGAAAAGGCTGCTTTAAAACAACATCTCACCTACGTTCCTTTCATTTTTTTTAGGTGCATCTTCAAAACCATCCTCTTTTCTTCTGAGAATCAAGAATTCGAATCGACAGGTTTCGCAGCCGAATTTTCAGTCTTTCATTTAATTTCTGATTCGTGTATCGGATTACAATGGAAAGATTCACTCATTTCATACGATGTTTTACTACTTTCATTCGAACGATGTTTTACTACTTCGTTTCCTTATGAAATTAACATGACACACGAATTGATGGTAACAGAAGCTTTAATAAGATGCAATGCGATGAAGAGAAATCTATGATTCATCGAAAATGCTGCTATCGTAAATCATAAGTGTTCAAAAAAACGATATATTTTATTCATTATACTTTCATCCAAGATGCTAATATTTTATCTTATGGTCACTTCAAGAAAAGAAACGAACTATATAAGATTTTGATAGTAAAGTCGACAATTTAAAAAAAATACAACACTGAGGACGGCCAACCCACGAATTATGTGTTATTTAACGGGATAGCATTGGTTAAAATTCATGTACGGTGTATATAATTCTTCTCCTCTTTTTTTCGTGAGAATATAACCTCGAGGAAATCGTGGATTTTTTTAAAAAAGAAGTGTTGTGAGATCAGAAATAAGAAAGTATAATTTACTGGGTGTCGCCATTGAAATATTTCATTCTTTTAATGAATCCGATAGACACTTATATGTATCAAAGGTGATTTTTTTTATATATTTAGAACTTTGCTTACGACTACGTTTTCATTTAGTTTAGGAGGAAATGCAACAACCATAATTATGGTTAATCCATACATTTTAGACGATGTGCCGCACTGGATGCAAAAGTTGCCCAAATACAATTCTTATTCGTAGAATCCTCTATATAAGGGTGGCCTGAAAAGTTTCCGACATTTCGCTATTTCTCGACATGTTTTCTGAAAATCTCTAAAAATTTTCTGAAGATTTCTGAAAAATATGGGGTCGGAAACTTTTCAGACCGCCCTCGTATATTATTTTAAAACATACATTTTTGGTGACCTTTTTCCCTTCTCACTCCATATAGTATATAGTATAAATAATATATAAAATGATTGAGATAGTTAAAAATGGGAAGCCTCAATAATGTGATACTGAAAATGGGAAGCCTCAATATTGATGACTGAAAAAAGGCCAAAATTGACGAATTTTATAAACTTCAAGTGCGGCACGTCTTTCCTTTGTCAGATTCTATTTTATACAATTTATTTTCTAAGCAAATGGAATAATTTCAGGGGGCGTCCCGAAAGGAATCCAAAGCAAAATAAGGACCACCCAAATGTACCTCAGACCAGGCATTCAATATTATCTGAATCTTATACATTATATAATTCGGGTAATGTAAATGTTGGAAGAAACTCAAGACAATACGGATATACAACACACCAGGGTTTGATTGAAAACGTCCTTGAAAAGGTAAAGGTTCCAGTCATCGCTGAAAGATACAAACTATTTTAATACCACAGTACATTCTTGATAGTAAATAACAATATTTATCGTTTTCGTCCCCTGCTTCTCTAAAAGACCGGTTTATTATTATAAAAATATCGTTGTATTTTTTACACCGTTCCTTCTAATATAGAATATTGTATTCTCGAAGAAAAAAAGGCACAGCAGAGGAGCTGACGGACGTAGTTCCATCAGTAGAAATGGTTAAAAGAGAGAGATTTGAACGACAAAAAGGAAGGTGTAAATGAAAAAGAGGATTCCTGTGGTAGTGTAGCAAATAAGAGGCAAGCAATCGAGTTGTTTTTTTGTAGAAATCGAGAGAATCTGTTTGGAGCGACTTAAAGGAGAAGGGCAGAGAAGAAGAGAAGGTGAAGGACGAAAGAAAGGAATGCGTATGGAAATCAACGAATACAGAAAAATACACCTCCAGCAGATGATACCAAGTTTAGAAAGTTTGCAGCTCTATTGTGACAAAGAAAACAATAAATGGTAGACATGCAAAGCTATTGTAATTGAAATCAAAATGCGCAGACGTGGGCTCACAGAAAATCTTAGTAATTTCCCGCTAAAAAATACATAAAATAGATTACGATGGTATTAATTTGAAACTGGACAGAGACAACTTTCTCTTGTTTCAGTAAGATCCAAGGGTGAAAAGAATAGTAAACATCAACATGACAGGTCTCTCTATGCAGGAATTCGATTGGTAGACGCCCCAATGCTGATATCTTTACTTCTGTTTACGCATGGCTATCCTTATTTCATAAGATTATTCTCTAATTCTACTATGAGTTTTCATTAAATATTCTTGAAAAATCAAACTTTTATCTCTGTAATGATAATGGCTCGCAACCTCTGAGAAATGTGAGCTCAATTATTTAAAAACACAGCCAAAGTGAAAGGTTGTCTTCAGATCATCATGCTATTCGATCTTATAAAGAAATAAACGTCATCGAAAAAGAGAACGATGCTAAAAATCATGAGTTCCAGCATATCACTTTAAAACCTTAAGAGTGTTCAAATATAAATATGTGTATGTTCAAATGAGAACTATGTTCAAATATAAATAAAATATTACGCTATTTAATGATCGTAAACATTAGGTTGAAATATCAACAGATAATCAAACATTTAAAATCAGGCTGGCATGAAAACAGATGAATAACGATTTTTTGCGATATTATTATCATACTCCAGATAACCGCAATATAATCATAAGATGCGCAGATTTGGATTTCATTTGCGATTAAGCGGAGTGGTCAATAAAACGGCGCACAATGGGCTAGAAAAAGCTGGCCAAGAGGCCAAATATGGTTTTTTTGAGTGCGAGTTTTGAAACTTCGCATAATTATTAAAAATGATTGAATTTTATTTTTCCGATTGCGGTTTTCTGACATCCTTACCTGTTAAAAAGATATGTGGCGTCAAACTAGAACAATTTTCACAGAAATGGGCAGTATCGGAGTTTTCGGATAAACGTTCAAGTTTGCTGCTTTGTGGAGGGATTAAATAGATAGTTATGGAAGAAACAACGATGCAATGATCTACAACAAGTTTTTATCTTTTGAGTGGTTGCAATTACTGCTTACAAAAATGAGCTTCTGCTCATTTAAGGCAACAAATTTCGGACAATTTTCGAGATAAAGTAAGGAATATAAATAGAAAAACGGCCTTAATGCATCGAGTCTCTTATACCACGTCATAGTCAGAAGTGTCTGGATGTGGAATCCGAAGAAACTGTTTCAATTCAGGTGCCAATTTGGGAATAAAGTCGATTTTCCGGAAGCGCGGCGCAGTCCGGCTCACCGCTGTAGAATCCACGAATGTAGTTTCGCTGTCTTTTTGGTGATATGAAGTCTAACGATTGGCCACTTTCATGTTAATTTCTGGCTAATTATCCTTAAAAAATATGTGAAGGCAGTTTAAGAGAGGAATTTGATACCTCTACTTTACACAACGGACGTGGAATTTAGGAAAGTTTAACATTCAGGTAAAATGCGTCCGCATTTAAAGTAAAATTTTTCAGAAGGAAAATTTCAATATTATTTTAAAGGTACTAACTTGGGGACGACACGGTAATTTACAGAGAAATAAAATTTAGTGACATCGATTAACCCTGTCGAATTATTTATATAAAATTGTTCAATGGTGCAACAACTGGCACTTGGAACTCAACGTAGACAAATGTTAGGTAGTTAATTTTTCCGAAAGAAAATCCTTTGCCTTTAATGATAATTCATATAGCTTTCGAGGGAAAACATTATCAACACGCGACTCGGTGAAATATCTCGGAATAACCCTGACGAATAACTGAACTTGGATACCCACACCCATAATATAAGGAATAGCCGGTAGGAGTGAAGAAAAAGTCTGCGAGCGATGTTACTTTGCGCTAGTTAGGCCGCACCTCGAGTATGCATACAGTTTATGGGCTGAAAAGTGTTGCGAATTAGAAAATGCACAACGGAAGGCAATACGTTTTGAAAAAAATTGCTATGATAAATCGGTGTGCGTCACTCGGATGCTTCAGGAGGCAAGATGGGAATCTTAAGAAGAGAGAAGGCTTTATCAGAAATGTAATTTACTTGATGTATTCAAAGAGAGTACGTTCATAGAAGATGTTATGCGTCCTCCTTGCTATATAGGCCGTTCTGATAGCCGCCCGTTCTGACACGATCAGAGAAATGGAACCAATCGATTCAAGAATTAATTTTTTCGAGAACGATAAACGAATATAATCCACTGGGAAAATAGAGTCATTTAGCTTGCACCCCCAGCCACACGCCGAAAGGCGGCTTACGGGGTGTAGATATAGATAGAGGTACTTTTTTAGCACAGAAATTCCCATTTTGATATGGAAAAGTTGTTTAATGTTGTGTTAGTGGTGCAATTTCTTATGAAGGCATTGGTGAAATAACTAGAATTACTATGCTCAACGTTGTTGTTAGGAATATTACTTCATCCATTTTGTATTTATTAGAGCAGTGATAAATTTGTAATTTGAAATAAAATTCTTCCCGGATTTAACAGCGTGTGGTTCTTTTAAAAGCTTCGACTTCTTCACAGGCTAAGTGGTCACCAGTTATTCAGAATCCCGATGTACATTTCGGAAACAATGCTTTCGATTCATGCCATTCAACATTGGACCCCCTGTGATCATGAAGGCATTGCTTTCGAAATGCGCATTAGGGATTTTGAATAACTGGTGACCGCTAAACGATTATCCGTTTCCCGGGAATCGCCCTTAGACGGTCGCCGCTTTCGGCGCTTGGAGAACCTTTGTCTCTTAGCTCATTGACCGCCGAGTTCCTTTTTTCTTCCTTCTAAGAGACACGCTGTTAAGGAATAAATCAAATGGAATCCACACACAGCCAAGTGAATTTGTGATGTCAATAGTGCGTGGTACCTCTTCGCTGAAACTTTTGATACTCTGCAATTACAAAACGGTTAACGTCTGTATACTTTCTCTCCCGATCAAATGGTTTCAATTTTGTTAATTTCAATTGGTTATATATTACTTTCAAACGTACTCATAGTCATCTCAATTTCCTTTCTTTAATTAGCTTCGTGCTATTTTCAATTAGTTTTATTTCGATCTTATAAGCTAAACCTTTTTGTGAATGAATGGTAGTTGCGTCGCCAGTATGTCGCGTTAACTCGCAACCTCTTGCGATGACTAAAAATGGAAAATATTCATTCATGTTGAAATTTTTAAAATATCATCTTTATGGAGAGTCATTTTCTTCATTTAAGTTCGAAAATTCCTCACTAAGGAATTCCTCACGAACCACGAGTCCCGGCCAAGTCACAATTTTTCACTTCTTGTATAGCCTTGGGTTAGTCGCACAACTTAATGTGCAAAGTAAAAATTACATTTCCATCGTTTGTTCCTCTTCATTCCAGTTTTATAAAAGTGCGTATTGTAATTTTTCTTCTCATCATTATTCTCGTGCCAACTAACTTTCATTTCTAACATTCTTCCCATTCTTTTCTTGGGGTAACGTAAAGCGCTATAAAGTAATTGCCGCAATTAGTTCTTTTTCAGCACCGAATCTCGCCCGAGGAAGTAAAACGTGTGAAACAGTTTAATGACACGATGGAAACAAATTAGTGGATTAGGGTATCTTCCATCTGTGATCAAGTGAAATAATTTGGCTTTAAGGTAGGCATCAGTTTTAACCTGATATGTGCAATTGCACAGACAATTCGTCTACATCTGGCTTGTGTTGTTTTCGCGTTTCTAAGATGTTTCTGGTGAATTCTCGAATGCATGAAGATTCAGCAAAGAAAAATATCTGCCTTAATCGAGAGTGGGTCCAGTGAATCCTTAGACAGTTTGCCGAATTCTTAGCCATTTAGATATAGCTGAGAATTTTCTTAGAATGAATTGAATTTCTAAAATATTGTATATTTAATTTTTATTATAGTTACTATATTATCCTCTATATATTATTTTAAAACATGCTTTTTTGGTGATCGGGGCTTTTCTCCCTTATTACAAAACCAATACGTATAAACGAATAACCGATTGAAGGAAAAGTTGTCAGGTTCCTGCTAAAAATATCAGACAAATGAAAAATCCACCATTTGTTAAACAAATTGAATTAATATTTTAATCATCGCGTTGCGTCCTGGACGAAAAAAGGCCCGGGTTGCTACATACAGATTAAAATTGTTTACTTAGAGACGAGTGTAAACAAGTTTTATAATCGGATAACATTCTCGGTCATAAATTGATTGAAGCAGTGTTAGTAATTAATATTTTAGTCTCCATGAACGAAGACCTCGATGTCGTACACAGCACAGCAGTTTTATAAGCAAACCACATTGCATCTTACGGGAGCAAAACGACGGCCAAAGAAACATGAACATTGCCGAATATGAAAGTTTGCGTCACGGTTTTATCGTGTGGTATGTTTGAACAATTATCCATCATATTACTTCCCGGTAGTTTTAATTTAAGATCGACCAAATTACAATTAGATTTTGGAGTATTCACAGAAAAATTAGAGATTTTAATTACGAGTCATGCGATCAAAATAATTAGGTCGTTTTCCGAGTATTCAAATTTATTTTGGTGAAACTTTCGTCTGCTGAAAATTTTCTATATACCCTATCAAATGGTATATAGTGTTTATATTTTACTCACAGAATAAATAATATACAACATTTATTCATATCTAAGAGTAAATAATAGGATATCAAACCCGCGATTCAAAAAAACTCACCTCTATGGAATACAAGCGTAACGAAAGCCCAAGCTTGCATTTCCATTCGCTATGCCCGGAGTACGAAAAGATGCTCAACCAATTTAATAGTATGAGTAGTAGTAAACGTAAGAGTGGTATTTTAAAATCTAAGTTTTGTGAATGGGTTAAAATACCATGATTGACTACAATACTCCCCCCATACAAGACTCCCCCTGCCATACGCCACTGGCGGCTTGCAGGGTACTAATCTAAATCTAAATCTAAATATTTGTGTGAGAGACATTAAAAAATGCGGGCGATGGGTTTGCTACATTTGCTATACTTTACTCTTATCTTTTACAATGTATCACAATGTATGGTCTTATGAAAGTGAGACTCACACCGCAGATACTTCCCCCTCTTGCTTCCCTCTCCCAAATTAGTAACATTTTCTCTCATTCTACGCCGGCAGGACAACAAGCTTTCAACTAATTATTGCTGACTACATATCTTTCAGTAATTGAATAAATCTGATTCAGTGAGTTTATAAGATGCAATTTCACTGCAGACGAGTAGTAGTTATTTTTATATTTCGTGTACGAAGAGAAAAAATAGAAAATAAATAAGTAACGTGGATGCAGGAGGTATATTTGTTGCTTTATCTTGGTTATATACATGTTAAACACGAAGCCTTAAGTGACGCATCATAAAAGGAAGTGGTATTTAGAAAAGAACAGAGTTTACCAAAATGTGATGGTGGCAATGTGGTAGTGATGTTTGTATTTTTGTCTAAATTCGTGATGTAAAAATACATTAAGTGAATTGAGGTATTCGGTATAGGATAAATTATATATACGTCGTTATATAAATGATGCGTACTATTCGTGATTATAGTGCTAAAAGATATTTTTTAAAACATTCTGTAATATTTACATTCTCACACTCTCTAAGATATTAGGGACTTCGGTAAGGTTCAAGTGGTAAGGGATTAGAAAACGCAATAGTTTGAATTTGCCCATAGATTTTCGTTACTGGATGTGTAGATAGCGATACCTATCGCTACTAACGAGGTATGTCGAAACTGACACTGTCATGGAATATGACGGTGTGATTTTTTTGGTATGTCTTAGTATTTGTGTATTCGTCTGTAGTGATTCGTGTTTGCTACTATAATGTATTTCGTTGGGGAAATCGAGTATCAGTGTCGTCTGCGAAAGTTTCGCACGGGGCAGCTAGTAATATATATTTATATTATTATTGTTATATATATTATATTATCTATTATAAATTATTTTACTATTATTTATAGTAATAGATGCTGCAAATACTGTAGGATATTAATAATATTACTATATGACATTACTATGGTATATTTCTGCAGAACAACACTATAGGCTAATAAAACAGGGGATAGATTTTTCAGGAATATATTTAACAAAAGAAAACAAAATACAAGAATAGCAATACTACAAGGAATAACAGTATTAAAAGTATCAGTAAAAATCACAATTATTCATTAGATTTCCTGATTATTTCATAGTTTATCAGCATAATTTTGGAAATGATCAAAAAGAAACTGTAAGAATCGCATGAGAATTTTAGCAAAGGGAATCATCCCAGAACATATGAAAAAACTTGGAGAAATTTCGATTTCGTAATCAGATAAAAACTTAAGATGGTCCGTTAATCAAAATCCAAACTTTCATATTTTCGTATTAGTAATACTCTGTAAATCCGATAAGAATGCAATTTAGATAGATAAATTTATTTAATCGAAGAAAAAGTTTGAATGTAAAACTCTTTAGAAGGAACGGACCATCTAGTTGTGCAACAATTCTCTTGAGATTTATCTCACTTTGATGAGATATCTGATTATTTTGGCTCACTGCATAACAAAAGTGATCAATCACTTGATGATGACTAATTATGAATATAAATAAATAATATCCAATTTATTATCTCCTTACATTTTGAAATTCGTACCTGATAAACGTATGCCTTCGTTGAGGCAAAGCCTCAAAGAATACGAATAAGATTTAAATACAGTCACAATATTTTTTGTCATATTTTAGCTTAAAATGTCACACTTTGTAGATTTTCCCAAAAAATAGGGGGTTTTCCTACAGTTTATGCTTGCTCTAAGCTTCCCTTCCTTTTCCTACCTATAAACTACTCAAAAATGTATTCCATTCTTTATCTCCATATAAATTAGATAGTAGTTTCGAATTCATTGGCTTTGACGATTAGTTAGATGGAAAGTTAGGTTCCCGTTTCGCCCAAATATCCTCAGTATATTATTTTAAAACATACATTTTTGGTGACGTTTTTCCCTTCTTACTACTCCAATACACATAAATGAATGAAGTTGGAAGTAAACGTTTCTCGATTTAAAATAGTCAGACTAATGAAAAATGTTCCCTTTGGTCAAAACATTGAGTTAATATACTAATAATCGTGTTTCGTCTTAGATGTGTAGACATCGGGGTTGCTATATATGGAATTTTTTCTTTATTAAGATACGGTTGTAAATAGTTTTCTATCATCGGACAGTAATATTTATTCTCGCTTTTAAAATGATTGAAATAGTGTTAGAAATTAATATTATAGTCTCCATGAACGAAGGCCACGACGTCGTACTCAACTATAACAACATTTTAATAAACTGGTATAAACTTATATCTTTTGGGAGCAAAACATGAGCACTGCTGAGTACGTACAAAGGCTTATGTCTCACTTTCGCCCGGTATTATAAAATTTTGCTTAATGTTCATTTAATCTAAATTGGAATTTAAACTAAAGCGATATTTAGCGATTAATGGTGTGTATTATAAAAATGTTTACTGCCCTGTTTAGTTAGATAACTTTTTTAAAAGTAGATTCCTTGAATAAGAATAATTGTCATACGCGTCGTCCATTGCTTAATCGATATCTTTCATTAATTGAATAGCTCTGATTCAGTGAATGGATAAGATACAATTTCACTGCAGACGAGTAGTAGTTATTTTTGTATTTTGTGTGTGAAAAGAAAAATCTAGAAAATAAATAAGTAACGTAGATGCAATCAATGGATGCGTGGAGGCATTCGTTATATGATAAGATGCATCGCTATAGTGTATAATACGCGTCGATTCAAAATATTAGACGTTTGCATTCGCATGTCAAAGAAAAATTACTTCTTTCTCGTGTCGCTCATACGAAAGACGGTCTCCTGCCATTCATTGTTAAGCCATGAGAACCCTTTAATTAATGTGGTAGTTCCCTCTTTTGCCCATCCAAGTGGACGGAAACGCCCACTCTCACTGCTGTATCCATCTCTACAAACACTTTATGCATTTCAAGCGAAACCAAACAGAAAAAATACCGACATATTTGGATTTTCTTCCAACTCGGTTAAAACATTGATAATGACAATAGCAAAATTTTTGCCAATTCCTAGACCAATATTCCGAATAGTAACAAAATGGCGGGCTGACAAAGTTCGCAAAAAGTGCAGATTTCAGCTTTCATTCAAACGCCCGTTTCTCAAAGAGTTTTAAAAATAAATTGTATTGCATATTTAAAAGCTCTAAATCTTTTTATGTAAGATTTGATTCCATTAATTAGAGATGACTATTGGTCAAGGAATTGGCAAACATGTTTCACCTGTACTTATCAAGAAAATCTGAATCTGTCCGTGTTTTGGCATGGACATGAAGAACTGATTCCATAAACCCAGGTTTTGCATAATGAATTTGGTCGGTCAGTTGTTTTCATACGGTTAGAAATTCATTTAGTTGCGTTGTTATCCAATGGATTAGAAATTCAATAAATATATGTTCTCGTATTTCATAATAATTCTTAACATTGTTCTCCGTGTTCGTTTGTCCAAATACATAAATACATATACAGCGAGGTGTATGATTCGTCCTTGTTTAAGAATAATTTCCTTTAATGTCTTATAGATAGATAGATATTGCTTGCCTTTATTATAAAAACATATAGAAATATTTCGCAGGAATAAAAGGAATGAAATCTTTAGGTCGCATCTTAGGTAAAGCTGTGTTGAGACCATCTTCATATAGGAATATTGCAAAATTGTTATAGAAACAGCGTTCAACGAGCGGAACTGCTTGTTGGAAAACAGTGATGAAAAAATTAGGGAAAAATCGGGGAATGCACTCCTTCACACATCTTTTTTCCCAGATAATCTATTTTGAAACAGCTGTTTGTGACGTCTTTGAAATTCCGCAGAGATGCTCTAATGGATTATCATTAGAGGAAACATGAAGCATTAGTACATGATTGTTGTGATTCGAATCCTTTTGATAATTCAAGTCCATTAATATTCAAGCTATTTAATTATTCAAATAAGTTTTCCCACAGTTTTTCAGCCACCGCTCACGTCACTCAACAAAAATGGGAAATTTGTTTTCAAAATTTTATTATACAATCATGATACGAGAAACTCAAAAAGGTAATAAAAATTGAAAACAGCAGCTATGAAAGCCTCATATATTAAATGGCGAAGCTGATTAACTGTTGGAAAGGAAGAAGATATTGTATACAAGGTATTGTTCACCTTTACTCTTCTATTTCTCTTCGAGTCTCCAGATCGTGCGAATCATTGTTTAGGGAATAACCTGCTTAATGCCTTACAAAAACTTTCCCGGTATTTCACCACTATAGCACTAGGGATCCTAATATATGCTACGTACATTTTTAATCATCCCATAATTAAAATATATGAAGTATTTATTTAAAGCTTTATATGTTTAATATACATCTCTTAGGAATGAAGAAATTATGTTTTTTTCCGATTTGAATTATCGACCCGGCTGAACCATTCAAATTCCGAATCGAGTTTATATCGGATTCGATTTGATCCACTTTTTTCTTGTCAAATTCCCAAACTTAATCTTCTATTTTTCACCTCCTGCTTATCGTCATTAAAATAGCATCGTAAATGTATAAGAAGATAAGAAAATATTTAAATTTGATGCAATTTTGCATTGAAAGTCATTTTGATTGGTAAATAATTTTCGGTTAGAAGGGTACAAGGAGGAAACAAGAAAACTAAACGAAGAAAGAGTAACAATATCCGCTACTTTCATTTTTATTCTATTCGATTTGCTTTGATTCGAGTTTAGCAGATATCTCTTCGGTTCCAAACTTTTGTCAAACAGAAAATTGATACGGTTGGAAATTTGGAATGTCCGCTCACCTCTAATACGTCGTATTGCTCAGGATGAAAATAATCGAAAGGAAGTTTTGATCCAGCCAACTTTCACCGCCTTCCTGATGGAAGGTACCTTCTTTGCGTTAAAATGGCAATGAAATTTCCATTTCAAGAGCCCATAACTTTTTCAGCGATTACAATACTTTCACTTACCTACGTATACAGAGAAAGTAAAGCGTAATGAAACACTTCAGAATTCGTGTACAAGTTACTTGCGAAATTCTATCGAACCAAGGAAGTTTGAGATGTTGAAAAACTTTGTCATGCAGCTTTCTAACATATCGAGGATACCTTGACGAAATAAATTACTCATCTGTTAAATTATAACGGAAATGCTCTTGTGCATTCTTTATCAGGAAGACTGGTTTATCTCTCCAGTATCAGCTGCAAAAAGGGCGGAGGAGTAAATCCCTTGCTTTTCTTACTAAGCGATAATGCTTATGGGGAGCGGAAATGACTCTACGTGACGACACTTCCATAAGGAATCAACATCGAATAATCCTCATCTACTGGACAGAAGAAACGCCTGTATTAAAAGTAAAACCTCTTGTCTTCGTTTTATTTATCAGCGTAATGATATAGAATCATACGGGTCTACATAAATACTCGATTATGAAGAGCTTATCACTAGTGCTAAGATGAAACCACATTTTGAAAGATTACTTAGTTAATTTATCGCGATCACCAAACTGTTTTTGGTCAAAATGTTTATGGATGCATCCAAACGTGTTTTTAATACGATCTAAAGCCGTTAAAGCTAAGATCGCTATTAGAAGAGCTGATTAGGTAATGTTAACTTTTCTCTTATGAAACTATGTCAATATAAATATTGATGTCCTATTGAAATTTCTTGCTCAGGTTGTGCACGAAAATTAATTAATTAATTAATTAATTTGCAGTTGAAAAATAAAAAAAACATTTCCAAAATTGTCACACTAGTCCTTCTGAGTATGGGTAGACTCGTCAGGAGGTACCACGTTATACAACAAAGTAGGAAAAAGATTTTACAGAATTTAGTAATATCAATTAATCAATATAACAGTCACCTTAATATTGATAGAGGTCCAAAGTACAAGGAAACAACAAAATCTATAAAATGTATCTTTGAGAGTATCTTTTCTTCAGACGGACCTCTTAACTAGGCGGGTTAACATTAGCCTTTTAAATTGGATAGTCCCTTTGTCATATCGATATTTTGCCTTTTTTCATAATTGTTATGATGTGATTATTCTCAGAATAAGAGTAAACAAATGTAACATAGTGTCTAAACATGTAAAGAGTTGAACTAGCAATAAAGAGTAATTGATAAGTAAAACAGGAATTAGATAAAAGTAAAAGTTAAGTAAAAATGAGAATAATTAAGAAGAGTGTAAGATATTTAAATAAAGTGTTAGAATTGTTATTATGAGTTCGAATTTGGGGAATAAATTACAACATCGAAATTTACATAACTAAATCTGAGGTCCGGCTTAAAACTCAAAGAGTCTAATTTTACTTCTTTTGCATATTAAAGATGATTGAGTTTTACAGGGAATTTTGTTGGGGGGCCATTGAACAAGAGAATCTTATGCACTGAGATATTCAACCTAATTTTTTCGTAATCGAATATTTCATCTTTCATAGCCCAAGAAACAATGTACACTTCTTGAATGCACCCTATTCTCATAAACGCTACTTTTTACTCATAGTGTATCTCGGAGGTAGTATTTTTAGAGAGAGACCGAAATAGTTTATCTTTGAGATGCTTTAAACATTTTTATTGCTTATTTCCATAAGTATTAAGTATATTAAGGCAATGAAATGCTTGAAAAATGCACTCTGAAGAAGTCTTAAAAGTTCCTCGACCATCAAGAATTCATCTCTCTCATTAGTTTCATATCCTTCATATTGTAATTTCGGTAAAATTGATTTTACCGCCCTTTGTTACGTAACTACACTTACAACACTTTGATAACGGTCTTTGGAGCATGTAAATGCATGGGTTACTGGAAATAATTGGTGAATTCTTACGTATTTCACTTCGAAAATGCTTT
The DNA here is from genome assembly GCA_036926295.1 of Pachydiplax longipennis. Classification (NCBI taxonomy): domain Eukaryota; kingdom Metazoa; phylum Arthropoda; class Insecta; order Odonata; family Libellulidae; genus Pachydiplax; species Pachydiplax longipennis. The sequence goes on along the minus strand of JAVFKF010000012.1, from coordinate 942,988 downwards.
ATTTCTTTTAATTCAGATCGTCAGGAACAATTCTTTCATGATAAGTCGCGGAATATTATGAGAAACGATTATTGATAAATAAGGTAGTCTTGTAGATACGCATGCACACATGTAACAGTAAATTTACGCATTACGATTACGTAGGCTCCCTCTTATTCAAAGACTGTTAATGAATTATAGGTTGAGAATATTTCACCGATCGGGGGAGATAATATTATATTCAGAAGTTAAAAGAATGGCTATCGAAATGCGCATTGAATGACTTTTTTTAGTATCTAGAAGACTCTGCCTCGATCTAACTCATTATTGTTCATGTTAATCTCTCAAAAAATACTTGTTCGTATCTTCAGAATATTTTATTTGTAGTAATCGTTTATATTTATCTACTGTATTTATCTTATATTTTAGCATAACCTACATTACTAAATTGTACGTGACTTTTAAATTTTATGTCATACGAATGTTGTAAAGAAAGAGGTCTTAAAGCACCAAAAATAAAATTGACATTGCCAGAATTTCCGACGGAAGTATATCTCTATTTCCCGATTGCTTGAGAACGACATGCGGATCTGTTGCAATTTTCCAATCTTTGCTCTTGCTATAGCGGGGAACCGGCGGTGATATCTCAAGTAAAGCAAAATTTAAGCCGCAAAGTAAGTCGTATTGAGGATATCAATTTGAAAAATCTGAAATTTGAAACATATTGATAATCACGAAGATGAGCAAAAGGGGTAAATTAATAACCTTTCAAGCAGGATGTTACGATGAAGTCCACATTTCCTTACTCGGTAGGGCAATAAATTCTTGAGATCTCGGAGTGCCTATGGAAGGAAATTTTTCCTGGGAATCACTCTTCCAGATCGTGACGTCACGGTGTGAATAGCGTGACGGATTCCTTCGTGACTGGCCTCTCCTAACCATTTCTTCACTTTCGTCATACTTTCGATGGTGCTTGGTATGACCGACTCTCGATTAGGAAACTTCCATCGGAAAAAATAGATTCCCTTTCGTACGAAGCGCTGCCGCAGAACCGTCATGGCGGCGCGTTTCCGTGAAAAAAAGTTTGTCCGATTCAGGTAAAGATTTCGTCAAGATGGTGAATTTTTAACGGAGTATGATGACAAGGGTTGCTAATTCAAAACTGACATCCGCCATTTTCTGCTCATAGTTTTCTATTCTTCAGATACCATTACTGACAGCTATCGTTGATTATTATATGACTTCATGGGGAATGACTCATCATGCTCGTCTCCTTCGTCTTTTCGTTTGCTGCACCTCAATAAATCACATATCAAAATAATAAAATCAATCGCAGACACCATGATCAATACGAATTCTTTGCTTATCATAGCAACATTACCGCTACCGAAGACGTGATTAAGAAAGATATACAATGAAAATTTTAAGAGAATAGAATCACTGTTAACTTTTTCCACAGAAATTTTTAGGGTTGTCGTGTGCTGTTTGATGAATAGAGATTTATCGCGTTGGACCTCAATTAGACATTATCCGCGGATAGTAAAGATCGTTTCTTATATTTTGCTATGGATTTCCTTAAAATCTCAGCAGCATCTGTATATTTTATAGTAAACATTTATATCAACGATTCAACGATGAATCTAAATTATTCTCAAATAAATTTACCTAAACTGTCGATAACGTTTCAATTGAAATAAGGAACTTAATTGCATAGTGTCCTTTTTTCTTAGTGTATGAAGAATCGTAGATAACAATATCTGGTGAATCAAAAGTGAATTGCGAAAACAAGTGCAATGATTGTGCTCTCGAAAGAATGAAACTTTCTCAGCGTTAATTAATAGATTTTACTCTTTTACCGATAGTATTTTCTAATTCGGAATCTATTTGATGTATTTTGTTATCGGAATGGAAAAAAGCTAATTATTATTATATATTATACTAAGAATTATTTACAGAAGACTTCAGTGGACGCTTTCTTGGAGATGATCGGGGTTACAAGTCGGCGTCCTCAAAATATTTAGGAAACTTAAAATTATCCTCTTCATATTATTTCAAAACATTCATTTTCGGTGACTTTTCTATCTTCTTTCTCCACCAATGCATATAAATGAATGACTATTTGAAAGAAAAAGTTTCCTGTTAAAAATTGTCGGACAAATGAAAAACGCACCATCGTGTTTCGTCCTAGATGTGTAGATACCGGGGTTGCTATATATGGAATTTTCTGTTTACTTGGTTACGTTTGTAGTGGTAAAAAATATAGTTTTTCTCATCGCACTTTGATATTATTCCATTATTCTGAAATAATGAAAACAGTTTTCGCAAGTAATATATAATTTCCATAAACGAAGACCTCGACATTCTACGCAACCATAAGAACAGTTTAATAAACCACCTTGCATCTTTTGGAAGCAGAACGACAACCAGAGAGACATGAGCATTGCCGAATATGAAGCTTCTGTATTCTTAAACCTGATACCAAATGGTTTTTAGCGTTTATATTCACTTTTACAGAATAGATGATATTCAACATTTAGTCTTAGGGTTAAGGAAAGGATATCATACTGCGAACACTCACCTGTTTGGAATACAAGCGCATTCCCATTTGCTGTGCCCAAAAGGATGGTATCATTTTGCTCAACTACGTAAGAGTGTTATTAAAAAACTAAGTTTTGTGAATGAATATACCTTGATACAGAAGGTATGTGTTTTTGTTTTACATTGGTTATATATGTTAAACTTTAAGTTTTAACTGGCGCATCATAAAAGGCATTTAGAACGACATAGTATACGTAAAGGTGGTATTGATGTTTTGTATTTTTGTCTAAATTCATGATGTAATAATTGCGTTGAGTGAATTGAGGTGTTCGGTATAGGATAAAATACATATATCGTTATAGTGATGACGTGTACTATTCTCGATTATATTTCTAAAAGAAAATTTTTTGAAGCTTCCATACAAAATATCGAAGTGGGGTGTATTTATTTAATCAGTAGCTAAAACAATGTCACCTTTTATATGCATTGTTACATTTGGAATATTTTGACGAATATTATGCATAATGTTGAGGACGAAAGCATTTATTATCTGAATTTTTATTCACAGCGTGCAATTTTAAATCATCTTCAGCATTAAAGATAGCATTATTCGAATAAATATACTGCTGAACCATTTCCGATGCTTGCCTTAACATGAAATGTCGACTCTCCCTCACCATACATTACATATAGGCCTTTCTTTTCCATATATTCTTATAAGAATTGTTTGCAACCAACGCCTTTGTTGTCAGGAGAACGATCTGTTTATAACCGCAAAATTACACTACTTTTTCGTAATTTTTGTCGGAATTCTCTCACTTTTGCCTCGAATAAGATATTCCACGCCTAGAATAACTACTCATATTCAATTTTCTTTCTTTTGGTACCTGTCTCGATGTTGTAGAATGATTATTACTAATTTAATTCTGCAAAAGAAAAAATTCTGCAATCGATAAAAATGAACTATAAGTGTATTTCTTATGGGAGTGTTTTCGCGTCATCCGGAGTGGAACCAAGGATACTTTGGATAGACAAATATCAATATTTAGTGCTCCATTGGACCTTTAGCGACTTCGAAAAATTTTTAATTCTATTACGTCGGGAAGTTCGTGAAATTATTTTCCAAAAATTTCTCCCATTTATTTCTTGCGGGAGTTATGACATCGGATGAATAAATATACACACACATCGGTGATCTAATATAATAAAATAAGGTGTATGTATGTTTGCCTAAAACTCGAGAACCATAAATGGCCTAACATTCAAACTTTCAGGATTTTATATGTACTCCCTGCGCAGATGATAAGCTACTTTTCATTCACCTAAATGTCTCCGGTACGAACCTAGAGAAGAAAAATCGTTCTCATAAGAAATGACGTAAACCTCACTTTCATCGGTAGCGGGCTACATTTCTTTTGCAAAATTTAATTAAAAATAATAGTCGTACGACATTGGGATAAGCACCAAATGAAAGTAAAATTAACAAAGATTCTTATTTTGTTCGTGAAATATCGTTATCGAGTCGAAATGGCGAAAATTCGCTCAAAATAAACGAAAATTTTGTGAAATTTTGAGGTTTTAAACAATCAATCTCCTTTGCGACCGAAGTAATTGTTGAAGCCGAGCTAACGCATTTCCCGCAAAGAAAACACGGAGAAGTATTTTCTGTATGACAATAACCGTTTCAATGAATAATAGGCTGTCTGAGTTGGAGGTAATATTAAAAAATTTTAGCATTTGAAATTACGAAAGAATTAGTGTCGATTTGCAGGACATTAGTGGGAATTACCATTTAGGAGTTCATCTTAATCAGCTTGACATTATCAACGCTATGTTTATATGATGAAACTGCTAAGTGTACTTTTTCGACGAGAAATCTACAACTTAATATGTATATTGTGAGTCGTCTTTCGGCGTGTGGCAGGGGATGTACGCAACCTACTTTACCTCTCTAATTTGTTAATGTCACATATTGTAGTGGTAGATCAGGAAAATACTTACGTAATTCTGTCTCTTTCTTTGTATCATCATGTACTGTTTATCATGTACTGTTTCCATAAGATTAAAGTAATTGGATTTTTTACTGTAACCATCAACGTTTACTTCACATTGAGAATCAAGGGGCTATTCATCTATTCTATACTGTGATCTGAGGGTTTATTTTCACCATAAACTCGAGAACTAGAATCACTAAAAACCTCCAAACATGCATTTAATGAAAAATTGTCCCCTTTGAGTTAATAGAATTTGTTATCCGTAATATTGTGGTTGGCTGGTGATTGGTAATTGAAAGCGTAACGTAACGGAAATTGTAATAGAAACAGCTCATTCATTATCAATCGTTTTCACTCTCAATTTCTATAGAAAATTTAAATTAATCATTGTAGAAGTCGTAGAAGAAATGTGCTGTGGATTGTACGGGAATAGAACAGTAAGAAAATAACCTTATGTTATGTATGAAACAATATTTACCTAAAATTAGAGGAGAGAGCATTTCTCTTAACATTCGGCCAAGAAAAGCAAGAACCTAAAACGCAGTTCGGCCGATAAATATTCCGCCGATCTGCTCGTGAAAGTAAGATCTTTCGACATCTATCGAAACATATTCGAGGGCAAAGGCCTAACTCGTTAGTGGCCGTTGATTTTGCGTATGGGGTCACATCACTTGTGTTTTGCTTAAGAACAATTAACCTGATGCTTAATGTAAAGCCGAAAGTAAATCAAGGTTTTTATTAATTTACAATGCATTAGAAAAACATTTCGTTGAACTATTTATTATAAAATCATCATGAAGATAGGTATTTGGCTGAATCTTGTTTCATCAAAGCCCTTAATGGCCTCTTCTAAATCAACGCATTGCTTCCTTTGTATTTTTCATCCTCTTCTTTATTCTATCCTCAGAAGCGACTGTAATATTCACATTTTTATATAATCTATTAATTTTTATTATTTATTCAAATATTTTCACTTTCATGTTCACGTCAGGACATGCTAGGTTTTCCATTCGTCTATCATTTTCATTATTTTTAAATATTTCTATCGCCTTGATCACACACAAGATAGGTATTCCAAATACCTCAAGATTCATGAATTCCCATCAAATACATTTACCTTCGCTTCTCTAAATTTTATTTATGTTAGGGATAATGCGAGCTAAAAATACTATGCATGGAACCAAATTAAATTTAATTTCATATTGCTGTATAGAAGATTTGATTCCGCATACTTAACTTTTGGCCTTTTCCTTATATGGAAGTCATTAACTTCAGATTTCCATGATATCGATACTCATGCTTTCAGTTTTTAAACTGAAATCAATCGTCGTGAAATCATTGCTCATATACTTCGCCTAATTATATGTTTGTTGCCTCATAGCTAAACTTGTGAACTGATATAGTCAATTGGATTTTAATGATAAATTAACGTCAATATAATAGTTTCATATAGTACATACATATTAATTTCGCTGTTTCGGAAACAGCAAACTTTTCTACAAAAATGCTACTCAAAGTTTTCTTATCATTACAAAGACCTAAACAAACGATCGTTTTTTATTATATATTTAAATTCCCTGATAATTCGAATACTTTCGTTAATAAACCGTCAATACCCCCTTTTGTACGATGAAATTAGTCGACATCTCGAATCAATTTCATTCGGCTACTCTCAGAATATCACCGGGAATCATTAAAACTTTCTTCCTCGAAATGAGTTTGAAACCATGTCGATTTGGGGAGAAGTTCCTCTCAAACGGACGACTTTTCGTCAGCCGTAAATATTGCTATGGAGAGAGAGGGCTTTCACTTTTCCCGCTTTCTCTCTCCGCTTCATCGATGAAACTTACGCAATTAATTCTCCTTTCGCCTGGATCGCTATAACAAGTAATTGGTAATCCTAAGCAGTGGAAAAATTGCCCAGGAGGTATGGCAATCGTGTACGTGACCGCTCTTGAGTTGCGTGTTGCCACATACTCAACCTTAGAATAAATGCACAAGAAAACGAATTTATCCGCTTCAAATTGCGTGCTGTTAGTCGGATCCTGGGTTCCATTCCCGTCAGACTTTTTTAAATCCGTTTTTCATTGGAATTTTTGCTTATGTGCAAATTTACCCTCTTCTTTGTATTAAAGTATAGTAAAGTACATATAAAGTTTCACCTTCTTTTACCTGCAGGTGATAGAAGGCCGTATGCACCAAATAAACTCTAACATTCTACATAAGAATTACACAAATTATAAGACAGTAGTGAGATTAATGTATGGATGCGAAACATGGACGCTAAGGAAGTGATAATAGACATTTCCATTTCTTTCCTAAGACATGGAAAGATTTCAATGTTTTGGAGAGACAAACTTATTCAATATCATTGTTTAGCATTACATTTATAACAAGTATAATTTTGTTTATATTAAAGAGTTTCAAATAGTTGCTGACTATTTGAAATGTATCCATAAAAGTTTTTAAATAATAAAATGTCATCCAGGAAATTCTAGAAGGATCCTCTGGTGAGAATATGTCGTATGTGAATGGACCTTAGAGGGCTTCAATTTATTTTCATGAACCTGCGGAAGTCTATAATAACGAAAATGTTCCATACGTCACTTTCGTTTATGCTGCGGTCCGCATAGATAAACAACGTGTTTTGAGATGCCTAAAGATTAATAAACGCTTGAAATTTTTTCGGAAAGGTCAAGGTGACCAGAAATCGACGGAACTTTTTTGCCGATGCCTTCAGTATCGAACCTGGAGTAAATATATGTTTGCATTAACAGATTGTTGAGCACCAAACAATAAGTAATACGGAAAATAATAAATATTATTTCTATTATGAACTATTTTGACGATTACATTGTTCAATTTTACAACTTTTAATTCTAAATGAAAAAATTAATATTACAGCACGTTTTTCTTTTAGAACGGAAGGACTACTTATGAAAAAGGAAAGATTAGCTATGCGAATAAATACAAAAGAAAAGTACGTAAAGAATGTCAAGTTTTACACTTAATACACTTTTGTTTCAAATTTCAATAAAAATCATAGGCCTTTTTATCCATGTGTCTGTTTGTCAAAACGTTTTTCCATTGTTCTGTCGCGTCCTTGAAAGATAATAGTAAACTTCGATGAAAATGTTGCGATAAAAGACATGGCAATCCATCGCATTACGAGTCTCATATTTCTCATTCCTCACAAGAAAAATCTGTAGCCAAAGGCGACAAAGAATTTGTAAAATTGTATATGCTGCGTTCATCTTACGGTTTGATCTCGCAAGATAAAGTTTAAATTTCACAAGACTGAACCCAGTGCTTTCATCGAGAGTGATAACCAGCAAAACAAGATATCGAATGGAGACAATCTTCTGAAAAATCTCTTGCAAAATTCTGTTCATATTTGAGGAACATATATTTCGATTCCATCATGCAAATGAGTTGTTTCATAGATTTTTACTGTTCATCGAATGGCTAAGAAATCCATGCATCTTCTCTCTAGCAAAAATTTACAAAACGGCGGTTCGACGGAAAATAGAAGTTTTTTAATTTTAAAGCACCTCATTACGTATTTAAGTTGGAAAAGTCTGTACGAATCACCAGCGTGCGAAGATTTTATGCGCTGCAACTGACCTCATTTTCTAAATGATACTTATTTTTCAACCGAGTGAAACTCTTTGTTAATTAGCCAAAACAAGGCGTTCGTAAGAGCAAGTCAGCCGTACGAGTAAAACAACATAAGAGGAATTCAATGCTCAAGTTACTTATATTCCCTCAATGGGATATATATTTCGTAATTTAAAAGTTGACTAAATTTATAATCCAGACAACTGATATTAATAAAACTTATAATTAACCATCGCATACTATACCAGTAATTTTACAGGTATATAAATTCTTACGCATATACTTGGACATCTAGAGAAAGAATATACTTGATACTCAGTTTCTAAATCGCTGACTTTATTTTTATAAAGAGTTGGCAGTTTTCATCAAAATCAGACTTTATTTGACGATTTCCTAAGCTTGTGAAGGTAACAAGGTCTCTTACATGTCCAATTGTCCTTTTCAGCGGAAGATTGTAGCTGTTTTTGTGTTGTACCGCATAGTATCTACGGATTTTAAATTTCTGGGGGTGATTGGAGATATCGCTTTTTTAACTAATATGTAAATTATAGGAACATGTATAGGAACCGTTACCTTATTAGAATATTCTAATTTCTCATACAGCTAAAACTTTCCGCACACCCCTGTTCTTCGTTTTAAAATTGAGGGATGGAATCAGAGTTAAGGACATCTTTTTAGTGTTGGACATCTGGAAGACTTCTCATGAACAAAGATTGGGACGAAATTCATGATGTCACAAGATAGGAAAACGCCTTTTAGATGCTTAAAATTCACCATTTGTTAAGTAATTCGTTAATCAGTAAAACTTCGCTAATTTTTGTTATGATGAGTCCGTTCTCTTGAATTGATTATAAAATCGCTTTTCTATATATTGCGTCTTGAACTCATTGTATTGTGGAGATTACTAAAATAATTTTACGGCACTGTGGCGTGGTATAGATGATGATGGTGTCAATGGCATTGCTTCATAGCCAAGTACACATTCCTTGGATTATGTTTCCCTGACGTCTTGCAAGGATTAGTGGCAAATAATTGTCAGATCACTATGGACCTACATTTATACAGGTGTTAGAGATGAGGAAAAGTAGGCTTACAAGGCCAATGAAACGCCGATCGAAATTAATTGGTCGATGGAGAAGCTTCGTTCCAAAAGCGATATGATATTAAAAAATGAAACGCCTATCATTATATAAGACTCAAGTTTCTACTGAAGTATATGAAATGCAACTTACTTTTACGCGAAACAGGATAGGTATTTTTGTATCAACTTGAAGGTCGGGTTTTGTAATTTTTTCTTAGGGGAAATAAAAATGCCATTTATTTCCTTCTCGGATTTGGTTTAAAGTGTCACCATTCCAAGGAATAAGAAACGAAAATCGCTTTCTTCTGCACGAAGACAAAGTATTAATTAATTTATACAACCTATGGGAAAATCCAGAGGTAAGTCATAAATATTAAGTTGACATTTGTAAGTTACCATTAATATGTGCCATTCTGACCTCTTCCAAAGTTTCAATTCAATATCCTATCGAGAAGGTCCTAAAATAAGATTACGCTATCTCCCTTTGAAATACATGGAAGAATAGAAATTGACGCTCTGGCATCGAACCAAGAACCGTCAGAGGAACTGCGAACAGCGTACACGAAACATATGAATTACCTCTATGTACATACCATTTTATATCATTCCCGGTTATCGGATATGCATTCAAATTAATTGTGGAAATTGACCGCCATGCATTTTATACCGGAGAATTTTGCACCCACTTGGCGTCGAATATACCTAATATACATATATATCTATTATATATAGCTAACTCTCCGGATATACCTATCGTGTATAGATATATAGATATAGGGGATACGAATTCTGACCATGTTCCACAAGCGCCATCGACGTCAGATTTTTTCGACGTACTGGTCCTACACTCTAGATGCCAGAATAATGCAGACTTCGACGCTAGCTATCATGGGTTCGATGCCAGAAATTCCCAAAAATCGCAATTTTCCCATAAGAATGCATTGCGCGGATTTTTGAAAATTATTTTGAGGCACTTATCGTTAAGATAGAGTAACCAAAATTTCGGAGGTTGAAGTTCAGGTAGTCTTCTATGCTTCTCATGGAAAAAATGTAGCCAAATGACAGTGAGTTCGACTCCAGGTGGGTGCAAAATTTTTCCATAAGAAATGCATTGCTGCAATTTTTGAAATTTTTTTTCGATGCCTTACCGATAAGCTGGAAAGATAAAACCAGGAATGGCGACAAAGGAGTTTGAAAGTATTCTTTCATGAATTGCACCGTTCGTCTAGTGGTCCTTGGTTCGATTCAAGAGGGACATTCCGATTCCACCATGCATTTCAAACGGGGAAAACGGAATCTTATTTTAGGACCTTCCCGATAAGATATTGAATCGAAACTTTGGAACTAGTGAGAATGGCACTTATCTAATATTAATTTGCTATTTTCTCTCATGGAAGGGTCCTGAGTTCGACGCCAGGCGGTCCTTTGTGCGATATTTTGCTATCCGTATTGAGGCCGTTCTCGATGCGATAGAGCAATCATAATCACGGTGTTTGCAGATGAGATGGTCTTCCAAAGTACCAAAGGAAGAAACGTAACCAAATGACCGTGTGTTCGACGCCAGGTGGGTTCGAAATGCTTCCGTAAGAAATGCATTGGTGAAATTTTGGACGATTTTTTTAAATGCCTTCCCGATAAGCTTCAAAGATAAAACCCGGAATGGTGACAGAGGCGTTTGAGAAGATTCTTTCATGACGTCCACTGCTTCTCTAATGGTCCTTGGTTCGATGCTAGAGCGTCATTATGATTCTACCATGCATTTCAAGCGGGAAGAACGGAATCTCATTTTAGGACCTTCCCGATAAGATACTGGATTGAAACTTTGAAACACGTGAGAGTGGCACTTATCTAACATTTCCATGCCATTGTCTCTCACGAACGGGTCCTGTGTTCGACGCCAGGCGGTCATTTACACTAATTTTTTAAAAATTGTTTTGAGGCCTTTTTCTATGCTGGAGACTTCAAAATCACAGCGTTTGCGTTTGAAGTAGTTTTCTATAGAACCAGTGGAAGAAAGGTTACCTTTGACCGTGAGTTCGATGCCAGATGGATGTAAAATTCTCACGTAAGAAATTCATTGCGGAAATTTTTAAGATTTTTGCTGGATAAGCTTCGAAGATGACACCCGTAAGGGGAGCTCATTGTAAATTTTCACCAATTAGCTTGCAGTATGCAAGCAACTTTTACTCGTATATATATATATATATATATATATATATATATATATATATATAGGTATATTCGGTGAGTTAGCTATATATAATAGAACGCAAACCGCATACTGAAAGCTTATCGGTGAAAATTTACCATATGTATCCGATTATTCTACATACATATATGTGACCCCTGTTCGCATTCCTGATTTCGTCTTTCTTTTGTATCGCGAAAGTATTCCAAACCATTATTAAATTTCTCAAAAATACATTTTAAAAGGGAGAATTCAGCATCCACATGGCGTCTAAACAACACTCATTTGGTAACGTTTCTTCTTAAGTTACTATGGGTTATAAAAATGACTTTCTACAAGTTTTGTTTAAATGTATTTTTTTCCACATCTTTGTTTCAATATCATAAACGTTTGAAGATAGAAATCGCGGAATGTAAACATGTAGATGAACGTTAACATTAAATGGTAATTTGCAGGCACAAGGTGCAATCAACTGACTAGAAGCAATGATAACATGGGATAATAGAAGAATGATGAAGATCAGATGGACGTAGGGTTAATAAAAAGTGAAGATTTTGCGGAGAATCATTTAACAAGACTTTCAGCATCCGAAGCACAATATTGGAGTGAAGAACTATAAATTGGCAGAGTTAACGAAAATCGAGTAATACCAGCAAATAATGGGGGACGAAAAAACTACACAGCAGTGAATCGCTATAAGGATGCGGCGATTCCACCGTAGCATTGGCAAAATGAGTGGATCTATTGCATCCTTATAACCGGAGCGTCATCCTTCCTTCCATCCATTTCGTTTGCACAGCATATCTGTTTACTCGCAGATGCAATTCTATGGCAGAGGAAAATTTCTGCACAAAATCCGATGTCGTAAATGGACGAGTCTAGTATTTATGGAATGCGGCGAAGGGTAAATGCTGAGAGTTGAGTTGGGAAGAACACGAGATGAGCACGTAAAGGGAAAAATTAGAAGGGAATGGAAATTCGAAAAACGTCTGTTTGAGGCCTCTAAATTCGGGTGTCCTTTGATTTCAATTAAGGTGGCAAATTCGCATCCCATATTTTGTCTGATTTTTTTTCCACCCCTTGAAGTCTCCCCCCACTTTTTCAAATTTTATCCATTACCGCGATAAATCTTTCGAGGGTGATTTCTATACGCATTCTTTGGCATGATTTCAGACGCTCACTTTTGTGCATATACGCGTGTAAATGTCTTTATCGACTTTTTTGTGATATTCCATCCTTGTGATTCTCTCTTACTCCGCTAATATCATGATCCACCATCTTTTGTACCCCTCTTTTGCCGTTAGAAGAGTAAATGACCGTATGGAGAAGTTTTCTCTATATTTTAACTTCCTGTAAATGTGGATTTCCGAATTTCCTTTTTTTACAACAGTGTTATTCAATAGCTTTGAGAGTGTCTAAATTAAACTGAAAAGAAACTTGAGTCGCATTCTTTCCATCATACCAGAAATTTAAGGATAAAAATAAATTAAAAACATCGAAATGAATAGAACTCGAACTTTCCAGACAGCTATTCTAACTACCTAAAATGCCTTGCCGGAAAGTGGGAGTTAAAGTCTCATAGATATTTTTCCACTTTCGTAAACTGCGTTGTGTTACTTGCGTTTGGTGTCGCACAACACTATGTACATAGTTAAAGACCTCATTCTAAACTTGTTAAAGAAAGTCAAAGTAATTCACTTTAAATGCGAATGAAGCTGAGGTAAAACGACATAAATGACAATGGCGTACAACAACGAGTTAAAATCATGTACTAGTAAAGGAAAAAACCGCGATAAGTAAAACGACGTAAAAATCACTCCTTTGAAACCGTTATAGTCATTTATGGAAATAAAGGTATTCCACACAATTGCACCATAGTAACAGTTTTATTCCTCTGCTAATTTACGTTTCGAATATTTTTCGCATCTTCATTTCACAGGAAACGCACGTCGATGGTCTTTTGTTTGCCTCCACTTCGTCGTAGCTGAGGCTAAACAAACAGATGCCGATCAAGTTCCACTCAACTCTTAGCGTAAATTCATGGGTTTAGTGATATCCATTACAAGATGTGTCGCTTTTTAAAACTACTTTATTATGGGTTAGTTGAAAATCTATTAAGATATGGTATAACTGTATGGGGAAACACTGGAGGTACATACATGTCAATTTTAAGACATAGTCAGGATAGGATTCTAAAAATAATTCATGGAGTATCACACCAGAAATGTAACTGTTCTAGAGTTGATGATTTTTACAAAACTCTAGGTATACTGCCAGTTGAAAAGTTACATACTTATGTGCTTGTTTTAGAAAATTATTTTAATATGAAAAAAAAACAGAATTAACAAAGATGCTGCAATGATAAACACTAGAAACAATAATTTATACCGGATACCTAAATTTTACACGGAAATGGGAAGAAATCAAAAATGTATCAAAGTACCTGCTTTACCGAATAAACTGCCAGAGCATTTAAAAAATATAGAAACAATGACTACTCTCAAAAATAAGTTAAAGGAATGGTTATTATGTGAATTGTAAGAAAATTAAATTATATTGATATCTTTATTATAATTTTTTTTTAAACTAGGCACCTGCTGACAAGTCCACAATTATGACTTAGCGGGACCTTAATGGGTAACAACTATATACACTGAATGTAAATCTTAGCTACAATGTATCATTTGTAATATTGTATTGTAATTCTCAGCTTTTATATCGCTATATATATTGTAACATTTCACAATTTTCTCTTTGCAAAGATGTAATTATGTATCTACATATTCTATATTTTACTGTAACAATCTTTATGTAATTTATAACTAAATAAGATAAATAAATCTAGATAAATAATAAGATGTGTCGCTCCTTTCGCAGTCCCATTTGAGAAAGGGTTGAATAACTCGGATGTACATAATACCTTGCAGGAAATTCGCTTCCTTTTGCATTTGTCCACGATTATTTCGTGATGTCATCAAGTTAGGTGCTTCAATTGGATTATTCTCGTCAGATAAATAAATATAATAAATTTTAAAGTAATAAGAAGCTGAAATTGTTGTTATCTAACGTTGCTCATTTTCTTTCGATGCTCCAACTGTAGCCCCGATTGCTTCCTTCCGAGTTCTCACTTTTATCTCAACAATTTATCCTCTTTCAGGGAATTCTTTTCCATGCTTTACCATTTCTGATTTCTCAAAATCTTTTCCTGTTTCCTGTATATGTTTTTCGCGGTTTCCTAATTCGGGCATTGCCCGAAATTTTTACTCACTCCGCGAAGTGTAAGTTTCCTTCAGCCATTGTGTAAATGAAAATACCCACTCCGCGAACTGAGCAATTTCTTTTGCTCTCATCGCGAATTGCGTATTTTTACGTACATTCAATAGACGAAATGATGATATTGTGGAAAGAAACCGCACATATCTTTTGAATTATTGTTAAAATACATCGCCTGTATAGACAGCATCAAATTCGCTGACAGTATGGGCACGTAGCATAAAATAGTTGTTTCTATGTAACGAAGGTGAGTGGAAGAAGAAGGTCCCTTTATTTTTATGACAATTTTTGTCTTTATCTATTGTATTGATAAATTTAAGTTTAATTTTAGCACTCTTCCCGGTATATTATTTATATTTTTACGATTCCTTCATCAGCTGCCTGTACATACATTTCTCGAGGGTTTAAATGATTTTTGGATCGTTCTATATATCCTTCCTTTCCTGAATTTGTCATGTCATTTAATTGTCATTTAATAATCGGCCAAAATTTTGAATTATACATCGTAAACAATATCACATAAAGCGATGATTTTAATGAAATAATTATATTTAAAAGAGTTTTGGCGCATCAGAAAGGCATGTATTAAATATATGAATTTTATATAATTTTAATTCTTCCGACATAAGTCCGGATTTCGCACGACAAATGCTTCCATTTAAATTAATTAAATGAAGGATTTTCATGCTGTATAAAATCAACATCTGTAATTAGAATATGGAGACTAAAAATTACCCGTCATATTCACTCCTTTTCTCGATGTCGCTCCTATTCTTTCTTTATTCGCATTTTCTTCTTCTACAAAGCATATGCCAATCTTTTTTATAATATTCAAAGATTTGGTAGGAGATAAACATTTTCGTGTTCAATTTTCTAAAATTTTCGGTATGGGTTTATTCAAAAATAAATTGTAAAAAAATGATAATTTTATAACTAATATTTATGGAATCATTATCAAGAAAAATACTGAGAAAATAAAAGTTATTCAATTGTCAATTGAAGTAGGAGCAGAGGTTCGTTTAACGCGTAACCGACAGCGATCGAACATTGTCTGTCATCGATTCTTTTCCATGAATTAGGTGTAATATATAGATAATTTTATTAACTGAAATCGCAACCTTTAAGGGGTGCTCTATATACTCCGGAAAAATTATTATGTAATTGTTTTTTACTACTTTTACTTAAGCGCAGACACCGCAAAAGACCTTTTATCTTAATACCCTTTCAAATATTTCTGCATTTCTAACTAAGTAATAGAAACAACTTAAATCCTTCTAATTCTATTTTAAGGATGTAATTACAACAGTTGGTAAATCTTTAATATACAAGTTCACATGTCTCGAATTTACATGCAGAAAAATTCTCTGTTTATTCCCCTCTCAAAAGCGCAGTTGTCCTCAGGCTTACAAGGGTAACCTTTTTTGTCAAACTAATAGCAAATTTTTAATATTAGCATGCAATAATATTTACAGGTTCTGATTACAAGCATCGGTTCTATTTCAACCCTCTCCGGTTGGTGTCACGGAATTCAGAAATATAAAATTCAAAAGTATAGGTTCTGTTCATAAAATACGGTATATTAAAATTTTAAATTTACCTCAGTTTCTCTTGCAATAAATGCCGCCTGAAAATTTTTTGTTTCTCGCGTAACGAAGGACTTATTTCTACTTAGTTCTTCGTTACGCGAGTAACAAACATTTCGCGCAACTTTTGAATTGAGCTCCACGACCAAACTTTTTCAATGTTACCCTCCACTTAAATAATTCATTTCTAAGTTTAGATCACTCAAATATACATCATGTAATGTATGCTAATGATGTGTCGAGTTATTCAAATTGAATTAAAAGGGGAATCTTTAGTTCTATTTCCACTCTAGGCATTGCTGTTATTGTTATAAAGATATAAATCTTCCATAATGTGTTGGTAGGTGATATTCTCATTCAAATCTAATAAGATCTGAAGTAGAAATCGACCAATGTTAACTAACAATCTTACTTTTATCTTTTCGAAGCTATATATAAGACAGAGACGTTGTTCGTTCCGGTCATAAGTACATACATACTGTTTGAAATTTGGGAAAGACTTCATAAGTAATTAAATCTAATATTTTTATTCGAATTCGGAAATTATAATAATTCGCAAGCGTGTATATCAATTGTGGGCAAAAGTATCGGCTCGCGAGTGCACTCGCGAATATAGTGCGTTCTTGGAGCAGGAAACGGACCAGATTACAAAAAAAGGAAATCAAGCGCTGCATAAAAATGGGATTAATACTTACTTTCGTACTTCCTTGAGTGGATTACATTATATTCTTAAATGCAGCGAAATTAAGGAATTCATCTGTCCCATTGTTAAGGTTACCATGGTAATACAAAACACGGAACAAAGGAATTGCGAACAAACTGGGCGAAGAAGATGAATTACACTTTTACTTTCGACGCCTTTAAATGGAGCAGAAGAGAGAAAAACTTGACCAAAGTATTGCAGAGTGTCATGATTTCATACACCTCGCTGGTAAATCTTCGCACTTTTCCGCAGTTACTATAAAAATTCTTAAGCTGATATATTCCTTTAGTCATATCATCCTTTACAGATAAATTTCCTCATCCCCAACATTGGAATTTGTTCTTAATAAGTATGGTTAAAATAAATGCATGATACATTTCTACGATGGCACATAACATACCGAAAATTATGAAAAGTTCACAAAATTATCATTCGTACAAATGAATAAATAGTAATCGTAGCTTTAAGAAAAAATATCTAATCTTCATGAGAAAAGATTGAATCATTGAATTTATGAGAGAAAATTTTAATTTCAATCGGAAAGTTATGAAAATCGCTATTTCTAACCTAATTAAACTTCTTTAGTAATGTCTGATTCCTGAGTAATCAAAATTAACTGCATGCTAGTTTTTTAAATGAAATTGCTGGGTAATTCTGTGAGATGTTAATTCAGAATGAGGAGTTCAAGAAAATCATTCAATTTTAGAAAAACGATAATTTTAAACACGGTAATTAAATAATTTATCAGGTTAAGACTGGGGCTTCCGAGTTAGTCTCGTATTAATTATACGTGACTAACACGGAAGCCCTTTCCAAGTTAATGTCGTAATCGTCTTAGTATTTTAAGATAATTTAGGAGTCGGTGTTATATTCTCATACTCCAACTGTAATCTCATTTAATCATATATAATTATCATTACATCCATTATAAACATCAACATCGAAACAAATCTATCATGTGATTAGTTTCAAAGCTTTCAAGTAAGATCTCCAAAAGAGTAGGTTAGATGAGAGAAATAAGCGCTTTTGATCTAGACTTTGAACCTTAAAATAACGAAGACTAATTAAAATATTCTTTAAACTGATAATACGAATTCTGCTCATTCATTTGTAACCAAATTCAAAAATAATGATAAAATGTTGTTCGTAACATATTAGCAAAGCCCTTGAGGCTTAATAAATAAAGATATTTAATCATACGCATAGTTTGTACGTAAAATTTAGCTGCATGCTCAGTTGAAATATTTCCCTTACGTCAGTTAGTGAAAGAGTTCAGATTAATCTTTAAGGATAATCTTATACTTGTAAGCGATTCATGGCCATCTGGTTTTCTCCCAAGGAAAGTCCGATTACAAACATAATCGCGCATTATCCAGGAACAGCGTCCCTCAACATCCTGAAGATCTCACCGAAAAGAGCTACAAGTCCAAAGACTTACATTTGCTGACCTTTCGCGTCCTCGAGAGAAGTGGCTAAATGTATGTAGATTACAATAAAAGGAGTGTGTGCTAAAGAAATTTAGGGACAGACAATGATTACTCAGGCACCCGTGATGTCATAGGTGCTAAAAACCTCGACAAAGGCAAACAGTGGATGTGGAAAGAAGAGGTTAAAGAGCAAGTATAGAGGGGGAGAAAGAGGAAGGCGAGAAAGAAAGATAAGCCACATGAAATAATAAATCTCTTCGATACAAACGCACGGTGCAGATAGCACGAGTCTTTTGGATCTTGTATTTATTTCTTTCTCAGTCCTGTTCATGGATGTGATGATGTTTGATTGATTTCATGTATTTTCGAATTTTAAGAATCGGCAACGTCAAACAAAAAGTACCATGATTTATGACAGAAAAAATCACTTTTTATGTAGAGCACGATGATAGTGTATCTCATCCATATCTCGAATTTGATAATTTGTTTAATCTGTACTGGAAACAAGAAAATGGGTAAATAATAAAAAAAACTAAAGCAAATATTATCTATTACTTTCAGAAATAATTTTTTTCCGTCATAAGATGAAATATTATAAATTAATAATTCAAAATTTCTATATGATTTCTTAAAAAATCTTTCTCTTTCGAAAACTTCTGTCTAATCGACGGCGCCTAATTTTAAGTTTCCACATATTCATTGCTAAATGATACACCCATATTTGTCATAAATATTGATTTATAATAATGGTTCATAGTGCTCGTAAAAGTAAGTATTTTTGAAGCATAATAATGGCAATAAATAAAACATGAGTGATACATAAGATTAAATTTACTCAAAATCAGCCTTCCTCTTATATAAATATCTTGCAATTTTTCGGTCTTTAATAGTACTTCATCTACTAAATTAAATATATACTGCATATATTGACACACTACTTCAATTTTAAATTAGTTTCGATTAAACTAATCTCAGTGAAGGTCCTTTTAATTTGTTCCTTATTCATTTTTCACGGAGATGACAAAGGAGTCGTTCAAATAATATGCAAGCATAATAACATTGATATCTGAAACTGGGCTAAATATATTCAGTGTTTATTGTGATTATGCAGTAAAACGGTTGTTTCATGAACTAAATAGAGGGACGTCACGAAGTAGGTGATTCATTCAAACTAGCCGAAAAATATAGACGTATAAACTGAGTAATGTTTATCGGCAATGTAAACGAGAGTGTGTCACAAATAAAACCGCAGATTGGTGATACATAATAGGTCTCAAAGAGACTCGCCCTTATTTGGCCAACTTTGAGAGATGATTAATGGAAGAACGCACCTGACATTGAGCCGCTAAATCCTTGACCGACATCTGAATATTATCTAAGTGATCGCTTTGATTCATGGCCACACGGGCTATCCTTGTAAAACTTCGCCTTCCCACCCAGCAATTGCCACCGTGTGTGTGGAAAAGAATGCCCCGAGAAAAGAAGTTGATTTTTTACTGTTTTTCTACTAATACACAAGTCGAACATTTGGAAAGATGTTCGCGTAATATGAAAATAAATTGCCAATAGGTCATTTTCCCTAATCCTCTATATATTATTTTAAAACATGCTTTTTTGGTGATCGGGGCTTTTCTCCCTTATTACTAGACCAATACGTATAAATGAATGACCGTTTGAAGGAAAAAGTTGTAAGGTTCCTGCTAAAATTTATGTAAAATTCATCATTTATTAGACAAATTGAATAAATATTTTAATCATCGCGTTGCGTCCTGGACGAAAAAATGCCCGGGTTGCTATATACAGATTAATTTGTTTACTTAGCGACGAGTGTCGCGAAGAGTGTCGAGTTAGCGAAGTTTTAAAACCGGATAAAGCACCTATTCTCGGTCATAAAATGATTCGCAATTAATGTTACAGTCTCAACCCAATACACTTCAAAAAACACTAAACGTTACAAACAAATCTACAAAAACTAAAACATGTCTAAGAATACGGACCTTCATATTCTTTATCAGTGCCTATTTCGATATACCTCGTTTGTAGCGATAGATATCGCTATCTACACATCCAGTAACGAAACTCAATGGCCAAATAAAAGGCCTTGCGTTTTCTAACGCCTTACCACATGAACCCAAACAAAATCCTTATTATATTAGAGAACGTGATAGTATAAATGTTATCGAATGTTTAAAAATTTTCTTTTAGCAGTATAAACACGAATAGTGCACGTCATCACTATAAAGATGCATGTATCTTATCCAATACCGAATATCTCAATTCACTCAATGCATTTATGACTAAATGAATTTTGGTAAAGATACAAAACATCACGGCCAGCTTTACCTAAACTCTGTCGTTATAAATACCACTTCCTTTTACACCAGCAATGATGTGTATAACGAAGATAAAACAACGAAACATACCTTCTGCATCAACGTTATTTATTTATTTTCTATGTTCTTCTCTTCATATATGAAATATAAAAATAACTACTACTCGTCTGCAGTGATCTGATCTGGGAGAGGAGAGCTAGAGGGGAAGCTATATGTCACACTTTCATCGAACATACATAATGTTACATCGTCAAAGCGCATAGCATTGTCCCCGCATTCATTGAAAGTCTCTCATATAAATATGGTGTTCAGTCGTATTCCATTTCGGGTATAATAACTCAAAATTCATTTAAGTAAGTTTTGCTAATAATAATTTTTAAAATACTTATCTAACATCGTTAATGTGGCAAAAGGATCCATGAAAAAACTCCGCCGGAAAAAGTTCCGCGGTTTACTTATTAAAAGGGTTGCCAACGTCTTAAAGGTTGATTCCGGGAGTTTTCCGTTTCATTAGTGGTAAAATCCGGAAGGTCAAGTTTAAATATAATTTTAAGTACCGTAGAATCTAACTGATGTATGATGTTAACTTGATCATAAGTGAATTAGCTCTACTTATAAACATAATTTAATTTGGCTTAAAAAAACTTTCTTAACAGAAACATGGAAATTAGCACTCCTAGAAGTTTCCAAAATATTTCAACATATCTTTGTATAAAGATAAGATATAGTTTACATAACTCAGAAATTAAGAAGGATTGTCAATCTAAAGGTATATGAGAAAATAAACATGCACGATATCTATAATGTTTAATTTTCTCAATATTGACAGCAAACTAAGGACAATCACAATTATTTATCTACGAGTAAGATACATTTTTGTTTTTAATATATGGAAATTAAGTTTTAAATACTGTTATTTGAATATAATGTACATTATGTCACAATAAATAAGAATTTTAAAAAACATTTGAATATCTATAGCAAAAGATAGAAATATAGAATACCCTCCCCTGGACTGCAACCTTGGCGTGGTGGGAGGGCTTGTGTGCTCCGAGGATCCTTAGAGCTGTACTGGCTGTAGCAATTTCGATTGCTCCTAGCAGGGTCACCCATGCCAGATAGGTCGAAGGGTAGGAGCCTACGAAAGGTAGTCCACGTAGCGTCTGTACCTCAATGAGGCGGCTACTAAGGCATCTGTACCCCAGAGGGGCAGCCATTAAGTGATGGGGTCACGTACAAAACCCTATTGGGGAAGGCAACGGGAAACCACCCCAATTATATTTCCCATGAAGAAATGCAGCCTTGCATCTTCAACTATGACATGAAAGAAATAGAAGAAATGTATGAACAGATCGAAGAAATCATCAGTGCAGCCAGAGCAAAAGAAAATCTAATTATTATGGGTGACTGGAATGCCGTAGTCGGAGAATGAAGAGATGGAAGCAGCATAGGACAGTTTGGGTTGGGAAAACAAAACGCCAGAGGAGAAAGGCTAGTGGAGTTCTGTAATCAAAAGAGAATGGTAATAGCGAACACACTAATAGAACAACATTGATGTAGAAGATATACATGGAAGATGCCAGGGGACTTAGCTAGGTACCAGATTGATTACATACTTGTTAGGCAAAGATATAAGAACCAAGTGAAACAATGCAAGAGTTATCCAGGCGCAGACATAGATAGTGATCATAATTTAGTAGTTATGGAGAGTTGTTTGCGCCACAAAAAGATAAAGAGGGTGAAACGTGAACCAAGATGGGATATAAAAGCTCTGGAAGGGAAGGTCACCAGAGAAAGATTCACTACAACCATGAATGACAAGCTTGAAAAGCAAAAGTATAGGAGTGATGAAAGCAATGAAGGAAGATGGAATGACCTGAAAAAGGCAATCACTGAAGTAGCGGAAGAGCTACTCGTAAGTAACAGAACTGATACCAGACGTCCATGGATAACAATGCAGATAAGAGAACTTATGGAAGAAAGAAGGAAATACAAGAACTCGAGGAGTGAAGATGGGAGAGTCCTCCACAAGAAACTACGGAACCAAGTTATAAGAGAATCAAAGAAAGCTAAGGAAGAATGGATTGAAAGCTGCTGCGAAGAAATAAATGAAAACATGAAGAAGGAACACTGAAACAGTGTACATGTTAGTAAAAAAACCACTTCAGAGAAAGAAAAACTACATGCACCAATATCAGAGATTGAACGGGAATATGCTGATAGAAAATGAAGATATAGGAAAGAGATGGAAGGACTATATTGAAACATTATATCAAGGACCAAAACCTCTTGAAGAAATATTAAAAAATGAGAGCGATGCAGATGAAGATGAGCGAGGCCCAGAGATAACGAGAAAAGAATTCAAGAAGGGAGTGATGGACTTGAAATAAAACAAGGCACCTGGAGCAGATAAAATAAATGGAGAGATTGTCAAAGCGTTTGAAGGGAAAGCAAAAGACACCCTGTTTGAAATTATCAAGAACAGTTATAAAAGTGGAAGACTACCAGTGGACTTTGAGAAGAGTATAATGGTTGCGATACCAAAGAAAACAAGAGCCGAGAGATGTGAGGAGTACCGAACGTTGAGTCTGTTCTCACATGCATCCAAAGTACTCACAAGAATATTAAGCAAGAGGATAGAAGGAATAATTGAAGCCAACTTGTCAGAAAACCAATTTGGATTCAGGAAAAGCACAGGAACCAGAGAGGCCATATTATGCCTAAGGAGAATAATAGAAAAGATGATACATGTCAACAGGCCAGTGTATGTGGCTTTCGTAGACTTGGAGAAGGCTTTTGACAATGTGGAGTGGAAAAAATTGTTCCAAATACTGGAAAACAAAGGAATGGACTACAAGGACAGAAGAATAATCTACCAATTGTACGAAAACCAAGTCGCCACTCTGAGGATGAGAGATGGCAAGAAAATAGAAACTAAGATAAATAAAGGAGTAAGACAAGGATGTAGCCTCTCACCAGCATTGTTCAATGTATACCTAGAAGAAGCAATGAAAGAAATAGAAGGAATGAACATGAAGGGAATTAAGGTGAATGGAAAAGAAATTAACATGCTTCGGTTTGCAGATGACATTGCAGTAATAGCAAAAAATAAAAGCGATTTGCAGGCATCCCTAAATGCAATAGATCAAGCTATTCAAGGATATAATATGAAAGTGAACAAAAAGAAAACAAAAATCCTAATATCTGGAAGAGAAAAATTGAAAGCAAACATTACCCTACGAGGAGAGAAATTGGAGCAAGTAGAATCATTTACCTACCTTGGAAGTAGCATAACATGGGATGGGAGAAGTACCAGACATCAAGCGAAGAATAGCCCAAGCAAAGGAGGCATTCATGAGGAAGAGACCACTACTATGCTCAAAGAATATAATATACAGACAAGGAAACAATTCTTGAAAACATTCGTCTGGAGTGTGGCACTCTATGGATCAGAGACATGGACCATTAGGAAAGCGGACCAGAGAAGAATAGAAGCCTTCGAAACCTGGTGCTGGAGGAGAATGCTGAAGATCAAATGGACAGATAAGGTAAGAAACGAAGAAGTATACAGAAGAATAGAAGAGGCCAAAACAATATGGATCATCATCCGAAAAAGAAGAACCAGATGGATTGGACATATCATCAGACACAATGAATTTGTTAGGAACGTAGGGAGGGAAAGGGAGGGAAAAATAGAAGGAAAAGCAGCAAGAGGAAGACCAAGAGATGAATATATTAGCCAAATAAAGAGAGATATAGGAAAGAAGAGATATCAGGATTTAGTAAAGTTAGCTTTCGATAGAGAGGAATGGAGGGCTGCAGTCAACCAATCTACGGATTGAATGACCTATGATGATGAGCAAAAGATAATAAAGAGTATATTTATTATGACTTAAACAAATGTTTCGATTGATTCCGTGCTGCTTCCAATATTTTTGGATTATTCTTAAGAAATGTATACAATTCCTTACATTAAACTAATTTTGTAAAATTCCTGTAATTCTGCTTTAAGTAGCTTATCACTTAATCTTTTCCTTTCCTTACCTAAGGATTTGTCCCATGATACTAAATGATCTTTCTCAGGCGGCGTTTGAAATTGATATCGACAGGATAAACGAGACCAGTTTTATGAGTTCTTCACCTGAATTATTTTCTTTTACCTCTTTGTAAAATTGTTCACTGAGTACGCGGATATATTTTTAAAGCAAGGACATTACTGTGAATAATAGATTTTAAGTTGTTTGATGTCGATTCACTTCTTCCATGTCGATCCACGTCTTCGTAAAAATACGTTAGTGCTGTTCTTTTGGCAATCTCTTTTCGAAAACATTGCACAATCACGGAAAATAGTTTTAAATTTCCTTTATTGGAAGCGTCTAAAGCTAAAGAAAAATATTTATCTTTTTTGAGCTATAAACTTGGATTTCCTGACCTGCTGAAGCGAATACATTTTCAACGATACATTTTGATATGGATCTAAAATCTTCGTGTATTCTTACAGGAAAACGCATTACCTCGGTTTCAACCATTGCATTGATCGTCAAGGGGACTCGTTGATTATAGCCTAAAAATTTCTCAAAATTTTAATTTATGCTAACCATATTCTCACCATTTCGACTCGATACTCATATTTCACGACCAAAATAAGAATCTTTATTCAATTTCCTTTCTTATGGTGAATGTCTCGATTTCGTATCACTATTATTTCTAATTTAATAATGCAAAATAATTGCAGCTTGCAACTTATAAAAGTGAAGTTTATGTGTATTCCTTATGAAAACATTTTACCTGTTTGGGTTCGAACTGGGGACCTTTAGGTAAATAAAAAGAAGCCTATTATCTACGCAGGGAGTATATTCAGCAATCTTGAGAGTTTGAAAGTTGTGTAATTTATATGCCAAATGTGTAATTAAATATTTTAAATATATTTTATAATTCTATGTTAATGCAATATTTGTCTGAAAAATTAGATTTGCAAGATTAATATTTGAAACGTTTCTAATTGAAGTGCCCCTTATCTCTCAACCGAGATGATTATGAAACCGACAATAAGAATTAGTCTCGATTAGTCTTGAATATACTTCTTATGAACTTTTATGAAGCTTGTAAGATGATTATTTACACAAATATACCCATAAGAAAATAGTAGATAGCTAAGTAACAAAATAGTCGTGTAGTTACGTTTTTACTCGATATACTACTATGATACGTGACATAAAATAATGAAAGAGGCATGATACGTACACCCCCTGCCACATACCGAAAGACGACTCGCAGGATACAAATTATGTTGTAGATTTAACCTAGTCTTAGTAGTTAAATTATATCTAAATAGAGTATAAAAAGTCGAGCTGATCAGAAGAAACTACTAAATATTCGTTCCCTGCAAAACGACACTGCAAACTGTTCGTAACTGGAAATACTAAAATTTCAGTTTATTATCGCCTCCTATTAAATGTTCTATCGTTAATTCTAACCCTTAATTTCATATAGGCCTAAAATCCACGAGTATTCTTATGGAAATATGCGTTAGCTCGGCTTCAATAATTGTTTCAGTCATCAAGGGGATTGGTTGTTTACAGCCTGAAAATTTCTGTTTATTTTAACTGACTTCTCGCCATTTCGACCCGATAACGATATTTCACCAACAAAATAAAAATTTCTATTCATTTTTCTTTCTTTTGGTGCTTATTTCGATTTCGTAAGCCTATTATTTCTAATTTAATTTTGCAAAAGAAATGTAGCCTGCAACCGATAAAACTAAGCTTTACGTGCATTTCTTATGAGAACGTTTTTTCCTGTCTTGGTTCAAACTGGGGACGTTCAGATAAATAAAACGTAGCCTATTATCTGCGCAGGGAGTACATTTAACAATCGTGAAAGTTTGAAAGTTGTGCCATTTACGGTTCTCGAGTTTTATGCGAACAGGCGTCTGTCATATTTTGCACATTTTCTTTCCATCAAAGCCACGTAAAAATACATTTTTGTGCTTCGGAGATAGCGATTGGGAATAAAAGCTTGGGCTTTCGTTACGCTTGTATTCCTTGCTGGTGAGTTTTCTAAAATCGCAGGACATCCTTTTCTTTACTCAGAAATATGATTAAATGTTGAATATTATCTATTCAGTGAGTGAAATATAAACACTAAAATCATATGATATCAGGTTTTGTTATATAGAAAATATGCAACAGACGAAAGTTTCACCAAAATAAATTTGAATACTCGGAAAACAACTTAACGACCTAATTATTTTGATCGCATTGTAATCGCATCACTCGTAATTAATTTTCTAATTTTTCTATGAATACTCCAAAATCTAATCATGATACCCCAAATCAAATTTTAAATTTTGTCGATCTTAAATTAAAACCACCGGGAAGTAATATGATGCAAAATTATTCAAACATATCACACGATAAAACCGTGTCGCAAACTTTCATATTCGGCAACCTTCATGTTTCTTTGGCTGTCGTTCTGCTCCCGAAAGATGCAGAATGGCTTACTTATTAAACTGTTGTGGTTGCGTACGACATCGAAGTTTTCGTTCATGGAGATTGTAATATCAATTGCAAATTTTCAGAGTATTCAAATTTATTCTGGTGAAACTTTCGTCCGTTGCAAATCTTCTATGTACCTTAACCTGATATCAAATGATTTTTAGTGCTTATATTTTACTCACAGAATAGTTAATCTTCAACATTTATTCATATTTTATAGTAAAGGATAGGATATCATTACTGCGATTCAAAAAAACTCACCTCTATGGAATACAAGCCTAACGAAAAGCTTTGATTCCCAATCGCTATGCTCGGAGTACAAAAAGATAATCAACCAATGACGTAAGAGTAGTATTTTAAAAACTAAGTTTTGTGAATGGAATATTATACTCGACATGGAGTATGATTGACCCTAATATTTATATGAGAGAAATTCAAGAAATGCCGAGTAATGGGTTTACTACATTAGCTATGCTTTGACAATGTATCACAATGTAAAGTGAGACTCACACCACATATGCTTCCCCCTCTAGCTATCCTCTCCCAAATCAGTAACATTCTCTCCCATTCTACTCCTGCAGAACAACAAGAACGACGGAGATTACGTGGAGCTGATGATTATTTGTGCATATTTTTGTCTAAATTCATTACGTAATATATGCATTAAGTGAATTGAGGTATTCGGTATAGGAGAAAATACATGTACTACATGGCCTGAAGAGTCCCGAGCCTAACATAGAGATGTCGCCACTAGTAACTTTTTCTGCATATTTCATTTGAGAACCAAACTTAAGATGGCACTGTTTTTAATTTCATGGTAATTCATGTATTAGTTCCCGAATGGCAGCTGATTGTTTTCACGAAGTTTAGGCATTTCGCGAACGATGGAAAAAGACGAGTTTCGAGTTTTGATTAAACATTGTTTCTTGATGGAAAAAAACACTGTCCAAGCCAAAACTTGGTTAGATAAATGTTACCCAACATCCTCGCCTTCGGAAGCGACAGTGAAACGGTGGTTCGCGGACTTAAAACGTGGTCGCCCTGGACGCCCCTCCGAGGCCACCACTTCAGAAAATATAAAAAAAAGTCCATCTGATCGTTTTGAACGATCGTAAAGCAAAGTTGCATGAGATAGCAGAGTCAGTGGGTATATCGATGGAACGCGTTGGAAATATTCTGCATGAACATTTGGGGATGAAGAAGCTTATCGCGCGATGGGTGCCACGTTTCCTGACTCCGGACCAGAAGCAAAGACGTGTGGAGGATTCCGAGCGTGGTTTGGCCTTGTTTCAAAAAAACAAAAAGGACTTTTTGCGCCGACTTGTGACGATGGACGAATCTTGGATACATTATTACACTTATGAGTCCAATCGGCAGTCCGCAGAATGGTTGGAAGAGGGTAGCAGTCGTCCGAAGCGTCCAAAGACCCAACAGTCAGCTGGGAAGGTTATGGCGAGTGTTTTTTGGGACGCAAGTGGAATCATTATGATTGAATACTTGAAAAAGGGAAACACAATCACAGGCGACTACTACGTTGCTCAACTGGACAGTTTGGACTTCGAGATCAAGAAAAAACGGCCACACAAGAAAAAGAAGAAAGTGCTGTATCACCACGACAACGCACCAGCTCATTTGTCAATGAAAGCGACTAAAGTTCTTGTCAGTATATTTTTCATATAGTATGATTTAACAAGACGAGTTATTTTTATGAAACGTTACCCTTCTTATGTGAGGACTTACTGTAAAGGGATTCAATTTCGAAATTATTTCGACGTAAACGTAAACTGTAGGACGGTTCCGCTGAAGTTCCAGATTTAACCTAAAATATAACTCTTTTCCAAAACGATGACAAAATCCTCAGCGTAGAATGAAAGCCAATGAAAAACGATAATAATTTATTTAATCTCACGAAATAGAGAGAAACGGTTTTCAGATTTCGAATCAGCATGAAAATCTACGTTAGAAAATGGCATGCCAGATACTTAGCTTAGCTTGTTTATCGCTTAGTTAACGTAAAATTATAAATATATTGGAATTTGTTTATCTTCAAAAAACTTTGATGACGAAATACTGTTTTCGGAGATGCCTTTCCATTAATTAGATTTGCTAAAAACTTTATCCTCTTTATATCTATTATATATTGACGCTTCTTCGGATGTAACTATATATACATTTGGGTGGTCCTTATTTTGCGAAAATTTGAATTTCTTTTGGGACGCCCACTAAACTTTTTCCATTTGGTTATAAAATAAATTGTGTAAAATATTGCTAAAATCGGATAACCATTTTTTTTCGATCATCACTGGCGATTAGGGAGGCTTCCCATTTTTGCACTGTCTCTATAATTTTATCAATACATAATTAGACATTAATTTAAACTAGATCATGAAAGCTTACGCTATCGAGAAGTTACTACAAACTGCACCGAATTTCTCTTCTCCTGTTGCTTAGAAATAGAAATCTATGACATATAGATGACAATCCAGGCGATATTGATGTCTGCGTAGCATACGTGTTAAACAAAAAACTGGACTGTTCCCATAACTAGCATTCGCCTATTTGAAATTTGGAAGCTTTTACACATGTTTATCTAGACACTTTTGCAGTAGTATTCTCAAAAAAAAATATTAATTTTTAAATTTAATAGGGCAATAAATATTATATACCAGGGGTGCCCAACTTTTCTGCATATAAGATCTACTTTTTATCTTAAAAGTGTGTCGCGATCGACTTATTGTCATAGGCATAGTCTAAGGGGGAAGAAGGGGTGTGAAATGCATACTATGTTTATTCACTGTATTTCAGCATACCTCAGCGAGGTATGGGTAGATAAGTAAAATATATGTTCAAAACTATTTTTTATTTTTAAATCACTTATTAAGTTTTCGAGATATAGGCTCCTGAGGAAAATAAATTTCCAGACCCAACTTTTGATAGCAGCATTCCGTACATGCTGTACCTAAAAAATTCGATTTTCCGACACTTTTTCGAGATAGTTCGAGATGGTTATTACAATATTTCACTTTCTCGTATTTTTGGACCGAGAAAATTTATCATGAGAGAATAATATGACTTACTTTTTGCTAATTTATCAATAGCTCGCTAAGTACACCTCGTACTGAAATATAGATTTACGGCTTATCTACGTAAAAAAAACATCAACAATAATTATTTAAAGGGCCAAAAAACTCATGTCAAGGGGAATTAAAAGAACATGGATAATTATTAACAATATTTATTAACTCAAAGTAGCCACAGATAAATACAGATTTAGAATTTACTTTGTTCCCTTAACATTAATGGGAAGACTAAGTTTGCATGTTTCTAACCAAGGAATCATAATCAGGTGTATATCCTGACAAAGATAATAATAATGAGTCTTCTGTATGGGAATCAGTCAGAACAGAACGTTGTTTAGTCTTCGTTAGCTTCAAGTATGAAAATGCCGATTCGCAAAGGTATCCGAAACAAGAATAGATATATTCGCCACATTTGGTGACGCTGGGATATTTTTTTCGGTTGACATATTTCCTAAAATCTTCTTCAGATTTTCTGGCTTGTAAGTTTAGTCAGTTTGTAAAATTATAATTTTATTTTCTAATGCAGATCGACCAAAATTGACCTCGCGATCGACCGGTCGATCGCGATCGACTTGTTGGCCACCCCTGCTATATACACGGCGGTGATTATCATACATTAGAGCGGCGCTACCACGACGCGCGCTCACTCTTAGGGCGGAATCTCGACTGCGCGTATATCATTAATATTTTATGAAAATTACATTTAATGTCCAACCATATATAGATAATTTATATAAACATTTCCTTAAGGGAGGCATCCCTAATCTCCAGTGACGACCGTAAAAAGGCAAAAATTATCATTAATATGTGAGTGTGTGTGTGTATATATATATATATATATATATATATATATATATATATATATATATATATATATATATATATATATATTAAATAGCTAACTCTCCGGATATCATCAATCAAATATAATAAAATAAGGTGTGTGTGCGTATGTGTGTATGTATGTTCGCCTAAAACTCGAGAACCATAAATGGCTCAACTTTCCAACTTTTAGGATTGTTAAATGTACTCTCTGCGCAGATAATAGGCTACTTTTTATTTACCTGAAGGTCCCCAGTTCGATCCCAGACAAGAAAAACCGTTCTCATAAGAAATGCACGTAAACCTCTGGTTTATCGGTTGCAGGCTACATTTCTTTTGCAAAATTAAATTAGAAATAATAGGCTTACGAAATCGAGAAAAGCACCAAAAGAAAGAGAAATGAATAAAGATTCTTATTCTGGTCGTCAAATATCGTTATCGGGAGAGAGAGGTTCACGAGAATTCGGTTAAAATAAACGGAAATTTCGTGAAATTTTGAGGCTATAAACAACGAGTCCCCTTGACGACGAATGCGATTGTTGAAACCGAGATATTGCGTTTTTCCATAAGAATAAACGATGATTTTAGGTCCATGTGAAAGTAATGATTAAAAGCGAATGATAGTACATATACTTAGCAGGCAATATTCTGAAATTTTACAATTTGCATTTACGATGAATTTGCTGTGTTGATTCACAGGAGGCAACGTATGATCATTTAGGGAAAGTTTCTTTATCACCTCGACTTTGCCAACTCTATTTGAAAATAATGAAGCTACGTGTGATGTACACTGGAAAAACTTTAAATTGATTAATGTACACTGCGTGCAGCCTCTCGGCGTGTGGCAGTGGGTGCTTGAACCATGACGTTACATCACTAATCGTCTAATACAGTACATTACATTAGCATTTCGAGTAAAAGAAAACTTAATCAAACGCCTCATTTTTTACACAGGCGATCTTTTTTATTCGTGAGGAAACCGCAAGTAGTATTGTCTCCATCAAAATTCTCTATCGTATAGGATTCAGTGTGAAGCTAAGTCATACTCTCTTAATAAGTAAATTTAAAAGAAACATGAGTAAATGGGTTGATAGTAATAGTTACGATTCAATATCTTATGAGGAAGGTCATAAAATAAGATTACGATATCCCTCTTTGAAATACATGGTAGAATAGAAAACACGCTCAGGCATCGAACCAAGAACCGATAGAAGAACGGTGAACAGCGTATATGAAACATATGAATTGCTTCTATGTCTATAAACCGGGAATGATATAATATGGAATGTCCATAGAGGCAATTCATATGTTTCATATACGCTGTTCGCCGTTCCTCTGGCGGTTCTTGGTTCGATGCCTCAGAGTCATTTCTTTTCTAACATGTAAATCAATGGAAGATAGCGTAATCTTATTTTAGGATCTTCCCGGTAAGTTATTGAATTGCAATTTTGGAACAAATTAGAGTGACACTTATCTAATATTAATATGCAATTCTGTCGAACGATCGGGACCATAGTTCGACGCCAGGCGATCTTTTGAACAAAATTTTCAAAATTGTTTTGATGACTTTCTTGGTACGATACTGCATTCAACTAATAGTTTGCAGTATGCAAGCAACTTTTACTCGTATCTATTATATATATAGCTAACTCTCCGGATATATCTATATATATACGAGTAAAAGTCGCTTGCATACTGCAAGCTATCAGTTGAATGCAGTATCATACCAAGTAATGCCTCAAATTAATTTGAAAACTTCGCGAAAAGACCGCCTGGCGACGAACTAAGGACCCGATCTTGCGACACAATTGCATATTAATGTAAGATAAGTGCCATTCTGACCTGTTCCAAAGTTTCAATTTAATATCTTATAAAGAGGGTCCTATAATAAGAATACTCTATCCCCCTTCGAAATACATGGTAGAATAGAAAACACGCTCAGGCATCGAACCAAGAACCGTCAGAGTAAGGGCGGCCAGCGTATCTGAAACATATAAATAGCCTCTATGTAGATTTCATTTTATATCATTCCCGGTAATCGGATATGCATTCAAAATAATTGTAAAAATTGACCGCCATGCATTTTATACTGGAGAATTTTGCACCCACTTGGCGTTGAACTCACGGTCATTTTGTAGAATTTCTTCCTTTCGTACTATGGAAGACTATCTCATCTCCAACCTCCGTGAATTTCACTGTTCTATGGCTCGGAGGAAGGATTGAAAACAATTTTCGAAAATTCGCGCAAAAGGCCGCCTAGCGACGAAGTCAGGACCCTTCTGTGAGAGAAAATAGCGAATTAATATTAGATAAGTGCCATTATGACTTGTTCCAAAGTTTCGATCTAATATCTTATCGGGGAGGTCCTTTAATATGATTCCGTTTTCCCCGTTTGAAATGCATGGTGGAAACGGAATGACGCTCTTGCATCGAACCAAGGACCACTAGAGAAATGTTGAACGTTATGAAAGAATGTTGTTAAACGCCTTTGTCAGCATTCCGGGTTTTATCTTTCAAGCTTATCGGGAAGGCATTTAAAAAAATCGTCCAATATTTCACCAATGCATTTCTTACGGAAGCATTTCGGACCCACCTGGCGTCGAACTCACGGTCATTTTGTAACATTTCTTCCATTCGTATTATAGAAGACTACCTCAGCTTCAACCTCCGAGATTTTGGTTCCACTATCTTACCGATAAGTGCCTCAAAGAAATTTTCAAAAATCCGCGCAATGCATTCTTACGGGAAAATTGTGATTTTTGGGAGATTCTGGTATCGAACCCATGACACCTAGCGTCGATGTCTGCATTATTCTGGCATCTACAGGGTGGGGCCAGTACGTCGTAAAAATCTGATCTAAATTATAAAGATTGATGTCCCCTTACGATGGCTTCCTCTTTGCATGACAGAGAGTAGTATCCATTGAATATTCTTATCTTATTCACCTATATGTTTTATGTTTATAACATAGGAGGTAAAGTTTCTCAACTGTTACTCTGGACCTCAATTTGAAGATTTTTTATACAGAGTAAGAAACAGAAACGCCTTCCATCTAATTATTTATGAAGTTGATAATGTAATACGTGGATTTCTGAAAATATTTTCAATTATCTTTTAAAGAATGTAATTAATAACCAACTAAACTCAATTAATTTTCCATAGATATATTTCCATAGCGTCTTTACCTCAGTGTGGCGGCCTATATGAGTGATGGTGTCACGTTAAAAACACTGTTGAGGAAGGCAAGGAGAGACCACCTCGACTATTTATCCTATGGTTATGATGTGCCAAAATAATTATATTGTCACTGGCATATACGGGACTCAGCCCTCTACGGAGAGTATCGTGCCCGGCAGGGATGGTGGTAAGGCCATCTCGGTCGTAATTCCACGAAATCCTTACCCAACGACACAAGAGAAGAAGAAGATGACCAAGGAAACAAGGGTAGGGAGCTGGAACGTGAGAACGATGCTTAGGAAAGGGAACTTAGAAAGCGTAAAGTTAGAAATGAAGAGGTCCAACATAAACATTCTGGGACTATGCGAAGTACGGTGGAAGGATGGGGGAGATTTCTGGAGCGATGAAGTGAGGATCATATTTAGTGGGAAAAATGATTGCCAGAGAGGGGTTGATATAGTGTTGGACAAGGGAGCGGGAAATGCCGTGATAGCCACCGAACTGATAAGTGACCGAGTAATGTCCATAGAAATTAAGGCTGAACCAGTGAACACTGTGATAGTGCAAGTGTACCTCCCTACTAGCGATTACACTGAGGATGAAGTAGATTTAGTTTATGAACAAATAGAAGAGGTTATTGGAAGGGTAAAAGGCAATAAAAACTTTATTGTAATGGGGGACTGGAATGCTGTGGTTGGGCAAGGAAAAGATGGGAACGAAGTGGGAGAGTTCGGACTAGGAAAAAGAAACGACAAAGGACAAAAACTGGTAGATTTTTGCAGGAGGAATAGCCTCTGTATCACCAACACCTTAATTCAACACCATAACAGAAGGAGGCACACATGGAAAAAGTCGGGGGACACGGATAGGACACACAAATCGACTATATTTTGGTAAGGAAGAGGTTTAGAAATATCGTTAAAAACTTGCGAAGTTATCCTGGTGCTGATGCAGACTCGGGTCATAACTTAGTTATGATGAAAACCGAGCTTAGATTTAAAAAGATGTATCGGGAAAAAACGGCTACCAAATGGAACTTAAAAGCCCTCAGGAGTAGGAAAGCTAGAATGTTTCAAGAGTCAGTCAACAGGGCTCTAAATTGTAAAGAAAGAAAACTCACCGTAAACGAGGAATGGCAAAAGATCAAAACTAGCATCAAGGATAGTGCCCAAAGAACCATTGGGAGGGTCAACCAAAACAAAATTAGGATACCATAGGAGTCGGTGGAAATGCTAAGCAAAATGGAGGAACGAAGAAAATGGAAAAGGGTCAACACGGGCGTAGAATGTACAGTAGGGCGTACCGAAAAACAAAAATTTTTAGTAGCGGGAACGTAATAGGTTGGAAAAGTTGCCTTTTAGGCTCAATAAGAAATGTGCAAAATATAAGCTCTAACAAAGTTCGTCTTGGGCCTGACCAAAGAGCTCGAAAATTCGAAATTTTAGTGAAAATTGCGTTTTGTTAGGTAAGTTAAATTTTTGACGGAGCTTACATACATTTGATTAAATGGCTGTTTTAATTCGTTTTGATCGAGAAACAATAAAAATAAGCCATTAAAACCGAATATGACGAGATATCATACTTTTAAAATTTTTGGAAACACCATGAAAAGAGGCAGCTTCTCGCTGGTTCAGCTGCATTGAGCTACCCAGGACTCGTCATGAGGTAGAGCCGGCTAATCGAGTCCCACCCGCCTACACACCCGTGGAAGCATACCAGACAACTAGTTGATGTCTTTGAAGGCTGATTTTGTTCCAGTTTTTGGTATTCTCGAGAGGATCATCTCTCCTATGAACCCGTCTCTTGCATCGTGGCCGTAGACTAACCGTGAGGCCTCTGTGACTTCTTTTACGTTTCGTTCGACTGCTTGAGAATCATTTGAGAGGGCAAATAATGCAAAAAGCTGCTTTATAGGTTCCTTTTCATTACCTTTAATGTTTTGAAGATCCTCGGGAGAAAGACTGACAGTAAGTGGTGGCTTGGTGACAGGGACTTTACCCCAATCTATCAATTCTTCATAAGAAGGCACTTCGAACTTCTGTTGCGGGATGATGAACTGACAAATGGCCACTGTTAGGGATAACATCTTAAATGAGACAGCTAGCATAAGGTAATGATGGAAATAATATGTTGAAGAATTGTATGCTAAAGACATGAAGCCTACCCACATCAAGATAGAAAGTGTACAAGAAGTAGAGGAAGATGATGTTGGACCGAGTATACTGGATAGTGTGAACTTGATAGTGGTATGACAGGGAAGAAAGGAACGGGTGTGGATGAGATGCCAGGAGAATTTCTTAAGAATCTGGGGTGAAGGGGTAAGGAGCAATTCTATGATTTTTCCAGAAAAATTTATGACGAAGGAAAGTGGCCAGAGGATTTTACTAAGTCTATACTGATTCCGTTACAGAAAAAGAATATTGCCTTACAATGCTTGGATTACCGCAAAATTAGTTTAATTTCTCATGCAGCAAAGTAATTTTAAGGGTCTTAAACAGAAGAATCGAGGGAAAAACTAAGGAGCACATAGGAAATGACCAGTTCGGCTTTCAGAGAGGGAAAGGAACGAGGGCTGCAATTGGGGTAGTGAGGATTCTTGTAGAACGAAACTTAGAATTTAAAAGGGACATTTTTCAGTGTATGTTTTGTTGATTTTGAAAAGGCCTTCGATAGAGTTCAATGGCCAAAACTGATGGTGATACTAGAGAAAATTGGGTTGGATTGGAAAGATAGGCGTTTAGTGCAAAATTTGTATTTAAATCAGACCGCACGAGTAAGAGTTGCTAATGGGGAATCGGAATGGGTAGAGTTAGGGAGGGGAGTAAGACAAGGCTGTAAGACAAGGCTTTATCACCATCTCTTTTTAACTTATATGCAGAAGAAATGATCAAGGAAGCTTGGGTTGAAATAGTTGAGGGAATAAATGTTGGTGGAGAAGTAGTGAAGTCAGTAAGATATGCAGATAACAAGGCTATTGTGTGCGATTCTGAAAGGGGTTTGCAAATCCTAGTAAATGCACCAAACGATAATGCAAAGGAGTTTGGGATAAAAATCAATGTAGGAAGGACTAAAATTATGCGGTTTTCGAAGAGAAAGAAAGCTAAGTTAACGACAAGAGATGATGGGGAGAAACTAGAACAAGTAGATCAATTTTCATACATGGGCAGCCTTCTTTCTAAGGATGGAAGATGTTCGACCGAAATTAGAAAAAGGATAGCATTAGCGAAAGAAGCATTCATGAAGCGAAGGGAACTGATGACAAAGGGATTTGATAAAGGAATCAGGAAAAGATTGGTAAAATCCTTGGTGTGGAGTGTAATGTTGTACGGGTGTGAAACGTGAACGTTAAGAAAAGAGGATATTAAAGATTAGGGGCTTTTGAGATGTGGTTATGGCGTAGAATGGAGAAAGTAAACTAGATCAATAGAAAAACGAACGAGGAGGTGCTAGAGATGGTTGGGGAGGAAAGGGTAATGATTGAAGTAATTAAAAATAGGCAAAAGAAATGGGTGGGTCAAATATTGAGAGGAGATAGATTATTGAAGAAAGCGATCAAGGGAAGAATGCTAGGGAAAAGACAGAGGGAAAGACAAAGACAGAAGTTGTTTGACGAATTAAGGGGTGGGATAAGTTACCGGGAATTGAAGGAGAGGGAAATAAATAGGGAATGTGGGGGCACATGGACCTACCGAAAGGTAGTACACTTTATTCATATCATTCAACATAATCATTACTTTCAAATGAACCTAAAAGCGTGTATTCTACTCTCCTAGTCGATCATTTTCGCGTATCGTTCTCGGAAGAAATGAATTCTCAAATCGACTGGTTCAAGCATCCATCTCTTATCTTTCTCGCGGTATTAGAACGACCTTTATAACAAGGAAGGTGCATATTATCGAATACATATTCTATGAACGTAGTCTGTCTGAATTTGTTACACTAATTTAAGTGTTTGATTAAAACTTTTTTCCTCTAAATATTCCCATCCTGCTTCCTGAAGCAACTGCGCAGCACTTACCGATTTATCATAGCAATATTTTACAAAACTTATTCCTTTTGTTGATCATTTTCTTATTCGTGAATATATCACTTTTTTAGCTCTTGCACTTCATGCACTCGAGGTGATACGAGGGTGGGTCTATAAGTCCGTGACCTTTCAAATAAAACGCAGGTTTTTAGACCAAAAGACCTTCTATTTTTCAACTTTGTCTTTTTTTAGCTCTATACATTTTGCCTAACGTTTCTCCTATTACTTTATCCCTTCCAAATAATAGGACTTGTCTAGGACCTCAAAATATGCATTATTTTAGCGATGATTTCATAATTTAAGCCAAATCTCATCCTATCAAGCCATTTCTTTATATTTGGAAATAGTAAATAGTCGCTGGAAGCTTAATCTGGAGAATATCTTGGCTATGATAGAAGTTATTACCTCAAATCATTAAATTTCTTCCCTAAGCGGCTGTGCACATGTGGACCTTTGCACAGTAGGGTGGATCGAAAAAACTTTTTTTTCGAAATCCACATGCGGCTAGTGCTTAAAGTTTGTGGTTGGTGGTCCTTATAAACCATAAGAAATTTCAGCTCGATCGGAATATGTCCTGAGGCTGAGAAATTTAGTCAAAATTTTCAATTTTTGTGAAAAAATGTCAAAAATTCGCAATTTTTTCTGAAGATTTTTCGATGTTTTTGAAGTGATTTAATGGCAAAATATTACATGTATTGCTTGTATGTTGCTTGGTGATTAACAATTTTCTGAGTTTGAATGAGGAAAATTGATTTCTTAATTCGCCAAAATTTGTCAAAAAACGCCAAATATACAGAGATGTTACGGATGTTGGGTAGGCAATAACCTGCTGCAGTAACTCGACCTCACCGACTTAAATTTATGAAGAATGATAAGATAGTAGGAAATGAAGTAAATTGCAGCTCTTAGTTAATCGAATAATGAAGTACTAGCGAGGGGGTGGTTGCAATATTGACACTACCAGTATGGGTGTCAGTCTCTCCGGACAGAGCACTGAAACGTGACGGTTTGCGCGAATTATAAGTCTACGTAACACATGTGTTATTGCAATAGGCGTGTCTAAAACTACTGTTGAATCTTGCAAATCTGTGGATTGATAGCTGTGAAAACAGGAAATATTTGTGTTTCATAGTGTGCTGGACCATACTCCGTAAAAATGCCACCCTAGCCTTGAGGGCAGATGAAGTCAGCGATATTCGATATTTTAGGGGAATCGGAGGATCTAATGAAAAGCAGTTACCAACTTTTTGAGTATCATTCGGTGTTTTAATTACGTTCAAGCGAAAAAAAGTTACTTTGGACAGGAAATCTCCTTGAAAGACATTGCTAACGTTCCTAAAGATTTATCTCTATGATCATCTTCGAAATCATGCTTTCTGGGGGCATCCAGAAAACATACGAGTTGGTATGTTTAGATAGTCGCTGAAATGTGCGTAAAAACGCTGCAAAGAAGATCCTGAAAGCTAGAAATGCCAAAGACAACCAGTTAACTCCATTAGAAAGTTTGCACCCCCAGTGATCAACTTTTAAGCCAAAGATTATACAGATTTAGTGTACTGGAGAAAAGAAGAGATAACATCACCTCCAGTAGCACACTTACTAACAAATGAATACTTAGAAGAAATTGCTACTGGAAGAGATGAATCTCTAGGAAAACTGCAGACTGTTTTACCTGCCGTGCCGTATCCAGAGAGAGGAACGGTGCGTCAAGGATATAACTGCTACATCAATTGTTGTATGTAGTTATGAATCCCGAGATGGCCCCCGAGACTTCGATTGAAGAACAGAATAATATTATTGAGGTTTGGTACAAAAGCGGACTTCAAAGCCCAAATGGGACAGCCTACCTAGGTGGGTGAGAGGTCGGCACTCGATTGCAACCACCTCCTCGTGGTGAGTGCTGGGTAGTCTATTATTCAATGAAATAAGAGCTGAAAATTACTTCTTTTCCTACTATCTTTTATTCTTGATAAATTTAAGTCGGTGGGGTCGAGTTACTGCAGCAGGTTATTGCCTACCCAACATCCGTAACATCTCTGTATATTTGGCGTTTTTTGACAAATTTTGGCGAATTAAGAAATCAATTTTCCTCATTCAAACTCAGTAAATTGTTAATCACTAAGCAACATACAAGCAATACATGTAATATTTTGCCATTAAATCACTTCAGAAACATCGAAAAATCATCAGAAAAAATTGCGAATTTTTGACATTTTTTCACAAAAATTTTCAATTTTTGTAAAAAATTTCGCAGCCTCAGGACATAATCCGATCGAGCTGAAATTTCTTATGGTTTATAAGGACCACCAACCACAAACTTTAAGCACTAGCCGCATGTGGATTTCGAAAAAAAAGTTTTTTCGATCCACCCTATTGCACAGTCCTTGTGAAAGAGCACTTTCTTTTGGTTAAGATGGTCGTTTTTCCTTTAATTCTCGATTGAACTAGTCCAGTAAGTTTGAATAATATTCTAGATTTACTCTTCTACCATTTTGGAGGTAATCAATCTGCATTATACCACAAGGGTTCCAGAATATTGTCACCATGACTTTTTTGGCTGAAGGACACACCTTGGTCATCTTCGGCGCCGATTCGCTCCGAGAATGCATTGTTTCGACTGCTGCTTGGTCTCCGGTGTGTGGTCTTGGTCTCCATGTTCCTTCTACACTTATGAAATGGGGTAAAACCTCATCTGGATTTCTTTTGAACAACGCCAAGAACACTTTTGAAGTTGTCACACCCACCTTTCGTAGTCAACTGAGATAGTCAAGCGCGGCAGCCGTCATATAGATAGCTTTCTCATACCCAAATGATCAGTCAAAATCGAAACAACCAAGCTATATAATATGTCTATGGTCTCTACGATCTCGCACACTTTCAATCTCCGATCGGCCAACACTATATCATGGATTTTTTCCTTTGTTACTGTTGTGGAGACCTCAATTGAGCGTCCAGAACGTCCGGCGTAACTTGTGCTTGTGCCACCACAAAGAAATTCAGTAAACCACATTTTTACCTTTTAAATCAATGGTGCAGAGTCCACATGGTATTTATCTAGCTTCTCTTTGATTTTAATGATGGTTTTCTTCCGCAAAAAATGCGGCTTAAAGGGTACACGAAATTCGCTTTTTTCCCATTTTCGAAAATTCACGTAGTTATCTAATTTCAGTGGCTGTGAAACACAAACTTAACAACGCAACTATCTAGAACTTTGACATTTATCCGATCAAAGATAGTTCTTGACTAGAATATGATTAATTTTCAGGTTAATAGTCGGGAAATTCACGAGGTCACGGACTTATAGACCCACCCTCGTACCTAACTAGCGGAGAGTAACATCGCTCGCAGACTTAGTCGCAAATTTCTCTTCTTTTGTTCTCATAATCGGATTGGCCGAAGTAGCAGTAGGTTGCATAATATCAATTACGTCATCTGTATACGTGCTTTCTCTAAATTTGCTTAGCAGTCGCAACCTAGCTACTAACGGCTTCAAGTACTACTTGTTGTTCTCGTTCGTAAATAAAATCCTTTATACAGTCAATTCCTTCTTTATTGATTCCATCTAACTTAAAATTGTAAATTAACTTATAGTGAGGGACTCTGACGAATGCTTCCTTACAATTGAGGATAATTATGTATCTACTGTGATAGTTATCTACTATGATTTCGCGACTGAATATTTTATGATTTAATTTTCTGCCTTCTTGATTTCATTATTATTGACATGAAGGTTTTCACTTGAACTAGGAGCCTAACGGCCACTCCTTAAATTTATAATAATGAATAAAAGATTTATACTGGAATTTTTGGAATAATACTGTACTCGAGTTCCCACAAATACACTTCTGCGTTCCAGCTGAGAAGTTGTATCGGAAGAAGCGAAACTGTGCGCCGAGTAATCCGCATCATTGTTCTGGACTTTCATTCAAACTATGCTACTTAATTTTTCCCAGAACTTCATTCTTTAGCTTATGTTAGACTTCTTCCCCATAAGCGATTGGAACACAAAGATTGTCGCGGTTACTATGTAAACGAATAATGCGGCAACGATCAAAAGAGGAAGCGGAGAATTGATTGGGTCTCCCATCAAATAACCTAAA
Organism: Pachydiplax longipennis; assembly: GCA_036926295.1. NCBI lineage: Eukaryota > Metazoa > Arthropoda > Insecta > Odonata > Libellulidae > Pachydiplax > Pachydiplax longipennis. Next base: position 900,568 of record JAVFKF010000012.1, on the reverse strand, counting down.
GTATCGACTGACTAACATAGCGATTTGCCGAACATTAAACGTCGAATAAGGCCATGACTCGGAAGGAAGATATTTAAGATGATAGGTTTCGTCAGGAATACAAATGAAAGAGGTGATATGAGGAAATCCTATTATTCTTCGTCGCCAATGGAAGAGAAGACCAACGAATTGGTATACTCGTGCAAATGGAATTCACATGGAATTTATTACATCGAAGACTAAGCTGTGTCATACATTGAGTCCTTTTCATGAGGTATTCATAAAATTTACCATACAGTGATAGAGATGATTTATTTTTATTCAAACACAAACCAGGGAGGTTTTATAAATCATTCTGTAAAAATAATGCTATAGCCCTATTATATATATATATATATATATATATATATATATATATATATATATATTAAATAATATAGGAAATTAAGAATAATGAATATCCGGTTCTCAAGACGAGGGTCAGTCATACAGGATCAGTACAAGTAAAGCATCGTTATAATCTGTCTTCTATCTTAAAAAAAAACACATAAGTTGTTCCGGAAAGCACAATACGAAGTTCTACCGGAAGTCTTCTGCATGAGCATGAAAACTAGAAACAGCATTTTAGCTTAGCATGATCGATGAAAATCATATTGTAATATTTTTTTAAGTAACGGTTCATTGAAGCAACCAATTCCTTGATTGTAAATTTCAGCTGGATGGACTTGCCAGTTTAAAGATGACTTCTAGTCTTGATGTACATATTTTGCAGTAGAAAATTAATTAGATTTTTGGAGGTGATGTGAGCGTGAAGCTCACAATGAAGTGATGTGATAGAAGTACATCCTATAAAATGACGTGGTTTTAAAAAATCAAAAATATTACTTTGTGCGACTGATTTCATTCGTCTTACAATTTCATTACCATAATGATCTGTAATTTTTACTCATAAATATTACCAATAGGTCTTATCCATATCATATTGTATATGAAAATTATTATTTTCGATTCACGGATTTTTTTATAATTTTGCTATTATTTTAGGTCCACGTAGGAAGTTTAACTTCTTTAATCGAAATACTACAAAGTTAATAATTTTGAAAATTATTTTCGATTATAATAGGTCTCTGCAAGCGCTATGTTTCCTCTTTATGAAAAAGTTTCTCAGAATTACCTGCACCATTGTTCTGTGACAATTTTTCTAGTTGGAATCTCTGAATTATTTTGTACATTTAGCCAATGTGAGGGAAATAGAGACTACTGGCAAACTACGATATAATAATGGAAGGATGGTTATAAGATACGAGCCCACCTCGGAACACCATCGAGTTGCCGATCTTCAGGACAAAGAACAGTTTGGCTCTGAGGCGTATAGGACACTATAAGTTGAAACTTTACCTTATTTACTCTACGATAATTTAATTCAATGCCTAATTTCTGCAGAGAAATTCCTCATCCTTTCGTCAGCAGCGGTCTTCTTAATACATTTCGCTTCCAATTTGGATTCGGTTTTTGGTTGGGATTCAAATTTTGGAATGGAACACTTGCATCCCACACTTTCACTCCTTTTCAAAGAATATCCTCGCTTTCACTCTTCCTCTCTCTTCTTTCTTTCCTCACTTTCACACCCACGTTTTCTCAAGAGACCGTTAAAGATTATTTGATCAACCCTAGGCGCGGGAAGCTTTGTTCTACATATTTGAGCCTTTTTTATGCCCAGGATTTTTATTAAAACCATTTAACCATCGAAACATTTCCGTCATCTGTTTTGAATGCAGTCTCTAAGACCACATAATTTACGGTTGAAACAAATAGAATGTGAAGATGAGGACCCCAGGGAAGGAATAATAGATGAAAATAATTTTCCGATTCATTGTTCCATTAACTGATAACTTAAGAAACGAACGATTTCATGAGATTGTTTAACGTTATTTTTGAAACATAAGAGAAAGTAAAATTTTACTAAAACCTGTAGTCGGCCAAATCCTGGCAACTTCTATCCCACCTAAGAATTAGCCAACCGCAACGCCACATACCTCAATGAGCCGCTAACTTATTTGTCTCCTTTTTGTTCAGCACTGCAGTGATGTATTTAATAGATCAAAGTATCCGCAGCATTCTGCGAGGGCAATCTGCTACATTTCCTTCTAGCTGAGAGACCATTCTCATCTATACCAGCCACTTCGAGCAAATCTCGAGTTCGCTAACCTTGATAATCATTTAGAGTTGGTTTGTAATCACTGAATATATTATCCATCAGAATGAAATGAATTCGTATATTGCACGAAGCAACCACTCTGTAAGTTTCTTCTCTGTTTACTAGTTAATTGAGGGTAATAGTGCCTTTATGGGAATCTTTTTTCATTTCTTCCAAAAGTATGGGCTTCTATCCATGGTGATATGAGAAATAAACAATCTTATCCAACTTTATGCCGTCATCATCTAAGAGTACATGAAGTTTGTGAAACATTCCTTATATTTAAACAAAGCAAGGATATTTTGGTCACGTATGGTGGCTTAGTAAAAACGCTAAAAATATTTATGCTCAAAAAATGCATGCGATTTTTTTAAATTTGGCTCTTAAGTCTTCTTTGGCAGTATATTTTATGATTTACGTTTATTTACGGTGAGTTTCATCGTTTATTTGGGAGAGGTCAATCAGGAAAAGTTGAACTTACAGAAGCCAAGTTCATAGTATTTTTAAGATATTTTTATTTCCATAAAATAAATATGCAATTACTGCTAATCAATGGTTGCACTTTCCTCCTTGCTAATTCATGGTAGGAGAATCAATTTCTAAGGACAGAATGTGTCGAAATTTATCAGTATTATTTCAATTTGTCTGTACAGTGGTCTTCGATAACTAAAACATTTTAAATTTTATGTAACTTAAAGTTATATATAAGCTCCTAACTATAAAAAACTCCCTAAATTCTTCCGCAATCAAATTTTTCAGTTTCAGTACCAATTAGTCAGTGACGATTGATTATTTTTCCTTGGAGTCATGAAAGGGTGATATTTAGTCATCATTATGATGGTACTCATAAGAAAATTCGTTATTGCATTGTGAATTTTTATCGTCTGCTTGCAAACATTATCATTATTTTTAGTTCAAGGCCGATGAAGCAGACAGCCAAACCGCTTCTTCCTAACAGCCATTCTCATTACCGACATTTTGTCATAATAACGACTTTATCGCCTCGTAAACAAATCTGTTGAATTGAAAAATAGAAAGAGAGAAACAGAAGGAAGAGGTATGGGGAGGCGTTAACATCAAGTCACTGCAATAATCATTTTAGAAAAATTCTTATTTAAAGTGGAACGAAAAATGAAACTGTGCAGATTCATGGAAAATGATTTATAGCAAACCAAACGTTACATTTTCCTACATCTTGATGAGAGTAGTAAAAACGCATCGTTTACACCTCAGCAATGAAGTTATATCTTACATGTGCTACGCTTTAATCCAGTAAGTATTTCTGCTGTAGAGGTTGTGCTTCGTCTTGGAGAGCTAATAAGGGCGGACCGATGGATTTTGTTCTACTCCTTGTCGACTTCCACAAAGATTTCCCCGTGTTTTTCTTAACGAACCACATTCAGTTATTATTGTAAGATAGGATGCGTCTCCATTATTGAAGAAAAAAGTGATTTAATCTCCGCGGCACTGTAAAATATAAGCAGAACTTTTCCTTGCCCACGCATCAGCAGACTAAATTTGGAAATGATAGATCATCTGAACTTGCGTAGATATTAACAAACTTACGGTCTCATGATATTTTCTTTATGGATTATTTTCTACAACCATTTTGGCCTCCGCTGTACTCTACCATCTTCTGCTGTACCATCTGCCTTTACATTGTAATTTTCATAAAAATTTTCCAGAGATATAACAACGACCAAAACAATCATAAAGTATGAGATGTGGATACGAAAAGTACACTCCGGCTTTAAATTTAACAGAAGTAGTAGTGGTATTTTCAAAAGTGGTTCGGCTGTTGAGGTCCTTCTCACGAGGACCCTTCTCGATTAGTCCGAATCCAGGTCGAACAAGAATAAAACGTTATGCGCAGAATAGGACGTTTATATAACACAAAGAAATCCACTATCAGGTAATGTGTTAAAGAAAATAAATAGGTCTTATAAGGAAAATTGACATACCAACTAAAGAATGTTAAGGGGCACATCAAGAGCATTCACACGGTACATCAGTGTGCCTTGTGCAAATCGATTGGGAAGTGTTTCTCCATGTAACGGTGTTTATTTTTGAATCGATAAGCCAGGGCTAAAAACTACTACGTTCCTGAAACGAAATACTCATTTTTCTGCATATACAACGAGCTCAATCTTTTTTCTTATAACGCTGATAAATCTATTCTTCACATCGCATTACTATCTACCGTTTTTTCTTACGATTTTTACCGATTAATTACCGGTATAACCGGAATTTTACTGGTATACCACAAAATGAATACAGAAAAGCAGCAGCGCATGAATGATATTATTTTGGAGTTAGGACAGGTGCGATGCTGACCGAATGGAGGAAAATTAGCCTACAATTGTGAACGCCTAAGAAAGGCCTTCGCGTACCAAATTTAGGGGGCGATTTTTTAGAAATCATTACTAAACAAGTGCTTCTATCACGTCGTTATTAGGTCCCATAGTAAAAATTTCCAATACTTTTTTTGCTGTCTTCAGTCAAACAGAATACTTTTTCATTCTTCCTCGGCTTCCTTCGTCATTAATTTGCATTTTCAAATTCATTTACATAGAAGAAGCAGTCACCTACGGAAACAAAAAAGCAGAATAATGATTTTAAACTGTATTTTAAGGATCTGCATCTAAATTGTGTTAAATATTTTATTTTTGAAGGGAAATGAATGTTGCCGTCCATCCATTGTATGCAGAGGAGCTCCCAAAGACACTAATTATAAAAAACCCATTCTTCAGGAAGTAGAATCTCAAATGAATGGACGACTCCGTTGTTTTCCTTCCTTGTATTCTTCTTCGAGAATCTTTTCATTCTAGGAAGTAGAATTCTTCTCTATAAATAATAGAATCCAGAAATTTATCTAGACATAAGGACTTCTTCCCTGAGGAATATTCTTCAAAATATGTAAAGATTCATCAAATATGCAGTAAACTCGGTGAATAGGCTTTTCTCATCCCTTTTATGAATTATTTATTAGCTAAATGAGTTACATATAAGGTTAAGGCAATGAATCCTCTTAGGATTGAAGCAAATAATATAACTGGCTCATGCTGCACTCACAATTTAAGCGTATTGCATTTTAATCAAAAAATTTACGATCGTGTAGTTTACCTGCTTTCTCATAAAATTTTCGAAAAAGAAATACTACGGTAGCGAACGAGAGTACATCGAAGAAGAAGATGACGTAGTCCTCAGGCAGGCCCTCATGCTTTTTTTTGTCAAACAAACTTTTTCTTTCGCGGAAAAACTGTGCGTGGAAATGAGATTCTCGGCTGTGCAAATGGCTGTTGATTTTCCCCGAAAATTTTTGCATCACAAATGTACTTTGATGAAGATGAAGAGGATGTATGTAGATTTTATTTAGTGAGCGGTTTTCCACAATAGAGACAAACTCAGGCCCTTGAAATTTGCATAAAACCTAAATATATTTCATAAGATATTAAAGGTTCCCATTTAAATGTAAATTTATAGCTAAATACTATATATTATCCTCCTTAGTAAATACACATATGTCTACATAATCACAAAAAATGATACTCTGAGAGAGTTAATTTTTAGAATTCATAATTTAAGTAGCGGTGTTTCCTGTGGGTTTGATTTCGCAACTTGTTGATTCTCTTTTTCTAGGAACTTTTATTTGACAGAAAAAGAAGAACTTCCTCCTAAATCTCCTTGCATAGTTATTCTTTGGAATCTAGATTTTGGCCCTTCCTGAAATATATAGCTGAACCCTTAATCATTGGAAATTCGAAGATGAGTTTTATATTCTAAAAAGAGAAGGCCATTTTTAAACTAACATTGAATTTTTTGTTGCTATCATCGATCTACAGACTGATTATATGTGTTGCTAGTATCTACTATGTAGATTTGATACATCTTTATGGATATATAATTATTTCCTTCTAATTTGAATACCATTCCAGCTTGAGACGAGTTTTCAAACACATCTTCAGGCCAAATTTTGTTCATTAAATATTAAGTTTAAATATTAGAAGTATTTCTGATAAAATATTAAAATGTGTGTTTCCACGCAGATAAAATAAATTACGATTATACGATTGAAAAAAACTTATAAATTGATTAAGAACTATAGTTGAACATATTTGGGAAATTGGTACTAAATTATAATTAATATTAGTGTATAAACTAACATTAATCATTAATCAAATTTAATGTATAATTCACAAATTCCTTAAATTTATTTATGCAAAAATTGGAACATTGGAGTTTGCGTAAGTAAACATTGAGTGACTCAACAGAGGGAGTGCTGAGGGTAATAGGAGAAAAGAGAAACCATCGAATGGAAATACAATTCGTTTCCTAGTAGATTAAAGCAAATAACGCTCAAAATATATTGGCAAAACTAATACACAATGGAATACATTTCTAAACGAAAGATTCATTTTCCAATATCATTGAAACCAATATCATAATAACTGAGTTATTTTCCAAATATTTTAGAAAGAACACTCTTCATTCTAATCCAAAAATTACAATCATATTATTTTGAAAAATAATGACGAATAAATACGAATGTTCAGTCTTCAGTTCTTATGAATGTAAGTTTCAATAATTAGGCTTCTATCGGTGAGCCTGTATCCATATCCTGTTAATCACTTTATATTTGTTATAATTATTTCTTCTAATATCTGTTTTTGTTAATTTTTATTTGATTCGGTCTTTTGGGTATCCGCATCATATTTCCTCTTTCGATTGTAATATTACACAGGTCTGCTACCAAAATACCACATGAGGATTTTTTACTGCATCTTATTGATTTTTGTACGCTGATTACAAGAAAAATACTCAAAAAATACCATCACATCAGAAATCGAGGAAGTTCAGTTTGGACGTTTTGCCGGAGTGACGTCATTATAATAGACCCCCTAGTTTCTCTCCTTCCAGCGCATTTAGATAAATAGCCCTTGCTAATTTATAAAAAAAGATAATTTAAAGATAATATAGTAAAAATTTCAACTCCGTAGTTTACATTTGCAGAGTGAACTCGGTTTTAATTCAGAAGCCTATTAAAGGTAAACCAATTATGATCAGATCTCTAAAAAGACGGAGTACGCCCTCGGACTATAAAACAACACTTTTACTACGGATAATTATTTCTGTGCCGCATATTTGTTGTTCTGCGACGCTTCAAAAATAACAGTTTTGAATTTCTGCAAATTTACCGTGTTTACTTCGATTTACACTGCCTCAGATCAAGCAAGGGTATTAAATCTTAATGTATATCTTAAGCAAAGAATTGCTTTTACATACGATTTATAACATGCCCCATCATAGTGACAGATCATCCTTAGGGAACGTGTTGGAACCTAGGTCTGTACTACTTTAAATCCTAGAATAGTACATTCTACATTCAAGCGTATCATTCCGATAAATCCCAGGATAGGACTCTGATGTAATATGTCTACAGTAGATAGATCATTGACGGATGATTGGTAGGGACTTCAAAATAATAATCACTTTGATAGAGACATGCATCAGGTTATAAATAGTATTCACGCTTTCTGTATTTATAGAATAGCCAAGCCAAAGATCTCCATTGGATAGTAACTGATTGACAAATTAGAAAAGATTCTACTCCAGATCGTTCTCTGCAAAAGCTCTTCGAAAATTTCTTTTGCCTCCTTTTCACATCATACTCGGTCTTATGAAGCAAATCTTAAATTTTCTATGAAAAGATGGGAACTTATGTGTGCTCCTCAAATAGCCTGAGGCGAAATTGATACATTTTATTTTACAAAAATGTGGTGATAAATTTTTGGGAAATTGCAATTGCTTTGCAACTTACTAAAACATTGTAAAACTTATGCTGATTGCATTTAACGCTCAAGGCTATAACATGAAGGTCAATTTCTTACATTCACTTGTAGACTAATTTTCTAAGAACATAAGAGCGAGGAACTGGGGTAAATAATTTGCAAGGATCTTATGGACGTGGAGAGCCAAGGATGTGTTGGCTGACCACTCTTAGCCGGGAAACGGGAAATACCGGAAAGCGAAAGAAAACAAAGAGAAGAATGAAAGTGAAGGAGAGAAGGTTTCGCAGATCAGCAGAGGGACTACTCCTATAGAGGACTACAGAGGGAGGGAATATTCCTCAATCAGAAATGTGTTATGAATGGCAAACGTTACTCTATTAAGGTGCTCAACAGATGGAGTTCTTTGAAAAATCTTTGTATTCAACTTCATATATTTTGCAAGAAAACTGTACGCGTGAAGAAAAAAGAACATCATTTTCAGATTCAGCATACCAAAAAACATTAAACATCAAGGATGAAATTTCACGCAGCAGACGAAAAATTAATTCTTCCATACCTATGTTATCTTTCTGATCTGATACACGGAGTAATTTCTTTTCCTCATCTCAATTAACAAACATTTTAAAGTGATTATTTATAAATAGCAATTGACTAACTAGAATTTCTCAATTTTCCCAACAAATGAGTCCTAAACGAGTTGCGAATTTCTCCATCAATTATACTCGGACCAATAGGTTTCTAAAACTCATTCTACTAGTTACATTTGGAAGGTTAAAAAAGGACCAGTATACTATGTATGAAAGAAAAAAAGTATTTTGCAAACAGGAAGTTCAATCATAAAAACTTCTCTTCCAGAGTGATGCAGTGACGATGTACTTAACATACGAGGGTCATCCGGAAAGTAGTACCCGTTCGTAAAGAGGTTCGTAAAAAGAGGTGATCATAAGCGTCTCTAAGGAAATCATTAGCATTGGAAATGCTCCTTTTGCCGGCGATCGATGCATTGACCGTATCCCAGTCATCTTCATTCTTCGTTTATTCACATCAAGGTGCTTTGACCCTACCGGGACCAAGAATTTGAAAAAATGCGACTGAGTGCCGCTGCCCTTGACGGTGGAGGAATCCTCGGAGACACATTTTGTATTGGCCAATAAGAGTGGATCATAAGACTAGCGTGCACAAATGACTCATGCGGAGACTTGAACGGCCGAGGCTTACATACTACAAGTATGTACGCTGAATTAATTGTCATGACTTCGGTGGAAAATTTCGTATTATGTTAATGAATTTGGTATATTTTTAACATCAACACATCCTTCATCAATCAAAATTTCAGGAACAAATTCCTTGATGATTCCTTTTGCCAGTGCATCGTATTTCAAGTTTACATCGAAGTATGTATGGAATTTCTGGATGTGAATTTCTGATGAGATATACTTGAATGTTTCAGCGATTTTAGATTAAGCTCTGATGCATATCAATTCGTAATTTAGTTTCGTGAAGTATAAAAAGACAATTATGACTCTAAACCTCTTGCTCATCAGGTTACTACTTTCTTCAGTTTTATATATAGTACTTTTGTACATTGTTTCCTGATATACTTGTTTTTATCTTGCCTTTATGATTTAAGGGTAATGCTTTCAACAGGAACGGTTGTGGAATAAATTATCTAATATTATGCTAAAAAGATTAATTTACTCTCATTCAAATTTGTGAAGATAACAATTCAAATTACAATAACAAGAATAAAAAATGTGTGTTAATGATTCTCAGATAAAATTGCATCAAAGTAAATAGTACTCAAAGAATCCATGGAAGAATAGAACTTTCTTTTTAGGAAAAAATGTATGTAGGATGCAGTTTATTTTAGGAACTATGTAATTATGAAGGTGATTTCTAGTGAATTGGCATATAAGACTTTTTAACAAAACGATAGAAACCAAGTGATCTACAAGGAATCTTAACAAATATTCCTAACCTCAAATAAGAAGAGGAATCATAATTCTGTTGATTAGACCATTATCTGAAGGCATGATAATTCCACCTTTTATCAAAGAACAAGCTTATTTCCCTTCTGGCCATTGTTTGCAGAGAGGACATTACTTAGGATTTCATTCGTACAGTCCTCATCTAAAAATGAGCAAGGGATTCAAACGTGTGTCCATGGAAGTTTCGCTTCACTGAGTTGAAAGAACTACGAAGAAGATTCTCGAGTACTTGGAAATGTCACTTGGGTAGCTTCACGGTGGGAAGTGGGGTGATGGAGGCTTGTAAGTCCGTAAACTCTTCTGATACTTGTCATTCACATACAAGTTTTATTTCATTCGAGATATAGCACTTATTCGTAGACCATCTAATTTCAACATATTCCAAGTTAGTACTGTCAGTGTTCCATAGGTGTGTTTTTTAAACGCAATCACAGTGGATGCAGCGTTCTTCACTAAACCAAGAAAAATTAATTTATGATGCCGGAATACATGAAATGTGGAACGGAGATATTTCAATACCTGTTGCGATACCTCTAAATTTAACTATGAGAAGGAAATTGTGGGAAAATCGTTTGACAATCTTCAAATTGAATTGAAAAAAATAATTAAAATATTATTAAGAATATATCAGCACTCATAATGTCTTTGCGAGAAGCTCGTGGTGACTGACCCATTGACGGCCTTGTCTCAGTTATATTTTCTATCGGCCTTCATTTCGACTCATTGTCCCATTCAATTCCTCTATTTCCTCAATGCGCTCTCACGTCTTCTTTCCTGTTTGGGTATTCCCAAACTGTGAAGTTTTTCCGAAGGTTACTCAGTTTAGCATCTTAAACTAACCTCTAGTTCTCGCTTTCGATTTGTTCTCAACACTGCAATTGCAAGTAATGTAAAATGATGTAAATGGTAAATGAACAATGATGTAAAAAAATTCGCTCTATCTATTGCATACAGTTTGTCCTCCTGAATAAATATAATCCCTCTCTAATTTTAAATATCATCAAGATAGAAACAGTTGTATATATAAACAAAACATCTAAAAAATAACTCATTAATTTTTTTAACCTAATGCAATACATGGGAGTTATCTAATTACCTAAAACCACTTAGATGTCAACTAACCGCAAATGCTAGCTAAATTGGTTAGTTATTCAAAACTTTGAAATTTCGAAATTAATACACTACTATAAAATTTCGTTCGCGGCCATGTTTGTTTCGTTTGCAGTCTTCAGTTGTGCCCTAATCATAAATCGTGGCTCTTGAAGTGACTTCAAACCTCATATATGAGGGTAGCCTCACATATGATCCTCAGCCTATCGATATGCTTAATCCAAAGGCGTTTATATACGGAATAACGTCAGGAGAGTCAGTTAACACGTACAAAAATTTTTGATCAATGAAATCAACATAAAATTTAAAACCGTGTAAGGGAAACATTCATGGCGTTATTCAATTGTCCACCCTTTGAATTGAATGATGTTCTCAGTACCTCCTTCGGCCTGCCGGAGGCTATGATTTTCCCTTATTTTCGATTTTACCTTGTTGTTTTGTTTTCTATTCGATATTCAATATTTTTTGTATCAATTATTGTTATTAACGCAATACGTTTGCAACCTCGCTTTCTCAGCTACTAAATCTTTCTCTTTCAATTCGTCACTTGGTCATAAATAAATACAATTTTCAGTTATGCTCAGTAACGGTTACTTTCCATTTGTTATTCAGTAACTTCACGTACTGCATTATTGATGGATATTTCAAATACTCCATAGGCTACAGCTGAATTTAGTATCTCTTCACTGAGACTACACGGAAGCATTCTTTTAATTTTCGTTTTAACATACATAAGCGAGGTGCTCATATCAATTGTCAATATTCATGTATATAAGGATCGCAACGAGAGGTTACTTTGTAATTAAAGTTTCACTTCCTTGCTGTCTAAAGCTGTCTATAGATCTTCCATGGCATTTTCCGAAATAGCATCGAAAAAAGTGGATAATAAGTATCAACCGCCTGATAAATTTAAAATGGTTCGGAATCTTATCATATATGAATTGGTGGTTATGTTGTCAACAGAAGCAGTCGCAATTTTGGGCGTGACCAGCCAAAGCACTGCTGGAAGAAATCCAATATGTTTGCTCAATCAAGATTTATGACCTCCATATATTTTCACTCACGACAAAATTCATTAGTAGATTAGGTACTTTTGTAAAGTCTCTTCTTCTCTGATCAGTCGATGATTATCAGAAAGAATGTGTTTGATTCAAAAAATTTTCACCTCAAGGAAAAGGAGTTTTAATATATAGCTGCTAATAGGATTGAAAATTTAATATTAGTACCTACATTACATTGGAGATCCAGCTAGTAGTTCAATGGTTTTCTCGAAAAACTGACTATTATCAGTATCAAGAGTTTGAGGTATTCTGTCAATGTATGTTCATTCAAATTTCTCACGATTACAAAGTTGAATGTCAAGTTTAGGTGTTTCTTACTGGGAAGAGACGAAATATTTGTAGAGAACTCAAAAGTACTAAAAAATACTAAAAGTACGGTCAAATCCCCTAATTACTTTAGATGGAGTGAATATGTTACTTGGATGTCTCTTATTGTGATATTATCTTTCAAATTCACCTTTTAAATAGCGAATCTCTGGACAGAGCGGCAGGAAACCTTGAACTTTTAAACGACATGGAAAATTGATTGACTCATTATTTTTAATTTCTCTATGTCACGCCATTTATATGTTGAAAATAAATTTTTCGATCAAAAACACTACAACAGTTATTGTTTTCTAATCGGCCGTGAATGCGTTCCGACCTCTGTGTGGGAAAACTCTTGCTGCAATCTTCGTCATTTTACAGATAATAACATCCAGTGAGTGCTTCATTCGTAGATTAGATACAAAAACCATTCTGACATTGCTGTGGGAGGTCAATAATAATTCCGTAAACTAACACAATACAAAGCTAATGAATGACGAAAGTAATTTTTTGATGCCGTGATCTTTGATGATGCCGCCTCAATGGTCACTGTAATTTTGCAAACGCCGTCATTCCTTCTAAAATTCCCCCTTTTTATGTAATGAAGACAAGCTTTCAGTGCAGTGCAGTCTTTCCATTTTGATCTTAGTATGTCTTCTTTTTCTAATCATTTGTAATGAGTAGGCATGAATCAAATTTTTTTAAATTTAAGAATTTATTTAAGAAAAATGTATACCCATTTTACTGCGTGAACAATATTTTTTTGATAAATAAATAAGAAAACTAGTTTGAGTTCAAGACGACAATACTATAGAATGGATGAAAGGAAGTTATGTAATAGAGTACGTACGTTTTCGGATTCCGATGGAATAAAAACGGCGTTATTTATTCAGCAGAAAATGTTCACGAAGTTTCTACTAGCGTGTTGTCCAGTCGAACCGAATACCCCTTTCGACGTTTATTTACATAAACCATTTTTCAAAATCGGCATATGAAGAAAGGAAATCATTTGGTTATAACCCTTAAGCAATCTTAAACCATTCATTCAAAGGCTTGAAGTACATACCTCATCTTATCAATTTATACGAAGGTGTTGGAACGCAATCTCCGGACACGCGCCAATGTCCTTCATCCGAAGATATAAAATTTTTCATCCGTCTCGGTAATGTAGCCTTGATTGGAAATGTTTATTTCAGTGGCAGACACTTTCGTTATATTTACAAAGGTCTTTCAAGAATGACCTAAAAATATGGTTAGGAGGATCTATTGGCCAAAAAAATACATCCTTCGTTCTTTATGGCCAAACAGTAAAGATTTAACTTATGCATTTAGAACTTCTTATTCCTGTGAAAAAGTACGATTATTGTACACCCGCAGAAAATTACAACGCAAACATTAAAAATTACGAAGTATTAGTTCTTTAAATCAAGGGTATTTTAGGAACAAAATATAATTTCTTGAAAAAGAGCATTCTAGCTTTTCTTCGGAATAAGTTCTTTTGAAACTATATATGATGCAAGAACCATCTTCTAAAATGCTGATTTTGATGCAACCTAATTCTTTTTGAAAAGACATGGTGAATATTTATTAATTTTTCTCCTAAAATAATGTTAATGTGATTTTCATTCGCCTTATGACTCCATGGCGGATCATTTCAAAGATTCTAATTTTAAAAACAAATGTAATTAGAGGCAGAAGTAAATAAGTTTTGGAATCCTCGCATGCTTTCTGAGAGAAGTACAGGAAATAGATAACATGAATCGAAGAATAAGAAAAATCTTTAGAAAATGGGTGTAAATTTTCCCAAATAATATGAAATAGATCACGAATAATACCATCCGACGAATATCATGGCTTGAAGTCAAATTTATCGTAGAACAAGATACTGTGTTTTAGGCAACTCTCATTTAGGTTTATAGAAAATAGTTACCTTCTCTAAATCAAATTTTTATTATTTTCATTCCTTTAGATAGGATTTTAAAAAGAAAATCTTTAAAATATCGCATCAATCCACGATCACTTTATATAAACTTAATTTGCAGAAACAATAATCAGCCGCAGCAGATTCGTTTTAAACAAATCGATTAATCTCCGATCATCATTTGATTTATTCCATTCCATTTATAAGCGTTTCCATCATAGAATCTTTGTAAACGACCGAATCACTCGTGGATACCACCAGAATCCATTCCGAAGGATGCAATCTCTCACATAATGTAACCGATCGTGACCGTCTACCGAAGTTGGGAACCACGAAAGAAGGAACGGAGGCAGAAAAATCCATGGACGGTGGCGGGGATGTCTGTCGTAAGCAGACGTCACGCTTTCTGTCCGTAGAGGAACGGAGAAAGACGGCGATAGAGGGAGCAAAAGAGGTCGGGGAGTGAATGAGAGAAAGTGAAATGAACCAAGGCCATGGAGGGAGAGCTGGCGTCGGCTGCCACGGACTCATTCGGGACTTGTACGCCCTTGGCGGTGGATCGCTTGTGAGTGAGAAAGGGATAAGAGTGGATGGAGTGCCATCGGTTGGTTGTTGTTCCAGAGAGCACAGTCCGGAGTGAAAAGGTAGGCTTATTTCTTTGGACGAAGGTGGCGCCCTCGAAAGGATATTTGAGCTCTCCCCAAAGGACATTTTTTACCGGGATCGAGTCCCGTTCAGTGGATGAAACCGTCTTTATGAGAAAATGTCAGCTCGTCGCAATACGGGACAGTGTTCATAATTAGGCGCCCTTGAATCTGTGTATTCCGTCTTAGCAAGAGTGCTCCACCTTTGATGAAGTCTTCACTGGAGTTAATTATTTTCATGGCCTAGCGTTGTTTACTCAACGTCGAATGAAGGTGAATTAGAATGTCGAGGAACAATTTTAATTCAACCGAACATTCTTAGCTCTTTTGATGAGCGAAGCAGTACGCGATCCAGCTGGATCTTACTCATGGGATTTGCTTCATTACAGCTAGGTAAAAAGCAATTTATCTCCCTGACCACTTTCTCTCGGCTGAAATGGAAACCATTCCTAAAATATTAATTTATTCTCTTTACTTATAGAACGCGTCTTTACCAGTTTTACCACTTTATTCCTTGGATTCATCAAGGATTGCGGTTAGCTTCTCATTACCAAAAATGTTAAGGAGAGAAACGTTAATGAACTTCTTTTCTCTTTAATTATTGAGTACATTTAAAGCTCTAATTAAAAATTGAAAGTTATTTCGTGTAGCGTCTTATAACATCGAGTATGCGTGAGAACTTTGGGAAGTAATACATGGATGGTCTGAAAAGTTTCCGACATTTCGCCATTTCTCGACATGTTTTCTGAAAATTTTCTGAAGATTTCTGAAAAGTCTGGGATCGGAAACTTTTCAGACCACCCTCGTATGTATTTTTAATATGTAATTTAGAAACGTAACAAATTTTAGCTTAGTATTATCCATGGCTAGAAATATTATCAGCAATTCTACTTGAAATTTGTAAATTTTTCCATCCGAATACAATGCTTCTAAACGCTTGGCACAGAATTGAGAAAAAACAATCGAGTGAAATAATCCTTTACTTGACATAAAATGAACGTAATATGCGATTTAATATAGTAAGAAATTGAATACGGCAACTGCGGCTATATTCCGAGGTTATTCTTTTCACACGTATTCAGGCGTTAAAATCTCCGTCGATCCTTATGCCGCAATCGACTGCAATGACTAAAGTAAATAATCTGTCATTGCCTCAATTATTGCAAATGGTGCCGACAGATGCATTCACTTTAGGCGTCTCAGCCGTTTTATTTCGGAATAAAGGTAGCTGTGCGGTGGCATACCAATTTACCCTTCGAATGCACTTTCTAAATAAGATTAGGTTAGATTTGTCACTAAATTAAGAATTTTCTATTAATATAGATAATTTAAATCTAAGATCGTCTTCACAAGAATAAATTAACATATTTGTAATGTTAAGGAACACTGCAAGATCTACCTGATCGACGTATTATTTCGTAGAACGAGTTTTTCCTCACAAAGTCTCTTTGGCTGAAAATTGGAAATACACACTCTTCTTTTATTTTTTGATATATATTTTATTGATTTTAACAAGAGTCATTTGTATACCATATTTAACAAGAGTTTCTGCAATTAGTACCATTTTATGGAAATCGATCAATTTATAATTGGAAGTTAAACGAAGTTTAGCCACGAAATTTTTAATTCATGGAATAAATAAATCAGTCTCAGTGTTTGCTCTCTCAGCATCTCCCGACATAATGTGATTAGTAAAATAATATGCATTAGTAAAAATAGTTTAACTACCTCCACAACCTACATTAATATGGTGCAAAGACTCAACAGTCATTTTTGTATTGAGATGTAAAAATACCTCAACGGTTTACTAATTGTCTTTACTTGGCAGTAAATGTCTATTATAATTTCTTCTACTTTGTTTTAAAAGCTGTTAAATTGAATATTCTAAATTCTACAGCTGTTATGGTGATGTGCAGACCGTACATATTACCAACGACTGTAGTTTGTGGATTCAGATCTCCTCTCGTTTATTACTCTATGAATTGAAGGTAAAACTTAGTTATTTTACTGGATCTAGAAATTCAATAGAAGGAGGAAGTTAATAGAAGATGAAAGGGAAAGGAAGCGGACAATGGGGGCGGACAACACACTTCGTGGTGCTAAAAGATTCGCTTTCTCAAACGTGAATATCGGATACTTAACGGGAATCTCCGCTTTCTCAGGAGATCGTCTGTACAACGTTTGATATTCAAATCTTTGAGATATCGGAACGAGTCATTTATCTAGAAATGATTTATGTCTATCATAGAAGTCTATCATAGAAGGGAATTCAGTGTTTAGATGTCAAACTTGATTGATAAGGCACTGCGCATTTTCACGAATCCTAAAATATATTAAGTTAGACATATTATGGTTTATCATTAAAAAATTATTTTGCGGATTAATACTACACGAAAATGAATATTTTTTTATAATTTTGACTTGAGCTTAAAACTCAATTCATGGACCGAATTTTTACGGCAAAAATATTTTCAGCCATCGTATAGCTCAAAGGTTTTAACAAGATATAATTCCCTCCGATCAGTATATCCCAAAATTAAAATAGAGCAAATTCTTTTACCTAAATGTAAGTTCAGAACCTCAATTATGTGTAAACTATTATCTCTATCACCTATAAGCACGTTTCATACTAAAAAACTATATTTTAATGTAAAAATTATAAAAGATGTATTAACTCTCTTTTAATATAAAATTAATGCATTTATGTTGGAAGTACCACAAATCAAATCTCCCTTCATGGCGTACGAAAAATTCTGATTTGCAGCATGACTGTCCTTTTGTTTACCCATTATGGGGTAAGCTGACGATAATCGTCAAGACTAGGAGTTCTGTTCTTTCGGATACTCCATCTCGGCCTCCACCAATTCTGCAAAATGGTGCTAAATACGCCGTTGTATAATATATAGAGTAAGTTAAGCCTTTTTACGTTCCTCTCTTACCTCTTCTTGATTGGTTATTGTATGTCTATGATCAACCTCTCTGTTTTAAGGCTGTTTTGGATTTAATTTTCCGTGAACCGGACGATGATCTTGTATCGAAACCGGTGATACGAAATTAAAAGTTTATGTGGAAAAGTATACATCTGATTCTAATATCTATTTTTTCAAGCCAATCAAACTCATAGAAAAAAGAAATACATTTAAAATTAGTCATGATATCTGGTTTTTAACTTTGAAGTGATAATTATTTTACCATTAAGTTATCGTATCCCCATGGGAATCTTGAGATTATAACAGACGGAATAGAGGGAATAAGTTGGTTTAAATACTTACTTCCTCGAGTTCTGAGCATTGTCATTACCTTCAGGTTCTGGGTACGACTAACAAATGCAACGGGATTTAGAGGATTCGTTATTTCTGTGGACGATACGCGATTGAAAACTACTAAGAAGATACGATGCAAATACCCATTATCTAAATCTCGCCCTAAATAAAGTCCATTATTATTATTAAACACCGAAAGGTGCTCAGGGGGTATTTAGGTATATATCGATAAATATGATAACTATATACGTCAATGAGTTATTTTCAATGTACTCACAAGTCTGTGATTATATACATCCGTCTAATCACGTGTTACTATTGCTTAATCGTACATTTGATCTCACATGTCAAACCAATTATTATTCTCTATTTTTCTCCAATGATTTCCGCTAAACTTCGTTTCTTTTCCAATCTTTCTGATAATTTTCTCCTCAAGAGGCATTCCTGGAATATGAGCATAATTTTTCTGGTATAGTTTCGTTCACCCGTCGCAAAGCATAAGAAAAGAACTCGCTATGGAAAATGGACCAATTCATATTACGTAGAAACTGTTTCTCTTTCGATGTAAATGAAACAGGCTGCGACTATTCTTCGAAGATATTGAGACCTCTGTTTCATAAGACTGCGGAAACATCGCACGTGTGAGATAATTTTCCCTTGCCGAGGACCGGTAAGGCGGAGAATATATTTCGTGGGACCTCTCTTGAGTTCATTATATGATGATAAGTAATATAAAAGAATAGAGAAATTATTTACACTAAGTAATATAAGCTTAAAAATCACATGTAAATAGTATCGATTTAAATTTGATCAATCTTTAGGTAACGTATATGGGCGATTCCGTTCTCTAATTTCACCTCGAAACATAAGGGAATTTCATTTATTTATACATTTAACCACTTGCTTTGCAAGCAAATTTCTATCCTTAAGTAATATTAAGCATTATTTTTTCTCTTTCGTAGACTATATTGTAATATTATGTATTGATATATACTGCTTTGTATCTTCTTTCATGCGCTTTAATCATATGTGTTTACTTGTAATTCAAGAATGACTTCTTTAATCGCTTCCTTTGAAGATTGTGTACAAGTACATAACTGACATGGTCAAGCCTAACTTTATGGAATGGTACCATCATGCAAAGAAATAAAAAACATTTTATGAAGTCCACAGAAATATATTGAATGCAACTAGTTTTGTCTATCAGGCACAGTGCCTGATGATTACTGATGGACGTCATGCGTAGGATAGTTGCATTCAATATATTTCTGTGGAATTTAAAAAGTGTTTTATTTCTTTGCATCGGTATGTACAATATCAAATCGGTGTTCTCTATACTACGATTACTGGATATTATTCTGTGATTTTTCGATGATATAAATTTTCTAAATGTTGCGCTCTACGGTAGATACGCTATCATTATTATGTCATTCTGTGATGTATAGAAAACTGAGCCTTCGCTGTACTCTTCCTTCAGCGATTTTCATAGCGACTAACCAAATGTAAAATTTCATCCATTCGTCTCAATTGACTAACTCCCACGCCAAAAACCTCATCTCTTTTTACTATTACTCCAGAGAAGTTTTCTCCTGCTTGCACATGAGCCTTCGAAACGGTGTTTAAATTTCCAGCAGATTCTTCCATATAACATTTATGGGCAATATTTTACTATCAAAAAATTAAAATATTAACGTTACATAATCCAAAAATTAATTATTCAAATATTAATATTGATAATACTATAAAATCGACCAATTATGCCATCAACGGTATTTAATTAGCAAAAACATATTGCATTCAATGCAAGGGAGTTTCATAAAGAGAACTCTTAAAGAAAACTGACTTGAAAAAAGTCTGATGGGGCCACAAGTCGAACCAGAGATTTCCCAGGAGGCTGCTTTAGCCCATTAAGCTATCTGGCCTGAAAAGCTCAAAATCAGCCTTTTCATCCGGAATTTATACCGTACCTTACCGTACGTTGATGCAGTATGTATCGTGGAAGCTTTCCTTCGAAATGCAATATGAATTCACAAGCAAGCTTACCACAGAAGTAAATTCTGAATCTCTATCTTCGAGGCTGAATCTTACTTTAGGAAAGTGAATGACATTTCATTGTACTGATAGGTACACGACGTGCTGTTTATAGTGAGGGAATAACACTGTCAAACCATAAAAAAAGGAAATTCACCTCTTATTGAAAAAATAGCAACTGTTGTTGCATTACAAAAATTTGTTATTCCTCATCTACGACGTTGTTAATAAATGTGTACACTCACAGAATGGAGACTTTCACTCGAATCTGCTTCCGAGTTTTGTTTTCGCTTTTATTTTACCGTTAGAAGTTGAGGGAGACTTAGGATTCTAAGGGACAACTCAACCTGGTTACATGTAGATGCGTACTTGTGCGTATTAAGGGCCATTTAAGTCTTATTCGATGAAGAAATAGAAATTTTCGGTCATATTTTCATCACCAGCGAAGGAGCACGGCTCGTTGAATCCACGATTTCATCTCATCTTTTGCAAAAATAGCAGAGACGCATCCTTGTGGCTACTGAAAATGATCGACCATTTATAATAATAATAATAAAACGTCTTTATTCGGGCGAGATTGAGACTGAATAGTCTCTTCATACATCTAACCCTTCGTCAACTTGTAAGAAAGAGAGAGCAAAAAAAGTGCACGGAAGAAATTTATATTGTGGGCTTAAAAACCTAGGATAAGAAAAATAGCCCACAACAGGAAAACACCCCAGAAGAGGGTGTGAAAAACCTGCGAAACCTACAGATAGATAAGAAACTGAAATTTATAGAAAAGGCTGGAATCAAAAAGCAAGGAACATATTTACACTTGAAACTGCATATAGAAATGACCCATAAAAGAATAACAATTAATAAAAAGGAAAACATGAGATGAGAGATAAAAAACAATGAATATACAGAATGTCATAAATGAAAATGGCAAAAAAACTAGTATTTATGGGATACAATAGACCAAGGTAAAGGGTGGGTGTGGCTCCACGAGCAGCGTTTCGCTATCGCTTGAGGCAGCGAATTACTGACCGAAAGTAAGGACCATAGGATTGAATGAGGGTGGCTCCACACGCTGTCGATAGGCCGCGTTTGTACGACGGCTTCAAGGTCATGCAGCGCAGCATGGATTAGGGTCTACTTTTTCACAGTGCTATACAGCGACCGCCGGCAATCTGCTGCTCCAAGGGACAGTAATTTACTGTCCCGTGGAGCCACCCCCGAGCAGCAGATTTTCGGCAGCGAAACACACGCGCCTAGGCGCGGCAATTCGCTGCCCGTGGAGCCACGGCCTTAAGGAAAAGCAAGGCCAGGGCCGGTTCTTTAAGTTGACCAAGAGAAAGGAACAATTCTAGAGTTAGTTATTTTTCATGGAAATCATATCCATTAGAAGTTAATCTATGCAAAAGTATATCAGGATATTACTTAGCGAAACTACAAAGTAATAATCTTATCTTCCGCAGGAAATGTTTAATTCCAGAGATGGCGATCAATAGCCGTTTGTGTTTCTGATGAAACGTTTCCTGTAGAAAAAGTACGATATCCTCATTATTTTATTGATACGATGGACATCAATATCATCAAGGCCACATAGGCTAAAATTATTACTTATCAAATATTATGGAAGTATTCCACGTGCTTATTTATTTTGTTGCCTTATTATGTAATTATTCCGTTCGTTAAAATTCGTCAGTTGTTGCTCAGAAACCCATCTTTATATTTCATAAATGGATAAGCAGTTTATTTTCTGCCCGTACAATGCATACAATGCATAACTTATTTGTTCTTAGCGGTTAATTTATCCGAAATTTCTATTTACCCATTTTCGATGGAAATACCGTTAACTCGGAAAATGAATTTTTTCCAGCTTAGAAGGATCAGTCCAAACTGTCATATCCGTTATTCTCACGATTTATGAGTATTGCACACAATCAAGGAAGGCTCCCTTTATGCACAAATTTAAGGCGGACATGTTTTCTGGTATAAAGATGTCATTCGTACCATTTCATCAAGATATCCTGCAAAATGCCCTCACATTTGAATCTGAAATATCCTAATCTGAAGGTAATATTTTCGACACGGATTCCATAGTCACGTATTCTCCTATATAATTTTCTAATTCCCTCTGAAAGGCTAGTCGATGTCGGGTACCGTTCAGTTTTTTATCTGCCATTAATTCTTTTTACTTATTTTCAATTTACTTTTAAAACAGAAATTATGAGAAAAGGGACTAGTGGTTAATCCTATAATTCCCAAGGAAGAATAGACTTGAAAAAACGTCTTTGCCCACAAAGTCTCCCGAATAGCTTGAGAGAATGTTCCGCTGAGATAGCTCAACGGACAGAGCACCCGACCGGCAATCGGGAGACCCGGGTTCGATTCCCGGTCCCGTCGGACTTTTTTCAAGTCTATTCTTCCTTGGGAATTTTCCTGGGTGCACGCCCTTACGTGCAAAACCACCCATAACCCATTCCTTGTTAATCCTATAATTATTCCTAATCCAAATTCAAGCAGTCATGTTGATTTCATAGACTTTATACCTTTCCTTACCTATTTTCTTCGAGTTGAAGTATTTTCCAAATGACTTCATCTTTTTGGGATCGATTTAAAGTTGTCATTTCCATATAGTTAGTCATTAAAAATTAAGAGCTTCTTGAGTTTATCAATGGAGACAATTTTATGTGAGCTAAGAGAATGGTAAGATGAAAACATGATGCTCTGCTCAAATTTTACTTTCCTGTAATTTTAACATCGCTGAATTTTCATCGAGAATATTTTTTATTGGAATTAGTAGATGGATCGATTTTTAAATATCGTCAGCCTCGAAACTAATTTTCAAATGGAGGGATCGAATTGACTCCAACGCAGAGGTTGATTCTCAAAATAATGTCGATGCTGGCGAATTGAACGTCACCAATGGAATAGACAATATACGTTACCAATCGTTCCCACGGTGACTTAGAAGCACTTCAAGGTATGCACGTGATCGTTACACACGCTTCTTACCACGAAACGCATCCTTTCCTCTCATCCAATCATTCAAGGTTTTCCACTTCAAGGCCTTTCGTTATTCCCGTTATTTTCTGTACTTTCATCCGCAAGGAGATCCCAATTAGGATTCCTGCTCGGGATGACTCACGGCCGTAATAAGCGTGCCATCATATTTGTGTCTCCATTCGAAGATCGGAGAATTAAAAGCTGTGATTCACGGAGGACATTTTTCTGCGATTCAACTTCGTAGATCGCCTGGTTATATCGTGAAAAGTCTCCCAGGAGAAGAATGGGCTCGGTCCATAGAGTAGCATCTTTATAGTATGTCATGCGTTTGAATCCATAGTAGACGAAAACTGAATATATAGAGATAAGGAAGAGCATTAGAGAGTATGAAGAAAGCTGTTGACATTTTGAATAACTGTTCGATTACTTATAAATGAAGGAAAACGTCCTTAAATTTGAAGGGGGGAAAAAGTATTGTTTTATAAAACTTTTGGCTCATGGATATTAAAAGTTTTTGCCCAGTTTTTTCACTGCAAATATTTAATTTGAATTAAAAACTCTAGAAATTTTTAAAAAATTTCTGTCATCTTTTTTCATTACATACAAGGATTTTCGAATTGTTTGGTAATATTTTTTTCTATATTCTGTTTATCTTTTCTTCTCTTGATCTTCATGCTGACTTTGAGAGACTTATGTACTGAATTTGCATTCATGACGATATTTATCTACGTAAATGTAATTTATCTATGTAAATAACAACGATCAGATAAGAGCAGCGTAAGATATTCTGTGATGAATTATTCATTACAAATTATATTGATTGTGTAAAAAATTTTACTATTAAAAATATTGCTAATTTTAACGATCGCACTTCTGAAAAATAATTGAGCGGTGCTGCAAATTATTGGATACTTGAAAAAATAAAAGACCAACGGTTGGGACTCGATGGATTCTTAGAATGGAGTTCTTCAAAACATTATTCATCTGACGCATTGGTTCATAAGAAATCGTATTCTGGAGATGAGGAGACATTTTTAAATGGAGCTTGATGCATAATCAAACCATATCTTTCTTCTTTGACGTGTCACCAATGCACAGTTGTTATGAAGAATTTGCTGCGTCGACTTGAAATTCGCTTCGAAGAGGTATCTGATATTGAGTGGCTTAGTTTACTTACCATTCATTTTCACAGTCTTTGCAGTTGGAAGTCAAAACAATCCACGTGATTGATAAATTGTATTTATGATTATGAAATGAAGAAAATAAAATAGACTTTTGAGATATAATGAAAAACATTTTTGTACCGTCCATATAAGTCTTTTTAGACTGAATAATGACGCGCTCATTTCGTTAGACAGGGATTCCGATCCTTTTCAGTTATATTATAGAATTGTATTAATATAAGCTAATAGCATTTATTTGAAAATATATTCCCATAGGTGATTTAAATCGGCTTAAGAATTATTATATGATAGGAATATTGCATTTATAATAACATAACCTAGCAGTGTTGATTCTTTAAGTTGAACAAAGAGTTTCGGAATAACGTCATTCGAGATGAGCTCATCTTGGCTATCCTAATTCAGATTTCTCTTCTCGATTTTGTCTTGAAATCTTCGCGAAAATGGGTCATGGAATTGAGCACATAAGGAGTTTCCCAAAATTTCATGCGTTCTTAGCGATACTAGAATTTACAAAAGATAGGGGGAATTTTAGGATACTGATAATGAGGAAATGTAGATTGTCCATGAAGGAAACTACGGCCAACCTCTCTCAAGGAGACAAATCCTTTCAAAACCATTCAGAGTATGATAGCGAAAATTATCAAGGCGAAGAGAGAATTACTGCTCTTTATGTGGTCGATTTTCAGGCATTATTTGTTAAGTTTTTTTGTTAAATTATTGGATTTCCGAAGTAGTTAAAAATCTTTTAATTTAGAGAAAGTACTTCAGCTTTACTAGCAAAACCAATTTTGCCTTCAGATTCCCATTTGAAACAGCACTTTCCGCGAATTAATAATAAAACGTTTTTCGATTATTAAATCATGCTTAGCAATAACATTTCCGCACACCACCCCCTTCTTATTATTACGAAATGCCCGACAGAAATGTTGATTTTGCAATGAAAAAAAGTTTGTCACGTTATCAATACGTAGTGTATTTTTACTAAAGACCTGGAAACCTTTCCTAGAATTTCATGTATGTATAAAATGCATTTCTTAATTAAATTTTCATTTACCTCAAATCCGAATAACTTGAAATTTTTTCTAATTTTCCTAAGATAAACCCTACTATTGTATAGAGGAGTGTGTTAGTTGCAATAGATTGTTTTGATGCGTTTCACATCTCAAAATAAGGTACTCAAACAATTTTACTAATATTCCCATTTGTGAACAAATAAATATTTCATTATAAGGTTTGTTTTATTGTAAATATAATTTTATAACAATATAGTATAATGTACTTTAGGCGCGATCAGTTGGGGAAAGTGGTTAAACTTTATTGGAAATTGAAAGAATGCTAAAGATGTATTAGATGGAATACAGTGGATTCGGATAACATGCATACAAGTGGAGGATAGCCATGAATTGGCAATTGTATCTTCTTGCTACTAATAGGATATTGAAATCTTTGTTCATCGACCCCCTGCCACTCGCCAAAAGGCAGCTAGCATGGTATGTATGTAGATGTAGATGTTGGAGGGCCAATATTGAGGGTAGCGCTTATTGAACGAATTCGATTAAACTTTACGAAAAGCGCTGTCTAAACGATACAGAAGTCATTAAAAATCCTAGTTTATTCGGTAGATGTTATGATGCTGATATTTGCCTAAAAGTGTTTCTTCTGTAGTGTTTTGAATTATAGAAGCATTTCACTCATTACCTTATAAAAGCTAGTAGAATTGATGAAATATTAAGATTTATTTAGCCTACCAAATCTTCGTGGAACGACGTACTAAAATAAAGATTTTTATGCTTACATTTATTTTCATTTCCTTTTAGTGAATATCGTTTTTGAAGAGGATGATTTTTATACTCGCTTGTAAAAATATTAAACTATACAGTACAGTACATATTAAACTATACAGTAGTATCTTTTGTTAGGGTAACTTTCATTCTATTAATAGGGTTCGGCAGAAATACTCCTGTATTTTAAAGGTCAACGAAAAGGCAACGGAATGGAAAGATGAAACTTAAATTTCCTTATTGTATTAACAAGCAGAGGCAATTTTTATTCATTTTATTTCTACAAGGATCCTGCATATTTTGACCTCTTCTTAAATAAATTCTTAGATGAAAGTTTTAAATTTCTTAAAAAGTATCGGTGCACCCTTTATAACTAATCCTTGATTTATTAGCTGTTAAACTATTAGTGTATTCTAATTTTCAATCACCTTCCAATTGCATCCTAACGTTGCATGCGAATCTGTTTATAGAGTGATCGATTCGCGAAGGTATTTTACGAAGATATCCTTTGCACAAAATTTTAGTTCGGGGAATCAAATTAACAGTATGAATGAAAAGGAAAAGATGTAGGTATGTACATTACTAGAGCGCTCATTTAATAAAGATCCATTATGCATTTCAAATTCAGACTTAAATTTTTGACAAAATGACAAAGAGCGAAAATCAGAATTGCTTTTAAAAATGGATTTTCTATCGCTCTTATCGAATGAGTGCATTTTCTCTTTGGTTAAGGTTTGCATTGGAAGTATGATGAATCGTAAAAGAAATGCCGTAATCGATTCAAATTCGATCACTCAACAATTTGGATAGAAAATTGTTCATAAAATGCCCCAGTTGTGAGAAATAAAAAGAGTTGGCTCGGTGTGCGGAATACCTTTTAGCTTGGATTACTGCCAAGCATGACAAATAAATACAACAAACATCGGGGAGTATTTAATGAAATAGGGTGCGGCTTTTGAAACACCTGAGCCACATGCATTGGGAAAGTGACGAATGAAGGTCCATTTCAGAGGAAAAATATATTTTAGTTGTCCGTAAAAACATGATGTAATTATCTGATTCCGCTCACTGCTGAAAATTTTAATTTTTTGTATTAATCGGTGAGATATAAGGTGACTTAATTTAGGAGGGCGATTTCAGCAGTCCGCATGCGTTCCTGTAAAGGAACTTTGCACAGAATATAAAAATATTGACAATAGAATGAGTATTTTTACATAAGATATTAAAAAAATGTCTAAAGTGATAGAATTCCAAAATGAGTCTTTTTGCGATTTTATTAGCTTTATCCTACTTATAATAATACATGATTGTCGTGTTATATATTCATATAACACGACAACTTTATATTATTATTAATATCGCACGGTATTTGGTTTTAAACTCTTTTACTCGGGTGGTTTCTGCGTCTAGTAAATTTGCAGTGGCTGACGAAAGGAACGGCCAAAAACAAGCAAGTTTGCTGCCGCTGCGATCGGTCGAGTAAAGAGGTTACCTCAGAGCAGGTACTTTCGTTTCTGTGATGAAATAGGCAATCTGAATGGACCCAATTCGCTACACTTTTTTCCCAAATATCCTTGTGAAGGCCACCTAACGAAACGTAACTCTATCGAATACGCGTTCTCATTGGATCAGATTCGAGGAATGCATCGATGTTGACACGTGATTGGTGTAAATTCAGTCCAAGGGCTTCTTCCCTCCTCACTCGCACAACTCCATTAAATTCCTTTTGTGTCTCCTCTAGGATGATAATATTCCTGTAAATATGGAAAAATATTAGAAAAAGATTTACTTTCCTAATTATTATTATTATTATTATTATTAACGTAAGCATTAGCAGTTCAGCTCCCTTGGTGGTAAGTCGTGCTCCGTGTTACTCCGACTTATTCTGTTTTTTGTGACTGTATGACTTAATTTGGTGCATCAGTTTACAGGATAGTACGATGTCCTTAGGTTCACACTAATGATTGTCTAAGTGCTGCAATGTCTTCATCTTAAATAATATGAACCAAAATCACTCTTGTGAATCTTTGTGTTCTTTTTACGAGTCTCGCCACTCCCGAGATTCTCGATTTCCCCGAGATTATTAGTGCCTGCGAACATGGAAAAGTGTGCGCGGTGCGAAGGAGAGAAATTTCGTTGTGTTCGTCCAAACTCCATTTCCAGTGCTTCGGGAGAACAGCGAAATCCGAAGCGAAGAGCGGCGGTGTGTGGAGTGTAGAGACAAGACAAATAATCGAGTTGTGATTATGACTTCTCCGATCAATTAAATAAATTAAAAGAGATTCAACAAGGTATGTTGGAAAACTTTGAAGCACGTTCAAATAAAGAACACAGTCGCTTGGTTAGTAAAATCGAAGAAAACATTCAAAAGTTATCGGATTTTTATGACGTGATCAAAAAGTGTGTCGGATCCAAAAACTTCGAACAGTGATCTTTGTAGAAACTTTAACGAGCTAAAAAACTGTCTGAGTGATAAAGATAAATATGTAAACGAGCTGAAAACAAGTATTCAGGAACTAGAAAATAATGAAAGACGCAAAAGAATTGAAGTGCATGTTTTAGAGTTGTCATCGGAGGGAGATGATAAAAGTTCTCATCTGGTAGAATCATTGAGTAAGATTGCCAATCGTCTAGAAATCTCTTTTGACGATATAGAAGAAACTCATCGTATACTTAAGAGAAAGCCTGATTCTCCGGCTCCCGTGGTGGTCCACCTTAAGGCGAATCGTGCCTGAATTAGTTCCAAGAAAATCTCCCACGTGGCAGCACCAAAATAAACCAAATTTATTTTCCTTCTTATTCGTGAATGGTTCCTTCAATTTTTAATCAAAAAGTGGATTTTAACTGTAAATAACCATAAACATTGAGCATACCCAAGAATAAATTTATTATTTTGAAATTGCGATTTTTATTAACAATTTTTTTCTTATGAAAACTTTTTCAAAAATTAGCGGTAGTCAAAGTGTAGAGCAATTTTTAAAAAACACATTGCAATTTCTATATTTATAAATTAATATATTGTTTGTTCAGGAGAGTGTTTTAGAGAAGTACTAGAAAACAATCTACGTTGCAACGCTGCCTTTGGAAGTGCATTTGATGGGAGCGCGTGCTAAACCCCTCTCCTACGAATTGGTATCTCCCAAGAGAATAATATGAACTTCTATGCGAAAACAAATCAGAGGTGTCTGGTTTCCGAGAGCATATGCTTATCACGTTTTCGACCACCTAACCTTGTCGGCTGTCAGTAAAAAAAGGTACTGATAAACAAAAATATCGCCAATAGTGATAGTGACAATTTTTATTAACGAAAATTTGACTACTCATACAAAGCATTTATTTTGGCTGACAAGAAATAAGTGCAGAGAAAAAACATACAAGTATGTTTGGATAAATTTATGTTCGGAAATCCTATGGCTCCAGAAAAATAAATAGTGAGGAAGATTTAACTAAAATCCCCAAATTTCATGGCTGTTAAAAATATTGATGACTCATGTCTTCCAATAGATTTAGATATCAACTTTAGTGAATTTGAGGATATTGATTGTTGGGAAAATCATGTTAATCTACACTGCACTGCTACGAATTACATTCCAATTACACTATTGCATCAATATATTAGAAGTATCAAGGAAAATTTTGATGAATTCGTCACTTATGTTTCCGATTGTAATGTTGATCTTATTGTACTGACATCTCAGTAGTTGATTCTGAAGTTGACTCATTTAAGCTCAATTATGTGTTCTTACTGTAGAAGTGGGAGGTGGCATTCTGATCTTTGGAAATCTTCTTACAACTTCAGATGCCACAAAGTAGCGGTCCGTAATACATTAGAGTTACTATCTGGTAAACTAGAAATGGGAAGTCGGAAGTTCTGATCAGCTGTATCTATCATCCTCCTCAGACCAACGTATTGCATTAATGAACTCACCAATCATCTCTCATTATGTACCAATGAAAAGGGTATTTTAATGGGTGATATCACTATTGACTTACTAAGTGATAACTATGCAATCAGTTCTTATGTCAACATGCTGCTTTCCTTTGGATATTACAATTGTATTAATGCTTAAATGAGAGAAGAAATGAGAAATGGATCCATTTGTCAATCACCCATAGATCATTAATAGGTTTTTTGATTTGTATCAACTCTGTGGTCATTCGAGCTAAACTTTCTGACCACTACCTAATAGGTGTTGATATTCCTTTTTCATGCAGTACTCTTATGAATGGTAACTGTTTATAATACCATATCATTGGGGGGATATAACGAAAAAGCTTTAAAATCAAGATTAATAAACTTGGACTATAAAAGACTTTATGCTAAATATCCGGACACTAATAATTTCAGAGAAGCCATAATTAATATGCTGTCATCTGCCTAGACTTCCTGTTATGAAACTATAATACTAAATCTACCCTCGGCCACTGAAAACACTCTTAAGAAGAAGTGAGAAAGAAACACTTCTTAAGAATCCTAGTCTCCTTTCTATGATGAAACATCAAGCTCTTTTGATGCTGTAAGAAAGCACCTACTAACTCTGAGCAAGGACAAGCATGTGTATCGTATAGAAACTTAGTATCGTCCAATATTCGGGAAGCCAAAAATGAATATTTTAAGAATATGTTCGTAAATACGTCGTCTTATTCTCTGAGGTCTAAATGGGCTATTATTATTAATGACATAGTTGGAGCCAAGAAATGTATAAGGATTGATGACTCTATACTTAAGTCCTTTGGACAAAATAACAGTACAAAAAAGATTTCTGATGATTTTGCCAGTTCTTTTGTGTTGAATGTTCAGAATGCTATTCATACATGCAACTTCCATAAAGCCATTAATTTGTCAATTGGGAAGGGCATTAATCACTGTTTTTATGCCCACAAAATAACTTTCAAACCTTTATGTAATATTATTGGTAAATTGAACAAGAATAAACATCCTAGTTACGACAAAATCAGGGTTTCAGAGGTAAAAATGATGAAGAGTTCCCTCATTCCTCTTTTTGTTAAGATGATAAATCTGAGTTTAGAGTCAGGTACAGTTCCTAATGTTCTCAAAATACTATAATTCGTCCAGTTTATAAAGGCGGTTCTGCTTCTAATACTGGCAATTATAGACTAATTTCAATTTTATCCATATTTCACAAAGTTTTGGAATGTCATATTGCATCATGTCTAAATAAATATATTAAGGATAACGATTTATATTCAAATTCTCACTTTGGCTTCCAAGAAAAAAATAGGTACTACAGATGCTTTCTCACACCTTAGCAATTTTGTCAATAAGAATCTAGATGCTGGCAATCATGTTTTAGTGCTTTTCATTGATTTCAAAAAAGCATTTGACATTCTATCTCATGATTCTTTATTGGAGATTTTGAAACAGTATGGAATAGTAGTTATCTTCAACAACTGGTTTTGGAGTTACTTGTCTAATAGAAAATGCAGTGTAAAATTATCAGATTCATACAGTGACCCCTATATGATAAATCATAGAGTTCTGCAAGGGTCTATACATGGACCCACCTTATTTAACATATATGTTAATGATATGCCTAATATAGTAAAGAATTCTACCATCATACAGCATGCTGATGACTCCTTATTCCTTGTTGCCCACAAATACGTATGTAAGGCTGAAGAAATGCTGCAATATAATTATAACTTGATTTTGGGTTGGGCATATGATCTTGTCATCAACTTTGATAAAACAGTTTTCATGCATATTCACTCTCCACATATATATCATTCTAAAGGTATTAAGTTAACATGCCATACATGTTTTTGCATCCAACATAATTTTGATTATTGTAACTGTCCTACTATTAAAAACTTTCATGAGCATATCTAGGGCTTACCATAGATAATGACATTAAGTGGGATTCCCATATCTGTAAGTTGTGCAACAAGCTATGGTGGATATTATTAAAGTTCTATTACTTACACAATAAGGTTCTGATTTAATATTTCTGCATGGCTTATTTTGGATTGTTCAAATCACATCTCAGATATGGAATAATTGGTTGGGTTGGTGCATTTTCTGATTGATAGAGTGAAGAAAATTCAAATCAGAGTGCTCAAACTTATGGTTGACTCCAACGCTGGTATCCGAGATAAGTCTATCTCTGAACTATTTCAATACTTGAATATTATGCTCCCAGAATGTATTTTTCACCAATGCATTCTCAACAAATTTGATCAGAACTCCAGTTATTGCATTATTTCAAACACTGATTACAATAAACGAGTTGTTCATTTTGTTGTTCCTAATTGTTATAATTTGTATGGAAAACATAAACTGGAATATGTTGTACCCAAGCTGTGGAATTCCTACGGATGTGCTTTTGGGTTTGTCAGTGTTTCAGTGAGCAGCAATAATTATAAACTGCTAATTCGTAAAACTATTAGGTCCTTGAGTTAATGATTTGTATTGATTTTTTGGTGTGTCTTTGTTTTTTTTGTTTGAATTTTGATTTACTCTTTTGGTCTACTTATATTTAGTCTGATGTTCATTCTGTATCTTTCATATTGTGTTCACTGTAAGTTTTCGCTGATTTTCGTTTATTTTCTTTTTTATTGTATTTTCAGCATTTCTTGTATTACCTTTGTTGTAAGCACTGAACTGCAATGAATGTTATTATAAACTATATGATTTGTTTAACACACTTGTCAATTTCTGTACTGTTGACTGACTTTTAGTCTGACAGGGCATTATTACTGGAAGTGAATATGAAAATTTTTAAAAATTATTAATTATTATTGCTATTATTATATTATAAAAATATTATACAATAAAATAAAAATATTATATACATACATATACAACTAAAAGTTGCTTGCATACTGCAAGCCATCAGTTGAATGCCGTACCATACCAAGTAAGGCCTCAAAACAAAGTTCAAAACTTCGCGCAAATGACCGCCTGGCGTCGAACTAAGGACCCAATCTTGCAAAACAATTGAATATTAATGTAAGAGAAGTGCCATTCTGATCTGTTCCAAAGTTTCAAATCAATATCTTATCGGGAAGGTCCTAAAATATGATTACGCTTTCCCCCTTTGAAATACATGGTAGAATAGAAATGACGCTCAGGCATTGAACCAAGAACCGTCAGAGGAACGGCGAACAGCGTATATGAAACATATGAATAGCCTCTATGTACATTCCATTTTATATCATTCCCGATTATCGGATATGCATTCAAAATAATTGTCAAAATTGACCGTCATGCATTTTATACCGGAGAATCATGCACCCACTTGGCGTCAAACTTTCGGTCTTTTGGTAGCATTTACAGTACAATAAATAACCACAGCATCGGCTTACTCCGAAATCTTCACAGTTCTATCGCTCCGAGTAAGGACTCACAACCATTTTCGAAAATTCGTGCGAAAGACCGCCTGGCGTCGCACACAGGACCCGTTCGTGAGAAACAATAGCATACGAATGTTAGAGAAGTGCTGAAGAACTCTGGCGTGTTTCAATTCAAATCGGGAAGGTCTTAAAATAAGATTACGCTATCCCCAATTCAAATACATGGTAGAACAGAAATGACTCTCAGGAATCGAACCAAGGACCATTAGAGAAACGGCGAACCTCATGAAAGAATGTTTTCAAACGCTTGTGTCACCATTCCGGGTTTTATCTTTCCAGCTTATCGGGAAGGCATATAAAAAAATTTTCGAAGATTAATTTTTTGAAAGTTTGAAAAGATTCTTTCATGAGGCTCACCGTTTCTCTAGTGGTCCTTGGTCGGTGCAAGAGCGTCATTCCGATTCTACCATTCATTTCAAAGGGGGAAAACGGAATCTCATTTTAGGACCTTCCCGATAAGTTTTTGAATCGAAACTTTGGAAGATGTCAGATTGGCACTTCTCTAACATTCGTATGCCATTGTCTTTCACAAACGGGTCCTGTGTTCTACGCCAGGCGGTGTTTCGTGCGAATTTTCGATAATTGTTTTGAGTCCTTACTCGGAGCGATAGAACAGTGAACATCACGGACCTTGGAGATGCCGTGATTATCTATTGTACCAACTTAAGAAATGTTACTAAATGACCGTGAGTTCGACGCCAAGTGGGTGCAAAATTCTTCGGTATGATATGCATGACGGTCAATTTTGACAATTATTTTTAATTCTTATCCGCTAACCGGGAATTATATAGAATGGAGTGTACATAGAGGCTATTCATATGTTTCATATACGCTTTTCTCTGTTCCTCTTACGGTTCTTGGTTCGATGCCTGAGCGTCATTTCTATTTTCCCATGTATTTCAAAGGGGGATATCGTAATATTATTATAGGACCTTCTTTATAAGATATTGAAATGAAACTTTGGAACAGGTCAGATTGGTATTTATCTAATATTAATATGTTCCTGTGTCGCACAAGCGGGTACTTAGTTCGCTGCCAGGCGGGTTTTTGCGCGAAGTTTTCAAAATTGATTTGAAGCATTACTTGGTACGATAATGTATTCAACGGATAGCTTGCAGTATGCAAGCAACTTTTACTCGTATATCTATATAGATAGGTATATACGGAGAGTTAGCTATATATAATAGATATATAATAAAAATATAAGATATAATATATATTATTATTATTTTTTATTTGACCCTTTATTAGGCGAGATTAGGAAGAAATTACGTATTACGAGGAAAGTGAGATCGTATAAAACTTTACAATTTGAAACAGTATTCTCTCGAGAGCCGATTTTTAAGTCTTAATTATTGATCTTAAATCTTATTATTAATTATATATTAAAAATCAGACATATTTGAAAGTTAACTAAGGTAGATAAAAATTTTGCACACACTTCCTTAAATTCTGAAAGTTTCAAATCTTGCTTAGTTTTATAGCAGGAATTTATCTTTTCGGAAATTATTGCTCATATAGTAAAAATAGAGATACATGATAGCATATTGGCATCGTAATAACATGAGAATGACGTTAAATATCTTGTAAAGTCTTTTATATTACGAATTTTATCATATCTAAAGCGTTGCAATATTTTCTTACTCCAGTTGTGTCATTATAAACGCAGTGTAGGAATAAATTTTGATTTCCTTTGGCGGCGCGCGTTATTGGCGGAGCTTTAAAGACACGAATTTCATGATCTGATTATCATAGAAATTTGTCATACGTACTCTTCGGACTCCTTCATTATCTTTCCTTTTTTCACTATATTCAACTTCTTTCCATTTCTAATAATTTACTTTAATGAATCGTTACAATGGAATAGTAATTTTGTATCGATGTAAATCTGCCAATAAATTTGACATATCTAACCATTAATCGTATTGGCTGATAATTACAGGCAGCTGAAGTATGAAAATTTGCTAAGATCATTCATAAATGTGGTACATATGTATTTCCTTATTATTTTAAGTGCAATTCAACCTGTAGATAAATATGATTAAATATTTTTCCTCTTCGCAACATTCACCTTTGAGTCCCATCTCAATTATCCTTCATTCACAGTAGCGCCCAAGGAAGATCCAAAATATTCGCGATGGAATCTCATATTGAAATAATGAATCAAATAAAAGTTGTCAATTGTTGAATGATTTTGCCATCAAAGGTGCACATAATAGTGGGAACGTTTACACATTTATCTAGTTTACTGTACATTTATGGAGGCTTTCCTCGATTTCCAGGATTCTCTCTCTCTCTTTCGAGGAGCTTATGAAAGAAGCTCATTACTGAGTTCGTATTCAAGAGTGCCAAGCAATCGCTAGAGGATAATATATATGGAATAAATATATATTTTTTAATCTTACATAACATAACGATATTCATATATTTGCATCCATGATAATTTTAAGATATTTTTCACCCAAAGTAGTTCGAATTTAAAAAAGAGAAAAAATCGAAGGAAATATCGAAAATCCATCAACGTAATGTCATTGTATAAAGATATTTGCTTCGGATAAATTCGATTTCAGAATTGATGTCATAATAAATTAACATCGATAACCATTATAAGTTCTGTTTATGGATAAGAGTATGGTTAGGGCTTGGAAAAGACTCCGGCAGAGCAATAAAAATATATCCTAAAAATTGCTGCAATGTATTTTATACAGGAGAATTTCGCACCCGCCTGGCATCGAACTCACGGTCATTTGGTAACTTTTCTTTCATGCTACCACATAAGATAACCTCATCTCCAACTTCCAAGATTTTGGTTTCTCTATCTTGCCGAAATGAGCCTCAAAATAATTTTCAAAAACCCACGCAATGCATTCTTAAGGAAAAATTCCGATTTCTGGGACCTTCTGGTATCGAACTCATGATAGCTAGCGTCGTAGCGTCATACAATGCATTTCAATCGGGGATTACGAAACCTTATTTTCGCCCCCCCCCCCCAAATAAGAATTGGATTTAGACTTAGGAACTCACTTCAGGGAGGCATTAATTTGCTGTTGTCTCTCACGAACGGGTCCTGAGTTCGACGCAATGCGGTCTTTTGCGCGAATTTTTGAAAGATTTTTTGAGGCCTTTCTCGGTGCGATAGTGCATTAAAATGATTAGCTTGCAGTATGCAAGCACTTTTTACTCGTGTGTGTGTGTTTGTGTCTTACGGTTATTACGAGGGTCGTTCAATAAGTAATGCCCCATATTTTTTTCTCCACAATGAGCAAAGACTGAAAGTTGTACTTCTAGGTACTTCAAGTTCAGTGTTTCTGCTCCAGGTGGACGAAGTTTCAAATCATTCCAACAGATGGCAGAGTTGTAGTGACTTTGTAAAATGGCGTCTGTTAGTGATCCACGTTACAAACAGCGAGCAGTGATGAAGCTCTTGATTGCAGAGAAAGAAACTGTGGGAAATATCCATAAACGTTTGTGTGCTGTGTATGGAGATTGTACTGTCGATAGGAGCACTGTCGAAAGTTGGGCAAAGAGAATTAAGGCGTCATGGTGAGGCGCGTGGATGTCATTATTCGTGCAGAATGTTATGCGTCACAGGGCAACGACAGGCCTCACAGCTGTCAGTCAGCAGTGGATGTGTGTGTGCAATGATCGAGACTCTCGGATATTCAAAAGTTTGCGCAAAATGAGTCCCAAGAAGTCTCACAGCAGAACACAGAGTGCAAAGAACAACCATGTCGTCTGATTTGTTGGAGAGGTTTGAAAGAGAGGCTGTAGAGGTTTTTAACCTCTTAAAGACAGTTTGCGTGGAAGACACTTCGATGATAAAGAGAGGGTAATTCAAGCAGTGAAAACATGGCTTCGTGCTCAGGACCAGTGTTGGTACCGTCAGGGAATGCAGGCACTTGTTTCACGCTGGCGTAAGACCGTACAAGTTGATGGAGACTATGTTGAAAAATAGTATGTCTAGAAGAAACATGTAGCTATATTGTCACCAAATTTTTAACATTTTTAAACAAATAGTTTCTGAGAAAAAAATATGGGGCATTACTTATTGAACGACCCTCGTATTTCTAGTTTAGTCATGCAAAATAAATGTAGCCTGCAACCGATAAAAGTGAAGTTTATGTGCATTTCTTATGAGAACGGTTTTTCTTGTCCGCGTTTCAACTGGGCACATTTAAGTAAATGAAAAGTAGCCTATTATCTGCGCAGCGAGTATATAACAATCTTAAAGGTTTGAAAGTTGAGCCATTTATGGATCACGAGTTTTAGCCGTTCACACATGCATACACACATGCACGTTATTTTATTATATTAGATAGAAGATATCTCGTGCCAAATTATTCAAAGATGGTGGAACTCTAAAACGCAAGTAAATTGTGCGTAATAACATATTTCCAAAAAGGAATTTTTTTAGGATTGCTGAGCATTGAATGTTATATTTTCCGGAGTTATTCAGACTGCTTAATCATTACGGAAGTATTTCAAAGTTTATTACCAAAATATCTGAGACTTAAACTGATAAATATGAAGCAAAATGAATAGGTGAAGACTTTAATTTAATGTAGATTGAATGGACAATGATTCCTATGAAGTATTTTCTTTGAAGATTCACGTAATTCTTGAACTCAGACTCATTTCACATTATAATAAATGCAGTTTTTTTATTTGTAAACATAAGATAGTAGCTTAAGCTACATATTACGTAAAATATTAATTTTTAATAAGTGATCCCTTTTCTTCTAGTAGAAAATCGCATGTATTGAACTGCATGGCGCATCCATCAAATTCCCTCTCTGTTCTTCCCTTGATTATGCAATATTAGTAGTATTGTTAAAATGTTTCCACAACTGAGATCATTTCGCGCGTGAGTTCCCACCTGGAATCGAACCACTTTCATCAAACGCTGTCTACATCTGGAATTATCCTTAATTGCTCTCAAACACCATGGTTGGTCAAAATGAGCATTTCTATCCTTTCTATGCGACTCCAAGCTATGAAACCAATTTTTCGCTACCATTGAACATCGCTTATAAATCCAAGACGTGATTTTGAAGTTTTCCTTCCTATCTAGCGCTTCGTTGCGAACTTAATTGCAGACAATTAAATTCCACTTCTTCGGCCATATTCTTTCAATTGAAAGTCACACGCAGTGAATAAAAGAAATCCTTCGGCGGTTCGCGAAAGGACGTCCCGCACGACGGCTTTTAGCTCTACAAAAGGCTAGGTATTTGTTATATACGTAAAGAGCAATTTTGCTGGACACACCCGTGTGCGAAACGGAACGTGCGTCATTATTATCAATCGCATTAACTAAATCGCTAAACCTAAGGACTCGATTGTACGCATATGCAGCAATACAAGCACGGATATTAATTTTTCTACAGAATTCGTTCAATCTTGGGCATGGGTTCGATTTGCTAAGATGCATATTATTTCGGATCTCTATATTTACTTTACTTCTGTAATTACTGTACAGATTTATTCAATCTGAGCACTCCCAGTTTATTCTTAGTTACCGCTTTAACAACTTTCCAATCTAATGTCTTTTCCATGTCATTTATACGCCACAAAGGTTTGTCCCATGGTATCGATTATTTTTTATATGTATTAATGGCTAATATAATTCAGAATTTCCATTCCCGATAATATTCCAAATTTAAAGATTTTTACTTCACGCATAACTTCCATCTTAGTCCATCTCCGGTTTTATCATACACAATGCTTTATTTTATTTAAACGGGTATTCTCGAGAAATAGTTATTGTCTCCCAAATATACTACTTATAGTTTTATATACCTTAATCCCTACTTATAGTTTTCCCGCATATAATACGGATATGTTATTGAAATTGCTCGCAATTGAATTATCGTTTCAAAAGCTAAACGATTGCGTATAATTCTTGAATTTTATAATTAATGGAAAAATTAAGTCTACCATTTGCCGAAATTAATTTTTAATTTAGAAGGTTGTAAAAGCGAGAGAAATCTAATATGAAGTGAAAGAAAACTTCAAA
Source organism: Pachydiplax longipennis (assembly GCA_036926295.1). Taxonomy (NCBI): domain Eukaryota; kingdom Metazoa; phylum Arthropoda; class Insecta; order Odonata; family Libellulidae; genus Pachydiplax; species Pachydiplax longipennis. The sequence goes on along the minus strand of JAVFKF010000012.1, from coordinate 860,933 downwards.
TAGATTTCAAAATCGTTTGATTTCGTACATTACAGCAAGTGTGAAATCACGAAATGCGAACACTTTTGGGAGCGGAGCCGAAACATTTTGCGATCCTTTTCTCGTCTCTTGAAATCGTGCAAAATTTCAGCCGAGAAAATAAAAAATGCAGTTTTCGCTGTGAAAGGGTGTATTTTAAACAATAGAATCGCGTGCTCGTGAGAGAGTGTTCACGCCACGTCCCAAGGGAGTCACTTCCGAAAAAAGCATCATTGTTCGCCCAAAAATCATCTTAAGAAAAGCCTGTTCGTTTGTTTGCCTTTAGTTTCCTGCTTCTTCCACACTCACTTTTGTCTGCCAAAACTCAGTCTAGGGGACAGTCTGTTCTTATAATCACGCATTTCCTATTAGGAGGTCGAATGAGACAGGACAGATACATTATGCGGTGAAAGTTAAGTTTCCCAATTTCCACAAGTCGGTCAAGGTCGAAAAAGCGATAAAGGGCCTCTATGTGAAACGATATATACTCATCTTTGAGATATACTTAATGTAATATCAGTTATGAAGGCAGTGAAAGAAGCTGTGAATTTAATTTAAAACACGATGTTTGCCCGAAGTTTTTTGTTCTTTTTCAGTGAGAATAATATGCATGAATTGATTAGAGAATTCACTTCAAAATCTATAGGAAACCCATAATTGAATTAGCAACGCAAACGATTGTTATTTTCCTGGAATTTATTGATGTAGGACCAATGTTGTCGGTATGTACATTTACGCTGTCATGAGGTAGATAGAAACGAAAGCAGCAAACCGCAGCTATAGAAATATGAAACTTGTGTGCTTATTATTCAATAACGAGCTGATTAACAATACGTAATGGTTATGCCAATAAAGGGACACTGCTGATCTTAATTCGATCCTACTTTAGTCTGTTATTTTAAACTCCATTCCAGATTCTGATCTATTTCTCAGGTCCATCGTTGGGTATTCGAACAAGACGAAGTATTGTATTGGCTTCGTCAGCATTATATTTTAATAAACGAAATTAATTTGGTGAGAGTAAAAAGGAAAATATCCTACCCATGGGTAGAGTTTATTATTATGTTCCACCTTTTTCAGGGAGTAATATAATTCGAAATATGTATATGGGAAAAGATGTATTTAAATATATTCATGTATACACACACACTGGCGTAAAATATGTATCCCAAAGTACAAGAATGCTCATTTTAAAGGCCAAAGATGTTTTTATACCGTATGAGTAAGAAATGGTTTCGTAAATGTTATTTTTTCAGCTCTGATTAGTGTGTTCAATTTTGATTGGGGTGTATTATGGAGATATGTATCTACCTTTGATCGTTATTCTACCGTGATAGAATCCATCATTTCTTCCCATTCTCTCAAAATCTATCGTTTTAAAAAGTTGTATTAGTTTTCAGCAGGAAAAAATACAAGTTAGGAATCCCCTCCTTTTAGTATAATGATCAGGATTGACTTCACACTAAAAAATCATCCTGAGATAAAACAAGATAAGAAGGTTATGCTATCGCCACAATCACGCAGTGATAGTGACAGTTTGTTTCTTTGTTTATACCCTTGGACTAAGGGAAATCGTAATGTCTAAGAAGGGAAAGCAAAGTCGGGATGTTTGTTTTCCTCGAGGAAAAACGCAATGAATTTCTCTTCGACTCGTTGCAAAATCAAACTCTCTCTTACATCTGTACCAACCTTCAACTCGAGTGCGAGAATAGTCCTTTTCATTAAATCGATGTCTATCCTTGTCATTATTACTGCTGGATAAGAGATAGTATAGAAGGGCAAGATGGGAACTTGCTCCGTCATGTTAAAATTCAGAATGATTTCCATTTGACAATTTGGACCATTTCCAGTCCAAAATTTTCATAAAATATTTTGAAAATTACCTCTTTAAGGACGAATATGCTACGGTTCTGTATCTTGCACAATTTTCCACTGGTACTTAATGTAGTTTCACTTTCTTCCACGTTAATTACCAGTGCTTAGTTTATATCTCCGCCATTTGGGAAGTTTTATTTTGCGCACCGTCCCTATCCAGAGTTACTGAAATAGATCATAAAAGGATGAAAGTGAATCTATTCAATCTGTTATGAGATCGAAGAATTCTCAATAAAACGGCTGCTTTTAGTTCTGTAACTTCATGAATGGTAATATTATTTAAATCCACGAGATAGCTCACACTCACTTCATTACATCTAAAGAATTTCGGCCTCTTAACTAAAAAATCCTTCTTATGATCGTAAATTGGCATAAATGGTCATTGGAAGGCCGAAATTGTACTGCGTGAACAGAGTGGCTCGTTTTGAGATTTCAATCGGAGAATAACAAATGAAAGGTTTTGCCTGGTATAGTAATGGAAATGAGAAGAGCAGAAGAAAGTGAATGCGGCCATAAGTCCTTCGTTTCTTTCCGGTTTAATTTATTCGTTTCTCTAGTAGATAAGGTGACTCTTCTATCTTCCTCCATCCATTTTCCTTGCTGGCTGAATGCAAATTCTCGGAAATTAACTCCCCGGAAATGCCGCCTTGGATACACAAGTGACGTCAAAGCGTCTGTGGCCCCCAGATTGATTTGATTATGAATTCATAGAAGGAGTAATGCGATTGTGTACGCTAGACACGCCCTAAATGGAACCCAATTCATTCATACCGATTTCACCGTTGAGCAAGTAATTCAGCAGAATTAGAAGCGATTGATCTGATGAAGTTTAAACACTGCTGCAGGTTTTAAATTCGATCCTTGATAATGATCACGGAAAATTCTTGGAAATATTTCGTGTCTTAAGTTTCCCATAATTTAAATGATGAAAGAATAAGAAAAAATAACCTCAAGTCTAATTCAGTAAAAAAACATAAGTTTACGTGTTTCGGCAAAATAACTTATGCCAACATCCCGGTTTCTTTCAAACGAAAGCGTAGTATTTGAAAGCTACAATTGTTCCCAAAAATACATCTCAGTTGAGATCGAGTAAACAAGTATCATCACAGTTCTTGCTATTCGGGGATATATTAAGGAAAAAATCACAATCTTAAGAGAGGAATCAGCTGAAGATAATTTCAGAATTTATTAAAATTAGATTACACTTACGGATTTTCAAATATAATTTGATAAACAATTTATAAACTAAGGTTTTTCTGCAGAACTTACAATTTAGGAGAATTAATAGTAAAGATCCGTTTCCTTATGTTAACATTATAGGACTATTTATTGCGTTTCTGTCGTGTTAATTTAGTTAAATAAGCTGAGAGGTGTGTGCTAAGGAAGAGCACGTGGCATTTCAATCCGATGTTTCATACCATTTATCTAACGCTACTGTAGTCGTAAATATTAATTAGAAATGCTTGGGATGGAATTGAGCATTACTTTACCGTTATCACTCTTTGATCAAATCCTTGAATGATGATCATAAAAAATAGGAAGGAAATTGTAAGAATGTTCCCCCTTTTTCAGATGTAGTTAGTATAGAATAGTTTCTACCATAGGTGAAAGAATTTTGAATATCCTGCTGTTTAATACACTTACGTAGTTTTGCCCATAGAAGCCGTATCATCTCAGCTTTATCTAGAGAAGAAATTTGTAGGAAAGATAAATTCCTATAGCTTTCTTTATTTTTTCCATACTTGGGCGCGAGATACGGTTATCCTGCAGCGTATTTTGGAAATTAACAAAAAGTTGATGCCAACGTTTAGATTAGAATTTGTATTAATTGAAGAGAAATTTTAGGAATATTGACCTTTCGTTTAATTTCTTATTTTAAAAAACGTGATATTGAATGTAAGAATTGTATCTATTTCTTGAAAATTTTCTCCCTCGATTTTAAAAAGAGCCTTCCCGAAAAATTTTCGTTTGCGGCCTTCTTGTCAATTCTACTTCTTTTAGAATAGTAGCGCAAAACATAAGTGCACAAAGGAAAATATCGAAAACAGCATGCTTTGCTGATTGGCATGCGGTGAATAGTCGTAATAAAATGGAAAGGAGAAAGAAATGGCGTTTTCTTATTCATTTTTTTCCTCCATAAATTAAATATCAAACGTTGTTGATAAGTCCAATGGGTTTGGGGCATTAAGGAGTTCCAAGTTTATAATTTCAGTTGTATTTACACTAAACGCTCCTTTACTTTTCATAAACACGGATGATTTATTGACCAGAGAAGCAAGCAAGACACCCGGTTTGAGTTTTAATAGAATTTGGGCAAAATGATGTACTTTTGCACTTGTCAGAAATGCAATGTTGAAGAGTGAGCAAGAATTAAGGATGATCATTACTTAAGACTCTTTGTGGTACTCCTTAAAGATAAAAATCCGTTTAAAATAAGAGTCAAAAAAACAAATAAAATCAATTTAGGTTAAGAGTTATCCTCCGATTCCATAGAGAATTTTCTTTCTATCAGTTTATGTCTCGTTGCTATTCTACAATATCCCGGAAGAATAGCATAGAGTTGGGTGGATCTCTTTAAATATTGCTTGTTTTAAAGGCTTTGGAAGAGTCAAACGATATTAGTTGCTCGCAAAGTTAAAGGGCTATTTTAAGATAGCAATGAAAATATTTAATGTCATATTTGCATTTAGCAAGCAGTAAATTCGTATTTTAAATAAAGCATGATATACACCTTCGTTTGATTATTATTCTTCGCTCATGAGCTTCGACAAATGCACGAAATTTACTTATGTACGATTTTATTTTTACGATTATATTTACTCGTATATCGTACTGATGAAAATGTTTTTAAAGCGTACCTTCCTGTGGCGAAAATTAAAGTTGTTAGCACTCACCCAATAATTAGGAATAAGTAGTGTGTTTCTAACAAAGGCTGTTTCTTGAAAGAATATTCTCTTAAGCCACGCTAGGTGCACCTCGATATGCATGATATTCTTAAACTATTTGCATATTTGCACGATTGAAAGTGAACCGGAAAATAAGCCCTAAGCGATCCTTTGGTGAAGGCAGCTTCAATGTGGTTAATTACATGCAAAACATAATCAGTGTAAAGAAGGAAAAAGAGTGTTGTTTTGCATGGAATGAGTTTTCCTTCACTACTCCTCATTGGTCTGGATAAGCGAAGAGATTCATTGATAAGAGCACCAGACTATAGGTCTCGTCAAACTTGGAGAACTTAGCATTTATGCGGCACAAAAATCCACAGGAAACTTAAACAAAAGATATTGCGGTGACTGAGACTCGAAGCCGGGTCTCTCTCCTTCTTTCCAGGCAGATACTGTATCCAATAAACTAAACATAAATATTGTTTTACTATTGAACTGCTGAAGGAGCTTTGTGGTTAAAATTTCTAACCGAAATGTTGGAGTCTTTTGTTTTTCCTCTGACTTTTTCAGCATTGGTGTGGAAAAGCAGCATATTCACTAAGCAGCAACTAATTTTACATACCTTTTATAGGTAAATAAGTAATCAACATATATTCCTGAGATTTTTATCATTGCAATGATTCACTATTTAACAGAAAACATCCTTATCAAATTACATAACGAGGAATGTCCTAAAATATAAAATAATGATCATTGGAGTATAAATTCGTAATTAACGATCTAAAATTATTATACACTATAATTTATGTATTTAATGAATTAAATTATCATCAATCAACAATTTAAGACCTACTATTTTTCGAAAATGTATCAAGTTCATATTGTTGAAATCTGTAACCGATTACTCTTGCATGCGATGGATCTTATGTAAATTGGTTTTGAAATTAGCTGAAAACTTTCATTTTATCTCCGTAATCTATATGTCAGGAAAGTCTTGCCGAATCGCAATTAATTTATGAAAGGCTTGTAATTAATTGAATGGGAAATTTCCTAGGTTTCGCATAGAGAACAGATAAGCCGTTTATTCATATGAGTGTGTCTGCTCTTTATCGCGTTCGGCACTCGTGTAATAGCTCTAGATTAGTTTTCACTTTGTTTTGACATATATTTTCATCTACCTCAGGAATTTTACAATTCGAACTGGAGCTATTATGCATCCCCCATTCGAGTTTTTCATCGGAATCTTTACAGGCTGGATTCTGTAACGAAAATATGTCGCTCAACAGTTGAATTAGAAGGTAGATATCAATTTTAAGCGAGAATAACGCTCAACATGTTATGCTCTCGTAGTAAAGTACGTCAATGACAACAGCCTTTGCCGTGGAGTTTAAACTTATCTCCAACTATTTTACCCTTTTTATAATCTAAAGTTGAAAATTCTGTACTTGGATATTGCAATCATCGAAGACCTCTTTAGGGTCCCTTTAGTCCCCGATTAGAAACCAACAATGATTGAGACCTAGTGTTTATTGCTGAAATGTAATCTAAGCTTTTAAAGCAATGGAAAGATCGAAAAGCAATTGTGCTCTTTTATGACATAAAATTGAAATATTGAACTTGTATGTCACACTGGCTGAAATCGTCGAAGACTTTTTTGGTTTTCCGAAAACATCGAAGTTAGAAAAAAGTGTTCTATGCAAACGAGGTTAAAAGGTCGAAAAAGAGAATGGCTGCCTTGGGCTCACCCTTGGCAAGCGAATTCACATCGGGAAACGGTTTCTCCGCAAAGAAGAAATTTTTTGGTATCTTCTATCCTAGATATCAGTGAATCGTAGATGGCAAATGGATGAATGCATGGTTTTTAATGTGATAGTCTTTTATGTGAAAATAGTTTAATATTTCTCTCTCAGGAGACAAAACATACCGAAAATCCGCGAAGTGCTGTGGTTTCAGCAAGCCTTAGAATCCGCCATGATTTCCTCCAAGAATGCCTTATAAATATTTCAGATGATCTCTTCGTCTGGTGGCCACATTTTCCGAATTGGCATCAATGGAGTATTTCTTCCTTAACATGAAAATCAATGCCTTGATCTTTCTATATTGTTTATTTTGTTTACACATCCAATACGCAATCTTTTATACCATTAGTATCTTCAAAGAGCTAACCTTATTTTTATTTCCAATAAATAAAATTAAAATGTTTACTTAATTTCATTGTAAATCGTATACTGAATGTATCAAATTTGATGTTATTTATTTAATCATTATTATTAGATATACTTCAAGTAAAATTTCTTCCGGTGGCAGTCACAACTATTGATTATAAACGACATCATTCAAATTCCAATCCCGTTACATATATAAACATTCCAAAAATAAAATTGATACCCACAGAAAGTACTCGAGCACCACATCAAGACCTAATTCACAGAAACCAACTTGGTACCCCCACCAAAACGTTAACTTCACATATATCCTCTAATCACAAAATCACACTTCACAGTCACAGTTTTTAATGTTACTTTTCAGTCCAAATTGTCACTTCATCGTTTTCACTTTGTCACGTTTATAAATATTCAGATAATACAAAACATAATAACATTCACTTCACTGAATTAATTAAACTAAAGCATCTTCTTTTGAACTCTCTTTTTATTTTTAGGTAAGGGTTTGAAGACCTCTTCTGGCAACATATTCCATTCTTTGACCCCTTTCTCTATAAAAGAACATCTAGCGATTACAGTTCTTTGTTTCTTCAGTTTTAAATTCTGCTTATGCTCTGTCCTCTCACTATATCGAGGTTAGGTGGCAGAGAGGCCCACTCGGGCCTAACCTCGCCTAATAAAGGGTCCAATAAATAAATAAATATATATATATATATATATATATATATATATATATATATATATATATATATATATATAGCGTGGCTCCTCTTTAACTCCATCCACGCCTCTCCTCCGTTGCGGACCTGATAGATGTCTGCAAGTCGATTTACTCACTTTTTTTCTAACGTTTCTCAACCGAGAATCTTCAACATTTTGGTAACGATATCTTATTTCCTATGTCTCTCTAACATATACCTAGCTGCTTTCCATTGAACTTTCTCTTTCTTTTTGATATTCATTTTATCATGCAGATCCTACGTATTTGTTGAGTATTCTAATAGAGGTCTCATATTGTCTTATACTCTTTTGCTTCCCTGCTATTTCCTTACAAGTTTCTCATCACGTGATGTAGATTTTTAAACGCTTCAGACACTATTTTATCTATGTGGGCACTCCAATCCAAATTATTAGTCAGTATGATCCCCAAGTACCAGCATTTTTACACCCTGAGAATTATCTCTCCGTTAATCTCATAACCGTTAATAATAATAATGACTCATAATGTTAACTTCTCTTAGCATTTACCTTCATTCCATTTATGAAAGCCCACTTCTCAACTGCTCAAATGTCTTCCTGTAATATTTTAGTATCGCTTTTCCCGTTTATCTCTCTATAAATTATGCAATCATCCTCAAAAAGCCATATTTTAGATTTTATGCCCTTTGGTAAGTCGTTTATATAAACTAAGAAAAGTGATGGACCGATTACACTTCCCAGAGAACTCCTGACGTTATTTCTACTTGTATTTTCTCAGATAAATTATCGCCTACTTTTACTCGATGAGATCTACCGATTATGAAATTTCATAACATTTTAAGCCTCTCGTCAATATCAATTTTATCAATTTTCTAATAACTAGTGGTGTGTTACTATGTCAAACGCTTTGGAAAAATCGATTACAACGGCGTTCACATCCTTTTGAAAATCTAACGACTCTGAAATATCTTGGCATTAACCCAGCAACTGTAACTCACATTAATGTTCCTGTCTGAATCCATGTCGATATTTACACAACCACCCAGTTTCCTTACAGAACTTCCTAAGATAATCCACGACGAGTCTCCCCTTTATCTTGCATTCCACAGTATTATTTTAGTATGATTATGTATTTATTTCCGAATTCTCCATAATGTTTATACGGAATACCTGTGGAAGATTTAGGGCAAACTCTGGTGAAAATGACAAATAATTTAGGCTCTCTTTGATCTTTGTCAGATGACGAAATTGGAACATTTGTATAACATATAAATGCATATTTATGGCTCATCATATCGCCTTATTCCATTTTGTGCACGAGCACTTTCTCAAGAGCCTAGAGACTGTTGAATTTAGATGACCTCCAAAGCAATGTATCAGCTCTTAAAATACTTATGAATCCATTTCTTTTTAGACTTTCCTATCGGTAGCTCGCCGTTGGAATACCTTGGCAAACATGACCGTATTTTTTTTAAGCGTGCCCTATTTGACGAATCGATTCTTAATAAGAAGCAGGCGGCCTCTGGTGTTGAATTTTTATTGGTGATCGTAAGAAGAGCATTGAGAATGGACGAAGAGAGAGTTGCAGTCGAAAGTATAGGAAAGAGTATTTGTTTGATTAGTGTACGATAACACCATTAGCGTTTCTGCATTCATTATTATAATTCCTTCCTGACTTTCTCACGTCGTAAGCTACTCTTATTCTGAAATATACCACAAGTCATAATTCTTAGCTTTGATAATCCATCTTCTCCCTTAGTATTTCATAATAATAATTTCAGCAATGGAAACAGGAAGATAATCCCAATTACATCCATTTTAATAATTATTTACGAACACACACAACCATTCCTTAACCAGAAAATTCTGGTTAGCCAGGAATCGAACCCGGAACCTTGGCGTTGGAGTAGAAAAGACCACTCCGCCGCTGAAGATCTTCTCTTCATTTAGGAGCAGAACAAAAAAATACGTAACGTGAGAGTCCATTCCAAATCATTCCGTAATTGATCGATGAAAATGAGAAGAATGCACTTCGCCGTCTTTCTTCTAGCTCTATTTCTCACCTAGTAATCACTAATAAGTACCCTTATTACATTGCAAAGACTTATATGTTCATTTGGAAGAGAAAATAAGGCAGCAGCATCTTATATTGCCGATGTTTTGAGGGCAGCCATATGCGACTGAATTCGAAATTTCTCTAATTACTTTGCTACAACTGAATAGAAGAACTCAAATTGCAACTTTATTTGTATCTTCCGTATTTACAGTAAATGAAAACTAAAACTACTTGTTGAGTACCTGAGAGTTCGTATTTAGGAGAATGGGCTTATCTAAAGATGAAGATGAATGGGCTTATCTAAATCTGGTGCTGAACAATAATTTTGTGATTTTCCAGCTTCGTGATGCACGAATTTTGGAAGGACTAGCAGAAAGCGTATCAAAAAGTAGAGATTATTTATTTTTAGAGCATGTTACGGAAGCAACGTCAAAATGCTGATATACTTCATTTGTTCCTCTTCAGTCTATTGAATCCTAGATGGAGCATAACCTTGGTAACAGGAGGACCGCTTTCCAGAGATTACGTAATATTTTATTAGGTAATCTTAAGTCGTGGATAACCTAGTTCAGCTTTTTAATTTGATTAAGATTTGATTTCCTTAATTAAAAGGTATCACATTCCATATCATCCTTAAATGCTGCGCCAAATAATCGACCGCCTTCACCTCTATGCGCTCATCTGCTAATTTATCCTCAGATTATTGATTGATTTTTTCCAGGGGTATGAAACATTTCAGGAAATAAAGCGAATGTGTGAAAGCGATATTGTTCTGAAATAAAGCGCGGCACGCTAAGGGTGGCACACCGTTATGAAAACGGTGTTATCGCCCCCCCTCATTGGCGAGCTGTCGCAACGCCAAAAACACTTTCCGATCAAGGAAAATCCGGTGCTCACCTAAACAAAGCTCCCAATCATAACGTTAGAACGATTTGTTTAAGCGCTCTCTTATTGTAAAGTTAAGGGATAACATTCTTACGTATAGAACAAAAAACTGAACTAAGCTGATGGCGATATTATTTTTATAAAGTGAGGGTATCCGTTTGTTTGCTATGTCGAAGTCAAAAGATTTGGACGGTAGTAATTGATAATATAATAATAAAAAGAGTGAGATTGAGATTGATTAATCACTTCTTACTTTCAAATTATTGTCATATAAAATCTGAAAGAAGGAGATAGTTTGAAAAAAAATGTACACAGAAGGAAACTACTTTTGGCTTAAAAATCCTGCTGCTTTCTCCTGATGTTACTAGTTGTCCCAGGACGTGTATTCTGATCAGACCTTAATTTTTGATCGGTTCTTGTGCTGCAAAAGAGTTATACATTGCTTTTGGTTAACGTATTTTTACTTTCTAGTTTTTGGTAATATTTATTCGTTCCCAAGTATCCAAACTAATATGTGAAATGAACCGTTTAAGGGGAGATAATTAATCGTTGCCGACTTTTAATTGATTGCATAATTATTCAGTATTTAAATAATAATTGTATGACAGGCACGGAAGGAGCATCAAGTGTACAGCATCTGCCCTTCTGCAAGGTTACCTTTTATAGGTCATCAGCTTAGGTTTTCTTTTCTGGTCTTTAAAATTCAAGGAGTCACTTTCCAGCTTTGGCATCACTACCTTGCCCGTCCTATGCGAAAGTTCCCCCTCTAAGTTTCTAAAACAAACCGGTAAAAAGTACTCGTGGATATGAATTAGCTCTGGTTTCCTCTCGTAATAAATTTATTTCAACGCACTATTGAATATTTCCATGAAACTGCCGTTCTGAAGCGAAGTAACAGAAGGACGCGATCCAAGGTGAAGTCATACGCTTTCTTACTTCCGCGAAATCAAGGACTTCCGGCGCAGAAAAGTGTTAGAAGGTCCCAAAGCCATTCACTCAGTCGCTCACGTATTTCGGCGGTATCACTAAAATAATCATTCACTTCTAATACCTTTTCCGACGAAATAACGATTGAGAATAAAATTTCAATTTATTTTCCTGCATTATAGTCCGGGTTGAAGACGACGCTCGAATGACGATAAGCAAGCATTGGTATGGAACGAGACCCATGGAATAAAAGGCACTGCGACCATAGTATTCCTAAGAATAATATATTTAAATAACCATAAAAAGACATACGAATATGATCATACTCTTACATGGTCATAAAACGCGTGTACATAAAAGTATAAACAAACGTTAGTCTTCGTTTATGGAGAAAAAGTATTCATGCGTTATAAATGATCAACCCATTTTTATGAACTTTCATCAGAGGGGTGTCCATTTTATGTAGCAATTCGCTCATGGTCGGACGCAGCAACGGTATTATCGAGTTCATAAACGCCCACTCACCAAATTCTTCACTTGTTTATGTTCTAGAAATATTTATAAAAGCATAATTTTTGCTTTAATAATGAAATTATTTATAATTGCTTACGTTTTTCTTTACTTTCAGGAATCATCAGAGTGCAATTAAAAGTTACATTTCTGGGATATTAAAGAAGAGAGATGACGCCGTTGGCAGTTCCCCTCTTCCTCTTTGGATTAATCACTTTCTCAACCGCTTCGCAGATAAATCACGCTTCGATTCATCCTACACAGGTAATCGACAGAATAGATTTTCCTTGCCTCGATTCTGGGATATTAAAGTCTGCCGGAGAAAACTGAAATTCATTAGGTTGCCAAGCGAAGTCTCGAAGAGCCTTCCAAGTGTTACGAATTTACTAGTTTCATCTCACAGAGTTCCTGACAGGCTTTATTGATAGAAAAATTTACTGTAAGATTTAAAAGACAAACATAGCCCAAGCATTTTACTGGATATGATATTCGTTCCATTGTAGAGAACTCCATGTTGAGTTGAGATAGCTGCCATAAAATATGGATGAATTTAACTTTATCTCTTACTGTTCATGGAGTATAATTTTACTGCGAGGATAGAAGGAAAGAATAAGATCATTTACAGGCTAATCTCTGAGACAACTGATGCCAACAAATAAACGCCAGTGTAAGTTATACGTATGCCCTATTATTTGTTCGTCTGAGGCAGGGGTTTGGCACCCTTCGTCTCATCATGGAGTGGCACGGAAACGTAAACTAAACAGTATCAATATGAATTAGTGGAGACTACTTTTCTGAGACTAATTTTAAAATTTTGAAAAAATGATGATGCAGTAATTCCTTGGAATTTTTTCGCCAGTTTTCGCAATCTAAGATAATTCGTTGCTGATTCTGCGTAATAGAATAGAAAAGAATTTTCAGCCAAGTATTGACATAATGTAAGAAAGGCAAATAGGAAATCGCTCAGAATACAAAGTAAAACCGTTCTACTATTAGTCTCTTATACCAAGTTAACGTCTTAAATATGAAATCAGAATAAACAGTGTGGGGAAGTGGTAGATCGCGATGCTTTAAAGTTTTAAGAAATTGGAGAAAAAGAAAGCGAATAAAAATACTAGGGTCGTTCGTCGTTAACATCGATAACCATTATAAGTTCTGTTTATGGATAAGAGTATGGTTAGGGCTTGGAAAAGACTCCGGCAGAGCAATAAAAATATATCCTAAAAATTGCTGCAATGTATTTTATACAGGAGAATTTCGCACCCGCCTGGCATCGAACTCACGGTCATTTGGTAACTTTTCTTTCATGCTACCACATAAGATAACCTCATCTCCAACTTCCAAGATTTTGGTTTCTCTATCTTGCCGAAATGAGCCTCAAAATAATTTTCAAAAACCCACGCAATGCATTCTTAAGGAAAAATTCCGATTTCTGGGACCTTCTGGTATCGAACTCATGATAGCTAGCGTCGTAGCGTCATACAATGCATTTCAATCGGGGATTACGAAACCTTATTTTCGCCCCCCCCCCCCAAATAAGAATTGGATTTAGACTTAGGAACTCACTTCAGGGAGGCATTAATTTGCTGTTGTCTCTCACGAACGGGTCCTGAGTTCGACGCAATGCGGTCTTTTGCGCGAATTTTTGAAAGATTTTTTGAGGCCTTTCTCGGTGCGATAGTGCATTAAAATGATTAGCTTGCAGTATGCAAGCACTTTTTACTCGTGTGTGTGTGTTTGTGTCTTACGGTTATTACGAGGGTCGTTCAATAAGTAATGCCCCATATTTTTTTCTCCACAATGAGCAAAGACTGAAAGTTGTACTTCTAGGTACTTCAAGTTCAGTGTTTCTGCTCCAGGTGGACGAAGTTTCAAATCATTCCAACAGATGGCAGAGTTGTAGTGACTTTGTAAAATGGCGTCTGTTAGTGATCCACGTTACAAACAGCGAGCAGTGATGAAGCTCTTGATTGCAGAGAAAGAAACTGTGGGAAATATCCATAAACGTTTGTGTGCTGTGTATGGAGATTGTACTGTCGATAGGAGCACTGTCGAAAGTTGGGCAAAGAGAATTAAGGCGTCATGGTGAGGCGCGTGGATGTCATTATTCGTGCAGAATGTTATGCGTCACAGGGCAACGACAGGCCTCACAGCTGTCAGTCAGCAGTGGATGTGTGTGTGCAATGATCGAGACTCTCGGATATTCAAAAGTTTGCGCAAAATGAGTCCCAAGAAGTCTCACAGCAGAACACAGAGTGCAAAGAACAACCATGTCGTCTGATTTGTTGGAGAGGTTTGAAAGAGAGGCTGTAGAGGTTTTTAACCTCTTAAAGACAGTTTGCGTGGAAGACACTTCGATGATAAAGAGAGGGTAATTCAAGCAGTGAAAACATGGCTTCGTGCTCAGGACCAGTGTTGGTACCGTCAGGGAATGCAGGCACTTGTTTCACGCTGGCGTAAGACCGTACAAGTTGATGGAGACTATGTTGAAAAATAGTATGTCTAGAAGAAACATGTAGCTATATTGTCACCAAATTTTTAACATTTTTAAACAAATAGTTTCTGAGAAAAAAATATGGGGCATTACTTATTGAACGACCCTCGTATTTCTAGTTTAGTCATGCAAAATAAATGTAGCCTGCAACCGATAAAAGTGAAGTTTATGTGCATTTCTTATGAGAACGGTTTTTCTTGTCCGCGTTTCAACTGGGCACATTTAAGTAAATGAAAAGTAGCCTATTATCTGCGCAGCGAGTATATAACAATCTTAAAGGTTTGAAAGTTGAGCCATTTATGGATCACGAGTTTTAGCCGTTCACACATGCATACACACATGCACGTTATTTTATTATATTAGATAGAAGATATCTCGTGCCAAATTATTCAAAGATGGTGGAACTCTAAAACGCAAGTAAATTGTGCGTAATAACATATTTCCAAAAAGGAATTTTTTTAGGATTGCTGAGCATTGAATGTTATATTTTCCGGAGTTATTCAGACTGCTTAATCATTACGGAAGTATTTCAAAGTTTATTACCAAAATATCTGAGACTTAAACTGATAAATATGAAGCAAAATGAATAGGTGAAGACTTTAATTTAATGTAGATTGAATGGACAATGATTCCTATGAAGTATTTTCTTTGAAGATTCACGTAATTCTTGAACTCAGACTCATTTCACATTATAATAAATGCAGTTTTTTTATTTGTAAACATAAGATAGTAGCTTAAGCTACATATTACGTAAAATATTAATTTTTAATAAGTGATCCCTTTTCTTCTAGTAGAAAATCGCATGTATTGAACTGCATGGCGCATCCATCAAATTCCCTCTCTGTTCTTCCCTTGATTATGCAATATTAGTAGTATTGTTAAAATGTTTCCACAACTGAGATCATTTCGCGCGTGAGTTCCCACCTGGAATCGAACCACTTTCATCAAACGCTGTCTACATCTGGAATTATCCTTAATTGCTCTCAAACACCATGGTTGGTCAAAATGAGCATTTCTATCCTTTCTATGCGACTCCAAGCTATGAAACCAATTTTTCGCTACCATTGAACATCGCTTATAAATCCAAGACGTGATTTTGAAGTTTTCCTTCCTATCTAGCGCTTCGTTGCGAACTTAATTGCAGACAATTAAATTCCACTTCTTCGGCCATATTCTTTCAATTGAAAGTCACACGCAGTGAATAAAAGAAATCCTTCGGCGGTTCGCGAAAGGACGTCCCGCACGACGGCTTTTAGCTCTACAAAAGGCTAGGTATTTGTTATATACGTAAAGAGCAATTTTGCTGGACACACCCGTGTGCGAAACGGAACGTGCGTCATTATTATCAATCGCATTAACTAAATCGCTAAACCTAAGGACTTTCATCAAACGCTGTCTACATCTGGAATTATCCTTCCTCGTATAACTTCTGAATTATAGTTGCTATTCGTCGTCTCAGAATAGGCCGGCTCAAGAATTCGTTTCAAGAAAGGACAGTAACTAAGAATAGATATTCACAGAAATCAATTTCATAGTTTCCATACCATTGCAAGCGAAAAATACGCGAGTCAAAATTTCATGAAATCTTCAATCCGTGAACGTCGATCTTTTCATCCAAGTTCTTTTCAGGAATAGCAGAAGGTGGTTCGCCTTTGAAGATTTCGCGAATGGTGGTCGCAATACCAAATTCAATACGAAATTCAATTATTTCACAGTTTCGACAAACCTGGTCCTTCTCTAGAATGAGTGTTTCTCTTTCTGTATAATTGACATTTTTGTCATTCCGCGTTTTTTCATCTAATGAAAGAGAAGGCTCGCTTGCCGAACAGTGGGAAGGTTACGGTTTGAATGTTTGTTACCAAGGAAAAAGAGAGATTGGCAAATCTTGGACTTAAATTCTAGGATTGAAATCTTTAGAAGGTTGAATCCTAGGATTAACCGCAGCGGAGATATGGAAGGAATTTAGAGAAACAGAGGGAAGTTCGAAATACTGCCAATACTAATCGATGATTAAATCCAAATGAAGAGCATAGTCTAGTACTATAATCTGAAGAGTTTGACATACTCGTGTCCCGATCACATATAAGAATCGTTAAATTAATACCAGTAGAGGCGAAACAGTATGCTTTCCCAATTATCATTGTGGCACAGTGGATCGTTTAAATACCAGGTTAACATATTATTAATTTTGACATAAGCAAATTAAGTAGTGTTCTTGGCGATAAATATCAATATATATTTGGACCCGTTAATAAAAATTCCAGTGTAATTAACATAATTCGGCGTTACCTGGTGGAATGTTGCCATATTTAAACTTAGATTGCTTATATATAATTGGCCTGTTCCCAAAAACTCTAATAATATTAATCTACGCTACCCGTTCTGTTCCTTTTCAAGAGTGAAGATGATAACTAGACCGATAAATATAGTGAAATCTTTGTTGAGTTGACCAAGAATCCTCTATATGTTATTTTAAAACATGCTTTTTTGGTGATCGGGACTTTTCTCCCTTAGTACTCCGCCAATACATATAAATGAGTGACCATTTGAAGGAAAAATTGCCAGGTTCCTGCGAAAAATAGTCAGACACCATTTGTTAGACAAATTGAATTAATATTTTAATCATCGCGTTGCGTCCTGGACGAAAAAATGCCCGGGTTGCTATATAGAGATTAAAATTGTTTACTTAGTGACGAATGTAAACAAGTTTTAGAATCGGATAACATTCTCGGTCATAAATTGATTGAAGCAGTGTTAGTAATTAATATTATAGTCTCCATGTACGAAGACCTCGACGTCGTACACATCCACGGCAGTTTTATAAGCAAACCACATTGCATCTTACGGGAGCAGAACGAAAACGAAAAGAAACATAAAAATTGCCAAACATGAAAGTTTGCGTCACGGTTTTATCGTGTGGTATGTTTGAACAATTTTCCATCATATTACTTCCCGGTAGTTTTAATTTAAGATCGACCATATTACAATTAGATTTTGGAGTATTCATAGAAAAATTAGAGATTTTAATTACGAGTCATGCGATCAAAATAATTAGGTCCTTTTCCGAGTATTCAAATTTATTTTGTTGAAACTTTCGTCTGTTGAAAATATACCCTATAAATTGGTTTTTAGTGTTTATATTTTACTCACAGAATAAATAATATATAACATTTATTCATATCTTAGAGTGAATAATAGGATATCATACCTGCGATTCAAGAAAACTCACCTCTATGGAATACAAGCGTAACGAAAGCCCAAGCTTGCATTTCCATTCGCTATGCTCGGAGTACAAAAAGATGCTCAACCAATTTAATAGTATGTGTAGTAGTAGACGTAAGAGTAGTATTTTAAAATCTAAGTTTTGTGAATGGGTTAAAATACCATGATTGACTACAATACAATTTGTGTGAGAGACATTAAAAAAATGCGGGCAATGGGTTTGCTACATTTGCTATACTTTACTTTGCACTTTTACAATGTATCACAATGTATGGTCTTATGAAAGTGAGACTCACACCGCAGATACTTCCCCCTCTTGCTTCCCTCTCCCAAATTAGTAACATTTTCTCTCATTCTACGCCGGCAGGACAACAAGCTTTCAACTAATTATTGCTGACTACATATCTTTCAGTAATTGAATAAATCTGATTCAGTGAGTTTATAAGATGCAATTTCACTGCAGACGAGTAGTAGTTATTTTTATATTTCGTGTACGAAGAGAAAAAATAGAAAATAAATAAGTAACGTGGATGCAGGAGGTATATTTGTTGCTTTATCTTGGTTATATATATGTTAAACACGAAGCCTTAAGTGACACATCACAAAAGGAAGTGGTATTTAGAAAAGAACAGAGTTTACCAAAATGTGATGGTGGCAATGTGGTAGTGATGTTTGTATTGTTGTCTAAATTCGTGATGTAAAAATACATTAAGTGAATTGAGGTATTCGGTATAGGATAAATTATATATACGCCGTTATAACAATGACACGTAATATTCGTAATTATAGTGCTAAAAGAAAATTTTTAAAACATTCTATAACATTTACATTCTCACACTCTCTAAGATATTAGGGACTTGGTTAAGGTTCAAGTGGTAAGAGATTAGAAAACGCAAGAGTTTGAATTTGCCCATAGACTTTCGTTACTGGATGTGTAGATACCGATACATACTTATCGATACTAACGAGGTATGTCGAAACTGACACTGTCATGGAATATGACGGTACGATATTTTTGGTATGGTTTGGTTGGGGAAATCGAGTATCAGTGTCGTCTGCGAAAGTTTCGCACGGGGCAACTAGTATATAATTATTTTAAGTTTAAAATTACACAGTTAAATCAACGTTATCATACGCGGAGAATAACTTCAAATTTTTATTTAGAAAAAAATGAGATGATATCATTACAATTAGAATGTGCTTAACAGACATCACTAAAAAAAACTATTAAACATGACGGATTCAAGTAGTGAAACGCCTTTTTACGCAGTTTTCATTATTTCGGATTGTAAATTGGAAATGAAGTGTTCTACCTTTCGGTAGGTTCATGTGCCCCCACATTCCCTATTTAATTCCCTCTCCTTCAATTCCCGGTAACTTATCCCACCCCTTAATTCGTCTAATAACTTTTGTCTTTGTCTTCCCCACTGTCTTTTCCCTAGCATTCTTCCCTCGATCGCTTTCTTCAACAATCCCTCTCCTCTCAATATTTGACCCACCCATTTCTTTTGTCTATTTTTAATTACTTCAATCATTACCCTTTCCTCCCCAACTATCTCTAGAACCTCCTCGTTTGTTTTTCTATCGACCCAACTAACTCCCTCCATTCTACGCCATACCCACATCTCAAAAGCCTCCAATCTTTTGACATCCTCTTTTCTTAACGTCCACGTTTCACACCCATACAACATTACACTCCACACCAAGGATTTTTGCTAGGAATATTGCAAAGTATACATAGCAAAAGCATATTGTAAATATTGAGTTACCTTAAGAACTATAAATATTTTTTGTCATAACAGTTACAATAACATTGTAGGGTATATTTCTCAAATGCAAAACGAGTCACTTTTTCGTTTCATTAGCCAGCACAAATTAGAATCTCGTATGTTCGAGCTCAACCGGCGTTATTTAGAAGAGTGCATAAATAAAACGATGGGACGCATCTGCTTTGCACAGTCGCTTTTGCTACCGACAATGGCTTTCAGAAATACATTGAATGATGGATTTGTCTGTCCTTTACTACACCCGTTGGGATTTCATTCTTTAATTGGCTTCCAGTACATAGCGTTCCGTTTGCTTCGCATATTTTCGTTCCGGTCGCTAAAAAAAACTAATTCCAATTCAATTCTGTTTCGCTCATTTTGCCAACTCTGAACCTCTGCGACTTCTAAATTCCTGACGTTTTACTTCCAGATTTCTTAGTTTTTTTACTCTACTTTCAATTTTAGTATAAAAATTAGTAATGTTTAAAATTGCAAGTTTTATACTACGTGCTTAATATACCATCCTCCAACTTCGCTCATAAAAAGTTTGCAGCGTAAGGAACTGCAAATCGGAATCAATAACAGTTTTCGGTTCGGCTTCAAAACCTTTTTCCGGTTCGGTTTACACTCTGGCAAAAATAACCATTTTTTTCGGTTACTGTTTTCGGTTCCGATGGTTTTCGGATACGATGCCTTCTTCCGGTCCAAATTAAGTTCCCGATTTCTAGATTATTACCTCCCTGCCTCATGCTTTGTTTCTTTTGTTTTGATTCTATTCATTTGCGTAGCGTTCTTTCCTTCGGCTCTATACACCGCTGTCTTCTCTATGACTCGTGAGGCGTGTTTAAGGCCCTGAGATTGGTAGAGTGCACTTTCACATGTGTAACGACTCCATCTTCTCGCTGCCTAGTACAAAACATACGCACTTTTCACTCGTGATCAAATGTGTCTGAAATTCGCCCTAGAGCAAGCCGAGTTAGAAACACCGTATCTAACAAACGTAAATAAGTCTCAAAAATAATTGGATCTATGTAAATTGAATATGACCAAGGTATATGAATAAGGTCTCTTACATATTCTGATTGATAAATATTGAGAATAACCAGACGACTTATTCTGCAACAATCAATTATATTAGCACCGAATCAATTAATTTTTACTTATTGTTTTATATTCGTACATTATTTAGGCATGTAATTTATCCTTGCGAAATAAATATACATAAAAATAAATAAATAAATGATGCTGCTCATTTCTCTGAAAAACAGATGTGCTTATATCATAAAAGTTTCCAGTTCGAATCCAATGCAGTACTCGGATGTTCACAATTTTCCAGTCAGATGATGTAAACTTTTTTGGCACAAAATCCGTCCCGAATTGACGACGTAATTTTAATGTTATTCAAATCACCTAAACACATCGCCATATGAAGGTTAATATCTGAATTTCTATTTCCTGAATCATAAGCAGTATATATCTGTGTGCTCCCATTATCAAGCTCCGAAGTGAAATGTCATAACTAATATACTTGTGGCAAAGTGAAGAGCTTGTTAAAAGAAGACCGCGCGCAACTACTTTCTTCTCACTTGGGAACACTTCTGTGTCTAAAATCATAATAAAATTCCGGATCTTAATCATAACACCTTCCCGATAAGATATTGAATAGAAACTTTGGAACAGGTCAGAGTGGCACTTATCTAACATTCGCATGCCATTGTCCCTCACGAATGGGTCCCGAGTTCGACGCTAGGCGGTCTTTTCCGCCTTTTTTTGTAAACTGTTTTGAGGCCGTTCTAGGTGCGATAGAGCAATCAAAATTACGGGGTTTGCAGATGAGATGGTTATCTATTATAATAACTGAAGAAATGTTACTCGCAAAATTCTCCGGTATGAAATACATGGCGGGCAATTACGACATTTACTATTAATGCTTATCCGATAACCGGGAATGATATAATATGGAATGTACATAGAAGCTATTCATATGTTTCATATACGCTGTTCGCCGTTCCTCTATCGGTTCTTGTTTCGATGCCTGAGAGACATTTCTATTCTACCATGTATTTCAATGGGGGATAGCGTAATCTTATTTTAGGACCTTCCCGATAAGATATTGAATTGAAATTTTGAAACAAATCAGAATGGCACTTATCTAATATTAATATGTTCCTGTGTCGCACAAGCGGGTACTTAGTTCGCTGCCAGGCGGGTTTTTGCGCGAAGTTTTCAAAATTGATTTGAAGCATTACTTGGTACGATAATGTATTCAACGGATAGCTTGCAGTATGCAAGCAACTTTTACTTGTATCTATTATATACGAGTAAAAGTTGCTTGCATACTGCAAGCTAATTGGTACAAATTTAACAATAAGTTCCCCTTACGGGTATCATTTTCGAAGCTTATCCAGCAAAAATCTTAAAAATTGCCGCAATGCATTTCGAACGTGAGAATTATTCATCCATCTGGCATCGAACTCACGGTCATATGTAACCTTTCTTCCACCGGTTCGATAGAAAACTACTTCAAACGCAAACGCTGTGATTTTGAATAGTCTCCTGCATAGAGAAAGGCCTCAAAACAATTTTTAAAAATTTGCGTAAATGACCGCCTGGCGTCGAACACAGGACCCATTTGTGAGAGACAATGGCATACGAATAATAGATAAGCGCCACTCTGACGTGTTTCAAAGTTATAATTCAGTATCTTATCGGGAAGGTAATAAAATAAGATTCCGTTATTCCCGTTTGAAATACATGGTAGAATCGGAATGACACTCTTGCATCGAACCAAGGACCACTGTAGAAACGGCGAATAACATGAAAGAATGTTCACAAACGCCTCTGTCACCATTCCGGGTTTTATCATTCCAGCTTATCGGGAAGGATTTTAAAAAAATCATCCAAGATTTCACCAATGCATTTCTTACGGAAGCATTTCGAACCCACCTGGCGTCGAACACACGGTCATTTGCTAACATTTCTTCCTTTGATACTATGGAAGACCATCTCATCTGCAAACACCGTAATTTTGATTACTCTATCGCATCGAGAACGGTCTCAAAACAGATTGCAAAAATTCGCGCTAATGACCGCCTAGCGTCGAACTCAGGACCCTTCTGTGAGAGAAAATAGCGAATTAACATTAGGTGAGTGCAATTATGACTTATCCCAAAGTTTCGATTCAATATCCTATCGGGAAGGTCCTAAAATAAGATTCCGCTTTCCCCATTTGAAATACATGGAGGAATCGGAATGACCCTCTTGCATCGAACCAAGGACCACTAGACGAACGATGATATTCATGGAAGAAAGTTTTCAAACGCTGCTGTCACCATTCAGGGTTTTATCTTTCCAGCTTATCGGGAAGGCATGGAAAAAAATTTTCAAAAATTGCAGCAATGCATTTCTTACGGAAGCATTTCGAACCCACCTGGCATCGAACTCACGGTCATTTGGTAACCTTTCTACCTTTGGTACTATGGAAGACTACCTCAACTACAACCTCCGAGATTTTGGTTACTCTATCTTAACGATAAGTGCCTCAAAATAATTTTCAAAAATCCGCGCAATGCATTCTTATGGGAAAATTGCGATTTTTGGGAATTTCTGGCATCGAACTCATGATAGCTAGCGTCGATGTCTGCATTATTCTGGCATCTAGAGTGTAGGGCCAGTACGTCGAAAAAATCTGACGTCGACGGCGCTTGTGGAACATGGTCAGAATTCGTATCCCCTATAAATATATATATATATAGGTATATATATCCGGAGAGTTAGCTATATCTATTATATATAGCTAACTCTCCGTATAATAGATAGCTAACTCTCCGGATATACCTATATATTTATAGGGGATACGAATTCTGACCATGTTCCACAAGCGCCATCGACGTCAGATTTTTTCGACGTACTGGCCCTACACTCTAGACGCCATAATAATTCAGACATCGACGCTAGCTATCATGAGTTCGATGCCAGCAATTCCCAAAAATCGCAATTTTCCCATAAGAATGCATTGCGCGGACGATTTTTTTAAATGCCTTCCCGATAAGCTGGAAAGATAAAACCCGGAATGATGACAGAGGCGTGGGACCTTCCCGATAAGATATTGAATCGAAACTTTGGAACAAGTAAGGATGGCACTTATCTAATATTATTTTGCTGTCTTCTCTCACGATCGGGTTCTTAGTTTGTCGCCAGGCGGTCTTTGGCGCGAAGTTTTAAATTTGAACTGAGGCAGTACTTGGTATGATACTGTATTCAACGGATAGCTTGCAGCATGCAAGCAACTTTTACTCGTACCTATATATATATATAACAGAGGACTTTGAAAAAATTCATCCACGCGGTTCAGCGAATTCGTATCCCCTATAAAAATATATATATATATATATATATATTTTTATAGGGGATACGAATTCGCTGAACCGCGTGGATGAATTTTTTCAAAGTCCTCTGTTACCATTCCGGGTGTTATCTTTCCAGCTTATCAGTATGGCATTAAAAAATTTTTCAAAATTTTCAGCAATTCATTTCTTACCGTAGAATTTTGAGCCCACCTGGCGTCGAACACTCGGTCATTTGGTATCATTTTTTCCTTTGGTACTATGAAAGACCAACTCATCTGTAAACACCGTGATTTTCACTGCTCTAAAGATCCGAAAAAGGACTCAAAACTATTTTCGAATATACGCTTTTAAGACCGCCAGTCGTCGACCTCAGGACCCTCTCCAGAGAGGAAGTAGCAAATTAATATTTGATAAGTGCCATTCTGATGTTCCAAACAAGTTTCTATTCAATATGTAATCGGGAAGGTGTTATGATTAAGACCCAGCATATTGTTATGATTTTAGACACAGAAGTACCTAAGTGAGAAGAAAACGGTTGCACGCGTTCTTCTGTCATTACCGCTCAACGCCTGAGCGATCCGTCTTCCTATGGATATCAATGAAGTGTTTTTTGATAGTGCATTTTATTTTACACGTTTTATCTACTGAATTAGAGCTGATGATATTTATTCGTAAACACCACTTCATTGTTTCCGCCTCTTTTTGTACTATGCATGTGAAATTGAGTAACTTATTGATACTAATTATGTGTATTCATAAAATTAATGTACGCTGTGCAGCTATTCGGAAAAGTTTTCAATCATAACATTATCTTCCCTATAGATCGCCTCCCCGGAAAAATCAGTTTACGGCGACCCTACAAAGTCGTTATTTTATTTTTAAGCGTATTGAAGTTTACTTTTATCTATATTGGGCTTCCGTGATTCGGAATTTCATGAAACAAAGGATGAGGAAGCGCAATTATAATGAGAAGAAATCGGCTATATTGCTTGCGCGGGAAGCTTCCTATTAGTAGATGTAAGCCATATTTCCAATCTTTTGTCGTGGTCTACTTGAGTTCTTCATTTCAGTACTTATGCTTAATGCTGCAATATTAGACAAATTTAAGAGTTGGGATAGCTGATCGGTGTGCATGACACAATGTATCTCATCTATCGTGCTCCTTTTGGAGTGCTTCAGGGAAAAATAACTCTACTTCCCTAACATTGTGTATGTGTGCGCGTAAAATAACATTTCATATAATATATTATATTATTCAAATATGATATTGTTTTCTATGGAATTATACAAATAATTTATCCAGCAAAAATCACCAAAGGAAAGCTACTTATTATCAGATAGTTCTTATTTTACTAAATTTTTATGAGATAATGATAACTTAATAATTTACTACATATACCACTGATGGTGAATGTGTTTGGAAACTAACTTCACTGTAAAAGAAGAAAATATTATTGAAGACGTAAATACCGTTGAATGTATAGTAGGAGTTGACCGAAGAGATTTCCACCAACTAGCGCGGTGTAGAAGATTGCACTTTTATTCCTTTACCGAAAATTAGCAATTTCAAACGAATCGTATGAGATACAGCATTTCGATATCCATTGCAATGTATCGCGCTTTGGGAGCGTTTTTTCTCTTTCATTTATCATCAAAATAAAACTATTTCGCGCTTCAAATATATTTGCTTTGGATTTTAGCAAGGAATGAGAAAAACTGCCATCAAGGAAGTGAAAATACACGTTGAATTATCGGTATTAAAAGCCAAGGATCGTTGGAAGCGTATTTGAAGAACCAAACTGTGTCGTATAGAACTTTTTCTGTCACTCCGTTACGCAAATTTATAATTATGAAAAAAGATTAAGAAAGGAGATTTAAAAAACATTACTCTGACAGCGATCTGGTCCCACAATACGGAATGCGGTTTCTCAGGAGATTGTTTAGTCCATTCTTCATCCTTTCTCTAGACCCAATCCTTTCTTTTATTGACCCCGTTACCTTACATTTCAGAAATTTCAAGAGATCTCTGTATGCACTTCTTCTTTAGAAAAATATGATCTCTTAAGTTAAGCATTTCACCACAGGATTTCATAATAACTTTCCAAAAATTTCAAATTGAATATGTACGAGATTAAGGAAATTATGTATCATGGCAAATGGAAATTTATTAGAAAAAAAGGGCGAAAATTTGTTTGCTTCTCTGTAATCAACAATAACGCAATTTCTTAAACATATATAATATCGTGACTTATTTGTGTATTGTTTGAACTTAAATAGGATGAGGTATTTGAGAAAAATAGAGTTTAAATTCTCTTTTTTTTAAATCATCCATTATTGATTTCTTTTAAAGCAAGCGATTGCTATTTATACTGCTCTTTATTTTTTGTCAATATTTGAAATTTTATTTCTATGCTCATCTTGCGAGCAGTTCTCAAGTCATCAACTTACCTTGAACAAATCGGTGGAATATAAGAATAATTATTTTCTTTTTCTTCGAACAGGTTCACAAACACATGACATTTGATGAACTCCGGAGTATTTTTCACGTGGATCACCATGACAAAGGTCAGTAAAAGAATAAATCATGCTAAAGTGCTCTTTTCGTATAAAAGAAGCCCGATGCTAAAGATATGCCTTCTTTGGCAGAAGATGAGGTATTAATGTAACGAATGTAGTTCAGTTTTTGAAATTTCTGTTCGCGACGCATGGAGAAGAAAACAATTTTTGCTATAATAGCTTCTGAGATGGAAGAAAGTCCAGAGACGGTGATCAAGCAAGGTATGAAATTTTTCTTACAAAAAGTTTCTTTGATCTTTAAGGTAATGAATTTATAAATGCGGATTTCTAAAAGAGAATTCAACGACTGCGAAGGTACGTATCAGAAGTACTCGGGCACCCCTGATGAGCCAATTAGGCTCAGGGGGACTGTATTGAGACTTGTATTAATTACTGTAATGTTTATACTGTCAACAATCGATAAACATTGATATGGTTTAAACAAAAAATATATAATTTTATATTGTCTATGAGAAAGAGCGCCAAAGCTGGGAAACTTGTGAGGAAAGCATTCAAACTGCTTTTCCATTGAAACTTAACTTCTTACGATCCCTCCGCTACTTCTCCTTCCGACATTGCATGCACTTCCATGTCGCGAATAAATCCCCGATGTTAATAGCCTAACATTTATGCCCGGGAAACTCCTTTTCATCATTAACCTCTTTCCGAAAAGGTAATTTCCTTACATTGATAATGGCAAAGAATTCATTTATAAAAATTTGATACGATTAATATTTAACATTACTACCTTTACTTATAAAAATTACTTCTCATACGAGTAGAGGAAGCAAACCCCTTTAAAAGATGGTCAGATTAACCGAGTGGTAAATGTATGGAAAAAAGCATTTGGTTTAGAGGGGTCATAGAGAATATAAGGAAAAAATCTCATACCTTGTTTAATATATGTATGTGTCAGCATAAAGTAAGTATTTCTTCCTCTATATCGTAATCTACGGTGTCAGACCCGTATATTACCAATTTCCAGGCTACACCAATGGCATCTGATACCCGTGATATTTACCTACTTTCAAAAGGAAAGCATAGGTAAAATAGGATTTGTGATCTTAGTGACGAAGACTGGTGGATATTTTCTCAAAAATACAGTAATAGATTCCTATGAAATAAGTTTTTGGGAGTTAATTTATGATATTTACGATCACATATAGAGTAATTGCTTAGTGCGAAATTCTCGCACTAAACTCATTAAAAAGGGTTTTTTTTAGATATGCTTTATTAAAGTTAATCTGGGACGGCTGTACTTCGTGAAACACCATTTTGAACACGTAAAGATAGCTAGTCTTTGCAATTGTGAAACATACAAAGTCTAGCTAACTTTATTTGTTTATATGCTTTATTGTTTGTGCATTTGTTTGTAGCGATTTGGGTGTTTGTTGAAATGTTTTTGGGCTGGGAAATAGAGAATCAGTGTCCGTTTATATACCTCGTTTGTATCAATAGCTACAGATCCAATTACGAAACTTTATGGAGAAATTCAAATTTTTACCAAAAATCGATTTTTGACCAAACGGTGCATTTTTATTTATTGGTCTATTTTTACCAGAAATCGGGACAAATTTCTGTTTAAATGGTGTGTCATTTATTTTTTGATGGAATGTGAAGGCCTGGTATTCAGAAATGGATGTTTAGAAATAATATCGTATATAAGGACGGAGTAATTTAAATTGATTAAGTATCCTGAAATTTTCACGTCCTACTGAATCTTTGTTTCTACTCCTACATAACTGGAGAGAAGTCAATACGAAATGAGCCTCTATTCATTCTCTGTTATTCAGACCTTTGGTCGTTTGAATAATTTAAACACTGTAGATCGTTACGTTAACTTAATAGACACGATGAGTGAAAACAAACAACAGCTAACATTACGCTATACGGATTTAAAATTGCGATAAAATTTGATAACCTGTATTATAAAATGTCGTGTATTTGCATGTTTTCGTAATCTTTCAGATGAATGAACTAATAGGAGTAATGAGCGGAAGAATACAAAGGTGCATATATCAAATTGTAATATGTACTGCAAGCGGCGTAAGGTTACATCATATTTTAGATTTAAAACTTTCTACATTGTTGAAATATTTCTTTAAAAACTCTTAGTGAGCAGTGTGAAAAGCATATAATTAAATAATGAAAAGGTTTGAGACTTAATATGGGGGCAGAATCTTAAAGGGATGAATTTGCAGGAAGTAAAGCTGATTCCTTCAGATTTTGCAGAGTGTTCAGAGTCGAGGCAAATAATTGCTTAAATAAGGTCAAACAGTAAAGGTAAAGTAAAAACAATCAGACAGATTACTATAGCATCAAGAGCTGAATTTTAAACGCAAGTCGAGTAAGGTGTTAAGTTAATTAGTCAGTCTTTCGATACAGGTATGAGCTACAAAAGCTAATTTGCGGAGCTGCATAATATTTCCGAGGATGATATTGTTTCATTGAGTATTTTATAACCAAATAAAGAGAGATATAGGAAAGAAGAGATATCAGGATTTAGTAAAGTTAGCTTTAGATAGAGAGGAATGGAGGGCTGCAGTCAACCAATCTACGGATTGAATGACCTATGATGATGATGATGAGTATTTTATAAATATTTACTATGTCCAGTTGATAGGAAGCAATCTTTGACGCTTAATTGGTTTTTCGCATGAGCGTAATGCTCACAGAAATTGTTTGTGCTAATGGGGACAGCGAAAGGTGACTTGAGCGGTTGTGCAATAGGGTGGTCACGCTGCGGAGATATTTTGGTGATGCCTTTGATAGAGATTTTGACGCGCTTTTCGGAGCCGTCCTATTCATCTTACTTAAACTTGGATAGCTATCAAGATGTCTCCTATTAAGTTTAATTAAAAATGCATCACGGATTTCAGTGGGGAAGTAAATATTTCTCCTTTCTTATCCTTCAGTTGTCAGCTTTAAAAATCCTTGAAAATCATTCTTATACATGGATACTCTTTATTCGCGAGGTTGTCTTTGATCTCTTACATTTTAGTGAGTAGTTCTTGAATTGCTTGAATTATACTATTTAACGCCAAATGTTGCTTTTCTATAAAGTATGTAGTAATTTTCATTTACATATTATTGAAAAATACAACCAGTTATTAGTCTGTAGCAGTAAATTACATCGTTAATTAATATTTTTAACTTTATCATTTGCTATATTAGTGCACCAATATATTATACAATACCAATGCACAAAATTATACAGAAACTTAGGAATGTAAAGGACAACTAAAGTCTTATAATGTCCGTGTGTGCGAATCATTGGCGCTTTGAAATACTTATGCTCCGATACTTCTCAAAATTTCCACATCGTTAATCGATAGCCTCCGCAAATTATTTTCTCTTCGAATTGGTGCCCTATTTGACCATCCTACCATATCTCAGACCTTTCGTATCTATCAAACTGTTTAGCCCCCTAAAAAGGATAATTTTCTTTGTTCGGAGATTTATTTTCTCGAACGCATTTATCAAGCCTTCATTCCCGCGAAATCAATACAGTAAATACACGGATTTACTTTGAAGAGCACTCTCATTCAAGCCAAATAGAAGGAAGGTAACTCAAAGAGGCGTTCATCTGTGATATACAGTTGGCATACTTCTTTCTCTGCCTTAATTTGATTATGAAGTCCAATCCCAGCATAACTAATTTATGTATATCACTGAAGCACATTTCCGGAGATGATATTTACTGATTTAATTTTAGTTTGTTTTAATCATTCTATGTTTTCGTCTTTGCGTAATACATTAAAAATTAACACCGATTACAAGAGATGGTAATGGTGAAGGATTCATGATTTTACGTAATTTCTAAGCAGGTCCTACGTCCATTTACCTACGCGGAGAAGTATTCGCGCAAAATGTATGAAAGATGTTGGTCTTCATCAAATACAAACTTTAATATTATTTATTATTATTGCTATTTCAACATTTCCGCATTCCCTCAAATCATTCGGACATCAAGTTAAGAAATTCAATCAAATACTTTCCTAAAGAAAAATTTAATCTTTTCGAAATCTTACATCACCATTAAACCATTTCGAAGCTTTCCACTTTAAAAAGCCTCATTCGTTCCCCCTTTTCATATTTTTGATCGCTTACTTAATTAAATTACTCTATCCGTTTATAAAATGTATAGCTGAAACCTGATTTCGATAGGGAAAAATATGGAGGATTAATGGAAGCTTGAAAAAAATAAAAGTTACTCAATTTACGCTTTATTTTGGAATGGGAATCAATACCATTGAATGCAATTTTTCCTTCTAGTCGTTAGTATTTACGTAAGGCATAAAAGACGGAGTATTGTAAAGAGTTCACTTTTCTAAATAAAGGTCTAATATGAAAGTAAATTATATAGAGTTGTCTCAGCTGCCAAAAAATGTGTCTCAAATTGCTCTTTTCGAAATCACTACGTCAATTGCTTTTCACGGATCGATTCCAACTGTCATATTGCATAAATTAGAAGGCGTAAAATTGAGGAAATAAAGGGAGGTCGTATCAATACGCTACCGCTATTTCTTCTTTTTTAAAAGAGTGATCTGTGTTATTATTAACTTTCACCATGTTCAAAATAGATGTCTCGAAGACGAATAGCTGTTTCTTCGCTCAGAATCAATGCAAAATGTTTGTAGAAACATTTTTTATGATCTTTTAATAAGACGAATATTAACCTTGATACACCTTAAAATCCATGAGCAAAATGTCCATATTCATGGATTTGATATTCAGTGCAAGAAAAATAGTGCACTTAAAGCTGATTCATAGATATTTCTGGAACGGTCACTGCTTTCCATTAACGAGTAATATTTTCTTTCAGCCAAGAATAGCTACTTAATCCCAGCAACTTGAAACTCGCTTATCCATTGACGCTGGACAAGGGATGCTAAATTCTTCCATAAGAAATGCATTGCTGAAATCTTTGACTATTTTTTTAAATGCCTTCCCGATAAGCTGGAAAGATAAAACCCGGAATGGTGACAGAGGCGTGGGACCTTCCCGATAAGATATTGAATCGAAACTTTGGAACAAGTAAGGATGGCACTTATCTAATATTATTTTGCTATCTTCTCTCACGAACGGGTCCTGAGTTCGACGCTGGGCGGTCTTTTGCGCGAATTTTTGCAATCTGTTTTGAGGCCGTTCTCGATGAGATAGAGCAATCAAAATCACGTTGTTTGCAGATGAGATGGTCTTCCGTAGTACTTTAGGAAGAAATGTTACCAATGGCCGTATGTTCGACGCCAGGTGGGTCCGAAATGATTCCGTAAGAAATGCATTGGTGAAATTTTGGACGATTTTTTTAAATGCCTTCCCGATAAGCTGGAAAGATAAAACCCGGAATGGTGACAGAGGCGTTTGAGAAGATTCTTTCATGACGTCCACTGCTTCTCTAGTGATCCTTGGTTCGATGCTGGAGCGTCATTCCGATTCTACCATGCATTTCAAGCGGGAAGAACGGAATCTCATTTTAGGACCTTCCCGATAAGATACTGAATTGGAACTTTGAAACACGTGGGAGTGGCACTTATCTAACATTTCCATGCCATTGTCTTTCACGAATGGGTCCTGTGTTCGACGCCAGGCGGTCATTTAAACTAATTTCTTAAAAATTGTTTTGAGGCGTTTCTCTTTGCAGGAGACTATTCAAAATCACAGCGTTTGCGTTTGAAGTACTTTTCTATAGAACCAGTGGAAGAAAGGTTACATTTGACCGTTAGTTCGATGCCAGATGGATGAAAATTTCTCACGTAAGAAATGCATTAAGGCAATTTTTAAGAAGTTTGCTCGATAAGCTTCGAAGATGATACCCGTAATGGGAACTTAATGTAAATTTTTACCAATTAGCTTGCAGTATGCAAGCAACTTTTACTCGTATATATATATATATATATATATATATATATATATATATATATATATATATATATATATATCCCCTCCTCACACTGCCACGGTTCATTGTCTCAACGGGGCGGAGGCGATGTATAGCACAGGTTCAAGAAGGCTTCAACAATATCTCCGGCCAAATTGTGAAAGTGGCATTCACCAACCGGCAGTAGGACAGCCTGGTGAATTATTTTCCTTCATCCCCTAAATGCAAATACAATTTTCATGATGAGCTTCTGTAATGGAAATTTATCCGGACGTAAAAGCACCACCCATTCGGATGTCCGGGAGGTGGTGGCATTACAGAGGTCCATGATGAGGAAAAGAGCTAATACCCTCCACTTCGCGACTTACAATTGCCGCAGCTGGAAGAGTGAGGACAGACTACTGGAACTACTGAATGAAGCAGAGAAGATAAATTGGGACGTCATCGGTCTCGGCGAAGTTAGCCGAAAATCAGAAGACTTGATTACACGCAAGGAAGGTAATTTATTTTATTACAGGGGTACTAAGGATGGAAGACTAGGAGGTGTCGGGTTCCTGATCAACAAGAGATGGAAAAACAATGTACAGAAGATAGAAAGTATATCTGAGAGAATTTGCAAGCTCATACTCAAGATAAATGAGCGTTACTCTGTCCAGATCATACAAGTCTACTCACCAACAGCAGCAAGCAGCGAAGAAGAAATTGAAAAATTTTACCAAACTCTGGGCACTGATCATGATAAGGAAGCCCACTATTATAAAATAATTATGGGCGATTTTAACGCTCGTGTAGGTCAACAGGAAGCCGATGACACCGTCGCAGGACAATACGGACTGGGCCAGAGAAACGAACGTGGTCACCGCCTGGTAGCTAATTCCTTAATTCCACGTCCGTTATGTAAAATATAGGTGTCTAATTCCTCTCTTAAACTGTCTTCACGTATATTTTAAGGATAATTAGCCAGAATTTAACATGAAAGAGACCAATCGTTAGACTTCGTATCACCAAAAGGACAGCGAAACTTCATTCGGGGATACCACGGCGGTGAGTCGGAACGCGCCGCGCTTACGAAAAATCGACTTAACTCCCAAAAGAGCACCTGAATTGAAACAGTTTCTTCGGATTCCACATCTAGATACTTCTGACTATGACGTGGTATAAGAGACTCGATGCATTAAGGCCGTTTTCCTATTTATATTCCTTACTTTATCTCGAAAATTTTCCGAAAAAGGTGTCCGCCATTTTGTTGCTTTAAATGAGCAAAAACTCATTTTTGTAAGCGGTGATAGCAACCAGTCAAAAGATAAGAATTGTTGTAGATCAATGCATCGTTGTTTCTTCCAAAAGTATCTATTTAAACCCTCCATAAAAATGCAAACTTGAACGTTTATCCGAAAAATTCGCGCCTGCCTATTTCTGTGAAAATGTTTCAAGTTTGACGCCATGTATCTTTTTAACGCGTAAAGATATCAAACAGCGACAAACGGGAACATAAAATTCAATCTTTTCTTAATATATATGCGAAGTTTCAAAACCCACACTCAAAAAAACCATTTTTGGCCTCTTGGCCAGCTCTTTTCGATTCTAGCCCACTGTGCGACGTAAGGAACTGAAGAATTCAGATACACAAAAGGATAACATCGAATACGTCGAGCTAAGTAAGGCTATCAGAAGGGCAATTAAGGAAGACGTGAGAAAATTCAATGAGAGAATTGTGCAAGAGGCTATAGAAAACAGCAAAAGTATGAAGAAGACCAGACAACGCCTAGCAATTGGAAGAAAACAGATTTTAGCCATAGAGAAGGAAGATGGTACAAGAACTTGCAACAGACAAGCAATACTAAGGACGGTAGCAGAATACTTTGGCAACCTATACAAGAAAGGAAGAAAGTGCTGAAGAGGAAAACCAAGAAGAAAGCCAAAACCAACGAGATCCCCTCTCTATTCTCCCAGAAGAAGTAATTACAGCAATAAAGCAGACGAAGAACGGAAAAGCAGGAGGCATAGATAGAGTGTTAGCAGAATATTTAAAACTTGGTGGAACAGAAGCTGCTTACGTTTTAGCGCAGTTATTCACAACTTGCCTGAAACAAGGAAGAATCCCCCAGGACTGGAATCATGCAAGAATAGTCCTTTTGCACAAGAAAGGAAGCAAGGAGGAGCTGAAGAATTACCGTCCCATCAGTCTCCTTCCTGTTGTTTACAAAACATTCATGAGGATAATAGCTGAACATATAAAGATTACTGCATCATCTGCCCAGCCAAGAGAGCAAGCAGGATTCCGGAAGGGCTTCAGTACTATGGTCAACTTCCACACACTACAAGAAATAATCAGCAGGACGAATGAATATGAGATGCCATTAGTACTATGCTTTGTGGACTATGTTCAGGCCTTCGACTTGGTAAGTACCTCCTCTACACTAGAAGCTCTGAAAAAACAAGGAGTAGATGCAGAGTACATCCGTCTCCTACGCAGCATTTATTAAAATGCCACAGCCTCAGTAATGCTATACAAAGTTACTGAAGAATTCAAGATTGTGAAGGGAGTTAGACAAGGAGATTGCCTTTCCCCAATCCTTTTCACAGCTGTTCTGGAGGAAGTTTTTAAAACCTTGGACTGGGATCAGAAAGGTCTACGGATTAATGGGGAACACATCAGTTATCTGCGCTTTGCAGATGATATAGTACTCTACGCAACCAACGGAGAAGATCTAGCTTCAAGACTTCATGAACTGAACACAGCAGGACAGAAGATAGGACTCAGGATAAATTTAACAAAAACAAAGGTAATGTATAACTCTTTTGCAGCACAAGAAACAATCAAATTTGAAGGGACGCCTCTGGATGTCTGCTCAGAATACACATACCTAGGACAACTAATAACCACAGGAAAGAACAACAGGATTAACGAAGTAAACAGAAGAATTAAACTCTGATGGAGTGCCTTCGGAAGAAATGAACATATTCTAAAGTCACAAATGCCTATGGTCTTGAAGAGAAAGGTCTTCAACCAATGCATTCTACCAGTGTTGGTATATGGAAGTGAAACCTGGGTGTTAAACGCAGCAAAAACCCAGCGACTTCAGACAACGCAAAGAAGTATGGAAAGGTGTATGCTTGGGATCACAAGAAGAGACAGGAAACGCAACACCTGGGTGAGGATGAAGACCGGAGTGACAGACATCATAGATAAAGTAAGGTCACAGAAATGGATGTGGGCAGGCCATGTGGCGAGAAGAAACGACAACCGTTGGACAAGAGCGGTTCTGAACTGGAAACCAAGAGATGTGAAGAGACCAAGAAGAAGAACGAAGGACCGATGGAACAGAAAGATCATTAAGTACTTAGGTGTGACATAGCAAAGAGAAGCTCAGAATAGAGAGAATTGGAAAGCGCTTGGGGAGGCCTACATCCGACATCGGATTGAAAATGGCTGATGATGATGATGATGATATATATATATATATATATATATATATATATATATATATATATATATATATATATATATATATATATATACACACATACATACATACATACTATATATATACACGATATTTATACTCGTATATACATCTTAAGACATATCTTCACTATAACTTATTGTTGTTTAATACTATAATATAATCGTTGCATTTATGATTCATTGCAGCTGATTCAAACTGGACATAAAATTCGATATTTTTCAAATAACCCTTCAACTGTGTTTTTTAATAAAACGTTTCTGCATATAGTACATCCTTTACTTCCTAATGGAGATCTCGATTTGAAGGTAAACTGAATTCGATCCTGCGTCTATACATTCCCCGATTATCAGTCTTGTTTTTCGGTTCGTCATACATAAATAAATTGTTGAATGTCTTTTATGAATTTTTATGATGAAATTTTGCAATTGAGCTCACTCAGCATTGGACCCCCCGTGATCATGGCAGCTCAGCTTCCGAAGTGCGCATTGGGATTTCTGAATAACTGGTGACCACCCGGGCGATTATCTTTTTCCGAGGAATTGCCCTCGACGGTTGCCGCTGTCGGCGCTCGGAGAACCTTTGTCCTTCTTTGAGATTACTTCTTTAATCGTACAATGTACTATCGAATTTACTTATCACAGAGTCTAACTGGCATAAAAATAGCTCATCACTTTAATACAATACAATGGAAATACATTTAAAAATATAAAAGACGTTGATTGGAGATTTTTAGCAAAATTGAGGAACTTTCTATAAGAATTGGAAATAAAAAGATCAATGTTGTAATATTTACCAAAATTCAGGTTCGATTCACTTGCATAAAGTAGTTTTAAGCGACACAAAAGGATATGAAAAACGAAGGTTATCAGTAATATCAATATCAACATAACTCGAGGTGTTCTGGCCGAACTTGTGGAGCAGTAAAATTGTAGAATTATCTAAGAATTGTGTTCAGTTGGTTCTAAAGGTTGAATGATTTTAATATGTGGGGTTCTAAAGGTTGAATGATCGGATTAGATTGATAATTTTATTCAATATGACAAAAAATCGAACCTAAGAGATTAAAATAAAGCAAGCAATAATCAGTTTCAAGGAAGCAACAAGAGTGTCAAACTAAAAAGATATGGAAGTTAATTTTTAATTTTAATGGATCAAAATTAACTTTTATTAACCCATTTAATGAAAAGGGCCCATATCGGAAGAGGAAAAAGAACCTTTCGACTTGTTAGAATTCTCTGCTATTTTAACTAACATCGTTCTGAAATGGTCGTTTATGCTATCGTTTAAATCATCTAGAAATCTATTAGTAAGTTTTCATCCTGATATGAACACCAGTCCTGTGCAGTCCATTTCTTATGGATAATAAGATCACTGAGTTCGGTCGAAAAGTCGCCATATATGTCAGGTGTTTCAGTACTCAACTTGTGGGAAGAGTAGTGTGCACCCAGATGACTTGGAAGCATATAGCAATGCAGGTTTGGAAATGCTTTCTTGACGCGGTGGTGCACACAGAAGTATCAGATGGTAGAAGTCAGGCGTTCTTGCAGGGAATCTCGCACAAGGATGCAGAATTAGTAGGATGGCGAATTACACGAACGCAGTATTAGCCGGTATCCATTTGGCATACTGCAGATTGTAGTGGACTAGCGCGGTACAATTTCCTTTGAGGTGTACTCCCAAAAGGGTGATCATGCACTTTGAATTGCTTTTTCCCGACGGATATATATCATCAGCCATCAGGGTTTCGATTGGAACCCTTACATCATCTCCATATACTATCATCCGACATCATTTTCAATCCGATGTCGGATGTAGGCCTTCCCAAGTGCTTTCCAATTCTCTCTATTCTGAGCTTCTCTTTGCCATGTCACCCCTAAGTACTTAATGATCTTTCTGTTCCATCGGTCCTTTGTTCTTCTTCTTGGTCTCTTCACATCTCTTGGTTTCCAGTTCAGAACCGCTCTTGT
Source organism: Pachydiplax longipennis (assembly GCA_036926295.1). Classification (NCBI taxonomy): domain Eukaryota; kingdom Metazoa; phylum Arthropoda; class Insecta; order Odonata; family Libellulidae; genus Pachydiplax; species Pachydiplax longipennis. The sequence goes on along the minus strand of JAVFKF010000012.1, from coordinate 823,208 downwards.
CCAACGGTTGTCGTTTCTTCTCGCCACATGGCCTGCCCACATCCATTTCAATAATCTTACTCTATCTCTGATGTCTGTCACTCCTGTCTTCATCCTCACCCAGGTGTTGCGTTTCCTGTCTCCTCTTGTGATCCCAAGCTTACATCTTTCCATACTTCTTTCCGTTGCCTGAAGTTGATGGGTTATTGCTACATTTAACACGCAGATTTATGGAAGTGGTTTCACTTTCTTGGCCAACTCCAATTAAGCGTATCTTTCACAGTTTGTCCATGTTTAACTCTGTTTTTCATTCCGCAGTGCCGGAGTACCAACTTGTAAGCGTGAAATCGAGAAGGGTAAGACGCACTGCGGAAGAGGGCCATTCCGTGCGGCTGGAAGCCTTCGGAAGGCCCTTCCACCTCAGCCTAAGGCCCAACGGCGCCCTTTTCTCCGGAGGGGCCCTCAGGATGTGGACCGCACGTGCCAACGGAAGCAGTTTGGGTGGCGTAGAATATGAGGAAGTGCCTCAGGTACTTAATTTACTCTCTACTGCTCCCTCTGATTCGAGAATGAGATGTTGGATAAAAAGACGGCGCAAATTAAAATGTTTCTAAAGCACTAATAGAGGGAAAATTTAATGCCCAACTATTTGATCTATAAAGCTAATGGCACTATAATGCATTATTCTTCGTGTGTATTAATTACTCTCTGTTATAATTTTAAAACTAGATAATATTTCCATGCTTCTATAAGTAATGTGGCATTATCCTCAAATCGTGGGTCAAAGGTTGAAATATTTTTTGAGGTCAGTTTAATCGGAAAATTGTATTTTCAATCATATTTGAATGAAGTATATCAAATATCTTTCATAGAAGCTTCAATCAAAGCGGCGAAGAAGAGAAACATAGCGACATAGCTGGGACTAAGGTTTTCCATTCTCTTGTTTCACTTCTCAACTTTCAGATATTTGTGTCACCAATAAATGTGAGGGAATCGCCTCTTGCTTTCATTTGGTTTATTATCTTCCCATAGTCACATTCTCAAATGCACATTTTAAAGGCTACTTAAAGGATTGATTGAATCCAGCTTCAAGTGTATCGGAACTTAAGATGCCACATCCAAAATATTGGGTCGAGTTTGTCAAAAATACTTAAGTCTTGCCGATTCGTCTTATCGTTCATTCCTGCCATTTTCTTCAATTCCATCAAAAAAGCTCTCGAACTCGAATTTAATTCCTTAGAAATGGGGTTGGGATGGAGGACGAAAACATATGAAAAAGAAAGTATGTTATTACACGGTGAAAATTTTATGTAATCCGTAGCAGAGAAAACCATACATCAAATAAAATTGTAAAGACATGGTATCCAAAATGGATGGTTTAATATAAATTTGATTTTTGGTTTATTAATACATGAAGCATTATCCATATAAATCAATTAACAGACTATATAAGATATGCATATCATATTTTAAAAATTCAAACGTTGGCTTAATATAGAACTAGTTTTATGGAGTCCTCCCGAGCATTGAAATCACTTTGGAGTGTGAAAGCATTTACAAGAATATTTTCTCATCTAATGTGAAAGCGTTAGCCGTTGAACCTGCAGAATCCGTTTAAAGTCGGGGATGTTTAGAGAGCTGGTGATTTTCCTAACCTCGAATGCATTTTCTAAATGTGACCATTCCTCGTCTTTGACCTTTTCAAGAAGAATTTTTCCGAAAATAGCAGTTTACTAACGCCAATTTTCAATTTTTTCCTGGTTTTTATCGAGAAATTTTTCCTATGAGTAATCATCATCTTCATCTTTACTGGTAAAATTATTAATACAAAGATTTCGATTGGGCCCACTGATAAGATAGCACCATTTTAAATAATAAATTAATAACAGTTTAAACACTTCTCAATTATGTTAACATTTTGTTCCCGATGAATATTTAAAAACATCTATCATAGGATAACCAAGTATTTTCGTATCATTAGTCACAAATCATAATTTTTAAAATTTTGGTAGGCCGCATAAAATATTTTTAATATGTAAAATATATTTTCAGCAAGCCTTTTTGCTTGATCCAAAAATAAAAATATTAACATTGCAAATATGTTTGCTTATTTATAAAATATTTACGAAAAGAATTACTATAATGTACTCTTATTATAATATCACGTACTTGAATCACACGTTGGTTGAAAATGTAGCGAAATATAAGTATTATTTCAAATAATAATAACGACGATCATGTTTACAAGTACATGGGTATATTTTAAGACGGCATTTAACTAAATCCGACGATTGTGTCAATTAAATGTATTTTCACAACTTCAGCCTTCACTTCGTGGAACCTGGCTGCATCATTAATCGCGAACGAACTACTTTGGTTCCTACAAGTTTTTTTAACTAATTGACTACCGTTATCGATGCAAAAGTGAATTCAACGGATCTAATAATAACCAAGAATAGTAGCTGAAATAGTAATTTCTAGGATTTTAAACCTTTCCATTTTAAACACGTTTGTGGTCGTACCTTTTTGGAAACGATAGAAATCCTCCAACATTTACTTTGTAACCGCAGAAATTTATTCGCCGAATAATTCTTCAGTTCGTCCCAACGCATCCCTTTCAATATTCTTCCGCTCCATTTCATGTGCATACGTTTGTCATTGCTTTGTTTTATCACTCCAGATTATGACGCTCTTACGTAGAAACCGGTAGTCTGTTAGTCAATAAAATTTCTTTTGCGGTGAATGCGAAACCAAGAACACGTACACTTTTCTGAGGTTTTATTTTCCCAAAATATATAAAAATTGATCATTTTATCGTTCTTTTCTAGACCGATATTGTCTATAACAATTTATTTCCTTATCACGAGAACTTATTTTGGCAGAAATTAGAAGAACGAGCCATTTATTGTATGCTGAAATTGAAGGCCATTCTCTGGTGAACGTAACGGCCATTTTCTCGCGGAAGTTCACGTGGAAAGATTGGAAACATTTCATGTAAAATTCAGACGAATATCGGAAGGCTGAAATTTCAATAATTCATTGAGAATGTCCCTTAACATGGCCGAAATGTTTCCAGAAAAAAATCCGTTAGGTAGAAAGTTATCGCACGCAGTCGGCTATTTGTCATTTCAGCGACTGCCTGCGAATCACGACACATATGATTTGGTGGGTCAGAGAGTGTTAGATTCCTTCGAATCTTTCTGAAATCCTCTCTTCCGGGATTTATGAACTCTCGTTTTAAACGTTACCCAAAGAGGGTAACCATTTTACAAACATATGACCCATCATATAAACATTCCAACCCATGTCTAGTGTGTATGGTGGGTGTGATAAAAGTATATCGTTTACTGTGAATAATCTTCAATCCAAGATTTTGGATTTTAAATTTTTTTAATTTTGCAGCAAATTATTTATAATATTGATTCACATTCAGAAATTAACGAGGGTAAGTCAATAAGTAAGTTGCAAAACTGGATGGAGGCGATATCATTCAAAGTAAATTTCTGAAATTCATCTTACTTTCATCCCATCTATTTTCAAGTCCTTGATAGCCGGCAGAATTCTTTAGTTTGCTGTCACAGCCAACGACTGGCCAAAAGACTTCTTTGCTGCCTTCTCCTTTACAGAAAATTTGTTGCAATTTTTCCATCCATAATAATTTGGGAGATATTTGTTTTATGATGCTGAGATAGGCAGCAAGTGAACAGTTTTCTCGTGATATAATTTTTATATTACAAGAAATTATTTAGAATATTTCAAAATGGATGGGATCTGTGAGGGAATGACAAAAAGATTATGATTTGTTTCCAGATTCATTGATTTTTAGAATTTATGTATGCTACTACACATATCACGTATTCTGTATGTAGGTTATTTTCTTGGGCACCTTTGTTCGTTTGAATTCACTTTTAATCTCGAAATACTCTCAAAAATTCGAAGGCTCAATAACAACTACCAAACTATTTTTTCATAAACCTTATCAATGCAAAACTTGGTGAAACTAAGTTATGTTTACCTCCCTTGTATAATAGCGAAGTTTAGTTTATATAAAGAATTACAAACAAACATTAATTATCAATAACTAGAATTATCTTTTGCATGGATCTTGTAATGCTTAATCTAATATTCCTCATAATTAGTATAAAATATAATAATTTAACAAAAATTTTATTACTTCACCTTCTCTGTTGTATAGTATTTTTGACGTCTTCGCTTCATTAATAGTTACATTTTCATACGTAACAAAATTAATTGACGCAAGGAGTTATCGATACAGATTACTCTATATCGTATTAAAAGTTAGGAATCGACTGAGAAAGGTAGATATCCTTAAAAAAAATGAAGGAATTGGAGAAAAGCCTTTTCTTTTCATAGTCCGTAACAGGGCAAACAAGTGATCCGTCTCACGTTTGTTATATCATAAATAAAATATCATAAACATTCATTATCGATTTTATAGACAGTTATAATCAAGGTTTGAGTAAGCAGATGTAAAACTGGAAGATGAGCAGAAAGTGATGAATCCGTTTGCCTCGGTTCTGACGAGGAGCTTGAATTTAATTTATTTAGCTTCTCCGCTATTACTTAACACGTACTACGAGTACATTTATCACGACCAAATGACATTTTAAAGTTAACTATAAATGAAATTATAAGAAAATTGTGCTAGCCCCTTCCAAACTTCGGAAAGATCCAACATTGAACAAGTATCTGGATCCACGCGTGCAGTAGGTAAAGAAGTACCAAAATCAACAAGCTGTCAAATTGAATAACCTCCATACACTTATGGCAGCTTTAATAACATTAAGTTGTGGCAAATAAAAATATTTCACAGTATCGTGCTTACCCTGATTGGTAAGGCGGTTCGAAGTGAACCAAAAGTATCTATCGCATTGGCGCCCTTGATCCAGAATTGATCTTCAGTTATCGTAATTTTGCTTACGGATAGTAAACTAAACACTATTATTGTGTGCTGTGCTATTTCTGCTTTCGTAAATTAATGACCAATTTCTACTTGAAAACAAGAAAAAACTCAAAATACTAAAAATTTCCAACCGGTTACAGACTGCATTTTGTAAAAAATAAGCTCAATGTGATCTAACATTGCTTCATTTCCATCTATTATTTATGTAAATTATTATGTACATTAGCATTATTTATATTTGATCCGTCTAGAAACAGCAATGCTTTCCGCTAAGCATTATCCCTTTCACACCTCATAATCATCGTAACGAAAGAGCCTCACAAATATGCCCGTTTTTTAGATTTTTATTTTTCAGATTATCTTTCGTCCTTGAGTTATGCTTATACATACAACCGTGTATACTAACATACATTGGAACTTGAATCGCAAATCTCTTCTATTAAACGTCTGTCTAAGAAAAAAATAGTAAGTTCCGGAGGTGGAATAGCAATAATAACCCCATTTAAATTTGATTCAATATACATAACTTCTCTTATTTACGTTTTTAAAGGAATATTTAAAGAGAAAATAGTGAAAATTAGAATTCCTACCAGCAGTCTATTTCATTAGAGTCATCCATTATAAACTTGAATATTTGTATCTGAGAAACTTACATAACTGGAGACTTGGAAAAAAACGCCAAAACGAAGATTCCATGACGAATTCTCAGGGGATAACTAAATTCAGCAAGTAATTGTGTTTCGACACATAGGAACTGTGGACACAATTTCACAATGCATTTCAAAGAGTCTCTTTCCCTGGAGAACGTCCTAACATATATGCGGAGGCCTCTCAATGTACTGATTTTGAAAGAATATCTTTTCACCAAAAGAAAATGAGTGCTAAGGATTGCTTGTTAACGATTTGTTGGAATGTTTTCATATTTTCGCTATATTTTCGAATTAATATCTTAATGGCAAATAATTATTGAGTAGATGATTAATTTTAGTAAATTTTAGGATATTTTTCATTAATTTTAGGATATTTTTCATTTCATATTCATTATATTTTGATTCATTCTTGTGTTATGATGCAGCGTCAATCAATATCTCTCTTAACTCGTATTCTTACAATGTATTTTATTTTTGAAATATCATTTAGGCTATAATTACCAAATATTGGTAAAATTTGGTAATTAACAACTGTCTACTTTTTTAGTTCATTTTTTTCTGAAATAGAATATTCAAAAATTATGGCTTGTTTATATTATAACTATTTTGTGGTATGATATTTTCACGGTTGAATTTTCGGCTTTTAGTTTGTAAGTTTTCTTGGTTTGTAAGTTCTCATACAATAAGTCTTACTTTTGAGTTCTATCGTTCTGCTTACCATAATAATAATTATTCTTACATTCTGCTATATTTTAATTCCTTTTTATTACATCTACATAAATACTCTGCAAGCCGCCTTTCGGGCTGTGACCGGGGGAATTATCATTATAATTTTTATTATATTTTCGTGATAAGTTACTCTTAGGTTCTATATTGGTGTTCCTACATAGTTTATATCCATATTGTAGCTTTCGTCTTGTGAGGATCTTCCCTCCTCCCAACCAGATAAGAACGATTTCGAGCGAATTTGGTCGAAATGAGGAGGAGCACTTATAATTTATGTAATTAATAACATTGGAATTTTTATCTTTTTTTGAGTAATATTGGGAAATAGGTTTAGAATATTGGTTCACGCTCTCGTACCTTTTAGACGGCTTTCTTAACTTCCTATAAGAGAGTTATAGTTGCATTAATAGATTGGGCTGAATTCTACTGCATCTATAAATAATGAAATCTTTATAAATAATCACAATGAGGGTTAAATTATTTCTCCTCGCTTTATCTAAGAAACTTCTACGACTAATGGAAGTGGTTGTATTCCAACTGTAGTAAAAACAATTAATGTCTCGAGTTTAACAAAAGGTTTTCGTCTCTACTAATTACTACGCATCCGTAAATGTTTTGAACGAGAGTTTAATTTATTTGCTGCTTCATTTTAAGCCTCTTATGGTAGTTGTAATAGATTCATTCACGGGTATTGCTGAAAAAGATGTGTAATCATTTATAATTAATATAATGGTTGGAATCTAAATAACCTTTTCTCAAATAAGAGAAACATTTTTCCTCCATCTACATACGTACCCTGCTTAACGGAGGTTAAATCATGACATCGCTTTCTCAGTCAATTACTTTTGCGTGTGGTTCGCGGAAAAAGAATAATTCTGGAGTCCACTGGATCTTCCTCGGATCAGAATGGTCAGTGTAAGAAGTAGGATAGTATCCGCTACATCTTCTGTGAACGTATCCTCTCTGAATTCATTAAGTAACGAAGTAAATTAAATTTCTGATTGAGACTTCTTTGCTCCAAAGATTCCCATCCTGCCTCTGAAGCATCCGAGTAACGCACACCGAATTATCATAGCAAATCTTTAGAAAACATATTCTCCTAATTACATACATATACATTTTCCTAATTCGCCAATACAACACTTTTCACCCCATAAACTGCATGCATACTCGAGGTGTGGCCTAACTAGCGCAAAGTAATATGACTCGCAGACTTTTCTGCGCTCCTACCGGCTATTACTATTAATTAATGATTTGACGAAGTTTCTGAAGTGCCCCCTCACATACATCACGGCTGTGGTTATCCATTTAATTCATTACTCTAAATATATCACCGATTCTTCTTTTAATAAGTTTTTCTTTAAAAGTAAATCATTGGCAAAGTAATCATTGGCAATATATTTTCTCTCGAAGAAGTTAACTACTGAACATTTGTCTACAAGCTCCAATTTTCAGTCATTGCACCATTTCATCGATTTTTAACTGCTAAGTCTAAGTACAAAATAATACAACGAGGAAGTGGCGAAGTATAATACCGTTGAAATGATAATAATGCAAATAAAATTGTAGCGAAACACAAAGAAAGTAAAACTCGGTAATAGCAAATACTGGAATATCTCGGCTTCGTTTCTATAAACTCTTATATCCTTCATTCGTCAATAAAAATCCAAAGAAATTCTTAGGTAAATTGTCCGTTGGAGAGGGCGGTAATGTTTCAATGAATCAGAAAACTTTTCGTATCATGAAAGTTCCATGTGAAACGTAACCTCATGAATTTTTTTCTTTCACTTTCTCTTTTTCCTCTCTCCTCGCCCTTTCTACTCCGCTTGCTAGGATTAATTTAGTACCTTTTTACCATCAGCACTTACTTTCAATAATAAAAGAATTCGCTGAAAAAACGCTCTGTATTTCTACATGATTTAATGTAATAATTAAGCAAATACAACCAGCGTTGTTCTGTAGTGATACCAACAATGTAAATGCCCAATAAAGCCATGCGTCATTGAAAACATATGCCTTAGCCATTCTTCGTTGAACGCTGCAATACAGTAAAAGCCGTTTCTCGCTTTAGACGCTTAAAACGCAGTTCCTCTCGATCACTTACACATGAAACACAAGGTATTAATACCGCCTAAAACGTTCTACACGCTTATAAGGCGGAATTGTCTCCTAATACCAGCTATAGCAAATTCTACACCTTAGTCAATAGACTGACATATTATTCCTCCATATCTAGTAAAAACTGCTTCATTTTAGAGTGAAAAATTACAAAAATTCAGTGGTAATGGAAGCCGCTCTCGTTTGACGAGAAACAGACAATTTATGTAAAATATGACGAGAAGGCAATAGTTCTTAAAGCAAAATAGTTCACGGACTCTTTAGGTATGTGGCAGACCCATTAATCAATACGAATAAGATTCATTTTCGTTTTTTAGGTGTAAAGAACTTACTTAAAAATTTAAGCAGAGGTTTTTGCGAAGTTGTTTACTTTAAAATACGCAGGAACTTCTTTTGGCCATTGAGGCCCTCAGATCGTTTGCCAAAGGAAGAATTCGTCTCTGGTCAGTCACATTATTAAGGAGAAAAACTATAATTCTTATTATATAGTGAATAAAAAAACTGACGGTTGATAATAACTCAGAAAACTACGTAGCAAGAGCAATGACTAGTACATCAAAAATAAACAAAAAGAGCTATCTCATAAATATGGCGTCAAGATTTGGAAGTAACGGTTAATCCACATCTACCCTGCAAGCCTCCTTTCGGCGGGTGGCAGGGAGTGCAAACAACATGACTATACTTTCCTAGTCGATTATTTTCGCAGAATCGACTGGTACTAGCATCTATTTCTCTGATCATACTCGTGGTATCAGAACGGCCTATATAACAAGGAGGGCGCATAATATCTGCTACATCTTCTATGAACGTACTCTGCCTGAATTTATCAAGTAAATAAAATCTCTGATTGAGCCTTCTTTCTTCTAAAGATTCCCATCCTGTGTTGTCAGATATTTTACCGATATTTTACTACTGATGTTGCCAAAAATTCCACGCAGATGACACTTGTGGAGCATAGTTAAACTTCGCGTGTGTGTTTCTGTGTGTATTATTAGCTACTTATCCGGAAATCTATTATATACGTATAGCTACTACTCCGGATATACCGATATATAGGAGATACTAATTCTGACAATGTTTCACGAATACTATCGACATGGAATTTTACGACGTACTGGCCCTACCCTATAGATATCACTATAATTCAGACATCGACGCTAGCTATCATGGGTTCCATACCAGAAGGTCCAAAAAATCGAAATTTTCCCATAAGAATGCATTGCGCGGTTTTTTGAAAATTATTTTGAGAAGGTTATCGGTAAGATGTAGGAACCAAAATCTCGCAGGTTAAAGTTGAGATAGTCTTCTATATTACGAATGGATAAAATGTTAGAAAATGACCGTAGGTTCGACGCCAGGTGGGTGCAAAATTCTTCTGTTAGATATGTTTTGCAGCATTTTTTGTCAATTTTTCTAATGCATTCCTGATAAGCTGGAAAGATAAAACCCGGAATGGTGACAGAGGCGTTTGAAAACTTTCTTTCATAAATTTCATAGTTCGTCTATTGGTCCTTGGTTCGATGCAAGAGCGTCATTCCGATTCTACCATGTATTTCAAACGGGAATAACGGAATCTTATTTTAGGACCTTCCCGATAAGATATTGAATCGAAACTTTCGAATAGGTCAGAATGGCACTTATCTAATAACAGTATGCAATTGTCTCCCTCGAACTGGTCCTGAATTTGACGCCAGGCTTCTTTTGTGCGATTATTTGAAAATATTTTTGAGGCACTTCTCCGGAAGATAGAGGATTCAAAACCACGGATTTTGCTGATGTAGCGGTCTATACTAACAGTGAATCTAACATCACCAAATGAGCGTGGGTTCGACGCCAGGTGGGTGTGAATTTCTTCTCACCAAAATACATCGTGGCAATTTTCAAAGATTCTTTTGAATACATTTTCGATAACCTGGAAAGGTAAAACCCAGAACGTGGATAGCGGTTATAATAAGCTATCATATGCGCTGTTTACCGTTTCCCTGATGAGCCTTGGTTCGTCTCCGGGATACAAATTGCATTCTACCTTACAATTAACTGGGAACTTTGGAATATTAGTACCTTCAAGATACTATATCGTTTCGAAATTCAGCATTCAGTAAGAAGGGTCTTTACCGAATCAGCGACAACGTTTATGGCAATGGACCTTAGTTCAATACCAGACCTGGTATTATTTCCCATTTTAATCTACGCTTAGCTGAGTTTAGGAATGCTTTTGCAAGCAGTTCCGAGCACAATTGGATATTTTGATAAATGTCCGAAGATAAGCTTGCAAACTGCGTGATTTTGAATACTCTATCGTACCGAGAAATGACCCAATACAGTTCAGCCTTTCTGACCTTTTCCAGAGTTTCGATTCAATATCTTATAACGCCCGAACCAGGGCCTTCACATGATGGAAATAGTTTTCCTAGGGGTTTCTAACGCGTAGAAATACAATACTATTTGTCTCAAAGCTCTTAATCAAGCCGTTTCCAAAATAAAAGGGGGACGGATGGACGGACACTTCGCTTATTATGTATAAGATTTATTTATTTTTTATTTATTCATGCTGCTAGTAGAATTGCTTCTGGTGGAAGCCCCAACCATCATAAATAGGCAACATAATTAAAACACCAAATCCCTACACCGTATGTTACATAGATAAAGATTCCACAATTAACATTACTACCCACACAATACTCAAACACAATACACATTATTCAAACACCACTACACTATAGCAAGACTTAATTTACACACACACCTTGTCACCCCCCACCATAACATTTACGCCACATACGTATATCCTGTATTTACAAAAACTACAGTTCACTGTCACACTCCATGATGCTTTTCAGTCCAAATTGTCAATCATTTTCACATCTTCACTTTTACAAACAACCAAATAATACAAAAGATAGCAATTCTCACTCCACTTATTTAATTAATCTACAACATCTACTTTGAACACTTTTCTATTTTTAGGTTACTGATCATTAATAAATTATATAAAAGTATGTAAAGATTTCCCACTGCCAATGGAGGTAATCCTTTTTCATTGTTAAGCAGTAATATTAATAATGATAATTACGATGCAATATCTATTTTATCGGTGTAAATTATGTCACATAATGGATATCAATCTTCAGTTCAAATATATCAAAGAATTAAAAATCCGCAAAATTCATATATATAATAAGTCAGCTTTGCAATGCCTAAACTTTGTACAGCCGGAAATGGTTAAAGCTACTCATCGATGGTTAAATACATTATATGTTTGAGAGTCCGGTAAACGTTTACGTTATAAAAAACGAAATTAAGAGTTCCTACAAAGCATTAAATATGAGCCACGGTTGTGCATAGTATCCTACTATGAAAACTCAGACGTTGAAAATTCTTCGATGGATATTATTCAATTCCACGCCAATATTACTAAACTGTCCAATGTCATACTACTGAACCGCTAAAATATTTTATATACTTTAGTTTAGCTACAGCTTTTCTTTTTTTGAAGAATATACCAAAATCAAGAAAATTTCCCGCAGATTACCTCCGGTCATAGATTAAATGAATCCAATAAAAGATCTCATTCAAATTAATCCTTTGGATCCATATCAACAGTAAAAATGAGTCTTTGCATCGCTGTCTGGTCAAGAATTTTTCGCAGTGTTCTTTTCGGAAACTTTAGAGAATTAAGCATAAATGAGTCTCACGATTCCAAGTTTTACATGCGTGGAAAATGATTTCGAGATAAATGTCTCTTTCCTGGAAAGTCTCTGCTCCGGCCTTTTACCTTGGAAAGTAAATGAAAGGCACTTGGATGTCTCCGCCAAATGAAGTCAATGTATAGCTGGCAAATGATAGGCATTTCGTTCATTCGTCTGTCTGACCATGGTTTCCATACTTTCCTTAATAAGAAACGCCCACTTATATTTGTCGTCTTCAAATCAGTTTCATTTGATGGGCCATTGTATCTCAGGTATTATGATAGGTCCGGATAAAGCGATAACTCTTTCTTTCATTAAAAAACGAGAAAAGCTCTTTGCACCAAGAGTAACGTACTGCAGAAAGGGCAAGAGTGGAAACAAAACCCTCTCAAAGAACCTGCATAAAGAGAAACCGTCGCAATCATGGTTAAGTAATTACAAACAAATACTCTGCAAAAATTGCACCATACATGAGCAGAAAATGTTTTCTGTGAGGAATAATAACAAAACCTTCGATCATATTCTTCTTCTCAATGCTATGGAAGATAAATTAATTAAGGTTTATTATTAAAATCCATAACCTTTTTCTCCAATTAGGACCTTCACCTATCCAGCAAATAATGTTTAAGTGATAATTTACTCCAAACTACACAGGGAAGCGTTTTTTATGTGCATAAAATAGCCAACTCCCAACCTCTATGATAAATTTTAAATTAAATACCGAACTATTGTGGAGAAGAGGACGTGTATAATTTAAATGAATTGAAATGTTGAATTTTAATAGGTCCAATTGGTACGTGACATTAAATAGGCTGAATTGCAGAAAGGCATACCATAATCTAGCATAAATATGTAAGATACATCGGTCCCTTTATCCATTCCTTGTGGCAATGCAACCTCTGAAAGGAGGATTCATCCTCATCATCTGTCACTATTGATGAGATTGGCATTTAACGGTTTTCTTAAAGGGCGTTTGGCGTGGGAGGTAGTGAAAGGGATGTGAGTGGAGGTAAAAGGGGGTCATGCCAGACGCGCGTGACGTAGTCACCAAGCACTTTCACCAGAAATCACGTGACTACTCGTTCACCCGCCAGCTGGAGCCGCGGATGAAAATTTTTTCTTGGGAAAAAGAGGAAGCAGAGAGAAAAGAGAGTTAAGCACAAGAAAGTGAAGAAATTTCATTATAATTGAGGTATGCGCGTCTCCGTAAGTTTCTGGGTAATAAAGGGCAATCCCGCGTTGAATATTTATCTCTGGAAGCAATTAATTAAACCAGAATCGATGAAGTCAAAGAGTGCCCCAGAAGAAATCTATGCGCATGTGAATATGTATTTTCATCTTCATAATAATTTTTATTATTCATCGAAAGGCTCCTAAAATCTTAATACGCTAATAATAAAATTTCAAAAGGTAATTTTTGTGGTACTTGTAGTGAAAAAGCATTTTACATGAAACAGAAATAACAAGAGAATAAATCATCTTCTTGCCGAAGTTGAAATGGCTAGAAAATCGGTATGCTGAGCCGAATATTTCTTTACAATACTTTCTATCTAAATACGATCATCTGTAGTAGTAAACCCTACTTCCGATGACCTATATCAAAGAGTTTCTTCCTTCAAACTTAACTTAACAGTCTTTCCAAGTTTATTTCATAAATTACGACACTAAAAGAAGTCTTAGTTTTCCGTATATCTATTATGTATATATACTATGTACATATTTACAAATAAGATATATTTAATGACGCATTGTTGTTCTAAAACTCTTAAGACTAAAGGGATTGCCAAATCGCCTTTGGTCCCGGTAAGAGTCCATCTGTGCTCAGTTACAGAAGAACTTTAAAAAATATTAATACTGCTACAAAATCACCCATACAGCAGAGGGAAAATCTGAATCGATCCTCGTTAAATATCTTTTAACAGCAGAACTTTCAGCCCTCAAGCTTTAACTTCGTGAGAAGGTTCTGAATTCAGATAAGATATGCTCAACGTAAGAGTTTGCCTGTATATATTTTAACTTATGAAGTAATTTAATTATAAAGTTGCACTAGAAGTGCAAGTTTTTCACTTCTTGTTCAATTTTGGGTTTAATCGCACAACTTAATGTGCTAAGTTAAATTTCCATGCATCATTTTTAATCTAAATATGCAAGTTAATAAGCAACAGAAGGGAAGGAAACCCAAAACATAAAAGTGATGTCATAATAACCTAATTATGTAATCAACGCTTTGACCATAAGGATATGGTGACCAGCAAACTGTTTAATATAGTTTCATTGCAGTTTTTGCGTGACTGAAGTTTTTAAAGGCATATTTCTATCATGATACTTCAAAGTGTGATATAATCTCTTACTGTAATTTCCAAACCTATGAATGGAATTTGGGATGAGTCTTAAATACGCCGACACTGCAGCCACAAGATGTTGGAAGAGCCAAGTACTTCCATCTTTCGCTATTGTGTGATATTCAATTAAATATCTTTAGCATGGTCAAATCCATCCTGGATGAATACCACAGCTCTAATGTTCAATAGATTTTCAGCATTGAGATAGAACAGTCGATTGTGGAAGTTTGCATGGATAGCGAGAGATACCAATAAACAATATTTGTTAATGAAGCGTGAAAATTTTACCAAGTTTATCAAGAGTAGAATCGTTCACTATAATAACGTAAAAGTTTTATTTTATTACTTTATCCCTCTTTGATGAGATAAATAGTGACTAAAAGGGGCGATCTAATATTTAATGTTTACAGAATACATGAATAATCAATAAATACTGACGATTTGGTAATACTCATTCTTCCTGACAGGATAAAATAACTCAATTTATGTTCATTCATTTTATTAGTTGAGAAATCCGTTGACGGTCCCCTAGACAATTACCTGGAAAGAAAGAGATGCAACACGACCAATCAATCATTCACGCCGCAGCGTTGTTGTTGTCATGGTAAATTTAAAGAACAGAAAACAGTAACGATTAAGATAGAAGGTAAACTATGTTCATCCTGCTTCAGGGATATCAGACTTCCAAAGACCCGATGCATCTGGTCCTCGGAAGTCTGATATCGCGATGTCGTAACTTTTGCTGTTCCTATTTCCATCGTCGTTCTCATATTTTACATTTCCTCGCGTGATTTACCTATAAAATATCTAAATAGATGGTTTTCGCCTCCTTTTCTATCGAAATTGAGCATTGAGAAATTATGAAATAAGGTTTTTCGTTCGGTTTGATTTTTTTCCCTTTGCTTTGGATTTTCACCCATTCGGGGGGTCAATTCGACGCTGGGGGTCGCGAATTGACAAGTGAGACACCCCTCAGAAACGCGCTTTCTCTTTTGTCTTAAGAATCTTCACAGCGCACAGTGGGCTAGAATCGAAAAAAGCTGGCCAAGAAGCCAAAAATGTTTTTTTTGAGTGTGGGTTTTAAACTTCGCATATATATTAAAAATAGATTGAATTTTATGTTACCGTTTGTCGTTTTTCGATATCTTTACGCGTTAAAAAGATACATGGCCTCACACTTACACCATTTTCACAGAAATGGGCAGGCGCGAATTTTTCGGATAAACTTTCAAGTTTGCGTTTTTATGGAGTGTTTAAATAAATACCTTTGGAAAAAACAACGATGCAGTGATCTACAGCAATTCTTTAACTATTGACTTGTTGCAATTACCGCTTACAAAAATGAGTGTTTGCTCATTTAAAGCAACAAAATGGCGGACACCTTTTTCGGAAAATTTTCGAGATAAAGTAAGGAATATAAATAGGAAAACGGCCTTAATGCATCGAGTCTCTTATACCACGTCATAGTCAGAAGTATCTAGATGTGGAATCCGAAGAAACTGTTTCAATTCAGGTGCTCTTTTGGGAGTTAAGTCGATTTTTCGTAAGCGCGGCGCGTTCCGACTCACCGCCGTGGTATCCCCGAATGAAGTTTCGCTGTCTTTTTGGTGATACGAAGTCTTACGATTGGTCTCTTTCGTGTTAAATTCTGGCTAATTATCCTTGAAACATACGTGAAGACAGTTTAAGGGAGGAATTAGATACCTCTACTTTACACAACGGACGTGGAATTAAGGAAAGTTTAACATTCACGTAAAATGCGTCTGCATTTTAATTTTAACCGTAAAAATACTTATAGAGAAGTTTTCACCCTCGATGTTGGTGGAAAAAATGGTACATTGATACAAAAAATCTTCCCAAACTGGCGTTATATCTCGTTGAACTACGAAAACATACTGCTGCAGCTACAGCACACGAGGAAGAGCACAGTACGAGAGCACAGAGAAAAAGAAAAAACTTTCGGTCTTCATAGATGGACTAATACTGAAAATATAAAAATATTTTCTCTTTTCCTAACAATCCAAAAGACGCATGCGGAATAACTCTAGCCAATGAGCGGATACGCAAGAGTGTTTGCGTAGCGCGGGAGTGCCATAAACCGTACTTAACTCCAAAACCGTGACGCAAGGCTCGGTAAAAATTTCCATATGTGAAGATTAAAGTAAATTCTGTCAACCATTTTTTCCACCAACCATTTTTTCCACCAACACCGAAAATACACTTCATAAAGCCGAGCTTTATATTTGCATTACCGCAGATTTTACAGATGTGAGTGCAATTTAAGTTATTAGTAATAGTTATCCCAAGATATTCAGCTGTTTCGACTATATTTATGATTATTCCATATTACTTATGTTCCCGTTAATAATCGAATAATTCAACAGATAAAAGCAAATTACGACATTCTACAAGAAGTTTAGAAAAATATATGCAAATAAAGTACAATAATGCAATCTATACAATAGAAGTACGAGAGGGTCTGAAATGTTTCCGACCCCAGATTTTTCAGAAATTTTCAGAAAACAAGTCGAGAAATGGCGAAATGTCGGAAACTTTTCAGACCACCCTTACTATATATATACAGATATATCAAAAATGCAATTTTATAGTATGAAGAAATATATTCAATTGAATTTGAAAGAATAAATCATAAATTAGTTAGTCTAAATTATGGCGAGCAAAAGAAAAGAATTTAGATATGACAAAATAATAATGAAAATATACAAATAATTGTATACTGATAAAAAATTAAATTTATTTAAATATACTTGAAACTTAAGTTCAGCTTTTGTATTTTAGTGAATCATTTACAGGTAGTTCAACCGTTAAGACTTTCATGTTTCATTCATTCACTGTTGTTGCGCTTAAGTATATTGTTTCCATAAGACAGTATAGAGAAATAGTTCCGTTATATATAACTTTTAAAAGTGATAGGTATAAAATTTAATCTATGTTCATAACAGCCAAGATCTTAAATTTTTACCACATGTCTCACTTATGGTGAGATATATCATTACTTTGTCGTATTGTTTCATTGAGGTTCCTTTAAGTAATTGCAAATTGTAAACTGAAGGTATCATTTCTTTATTTAAAATAAAATCAAGTAATTAAAATTGAAATCATTTCGTGATGATTAGCGTTATTATCTTAGAATGAAATCCTCCATGGGTTACCTATATTACAAAGCTTAGTTTTCCAGCAACTAGTAGCAAATAGTTAGCAACTTTTACTCATATATATCTATTTATATAGCTAACCCTCCGGATATATATATATATATATATATATATATATATATACATACATACATATATATATACACGAGTAAAAGTTGCTTGCATACTGCAAGCTATCAGTTGAATGCAGTATCGTACCAAGGACTGCCTCAAAACAACGTCCAAAACTTCTCGCGATTAAGCGCGTCGAACTAAGGACCCAATCACCCAATTGTGCGAAACAATTGCATATTAATATTAGATAAGTGCCATTCTAACCTGTTCCAAAGTTACAATTCAATATCTTATCGGTAAGGTCCCTAAAATTAGATAACACTATCCCCCTTTGAAATACATGGTGGAATAGAAATGACGCTCAGGCATCGAACCAAGAACCGTCAGAGGAACGGCAAAAGGCGTATATGAAACATATTAATTGCCTCTATGCACATTCCATTTTATATCATTCTCGGTTATCGGATATGCATTCAAAATAATTATGAAAATTTACCGCCATGCATTTTATACCGGATATTTTTCACCCACGTGGCGTCCAACTCTGGGTCGTTTGGTAACATTTCTTCAGTTATTACCATAGATTACCACGGCATCTACAACCACCGTGATTTGCACTGTTCTATCCCTCCGAGTAAGGACTCAAAACAATTTTAAAATATTAGCGTAAATGATCGCCTGGCGTCGAACACAGGACCCATTTGTGAGAGACTATGTCATACGAATGTTAGAGAAGTGCCACTCTGACGTTTTTCAAAGTTTCAATTAAGTATCTTATCGGGAAGGTCCTAAATTAAGATTCCGTTCTTCCCGTTTGAAATGCTTAGTAGAATCGGAATGACGCTCTTGCATCGAACCAAGGACCACTAGAGAAACAGCGGACGTCATGAAAGAATGTTCTCAAACGCCTCTGTCACCAATCCGGGTTTTATCTTTCCAGCTTATCGGTAAGGCATTGAAAAAAAATTTTCAAAAATTGCAGCAATGCGTTTCTTATGGCATAATTTCACACCCACCTGGCATCGAACACACGGTCATTTGCTAACATTTCTTCCTTTGATACTATGGAAGACCATCTCATCTGCAAACACCGTAATTTTGATTGCTGTATCGCATCGAGACCGGTCTCAAAACAGATTGCAAAAATTCGCGCAAAAGACCGCCTAGCGTCGAACTCAGGACCCTTCCATGAGAGAAAATAGCGAAATATTATTAGGTAAGTGCCATTATGACTTATTCCAAAGTTTCGATTGAATATCTTATCGGGAAGGTCCTAAAATAAGATTCCGTTTTCCCCGTTTGAAATGCATGGTGGAATCGGAATGACCCTCTTGCATCGAACCAAGGACCACAAGACGAACTGTGAAATTCATGAAAGAATGTTTTCAAACGCCTGCGTCGCCACACGGAGTTTGATCTTTCCAGGTTATCGGGAAGGCATTGAAAAAAAATGACAAAAATTGCAGCAATGCATTTCTTATGGAAGAATTTCAAACCCACCTGGAGTCGAAGTCACGGTCATTTGGCAACATTTCTACCATAAGAACCATAGAAGACTACCTCAGCTTCACCCTTCGAGATTTTGGTTCCTCTATCTTACCGATAAGTGCCTCAAAATAATTTTCAAAAATCCACGCAATGCATTCTTATGGGAAAGTTGTGATTTTTGGGACATTCTAGTCGAAACCCTCAAAACAGATTGCAAAAATTCAGGCGAAAGACCAGCTGTTGTCAAACTCGGGACCCGTTCGTGAGAGTAAATAGATTATTTATGTTAGATAAGTGCACTTCTGATCTGTTTCAAAGTTTCAGTTCAATATCTTATCAAAAAGCTCAAATATATGGTTCCGATTTCTCCGTTTGAAATGCATGGTAGAATAGAAATGACGCTCTTGCATCGAACCAAGGACCATTAGGGAAACTGTGAACTGCGTGAAGGAATGTTTTTAAACGCCCTCGTTCCCATTTCGGGTTTTATCTTCCCAGCTTATCGGAAAAGCATTAAAAAATTGTCAAAAATTTACCGCAATGCATGTTATTCGGGAGAATTTCGCGCCCACCTGGCGTCGAACGCACGGTCATTTGGTAACATTGCTTCCTTTTATACTACAGAAGACTATCTCAACTTCAACCTCCGAGATTTTGGTTCGTCTATCTTACCGATAAGGGCTTAAAAATAATTTTCAAATATCAGCGCAATTCATTCTTATGGGAAAATTGCGATTTTTGGGGCCTTCTGGTATCGAACTCATGATAGCTAGCGTCAAAGTCTGAATTATTCTGGTATTTACAGGTAGGGACCAGTATTTCGTAAAAATTTGACCTCGAGGGCACTTGTGTTGTGGAACATGGTCTGAGTTTGTATCCCTTATATATAGGTATATCCGGAGAGTTATCTATACATATACTCTTGTAATAAGATATGTATTTAAGTCATAATATTATTTCATAATATCCTGTTACTATTTAATGTAATCTTTGTTCTTAAAATTTTCAGGTGCGCTTGATTCAAACTTCCAGTTTATGTATGTGCATGTAAGACTGCCCATGTACTTACAAGCAAACTTCGCTCGCTCGACGGCTCGTATCTCAAAAAACTCGTATGTTAGGGCACTCGTATCTCGAGGTACCACTGTAGATTTATTATGAAATTTAAAGAATCGGACATTTCCCGGCACACAAAGAGCTACTGGAATACTGTATTACTAAAAAACTTTCAAAGGTGGTATCCTTTTCCTTCCATCATCTGCTTCTAAAATCGCTGATTACTCGCACTCTTCTGATTGCGTTCCTAACGCTTGGGATCGCCTTAAAGGTTGAAATCTGCATAAGCACGCCTCTTTTGGCATAATTATCTTGCAGCAGCAACTGTCTCTTGAAGGATAAAACGTCTTCCACGCGGTTGCTACTTTCCTTCCCTGACTGTAAAATACTCTTCCAATGTTTGGAACCCTTCTATTCCATGAAAATAGCTCTGATACCCGCCTGGGGTAAAATTTAGCACGTTGTTACTTGGCAACCGTGTCCTCAAACCATTTTTGTTACGCATAAGCTTGAGCTTTCCAGTTGACACAATAGTGCTAAGCAGGTCGTCGGTGACCTTAACACGGTCCCTTTTCCCTTTATTTTCCCTTTAGATAAAGTCGCATTAAAAATGCGACCTGTATCTATGTAATTTACTCCGGATTGTGAAATATAAACTGACAATATTCAGTCATTAATTGAGATCACGCAAAAGCGTGGATCAATTGCATTTAAATATAAACGAGTTCCTTCATGTTTCCAACTCAGTGAGAAAATACACAAAACTGAAGTTTTAGCGGATGAAATTTTCAAAAATTGAAGATTGTTCATTAGAGTATAGAGTATATATGTCTGTTACTGCTGGAGGAAGGCCTTCAGAGAAGGTACGCCGAATTTAAGTTTGGAGAAACAGGCTTTTTAAACAGGCCTCGTAAATTAGTAAGAAAACTTTGTACTTTTTCCACAATTTTATTGTAAACAAAAGACTGTAAAGCACGACTAGTTTCGGAGAATGATCTCCATCATCAAGTCTGGAAAAAGTACAAAGTTTTCTTACTAATGATGGAATATTTCCACAAAACAACGCCTGAAACTGTGAATTTTATTTAGGCCTCGTAAATTCTTCTATGTAAAGTGTGCTCGTGAATTGAGTGACCCTCTTTTTTCAACGATAAGGATTTAATTTTTCAGATCTCTGTGAATGACATAACTTAAATTTTCAGTTCGAGAGAATCGATCTTAATGATTAAATACAATCCTACTCAACCAACATAATTAAACGTTTATCAAGTTTTCTTTTAAAGAAAATCAAAATCTCGTTTAGAAAAATACTTTAAATGCGGTTGAAAAAGGATGTAAGAATACATCGTAGTCAAAGGAGTTAGAACATAATACCTCCATTTTTTAGTAAAATTCAATTTCACCCTCTTGCAATGAAGCTATGTACTCATTGCCTAACTTAAGTATCTTCGAGGCACAATGATACACATATTTCCGAAAAGATTTTACGTAGATATCGATGCCACTTTTAGATTCAATTAATTTGCTAAACAAAGGGATTCAGTCTGATGGAATGATTTCCCTCCGACGTTTACTTCGGCCAATCAATTATTCTCAAATTTCTTCTGTTTCAGCAAGGAGATATCGGAGATTTGTACCAGGATCTAGAAAATCAGGCTGCACTTCTAGTTCACAGAGACCCCAAAGATGGAGCTCTCCTCGTGGTAAGTAGCGGTTAAAAGATCGGATTACTGAATTGGCTATTAGTGTTGATGAATCACCAAAGAATTACGCGGTGGAAGAACTTTGATACGTATAGGTTGACGAAAGAAGAACGGGAGCTTCCACCGGGATGTGGAAGCTCTCGTGTTCTTTATTATTTAGTTCAAAACATTTTACGAAATTTTTTAACTGTCGAATCTCATTTAACAATACGACTAAGACTAGCGCACTTTTTCTTTATTTTACTTCTACTATGTGTTTTTGAAATGAAATATCGTAAGCTTGCGAAAATCATTCCATTACTAGCTGAAGTACTCGTCGATTCTCAACTAGGAAAGGAAGACTTATATCTGCTGTACTAATTACGTCTCGGATATTGATATGCTTCATTTTCAATTATAATATTCCCTCCCAATGAATTGTTAGATGAAAAATAAAGATTATCGCCCAGTCGTAATTTTTCTTATTTCCCCTTTTTAAGATTTTGGTTAATCATAGTCATGGTAATGATTAATAAAGTTCTCTCGGGCTTCCCATCAGGTCAAATAGACTTCCGCCGACATTTAGACAGCTATTCCTTCCCTCGTTTTCAGGGCACTGACATACAGATCTCGATGACTCCCCCTAGGAGGATACTAGAATGCGTGGCTCCAAGTCCTGACGATTTTATCCACGGGGTTCGTCAGTAAAAAATTTAAAAGAAAGATAAAATCGCGGTCTAATTGTGAAAAGGGGAAAACAATTAAGTATTTTGTCGGTGTGATCAAAAATATAATGCATTTAAAGTTGGTAATAAATAGATAAGAAGAAAAATAAAGGAAAAGAGGGGTTAGGATAAAATTAAACTCCGCAACGGGTCGCGCTGCGAGTATGAATTTAAAATACGAGAAAAATAAGAAATAATGGATAAAAAGATAAGTTAAAACTTTTACGGTAAATAACGAATTTTAAGGTAAAAGGTAAATAAATATATAAATAATTAAATAGACAAATAAATAAATACGGGGTATTAAAATATTTATAAAAGAAGCGCGGCGCTGGGTTTTTATATTTCCCGGGTACCGCCGCGGATGAAGTCCACATGGTATTGAAATTTGCGTCATCTAAGAATAATAATTGAATCACCTCGTTTGCCATCGTCTTCAGGGCACTGAGTGTCATTGTTCGTTCGAAGTCTTTATTTTTCTTTGGAGCAATTATATTTATAATATTTGAGAAATGCTCCCTATGTCTTTCAGGGGCTTTGTTAGGGGGTGCTGGGAAGGGAATGCTTGTCCAGGGCAGTAGGGAAACCCAGCGAAAACGTACTGCAGGCAGGTGGAAAGATCGATACATAGAAAGATTGTTACGTGGTTTTGGTGATACGATAATGAGTTTGTTTGTTCTATATATGTGCAAATATTGGGGAATGCAAGAGTGGCTTTGGAATGGTTGTTACAATTTTGGAATTTATACAATGGGACCCTTTTACAGATGGTTTTGGTTTTACAGTAAGCAAAAGTTTTATTAAGGTGTCCCGCAAAATATCCAGTCTATTGTTTTGAAGTCTTGTTAATTTCTTCTATCTTTCATCGTGTGGATTCTTTGGTTTGTTACGGTCAAGCTTCGTTTCCTTTACATATCCCACCTTCGCTCCTCTCTGATTGGTCGATTCCGGGATTGCTCCTTCCTTCCTCAAGCACCGGCTTCCAGGATTGGCTCCGGGTGTATCCGGCATCCCGGTTGAAGTTTTCGAATTCTATCTCTATTGCTTCGTTCGTTCAACTTATCCCAAAAGCTGTTAGAGTGGCATAATTTATTGGTCTTGTCAAAGTCAATGCTGCACTTGTGCTGAATGCAATGTTCTGCAGACTTCTTCTGTTGGTTCAGCCTAATGCAGATTGCGTGCTCCTTAATTCTGGCCTAGATGGTTCTGCAAGTTTCTCCAATGTGCACCTTTCTAGATTCGCACGGGTACACTCCTGGAGTCCCAAGGGGTTCTTCACCATCACCAGCTGATCTCGATGTTTTCCTGGTGGTTTGTAGATGGTCCCGAAATATAAGAAAATTGCGAATGACATCCCAATTGTTAAAAGCGTAAAGGAAGCGTAATCGGACCATTATTATTCGTAGTATACATTAACAACCTTAATAAACACATCGGCAGTAAAGTTACAATATTTGCGGACGACACGGTTATTTACTGAGAAATAAAAAGTAATGACGATAGACTAAGCCTGTCGATTGATTTAGATAAAATTGTCAAATGGTGCGACGACTGGCAATTGGAGCTCAACGTAGACAAATGTTCAGTAGTTCATTTTTTCGAAAGAAAATCCTTTGCCAATCATAATTCATATAGCCTTCGAGGGAAAACATTATCAACTGTCGATTCGGTAAAATATCTCGGAATAACCCTCACGAATAATTTAACTTGGGTACCCACACCCATAATATACGTGGGCGAGCTCTTAATAAACTCGGCTTCGCTAAGAGAGTAGTCGGTAAAAGCGAAGAAAAAGTCCGCGAGCGATGTTACTTTGCGCTAGTTAGGCCGCACCTCGAGTATGCATGCAGTATAAGGGACCCTGCAGAAAAGTGTTGTATTCGCGGGATAGGAGAGTTATAACGAAAGGCAATACGTTTTGTAAAAAAATTGCTATGATATACAGGTAAGTGTTACTCAGATGCTTCAGGAGGCAGGATGGGAAACTTCAGAAGAAAGAAGGCTCAATCAGAGATTCAATTTACTGGATAAATTCAAAGAAAGTACGTTCATAGAAGATGTAGCCGATAATCCTTTTCCTTAGTTTCCTGTTTCCTTGTTTGGGAAAAGTGACGAATTTCCCGACCCTGTTGGTCTTAAAATTCACTCCATTTTTGTCTCCTTCTTACTTAGATGATGATAGTTCTTCATTGATAAGTGATGGATGACGATAGATGAATTGCCTAGGCGAGCCCATATTATGCGCCCTCCTTGTTATGTAGGTCGTTGCGATACAGCGAGAAAGATCAGAGAAATAGGTGCTATTTTTTTTCTTAGACCAGCCGATTCAAGAATTCGTTTTTTCCGAGAACGATACGCGAAAATAATCGACTAGGAAAGGGTGCTTGCACCCTCTGCCACACGCCGAAAGACGGGTTTCAGGGTACGTACTATGTCGATGTAGATGTAGATGTAGGTCAGTATTCTGTGCTTCCCGATAATTCTCGAAATTTTTCCGGAGATCGTATAGGCATATGGAATTCAGGCTCTTGCGATCGGTGTTTCTCTGGTGGTCGTTTGCGAAGAAGCAGAAAATTCCCTCTGGGTCTCGGTCCTTCTAACAAAGGGCTTTTTTTAAGGGCCAGCTGTATTTCCCCTTCTCCAGAGTCATTTTTGCGGAATGTAGCTTGGAGGTGCCGGAGTTTGTCCTGCAGATTTTCCTCATCTGGAATGGACAGGGCTCTATTAAAGAAGGTGGAAAGAACAGCTCTCCGTTGTGAAGGACGATGGTGACTTCGTCCATTGAGATATAGGTCAGTGTGGGCCGGTTTTCAGTACATCCGGTGACCAAGGGACCCATATCCCTTGCGATGGATGAGAACTTCGAGGAAGGGTAAGCAGCTGTTCTCCTCCTTCTCCGTGGTGAACTTTATGTTCTCTTCTTGGCTGTTCATATGCTCTAGGAACGTTTGAAGGGCTTCGAGTCCATGCGGCCAAATTATAAAAGTATCATCTACATAACGGTAGGAACACTTTGGCTTAAGAGGGGCTGAGGCAAGTGCCTTTTCTTCAAAATCTATATAAGAAAATCTCGGAATCGGCCAATCCTAGAAGAGCGAACTCCGACGGAGGGATATGTAAAGGAAACGAAACTTAACCTCAGTGCTCTGAAGACGATGGCAGAGTTAGCAACTAGAAAATTCAAAATGAAGCTCTCTAAAGCACCCATCGACTTTTTCCAACAAATCTGGGGGTACGACCCCAATGAGGTGCTGAATAAACATCCATAACTCTCAGCAATCTAAATTCAAACCGAGATAGCTTACCTTTTTAAACTCCTCAACCATTTTAATATTCATCAACATCCACTCACTTATTTCTTTCATTTCATTTATAATACCATTAACTTATACTTCATACCACATATTATCACTCACAGAACTCACTAGTTGCCCTATTTAATTTGTAATAAGAAAATCATTTGTTTTAAACTTCCATAATAAACATTTTTGTGGATAAATTCCATCTGGGTGAGGAGCCGCAATAATAGTACGCCCTTGGGGGAGGGAATCGGACCAGACCTGAAGACGATGGCAGAACGTCGGCGGAAGTCTATCTGACCTGGGAGAGAAACATCATATACACTAGGAAAGATCCAGATCGTACAAGGAAAGGATTATTAATCGTTACGACGGCCCTCAATTCCATGATTACTTAACATAAAACAGAAGAACTGCCTACCCATTTTATAAAACTGATATTTTAACGCATGACGTTATAAAAAATATGATAACATATCTCGAAAAATATGCAATTTAAAATCAAATTCATTAAGTAGATTTAACGAACAAAAAATAAGATTTTAAAAAAAGTTTTTTAAGACATTTTAAATTTCCATAAGAATACTTTATTTGTGTTTAAATATTAGATTCGTAGCTTCAATTTTTCGAGTTAAAGTTGATTTTGACCAGGGAAAATACTGCATTACACGTTAAGAATATGGACATTTATCGAATATTTACTTATTAAATCTAAAGATCTTAGAACGATTCCCTTTGCTTCCATTTTACGATATAAATAGAGCCAAAACCAATGTTATGCTTTTATTACGAGAACGTTACACTCATATGGAATCGATCCGGACACTACTATCCGACTAAAATAAAGTGTATTCATTGCGAGGAGCATACTTTACATAATGTTTATGTTATCATGTTTTGATGTTTGAACTTATTTAAGTTAAAAGAACACGCACTCGCTCTCAAAATTACAATAATGAATTGTTCAAGTGCTACTTCATTGTCAATTTAATTGTGGTTCAGTACCATGAAATTGCGACTTACTCTACCCTTACCAAACTAGTAGATCTAGCATGTGAAATGTGGAATTAAGCATTTATTTTCTCGACAAACCACTATGATGATATGATCCCGTTGTAGCCCATATTACATGCACCCCCTGCCACACGCCGTAAGGAGACTCACATATTAAGTTGTAAATTCAATTAATCAAGAAATTATTTAGTTGCTTTATTAGTTGCAAATCCCAGAGTCGCATAGTCAAGCTCTTTAAGAAAACTCATTAGTGGCTGTGTTTCTCAATGCGATTCTTCAATCCAAATGCAGAAATTTCACAAAATAGAATCCTACTCATAATTCTATCATTCATTCATACCAATACTTTCATATGTGCGTGTTTTCCCCCTGTATTATTATGGGAAAATGCATGAGCTCGGTTTTAATAATCGCATTTGTCGTCAAGGGTAGCAGTTGTTTATAAACTCAAAATTTCGCAAAAGTTTCGTATATTTCATCAAGGTTTCGCGATTTTGACCAGATAACGGTATTTTACGAATAAAATAAAATTTTTATTTGATTTTCTTTTCTTTATTGCCCGTCTCCATCTCAACAACCCTGTCTCATGCCTCTGCCTATTGATGTCTATTTAGTCTCATCTCCTATTCTCGCCACTACTCTTTGTCCTATTTACAGTTGTTTATTGCCCTTCTATCTTTCCAATCCACTCCAATTTCCTTTAGAATCTTCAGCAGTTTATCCCATTTCACCCTATCAAATGCCTTCTGATAGTCAATAAAGCAGATGATCATCTCTCTGTTTACCTCTAGTACCTACATCTATATAAATACCCTTTTGGCGTGTGTGACCCTTTTCTTTAGTATTCTCAAGCACTCTATTGTATCCTTTATTCCCCTTTCTCTTCGAAATCCATACCGGTCCTCCTTCAGGTTTTCCTCTTAATTATAATCATCTTGGACACATGTGCTACCAGACTGATCGTGTCGAAATCTTTCAAGTCTAAAGCATTATTTTTCTTGGGCAATGGTATCATTAATGTTTTTTGGAAATCCTCAGGCCATTCCTCGGTGTCATATATTTTGTTGATAAAATTAGTAAGCCTACTAATTGCATTTTCCCCTAAGGCCTTCAACACCTCAGCTGGGATTCCGTCAGAGCCCACTGCCTTCTTACCCCTCAGGTCTATAATGGCTCTCTCAACTTCATCTTTCAATATCCTTGGACCCTTAAAATCCTCACATTTCCCCTCTCCCTCTAGTTCTATTTCACTGGATTCATGTGTACTAGGGCGTACCGAAAAACAAAAATTTTTAGTAGAGGGAACGTAATAGGTTGGAAAAGTTGCCTTTTAGACTCAATAACAAATGTGCAAAAGATGGGCTCTAACAAAGTTCGTCTTGGGCCTGACCAAAGAGCTCGAAAATTCGAAATTTTAGTGAAAATTGCGTTTTTTTAGGTAAGTTAAATTTTCGACGGAGCATACATACATTTGATTAAATGGCTGTTTTAATTCGTTTTGATCGAGGAACAATTAAATTAAGCCATTAAAACCAAATATGACGAGACATCATACTTTTAAAATTTTTGGAAACACCATGGAAAGTGGCAGTTGATCGCTGGTTCAGCTGCGGTGAGCTACCCAGGACTCATCATGAGGTAGAGCCTGCTAATCGAGTCCCACCCGCCTACACACCCGTGGAAGCATACCAGACAACTAGTTGATGTCTTTGAAGGCTGATTTTGTCTCAGTTTTTGGTATTCGCGAGAGGATCATCTCTCCTATGAATCCGTCTCTTGCACCGTGGCCGTAGACTAAACGTGAGCCCACCTTTTGCACATTTGTTATTGAGCCTAAAAGGCAACCCTTACTGGCCCAACCCTTAAGTTCCCGTCTTCTAGCTTTGTCTGTCTCAGCTCGTTATTTAGCTTCCTGTATTTTCTTCCCCCATATTCTGTATTAACACCTCATCTGTAGTTTCCATTTTTATTCATCATTTCTTTTTTACTTATCCTTCTACAGTCTCTCTTAATCAGACATCTTGTAGTTTTATACATTTCCTCTATTTTCCCACCCCTTTCCAATTCTTCTATCATTTAACACTGACTTTTCATCCAGTCCTCTCTAGCTTTGTCTGTCTCCCTCCTCAGCTCGTTATTTAGCTTCCTGTATTTTCTTCTCTCATATTCTGTATTAACACACTTCCACTTTCTTCTTTCTTGTCTATTATTTCCTGAGTGATCCATTCTTTTTTATTTCTTTGGTTTCCCACTCTTGTCATTTCCTGTTCTAGAACCTCTATTATACCAAACTTATTAATATTCCAATCTTCTTTAACACATTCTTTCTTTCCTTGTGTTCGAAATTTTTCCTCTATAGTTGTAGTGAATTCCATTCCTTCTGATTTCAGTTTCTTTACATTTTCTTTTCTTCAATTCTTTTCCTTGTCATGTGCTTCAGTTTTGGCTTTAGGTCTACAATTAACAGGTTGTGGTCTGAGTCTATACTACTATACTACTTCACCTGGAAGTGCTTATGGCATTCTTAGCACTATTCTTAAATCTTTGGTTTCAAGTCTATTTGATACCTATTTATGTTCCCCAGACTTTTCCAGGTATACAACCTCCATTCATAATTCTTTTACCGTGTGTTTGCCACCCACAGGTTGTTCTCTACACAAATCTCTAATATTTTCTCTCCTCTGTCATTCCTGTTTCCCAGACCATATTTCCTCACCACATTATCTCTTCCACCTTTACCTATTACACTATTCCAGTCCTCCATTATCATAGCTCTCACCTGTCCCTTTCCATTCTCTTCATACACCTGGGATGATTGTTCATACACTACCTCCACTTCCTCACCCTTTACCAATGTATGAACATCTGTCATACCAACTTACAAGTAATACACTACAGTGTGTGTAGCTAGATTATTTAAGTAACAATAACATCTTGTTACAAACACTCCCACTTAAACTAGATACATGCTTCTGAAATAAAAGTGAATCAATTTACATGAGCAATTACATTCTCATCATGCCCAAACCTTCAATACATTTTACATGACTTGGGCCACAAATACTCTTGGGTCAAGACATCTGCAAGATTGCATTGAGATGAAACATGTTCTAAAGTAACATAACAGTTTTCCAATACAAACCCTTCTAGTTTTATACCAGTTTTTCTGTACAGTAAACAAAAATCAATAGTGTTTTTTTAATATCTAAGCACACGCTTGGCATATTTCCAATGGGCCTCACTATAATGCTCATTGAATTGGCTGAGATAACTGACACTGTAGGCAACATCAGGCCTACTAATCTCATCTAGGCACATAAGGGAACCGATAAGAGCACGATAGGGGAGTATTATATCACATTTATCACTCTTTGACAACTTTAAACCAACCTCCATTTGTGTGTTCACAGGCTTACAATCTATCATTGAGGACCTTTTAAAAAATAGACTAATGAAATTCCTCTAATCTACATACAAGTGATCATCTTTCTTACTTTCACTCATTCCAAACACATTTTTCACTTCTCCAAGGTCTTTAATCTCAAATTTATTCATGAGGTTTGTCACAACTTCCATTTTCTGCTTAACACTATTACTGAAAATCAAGAAATCATCAACAAAGCTATTATCAAAACACTATTGCCATCAATCTTAAAATATACACAAGGTTCAAACATGGATTTCATAAATTTTAAAACAATCAGAACAGTATTTATCTTGTTGTACTAAGCCCTACTTGCCTGTTTGAGACCATGCAAGGCTTCCCTCAGTAAAAAAAAACCTTTCCTTTCACAATCTCAACACCTTCAGGTTGCTTCATAAAAACAGTATCATCTAATTCACTATTTTAAAATGCAGTAGTAACATCAAGATGATATATGCAAAGATCGAATTCTACTGACAAAGCAAGTAACATTTTGATTGAACTGTGTTTAACAACTGCAGAAAAAGTATCATGATAATTAACTTCAAACCTTTAAGAGAAAACTTTAGCCACTAGGTGCGCCTTATACCTGGCTACATCAGGCTCATTCTTCTTCTTGAAAACCCATCTGCAATCAACTGCCTTCTGGCCCTCTGACAATTTTACATGTTTTATTCCTCCTTAAGGAAACCATTTCCTCCTTCATGGCTCATTTCCAGTTATCTCTGTCTTCTCCATTCAGTACCCTCTCTAGACTTTCAGGTGGATGGTCCTCATACACATGATAAATAATAAGATCTCGAAATGCCCTGGGATGTCTTTCACTAGCAGGATACCTTTCAGCAAAATCATCAGGATCATTTGGGTCCTCATCCACAGAGATACTCTCAGAATCTACAAGTCTCATCCCGAGGTCATCTGGTCCATGGTTCATTACATCTGGCTCATGAGAAACTTCAAGTTCCCACAACTGGTTGACACTTCCATCAGCAGCAACAGTAGCATCAGCTTTCCTCCTAATGGGAAAAATCTCCTCAAAGAAAATGACATCCCTTGCTTTTTCTACTCTCTTGGGATTCTTGGGATCTATGAGTTGATATCCTTTAGATTCAGAGCAATACCCAACCATTAGCATCTCTCTACTTTTTGGATCCCACTTATTTCTCAGATCTTTCAGAATATGCATATAGGCAGCACACCCAAACACACTTAAATGCTTCAAGTTTACCTTTCCCCTAGTCCATATCTCCTCTTGCAATTTTCCCTTAACTTCCTTGGTAGGAGACCGATTTTTCAGTTAAACTGCAGTACTTACTGCTTCTGCCCAATAAAAACCATTCAGTCCAGCATCACTAAGCAGAGCACAAGCCTTCTCACCAATAGTTCTATTCGCTCGCTAGGCTACACTATTCTGCTTTGGAGAACTTGGAATACTTGTTTAGTGCACAATACCACTCATACTGAAAAGTTCATTCAAGTTATTATTAGCAAATTCAGTACCATTATCACTCCTGAAGCACTTAGGTTTCTCTCCAGCTTGATTTTCAACCAGCACTTTCCATCCCGTAAG
Organism: Pachydiplax longipennis; assembly: GCA_036926295.1. NCBI lineage: Eukaryota > Metazoa > Arthropoda > Insecta > Odonata > Libellulidae > Pachydiplax > Pachydiplax longipennis. The sequence continues at coordinate 791,292 of JAVFKF010000012.1, read as the reverse complement.
AATATCGAAGACATCACCTTTATGGGACAAAAATAAACAAAAGTCTTCCTACTGAAATCTTTAATTAAGCTAGTGAAATATCTTGCTCCAGACAATGATGGCTCACTTGGTCCACACAGATCAGAATGAATTAACTCCAAAATCTTACTTGCCCTTTTTCCTTTGTCCTTATTCGGAGCTCTATGTTGTTTACCCATTATGCATGCATCACAAGACACAGAATGTTCTGTCTTCTCTTACTCTATGCCCTTTGCCATACCTTTATTAAGTAAATCCATATTGGCTTTACCCAAATGTCCTAACATCTTTTGCCACAGCTCCTCCATGCTCATGGTCAGGTGTGCCTGGTAACTCGCCTTCTTTCTTTCCTCTTTCATATGATTTGTGAATGCAGAAAGTTCAGCTTGCTCTGGGATGACATAATCCTCTACATCAAGATGATATAGTCCTTCCTTCTGAGTTGCAGATGCCACAATATTCCCTTTCACGTTGAAATCTTTCTCGTGGTACATATGAGCACTATCAGCCCAAAAAACCCAAACAAGACCATTGGATGTTACACTGCTCACAGAAACAAGATTAGCTGAAAGGTCAGGGACATGCACAACATTGGTTAACTTTTTATACTCTGGAACACTCGCCAACTTTATTTCAACCTCTACGACGTCACCAGTTTCAGTCTTACCACCATTGGCAACTGTGACTTCTGCAGGGGGTGAACTGATCCAATTCTGTACCCAGTCCTAGTGAGGTGTTATCGTGGCCGTCGCTGCAGAATCTAAAAGCCATGCTCGTGGTTCCACTCTCACCACCATGGCAGAGAATTTCCTCCAGTCGCCAAGTCCTTTCTCCAATTCGAAGATGCGCCATTTCATGATGCTTGCGCCTTGTTAGCATCCTTATTTAATTTCTTCAGGCAATCGGCAGATTTATGGCCTATCTCGAGGCATCTAAAACAACGAAATTGGAACTTCTGCTCCGGTTTTTTATGAAACAGTATGTTCCTGACTAAATCACTGGTCAATTTCACATTACTGGATTCTAGGGTCATTACCAAAGGGTCATGACTGCAATGCAATCCACTGAAAAGGATAACTGCCAAAAATTTATCGTCCAGTGGATAACCGATGTCCTTCAATTGAAGGTTCAACGACATTACGTTGTTTAAGTACTCCTCCATCGATGAGAAATGGTCTGCTTTGACTTTAAATAAGTCTCTAAGTAAACCCAGGCGTCTCATCAGTCCCGTATCCTCGTATGCCTTAACCAAACTGTCCCACGTGGCCTTGCAGCTCCTTACATGCACATAACACGACAGATGAAGCGTTAAATTTATCTTTGTCCTCACCTTCTCATCCATCTCCTTGGTAACAGGCTTCCATCTTCGTTTTTCTTTGGCTTCACCATAGTCTCTCATGCCATAGATAAATTTCCATAGCAAATTTCCAAGTGGAAAAGTTGGAGCTCCCTTTAACCTCTCCAAACGCAGCAATCTGTCTGCCATCGTAGTACAAAGAAGCTACTCACAAACTTACAATTGAGTGAGGGGAAAAATTGTGACTTCCGATCACGTGGTTTTCACCGACTCAATGCCTCGCCGATAACCACTCTAAAGGCATAATTGAACAAAATTTTCATAATTCCTTCAATCACTCTCCGTTGCGTTCAGTATTATCTAAAAATTCTCTCAGTTACTGGGCCCATGACCTGTTGGGATAGGGCAGATTAAAATGGATATTGAGAAGAATCAAGAAACACATGAAGACACAACACTGTTTAATCAGGAAGTAGAAGGGCATGAACAGCACATAAAAAGAACATTGTTAAACCACACTGCTGCCAACGTATAAACATCAGTCATACCAACAAGAATTATATTTGATTCCATTCATTTGGTAAAATAAAATTAAGTTTTCTCTATGACAAATTGGTCTCTGAATGGTACTCCCAGTTATAGTAACCATTGAAATCCTGATTTCCAAATTCGATGCAGGTGGCAAGATAGATCAGAGCTTCTCAACAACTTTTTCTCAAATGTTTCATCCAAGTAGATGCCCATTTAGATTGAGGCAATCCTGTATATTAAATCATGTTTCTGTTTAACTATGTTTCTAATTTAGATACTTTGAAGTTTCTCTGCAGCAGACGGTCTATTTGAATGTTTACAAATTACTATAGTTTGAAAACACTTTACTTAAAAGTTCTTGACCCAGTATCCTTTAAGTATAGCAAAATATCAAATTTAACAATAATGGATAGAGATAAAAATTTTAATTGATATATATTTTAATTGATCCAGAAAATTCCACATAATGTGAAGTTTAGTTCATGGATTTATTACTGCTTCAGTAGTTTATTATGGTTGTTTGGGTTGTAATGAATATGTGTATTGAGAGTGGATTGAGAGCAGTTGAAATCTGTAGAATCGATTATAAATTCTTGGTTGTAAAATATCAGAGAGGCAGTTGACTTGGAGTATGACAAGAGTATAATACTGCATAAAATATGCCCTATATGATTTTAAACAATTTCTTAAGCTACAGAGTTTGGCAAGATTGATTAACATTGTTTTATTTGCTTTCATGATAACAGAGGAGAAGTCTCAAGGTTTATGATCTCAATGGACCATCAATAGTATGTTTATTTGTAGGGCCTTAATATTATGCACTCGAGGAGAATGGAAATTCTTAGGTGGATGATTTACAACAAGAGAGTAATTCATTCTACTGTTATATTCTTCGATTCATGCTTTTTTGTGGACTTGAAAAGGTCTGAATTTCCCTAGCTGAATGGATATCATAGTATCTATGGAATTATGAACCACCACCAATGTTGTCAAGGGAAATACAACATGTAAAAATAATGCATATGACTCAATTTGGAAGATAGCTACTCCATGCTCACATTAACAATCATTGTTATGTGTTACCAATATACTCACTCAACAACAGTAAACAAATAATTATCACATCGGCATGGCAGGTGTAGTGGTGATACGTGGAGTATTGTGGTAAACAGTGTAAAACTTAGAAATTATTCAGTCGATATAATACCTTTTTAAAAGTCTCCCTAAACTTGAACATTGTGTTTATTTTGATAGGATGGTACTATTGGAAGCAACTTGGTAGTTAAACCGGCACCAGCAAGCATACGTCGGAAGTTGTTGAAAGATAAGGAGAAGTGGGATGTGGTGAAGGAGAGGCGGGTTGAGGACAGGAAGTTGGCAGATGATGATGAGATGTTCCTGGACCAGGAGGGTGAAGAGGGTCAGGAGGCTGTAGGAGCAAGGGGTTTTCCATTTGGAAGGAGACGCTTAGATGAAGAAGGAGCAGCTGTGAATGGAGCCAAAAGGGAAGCAGAGCACAGCACAGCTCTGCACATAGTGTACAGAAGAAACAGCCAGAGCATAGAACCTGAATTCAGTGATTACGGTATATGATTTGGGTTAAAACTAAGTAATTCTAAATCATAATTTAGAATATAAGGCACTTATATAAAAATTCATTTCATTTCTAATCATTGAAACATTAGGATGAATCAAAGTAATAACATTTTTTTTGACTGAATAAATTGGTTGCAGATATGTACCACTTTAATTTACAGTTATACAAAGAGGTGATTAAATTTAATTGCCAGAGGATTGTAAGAAGATGCAATAGTCTTGTGCCATTCCTCAACTATCACTGCTTTTTGTTAATTGCATTTATTCTTCAAATATTCAATCGATGCACTATTTATAAACATTCAAGTTAAATAACATAGAAGATAATCATGTTTACTTAATCCATTTTCAATGTATAAGTAAGTTTTCAAATTGAACCTTTCAAACCATCTCTTCTTCAAAAAGGAAACATTTGGGAGTTTAACTGGGAAAAGTAGTACTTCCTCTCAAAGAGTGAAATGTAATAGCATACAATAAGTCAGTAAAAATTTACTTAGCACACAGACATGATTCTTACCATTGCATTAACCTGTTTACTTCAATAGTTCACAGCTACCAAAATTAGCTTTTCAAACTTTAAGGCATTCTCTGGTTGACATTGGAATTGAAAACTTTTCAAATTAAAAATTGTCAGTTAAATTTTGATAAAATGATGCTGGTTTATGAACCAGTTTTTAGTGCAGTTGCTAATGTTATAATTTTCTTACAGCTTTTATGGAACATGATCAAATACCCCACTGGAAGAGGAAGCGCAGATCCATAAAGAAGAGGGAGGCACCATATGTTATTTACCCAGAAATTTTAGTCATTGTTGACTATGATGGATACAGGTAAATTCAAAATAGCATCTCTTTACCACTGATTCAAAGTAAGATGGTACAGCCAGGTTGGATTCCACCATTTTTCAAGTTGTCACAATATCTATAATATAGTAATTGTATTTGCTTTTGAAAATTGAAAGAGGCAAAAATTTTATCAGGTCAGTGTTTTACAATAATGAAATTGAATATAATTAAATTCGTAAATGAATATAGAATGAGCAATGTCTTATATGGTACAGCATTTGTGGCATGCCTTCTTGATTATCAAATACTTGCATAAAAGCATTTCGACTTATGATTTAATAATAGTGCTGTGTGAATTATGTCAAACCCTGTGACACAAATGAATCTAAGTCCAAAAATATATAATCAATTATGAAGTGGAAATATTTCAGTGAAATATTTCCACTTCATAATTTTTGTTTTAGAGCAATATGAACAAACACAAAACCTAGCCATTGTTTACAAGGTATTATGGAACATAAACTTCGGCTAATATTCTCTTTACTTAATAATCAAGACCATTTCAATTATATTTTCTCTGTATAATTCTTTAAAATTATGTACGGCCAAATAGCTAGCAATGAAATTGAGAAGTTTCTTCTGCTGAAGTATATTGTTTAAATTGTAATAATAGTTATTTTTATAATGAATAATTCTTATCTGATTACAATTTACATAGACTGTATTTTGGACTTTCATTTTGTTCGATAGAGATAAAATTTAGCCTATATAATATAGAAGTTATTTTTTGTACTCAGTTTAAATGGCCTTAGAATTTTAAAGCAAAGGAGAAATAATATTGCATCAAACCTTATTTAATTATTCCTTATTCTTCTTAGGTTACATGGAGGAGACAATGTGCAAATCAAAAGATATTTTGTATCATTCTGGAATGGAGTTGATTTGAGGTACAAACTTCTTAAGGGCCCAAAAATAAGGATTAGCATTGCGGGGATTATAATATCTAGGGTATGTATTAAATTTATATTCCTTTTTGTTAATTATTACAAGGCTAATGAGGATTCTCTTCCAAAATTTTTTTCTTGGTGAAGATTTCCTCAAATTGTGTCAAATAATTTTTTTAAACTGTCAACAAATATCTACAGGTATACTATTTTAATTTCAAGGAGCTATACTGTTCTATTTCCTAATGCAAATATAATATAACATAATAGCACACTTGTAAGAACTTAACTGTAATGCTTGATTTTAAAACATAAAATGCTAGAGCTCTATTGACCTTTTCTTGTTTCTTGGCTTCAAATTACTTGTTATGAAAATGCAGGGTAGGGATGCAACGCCTTATCTTGAAAGAAATAGGGTTGGACGTGATGCCATTGATTCAGCAGCAGCACTAACAGACATGGGCAAATACCTATTCAGAGAAAGGCGTCTTCCTGTCTATGACATAGCAGTTGCAGTGACTAAGTAAGTCTTAGAATGAGTTAGCACAATTTTTCATTCTCATCATAATACCAAAAGGTAAAGTTGTGTTTAAAACAAACCTTGGTTAAGTGTTTTCTTCTGTGAGCAAAATAACACTATGATATGATTTACATAAACCTCTCTTTGAAAACTTATACACCACTCACAGTAAAATAATCCAAATTATTTCTAAAGTAACCAATACTAAATAAAATGATATCTTATATTTCAATACAAAGGGTAATGGAAATACATTATTCTTTCAAAAGTTTACAAAAAATTGAGATAAATTTTCACTTGTAAATTTGTTGATAAATTGCTGTTAGGGATATTTTCGAAATAATTTACCGGCATTTTATGAATCTTGTATGAATAATGAAGAGGATATCCCAAATCTGCAACTTTTTAATATGGATAATTGAAAGAGATTTTTCCTTAAAATAAAACTTTAAGAATTGGTTGTCTAGATATTTCAGTTTTATATAGAATACATATATATGCTGAATGTGGTATATGATTGATGATTCTTTTATTCCTATTCAATCAATAATGAAAGTATGTCTCTGTTAAAATCTCCTTAAGAAATCGCTATTCAACTCTGAAAGAGAAAATTCCTCTTAAATTTTCCATGTTTGATCTTGTGAAATTATAGATAATTTTCTTAATCTTTGATAATTCATTTCAATGTGATATATATTCTTAAAAGTATATTAATATATAGCTTCTAATCATGTTTTTTGTGATGTCTGCATTTAAAGGTTATTGCCTATAATTTTGATTTTCACTGGCCCAAAAACCTTTTTCTTCATTCAGGGAGTTTTATGAAGATAATTTTTAAATTTGACCTAAAGTTAAATCATAAAAATCTATTTCTACTTTTTATCTATTATATTTGCAAAGATTTTGTTCCAGGGTATCAGACTATTCACAATAGGTGGAGCAATCAACATTACTTTTATGGTGAAGATTTCATTAAAAGCATTATGAGATAAAATTGACTGAAAATGTTCCACTTGGTTTGCTTATAAGCTTAAGAAATCTAAATTTGAGCATATAAAAACTCCATCACTTAATCCATGAATATCTTTAATAAGAACTTTAAAGATTCTTTTTCCTTGTCGGCAATTTTAATCTTTAAAAGAAGAGAACAGTGTAATCTTATCAGGTAAGGAGACTACTAGTATGCAAGGATATAGAATAATATAGAAGAAATGAAAGGCAAAGATGATTTTCTTGTGTAAAATATATATTTACTTGAGTTTTACAAATGACCATTTGGTAGGTATTCACTTTCCAGAGAGTAAAATTAAAAGAAAAAAATAAAATCATATCTAGTAGATTTAAGAATCATATCTAGTAGATTTAAGAATCATATCTAGTAGATTTAAGAATCATATCTGGTATATTAGTAGTAATATGTCATATTGAATACATATATTGAATTTCAGTGTTCATTTCCTATAGAGTAAAATTGTGGCTTTTATTGGCAATAATTGATGAGAGGTTATTTAAATAATAAAAGCACTTTCTCAGGGATGTTATTTATATAGATATTATATCAGATATGATGTATAACTAAAATAGTCTCTGTACAGTTGCAAAGATTTCAAAAAGGAATATGTATTAGAAAGTGTTATCCCTTTCAACAACAACAGAATCCTAACCCATTCCTCTCTGCTAGGTACGATATGTGTCGACGAAGGAAAGGTGGTCGATGCACCAAAGGAACAGCTGGTATGTGAGGCATGGAAGAAAGTTACCTAGTTACCATGGATTCAATAATCACAGGGACACCTTTTAGTTATTAACTTCCTGGTTGTAAATAGCTAGTCACCCATATTCTATCACCCATCCCTCATTGTAAATAATTTTGACCTTATTCACAAGAGTTCTTGTATGAATGTTTGTGTGGATGATGTTTACAATAATGAATCAAAATTTGCTTGGGATTTTGCTAATTCCCTTATCAATCAATTTGGGTCATAGCTGCTTGCTCGTTTTTTGGGAATCAATGATGTAGTTCAACCTTTTAGGTCTTAAATTCCACACTTGGAAAGACTTTTTTGTGCAGAACATTCTTTAATCTTACCTTACAAGGTTCCTATTTATGATTCAACTTGAGCATTCTAATAAAATAGGTTCTAAGTCAAATTATATTTGTTCTAGCTTTCTACTAATGAAATGTAAAATTAAGTCTGCTAGTTAAATTGATACAAGTTATTGTTAGAATTTTATGATTACAAAAGTATCTAAAAATATAGGATTGTACTATTACAAGTATTTATGTATTATCAAATGTATTTTTAGATATCCTGATAATAGCTAGCATATATAAATATCAAATCCCCTTTTTGATGGTTATTAATCTGTCTACATGAAAACGCTATTTTCTCTTCACGAGAAAATTATTTTAACTTGTGTCTTAGTGATAGTCTGCTTGAATGACCCTCATGCAATATATTTTTCTTTAATATCAACTCTTTCTCTGCCATAATAAACTGAAGTCCATTAAATCTTCGTAATATTCAAAGCAAATTGGCTGTGAAAGGGTTAAGATAATTATTTATATGTATTACAGTGGTACCTCGAGATACGAGTTTAATTCGTTCCGTAACCTTGCTCGTATCTCAAAGCAATTTTCCCCATTGAAATTAATTGAAATGCCATTAATTCGTTCCAGGCCCCAAAATGCCACCCCAGTTGTTGAGAGAGCTCCGGAGCTTAGAAATTATTGTAACGCCCTTAGCTGGCATTATACCCTTTATTGTCTCCTGTTTAAGCACAGTACATATCGTTGAAGTACTACGCCCGTACTACCTCGCCAAGTAAGCTACTCGCACATCTCGCTCATTTTTTCTATGATTTCACGCTTTAATTCAATAGATGTCATCTTATTTTGAGCATTGACCTATCCACTCACTTTCTTCGGACCCAAGGTTATAAAAAGCAATGTGATAAAGTATTTAATTGCACAAAACCCTAGATAAACTTATCAAAGATGCTTCCACAACGAGGTAAACAAGTATACTGGGGGGATGCGTGGGATAATGCGAGACGCACTAGGCACAGTAAACTGGTGGGGTCGTGTGTAGCCGGCCGTTCCTCGTATCTCAAAGCAAAACTTCGCTCGCTCGACGGCTCGTGTCTCAAAAAACTCGTATGTTAGGGCACTCGTATCTCGAGGTACCACTGTATATTTCAATTACCATTCTCACTGTTTTAATTCAATTTCTTGTGTTGTTTAGATATTCATAAATCTTGTTAACAGAAACAAAAGGGCACCAGCTTGAACCTATCTCTATCAGTCTCATTTGATAAATCATCACTATCTTAATTGTTAGTTTTTAGGGTAATGAGGTTGAACTATATGATTGATGGTACTTTATTTGTTGGTGTTGGTCATAGGATGCAATTTATGACTCAAATATTGGTTGCTGTGTTGTGGTGGGAAAGCAAATGGGATTTTGTGTATCACAAAGTGCCTTATAAACTTGTTTTATATATAATTACTCTAAAAACTTCAAACAGGTGATGCAAAACTGACAGCAAAACATAAACCGGAACTCAGATCTAGCACATCTAGTCATCAGAGTAGCTTTTATTTTGAAACAAGTTGTCATTCTCTTTCTTAAATACTTTTCCAGATTAGACATGTGCAGACGACAGTATGCAAATGATGTTTGCAACAGGGGAACTGCAGGTAGGTCAGATGTGATATAACAGGAGAATTTTCCATTTAAGTTGAAATAAAAATTGAAATGAATAAAATTTCCAAATAAAAATTGTAAATAAAATAAATAGATGAATATAAATTATAAATCGTAAACCTGCATTGAGTTAACTATTGTTTAAACTATCTTAACTTGCTATCTGAAAATGAATAAGCTGTAATCTTTTATTCTTAAGCCAATCATACTTTCTTCCAGTTATTCTGTTTGCATTTTAAGATATACTTCATGTATTTCCATTAATAATATTATAATAGATATGGTATAGTAGGATTCATCTTGATGAACTATTATTACATGCTCTAATAGAAAATCAAATCCAATCTTTCTGAAATAAAGTGGAAAAACTTGCATGTATCAATATTTCTTCAATTGCATTATTGAATAATTTTTAGCTTTCTTTGAATGATTCCGAAATCTTCTTTGCTATCATAGCTTAATGTAACTCTCAGAAAATAAATTTAATACACTGTCTTCCTTTTTGCATGAGACTGCTTGAAGAAATGATTTACAAGGTAAGAGTCTCGATTACATTCTGTAGACCTTTGAAATGTTAAATTTTATATAGACCAGAGAAAATAACAATGAATATATATTTATAACATTTCAGAATAATTTTAAGATTATGACTTGAGATAATATTTACCTCTTACTATTTTGAAAATTGATTGTATCTCACAAATGAAATTTGCATTTTAAAATATTTTTCAGCCATTAAATCAACTAAGAGACAAGGGTTCTCCAAGCGTCGACAGCAGCAACAGTCTAGGGCGATTCCCAGGAAACGGATAATCACTCAGTGGTCACCAGTTATTCAGAATCCCAATGCACATTTCGGAAACAATGCTTCCATCTTCATAGCGGGTCCAATGCTGAATGAAAATGCTGATAAGGGATTCTGAATAACTGGTGACCGCTGAGTGATTATCCGTTTCCCGGGAATTGCCCTAGATGGTTGCCACTGTCGGCGCTTGGAGAACCTTTGTCTCTTAGTTCATTGAACGCCGAGTTCCTTTTTCCTTTCTTCTACCATGAAATCAACTTAAAGAATGGCAGGAAGATACAGAATTACAGCAATGAACATAGAATATCCAATGAAACAATTATGCCTTTGCTATATTTATGCAATCAGTAGGAATAATTTGTGTACATACCTTTCACATACATGAAAATTGCTGCAATCCCACTCAATAACATATAAGACTGATAAAATTTTTAAAATTCTACTTCTGATGGCATTCAATTGTTATCAACTCCCCTGCTATTATCCAGCTACATTATCATTTTTTGCATTTTTTCTGTGATATGAAATTGTCATGTTTATTTTAATCCCAGAACTGCAATGCCAGTTAATACAGATTATTAGGACTATTTCTGCAATTTATTTATACTTGAGACTAAAATTTAGTTAAAATGCTGCCTATGTTAGTAATTTCATTAGAATGTCTTCAGAAAGCAATGAAATCAGGTTAGATGACTCCTGCTTCAAAGCTTTCAAATGTGATACTTCTTTAAGCATCCTTATAAAATTGAATTCTACTCATCTATTCAGTTATGATCATTGCTATTGCCATTCTCATCCTTTCTTCCAAACAGTGCTGGATCTACACATTAGCTAAACAAGCTTAGGGCTCCACTATCTTAGGATCCCAAAGAAATTCAGGAAGGAAAACTGCATGATTGTCATGTCCAAATGGCTTAAGATGCCTATTACATCCATAAATTACTATACAGCATTTATTCAATAGAAAACAACAGTAGTTTTTCATTGAGAAAGGACAGATTAACATATATAGAGCCCCATTATCTTCATTAGCTTAAAGATCATCATAAATCTCACTTTGCTCCCAATTAATATTTTCCTCATAATTTGAAAAAATTATATATAGCTAATTTAATTTACTGCAATGGCATTAGTGAACTTCCTTTTGAATATACGTCATTAGTAATCCTGAAAGCTATAAATCTTATAATTTATTATATATGAAGCAACTTATAACATAACAAATATCCAGCCATATATAAACTTGAGGAAATGGTTTCTTATTTTTCCAGTTGCTTAATGTATTAAAATTTGGATATTGTATCTTATTTGAGTGCTGAGAAGCTTCTGATGACTGATTTCTAAGGCTAAGGAGCATAGAAAATATGGAATATTAAACTTATTGGTGGCTATTTTTGAATTGATTAATTATTAAATAACTAATGCATATGGGAAATTCTTAGATTTATGATGCTGCAGATTTTTAGAACATGGAAGTTGAAATTACCCTCTCTCAATTGCAACTCTATGCATCTTAAAATTTCAAAATATTTCTTGCCTACTTCCTTTTATGACAATTTTGTTGAGAATTGACTCAATCTAAAATTGAATTCCCTAAGACCTTTTCATACTTCTAACAATTTTTAGTAGTATATAAAAGAATCTAAATATATAAAATTAAATAATTTTTTATAAAATTTTTTATTGATTCTTCTCATTAAAGATAAATTACAAACAATGGAATTATAATTAAAATAAATTATTTTACTATGTACAAAATCTATCGGTAAAATAGTAAATACAAAATAATTTGAGAATTAATCACTATTTTCCTTGTAGTGGTCCACAATAAAACCATTAATTTTATAACTTTAATTATTAAGGTATATTTAAAAATGCATGGGTAATGATATCCTCCCAAAAATGAATGATAGATGAATGATTGTGATATCTATTTAAAATAAACTAACTGCATGCATGATCTTTGATAATGAGATAAGATAACTTTGCTTAATAAAATGGTGCACTTTAACAAACTTCTTACACATGCTAACCAGTTCACTATAAATCCTTAAAGATATTCTAAATAAAATAGCCCTCCAAATAAATAAAAACAGATCCATAAATTCAGATTTTAAAAAATATTACTTAAGAATATAATAATATTTTTCCTTTTTCATTAATAATTCTCTTCAGAAATACCAAATTAAAATTGTTAATGACTATTACTTTTGTTTTTATGAAATTCATAGATTTTCAAGCTTCAGTTTAGATAGAAATTATATGAAATTAAATCAAACAAAAAAATTTTTGATAAAAAGTATGCATTTATTTGTAATTGTATGATGCAGGTTTTGCATATGTTGGAGGAGCATGTGTTGTCAACAAACGACTTGAAAAAGTGAATAGTGTTGCCATAATAGAAGACACAGGAGGCTTTTCTGGTATCATTGTGGCTGCCCATGAAGTTGGACATCTGTAAGTTATCTAGTTTATATTTATTAGGGACAAGAAGTAAGTTTTATTTTATCATAAATATAAATCATAATTATTTGACTTTCTGCTACTTGCAGTATATGTCAGACACACCTTTAAAATATTTATTTATTAAATTAAGACAAGGAAATTTTATTTCTTTAGCATTTAAACTATAAGGTACTAAGAATTAATGACTTTTTCAAACAATTCATACATTCATTTTAAGAATGTAATCATTTATTCATTGATGGTATTAAAATGTCTAACAGGTGTTTCAGGAATGGACTATTATGCAAAATATGGTGGTAAATACTATCTATATTTCTTAAGAGGTAAATCTTAAAATGAAAAATTTAAAAGATGAGGAATCATGATGAGAGTCAACATAGTAAAGAATTAGTTGTAGTTGTTTTGTTAAAAGTGGTTCAACAGCTGAGGTCATTTCACTCAAGGTCTTCCACAGGGAATCAAACCCAAGACCTTTTCTACAAAAGTTGAAAGTGTTGCTCAAATGGCTATCTAGGAGCCCATGCAAAGAATTGATATATCCTAGAATATTTAATATGGTTGAATATACTAATTACATTCATTATGATCATCCATTGAAGAAACAAATTACAAAAATTCATCTTTTGAGCAGCAAAGTTATTTTTAAAATTGACAAAGGAGATTTATCCACTAAAATATTCTAACCAGGGGAAAGCAATCTAAAGTATTTTTTACTTTCAGATTAGGAGCTGTTCATGATGGCTCTCCACCTCCTAGTTATTTGGGTGGTCCTGGAGCTGAGAAATGTCGATGGGAAGATGGTTTCATTATGAGTGATCTCAGACACACTGAAAGGGGCTTCAAGTGGTCTCCATGCAGTATTGCCTCTTTCCATCACTTTCTAAAGTTAGTTTTTCTCTCTATTTTGTTTTTGGTGACCTGATTTAATGCTCTGCTGCAATCAGCATCATAAATTGCATATGAAAGTAGCAATGTAAAAAATCATTAGCTAAAAAAATATCCTAATAAAATATTACCCAGGTTTTTTATTTTTGCTTTAATTAATCAATAACAAGTCCTGATATTTAAAACACAGCATATTTCTCATAATCATTAAATCTGTTTGGGATATTTCATTTATCACCATTTGCTTGGGAAATATGAAACTTATTACTAAGGAGGTAATGGAATATAAATTCTGTTTTAGTTAAAACTGATTTCAAACATATTTTCCAACTCTTTGCTACTTATACTATATCTCAGAATACTTTAATGAAACAAAATTTGACCAATTAATTCTCAAAAAGTAGCATTGCCTGAAGCAGATGTTTCTGTATCATAGTGCATTCTTAACTGTAAAATATGTCTATAGTTTGTAAAGGGAGTCACATGAAGCTTAATTGCATTTATAGTGGCGAAACAGCTACGTGCCTTTACAACTCTCCTCATGAAGATGAATCTTTACCACGTGTTTTACCTGGAAAGCTACTCTCCTTGGATGCACAATGCCGCAAAGATAGAGGAACAAGTGCCTGTTTTGTGAGTTTTTAAAGATGTATTTTGTAACAAAAATCAGCAACTTCACTATTGTTTTTATTTCATTTTTACATTCATTTAAACATAGTTACAAATATAAATGGAAGAAAAATTATCATTTTGTCTATTTGATTGTCTTAATATTTCATCAAAATTCAATGCAGAATGAGGATAATGAGAGTACATATATTATAGCATTTTTCTCATTTTGGCTGTTCAGCTCAATGCTTATTCAAGTGAACTTTTTCAGATTAAAATTTATCAAAGAAGCCTTCAATTTGAGAAAATATTGCGAGGAAGACTTAGTGAAAGCTATATTAGAATTTCATGTAAACTACTTTATTTTGACCAGTTAAAAATTTGATAATACACAGTTATCAGATAAAATTAATAATAGTACCATATGAAGTTTAAGTTTTAATCTGGTTTTGATAAAATAATCATTGTGGAATCTGTACATTGTGATATCGATCCTTGCCTTTGCCTTTTATTTTCTTGATTAATGAAAATGATTCTGGAGGTATACAAAATTCTGAACTAGAGTAAAACGTAGTTAAGACACTTTTCAGAGCACTAAGCAAAAACTGCATCTAAAATGGAATGACATTATAATTGGATTGAGTATTGCTAGATGCCTCACATCATATTTTTAAGAATGGTGTAATTTTTGTGCAAAGAGAGCATCTTAGTTGCTTAATTTTTGTTAATTTTCTTCCTACAATCGAACAATTTTTACCAGATAGACAATTAAAGAAGAACAATGAGTTTTTTAACAGCAGTTCACCACTCTCTCTAAGACTATGCTCAACAGCTCACAAAACACACTATTTCTGGTTGATTCAGTATGTTTAACAACTTGAGATTGTGATGGAAGTAAGTGGTGCAAAGTGAATTTTTCATTTAAATTGCTACCATGAGAAAAAGTTATAAACAAAATCTCACTCTATCTCAGAGTTTGTATCTGCAGCAGAGGAATAGAGATGGTTTTGCTTTGGGATATCTTAATTTTATTCTCACTAAATTGAGTCTAAAAAAAATTTGGTATATCAAATGAGGTGAATAATTGGCTAAAATTACAGTGCATCTAGAAACAGGAAAAATCCATATCTTAAGCAGTATTTTCACCATGTATTTCCTGTGAAAGGGACTGGGAAAAAGTAGAATATTAAGTTGAACCATATTAAATAGGTTTATATGTACATGTTAATATCGAAAACCACAAAACTTACTTAATTTTACTCACTACATTATTATATTATCAAAACTTTTGTCATAATGCCATTAAAATTACCTCTTCCTCTCACTCCAAGATTTGTTTGTAATGAGAGGCTTATAATGAAATAAGTTAAATGTTAATGAATCATAGCTGAATATAACAATAGATATATTTCCTCCCAAAAATTTTATTCAACTCTCAAAAGCATTTGGCACTAGAGTTCTCTTTTAAACATTCATTGGGATTAAGAAATATTTACATTAACAAGGGGCAGCGATTTGCCTATGGGAGATAAGGTTTGAGAGTTTTTAAATTTAATGGTTAAAGCCTTAATTACTTCAAAATTGGATACTAATTTTGTTATCTATTTCTTTCTGAATTTATTGATATCATTAAGCTATGATCATCCTTCCAAAAGAAGCAATATTAATTACAATACATTATATGTATGTACATCTGAACAAATCAATGAAAATTGAATTGATATTATTAATATTTGACTATCTGAAAATTGGCTCATGACTGTAGTTTTCTTTCAACAAACGATAAAAAAATATAGGCTCAAGTAAATTGATGCAATTTTTTATTGATACAATTTCCCTCTTTCATAACTGAATATTTATCACATACACATCTTGGATTTTTGCAATGATTTTTCATTAAAACATTCGCCCTCTACAGTTCTCTGTATTTCCAAATTTCTAATGAAGAATATATGACCTAAAAATGATAACTTAATTATTAGAATCAGTTACTGCTACTATTTTCTATCCTCTTTCAATTGAAATTTATTCTTAAATAATATCTTG
The DNA here is from genome assembly GCA_036926295.1 of Pachydiplax longipennis. Lineage (NCBI taxonomy): Eukaryota > Metazoa > Arthropoda > Insecta > Odonata > Libellulidae > Pachydiplax > Pachydiplax longipennis. Next base: position 775,083 of record JAVFKF010000012.1, on the reverse strand, counting down.
ATTTTATTTACAATATTACATGTGACATTATTTTTCCAATGCACTCACGGATGACAGGAGGTAAGTGTTAGATTTGTAATATATTTATGATGTCAGAAACACCTCACATAACTCTGCTTTAGCTAAAATAACATCAAAATTATAAAAGTTAATGAATATACCATACATAAGAAATAGTAATGATAATAATATATGAAAATTAGTAGATAATAATGTGTAAAAATTTAAATTTATATTTCTAAATCAATTCATAAATTTACATATATAAAGGGCAGTATGGGGGTAGAAGATGGATGTAATTCAAGACATATTTTGAACTTTTCTTGAATTTCTATGAAATTTAACTAAGTGCTTAATTTATATTGCAGAAAGATGAAAGAGTGTGTGCACAGCTATTCTGTTTTGACTCTGGCTCTGGCTATTGTGTTGCTTACCGGCCTGCAGCAGAAGGTTCAACCTGTGGAGATGGTCAGGTATGCAAAGTAAAACTCTAATGATTGCTAAAATGTGGAAAATTTCTTTGTTACTGTCAATAATGATATTACTAAAAATTAATCAGGTTCCTAAAATTTGAAAACTGAGAGCTTTGGATTTGGATAAAATGCAAGTATTTTTTACTGTTTCCTTTGAATAAAAAAGAAGTATGATGACATTTTATTATTAAAGACCTTTCATTTAAACATATTGCTGTAATAAGAAGTTTTATACTGTCATTCATTAATTTTTAAAATGTTATCATTCTATTCAGAAAAAAAAACAATTATAATACATGAGATTTATATCCTCAGATATCATGATCATAAAATGAGAAAAATATTCATGTAGATCCTCTTTTGAATCGGAAGCATTTATTGTCAACAGATCAAAGGGTTGAAAAGCACATAAATTTGAACTTGGGAAAGGATTAACTTAAATAAGAAAGTGTCAATACTTTGGTATTTTCATGATTTGGTATCTTTGGTATTTTCTGTCAGGATTCACTCCATAAACGCGGATACCAGTGGCAGTGACAAAACTTAACATAACCACTCCATTTGAGAACACATCCGATTGTTAACTTCCAGAAGAAGCAACAAAACAAAACAACTTTATTTACAAAAAACAAGAGGGAAACAGAAATCGCACTCAGAACATGCATGATATACAATAATAATAAAAAATAAATAATTGAGAATGCATATCCAACACCTCCCCTCATTCACAATTATTTTACAAGAAAAAAACAAAAACATTGCCAAAAATATTATTTGCCACCAGAAAAAATTCTTAAACCTAATTTGGGCAGCACCTCCTTTATCTTAGGACCAATTAACACTTTGGTCAAGATATCTGCCGAATTATTCACTGATACACACTAAATAAATTCAACTTCTTCACATTCCACATCATCTTTTAAAATCATACAATCTTAGTGCACATGCTTAGTTCTTTCGGACACCATTTCATGTTTTGTTTGACTAATAGCTCCATAGTTGTCTGCATAGATTATGCATGGCTTGGGCAAGTATTTACCTCGACCTATCTCATTTAACAAATTAGTCTACCAAATAATCTCCTTTGTTGCCTCTATCATGGCCATCAACTCTGCTTCAATTGTGGATAGAGCCACTCTACTTTGTTTTGAACATTTCCAGCTAACAGAACCACTTGCTAAAATAACAACAAAACCATTAAAGGACTTTCTATTCACTCTATCATTGGCCCAATCACCATCCGCATATACTTCTATAGGATTACCTTTCTTTGAGTATTTCAATGCTAAATGCTCAGTAAGGTATCTAAATAAATGTTTAACATCAGTCCAATTTTCAATTTTGGGGTCACTGTTATGCTGACTTAACTTACAAACCGGAAACATGATGTCTGGCCTAGTGGAGTTATTCAAGTACAATAGATTTCCTATTGCCTTTCTGTAAGTAGTTGGGTCAATTTGAACCTCCTCATTTTGAAAACCAAATTTATGCCAATTATTAACTACTAGAGGAGTCTTTACTCCTTTAGCATCTTGCATCCCAAAAACTTCAAGTACACTCTTGGCTTGCCTGATCTACATAAACATGCTGTTGGTTACAATGTATTACCTTGAGAGACAAAAAATTACACACTTCTCCTAAATCCTTTACATCTAACATCTTTGATAATTTATTGGTCAGCCATTCAAACTTTATTTTGGTGGCCCATATTCCCAGATCATCAACATAAACCACCAAATACAGATCCTTTCCAGAATGAAAGTACAAACACAGATCATTTACTGATCTCAATATATCACAAGATTTTAATTTTTCATCCAAAAGCTTGTACCAATTTCTAGCAGACTGATGCAGCCCATACATACTCTTGTTTAACTTGTACACACAATCACAATCCCTTTCATTATTTACAAAACCCTTTGGCTGCTCTATGTAAACAGTTTCTTTAATGTCACTGTTGAGAAAAAAACACCTCACATCCATATGTTTGGAATACCATTCATTTTATACTCCTAAGGCAATTAGCAGTCTTACTAACTTATGTCTAACCACAGGACAGTGGGATAAAATAATCATTTAATAATTCATCAACAACAATAATTTGAATATCCCAGAAACACACCAACCTTAGCTCTAGGAATGAGTTTGTTTTCACTCCTGCTATGTACAAATGATTTGCAGCCAAAAACTCTCATTTTCTGCAATTCATCTATGGGCAGCTTACTCCCTGTCCATAATTCATATGGTACCTTCCCACCTATAGCCTTAGAGGTACACCTGTTTTTAATGAAACATACTGTACTGATTGCCTCAGCCCAAAATTTTAATGGTAAACTTGATCTAATCAACATACAATGAGTTAAACAAAGCAATTGCTGATTCAGCTGCTCAGCTATACCATTTTGCTGAGGTGAATAAGGTTGAGATTACCTTCTCTTAATACCTTCCTTCTCAAACTCTTTACTAGTATATTCACCACCATTATCTGATAGGAAAGCCTACAACTTACAATTCACCTGATTTTCAGCAAAAACCTTAAACCTCTGAAAAAAACTAAATACCTAAAATGTATGTTTAATGATATTAACTACAGAATATCTACTAAAATCGTCAGTAAACATTACAAAATATTCCCCACCTCCAATAATTTCTGGCTTAACTTCACAAACATCTGAAAATACCAAATCAAGAGGATGCTCTGACATGCGATCCCTTTCAAAAAATTGTTTTCTTTTCATTTTCCCAATTTCAAACACATCACAATATTCATCTATACCTTTTGGAACAATGACAGCATCTGGTAAAGACTTAGAATGCCCAAACCTCTTGTGCCACGACACAGCCACTCTCGATCGGGCTGAGACCAACTCTTCTTCGGCATTTCTGTTCATGAGCATTCAACTTCATACATACCACCAAGTGGTTTTGCATGCATGATTGTGATGTTTTCCCTTTTCAGAAAACATCACAATCATGCATTGTTACAAAAATTGTCGTTAAGAATGCATGAAGTGCACTTAAAACAACATGGATGAGGATCGATTTAAATAACGTCTGAACTGCTCAAGTGTTGATAGCGAACTGCCGTCTTTATTGATGCCAACATGGCCGCTGCGTACACATAAAAAAAAAGAACATCACAAACCAAAACCATTTATGGTCGTATAACGCCATATTCTGACACCTCTCCTCGTTATAGACCATCAACCAAACAAAAATTATAAAAAAAGAACTCTATAGGTCAAACTATTTACATTTCTCATAACTACCTTACTGGAAAGGTCTCAACCCCAACAACTGAGACAATGCTTGGGTCTTGGGTCCACATAATGGCTTAGTTAAGAGATCAGCACAATTATCATTTGAAGAAACATATTGAAACTCAATTTCACCCTTCTCAACAAGTTTTCTTATATAGTGAAACTTAACATTGATATGTTTACTTCTGTCAGAAACAGAGTTGTTATTAGCAATACTTATTGCACCTCTATTATCAAAATTAATAATGCAGGGTGTTGATAAAAATTTACATTGCTCAATTTCAAATAGAAGTTCTTTTAGCCAAACTATCTCTGTTACTGATTCATACAGGCTCATGTACTCCGCATGAGTGGTTGATGTTGCTACACAACCTTGTTTCCTACTTCTCCATGACACTGCTGCCCCAGCTAAACTCACAACATAACCCGAAATTGACTTTGCGTCACTCCTGTCATTAGCCCAATCTGAGTCAGCAAATACCTCTATTGGCTTACCCCTCCTTGAATAACACAGTTCAAAGTCCATTTTATTCTTGAGATACCTGAATACATGCTTTACACACATCCAGTCTTTGACAGTTGGTCTCTCACAGTGCTGGCTTAGCCTACAGATAGCATTAGAGATATCAAATCTAGTTCCAGAAGCCAAGTACAGTAAACACCCAATGGCCTTGCGGTAAAGGTGGCAATCAAACTGATCCTCAGAGTTATTGTGCCCCCTCTCAGGTTCCCTTGCCTCCATAGGAGAGACAACACCCCTGCACTCTAGCATATTAAACATGCCCAAGACCCTCTGAATGTAGTCCTTCTGGTTCACAAATAATTCTCCCCTTGTAGGCCTCCTTATTCTGAGAGATAATAAGTTAGATACCTCTCCAAGGTCTTTTATTGTCATATGCTTAGCCAGTCCACATTTTAATTCCAAGATTCTCTTTCTCTCACCAATGGCCAACAAGTCATCAACATAAACACCTAAAATTAAATCATCTCCCTTATATACACATGGATCACTCACACACCTTATCAGTCCTAACTGTAACAACTTTTCATTGAGGAATCCATTCCAGTTCCTTCCAGATTGTTTGAGACCATATACACTCTTATTTAATCTGCAAACATAATACTTAGGATCTTTTTCATGAAAGCATTGGGGTTGTTCCATAAAAACAGTGACATCAAGTGGACAATTTATATATGCCCCAACGACATCCAAGTGTTCCATTTCCCAATCATTTTCTATTGCAATTGCCATTAAAATCCTCAAAGTTTTCCTCTGTATTACAGGACTGAAAGTATCAAAATAATCAATTCCCTCAATTTGTCCAAACCCCTGAGCTACTAATCTTGCTTTAAATTTTGCAATATCCCCCTTGTCATTCCTTTTCACTTTAAATACCCACTTGCATCCAACAACATTCGTTTCCTTTGGTCTCTTAACAACTTCCCATGTCTGTTGCTCCCTCATATTTCTCACCTCTTCCTCCATTGCGGCTCTCCACTCGGATGCAAACATACCATTGAGAGCCTCCTTTGCAGTCTCTGGTATAGGCACATCACCCTTGCTCATGGTATTTACCAGATTGCAGCATGGACATGTTCGTGGAATTCTTTGTCTAGAGGATCTCCTCAATCCCACAATATCCTCTCCTACAGGAATAGGCTGCTGTTCTCCCTCCTCTCCTGGAACTGGTAGCTCCTCTTCTCCTTCACTTTCCTCTCTTGGTGGGAACCATTCAGATGTCTGTACTCTCAGGTGTTCCTTCAACAATTGTCTCTCTGGGTCACTCCTGATCTTGTAAGGGAAAACATCCTCTCGGAAGACAACATCCCGGCTGATTACTACCCTCTGCTCCTTCAGACACCATAAGCGGTATCCCTTAATGCCTTGTTGGTATCCAAGCATCACACATTCCTTAGCACGAGGACTAAGTTTCCCCTCCCTAACAGGGACCCATGCCCATGCTTGACAGCCAAACACTCTTATGCTCAAAATCAGCAGTATTCAGCTCTCTCTCATTCCAAACCTCAAGTGGAATCTTGTCTCCAATGGCTGATGATGGACACATATTATGGATATGGCAAGCATTCCTTAATGCTTCTCCCCAGAAATGATATGGCATACCTGAGTAAATCAGTAGACACCTGGTTGTGTTCATTAAAGTCTGGTTCAAACGCTCTGCCATGCCATTCTGCTGTGGTGTATAAGGGACAGAGTGATGGTGAAGAATCCCATTTCCCAGATGGTCCAGGAATTCATGTCCTGTTTTTTTTCCTCCATTATCAGACTGGAACTCTTTAATCCTTTTTCCTTTTTCTAGCTCCACCTTAGCTTGGAAGCTCTTGAAGGCATCAAACACCTCCCCTTTCCTCTTTATTGGTGTTGTTTCCACAAAGTGAGAACACTCATCAATAAATGTAAGGAAATATTTACATCCACCAATGGTAGCTGGAGAGATGGGATCCACAACATCCGAATGAATTCTGTCAAGAACCCCTTTCACCCTTTCTCCAAAATTCTTGGGAAACTTGGCACGCTTCATTTTCCCCTGGATACAGGCATCACAGTTTCCTTGCATCACTCCCCTGGCATTGATGTAGGGTATCTTTTTCAAGGTTTCATCATTATGGTGTCCAAGACGTGCATGCCATGTTGAGAATGTCACCCTGGAAGCCATTGTGCGTCCCTTGAATTCTGATTTTAAGAGTCTTATTCCCATTCCACCTTCAGTCGTGAGGTAGTAAAGCCTACCTACTCGGTGGGCTTTAAATAGCTGTTTCTTTCCCTCCAGTATCTTTGCTTCCCCATTGAACGCCACAATTTTTAATCCCTTTTCTTCCAAAACCCTTTGGGATATCAAATTGTCCTGCAGATTAGGGACATATAGAACCTCACTAAAATCTATGTCCCATCCCCCACATTCTTGTGAAATATGCAACAGCACCCTACCTTTTCCCTCAATTTTCAGTGGTGTTCCATCACCCACCGTGACCTCTCCATCCATAGCTTCAAAGTCCCTGATGAGGTCCCTTCTGTATGTCATGTGGTCTGAGGCCCCACAGTCTAACAGCCAAACACTCTGGTCCTCGTTGGTCTCCTTTTTCCGCAGACACAGGGCTTTGTACTCTCTTGTGACCACAGATGCTGTCGCCTGCCTCATCTCATGGTTTCCTTCATCCTTTTCCTTACAAACCTTCGGGCACTTTCGAGAAATGTGGCCCTTCTCCCCACAGGCATAGCACCAAAAATCTTTGTGGCATCTTGGCTCAGGCTTCCTCCGTTCTGGTTCCGGGTTTCTCCGCTCTGGCTCCGGTTTCCTCCGCTCCGGCTCCTCCTTTAAGCTTCTGGGTCTCCTTGAGGCTTTTAAGGCATGGTGGTCCAATCCGTTCTGCTCGTCCGCCAGCCTAATTCTCTTCTCTTCCAGCATAAGCTTCGCCTTAACTTTGTGTGTAGTGAGGCCGCCTTCAATTTCCCTCTCCAAACTACGGATTAGCCCCTCATATTTGTCCATCGGCAATCCCATTAAGAAAAATGCGGCCAAAATCGAATCGGAAAAAATTAAGCCACACTTCTTAATTTTCTTGTTCAAGTCTTGCATTTTATTAATATACTCCTGTACACTAATGTCGTCTGTTTTCCGCAAGTTCACTAATTCCCTCAAAAACAACGTTTGCTGTAGAAGGCCGTAGTCTGTGCACATACTCTCCAAGGTCTCCCACATTTCCTTGGCAGTATTATAGTCTGCTATGTCATCGAGAAAGGAGTCACTCACATAGGAGATTAGAATTCCCTTGGCCACGTTGTCCATCTTGGATCGTTTTCTGAGCTCGTTCGTGTTGGCTTCCGATGAATCCCAACCACTAATCGACTCCCAGCATCCCGATTGAAGACACAATGCCTTAATTCTAATCGCCCATCTACAATAATTTTCGCCGTTCAATAACGGACATTTCATGACTTCCTCCAGTCCCACGTGCTTGAACGACGCTTCCATGCTTAACTCCACGAGTCCGCAACAACGAATAGAAACAGTTATTCTCCACCGGCGTTATTACTCCCTATCGAATTTAAACCTCAACGTAACCTGGGCCCATAACCTGTTACAAAAATTGTCGTTAAGAATGCATGAAGTGCACTTAAAACAACGTGGATGAGGATCGATTTAAATAATGTCCAAACTGCTCAAGTGTTGATAGCGAACTGCCGTCTTTATTGATGCCAACATGGCCGCTGCGTACACATAAAAAAAAGAACATCACAAACCAAAACCATTTATGGTCGCATAACGCCATATTCTGACATGCATGGCATTTAAGCTACCCCTTTCCACTACTGCCTTACAACCTTTTACATCAAACTGTCTCATGACATTAAATTATCTTGCAAGTCTGGGACATACAATACTCTTTCCAATTTCACCAGCCACCCTCCATTTTCATCCTTCCATTTTAACTCAACACACCACTTTCCACAAATATCTAACCCATGCCCATTCGCCACATCAACCATTCCCCTTGTATTCCCATCAAAAGTGATGATAATTTCCCTATGAGGGTTCATGTGCTCACTTGTGCTCAAATCCACAAACCATTTCATCACCTCTTTCTCAGCACCACTGCCTGCCACCATTAAGGATTTCACTCCGACTAAATTAGTTTTTGCTTGATCCACTTCACCATCTTCTTGTTCTCCTACTGATGCTCTGGCTTCCCTAATCCTCGGGTGTGTCTACAAACAGCTCGGTCCTTTCTTCTGCAACTTTGGGCAATAACTGGCAATATGCCCAATCTCCATGCAGACAAAACTTACCACAGTCCCTTTGCCTTTTGCTTCAATCAAACGAGGGCAAAATCTCAAAATGTGTCCTGGTTGTTTACAAGTAAAACAAACATGGGTTTCCATCCAGGAGCTCTTACCTTTCTTCACCCACAGCGTACCCTTTGACATCTCTCTCCTTTGCCTTTTCATTGCCTTCAGGTACATTTCATCGCACCGATCTTCCCTTTTACATCTTTTCTTCTCTGTTACCATTTTCGAAACTACTTCCTCTAAAGACAATAAAGCATTGTTTGTTGTGACTAATTGCACAGATATCTCGTGCTTATCCCTTGGAAGACCCCTGAGCAGAAAGATTGACAAGGTATGATCACTGAACGTCACACCTGCCTTTCCTACCTTTCTGCTCAAATCCATCACTATAGCCACATAGTCTCTCATCATCATGCCATCTTCCTTTTTAATGGTCGTTAGCTCCTCCAAAAACTCGATTTGATTATACATGTCAAACCTTTCATGCATGTTTTTCAAAATTTGCCATGCCTTCTTCGCCGTCACACACTCCCTGATGTAGTCTATATACCGATCACTCACTGAGAAAAGAATTTGTGCTAGGGCAGAATGATTCTTCTTGTGCGCCGTCATAATCTTCGTCTGAATCTTCTGTGGATAAGCCTGGCTCGGCTGAATCCCAACAACCCTTGTGCATGAGATAGGCTTTACTCTTCCCTGACCACGTTCTCTGCCAATTTGTTTTTCACTCCAAAAATTAATAAAAACCACCAACGCCAACCAGCATGCTCTCCAAAATAAATGTGTTCATCAGCATACTTACATTTCTCCCATATTAACCAAGGATGTATCACAACTTTTTCTAATTTATATCTTCTAGGCAGGTTTATGTAGATTTTGGCATGACTGGGCCCATAAACTGTCAGGATTCACTCCATAAACGCGGATATCGGTGGAAGGACAAATCTTAACAAAACCACTCCATTTGAGAACGCATCTGATTGTTAACTTCTGGAAGAAGCAACAAAAAGAAATAACTTTATTTACAAAAAAAGAAAAACAGGAATCCCACTCAGAACATGCATAATATACAGTAATAATAAAAAATTATTTATTAATGAGAACGCATATCCAACATTTTCAAAGGTTTTGTACTCCTCAAATAAGGGATAGTGTAGCAAAAATATGCAAAGATATTTTATCTTTAAATTAGCATGTAAAATTATCATGCCTTTCTCATTAAAACATGCCTACAGTCATTGTTACAGGTCTGTATACTTTTTTTTTTCTACCTTTGCCTCAGAAATGTGAATTAATGAAAGCCAAGGTTTCTAACAATCTTAGATAGCAGTCATGAATCCTGTTCACATCGGTTAAAACTGTAATGTAAATACTTTAAAGAACACTATCAAATATGTGTCACCCACTCTGAGTGCCAACTGACTAGGCCTTATGTCTCAAAGTGATGTCACGGCATGGACTTAACTTCCCTCTACACTGTCAAATTAGAATAATAGCATAAACCATTATTCTTACTTATACATTTCTAACAATGTAATGATCTATATATAGCAGAACTGCTGTTTACGATTGACCTATAGAATGCCAAAAAATCTTCAATTAATTGCTATATGTCACTGAAAACCTTCTGAATTCCTGAATACATTTATTTCAAATATTTCAGTGCATTATATATTTTTCAGTGCAGTTATTTTCGCAGTTATAGGATGGATGATTAAAAGGTAAAGGTCAGAATTCTTCTTGTTTAATGTATACTTTTTGACCAAAGAATAGTATTGCAGATAATCTGTTACAGCAGCTGCTAATATCTGAGTATTTATCGATCATACTTCTCATATATCTATATACTTATTGCGTATGTTTAAGACAACTACAAGAATAAATTATCTTACAATTCATCATGGAGAAAATAACAGTTCATCTGATTGGTAATTTTTATCATACTTTACAGTATTGCTTGAATGGTCGTTGTGTGGCAGAGCATGAAAATATCATACCAGATTATACCCAAATCATGCCATCATTTTTGTCAAGAAGAGGAGGGGATAGTGGTGAGGAAACATTGGCAACAAGACCTAGACCAGTGTTTGCATCATTAGGCAATAATGTTACTCACAGGTATGATAATGCATGACCATATTTGGGCTGTTATTGGCAATGATGGCTTCATATCAAATTTAGATCAAATGTAAAGTATTGGTGTTTAAAACATTGGTGTTAGATAATTTTTAGTTCTTTAGCAATTGAATGGTGGAAGGGAAGATGCAAATGGTGGAAGTGATTTTGCCATTAATATCCTATGATTTTTGGTTAGGAATTAATGGGGATCTTTTGACAGAACATTTTTGTGAATTTGTACATAATATGGGAAAATTCACCTTAAATGTGGTGTACATAAATGTATATAGTTAAGAAGCATGGTTGATTATTTCATCAGTGAAATCTCAGTACAATGTAATTTTCAATTATAATCCTACTGATGGCATCCTCTGCAAAATAAATTAAGCAAAATATCTTATAGAAAATATTTTATCTCATCAAAAAATAATGTGTCATGATTCAGGTAAATCAACTTTTTATGATAATGTAGAGGTGACTAACATAGAAATGAAATATCCATAAATAGTAGAAAATGTATCTTTTCTTTGAAAAGTTTGATGTTTCAGAATTTCTATATACACTATGATTTCTGGTTATTTAAATATCAATATTTTCTTACAACTCATTTGAGATTTTGCTTATAGCATTTGTTGTAAATTTAATAATAATTGGAAAATTATGTAGTTATTTTGATATATATTGAGCTAATAAGAGATTTTGACCAATTCCAATGTCTCTAATGAGCCAAATCTATAGCTCTGATTTCTTATTTTGCCATATTTTGTAATTTAATCTATATATAAAAAATTTGATAACATAGAAAAGTATATCCTCAACCAATACAGTATTGAAAATATGGGAATTTTGATGGTTTTCCTTTTTAAAAGTTTTGTGCAGTCTATTGATAAGTAAGTGTAAAAGTGTATTGTAGGCACTGATAAATGCAAATACATCAGAATTGAACGTATGTCAGCATTATCCATCATGAACGGTTTAATGGCTGTCTCTCCATTGATCAATCAAAAAATTATTAATGCTTGGATATAATTTACCTAATTTGATTTTTTTCAATCAATTGTTAGAATAATATTTAATGTAAAAAAAATAAATTTTTCCTTGTTTTCATTTTACAGTTGATAAAATTTCCTGTGCATTGCTTATTGTATAATAGAATAGAGAAACCCCATGAATAATAATCCTACTATCAACAACAATGCTAAAGATGGATTTCCAAATCTGTAATTATGTAATGAGATTTCACTTCTAGCATTTAGATTGCTGTTGTACATAAATTGGTAAAAGCTGCACATGTGGTTGTATGTACTTCAGGTCATCACCATGGACCAAGTTTTGGGAGCAAAGAAGCACAACTCCAATCACATTTCATTATGCCTCAACCACATCCTTACCTTCTTTCCCCTTCCATTCTACCAGTGAATCAACCAAAACACACTTGAGACCAAGTTATACTACAACCCCAAATCCTTCATATGTTTTATCAACTTCAACTAAGTCTCCTGCTAAGCCTTACTTTCCAGCACTGAATCATTACTCTCCCAAGCTGTACACCACAACACCCAAACCAGTCTTCCCCGTTTCTCCATCTCCAATTGCAGAAGTAACTCCTTTTGCAAAATATGTTTTCACTTCAACAAAATCTTACCCTCTAAATCAACATGTATTCCATTCCACTGGAAAAACCTTTTCTCCATTCCTTAACCCTTATCAGCAATTTAGTTCATCTTCAACTACAACAACGACAGCTCCCTCAAACAATTTGAGGGTTCAGGGTAGAAAAGATGGTAAGTCCCCAGCAGAAAAGAAATATATCACTGTGGCAACTTAGAATATTATTGGTATTTGTTGAAGAACAATCAATACAATTGTTGAATTAAAAATTTTAATATTTTATAATTCCAATAGTTTATATTATATATATATATATATATATATATATATATATATATATATATATATATATATATATATATATATATATATATATATATATATATATATATATATATATATATATATATATGCTTGAAGACAAATTACATTTTAATGATATAGATTTAAACTTTGAGTTAAACATGCACTGAAATACAATTTTATTTGAAGATGGCCTCCTCCAAAACTGTGCATATAATTCTTTGTGAATCAAATACCAATAAGAAAGGTATAAGAGATTAATTTGCTGAACATTGACTTTCTCAGTATTTTTATTTCCACAATTCTTTTTCTCAGTCTTTTTTGCTTATTCATTCTTTCTGGATTTTAAGTTGCATATTAATTTTTCTGTACCTAATGAAGTATATGTCTGCTCCCAGTAAAATGCATCCCTGACAATAAGTTATCACATCACAACTTTCCTCTGCTTTTTTAATCACTTTGAAAATCAGAAACTGAATTTGCAGATATTTTATTCATTCATATTGCACTCATTAAAAACTATGTTTACTGATAGATGCTGGGGAAGATTCCTACCTTTCTGTATTAGTTATCATCTAAAATAAAAACATAATAAATACTACATTATTTCTTGTATTTTATTCCCTCAGATATTTAATATTGCATGTTTTTGTTTGCTGTTTGTCATCAATTATCAGATATAATCAAAATAAGGTGATACATATGCTTAATGTCAAATGAAAGGATGCTGGTAATTTATTTTGATATAACTGGAATTTATCGAGGGATTTAACTACACTAATCATAATAGCAGCATATAAATTTTTTACTTGAAAATCTTGCTATTATTCTTTGCATTCAGCTTTTCTTACTTATTCATAGAATTGAAAACTTATACTCACATATATTATATTATTATAAAGCAATTTTTGGCTTACCTCTCTGTATTTTCTTTAGTGAGTTTAGACAAAAATATTATAATTAATTATAATAATTATCTTATAATATTATCTTATAATATCTGTAAATAATTTTTCTGTACATAGAACTTGTTGATGACTATATTAAATGAAAACATTAATCTTACACAGTTCTTTCATTCTTCTTTTCTTGTGTGTTGGATTCTTTGGCTAATGGTATCAGTAAATCTATGACCTTGATAATTGGCATGATACATGAATGGGTTTTTGCATGTGATTTCTTATATTTTGTATTCCTTTTATCAAATAACTACTTTTTATCCTTTCAAAATAAATCCATCTATCCTCAATTACAGCAGTTCTCACCTGGAATGTTTACTGAAATAATGGAAATTTTATTCATTATTAGCAGATTTGAAAGTTCACTGAGTTTCATTCATTATCGATCGGTTGTTATAAAGGTGAAAGTAAATCTATTTTATATTTAATTTAAGAACTGATGGATACCCTTGATGTAATGCTTTAGGAAAAGGCAAAATATGTATTAACAAAGGTTAACTTTATTATATAGCATAGTCACTAAAATGTTGTCATATCCTTTATTACTGCAATGTATATTTGAGCACACTTATTTGTACATATTGATGAATATTTCACTAAGATTTTTCCATCTAGGAAAAAAATGCAAAACTCATATTTAATTATTTCAGAAATGAGAAAACCCATGTGAGAAAAAAAGTCTCTATATTAATTATGGACAGAAAGTTTGCCTACTACTTATGCGATATGTAGTTTCATACTTCAGAACCAATAATACTTTTGTCTCTACAAAAACTCCAAATATAACCATTATCTCTCAAAATAAAATAATTACACCCTCCCTAATTTAGCAGACCAGTCTTGCTACTCATTTCTATATGGAACATGCTTTAAAGGCTTTCACTTAAAATGGAAGAGTTATGATCTTGCTACTTAATATACTAAGTATATCTCTTATTATCCTTTGATACATTTCTTGTGGCTCTTATAATCTGTCTCCTATTTCAGGAAAAAGTTATCATTTTTTAATACACAAGAAGATTTGTAATGCATAACTCTGAATTGCAAGTCTATGGTACATAAATCATAAGTTGATGACATTGTCTTATACTATTTTTTTACAAGAAGATTTCCTTACATTTTTTCTCTCCATTGCTGATTTACTATTAAAGTAAAGGAATAAATTTTTTATTCTTATCTTTATCAGAGCAAATACATTTTTCATTATGTCAAATGTAAAAACTTAAATGTAATTAAGCATATCTGTTATCAAAATATTCATAAATGATATGTCTGCTGTGTTTTAGAACAAAATATTGTGAATGATTCTCACAATTTATCAAATTATTTAGAATTCTGCTATATTTTTTGAAAGAATTGTTTATTAAAGTACATCTTTGCAAGAGTGACTTATCTTCACACTTCATACAGGTTAAAATTTTCATTAAGTTTGTCTACATATCATCAGTCACTTTCAATTTTTGTAACTTAATTTGATATCATAAAATTGTTCCAGGCACTGATCACCCTGGTGTATGTGAGGACAAAGCACAGGCTGTTGGAGGAGGAAGTATGTCTTGTGCAGCCTTCCTCACCCGCTATGGCTCCCAATACTGTGATTATCAATACATTTTAAGGAACTGCTGCGCTTCACAGAAAGCATTCTGTTCCAAGAACAGCCAACGATAGCCAGTTGGTATGGACACAAATCTATGGAGCCTATACTGTATAAAAAGAAGTGGTGCCAATGGCGCACATTATTTCAGTAACGAGTTCCTTGGCTGCAGCAATATGTATGCTTTGGCAAAGCATATTGAAGCCCACATCAACTATATTAGTAGAATTTTTAGTACAAGGAAGCAATGCAGTTGGACTTACAAACATGTGAACGCAAGAAAAGAATGTGTGAATGAAAAAAGTGTTGTTAACATCATTGTAGAAGGCAGAATGTGAAATTCTTACATTACCATTAATAATAATTTTGGGATATCATTCAGAAATCTATTGTAAATACTTGTAAAGGAATATATCCCAGATAATGTACAGAAAGGCATAAGATGATACAACATAAATTATTTGACATTACTCTCAGATATGGAAAGCATTAAGTCATATTTTTGACTTCATCAATATATGGTAAAACCTCTAATTGGTGAAAATAAACTTTTCAGATATCTTCAGTCATTAAAAATACTAATGAAGGTAAATTTTTAAGCAATATGTAGTTCCTGTAATATTAAAGGGAATTTATATAAAAATTCAGGTATTACTTGGGCAATTTTCTGTCCAAAGTCAAAGTTGATATGACTTTACATACTGTCATATATGGTTTTTCTTCATTATGCACTGTTAACTTGTGAAAATCAAACTTAATTACTTCGAGGTTTTCCTGTATATATTTTATTTGAGGATTATTTGAGTGTGATAAAAAATATCCATGAACATTTTGAGGCAAATTACCTTCAGAGAAATGTTCAGGTGTAATGGCCTACCCAAGCTGCTGAATAATTGATCCTGACAAGCATCAATCCACTGCAATTTACTAGAATTTAAATCCAAGAATCTGTAATGTTTAATTTATGATCTTGCCATTTCATTCATCTAATATTTCTCTAAACTTTGCAAAAGTGCAGAAGACACTTGGATGAATGGAGGTGTTTAAATATGTCATTACCAATGATGACCTACATATACTTTATTGGAAAAATGTTGGAGTGTATTATTTAATGTATATTTTTTGAAAGTTTCTATGAAGGACATTATCAAGAAGAATCATCTTAAAGAGAGGTTGAGAAAAATATGCATTGATTTTTCTGAATCCAGATGTGTTGAATATAATAATTTAGTTAACAGTCATCAATGAAATGAAAAAATAATAAAAATTACCATAAAAATGTTTAACTGGTTGAAGACTTTTTAGATTGAACTAAAAGAGCAATTTTCCATAAAAGCAACTTTTCCAAATGGAGAAAATCTGAATCTTAGCCTATAATATAACAAATCTCTGAATTTCTCAAAAATTTACTATTTTAATGTATATGCATTTGAAAATAAGATCAATATTGTATTTGTAATAAAAACTTTATTTTTTCAACATTTTTACAGTGGATTTCCTCCATCTGAACTTTTGTTTCTCTTTTGTTATTTGTCAATTCTACCTTCATAAAACCAGCTGTAAATATAGGTCCTTCTTCCATTAGTTTTTGATCCATTATTTGATTTTTCTTTCACAATTTTAATGTCCATGCTGCATGCATTGTACACTTTGTAGCTGGAACTAAAGTTACAGAGCTGTCATGTAATGGATTAGCATCCTAGTTTTGAAAGAGCATACCTTACTTCATTGCTTGAAATTGATGGCACTTGACTTTTCAAGATATGATACCTTTGGAGTAAATACCTTCAAAGCTTGAGGATTTGACAAGACTATCAATGAAATTAGTGAAGTAATTATTTAGAGCATCAGGAGATAAATTATTTGAGACATTCACAGCCATGTGATTATTTTCAGTTTTAATTACATTCCATGTGGTTTTTGTCTTATTATCTGAATTAATAATATGTTTATTTTTTGCTTTACAGATGGCTTTCTTATAATCTTTCTTTAATGTTAAATACTTAGTTTTCATTTCTTGATTTGAATCTCTAATTACATGTTCATAGGCAATTAATAGCATATCTCTCATACAAAACAGATCTTCATTAAACCAGGATATTTTATATGAATCAACTTTAACCTTTCTGTATTTTTCTGGCATACAGTAGTTCAAACAATCAATACAGTCCAAAACTCAGAAAAGGTATTTGATATCATTAATAAATGACCAACCATAACTGCGAAGCAAATTTGAAATCTTTTCAACTGATTGCTTATATAGAATTCTAGAATAATTTCATCTAATTTTTCATCCTTGCTGACATTAATAATTTGTGTATTCAGGTGACATAGTAGACCCAAATTATCAGAGAGATCTACGGCGATTTATCTTGTTGATAAACTGATATTTGTAAGAACATTGTCAATAGATAAACCAGTAGCTCGTACAGTGGACTCATTCATCATCTTTATACTGCAAGCCAGCAGAGTGAACCACATTCAATAACTGAGAAAACTTATTGTTATTTACATTATCATCAAATTGGATATTGAAATCACCTATTACAATTATTTCACACTTCATTGATAAAAGAAAGAAAAAGGAACTCGGCATTCAATGAATAAGAGACAAAGGTTTCTCCAATCGCCAGCAGCGGCAACCGTCCAGGGCAATTCCTCGGAAGAGGATAATCATCTGGCGGCCACCAGTTATTCAGAATTCCCTAATGCGCATTTTGAAAGCTACGCTTTCATGATCACAGGGGGTCCAATGCTGAATGAGAAGAAAGAGTGGAGTGTGAGGTATTTGTAACTGTTTGTCATGGGAGAGGTTTTACAGGGGTGGGGTTTTCTGTTGTGAAGAAGGTGCGGAGTGATGAGCGATGGGGTGGGTTTTTTTTGTATGATGTATGGGGAGGAAGGGTACGGATATTAGGACCTTTTAAGAAGTGGTCTCCGGAAGAGAGTATAATGAATAAGTTGGGATAGGCCCATCGTCGGCATTCATAAGTTTAAAGGGACACTTGCCGAATGAATGCCGACAATGAGCATATCGTAGCCACGTTTAATCACTATCCATAACGGAAAACATAATTCCCATAACATGTTTTATAAAAATTTTATAGCCCTTAGAAATTACCCTTGTTCGCCGCTTTTTTGCAGAAATTTTGAAATTTTAAAAATTAATAACTTAGCAAAAAAAAATTTTCTGAGCTGAAACTTTGGCACAAAGTTTTTACCATAGAAGTACACAAGTAAAGAAAATTTCATCGATTTTAAAAAAACAATCAATTTCAAGCTGGAAGCTGAGGTAAGCAATGTTGTGAAATGATTTGTTACATGAAATATTAATTTCCTTGATGTGACATTATTTGGCAATGATTATTATTAATAAAGCTTATTGTAGAGATGTATTTATGACATGTACGGAAGATTCCTGAGTAGATGGAACTCATATAAATGGCAAAGAGGGCGACTTACCTGTTTGAGGCAATATTACAGGCAGAAGAAATAGAGGAAGAGTTGGAAATAGTGGGCCGCATATACCTTACATGAGGATTCAAGTAACAGTTCATTTCATAATACATTCATTCATGAGAGAGTGAGTTGAATAAGGTTGAAGTCAAAGATCGGATATTAGGAAAACATACAACCTTCGCTAACATTATTTGTTATAGCAGTTATTTGACATTAGCTAAACTTGATGGAACTGAGATTCACTCTGTAGTATACGAAAATGATATAAGTGAATGAAATACACCACTTCTCAAAAAGAAACTAGTAGTTATGAGTATTAAGTTTATGAGTATTAAAATGTGTATGCTTTGCAAATTTTCAAAATGTGTTATGTTTTGTATCACAAAATATCTTTATTTCATGTTTAAATAGCATTTTCCTCATGTATTATTATGTAGCAAATTCTAAAATTATGCAGTATTTGATGTTAACCATAATGTAAAAGCATTGTATAGATGATATTTAAGAAGATAATTTAACCTTGGGATGATTTTATATATATATATATATCATCATCATCATCATCCCAATCCCATTTCCAATTCTTTCTATTCTGAGCTTCTCTTTGCCATGTCACACCTAAGTACTTAATGATGTCTCTGTTCCATCGGTCCTTTGGTCTTCTTCTTGGTGTCTTCACATCTCTTATTTTCCAGTTCAGAACCGCTCTTGTCCAACGGTTGTCGTTTCTTCTCGCCAAATGGCCGGCCCACATCCATTTCAGTGATCTTACTCTATCTATGATGTCTGTCACTCCGGTCTTCATCCTCACCCAGGTGTTGCGTTTCCTGTCTCTTCTTGTGATCCCAAGCATACTTCTTTCCATACTTCTTTGTGTTGTCTGAAGTTTTGGGTTCTTCTTGAAATATGTATTTGTTATGTACATATTGGTGCATTCAGCAAACTCTACCAGGCCGTGACCACGTTCGTTTCTCTGGCCCAGTCTGTATTGTCCTGCGACGGTGTCATCGGCTTCCTGTTGACCTACACGAGCGTTAAAATCGCCCATAATTATTTTATAATAGTGGGCTTCCTTATCATGCTCAGTGCCCAGAATCTGGTGAAATATTTCAACTTCTTCTTCGCTGCTTGCTGCTGCTGTTGCATAGATTTGTATGATCTGAACAGAGTAACGCTCATTTATCTTGAGTATGAGCTTGCAAATTCTCTCAGATATATTTTCTATCTTCTGTACATTGTTTTTCCATCTCTTGTTGATCAGGAACCCGACACCTCCTAGTCTTCCATCCTTAGTACCCCTGTAATAAAATAAATTACCTTCCTTGAGTGTAATCAAGTCTTCTGATTTTCGGCTAACTTCGCCGAGACCGATGACGTCCCAATTTATCTTCTCTGTTTCATTCAGTAGTTCCAGTAGTCTGTCTTTACTCTCCAAGCTGCGGCAGTTGTAAGTCGCGAAGTGGAGGGTATTAGCTCTTTTCCTCATCATGGACCTCTGTAATGCCACCACCTCCAGGACATCCGAATGGGTGATGCTTTTACGTCCGGATAAATTTCCATTACAGAAGATCATCATGAAAATTGTATTTGCATTTGGGGGATGAAGGACAATAATTCACCAGGCTGTCCTACTGCCGGTTGGTGAACGCCACTTTCACAATTTGGCCGGAGATATTGTTGAAGCCTTCTTAGCATGGTTGAACCTGTGCTATACATCGCCTCCAACCTCCGCTAACACCCCTCCGCCCCGTTGAGGCAATGAACTGTGGCAGTGTGAGGAGGGGATATATATATATTCAATTCATATTAATTATTATATATATATATATATATATATATATATATATAAATATATATATTAATTATATATATTAATATAATTAATTATATTATTTAATTATAATTATTATTAAATTAATTGATAAATAATTATTAAATAACTTTAATTATAATTATTATATATTAATATATATTAATTATATAATATTAAATATATATTAATTATTATATATAATATATAAATATATTCATTCAATTATATATTAAAATTCATATATATATATATATATATATGAATTTTTGGACGAATCCTAGCAATGTATTTTGCTTATGGAGAATTAAAACGTAACTTACACTTATATAATAATATATTCACTTATACAATTTCAATTCAAGGACTAGAGGGTTGCTTTAGTTAACGGATATTGAAACTTTCGCTGCATATGATAGCATCACTCGTTCCTTCAAATACAATCTCTGTGAATATTTACGCATTCACCTAACGTTATTTGCTACTCTATCTGTTTCTCCTCTTACATTTATTTGTAATAGCCTCGAATCATACACCTTGCAGACTACAAATTGTCGTCAATGCGCAAGCGCAATTATGAGAATATAATCTAGCAAGTAATTTAGAGAGGTAAATCACGCAGCACCGTTTCCAGGAAGCTCTCGCGCTGCTATCGCTGACGTTACGAATTATAAAATCGTTCTTCCAACGAAGTTGTCGTTTCGTTCGCTCCGATGCTTTTGCATCGCCATTCTGGGAACGCATTTTCTCGCGCTGCGCAAAAGTTATAAAATCGAGGCCCAGAACTTAAAGTTGTCAATGTGATGGCTGTCATTCCATTGCGATAACTGTTCTAAAACCCTTGTCAATTTAAATAGCCTAACCAAAATCGAGGAATCGATTTCTAAAGAATTAATTCTTATGAAAGAGGTGATCTCTAAACCGTCGTATTTTCCAGAACTAAACGAGAACATCATTAGTGAAATGATTGATTGGCAATCCCATGCATCAAACGTTATAATTTATATCGTCGAAGACGACAATCAACCTCAAGAAGATGTCAAGATAGCATCGGAAATCATCAGTGATTTGATCTGTCCATCCCAACCTTCAATATTCGAACTGTGCGACTCGGCAAACACCATCCAGGTAAAAACAGGCCTATGAAAATCATCGCCCGCAACAGCCAGGAAACTATATACTTCTCAATCACATAAAAATTCTAAGTATCAAATTTCATCTGATAAAACGAAAGCTTAATGGTAGTATCTCTAACATCTCCTAGCCCAACTCCATGAACGGATCAACAATGGTGAACCAGATCTTATATTTAAATGGTTCTCCACGTATCTTAAAAAACTAAATGAACTTCTCTGCTTTTTACCATAATGTTCGTGCACTCCATTCAAACACTGATCTTTTAACATTAAATGCTGTGAATCTTGATTGTGATATTATATTTCTTACTGAAACCTGGCTACATAGACGTACAAATCTGAGTCCTAATTCACATCATTTGAATGATTGTGAATTAGGACTCAGTCAATATAACATTTTTAGAAATGATCGTAGTAAAGTTACAAGTTCTAAAACTCATGGAAGTGGAGTTCTAATTTGTGTTTCTACTGAACTACCTGCTCTTAGAATTAAACGCCAGTGTACAACAGTGGAGCTTGTTTTTGTATTACTTAACATTCATTCAACTAAACTTATCCTTTGTTGTGTTTATTTTCCTCCCTGCTCAAATGCCTCTGTTTACTCTGAGCACTGTGAAGCTATTGATAACTTAATTCATAATCACCCTAATTCTAAATTCCTCCTATTTGGTGATTATAACTTTATTGATGTAAAATGGACAAATTTTCAAACCTCTCATCAATTTAATTCTGATACAAAAGCTCAAGATTTTTTCGATTTCATGAATTTCAATTGCTATTAACAATTTTTTAATGAAATAAACAAAAATAATAGGATTCTAGACCTGTGTCTATCTAATATTGATGTTATAACTGTGAAAAAAACATTTTCTCTACTCAAACCAGATGACCATCACCCACCTCTCTACTGCTCATTTCCCCTAAATGCTACGCTTAATTATCTCTCCAATCCTTGTAAGTAGTCCTCTTATAACTTTTCACTAGCAAAGTTCACCCAAATAAATCACTATCTCTCAACTTTTGACTCGACAAATATATTGAATGTCCCTTTTGAGGCCATTGATAAATTTTATGAAATTACACTCAAAGCAATTGAAACCCATGTCCCTAAATACACTCTGAACTGGAATCTTAGTTAGCCAAAATGGGTTAGTGCTGAACTAAAAGAATTAATTTCTCATAATAAAAAGGCCCATATCATGTAAAACATCAATGGTTTACCTAATGATTATAAAGTCTTCTCAAACCTAAGAACCAAGTGTAAAACGGTCTCTAAGAAATGTTAGAAATTGCATCTAGAATCTGTTCAGGCTCCTATTCCTAATTATATTAAAAAATTTTAGAACTATTTTTATTCTTTAACTTCTTCTAACTCTATCCCCATTCCTCTACAATATGAGAACATTATCTGCTCTAAATATGAGGAACTCCCGGAATTATTTGCCCAATACTTCTCCTCAGTGTATGAATCCAATCCTGGCATTTCTACTAAATTTTCTTCACCTTTAGGACTATATAATGACCCAGTCACATTCTATCCAAATTCTAACATAAACAACGCTGTAATCTTAGGTTGGTGTAATATAAACTAAATGATGTCAGGAAAGCCCTTCAGGAAATTGACATAAACAAGTCCCATGACCCCAACTGTGTTCCACCTACAATTCTAAAACATTATCACTCATCTTTCTCAGTGCCATGAACACTACTGTTTAACAAGTCACTCATGAGTGGCCAGTTTCCTTCAAAATGGAAATATTGCTATGTCAAACCAATTCACAAATCTGGCAGTAAGTCATTGATTAATAATTATCATCCCATTGTCTCCAATTCGAGAATCCCCAAATTCTTCCAAAAACTTGTTTATAATATGATTTATCCCCAATTTAGATCAACTCTTACCAACAAACTATCCTTGAAGCATTAGATACCAATAACCAAATTTATGCAATTTATACTGATATTTCAAAGGCTTTTGATGAAGTTGATCACTCAGTTTTAATAGCTAAATTAAATGCTATAGGTGTACATAGTAGTTTTCTCATGAATCGAGGACTATTTAACAAAACGGTATTTAATTGTCCCATTTAGGTCCCCTTTTATTCAATCTATTTATAAACTATATATCTCACATCTTCCAAGGTGTTAATATTTTACTATTTGCTGATGACCTCAAAATTTTTAAAAATCAAAATGACTGCAATATACTACAACAAAACATCAATGGATGGACTTCAACCTTACGAGGGTGGTCTGAAAAGTTTCTGACCCCAGATTTTTCAGATATCTTCAGAAGATATTCAGAAATTTTCAGAAAACATGTTGGGAAATGGCAAAATGTTGGAAACATTTCAGACCACCCATGTATGTCCCATTACATTGATTAGTACAATTCAATAACTTTTCATCATAAACATAACCCAATAAAACTATATACACCTTAAGTAATATTTATATAAACAACGTCTCTATAATTTAAGATCTTGGAGTGTGGTTTGACTTCTCTTAGTTTCAAATTTCACTTTCTTCACTTCATAAAAGTGAAATATTCTTAAAGGAAGGTATAAGAATTTAAAATGTATTTACTTTTTTCTATGTATATATTTTTTCATTTTCTATATTGATACTAACTTTTGTGAAGTTACTAAGTTTTGAACAGGAGGTTGGAACTATAAACAAGAAAGAAGCTAGAAAAAGCTGGATAAATCTAGATATTTTGGAAAAAATGGAAGAAAGGCGGAAGTGGAAGGGAGTCAGCTCGGAAGAAGGAAGGAGGCAATATAGAAAGATTAATAATGAATTGAGGAGAACGACTGACAAAGCTCGAGAAGAGTGGATGAAGGAACAGTGCCAGATAATCGAAAAACTGGAAAAAGAAGGAAAATTAGAGGAAATGTACAATACCGTGAAAAGGCTGACTATGAGAAAAATAAGAGCTATGTCAAAGAAAGGTATGAAAGATGAGCAGAGAAGGATTAGAACAGAGGACGAAGACATAAAGGAAATATGGGAGAAATATATAAAGGATCTATACTGTACAAATGACAGAGGAAGAGAAATAGAGCTAGAACTGAGGAATTATGAGGAAAGAGAGAGGGACAATGAAGGTCCAAAAGTAATGAAAGAGGAGATGGAGATGGCAATTAAAAGAATGAAGAATGGGAAGGCAGTTGGAGGAGATCAAATACCAGTGGAAATTCTGAAGTCCTTGGGGAAGAATGGTATTGATCGGCTTACTAATCTAATTAATAAAATCTATGATATGGGGGAGTGGCCAGAAGATTTACTTAAAACGATAATGGAGCCGATACCAAAGAAAGGTAATGCACAGGAATGTAAAGACTACAGAACTATAAGTCTTATTTCACATGTGGGAAAACGTATTACCAATGTTATACTGGACAGAATGAGAAGGAAAATAGAAGAAAACTTGAAGGATGACCAGTTCGGTTTCCGCAAGGGTAGAGGAACGAGAGATGCGATTGGATGTATGAGGATGTTATCGGAGAGGGTGCTAGAGTTGAACCGCCAGATGTGTGTCTGCTTTATTGACTATGAAAAAGCTTTCGATAGGGTAAGAAGGGATGTCTTGTGAAGAATCTTGAGAGAAATAGGCATAGACTGGAAAGACAGAAGATTAATTAAGCAAATGTACGTAAACCAGAAAATAGTTGTAAGAATAGGGGACAAGGAAACAAAGGAAACTACCATAGGAAGGGGAGTCAGGCAGGGATGCTGTCTTTCAGCATGTTTGTTCAACTTATATGCAGACAAATTACTGTCAGAAGCTCTGGAAGACACAGGTGGGGTAAAAGTTGGAGGAGAGAGAATAAAATCCATCAAATACGCGGATGATCAGGCTATCATAGCAACCAATCAAGAAGAACTTCAAAATATGATGGAAAGGATATGGAATAAGAGCGAAGAATATGGAATGAGGATAAATATAAGGAAAACAAAAGTAATGAGGATATCCAAGTCAGAAGGACCCTTAAATATATGGTTAGCAGAAGAAAAGCTAACACAAGTAAGTTCATTCCAGTATTTAGGAAGTTTAATTGAACAAAATGGTAGTTGCACAGCAGAAATAAAAAGCAGAATTGGACAAGGAAAAGTAGCATTCAATAAAATTAAAAAACTGCTAACAGCAAAGAAAATCAATGTGGCTACTAGGAAAAGATTTGCGAAATGCTTCATATGGAGCATTGTACTGTATGGAGCCGAAACGTGGACCTTGAAAAAGAGAGAAGAAAAGTACATAGAAAGCTTTGAAACATGGCTTTGGCGAAGACTGGAAAAGATTAGTTGGAAAGATAAAATTAGTAATGAAGAGATACTGAGGAGGATTGGGGAAGAAAGAAGTATTCTGAAAGAAATTAGAAAAAGGAAGGCAAATTGGATAGGACACATTTTAAGGAGGAACGGAATACAGAAAGTGATAATAGAAGGGAAAATAGAAGGGAAGAGAGGAAGAGGACGGAGGAAGTATGGAATGTTAACAGACATCAAAGAAGGAAGGAAATATGTTGAGATGAAGAGAGATACCCAAAACAGAATGCTGTGGAGACAAAAATTTCGTTGAAACCTGTCTTAGGACAGAAAGAATAAAGAAAAAGAAGAAGACTAACTTTTATTATAAATTTACTTGGGCAAAAGCCCTTTTTTCATAATATAGAAAATGGAAAAAAATATATGTTGAATGGATAGTGCTACATCTCAGGGACTTTATTTTTCAACCATTTATTTGATATTGTGCCACATGTTGGATCAAGTAATGGATTCCTTGTACTGATTCATGATGTTGTTCTCAGTTAGTTATGCTTTTCATCATCTTGTGAGCACACATTTTCCTCAATTGTGGTTCATTCTCACACTGACTGACTCATGATTGCTGAAGCAATTGAAATAAGTTCTACACATTGGAATTTTTAAATGAAAATAAATAGGGACATCTTATTGCTACTCTGCTCTCTTACTTCTTTTGCCTCATCTTAATTTTCAATGACTTACTATATGTGAGTACTTATTTAATTTTCATGCTTCTCCACCCTCTTTTTTGCCCTTTCTGGATTTGAAGCATAGAATCTTTGGAATGATTTCAGGAGAGAAATTGCTGTGTGTTATCAATATGGATAAGGAAGGGGTATTTCAATTAGGATATTACAGGTTATTGCATTAAGATTATGGTAATTCCAGGATGAGGGAATATAAGGTAGCAAATTAAAATTCCCCTGATTTGCATATGTAATTTAATATCTAAGATGTAGCTGTAGATCCATTTGTTTGCCTGATCACTTCAATATTCAGTTAGAATTGTCATAAAATCTTTTTGTCTAATAGTGGAACTGAAATAAGTTTGAAAAATGGAAAAGGAAGAAATCAAGAAATTTTTTATTACTGAGTGGCAACTGCTGTGTCACATGAAACTTTCTTGAATGTACAAAGTATAATAGATTACAATTTGACATTGTTTTAACTCACTTTATTGGATATCATTTGAATTTGAAGTGATCCCTAATCATGGAATAGTTCTCTATGTTTATTATCTTCATTTTAAGCAAAAATGTAGAAAGACAGACCAAGTTATCCAATATGTTTTATCTGTGGACCTGATTTCATATAAAAACTTTAAAGTTCAACAAAAATGTTTACAATATTTATAAATATCTGTTTCACAATTGTAATATCTTGCTTCAATTTTGTGAAATAAATTATTTTAACATTAACGATTTTAATTTTCCTATAATAAGTAACTTGTGCAAAAAATTTCAGAATTAGTTTTTTACTAGTATTTAGAATGTCAGTGCCATGTCTTTTCACAGTATCTGGCCAGAGCTTACTGATGATAGTGAATTTTCATTTTAATGTTTTTTGAGATTTCCGATTTTTTTATTTTGAATGGCAGAGTGAAATAAATTTCATGTGAATAGTCATGATCAATGATTCAAAATTAAAGTCATAGGACATAGATTTGTAGTGGAGGTCTATTTTTAACAATTCACATAGATCACTGCTGAATTTTGTCAAGTACTTTACTGTTAGATCATCTGTACAATATGTATAATTGGATAGTCAAATGGGTAGTGCGTTCAACTCATATCAACCCCTCCTGTCTTAGGTGGGAACTTTTTTATTATGCAATACCTGTAATCTCAGGAAACTAAAACCGTCTGGGTTAAATCTTGTGTATTTTTCGGAAGTCAGTCTCTACAAGATACTTCCGAACCCAACCATCCCTGATCTTTCAACTGTAGCTCCTGCCCCGATCAATCCAGATAACACAACCTGCAGTACCATGTGCATGTCCAGCAGGAAGCACGGGTAAGCCCTCTCACGGCCATGCCAGTGGAGGGTGGAAGGGTTGTGCCCGATTTTCACCTGTAGGTCTGACGTATTTTCGGTTTTAGCCCACTGAGGGAGGCAACGTCCGGGGAGGTTGGTATAAAACAAACAACGGAACCTTGGCGCTCCAACCCCTGGGTTCAGGCATTGGGCAACCTGATCCACAGAAAGTCCAAGCCTCTCCTGAATTAGAACCGCACGAGTGGAGGCACAATGTATCTAGCGGCACAGCCCTCAAGAGGCCAACCCAAGCGTGGAGTGCACGGCTCCGTGGGGCTCGATGTTACTCCACCCCTCGATACCAGCATTCTACAGTCTGGTTACCATTGACAGAGTCCTGTTAACAGATCAGGTTGTGTTGGGTTGGGAGGTCTGTCCCTTTCTTTCCCGGGTTGGGCTAAAGCTTGTGTACCTGAAGTTTCCAAGTGGGGTTTTCTGTTTTACAATCTGATGATACTACTTTTGTTTCTATTTTGTAAGTTATATGTTAGTACTTATTTTAGGTTTTATAGGTTTCCTAGTTATTTTTGTAGGGTCCTATAAACCATTGCTCCAAGGGCATTAAATGAGGAATTGATTGAGATTGGATTGCTTCACCTAAAACTTTCATATTTTCTTGAACTGGACTAGTAATGGAATAATTTACCTGAAAGCATTCTTAATCTCTTACCAAAAAGAAATAAGATCAAAGGCTCACAGGATCCCAATATACACTAAGCACACTCATAAAAAATTTTGTCACCATCTTGTATAATATGATTACTCATCTGAAGTACACTTTCAGGGGACCAAGTCTTAGCATTATAACCGGGTTGTGTATTGCTGATTTCATTATATTATATTTTTGAAGAATTGTCTACTTCTCCCACAAAGAAAGCTCCTTGGTTTATTATTCTTTTTCGTGTTTCACTCTGCAATACAGCAGATTTAACCAGATAGTCAATAATGAATAATAACAATTTTTTTAATAGTAATGGTGTGAGAGCATCACAGAGCACGATTTCTGCAAGACTACGCTCACAAAACACTGTACTTCCTTTCTGGTGAATGCGATATGTTTACAACCGGAGATCGCGGTTAAGCAAAGCCATTCCATGGTCATTTTTATAGTAACTTGGCTGGAATAACTCTCTTAAAGTGCTGTGTCCGCGACGCCCTTGTATGAGAAGAGTTCCTCAGGTGATGTGAACCCGAGCAATTGGTCCTCATAGCGTCATGTGAAGCCTCGAAACACCTCACAGTACCACTTTGGGGAAGGAAGGGAAAGAACCTGAATAGGGCTGTGTCAACGGTCACCTGACTGTAGAATCGAGGGGTGGAGTCCACGCTTGGGATGGCCTCTCGAGGGCCATTCATATGGTCCTAATTGGAGAGGACTTTCTACGGGTCGGAAGGCACGAACCTGGCGTTCGAGGTGCCAAGGTTCCCATATTAACTCATCGTCGTAATATTTAATGTAATGGAAATTATTTATACATGAAATTCTGTATCTCGAAATTTTCTTTGCGCAAAAAAGAAAATGTCCATAGCATCCAGCGAAATTAATTTTTAGTAACTAAAATTGGACTGAATCAGCATCATGAAAATTTGCAATCACAAGTGTGTAAATATGCCTCGCCGTGTAGCTTTTAAAATGAGGTTCATTTCCTTTTTTAGAAGCAGAATGTCATCGGTCCTGACGAATCTATGCCTTCACACTCTACAGTGGCTCTACGTTCTTGTGTATCTCTGCCACCAGCACTCCAATTGATAGGAGTTTTAGCACCTGTGGGCTCACTCTCAATGCTAATAAAAGCAGACAAATTATGCAAAATTTGTTGTAGTTAAATAATTTAACATTAGCTAAACTTGATAGAATGGCGATTCACTTTGCAGTATTCCATAGCAAAATGAGTTAATGAAATACACTCCTTTACAAAAAGAAACTGGTAGTTATTTTATTCAGAATTACCTTAGCAGATTACTACAGAAAAGTTTTACTTTTTTCCTGTAGTACTAATATTTAATTACTTTTCTGTGGTATTTTGTTAAGGTAATTCTGAATAAAATAAAGAACAGTTTCTATTGGAAAAGTGGCATATATCATTCACTCAAAACATTAGCTATGTTTTGGTAATTCAGTGAGAAAAACCAAAATCAGTGATCTGTCAAATTAAATTCTGTCAGACACTTTACATTTTCACACTAGAAAAGTAATTTAGTGCCTCTATTGATGCTTACTGATAGATAGAACTTAAATTTTAAAAAATTTAACCTCTGTTTTCATCATTACCAAGTTATGATTCAAGACTTAATCACCATCCGGATAACTTCATGAGTTTTTAACACTATTTCTAAAGCTCTCCTTAACAAAATGTAATCAATTTGGTACCTATTGGTGTTCCCTGGCTTTTTTAATGTGTACCTCTATCTGTTGTGATGCTGAAAGAGGATGTTGGTGAAAAAGAGGTTATCCCTGCAAAAATCTCAGTTTTTGTCCTCTGTCATTTCTATTATCTAGTCTAAACTCTCCCACTTAGTCTCCATCCTCACCTAACTGAGGTACAGATGCTGTGTGGACTACCTTTTGTATGGCCCCTACCTATCGCGGCATAAGATCCTACCAGAAAAAAAGTTACACAAGTTATAGTCCATGGAAGGGAAGAAAGTTCTCAATAGCCATTAATTAAAGAAATGTTTAGTGGCATACAAAAATCATTCTTTATATAATAAGTAAGAAAAATAAAAAAATCAGTGTAGATAGAAAAAATTGTTATTGGATCATAAGATTTAAGTTCCATAAGAAATTTCATTACAATGAGATTTGTCAAGCGTTTAGGAAAGATATGACATTCTGCGACTCAGTGATAAATATTTATCATTCAGTGGTTGATTTATATCTATACCTGTGTGTGAGAATATATATATAGATATATATATATTCATAATTTTTTTAAGGTTTCCTCGACATTTTGAAAATGGCTCAGACATCTGCTGGAGAGTCCATCGATTATTTCTTCATCCATAGTAATGGTGTGATTTTTTTTCACAGCTGTGGATAAAATGAGAATAATATTTTATTTACATCTACATATTTGAGGACATTAACACTTATTGTCAAATTTCCAAAATTTTACATCTCAAATTCAAGAATGGACTCAATCTCAGATAGAATCTCACACACTCCTCATTGATTTTACCACTGTATGGTAGGAAAATCTTGTTCTTTCTGGGATTGGATTCATTGAAAGTGATAGTGCTGAAAGAATTTTGTGGTTTACCTAAAACTGAAAGTAGATGAAGTAAAAATATGTATAAAGAATGTTGAATAAAGTGTAAATTGCGTTCTTGATCATACAAACGTTAAAGTAAAGATTTTTATAATTTTGTTCTCTGTTACAAAGTTTTAAATTGATGTTTAAAATTACTTGATTTACAATAACATGAAAATTGATAAGGATAGTACAGGGAAGTATATTAATGTTTGTCTCTAGATTAATTATGTAGTCTTTTATGAATTTTGCCCTAGATAGCCCAGTTAGCAAAGGTTGGAAGAGGTCGCAGGTTCAATTCCTGAAGAAAGGCATTCGATGTCCTGAGTCAAGGAAATATATGAGACCCACATTGAATGCTTACTACTGGAGCACTAATTGAAGCAGAGAAGATAAATTGGGATGTCATTGGGCTCAGCAAAGTTAAAAAGAAACAGAAGACTTGATTATACACAAGGAAGGTAGTGTATTTTATTACAGGGGTACTATGTATATAAACTTGGAGGTGTTGGTTCCTGATCAACAAGAGATGGAAAAATTATGTAGAGAAAATAAAAAGTATATCTGACAGAATTTGCAAGCTTACACTCAAGATAAAGTGTTACCCTGTTCAGATAATACAAGTCTACGTACCAACAGCAGCAAGCAGCAAAGAAGAAATTGAAAAATTTTACCATTTTACCAGACTCTGGGCACTGAACAAAATAAGGGAGCCCAGAATTATAAAGTAATTATGGACGATTTTAACGCTCGTGTAGGTCAACAGAAAGCTGATGACACCGTCACAGGAAAATATAGATTTTGCATTTACTTTTACAATATTTACATTTAATAAATAAGTTCGACTTATTTACCGACAATGCCATCCTGGATAAGGAACCATCCTTAGGAAAGGTGGATTCTGAGGCTTTCCCCTTTCAAATAAGACACGTCCGTGGTGTGGAAATGTCGTCGTGGATTTAGAATGTACGGTGAAGGAGAGGCGGAATCCCCTATCATTTCTCTCGTTGACGGAACATCAGAAGGTAGAAGGAAGGAATTTCAGACCACGATATTATTACTGCAGTAATTAAAACGGATATAGTAAAATCACTCAAGCCGCCCCGGCAGGTTTATATGTTTCGTAAGGCGAATTTTTCGGAATTCAGGGATTATATCAACGTTAACAGGGATGACTTTTATAATTTTATGAGTAGTAATAGCGTTGAGGATAGCTGGATAGAGTTCCTTCGTATACTTAAGGAAGGCTTAGCTAGGTTCGTCCCTATTAAAACCGTGAGGGAGCGTAAGGAACCACGTTGGATGAAACCTAAATTGCGGGCGTTCCATAGGAGGCAAAGGTTTCTACACGCACGGATGAAGAGACTAGAGAAGATCGGAGGTGACTCTGAAATTGAGCGTCAGAAATACGCGGAGGTACGAAAATTGGTTAAGGAGGAATCGCGGAATGAGTTCCTGGAATATAGATCTAAAACCCTTTTAGAGTCTTTAGGAAGCGACCAGAAGGAGTTTTGGTCATACGTCCGAGAATCTCGTGGAGGTCAGCCTTCAGTATCTAGTCTTGTTAATGATGAGGGACTAACAGTTAGTGATTCGGTAGGTAAAGCGAACTTACTTAATCGACATTACCAGGAAAGCTTTACTTTAGACAATGGACGTACGAACGATTTTTCTGTCAGGGTTGATTCAAAGATGGGGCCGATCGAGTTGTCAGTGGATGGAATAGGTAAGCTGTTGCGAGAGGTTGACAAGAAGAAAGCGCCCGGACCGGAAGGTATACCTTCGCTGGTTATTACTACGCTGGCGGACGAGCTTTCTCCCTATCTTGTCGTATTTTATAAGAAAACGTTGGATGAAGGCGTTGTACCAACGTCGTGGAAAAGAGCGCATATCACCCCAATTCCTAAGAAAGGGCGTTCCTCGAAACCGGAAGACTATCGTCCCATATCCTTAACGTCAATTTTTTGTAAGATAATTGAACATATTATTGCAAGTTCTATAATGCGTTTTCTAGGTGATAAGGGGGCAATTAGTGAATGTCAACACGGTTTTCGTAAGGGTAGGTCATGCGATACCCAGTTAGCCCTTTTTGTGAACGATTTAGTTAAGGCTGCTGATAAGGGTATTAGCACGGATGCCATATTTTTAGATTTTAGAAAAGCTTTTGATAGAGTTTCACATGTAAAAATAATTCATAAATTGATGGCTTATGGGATTAATCAGCAAGTTATTGAGTGGATAAAATGTTTTCTAGGAAACAGATCGCAGCGAGTTGCGTTGGACGGAATTTTTTCTGATGAGGTTTACGTCACATCCGGTGTTCCGCAGGGTAGTGTATTAGGTCCTCTTCTGTTCCTAATTTATATCAACGATATGGTGGATAATGTTCGATGTAAGGTTAGGCTATTCGCAGATGATACTGTTATTTATAGAGATATTACAAGCGCAGATGACATTGTTTGCTTACAGAACGATCTGAATCTTATTTCTGGTTGGTGCAGGGATTGGCAGTTAGATTTGAATGTAAAGAAGTGCGTAGCCATGAATTTTACACGTTCCGCTAATGTTTCTCGCATACCGTATAATATTTCAGGATATCCGTTGCAGTTCGTGAAGCATCATAAATATCTTGGTATTACGCTCAGTAGTAATTTTTCCCTTAAAGAGCATATTCAAAACGTAGTAGGTAAAGCGAATAGGATGCAAAGTTTAGCTAGTAGAATCCTTAGGGGTTGCTCATGGAGAGTAAAAGAAATAGCGTACTTCTCCCTAATTCGACCTCTCCTTGAGTACTGCTGCGCGATTTGGGATCCGCACGAAGTGGGATTAACTTCCAGCCTTGAGATGGTTCAACGTAGGGCAGCTAGATTTGTTAAGGGAGATTTCAGATTTGACAGCAGTGTTTCAGCTATGATAGAATCCCTCGGTTGGGATTCGCTTAGTGATAGAAGACTTGATTACCGTAGGAAGCTTTTTCATAAATTTATCACTACGGATCTCAGGGAGGAGGTAGTTGATATTGTCATACCAGTTAGTAGCATACGCGATCTTCGAGACAAAACTACGAAGCGTTACAGGGAAATAGTTGCCAGGACAGATTTTTTCCGCGAAGTATTAGAGAAGCCAACAGCAGTCAAAGGTAGATAGGTTTTCGGTGTTTCACACCCCCTGCCATGCGCCAGTGGCGGTTAGCAGGGTCCTTATGTAAATGTAAATGTAAAGGTCGAATATTGCCTTTGCCTTTGCGTACACATGTGTCTACGCTCCGTCCGATGAGGAGGGCTGCTATCGCGAGGTCTAAATAAAGGAAAGTGATACCAGCGTTTGCTGGGAATTTTTTGGTAGATCGTAAGGAATTATATTTTAAAAGGGCAATGGCCTTAAGTTAGAAACAGACTCCTCTTTATTCTTTACGAGAACCAATATTTTCCAACCTGGCATAATTTCCAGCTCCCTTGAATATTGAGGACTACAACTGATTTATATAATAATATTAATCGTTAAATCGAAGAAAAGGAATTAAGATTCTGATTTGATCAAATTGCCCTTGGATGTCCTGACTCAGGCTTTCAAATAGCAGGAAGAGAATCCTGAAATGTCATATTTAAATCGAGTTAAATTCGACAGAATTGATAAAAGCAGCCATAAAGGTTCAATCTGTAGGAACCCATCATTTTTACAATGTCGTTCGTCGTAGTTAAAAGACAATATCATAAAATGCATGACGGATACGAGCTTGCTGAAACCACATTTACATAAACAAATGCAGTAAAATATTTATGCTACGATTATCCTAAGAAATCACAATCAAGCAAGTAATATCGATAACTAAATGTTCATTATTTCTCGCTTTTATGAGCTGTATTGTTAAAAGACATTCGACTGCGGAGGACATTTCGCACGTGGTCTCCCACCGGGAATCGAACCCGGGACCGCTTTCATCCAAGTAGAACGCGCTGCTAATATGACTATCCGGAAGCCTCTCTTTTATTTTGGCATTAAAAGCCCTCGAGTGCTCCGCTCTGACTGGTCCAATCATTGCAATAAATGTCCAAGTTGGTAATGTCTTCCGTAATAATTTATGTTCATCTTCGAGCTTTTCTCATACAAAACTTTTCATGCCTTGATTTAAGTTATTTTTAACCATTGAAAGCATACCTATTTCATCAGCCTACAATAGAGATAGTAATGTCGGAATTCTCTGGTTAAGTTTTAATTCTTCGCAGAATTGTAGAGGAAATGAGAAGGAAGGTCCCTGTCTTCGGATGGCCGGATAATATTTCAACAAAATAAGAATATGGAATACACAAGTGACCGTAGACCGTATGGGCGATCTCATAAATGTATCTTGGAAAAATTCTTTTTATAATACATGTTTTTACTTTATTCTTCTTATCCAGTTCTGTAGATGAATCCCCTTAAACACTTTAACTCCCTTCCGACAGTCTCTCCTTTTCCCGATGCTTATTTCGTTTAAGTAATTTAAATCATGAACCATTTGCCATTAGATACGGTTGAATTTATCCTTCATTATGTATCACTTCGTATGCATAATCATAACACATCTCTGGGACTTTATTTAGAGCTCTTATTTCAGTCGAAATGCCGCTATGCCTAAAAATAAAATTTTCATTAGGGTCTTAAATTGTTTACGAATTACCGTAGCTTTTAACTACTATTTATTTGATTTCAAACGTATTTTAAACGTTCAGTACGAATAACCCTATTTTTACGCTTCCTTTTATACCATAATTATTTTTATATACTGTATTTTTAACTATAACTTGAGGTCAAATATCCCATGCATTAGTCTTTTTACACAGTGTTTTTTTATGTATGTAGGGTTACTTACTTTAGAAAAGATACCGGGAAACGAATTTCGGAAAATCTATCATTTAAGACCTACTAGTAGCTTATTTAATTAATAAGGTGTAAGTAGCTTAAGCATCACGATATCGATTACATTCAGTCTTCTACTTATTTATGGGCCTTAAGCCTTTAGATGTTAGAGTAAGAAATAGTTTCATTTAGTCAGTAAGTTTTTCCTCTTCCGTGTAAATGTGTATGTTAATGTAAATACAAAGAAGTGAGAACCGGAAACCCTCGATTATCATTCAAACAATCGTAATCAAGATGCTCTCACAATGTCGTGGAACTCGGCCCCAGGACAAGGGTTAGAATGTTCTTAAGGATATCGGTATCCCTCAGTAAATGAGCGAATGTATTCCTTTCATGATTAAAACGCTGATAATCATCGGGATAAGGTAAAAGAGGAAAAGGATTTTGGGGAATGGGAGAAGCAAAGAACTCTTCAATCGTAAGATCACTGAAATGGATGTGGGTATGCCATGTGGCAAGAAGAAACGACAACCATTAGACGAGAGTGGCTGTGAACTAGACACAAAGGGATGTGAAGAGACCAAGAAGAAGACCAAAGGACCGATGGAACAGAGAAATCATGAAGTAATTGAGGGTTGACATGGCTAAGAGAAGCTCAGAATAGTGAGAATTGGAAAGCGCTAGGGGAGGCCTACATCCGACATCGGATTGAAAATGGCCGATGATTATATATATATACACGAGTAAAAGTTGCTTGCATACTGCACGCTAATTGGTAAAAATTTACAATAAGTTCCCCTTACGGGTGTCATCTTCGAAGCTTATCCAGCAAAATTCTTAAAAATTGCCGCAATACATTTCTTACGTTAGAAATTTTCATCAATCTGGCATCGAACTCACGGTCATAGGCAACCTTTCTTCCACTGGTTCTTTAGAAAACTACTTCAAACGCAAACGCTGTGATTTTGAATTGTCTCCAGCATAGAGAAAAGGCCTCAAAACAATTTTAAAAAATTTGCGTAAATGACCGCCTGGCGTCGAACACAGGACCCGTTCGTGAGAGACAATTGCATATGAATGTTAGAGAAGTGCCACTAATTTTGCATCCACCTGACGTCGAACTCACGATCTTTTTGTAACATTTCTTCCATTGTAATATAGAAGACTACCTCAACTTCAACCTCCGAGAATTTCGTTCCACTATCTTACCGATAAGTGCCTCAAAAAATTTTTCAAAAATCCTGAATTATTCTGGCATCTACAGGGTGGGGCCAGTACGTCGTAAAAATCTGAAGTCGACGGCGTTTGTGGAACATGGTCAGAATTCGTATCCCGTATAAATAATATATATATATATATATATATATATATATATATATATATATATATATACACGAGTAAAAGTTGCTAGCATACAGCAAGCTATCAGTAAAATGCAGTATCATACCAAGTAATGCCTCAAGTCAATTTGAAAACTTCGCGCAAAAGACCGCCTGGCGACGAACTAAGGACCCATTCGTGTGAGACAATGGCAGGGGAATGTTAGATAAGTGCCACTCTGACGTGTTTCAAAGTTTAAATTCAATATCTTATCGGGAAGGTCCTAAAATAAGATTCCGTTATTCCCGATTGAAATGTATAGTAAAATGGAATGACACTCTTGCATCGAACCAAGGACCACTGTAGAAACTGCGAATAACATAAAAGAATGTTCTCAAACGCCTCTGTCACCATTCCGGGTTTTATCTTTCCAGCTTATCGGGAAGGATTTAAAAAAAATTCATCCAAGATTTCACCAATGCATTTCTTACGGAAGCATTTCGAACCCACCTGGCGTCGAACACACGGTCATTTGCTAACATTTCATCCTTTGGTACGATGGAAGACCATCTCATCCGTAAACACCGAGATTTTGATTGCTCTACCGCATCGAGAACGGCCACAAAACAGATTGAAAAAATTCGCGCAAAAGACCGCCTAGCGTCGAACTCAGGACTCTTCCGTGAGAGAAGATAGCAAAATAATATTAGATAAGTGCCATCCTTACTTGTTCCAAAGTTTCGATTCAATATCTTATCGGGAAGGTCCCACGCCTCTGTCACCATTCCGGGTCTTATCTTTCCAGCTTATCGGGAGGCATTTAAAAAAATCGTAAAAGATTTCCGCAATGCATTTCTTATGGAAGAATTTTGCATCCACCTGGCGTCGAACTCACTGTCATTTGGCTACATTTTTTCCATGAGATGCATAGAAGACTACCTCAACTTCAACCTCCGAAATTTTGGTTACTCTATCTTAACGATAAGTGCCTCAAAATAATTTTCAAAAATCCGCGCAATGCATTCTTAAGGGAATATTGCGATTTTTGGGAATTTCTGGCATCGAACCCATGATAGCTGGCGTCGAAGTCTGCATTATTCTGGCATCTAGAGTGTAGGGCCAGTACTTCGAAAAAATCTGACGTCGATGGCGCTTGTGGAACATGGTCAGAATTCTTATCCCCTATAAATATATATATATATATATATATATAATATATATATATATATAGGTATATCTGGAGAGTTAGCTATATATAATAGAAATATATATATATAATAAATATATAATATATATATATATATATATATATATATATATATATATATATATATATATATATATATATATATATATAGGTATATCCGGAGAGTTAGCTATTTAGTAAACCATTTTATTTTATGTGTGTACAAATTACCATCCTTTTTTTACCTGCAGGTTTCTTCGGACCATTTTTCCATCGAAGAAAGACACTTCTTTTCGGCGCACCTGCAGTTACAGTTATTTCGGTCCCAAACCATATTTTTCTCACTGCATTCTTCTTCCTCTGACTTATCTTTACATCTGCAATCGCATTCCTCCTCGTTGAAATCCTAAAGAATAAAAAAGATGAATTCATGATAATACGATACGTCTGTAAATCTCATGCGTCATGCACTCTCTGTTTTAAAACTAACTGTGGATCTAGTTTCCAATCCTCTTGATGACGCAACACAGCGTCGTAGTTGCAATTGGGTGTTCAGCAATTATCTTGGGTAGCGATTGTGTTGCATCTTAGAGTTTCAATAAAAATTTCAAGAAGACATTTAAATAAGTTTTACGTTCAATTTGATATGTAATTGAAATGTGATTGGACTAGCACTCCTTGACCCCTGTAACGCATCTCAAGTGGTTACTTTAATTTGGAACTAGCTCTACAATGTATAAATTATGACTGTGAAAAAATTATACGATTATTTTATTGCTGAGAAATCGTCAATGTTGGTTATCCTTGAGAGAATTACCATTGTTAAGCAGCAGAAAGAAGAATGTTTTGTTCACCATTCGGACTGATTCTCACTAGCTATACTACTTATTAATGTATGTGCTGATATTTATGGTTACTACCTCTTATAGTATATTCTAATGACAATGATCCGGGACGTTAAATATTCGAAGTAACTTCCTGAAGCCGTAATGGTTCTTACTTAGGAAACGATAATTAACTAAAAACGATATGCTCATAAACTTTTCTGGATTTTTGGTTTGAAATCTCCTATATCCTGAAAGCCGACTCCAATAGCTCGCAATCCTCAATGAATCTCTCCTTCCGTCCCGATGATTTCTTTCCACCCCTTCCTTTGTCCCTTCCCTTACTTTGCATAAATATGTTTCTTGTCTCCATGCCAGTAGATGTGGATTATTCGTTGAAACAGGTCGCGTGAAGCAAATATATCCATGGAAAAGTACAACCTCCTATCTTCGTTTAATTTATTTATTCCTAGATGAATTTATTCCCACATATTGAGGAATTCACTGAAATAGAGAACCAAAGGCCGTTGGGAGAAGTTGACCGTTCTTTATGATAGGAAGAGTTTGATGAATTTCTGTGCAATATGTATGTGAGGGGTGCTACCGAATCAGATTACACTTAGTCTAGTCAGAAAAATGTTTTAGCAAATCAGTGATATCGCTTGCTGTCTTTAGGTAGTTGATGAGATTTCTATGGTCCGAGCGATTGAGAAATGACAAATGAGGTGTGGAACAGCTTTCTATAAACAGACAAAGTATCCATACATCTGAACAGCCCTCTAAGTGTAGGTCCATGGCTTCAAAGCCAGATACACTGGATGACCGTAGATAAAGATTCGAAATATATGTTGCGTATATAGGTGCCTCCCATGACCTAAGGAAAGGCGAATTTCGCCCTATGTCGCCTAACCAAAAGAAGAAACATTAATTAACAGAAATACTACCTAAAAGTAATTAACTGACCTATTTTTCATTCCACATTAATCTGTGGGTAAAAATGCTGGGCTAAAGTATGACATACACGTGAATATATGTAGATCAACATGAGAGAGCAGCGCACTTCTCGCCCGTGTCCTCTGTAGAAGCACTTAACCGGTGGCTTGACGGCCGGCAACGTTCACTTGACAAGTGTCAGTATATCTTCATTCTTCTTCTCTTAAACCTGATCTAACATGACTAATGAAAAGTTATTATATTTCTTAATATAGATCCAGACAGACAGAAAACATATGAGTTCTACGTCAAAATGGATTAATGATGTTTCAGAATGAAATGTTTTTCGGAGGAATCATTCTAAAGTTGAAACTAATTATGTAATGTTAGATTACACTATTTAATTATTTTAATTTAGATCACAGTAAGTAAATTTAGGCGTAGAAAATCAAAAAGCATTATAATCAGCTTGATATTTCCTATTTATTAATTAGTAAGTGTGCTGCGAGTAGTATTACTTCTGGTGGCAGTCCCAACCATTATCTATAAGTATCATAATTAAAACCACAAATTCCTACACCAGACGTTACACAGATAAATATTTCTCAATTAACGCTACTACCCACACGGTGCAGTGTTCAAACACCGCTACACTACATCAAGACTTAATTAATGCACACCTCCTTGTCATTCCCAACATTTACACCACATGTATCCTCTAATTACAAAAACTACAGTTCACTGTCACAGTCTATGATGTTTCTTTTAGTCTAAGTTGTCAGTTAATCGTTTTCCCATCGTCACTTTTATAAATACCCAAATAAAACAAAACAACAATTCTCACTCCACTTATTTAATTAGACTACAACACCTACTTTTGAACTCTTTTCCATTTTTAGGTAAGCGTTTGAAGACCTCTTCAGGCAAAATATTTCATTCTTTGATCCTAATATTCATAAAAGGATACTTGGCGACATCAGTTCTTTGTTTCCTCAGTTTTAACTCCTGTCTATGATCCCCTCTCGCTCTATGGTGTGGTTTCTCTATTCTGCTCTTTAACTCCATCCATGCCTCTCCTCCGTTTCGGACCTGATAGATGCCTACAAGTCGATTTACTCTCCGTCTTTTTTCCAACATTTTCCAACTATGAAGGATTTTCGCTTTTGATTTATTGGTTCAAGCGATATTTGGTGGAACTGATTCATGATTAAATGAGAAACAACCAAAATCTGACTAAGTCCATAAATTTATTTTAAAAAATGCGACCGGTTTCGAGAAAGCTTCCTCATCATCAGGCAACCAGAAGAAGCGTAAAGCAGAATTTATAGACTAAAACTAGAGGGGGCAGAGAGAGGGGTTGAGGAGTGGGTAGAAAGAAAATACTAAAGGAATTACTGGGAGGTAGTTGGTGAAGGAGAGGAAGAACAGAATTGATAAGGATGGGTCGGTTTTCCTCGAAAAGATACTCGTTATCTAGGCTTCTATTGAACAAAAGGTGGCGGTGTATCAGTAGCTGTTCTAGTAAGACCAGTCTCTTTCCTTTATGCCAAACATTGAGGATGATGGTAGAAAAGGAAGCATTGTGGCTGCAATCGTTAAGGTGCATGGCAAATTGAGAGTTACCGGATTTCTATAAAAAGGAGGCCTAGTGTTCATCTACACGTGTTTGAAATGCCCTTACAGTTTGGCCAAGATAACATATAACACAGTTATTGCAATCTAACCTGTGAATACCCGATGTTTTCCTTAAATCAGTTTTATCGCCGCCATTACATAGGAGAAAGCGGATATAAAAGGCAGCTAGAAACTTGTTGGAAGAGTTTAGCAATATTGTAACTAAGGTTATCCAAATATTGTAATCTAAAATAGCGAGGGGGATTATCCAACTGAGGAGCAGTGGAATAAATCTGTTGGATGGCCAATTTTCTTTGTTTTTTTTTCTGTGATAAATTATTTACCATAACTGATGGGAAACCGTTCCTTTTGGCGATGAAATAAATTATACCTGATTCCTGTTTGAAATTTTGAGGGAATTGAAGGAGGCCTGTTTGTGGGAAATGGGATGCTTGGAAGTGAAAGGGATAGTGTGGTCCGTATAAGCTTCCTGTACATTGCAAACGACAAGTTAAGAAGTTCACCTGCGTTAAATGTACCTTACCCAGAGAGCAATGTAAAGTGATCGTCACCTAGGTGGCGGCCACTGTACAATGAAGAACACCTTAGTCGAGAGTTAATGTACATACAGTGAACCGCATCAGTTAAGCACTTCTCCACTTCTACACCGGCATGTAAAGTTAGGTGCATAAACAATGGCTATTGAAAACACTTTAAATGAATAGCGTGAAGTGGGGAGAGGCGTCAGACAGGGATGCTGCCTGTTGCTAACGTTGTTTATCATGTATTAAGAAGAAATGATCGAGGAAATTTAGAAGAAGAGGAAATGTAGAAGGATAAAATGTATTAAGTTAGCGGACGAGATGGTAGTGATTGCCGAGGAGACGTTGAAAAGGACGGAGTTAATCGAGGATGTGAAATGAAGATAAATAAAGGAAAAAGCAAGACCATGAAAATAGGATGTGAGGAAAAGAAATAGTTTTAGACGGAGAGGATATAGCACAGGTGGAGAGATTCACGTGTCTTGGTAGCGCTGTGGAAAATGAATGAAAATGCGGAAGAGAAATTAAAGAAAGTCGGGATTTAACAGGATCAAAAGGTTATTAACAAGCAAGTTGGATATGTAATTGAGAAAGAGGTTGATGAAATGCTACGTTTGGAGTGTGTTTTAGTATGGGTCTGAAAAGTGGACAGTTAGGAAATGGACGAAAGAGAATAGTCTTTCGAAATATGGACGCGGCAAAACATAGGAGATATAGTTTGAAGTGATAGAGTAAGAAGTGATGAGGTATTGAAGCGCCTGTGAGAAAACAGAATATTGATGGAAATTATTAAAATAGAAGGAGAACGGAAGCTTTTGGATGAGGTGAAAGGAAGAGAGGGATATGCCGAATTAAAAGATAAAGCATTGCGAAGCATATTATTTTAAATAAAATGACGGCAAGGACCCGCCACTGGGCAGAAAACCTCATGATGATGTCATACATTATCTGTAGGCATAAATTTACATACAACCTTAAATCTTCCTTATCCATTCCCATGTTAATATCCTTCTGGATCCAGAAAAGCAAAAATAAATATTTATTACACTCTATTTTAAGCGGAATATATGCTAGAAGCAAGTTACAAGGAATTTAATTTGTTTTATTAATACAAACCGCAAAATATGATGAAATATACGACCCGGGTTTCGATGCGTCGCATCATCTTCAAGTAAAGGCCCACACCATCAAAATTATTCGGAATATACGCTGTTTTATCTAAAGTCTAAAGAATCATTTTTAGCACTGCCAATGAAGGTCATAGCTTGATTCCTTCTAACTGCAGCTTATGGGCGAATTCGAAACATTTACTAAACCTTTATCTCATATAAGACTAGCTGAAGTGCCCGTTGATGGTCCTCCGAAATGGTCGTTCCCTTGAATGTCCTGCAAATCGACACTGGAATTTTTTCTTATCTGCAAATGCTAACATTTCATAATATTGCCTCCTTTAATATACCATATCGTTCATTCTTATCATTACTTTAACATGGGCCTGAATTTCCCGTGTATTCTAACTGGAAAATGCATAATTTCGGCTTCAACAATCGCATTAGTCTTCGAGGGGACTGGTTGCTAATAGCCTCAAAATTTAACAAAATATTCGGTTATTTCAACCTAATTCTCTCCATTTCGATTCGATAACGGT
Organism: Pachydiplax longipennis; assembly: GCA_036926295.1. Classification (NCBI taxonomy): domain Eukaryota; kingdom Metazoa; phylum Arthropoda; class Insecta; order Odonata; family Libellulidae; genus Pachydiplax; species Pachydiplax longipennis. Next base: position 731,054 of record JAVFKF010000012.1, on the reverse strand, counting down.
ATTCCATGACCAAATTAAGAGTTTTAAATCAGTTTCCTTCCTTTTGGTGCATGTCTCGATTTCGTACGACAATTATTTCTAATTTAATTTGGCAAATGAAATGTAACCTGCAGCCGACTAAAAGGGAAGCTTTCGTGTATTTCATATAAGAACCATTTACCTACTCTGGGTTTAACCTGGAGACACTTGCGTAAATAAAACGTAGACTATTATCTGCGTAGGAAGTACATTCAACTATCATGAAAGTTTAATAGTAGTGCAACTGACAGTTCTCTAGTTTAAGGCGTTCATACTCACATACATACACCTTATTTCATTACATATTAGATGGGTCATTCCACGCCAAACCGAACAAAAGAAAACATGACATTTTTGTATCTTCCTGAAACTTTGCCACATTATTGATAGTAACAATTAAGTCACTTTTGCCAATTTTTAGACCAACATTCCCAATAATTACAAAATGGCGGCTAAACAAAGTTCGCAAAAAAGTTCGAAATCCGGCGCGCGCGCTCTCAGTTGAACACCCGTTTCTCAGACAGCTTAAAACGTACGATGCTTTAAATACGCTCATTCTAAAGCTCTTAAACGGTGTTTTCATTACATATGGAATTTGTTTGCATTTCTTGGAGACAATACCTACTTTTAGGCAATGAAACTTTTTGAATAGGTTTTAACCTAAAAAAATCCAGTTCTACCGCGTTAAAAAAAATATCACCGGAATTGTTATTAAGTTTTCTTTAAGTGGTCGAAGTATAAAAGCGGTAAACGGATATTAAGTATAGTAAAAAAAATATGATTTACCTCTGGGTCGAGGCGCCGCGCCGCTCGCTACCGCAATGAACGCTCCGTTAGTCTCATTGTTAGTCCCATCCGTCGGAGTTCACTTTTACTCAAAAAATACGTGTCCGTACTTCATATATCGATGTTTTTCTATTGACAAAGTTGCATTAAAGAATTTATATACTTGACAAAATGTTATTTTCATACACACTCAGTTGTATAATCGGTCGAAAAAGAGAATAGCCCAGCACGTATCTGAGTTTTCGATACAGGTATGAAGGTGTGATAATTTTGTGTGCCGTGTATCATTTTAGCTGCTTTCAAGCGATTATTCAAAATCAATGACTCATCTGAATAATCTTTCTCTGTAAAGTAGTGAACTTCTACGTTTTCTAAATTTTCGGACGCCCACATATATAGCTCGTTTGGTGATGAAATTAGGTTACCCTGAAGACTCGCCTTAGCTGCCAGCCTCTTAATTGTGCCTCCTATTCCATCGCAGGGTCCTTTTCCGTGAGACGTAGCAAAGAAATGCCTCTCTGCTTTAATTCCATAATCCTCCTCGTGGTGGCAAAGATTTACAAAATTTTTCTTGTTTTTGTACTGGGAGCCGGCTCCATCCGAAAAGTACAGAATCTTAGGTACTTTCCCTATTTCTTTTTCCAGGAAGGTAATCAACTTTCTTTGGAATAGATGGAAAGCTATTGCGTCGTGCTTTAAACATTCTGAAATAGCAACAAAACTCTTAGTTTTAATAAGTAAGCCACTTCTGTAGTATACTACGAAGGGATGTAATGTGGCTTGAATATTATTCCAGTGCACTCCTTGGACTGAATCTTGGAAAACCATGGAATAATTCTCAGCGAAGTCTACTATCACTAAACATTCTGAGTCGAGTAAATTTTCCTTTCTGTATGTTAGGAACGAAGATTGCTCTCGAGCTATAAATGCATGTTTTAATAGCTTTTCGAGGGAGTTAGAAAATTTCTCTAAAAACTCTTCAATGCCTCTCTCCATCATTTCAAGTCTAGCTCGATCGACAAAAACCCATTGTTTGTATTTAAATTTATCGATCATAAACATATCAAATACCTGTTGTAAATGTTCAATCAAATTCACTGGACCTGGACATTCAGAACATTTCCGGAAGTAACAGTCCACAGACGGAGGATTGCAAATTATCTGCGCCAAACAGTCGTTATAGGATTTTAGAGGCTTTACAGAGTCGGCTGTAATAGAGGGTATTTTTGATCCGTCTATCATAAGTTTTACGTTTCCATGGATCACGCAAACGCAAACGCAAACGGAATGAGTTCCGCTAGCTCCTGCTAAGACACAGTTCCTTGGTCTCAACTCCGCAAATTTTGAGAAAGAAATTTTCACCCCCTTGTATTTCACCTTGAATTCATAAAAAGCTTCCTTGATGTTGCTAAGGACCAATCTTTTCTGAATATGCTTCCGATCACCGTTTTCCACAACAGAAATGTAGTCTTTCTTCCCCGGCATTAAGCGACTTATATCGTCGGAGAGATAGAAATTTTTCACTAATGCTAATACTTCTTCTTCTACAGGTCTTCCAATTTTTTGATTGGGCGTTGATAATATTCTTTTCTCAGAAGCAATTTCTTTAGCAGCACGAATCATTTGTGTAGAGGCATCGAAATACTTCTTGATTCTGCTGTAGGACCAGTCCTCAAAAATAGTCAGTATTTGAATTTTTCTGCTTCTGTGGTTTGTAGAAGAATATGTTTCCCTCAATTTTTTTAGAATGTCGTCAGATTCCTCTTGAAATGTCTCATCGTCCACATGAAACACCTTGCTGGATATTGCCTGCTGTATTTTCTTTGCTTTCATTCCCTGATAGGACTTTTGATTGATTTTCCTTTTTATAATGGGAGAAACACCTAATGAGATAAGGCTATCATTTAGCTTCGATACTGCTTCAATACTCTGTATCTCGGAAGATTCGCTTTTGGTATCGATGGTCCTCCTAGAGGAGCTTGAAGAAGGACTATTTTCTTCATTGGTTAATGAATCTCGAACGTTGATCTCATCTCCGCTCTTACCTCTAACTCGTATCTTTGAAATTCTATACCGATACGAACTGCAAACCTTAAGTCCTTCGATTGATGCTAGTTCTGTTTTTCCCACTTTAACCAGCATCCATGGTAGAACTCGACGCAATTTCGTTAGTTCTTTTCTACCGTGATTTGATAATCCAAAAGGATTGAAGCAGCGAGTGTACAGCTGGAATTTCTTCTCCATTGTACTTTCAATGACGTTTTGAACTAAATTCAGTAAAAATTAGAAAGGATGTCACTGGACACTATTTGCTATTGAAGCAATGTTAAAAGTACTACTTTATAACACTAAAGAATGCCAATTAATATAAACACTCCCAGTTGATGATTAAGAGCTCACTATAAAGCACACACCGAAGAAAAACTGACTTGGCACTAAAGGAAAGAAATGCGAAAGATTTTTCTAACCGCACAACACAGAAGATTATGCATGACCAACTCACATTGTTCAAACAATTAAGCTCCTAAAGGGAAGCTTATCGATATATGAAGTGGAGATCGGGAACTCTGAAGGATGGGAGGCGGCGAGGCGCCTCGACCCAGAGGTAAATCATATTTTTTTTACTATACTTAATATCCGTTTACCGCTTTTATACTTCGACCACTTAAAGAAAACTTAATAACAATTCCGGTGATATTTTTTTTAACGCGGTAGAACTGGATTTTTTTAGGTTAAAACCTATTCAAAAAGTTTCATTGCCTAAAAGTAGGTATTGTCTCCAAGAAATGCAAACAAATTCCATATGTAATGAAAACACCGTTTAAGAGCTTTAGAATGAGCGTATTTAAAGCATCGTACGTTTTAAGCTGTCTGAGAAACGGGTGTTCAACTGAGAGCGCGCGCGCCGGATTTCGAACTTTTTTGCGAACTTTGTTTAGCCGCCATTTTGTAATTATTGGGAATGTTGGTCTAAAAATTGGTAAAAGTGACTTAATTGTTACTATCAATAATGTTGCAAAGTTTCAGGAAGATACAAAAATGTCATGTTTTTTTTTGTTCGGTTTGGCGTGGAATGACCCAGATATACCCTCACTGTTATATATATATATATATATACCCTCTATATTATATAGACCCTCACGTGGTCTGATCATGTTATACAAATCTGTAAAAACGTTAATTTATCGCTTTATTCTCTTCGACGTCTAGGAAATTTCCTCCCCCGTCCATGAAATTACAAATTGTAACCTCTCTCATTATGCCTCACTTTGACTACTACTGTCTATCAGGATCTGCCAGGGAAAGTAGCCATTAAATTACAGCGCTTGCAAAACTTTATATAAGTAATGAAGAAATAAAACTTGTGGTGATAAGGCGGCCGTGAACTGGCTACGAGGGCCGCGGATGCCTTCGCCGGCCCCCCATTCATCTCCTGGACACAATGGTAACTTTGTCCCCAAACGCAGGAGAAAAAAGGACCTCGTTTGGACGTCCTAGAAAGCGTTGAAATTTTTCAGCGGAAAAAGATTCCTCACAAACGACCTCACCCCTTATCTCCCTTCCCAAAAACGTAACCTCTCCTTCCCCTCCAACCCTTCATGATACTTAAACTCCGAAAAATTATTTTCTGTACCAGAAGATGCTACTCCGGGTAGCGAAACCGGTCGTAAATAAAAAATAGTGTGAAAAATTACGACTTTACTTCTTCAATACTTCAATGGCTTTCCACAAGGCAACGCCTGAACATCTAGATTTCATTCGTAGTTTTTTATATTGTAAATGAAAGAGGATCCATATTTTTTTCTTCTGAAATGTTCCATTTTATCCCCCGTAAAGTTAATGCATAGCTTCCACACAAAATATCAATCTGGAGGGTATTTGTTGGTAGCTAAAACAACATCACCATTTATTTCCATTTTTACCTTCGGAATCGTTTAGATGAAAATCATCCATAATTTTTAGAACGAAATAATTTATTACTTGAACTTTTATTCACAACGTGCAATTTCGAATCATTTACAGTATGGGAGGTTATATTATTTGTAAATTTATGTTACTGAATTTAGATTTCCAAAGTTAATTAATGCTTCTCTAATAAAAAAATGTCGATTAAAGTGTGTAATGTTAAAGTGACTCGGTCGTCCCACAGGGTAGCGTAATCGGAACATTATTATTATTAATATACATTAATAACGACCTTAATAAACATATCGACAGTAAAGTTAAAATATTTACGGAGGACACGGTAATTTACATAGAGATAGAAAGTGGAAACGATAAATTAAAACCCGTCGAACGATTTGGTTTATACAATGATATTATCAGTTATCAAATTGATGCGACGACTGGCAATTGAAGTTCAATGTAGACAAATGTTCGGTAGTTTACTTCTTCGAAAGAAAACCATTTGCCAATGATAATTCGTATAGCCTTGGAGGGAAAACATTATCAACAATCGACTCGGTGAAATATCTCGGAATAACCCTGACGAATAACTTGAACTTGGATACCCACACCCATAATATAAGGAATAGCCGGTAGGAGTGAAGAAAAGTCTGCGAGCGATGTTACTTTGCGCTAGTTAGGCCGCACCTCGAGTATGCATGCAGTTTATGGGCTGAAAAGTGTTGTATTCGCGAATTAGAAAATGCACAACGGAAGGCAATACGTTTTGAAAAAAATTGCTATGATAAATCGGTGTGCGTCACTCGGATGCTTCAGGATGAGAATCATTAGGAAAAGAAAGCTCAATCAGAGATTTAATTTACTTGATAAATTCAGAGAGAGTAGATGTAGCGGATACTATCCTACTTATTTTACAGGCCATTCTGATACTCCGAGGAAGACCCGAGAATTAGAACCAGTCGATTCAAGAATTCATTTTTTCCGAGAACGAAAGTAATCGATTAGGAAAGTAGCGTCATGGTGCATTCACCTCCTGCTACACGCCGAATACATATGCATTGCACTGCACCTGTAGTACAACGTTAGATGTAGAGCAGAAGAATAAAAGAACGTAAAAGCCATTTAAACGTATTTAATTATTGCACTCCTTCAAATGTCTTATTAAGGGCAGATTCACGTGGGTCCCATACATTAGTCGCGTATTCAACAAAGATTTATACGCTCGTTCCCTCACTCCCTTCCCACTCCGTCTTAGATTTCTCATTACGAAGAAAAGATTCCTATAAGCCTTCGAAGTAATATCTTCGATGTGGCTCCCCATTTAAGTTTTTCCGATAGTTTAACACCTAAATATTTGCAGTCAGGTACGGTGAGTATGGTTTCGTCGTTCAGTGTATAAGAATTTATTTCAGGAGACTTTCTTATATAAAACTTAACATGTTTACATTAACCTACGTTGATCACCATCCCATTTTCTTTAGACCACTCAACTCTTTTAGATCACTTTGCAAAATTTCTCGATCCCGCGTCTCCCTTATGCGTCTATATAATATGCAGTCGTCCGCAAAAAGCCTTACCTCGGATTTAATGTTCTTTGGGAGATCGTTAATATAATTAGGAAGAGCAATGGTCCTAGAACACTACCTTGCGGAATACCCGAGGTTACATCAATCTCTTTGGAGTAGGCATCACCTACTCTAACTCTCTGTTTTCTATTTCTCAGAAAATTTTCGATCCAGCTAACTATCCTAAGATCTACATTTAACTCACGTACTTTCGCAATAAGTCGGTCGTGTGGTACTTTATCGAAGGCCTTAGCAAAATCAATGACTACCGCGTCAACTTCATTCCTTACATCCATAGTTTCGGCAATCTCTTGAACTAGTCCTAGGAGCTGCGTCTCGCTTGAGTATCCCGGTCTGAATCCGTGCTGCCTCTTACAAAGCCAGTCGTTTTCTTTCCAACCTACACGAAGATAATCAGCTATAATTTTTTCCATTATTTTGCAGACTTGGGAAGTAAGGCTAATCGGCCTATAGTTATCAACTGATGTTTTTGATCCACTCTTATGTATTGGAATCACGATTGCTTTTGACCAGTCGTCAGGGATGCAGTTATTGTTTAGAGTTGCAGTGAACAATGTTCTAAAACAGGGCACTATTGCATAATCTCCCTATTTAATTACATCACTGGGGATTTAATCTGGTCCTTTCGATTTCCTATTTTTTTATGTACGAATCTTTTTTAAGATACCCGAATCAGGAAATTGGATATAATGAGGGTTACTCTTTGACATTCGTGATCTATCGTCCCCATATACTGTTATGCCTGCTCTCTGGGCGTTATTTTTATAAACCTGCGAGAACCAGTCATTGAATGCCTCAGCTACGTCCTGTTCCCGAGTTAAATTTTAGTCTACGTTAGTGCTGATTGTGAGTACATTATTACCATCTCCTTTTTTTACGGCGTAAATATTTGTTAAACTCATTTGGATTACCAGAGTCAAGAGTGTCTTTTACATATACCTCCTCTGCTCGTAATTTTTCAGCTTCTAATTCTCTTGTTAATTTCTTACACTTTTCCATTGAGGTTAAATCATGGTCTTTCCTTTTATGCACAATTCTAACTTTTCTTTTAAGCCGTCTAATTTTCTTATTGTTGTATTCGGGATTGTTCTTTAAGCGCTTTTTAGGAACGTACTTATCGATACCGCGGAAAATAATCTTTTTAAATTCTTGCCACATATCTTCCACTGATCTTTCCTTACCTGCCCATTCAGCAAATGTTTGACGTAAGCATTCTTGGAATCCGACATTGTCTGCTTTACTGTACTGAAACATTTCTATGTTTTTTGGGACCGGTGACCGTTTCCGAACATCCCACTTCAGAAAGAGTTCCACTGCATTGTGATCGCTTATTCCCGGAATAGTTTTAACTCTAATGAGTGAGTCTAATGGCTTTAGTAGAAAAGTTTATGATAACGGGTTATTCCTTGATTTCTTCAGAAATAAAAATCATAGCGTATGAAGAGAAAGAAAGAAATGGCAGATGTAACGCGTCTTGAAGCATAGGACGACAGTTCTTTTTCTTGAAGTGTATAAATGAAATGATTTCTCTTGATGGAATCAGGATAATATAGGTGAAATCATTGGTGTTTTCGTGAGGGGTGCACCCAAACGAATGTCGCGCAGAATAAAAATAGTAGTTTGGGACATAGGAGAGAGAGTGGGTCAAATATTGAGAGAGGTTATTAATGGAAGTAGAGGGGCGAAAGAGATGAACTAATAATGAAGGCAAATATTTTAACTAAGAAGAACACACGTTAGATAGAATGATCTTAAGAGTATAATTGTTAATTACCTGTTTTTCGTTGCATGCTTTCTCATTTATCTCGCAGCAAACGCATTCCAAATGCTCCTGAACTTCTCGGTATCTGTACACCAAGTTGATCTTGTCCTCAACCTATGAAATCGGAAATAGACCACGTTTTCAGAAGATATTAACCGAACGCAATGAGTCCAATAAAGTAATTTTATAGGAACAGAAATGGATTTGGTACCATAATACATTTGTTCTCGACGACTTTTGGACTACAGAGGTGCATGTTAGAACAACCACCAGAACAGCGGTTAACTTCAACAGCATTCGGAATGAACTAGAAAGGATGCAAAGTATTAATACGTGCAACATATTACTAAACTATCAGTATTAATATATAATTTACACATTATGTAAAAGACGTTTACGTACTTGACATCTAACACCTTTAACCTCAATCAGTTAGTTATTTACTCAATAAAGTAGGATATCAATGTGAAAATAAGCGTGGATTTCAGACAAGATTCGAAAACTGAAGTGTGGTCACAAACATGTATTTCATTATAAAATGCCGCTTATCGCTAAGGACATACTTCTTCCCTATACTCAGAAAATATGGGTAACATCCATTTTCATGAAATTTCTCAGTGTTGCCATTGCCGTCAAATATAAAACAAAATGGAAAATATTCTCTTTTAATTCATACAGCGATGAAATTGATATAGGATTTCGATGTTTAACCATTAGAGTATGGGCAAAAGCCTATATGATGATGGTCTATATTATGCATCCCTTCCTCACCACTGAAATGAGACAAATAGCTACCAACGAGCTAGAAGAATACTTGCTTCACACGCACACATACATATATCGGATATTTTACGCGAGTGTTAGGGCATTGAACTTGTTCTCTTGGTGAGGAGATTAGTTTACCAATCGAAAAATTCATACGTTTCAGATTGCAGTGGGCTACGAACAGGAAGTCACTTACAACTCGATTAAGTTTTAAATCGCTAAGACAGATGGTTACTTTCGATCTTTCTTCAGTTAAGAGAGTGTTTGCTTATGCAGCTTATAGTAAGTATTTTCGCGTTAATACATCCCTTGAAACAAATCACTCGAATCCGTCATGGCATGGAATAGGATAGCTATTTATAATGAATAAGATATATTTTGGTATTGCTTGAACGACTTTTTTTCTCACAAACAAGTATATAGGTGCATTCTAAGTGGTTGTAATAAAAATTTAACATCTTTCTACAAACACTTCAAGTATTTATGATATAATTCACCGTTACATATTTCAATATAATCAGTGTCAAAATACCTCAGAAGTATAGAAATCTTAATAGTATTTCCTTAAATATTTTTATTTTTGAAATTTAAAAAATCGACCGAGGCGGCCGTGATATTACATCTGCCTGCCCTATTTTTTAAAAATTTGTTTCACGAAAGAATTTAAAAACCCAATTTTCCCTTTTATAGGGACAAGCTTACATAATCGTTTCGTAAAATTAATATATTTTTCTATAACATGTCAATGAATAGATTTTCCTGCTTATATTATAAAGAATAACGCATACGGGTTTCCAATCGACCCGGTTTCAAAACGCCAAGGCTTGACAAATTAATACAATCATATTAATGTTTAACAATATGCATATTATACTGGTAGGTTTGTTGGAGTTGGAGAAAAATAGGCGAGCCCACCTCCGCAACTGCCTGGAGAAGCTGAAAGAGATGGTCCCTCTGGGGCCCGAGGCCTCCAGGCACACGACCCTGGGCCTTCTCACAAAAGCGAAGAGATTCATCAAGGTAAGGACCTTCCACTATATAACCCCTTTATTTTCTTCCCCGCGCCATATTCCGGGGCATCGAGGAAAGTTTTATTGCTCCATTAAGAAGTTTTCGCGACCGAACTGATTTAGTCGTTTCGACTGCGGGTTTTATTTCTGACGCTTACAGAGCGATTTAATACCGAGCTGACATTTCTTCGAAAACGTCTGTAAGGCTTTTCCATTTTTGATCCTCGTAAATGTTGTTTTTACGAGGCCGAATCCAGGTTGGCGTATTTGGTCGTCTTTAAGCGCGGATGATCTCTCCGAAACGAAAGGGTTTAAGTTTTTTCTCAGTTGAGTCAATGTTTGACTATTTTTGTTTGAGTTATCTAACTTGAGTGATCGAAATCAGTTTTTGAGTTGAGTTTGACTTAAATTGAAAACGTTGAACTCGGAGAAATTAATCGTTTTGCCTTTTTAATAGTATAGTGAAGGCATTTCACAACGATTGGTCGTACGTTGAACTTCGGTTGATGTTTTCTGATTTATTTTTCTCTCGCTCCTTTTTATTTTTCTTCCCGGCAAGCAATTTCTTTGTCTTATTTCTCTGGAGAGCGATTACTATGGAGGTTCCTCTTGCAGTTTGTCTCATTTTACAGTTAACGTGAGGCCAAATCATGTAATTTATTGCTTAATAATCGGAAGTCTTTCATGAATTTAATTTTTGATATCCACGGATTAGTAAATTGATTTGTGATGGAAGCATTCCCTGTGGATTGTTTATGTTTATAAATCCGATCGCTGAATTATTTTTTGATACACCATACAGGAGATCTGTTTAACGCTTTTCTGATATGGCCTTACCCTTTCCTTATGCTGATAATAATTAATCTCTTTCTAACCTTACACTTAATTTTCCTAAATCGACTGGCGATGAATTGTGACATGACGGCGAGCAAACACTCATCACGTCCGTTAATTGCTGTCAGATAGCGATGGAAACTCCCCTGGACTGCAACCTTGGCGTGGTGGGAGGGCTTGTGTGCTCCGAGGATCCTTAGAGCTGTACTGGCTGGAGCAATTACGATTGCTCCTAGCAGGGTCACCCATGCCAGATAGGTCGAAGGGTAGGAGCCAGACGAAAGGTAGTCCACGTAGCGTCTGTACCTCAATGAGGCGGCTACAAAGGCGTCTGTACCCCAGAGGGGCGGCCATTAAGTGATGGGGTCACGTAAAAAACCCTATTGGGGAAGGCAACGGGAAACCACCCCAATTATATTTCCCATGAAGTAATGCAGCCCTGCATCTTCAACTATGACATGATGGCATTCCTCCCAGTGAAATATTCCGGAAGTAAAATAGTCCCCCAATCGGATTTCCGGGTGGGGACCATTGGGAGGGGTACATCGGTCAAGTCTGATAAGTGCAGGATAGGAACGTGGAATGTAAGATCCTTAGGAATTTGTGGGAAGCTAGAAAATGCAAAGATAGAGATGGACAGGCTAGGACTAGACATCTTGGGAGTTAGTGAAATAAAGTGGGCTGGGGCAGGCGACTTCTGGAGTGACAAACACAGAATAATATATTCAGGAGATGACGGAAAGATAGCAGGTGTTGGTATCATAATGAAGAAGGAATGGGGAAAAAGAGTTAAGTCTTATTGGCAGTACAGCAATAGATTGCTGATGATCAAACTAGAAGCAGAGCCCACAGACACAGTGATATTGCAGGTATATATGCCGACATCCAGCCACTCTGAAGAAGAAATAGAAGAAATGTATGAACAGATCGAAGAAATCATCAGTGCAGCCAGAGCAAAAGAAAATCTAATTATTATGGGTGACTGGAATGCTGTGGTCGGAGAAGGAAAAGATGGAAGCAGCATAGGACAGTTTGGGTTAGGAAAACGAAACGCCAGGGGAGAAAGGCTAGTGGAGTTCTGTAACGAAAAGAGAATGGTAATAGCGAACACACTATTTGAACAACATCGACGTAGAAGATATACATGGAAGATGCCAGGGGACTTAGCTAGGTACCAGATTGATTACATCCTTGTTAGGCAAAGATATAAGAACCAAGTGAAACAATGCAAGAGTTATCCAGGTGCAGACATAGATAGTGATCATAATTTAGTAGTTATGGAGAGTTGCTTGCGCCACAAAAAGATTAAGAGGGTGAAACGTGAACCAAGATGGGATACAAAAGCTCTGGAAGGAAAGGTCACCAGAGAAAGATTCACTGCAACCATTAATGAAAAGCTTGAAAAGCAAGAGTATAGGAGTGATGAAAGCAATGAAGGAAGATGGAATGACCTGAAAAAGGCAATCACTGAAGTAGCGGAAGAGCTACTCGTAAGTAACAGAACTGATACCAGACGTCCATGGATAACAACGCAGATAAGAGAACTTATGGAAGAAAGAAGGAAATACAAGAACTCGAGGAGTGAAGATGGGAGAGTCTTCTACAAGAAACTACGGAACCAAGTTATAAGAGAATCAAAGAAAGCTAAGGAAGAATGGATTGAAAGCTGCTGCGAAGAAATAAATGAGAACATGAGGAAGGGGAACACTGAAACAGCATACAGGTTAGTAAAAGGCCACTTCAGAGAAAGAAAAACTACATGCAACAACATCAGAGATGTGAACGGGAATATGCTGATAGAAAGTGAAGATATAGGAAAGAGATGGAAGGACTATATTGAAACATTATATCAAGGACCAAAACCTCTTGAAGATATATTAAAGAACGAAAGTGAGGTGGATGAAGATGAGCGAGGCCCAGAGATAACGAGAAGTGAATTCGAGAGAGGAGTGAAGGACTTGAAGAAAAACAAGGCACCTGGAGCAGATAAAATAAATGGAGAGATTGTCAAAGCGCTTGAAGGGAAAGCAAAAGACACCCTGTTTGAAATTATCAAGGACAGTTATAAAAGTGGAAGACTACCAGTGGACTTTGAGAAGAGTATAATGGTTGCGATACCAAAGAAAACAAGAGCCGAGAGATGTGAGGAATACCGAACGTTGAGTCTGCTCTCACATGCATCCAAAGTACTCACAAGAATATTAAGCAAGAGGATAGAAGGAATAATTGAAGCCAACTTGTCCGAAAACCAATTTGGATTCAGGAAAAGCACAGGAACAAGAGAGGCCATATTATGCCTAAGGAGAATAATAGAAAAGATGATACATGTCAACAAGCCAGTGTATGTGGCTTTCGTAGACTTGGAGAAGGCTTTTGACAATGTGGAGTGGAACAAATTGTTCCAAATACTGGAAAACAAAGGAATGGACTACAACGACAGAAGAATAATCTACCAATTGTATAAAAACCAAGTCACCACTCTGAGGATGAGAGATGGCAAGAAAATAGAAACTAAGATAAATAAAGGAGTAAGACAAGGATGTAGCCTCTCACCAGCATTGTTCAATGTATACCTAGAAGAAGCAATGAAAGAAATAGAAGGAATGAACATGAAGGGAATTAAGGTGAATGGAAAAGAAATTAACATGCTTCGGTTTGCAGATGACATTGCAATAATAGCAAAAAATAAAGGCGATTTGCAGGCATCCCTAAATGCAATAGATCAAGCTATTCAAGGATATAATATGAAAGTGAACAAAAAGAAAACAAAAATCCTAATATGTGGAAGAGAAAAATTGAAAGCAAACATTACCCTACGAGGAGAGAAATTGGAGCAAGTAGAATCATTCACCTACCTTGGAAGTAGCATAACATGGGATGGGAGAAGTACCACAGACATCAAGCGAAGAATAGCCCAAGCAAAGGAGGCATTCATGAGGAAGAGGCCACTACTATGCTCAAAGAATATAAGATTACAGACAAGGAAACAATTCTTGAAAACATTCGTCTGGAGTGTGGCACTCTATGGATCAGAGACATGGACCATTAGGAAAGCGGACCAGAGAAGAATAGAAGCCTTCGAAACCTGGTGCTGGAGGAGAATGCTGAAGATCAAATGGACAGATAAGGTAAGAAACGAAGAAGTATACAGAAGAATAGAAGAGGTTAAAACAATATGGAGCATCATCCGAAAAAGAAGAACCAGATGGATTGGACATATCATCAGACACAATGAATTTGTTAGGAACGTACTTGAGGGAAAAATAGAAGGAAAAGCAGCAAGAGGAAGACCAAGAGATGAATATATTAGCCAAATAAAGAGAGATATAGGAAAGAAGAGATATCAGGATTTAGTAAAGTTAGCTTTAGATAGAGAGGAATGGAGGGCTGCAGTCAACCAATCTACGGATTGAATGACCTATGATGATGACTGGTAGGTTTCTATGATATAATCTCCGACACAATTTTAATTCCGTAAAATAATAGAAAATTTTATGTGATTCATGAATGCGACCTCTTTGCAACTATCTATAATTGATAACACTCACCACATCATGAAGTTCTTCCTTTAGAATTGGAACTACTTGAAGGCGGGGTTTGCAATCCAAAACGTCCTTGGGCCTCATTTCATTTTTTCCAACTTCAATGAAAATAAATAAGAAGGCAGTTATGGGTAAAGTAAGGATGTGTGCTATGTACAAAAGAAGCACTTCAAAGCTATGCGACACAAAGAGATTAGAAAACTAGGATGATCGTGTGACGCCGTAAAGAAACATTTTAATACCTTCCTTTCTGCAGTCGTCAAAATTTAGCAATCTCGGTTTCCGCACAGAAAATCTTCCATGGTAACACAAGCAAATATAGCAGTGATTGAAGTGATTAAATTTACACTGTTTGCACTTTTTAAATTGCACTGTTGTCCATTTATCTATAGATTTATATGCATACATATCCTTGAATAATTGAAGTATCGGAGCTAAGGTTGTGGCCGCTGGAATGTAAACGATAGCAATACAAAGATTGAATGAATTGCTTTGTAGCAAAATAAATATGTTATGAAAGTCTTGTTATTTTAAATCGAAAACGATAGGAAATATGTATTATTTACGAAATTAAACTTTCCATTTCTTATTGTTCCTTCCGTTTTCGTATTACCAGTATTTCTTATTAAAATTTACGAAGGGAAAAATCATGTGCTACAAAAGTGAAAATGCACTCAATGTGTATTTTCTATGGATTTAATTGTCATCGAAGAAATATATGGGTGGATGCATTGGGGAAGCTGGGGTAATACTGGGTAACTAGTCTCTGCTGGATCCAAAATAAACTATTCTTCCCACATTTGACAGGCCAAATTAAAATTTTCATTATTTAACACAATACATTATATAATTCCCGCATGATATAATACTTCCCGGATAATGCAATAGTTCACATTCAGGGAAGACGGAAGTATTAAGCTTTTACGGCAGATTAAGCCAAATAAAGCTCCTGGTCCTGAGGATATACCAGCTCGAGTATTTAAAGAATTAGCAGAGAGCATAGGCCCCTTTCTTAAAGTAATATTTGAAATATCTATGAGCGAAGGTAAGGTCCCGAAAGATTGGAAAATTGCGAATGTCACCCCAATTTTTAAAAGCGGCGTAAAAGATGATCCATCGAATTACAGGCCAATTTCGTTAACTTCATTGAGTGGTAAAATAATGGAACATATAATTACTAGTTCCTTAATGGGTTTTCTCGAAACCTCTAAATTCATTGTTAAGAATCAACATGGTTTTCGTAAGACACGATCCTGCGAGTCACAGTTAGCGTTATTAATTCACGATATCTTGAAATCGGCCGAAAATAAAAGACAAGTCGATGCAATATTTTTGGATTTTCGGGAAGCGTTCGATAAAGTCCCACATTATAAATTGTTGTACAAATTAAAACTTGCGGGCATCAACGAACAAGTAATAAGTTGGATAAAAGACTTCCTGTCCGATAGAGAACAACGAGTAGTATTAGATGGTATTAGTTCCAACCTAGTCAAGGTGACCTCAGGCGTCCCACAAGGAAGCGTAATCGGGCCATTATTATTCTTAATATACATTAACGATCTTAATGAACACATCGACAGAAACGTTAGAATATTTGCGTACGACACGGTTATTTACAGAGGAATAAAAAGTAATGACGATAGATTAAGCCTGTCGAATGATTTAGATAGAATTGTTAAATGGTGCGACGACTGGCAATTGGAGCTCAACGTAGACAAATGTTCAGTAGTTAATTTTTCGAAAGATAGTTTCTCCATAGTTGATTTTTAGTTCTTTTCATGCAGTCGTTGAGGCCACAAATTCTTATGCTTCGGGGATTAAAAGCTTAAATGAAATATTTTAGTAACTAAATACGAATAGATGATAAGATGAATAAAAAGTTACCACACTTTATCCGTTATACAAAAGTAATTTTTTCAGTAATGCATCACTACTATGTTGGTGAAATATTCACTTCATGCAGCATGTCATGAAAAGGCAAGAATTATTTCCTTCCATCTTACAGTCATATCAAACGATAATCAGTTGAAATCCCAGACCACGTGCGCTCGACTCTAAGAACTTTTTCTTCACAAAATTACAGACGATTAATTCACTCCTTGTAGAGAAGTTAGGAATGCATTCAATATTTTAAAGCTGTGTGATAAATCAAAAATATCGATGACCTTGCTTTTATCTTTTGCGCTGAAGTCCTAACACTTGTCATTTTATTTTCCCTGTTTTTCTTTTATTGTTTTACTTCTATTTCTCGGTTTGAAGGCACGTCTTGCGGCATTTTGTCTGTATTGTCTTCAATGAGCATTCCAATTTATTTTTATTAATTTAAGAGTACAATGTAATAGAAATACTTCTTGACTGCCTTACGTATAGCTAAGGTTGTTTATATCTTCGTGCTTGTAGCCTGCGATCGTCTCTTTTTCTTCATGGGATGAGCGAATTATCTCTTTCCCATTGAAAATGATATTTTCTGTTTTCGCTCCACAACTCCGCTATTTTGAATATCATTCACCTTATCTCTGCTATGGCAGAGAGTCCCAAGCGTTCTTCATTGACGGCGAAAACTGCTCTCAGCGTTATTCGAGCATCAAAGGTGAACAATTAATTTAATCGATAGATCTTTAATTATGTATCCGATAAATTCTACTAAACCTGAAAACAATGCATCGATTCAAATTAAATGGTTGTAACGAAATAGAGAAGTTAACAAAGACCCATTTAAAGTCCGTGTAAGCTGATATGCTTACGTTAGTCGAGATCGTCCGTAATCGCCCCTACAGCTGTAGTGCACCGTCAGCCGAAATAAGCTGTAACTTCGTAAACATGTGGAATATTTACATCAGACCAAGAGCATTACGCAGCTAAAAGTTTATACCATATTTAAAAACAATAAAAATTATTTCGATTATTTGAAAATGTCAGGGTGACCTACCCCTTTAAGTTGTATTTATTTCTCTTCTCCTCTCTCGAACCCTCCGTTTTAAGGAAAACGAGCTCTCATAAGGCGCTGTCTGGGAATGTTATGTGCTGAACTTATTGAACTATGGTCATGCGAAGTCTCAAAGTCCGCACTCAAAGAAATTATTTTCTTATTTTGGCCACCTTTTTTCGATCATAGCTCACTGTGCACCGTAAAGGGGTTAATTTGGCAAATAAAAATTTTGCAATACGTTATTTTCCTTATTTTCACAAAAGCATGCTAATTTTAATTACTCTACATTACTTTCAGAACGTTTAAAGAGTGGCATCACAAATTGGGCTCATACAGCCAGTAGAATGTCGATCAATGGAAGAACTATTGTTGCGAATTAGTTTTAACATCACATTTGAGCCACATTTTTCAAGTATGGAATCTAAGCAATGACGTTAAATCGAAATTTCTAGAAAATGCTAAATATAAAGATGATTAACGCAAATCAAATAATGTTGGTTTAAACAAACTAAAACAATAATAAGCAAATGAACGAATAAGAGGAGTGTTAAATTAAATAAATATATTAATAAAGACAGCAATAGGTTAAACCCTGTAAACAAAATCTTTGCACAAGGCATAGTTTTGTGGATGAATTCCGTTTTATTTACACGCTGTGGCTCTAGTCTGCTTTTATTAGCGTTGAGAGTGAGCCCACAGATACTAAAACTCCTATCAATAGGAGTGCTGGTGGCAGAGATACACAAGAACGTAGAGCGTGAAGGCATAGATTCGTCAGGACCGATGATATTCTGCTTCTAAAAAAGAAAATGAACCGCATTTTAACAGCCACACGGCGAGGCATATTGACACACTTGTGATTGCAGATCAACTCTAATGAAGCTCGTTTTACGTGAGCTGTATAACGATTCAACCATATGCAGTGGTACCTCGAGATAAGAGTTTAATTCGTTCCGTAACCTTGCTCGTATGTCAAATTCCTCGTATCTCAAAGCAATCTTCCCCATTGAAATTAATTGAAATGCCATTAATTCGTTCTAGGCCCCAAAATGCCACCCCAGTTGTTCTTGTTACGTGTTTTTGAATAGGAAAAATGTATTTATAAAGGACAAATATTGTATAAAAACTTAATAAAACAACGTAAAGAAATAAACTGGCTTTATAAAGTGCATTTGTATTTTGGTCTCTAAAATGCGACTTACACACAACTTAAATGCTGCTGTATGCTTAATTTTAGTTACTGCTTTTCTCTTAACTGGTCTTTGCCTTTATTCGCCGGATTAAAAAAAAAGCATGTCTAAGGAGGCTTGTTCCTTCTTCCCTTTCAGAATGTTGCGGTAATGAGTTAGGCGATTAATCTTCTCCTCTGTCGTTATGTAAGTCCTATTCGGCATCTTCTTCCAGAAAAGCTCCGTGTCGTCACAGTTGAAGACTTACTGGGGGATGTGTCCTTTGGCTTCTATCGGTTCGGAAAAAGTTTTGAGATAATCCTCAGCTGCCTTCAGATCCGAACTTGCAGCCTCACCATGCCTGACAACGGAGTAAATGCCGGTCCTTTTCCTAAAGTTGTCAAATTTGCCTCGACTGGCTTTAAACGAGTCTTACGATGCCTCGTCCGTAGAAGTGCGCGGGCTCTGATTCAGCAAATCACCGTAAATTGCTCGTGCTTTCTCGCATATGATGCCCTGTGTTAAAATATCGCCTTTAAGCTGCTTCTCCGTCACTCAAACAATCAGCAGTTTCTCCATCTTTTCATGGAGAGAGCTCCAGAGCTTAGAAATTATTGTAACGCCCTTAGCTGGCGTTATACCCTTTATTGACTCCTTCTGTTTAAGCACAGTACATATCGTTGAAGTACTACGCCCATACTACCTCGCCAAGTAAGCTACTCGCATATCTCGCTCATTTTTTCTATGATTTCACGCTTTAATTCAATAGACATCATTTTCTTCTGAGCATGGACCTTCCTACTCACTTTCTTCGGACCCAAGGTAATAAAAAGCAATGTGATAAAGTATTTAATTGCACAAAAAGCACAAAACCCTAGATAAACTTATCAAAGATGCTTCGACAGCGAGGTAAACAAGTATACTGGGGGGATGCGTGGGATAATGCGAGACGCACGAGGCACAGTAAACTGTTGGGTCGTGTGCAGCCGGCCGTTCCTCGTTTCTCAAATTTTGCTCGTATTTCAAAGCAAAACTTCGCTCGCTCGACGGCTCGTATCTCAAAAAACTCATATGTTAGGGCACTCGTATCTCGAGGTACCACTGTACTTAATGTGTTCCTTTAAATCGTCTACAAGCACTTTTAAAGTCAAGCCGAAGTCACAACCGAAGCTGCGCGGACACACGAAGCAAGCAAACTGGCAGTGAGAGGGGTGTGCTCGCGAAAGTTAATCCTAATCGTAACACGTATCTATATCACGTATAAAGATGGAAAGCCCGAGATGAGCTCTATCAGTTCAAAGCGTATCTCTTCGAATCACTTGTCAGCACATTTTCGACTGTGGGACTTTGTTTTTAAATCCACGCCACGCGGATAAAATTTCCAGGCGCGCCGTAGTATTTTCTTCGGCGGCGGCGGCGTGCCTTATATTGTCAGCGGCGCGGCGTAATCGGCGCGGCGCCCACCTCTAGTCAGGAATCATTTTAAATCTCTGATTAAGCGTAAAGACAAGAAATGAGTCGAATTTCGGATAAGTAAGATAAAAGCTGCTTTAAAATTATACATTTATGAAGAAATTGAGCTTACGTGAACAACGGTGATGATGAAGTACTTTTTTCTGAAAGATAAGAAAAGGAGATTTTTCAAGCTATGAGGCATATAATTACTTGGGTAAGAATTCAATTTTCAATGCTCACCGATGAGGCTGTTCCTTGTAACAGGATAAAGCAACCAAGAAAGATGACGAAATGACAGCTGGAAAGAGCCATTGTGTTCTTCCCGTTGCTGAGATACTACTAACTACTGCTTCCTTCGATATCTTCCGCTTTTAATTGTCGATCCGGAAATAAATCACGTGGACACCCCTTTTGAATTTGTCAAACGTTATCACTCAGGATGGATGTATTACCATACAAGGAAACTATTCGTCGATTAAATTTTATCAGCTCACTGTCGAAAGAGGAAATTGACGGCAATGGAAGGAAGCAGGGATTTTCTGATTTAATCCATTTGGAAAGGAAAAACCATTTCATAGACTATTTAGTCAATTCGATTTCACATTTCTATGAATATGCATTTGGATCGTGTGAATAAAAGTTAATTCTTTAAAAATCAACGCGATGAAAATGTTAAAAAGTCAACGTCACCGTGGACGTCGCCACCCAATAAGTTTTAGGACCTTCCCGATAAGATATTGAATCGAAACTTTGGAACCGGTCAGAATGGCACTTCTCTAACATTAATATGCTATTCACACTCACGAAATGGTTCCTCACGCGAGATCGGTTCCTTAGTTCGACGCCAGGCGGTCCTTTCCGCGAACTTTGCATACTGAAAGCTATCAGTTGAATGCAGTATCATACCAAGTAATGCCTCAAATCAATTTGAAAACTTCGCGCAAAGGACCGCCTGGCGACGATCTAAAAACCCGATCGTGCGACACAATTGCATATTAATGTAAGATAAGTGCCATTCAGACCTGTTCCAAAGTTTCAATTCAATATCTTATAAAGAAGGTCCTATAATAAGAATACGCTATCCCTCTTTGAAATACACGGTAGAATAGAAATGACGCTCTGGCATCGAACCAAGAACCGTCAGAGTAAGGGCGGACAGCGTATCTCAAACATATGAATAGCCTCTATGTACATACATTCCATTTTATATCGCTCCCGGTAATCGGATATGCATTCAAAATAATTGTAAAAATTGACCGCCATGCATTTTACACTGGAGAATTTTGCACCAGTTTGGCGTCGAACTCACGGTCATTTGGTAGGATTTCTTCCTTTCGTACTATGGAAGACCATCTCATCTGCAAACAACGTGATTTTGATTGCTCAGTCACATCGAGAACGGCCTCAAAACAGATTGCAAAAATTCGCGCAAAAGACCGCCTAGCGTCGAACTCAGGACCCATTGTTGAGAGACAATGGCATGGGAATGTTAGATAAGTGCCACTCTGACATGTTGCAAAGTTTCAATTCAGTATCTTATCGGGAAGGTCCTAAAATAAGATACCGTATTTCCCGTTTGAAATGCATGGTGGAATCGGAATGACGCTCTTGCATCGAACCAGGGACAATTAGAGAAATAGTGAACCTTACGAAAGAAGGATTTCAAACGCCTCTGTCACCATTCCGGGTTTTATCTTTCCAGCTTATCGGGAAAGCATTTAAAAAAAATCGTCAAAGATTTCAGCAATGCATTTCTTATGGAAGAATTTTGCATCCACCTGGCGTCGAACTCACGGTCATTTTGTAACATTTCTTCCATTCGTAGTATAGAAGACTACCTCAACTTCAATCTCCGAGATTTTGGTCCACTATCTTACCGATGAGTGCCTCAAAAAATTTTCAAAAATCCGCGCAATGCATTCTTATGGGAAAATTGCGATTTTTTGGGACATTCTGGTATCGAACCCATGACACCTAGCGTCGATGTCTGCATTATTCTGGCATCTTCAGGGTGGGGCCAGTACGTCGTAAAAATCTGGCGTCGACGGCGCTTGTGGAACATGGTCAGAATTCGTATCCCCTATATCTATCTATATCTATTATATATAGCTAACTCTCCGGATATACCTATGTGTAGCATGCAGTATCGTACCAAGTAATGCCTCAAATCAATTTGAAAACTTCGCGCAAAAGACCGCCTGGCGACGAACTAAGGACCCGATCGTGCGACACAATTGCATATTAATGTAAGATAAGTGCCATTCTGACCTGTCCCAAAGTTTCAATTCATTTTCAATGAACATGGTCAGAATTCCTATCCCCTATATCTATCTATGTATCATCATCATCATCATCATCATCAGCCATTTTCAATCCGATGTCGGATGTAGGCCTCCCCAAGCGCTTTCCAATTCTCTCTATTCTGAGCTTCTCTTTGCCATGTCACACCTAAGTACTTAATGATGTCTCTGTTCCATCGGTCCTTTGGTCTTCTTCTTGGTCTCTTCACATCTCTTGGTGTCCAGTTCAGAACCGCTCTTGTCCAACGGTTGTCGTTTCTTCTCGCCACATGGCCTGCCCACATCCATTTCAGTGATCTTACTTTATCTATGATGTCTGTCACTCCGGTCTTCATCCTCACCCAGGTGTTGCGTTTCCTGTCTCTTCTTGTGATCCCAAGCATACACCTTTCCATACTTCTTTGCGTTGTCTGAAGTCGCTGGGTTATTGCTGCGTTTAACACCCAGGTTTCACTTCCATATGTCAACACTGGTAGAATGCATTGGTTGAAGACCTTTCTCTTCAAGACCATTGGCATTTGTGACTTTAGAATGTGTGCATTTCTTCCGAAGGCACTCCAGCCGAGTTTAATTCTTCTGTTTACTTCGTTAATCCTGTTGTTCTCTCCTGTGGTTACTAGTTGTCCTAGGTATGTGTATTCTGAGCAGACATCCAGAGGCGTCCCTTCAAATTTGATTGTTTCTTGTGCTGCAAAAGAGTTATACATTACCTTTGTTTTTGTTAAATTTATCCTGAGTCCTATCTTCTGTCCTGCTGTGTTCAGTTCATGAAGTCTTGAAGCTAGATCTTCTCCGTTGGTTGCGAAGAGTACTATATCATCTGCAAAGCGCAGATGACTGATGTGTTCCCCATTAATCCGCAGACCTTTCTGCTCCCAGTCCAAGGTTTTAAAAACTTCCTCCAGAACAGCTGTGAAAAGAATTGGGGAAAGGCAATCTCCTTGTCTAACTCCCTTCTCAATCTTGAATTCTTCAGTAACTTCGTGTAGCATTACTGAGGCTGTGGCATTTTTATAAATGCTGCGTAGGAGTCGGATGTACTCTGCATCTACTCCTTGTTTTTCCAGAGCTTCTAGTGTAGAGGAGGTACTTACTGAGTCGAAGGCCTGAGCATAGTCTACAAAGCATAGTACTAGTGGCATCTCATATTCATTCGTCCTGCTGATTATTTCTTGTAGTGTGTGGATGTGGTCCATAGTACTGAAGCCCTTCCGAAATCCTGCTTGTTCTCTAGGCTGGGCAGATGATAGAATAATCTTTATCCGTTCAGCTATTATCCTCATGAATGTTTTGTAAACAACAGGAAGGAGACTGATGGGGCGGTAATTCTTCAGCTCTTCCTTGCTTCCTTTCTTGTGCAAGAGGACTATTCTTGCATGATTCCAGTCCTGGGGGATTCTTCCTTGTTTCAGGCAAGTTGTGAATAACTGCGCTAAAACGTGTGCAACTTCTGTTCCACCAAGTTTTAAATATTCTGATAACACTCCATCTATGCCTCCTGCTTTTCCGTTCTTCGTCTGCTTTATTGCTGCAGTTACTTCTCCTGGGAGAATAGAGAGGGGATCTCGTTGGTTTTGGCTTTCTTCTTGGTTTTCCTCTTCAGCATTTTCTTCCTTCTTGTATAGGTTGCCAAAGTATTCTGCTACCGTCCTTAGTATTGCTTGTCTGTTGCAAGTTCTTGTACCATCTTCCTTCTGTATGGCTAAAATCTGTTTTCTTCCAATTGCTAGGCGTTGTCTGGTCTTCTTCATACTTTTGCTGTTTTCTATAGCCTCTTGCACAATTCTCTCATTGAATTTTCTCACGTCTTCCTTAATTGCCATCCTGATAGCCTTACTAAGCTCGGCGTATTCGATGTTATCCTTTTGTGTATCTGAATTCTTCAGTTCCTTACGTCGTTTCATCATTTGTCGGGTGCTGTCACTTAGCTTTCTATCTTTAGCTCTTCTTGGTGTGCTTGCTACTTCTTCTGCTGCTTCCTTAACAGCTTGCATGACTTTGGTTTCTAGTTCTTCTTCTTGAAGTGCTGAGAATCTATTTTTTAGCTCAAACTGATATTTATTCTTGTTTTCCTCTAGTTTTTTGATGCTTATTTCATGTTTCTTGCATGAAATCAACTTCTTGCGTTCCATTTGGAGATTAATCTTCAATCTGCATCTTACGATCCTGTGGTCACTTCCAGTGCTAAAGTTATTCAAGACTTCACAGTCTGTCACTGTGTAGAGTTTATTAACCAATATGTAATCTATTTCATTTTTTGCTCCGTTGGGTCCTCTCCAAGTCCACTTCCTTTTTGGGTTCTTCTTGTAATATGTATTTGTTATGTACATATTGGTGTATTCAGCAAACTCTACCAGGCGGTGACCACGTTCGTTTCTCTGGCCCAGTCCGTATTGTCCTGCGACGGTGTCATCGGCTTCCTGTTGACCTACACGAGCGTTAAAATCGCCCATTATTATTTTATAGTAGTGGGCTTCCTTATCGTGCTCAGTGCCGAGAGTTTGGTAAAATTTTTCAATTTCTTCTTCGCTGCTTGCTGCTGTTGGTGCGTAGACTTGTATGATCTGAACAGAGTAACGCTCATTTATCTTTAGTATGAGCTTGCAAATTCTCTCAGATATACTTTCTATCTTCTGTACATTGTTTTTCCATCTCTTGTTGATCAGGAACCCGACACCTCCTAGTCTTCCATCCTTAGTACCCCTGTAATAAAATAAATTACCTTCCTTGAGTGTAATCAAGTCTTCTGATTTTCTTCTAACTTCGCTGAGTCCGATGACGTCCCAGTTTATCTTCTCTGCTTCATTCAGTAGTTCCAGTAGTCTGTCTTCACTCTTCAAGCTGCGGCAATTGTAAGTCGCAAAGTGGAGGGTGGTAGCTCTTTTCCTCATGATGGACCTCTGTAATGCCACCACCTCCCGGACATCCGAATGGGTGGTGCTTTTACGTCCGGATAAATTTCCATTACAGAAGCTCATCATGAAAATTGTAATTGCATTTGGGGGATGAAGGACATTAATTCACCAGGCTGTCCTACTGCCGGTTGGTGAATACCACTTTCACAATTTGGCCGGAGATATTGTTGAAGCCTTCTTAGCATGGTTGAACCTGGGCTATGCATCGCCTCCAACCTCCGTTAACACCCCTCCGCCCCGTTGAGGCAATGAACTGTGGCAGTGTGAGGAGGGGCTATCTATGTATAAGTTTATCTATATAGGTATATCCGGAGAGTTAGCTATATATATATATATATATATATATATATATATATATATATATATTGTAAACTGCCTATTATGACGTGTTAGGCGAGGGAGCGTTAAACGGATTTTACTGTAATTAGTTGCATTTCATATTTACATATTTTATCGTACGTTTTGGTTATAAAAGCTGACAAGGATTTTAATATTTTTTAAAGAACATTTTATTTTCCACTTCTATTTTAGATAATTCCTTTAATACGCAGTAGTTTTTTTTATTTTAAATTCTAAAGACATTCTAACCACAGCGACGAGAAGGAAGTCCGATTACCTTCTATTATATCGAAAAGGAAAAGACAGGAAATATAATCAGCATGGTCTCTGTGTCTGATTTGCGTAATTAAAATAAAATGTTTCCGCTAGCAGGAAAATCCTCTCCGCAGGATGGAATTAAATAGAATTTAGGCTATAATTAAAGCGCAAAATTCACAATAAAAATTCTCTCAAAATCCTTGTAAAGAATGCGTATCAGATAAGCACGAAGGGGATACACATGATACCTTGATCACTGATTCTGAACAACACTAGGAAGAGGAAACACGGCAATGAGATTGTTTACGATTTCAACTCTCTAATGTTCTTTTGTTATTAAACTATATTTATTATATAGTCATTACAGTTATTAACGCTTTCTTTAGTCAAGGTTATGATATTTATAGTAGCTATTTATACACTAAGAAACAATGAGTGAATTGTCCAATAGTATCTCATAGTTCTGTTAGACTGGATATTACATGGTTTTGCTGCATTATGTAGACTAAATTAAACTGTATTGTTCAACGTAAACATACAATCCCTGAATTATTTCAAAATGTGTATTTAATGATACACATAAAAATAAATCTCACAAAATTGAGCAATGTAATTTTTAATATAAGAATTTTATACTTTAAAACGAGTTAACGAGGAATGCAGAAAGGGGATCATAATTTAAAAAATATATTCCTATTTGTTATATAAATAAATTTTCTGCTTTTTCCGTAGAGAATTTAGTTTTTCTGATTTCCTATAAAGTGTACCCATTCTTACATCCCAAATAAGACCGGGTGAGTAGACTTTTTTAAGAAAAAAATGTAGTGGAACATTTACATCTACATATGTACCCTGCAAGCTGCCTTTCGGCGTGTGGCAGGGGGTGCTAGCACCATGACTCTATTTTCCTAGTCGATTATTTTCGCATATTTTTCTCGGAAAAAATGAATTCTTTAATCGACTGGTTTTAGCATCTATTTCTCTGATCTTTCTCGCTGGATCAGAACGGCCTATATAGCAAGGAGGGCTCATAATATCGGCTGCATCTTCTATGAACGTGCTCTGTCTGAATTTATTTAGTAATTTAAATCTCTGATTGAGCCTTCTTTCTTCTAGATTCCCATCCTGCCTCCTGAAGCATCTGAGTTACACTTACCGATTTATCATAGCAATTTTTTACAAAGCGTATTGCCTTTCGTTGTATCTTTTCTATCTCGCGAATACAACACTTTAGAGTTTAGAGAACGGTAGTGATCGAGTGTAGTTATAATATAACTATACACAATGGTTCTCATCAGAGTTTCTCATATGTATCATTATGGTCTATTTTACTCATTAGATCCATTTCATGGGCATTCTGACTACTTTGAAACAATCTCTAGATTTTCCTGCATACCTTCGCTTCATGGAAATACCATTCATCAAAATCAAATGTTGTTAATGTTTTTTTCTTATCACAACGAAAATTTTCCTAGTATTAGTAATCACATTTTCGTTTTAACAATTTTAATAAAAGATTTTCTAAGATATGCTATGAGATTTTATTGCCAATTTATTGTGATACATGCTCCATTGGAAGAATTTGCCGAAAACCGCCTTAATGAAGGTGGTTTTGCAGATACCTTAAGCCAAAAATGAAAGACTGGTTCGGAAATGAATAGAGTACATTTTATGGATGCTTATTTCTAATTGAATAGATATCAGTATTGAATGGTTGTAGTGATATTTATAATAAATCAACTTGAAGTTTATTATTGAAGCCTTTAATGATTGGTTTATTATAATGAAATGATGTTGATCATCATTCATGGTAGATTCTCACGCGAGCTTTAAATTGAATAACGTACTACATCTGATATGTTAATTGTTACTTTACATTATACATGTACGTTTCACGCACATAAAGCTTAATAAGAATTTCCGTTCTTGCTCTTCACATATTGACAGTATTTCAATAAGTTCTCAGTAATTTTCAATTATTAATTATAAGCGGCTTATTATCATTCTTCTTATTCACCCGTTATAGTTTCTTATAACTTTCATTTTCATAAAAAATATAATCAAAATATTCACCCGATATTGAAATTACAATTCGAAACCATGGAAGAAGATAATAGAAAATCATTTCTAAAGCTCACTATGGAGAAAGTCACCTAGGATCCACTCAGCTACCTGCACGATTTCTCGAGTACTTAACCTTCGTTGAAGTGCTTGAATTATATGCTGTGAGCATATCCGATGGTGGGTTTTTTGTACAGTCTCATCAGCATTACCCAACACTGGAAACCAAGCACATGGTTGTACTCTCATGTGGCCTCAACGACTGCATGAAAAGAACTAAAAATCAACTATGGAGAAACTATCTTTCGAAAAATTAACTACTGAACATTTGTCTACGTTGAGCTCCAATTGCCAGTCGTCGCACCATTTAACAATTCTATCTAAATCATTCGACAGGCTTAATCTATCGTCATTACTTTTTATTCCTCTGTAAATAACCGTGTCGTACGCAAATATTCTAACGTTTCTGTCGATGTGTTCATTAAGATCGTTAATGTATATTAAGAATAATAATGGCCCGATTACGCTTCCTTGTGGGACGCCTGAGGTCACCTTGACTAGGTTGGAACTAATACCATCTAATACTACTCGTTGTTCTCTATCGGACAGGAAGTCTTTTATCCAACTTATTACTTGTTCGTTGATGCCCGCAAGTTTTAATTTGTACAACAATTTATAATGTGGGACTTTATCGAACGCTTCCCGAAAATCCAAAAATATTGCATCGACTTGTCTTTTATTTTCGGCCGATTTCAAGATATCGTGAATTAATAACGCTAACTGTGACTCGCAGGATCGTGTCTTACGAAAACCATGTTGATTCTTAACAATGAATTTAGAGGTTTCGAGAAAACCCATTAAGGAACTAGTAATTATATGTTCCATTATTTTACCACTCAATGAAGTTAACGAAATTGGCCTGTAATTCGATGGATCATCTTTTACGCCGCTTTTAAAAATTGGGGTGACATTCGCAATTTTCCAATCTTTCGGGACCTTACCTTCGCTCATAGATATTTCAAATATTACTTTAAGAAAGGGGCCTATGCTCTCTGCTAATTCTTTAAATACTCGAGCTGGTATATCCTCAGGACCAGGAGCTTTATTTGGCTTAATCTGCCAGTGACATCCTTTCTAATTTTTACTGAATTTAGTTCAAAACGTCATTGAAAGTACAATGGAGAAGAAATTCCAGCTGTACACTCGCTGCTTCAATCCTTTTGGATTATCAAATCACGGTAGAAAAGAACTAACGAAATTGCGTCGAGTTCTACCATGGATGCTGGTTAAAGTGGGAAAAACAGAACTAGCATCAATCGAAGGACTTAAGGTTTGCAGTTCGTATCGGTATAGAATTTCAAAGATACGAGTTAGAGGTAAGAGCGGAGATGAGATCAACGTTCGAGATTCATTAACCAATGAAGAAAATAGTCCTTCTTCAAGCTCCTCTAGGAGGACCATCGATACCAAAAGCGAATCTTCCGAGATACAGAGTATTGAAGCAGTATCGAAGCTAAATGATAGCCTTATCTCATTAGGTGTTTCTCCCATTATAAAAAGGAAAATCAATCAAAAGTCCTATCAGGGAATGAAAGCAAAGAAAATACAGCAGGCAATATCCAGCAAGGTGTTTCATGTGGACGATGAGACA
Source organism: Pachydiplax longipennis (assembly GCA_036926295.1). Classification (NCBI taxonomy): domain Eukaryota; kingdom Metazoa; phylum Arthropoda; class Insecta; order Odonata; family Libellulidae; genus Pachydiplax; species Pachydiplax longipennis. The sequence continues at coordinate 701,768 of JAVFKF010000012.1, read as the reverse complement.
TTTCAAGAGGAATCTGACGACATTCTAAAAAAATTGAGGGAAACATATTCTTCTACAAACCACAGAAGCAGAAAAATTCAAATACTGACTATTTTTGAGGACTGGTCCTACAGCAGAATCAAGAAGTATTTCGATGCCTCTACACAAATGATTCGTGCTGCTAAAGAAATTGCTTCTGAGAAAAGAATATTATCAACGCCCAATCAAAAAATTGGAAGACCTGTAGAAGAAGAAGTATTAGCATTAGTGAAAAATTTCTATCTCTCCGACGATATAAGTCGCTTAATGCCGGGGAAGAAAGACTACATTTCTGTTGTGGAAAACGGTGATCGGAAGCATATTCAGAAAAGATTGGTCCTTAGCAACATCAAGGAAGCTTTTTATGAATTCAAGGTGAAATACAAGGGGGTGAAAATTTCTTTCTCAAAATTTGCGGAGTTGAGACCAAGGAACTGTGTCTTAGCAGGAGCTAGCGGAACTCATTCCGTTTGCGTTTGCGTTTGCGTGATCCATGGAAACGTAAAACTTATGATAGACGGATCAAAAATACCCTCTATTACAGCCGACTCTGTAAAGCCTCTAAAATCCTATAACGACTGTTTGGCGCAGATAATTTGCAATCCTCCGTCTGTGGACTGTTACTTCCGGAAATGTTCTGAATGTCCAGGTCCAGTGAATTTGATTGAACATTTACAACAGGTATTTGATATGTTTATGATCGATAAATTTAAATACAAACAATGGGTTTTTGTCGATCGAGCTAGACTTGAAATGATGGAGAGAGGCATTGAAGAGTTTTTAGAGAAATTTTCTAACTCCCTCGAAAAGCTATTAAAACATGCATTTATAGCTCGAGAGCAATCTTCGTTCCTAACATACAGAAAGGAAAATTTACTCGACTCAGAATGTTTAGTGATAGTAGACTTCGCTGAGAATTATTCCATGGTTTTCCAAGATTCAGTCCAAGGAGTGCACTGGAATAATATTCAAGCCACATTACATCCCTTCGTAGTATACTACAGAAGTGGCTTACTTATTAAAACTAAGAGTTTTGTTGCTATTTCAGAATGTTTAAAGCACGACGCAATATCTTTCCATCTATTCCAAAGAAAGTTGATTACCTTCCTGGAAAAAGAAATAGGGAAAGTACCTAAGATTCTGTACTTTTCGGATGGAGCCGGCTCCCAGTACAAAAACAAGAAAAATTTTGTAAATCTTTGCCACCACGAGGAGGATTATGGAATTAAAGCAGAGAGGCATTTCTTTGCTACGTCTCACGGAAAAGGACCCTGCGATGGAATAGGAGGCACAATTAAGAGGCTGGCAGCTAAGGCGAGTCTTCAGGGTAACCTAATTTCATCACCAAACGAGCTATATATGTGGGCGTCCGAAAATTTAGAAAACGTAGAAGTTCACTACTTTACAGAGAAAGATTATTCAGATGAGTCATTGATTTTGAATAATCGCTTGAAAGCAGCTAAAATGATACACGGCACACAAAATTATCACACCTTCATACCTGTATCGAAAACTCAGATACGTGCTGGGCTATTCTCTTTTTCGACCGATTATACAACTGAGTGTGTATGAAAATAACATTTTGTCAAGTATATAAATTCTTTAATGCAACTTTGTCAATAGAAAAACATCGATATATGAAGTACGGACACGTATTTTTTGAGTAAAAGTGAACTCCGACGGATGGGACTAACAATGAGACTAACGGAGCGTTCATTGCGGTAGCGAGCGGCGCGGCGCCTCGACCCAGAGGTAAATCATATTTTTTTTACTATACTTAATATCCGTTTACCGCTTTTATACTTCGACCACTTAAAGAAAACTTAATAACAATTCCGGTGATATTTTTTTTAACGCGGTAGAACTGGATTTTTTTTAGGTTAAAACCTATTCAAAAAGTTTCATTGCCTAAAAGTAGGTATTGTCTCCAAGAAATGCAAACAAATTCCATATGTAATGAAAACACCGTTTAAGAGCTTTAGAATGAGCGTATTTAAAGCATCGTACGTTTTAAGCTGTCTGAGAAACGGGTGTTCAACTGAGAGCGCGCGCGCCGGATTTCGAACTTTTTTGCGAACTTTGTTTAGCCGCCATTTTGTAATTATTGGGAATGTTGGTCTAAAAATTGGCAAAAGTGACTTAATTGTTACTATCAATAATGTGGCAAAGTTTCAGGAAGATACAAAAATGTCATGTTTTCTTTTGTTCGGTTTGGCGTGGAATGACCCATCTAATATGTAATGAAATAAGGTGTATGTATGTGAGTATGAACGCCTTAAACTAGAGAACTGTCAGTTGCACTACTATTAAACTTTCATGATAGTTGAATGTACTTCCTACGCAGATAATAGTCTACGTTTTATTTACGCAAGTGTCTCCAGGTTAAACCCAGAGTAGGTAAATGGTTCTTATATGAAATACACGAAAGCTTCCCTTTTAGTCGGCTGCAGGTTACATTTCATTTGCCAAATTAAATTAGAAATAATTGTCGTACGAAATCGAGACATGCACCAAAAGGAAGGAAACTGATTTAAAATTCTTAATTTGGTCATGGAATACCGTTATCGAATCGAAATGGAGAGAATTAGGTTGAAATAACCGAATATTTTGTTAAATTTTGAGGCTATTAGCAACCAGTCCCCTCGAAGACTAATGCGATTGTTGAAGCCGAAATTATGCATTTTCCAGTTAGAATACACGGGAAATTCAGGCCCATGTTAAAGTAATGATAAGAATGAACGATATGGTATATTAAAGGAGGCAATATTATGAAATGTTAGCATTTGCAGATAAGAAAAAATTCCAGTGTCGATTTGCAGGACATTCAAGGGAACGACCATTTCGGAGGACCATCAACGGGCACTTCAGCTAGTCTTATATGAGATAAAGGTTTAGTAAATGTTTCGAATTCGCCCATAAGCTGCAGTTAGAAGGAATCAAGCTATGACCTTCATTGGCAGTGCTAAAAATGATTCTTTAGACTTTAGATAAAACAGCGTATATTCCGAATAATTTTGATGGTGTGGGCCTTTACTTGAAGATGATGCGACGCATCGAAACCCGGGTCGTATATTTCATCATATTTTGCGGTTTGTATTAATAAAACAAATTAAATTCCTTGTAACTTGCTTCTAGCATATATTCCGCTTAAAATAGAGTGTAATAAATATTTATTTTTGCTTTTCTGGATCCAGAAGGATATTAACATGGGAATGGATAATTAATACCAACTTGGACATTTATTGTAATGATTGGACCAGTCAGAGCGGAGCACTCGAGGGCTTTTAATGCCAAAATAAAAGAGAGGCTTCTGGATAGTCATATTAGCAGCGCGTTCCACTTGGATGAAAGCGGTCCCGGGTTCGATTCCCGGTGGGAGACCACGTGCGAAATGTCCTCCGCAGTCGAATGTCTTTTAACAATACAGCTCATAAAAGCGAGAAATAATGAACGTTTAGTTATCGATATTACTTGCTTGGTTGTGATTTCTTAGGATAATCGTAGCATAAATATTTTACTGCATTTGTTTATGTAAATGTGGTTTCAGCAAGCTCGTATCCGTCATGCATTTTATGATATTGTCTTTTAACTACGACGAACGACATTGTAAAAATGATGGGTTCCTACAGATTGAACCTTTATGGCTGCTTTTATCAATTCTGTCGAATTTAACTCGATTTAAATATGACATTTCAGGATTCTCTTCCTGCTATTTGAAAGCCTGAGTCAGGACATCCAAGGGCAATTTGTTCGAATCAGAATCTTAATTCCTTTTCTTCGATTTAACGATTAATATTATTATATAAATCAGTTGTAGTCCTCAATATTCAAGGGAGCTGGAAATTATGTCAGGGTGGAAAATATTGGTTCTCGTAAAGAATAAAGAGGAGTCTGTTTCTAACTTAAGGCCATTGCCCTTTTAAAATATAATTCCTTACGATCTACCAAAAAATTCCCAGCAAACGCTGGTATCACTTTCCTTTATTTAGACCTCGTGATAGCAGCCCTCCTCATCAGACGGAGCGTAGACACATGGGTACGCACCGGCCAAGCCGCGGCAAAGGCAATATTCCGGTGTTGCCAAAATGTAATAGAAGGGCGGGTGGAAGGAGTAAAGAGTGAAATTTGAAACCCCTCAATCTTATGCACCACGGACTACACCGTTCGATTTTTTCTTGGACGACTGTACTTTAGAGCATAGGATTACAGATCGGCCTTTATATTCCGCAGCGGAACCATGACTACGTATTTGCTGAATCCGTCGAGGACTACCATCAGACTTTTATTCCCCGATCTAGTTCTAGTGAGGGGTCCCATTAAGTCTACGTAATTTTTTTCCCTGGGTTCATGGCACACTTCACTTGAGTGCAATCCGACCCTTGTATTTTTGGCAGGTTTTGTCTTCTTGCATTCCGGACAGCCACGAGCGTACTCCCTGATTTCACGATACATCTCCGGCCAATGAAAAGCCCTGCTTATTTTTTCGCTGGTTTTGGTTATTCCTGAATGCGTTCCGAGCACAGCATCATGGAATTAGCGAATAACCCTCACGTTCTCTGGTATTTACACCCGTTGCTCCTTCGGGGTCTGTAAACTAGGATATCACGCACGATCCCCCCTTTTCCACGTTTGCCTTCTCTCTGTCTTTGGCATTCCACGTCGACCTTCTGATGTTCCGTCAACGAGAGAAATGATAGGGGAGAGGTATTTATCGGTAAAAAAGAAGAACCAAAATCTCGGAGGTTGAAGTTGAGGTAGTCTTCTATGGTTCTTATGGAAGAAATGTTGCCAAATGACCGTGAGTTCGATTTCAGGTGGGTGCGAATATCTTCCATAAGAAATGCATTGCTGCAATTTTTGAATTTTTTTTTTTAATGCCTTACCGATAAGCTGGAAAGATAAAACCCGGAATGGTGACAGAGGCGTTTGAATTCCTTCTTTCAACAGATGAACCGTTTCTCCAGTGGTCCTTGGTTAGATGCAAGCTCGTCATTCCGATTCTACCATGCATTTCAAACAGGGAATACGGAATCTTATTTTCGGACCTTGGTTCGATGGCTGAGCATGTTTTCTATTCGACCATGTATTTCAATGGGGGATAGCGTAATCTTATTTTAGGAACTTCCTTATACGATATTGAATTGAAACTTTGGAACAGATCAGAATAGCATTTATGTAATATTAATATGCAATTGTGACGCACGATCGGGTCCTTAGTTCGACGCCAGGCGGTCATTTGCGCGAAGTTTTGAACATTGTTTTGAGGCAATCCTTGGTACGAATCTACATTCAACTGATAGTTTGCAGTATGCAAGCAACTTTTACTCATATACACACACGCACACGCGCGCACACACACACGCATATATATATATATATATATATATATATATATATATATATATATATATATATATATATATATATATATATATATATATATATACAGACATACAGTTATAGATATAAATCAACTACTGAATGATAAATATTTATCACTGAGTTGCAGAATGTCATATCTTTCCGAAAGGCTTGACATATCTCATTGTAATGAAATTTCTTATGGAACTTAAATCTTATGATCTAATAACCATTTTTTTCCATCTACTCTGATTTTTTAATTTTTCTTACTTATTATATAAAGAATGATTTTTGTATGCCACTAAACATTTCTTTACTTAATGGCTATTGAAATTTTTCATCCCTTCCATGGACTAAACCTTGTGAAACTTTGGTTCTGTTTGGATCTCATGCCACAATACGTAGGGGCCATACAAAAGGTAGTCTACACAGCATCTGTACCTTAGTTAGGTGAGGATGGGGACTAAATGGAAGAGTATAGACTTCTTTTCCACTAACACTTCATCTATGTGTGTATTCTAACTAAAGCTCAGTTTTATCAATTATAATGGTTGTCAAGAGGTGCAGTTGCTTGTAGTCTAAAATTTTCATAGAAATTTCATTTATTTTAACTAAATTCTTGCAGTATCGACTCAAAAATGCTATTCGAAAACCAAAAATATGAATCTGTATTTAATTTTCTTTCTTTTAGTGCTTATCTCAAATTCATTGTACTATTATTTCTGATTTAAATTGCAAAAGATATGTAGCCTGCAAGCTATAAAAGTGAAGTTTATGTATATTTCTTATAAGAATGCTTTCCCTAGTCTGGGTTTGAACTAGGGACACTTAAATAAATAAAACTTAGCCTATTATCTATGGAGTGAGTGCATTAAATGGTAGCAAAAGTTTGAAGGTTGTGCAATTTGTAGTTCTTAAATTTTAGACGAACATACAGTCATACACATGCACACTTTAGTTCCTTACATTAGATGTAAATCAAAGTGTTATTTTTGGGATGCTTTTGGTATATAAAGGTACATACATCTTGCAAAATAAATTCATAACATTCTAATTCTTAGAAATTGTACATTTATTACTATTTGTTGATAAAATTTAATGATCAATAAAATGAAAAGTTTCTCACATATTATTTCATTTTCTTCTGATGGAATCTGTTCGCCTATTACCACTGGGCAGCATCAAGGTGTAGTGGTAGTACTTGTCCCCAAGCCAGGAACAGTTCATATATTATTGTGTGTTGAGCTCTTCTTATAATAAGCAAATTTGTATTGCCCCATCAATTATGATAGGCCTAAATTAAAGTGAATTGAATATTTATTGCAAATGAAGAAATTGCCTATTTATGTTATAAATTTTAATATAGAATGCATTGATACAAATTTCATGCATTCTCCATTGTGATTATATAAGTCTCCTTCTCAAAGGGATTATAAAAATATCAAACCTTCTTTCAAGCATTAATTATGTATTCTGTAAAAAATAAGAGCTTGAATTCAGCCATTGCCCTGATCTTGAGGGAAATGAGTTCTTTACATCTGTGAATTATGAAAAATGTTCATCATATTTGTCGGAATTCTCATAATTTTGAATGAAGTACGATATTGACAATTTTTTTATAAATATTTAACTTAATAAAATCTTTATGAACATACAAGTGCAATAAAAGATGCATAAGATTGAGTGAATGGTCATCCAGACAAGTGAGTCATCTTCACTAGAAAATCATTCGAGTATCATTTTGAATTTTGTCAACAGCGCAGCTTCGTGTGAATAACTGGATTCAGATGAATTTGACGTTATTCAGCTGTTTCTTCCTCAATCACCCTTAAGGCCCATGTTATGTGGTTATGGCCCTTGTCCCTTGTCCACACATCTTTGGATTAAAAGAGAATAAAATTTTCCTTAAATTCGTAAATTAAGGAACACTTATTGCTAAATTCCCACAATTTTCCATGATAAGGGGTTGCATTTAAAAAGAAACTAACAGTTCTCAATCCTACACTTAATAAACTTGGTTCATTATTAATATTATTTATCATATTCTATGTTATGCAAAATTCAGATACCTTACATATATTATGGTAATAGCTGTGCCAAAATAATAATATTTTATTGAGTATATACAGGAATCCCCAATTACATATGCAGCAATAAAATGACCAATCATACAGAAAATAAATGTAAGGAAATATGAACAAAACATATAAAAGGTAACATAATAATCTCAAATAAAATCATAGATGATGGACATGAACATTTATAATAATATATTTATATTATAAGCTATCCTTTTAATTTTACTAAGAGAATCTGTGAACAAGTCCACATGAATCACAGTCCTGGCTAATCTTGGAGTCTGGGAAAATTTGCACAAAAGAAAACAGAATAGCCAGAAGGGAAGACTGTTGAGTTCTGCATTATAGAACTGATATGCCAAAAAGACAAATCAGAGATGTTGTGTCAAAAATGCCTCAGAGAATATTCCACGCAAAGAAGATATCAAATACTTTATGTCTTACGATAGGGGGTAAATGTCAGTGCTGACTTAGACGAGCTCAGTCATTGTTTCAGTATTTGATATTTTCTTTATGGTAGAGCCACGTAATAAATCTCCATTGCACACTTTCTAGAGATTCAATTTTTGTCGAGTGTGCTGGGTTCCAGATTACATACCCATATAGGGTGAACAAAGAATGAGTACTGAATAGTCGAAAGTTTTAAATGAATTATGTTTGATAAAATCTAAAAGTCGGCACAGGAACATATAGAAGATAAATGAAGGTTAAAATTTAATTTCGAGTCAAAAAGAATACCAAGGTCAGTTCTTGATTGGACTCTTAGAAGCTCATTATTATTGATACAGTATGGTTGCAATGCGATAGATTTTTTAAGGGTGAAGGAAATGTCCTTTTATTTGGGTATGTCAGGGAATAAATGCCATCTTAGACATTACAAGAAAATGTTATCAAGATCATTTTGAGGTGTAAGAGAGTTGTTAATGCTGTCAACTTGGCTAACAATTTTGCAGTCATCTGCACAAAGAAAAATAGACAATGAGATCAAAAGACTTGGGAAGGTCATCGATAAAAATTTAAACAGTAATAACCCCAAAATCGAACCCTGTGGGACACCAGGAGTAACGTAAGTTTTGGAAGATAGAGAACCCAATCTCTGAGAGCAAAGCAAAGTTTCACGGATGCCAATTGAAAATAATTGAGACCATGGTCAAATGCTTTGTCTAAGTAGATAGAATCACACTGCCCATCCTTATCGATTACAGAGCTTCTGTACATAAGGCAGTAAATTGGAATCTGTGTTGTCACTCTGGGAGAATTGGTTTTAAATATACCATGAATTTATTGTAGATTTGTTGCTCAAAAATTTTGGAGAATACTGACAATCTTGATATGAACTTATAATTCATTACATTAGATTCACAACCAGTTTTAGGGTCTGGAGTTACAATCGCCTGCTTCCATTTAGATGGAAATGATCGGAAATAGACTATTTTATTGAATTATAGTCAATTTTCTTGCGCAGTTTTATTATGTAGGGGGAATCGATTCATGAACTGGTGAAGCGTGGAACTCATTCGGAGCAGCAAATACATCAATAGCAGAAAAATGAAATGGAAGTGACCGAATATCAGTGGAAATGACCTTGGAGTAGCCCTAACCGTTTTTGCGGTTAACAGATGATGGAATCCGTTTTCCAACAATTTCAAGTCTCACTTGACGCCAAAAATTTTTGGAATTATCCTGAATTGATTAATCGATCACATTAAGATAAGTGGAGTACTTTACTTACTGTAAAGTTTTAAATGCCGAACGATGACAAGAAAACATCGGAGCATGCACCATCTTCAATGGTAAACCAAAAGATAATTTTAAAATAGAGAATAAAACCTAAATAAGATTTTAAGCATATTATTTTCCAGTATTTAATTTCAGAATCATGTAATGTTTGACCTTTAAACGGAACAGAAAATGACAGCGAGGGTCTTATGGATAGCTATTTGAGTCGACTATAGTGAAAGCGGGGATTGTGGGAACGAACGAGCCAAAGGACCTCAGCTGTTGAAGCACAATGGACAGTGCAGTTACTAAAAATGATCACCCAGGTTATTCTACCTATGAATTGCCTTTAGATTAAAAGTTTTACTTACTTGCAGATTTCATCCGACAATATTTGCGACGAAAGACACTTCTTTTCGGGGCAGCGGCAGATACAAATATCGCGGTCCCAAATCTTATTATCGTCAATGCATTCCTTTTCTTCGATCTTATCTGTACAAGCGCACTCGCATTCCAGGGCTAGAAATTCCTAGGAAGTAAGACATTTTATGTCAATTCGGCACTCCCATTTTCAATCCCGTACGTCTCTTTATATACTTTCCAATATTCTTCTTCCTCTTCAACACTCTAGCGGTAACTAGAAAACTGATTAACTGTATTGTTGACTTTTCTTTCTTTATATGTTTAAAAATTCTGGAGATTTAGATTCGGTGACAACTCTATCCATCTCGTAACATGACAGCAAATTACTTTCTCCAGTGGCCGTTGATCACATATTGGCTTCACATTTTCGAAAGAAGTTCTTAAGAATTTAAGGCGTCAAGTAGGGAAGATGTGAACCCATCATTAGTAGAAGGGTCATGATTTAGGGTAGATTCATTCTGTACCTGTTTTTCATTGCAATTTTTTTCAGTCAGTTCACAGCAGCTGCATTCTAAATGCTCCTCAACTTCTAGGTATCTGTACACCAAGTTGATCTTGTCTTCAACCTACGAAATTAAAAATGGCTATTATTGCGAAAGAAATTTACTGAATTCAGACACAAATTTGTCCAATTTTATAGAAACATATTCGATACCATAACACATATGTTGTGAACTTGTTTTGGACTACAGCCGCGCATGTTAGCACAACCTCCGGCACAGCGTTTCAGCATCACGGCATTCGGACTGAACTAAAAATATAGTTTAGTATGTATAGAACTACATAAATCACAGACATATTCGTATTCTACATCCAAAAAATCGCTCAGTTATATACTTGAAAAGTGTATTTCACTCACAGAATCAGATTTTGTACCCTAAAAGGTATAAAAGATATAAGGCCCCAATTTATAAAATTTGTTGTTCCTACGTCAATTAGAAGGGTTTTCATAATCATGAAAGATGATAAAATTTTGTTTATTTTCAGCAGAAAACACATGCTGAGCTTTTTTAATTTCTTGAGAAATTCGCAGAATTAATGATAAAGATTCAAGTAATTCTCAAAAACACAGTTTAATCAAAAGACTTGTACAATTCCACAAAAATACAGAACGTTGACCGGTTTCGATGTCCGACCAACATATGAAGTAGGACAATCATCGCAGTCCAATCTATTAACTCCAGATTTTTTAAAGAGGATTAATTCTATTCTTGGAACTGCAGAAAAGACTGCAAGTTGTTCCTGGTGTAGAAGGCTGGACGTACTTCGGAAGTCAGAATATTTGCACATTTTACACTACACTGGTCAATAAAGTTTATTTTAAACAATTTGGGCGAGTCGTCAGTATGATCTGGTGGTGGTATGAAAATCTCGCGTAAGGTCAACTCCTTCCATTTTTCCGAAGTATATCATAGGTCAAATCCGGTTGGTAGCCGTTATTAATAGCAATGGAATGAATAGTATTTAATTCGTGGTTAAAATTTTCTTGGGACATTCTATCTGCCGGAAACCCACCCACGTGATTCCAGTCGATTCTAGCCTCCCCATAAGACTGCTTTCAACTCGTTGATCCTCCAATGTCCCAATCCTTAATCGTTGTGACTATATTAAAATATCAAATCAATTCAACTTGATTGGTGAGATCAAATCTTTTTCACATTTTCCATTTTCTTGCCAAAGGACGAGAAAATTCAAACTCATTCAGTTTAGTTTTAATCCTCTTAAGGAAAAATATTTTTATATAAATTACATTAGAAGTTATTTGTTTAATGAATAAGCCTTTTGTTAGGTTGATACGAAATGATTTATCTTCATTATTGAATAGTACTTACCACATCATGAAGTTGTTCTTTTGGAATGGGAACCACATGAAGTCTGGGTTCGCAAGCAAAATTTTTCTCGACCATAATTTTGTTACTTCCAACTGCAGTGAAAACAAATAAGACACCGGTAATAAGGAGAATAACAAAACTATTTCTTAATTACTTGTTTCTCTGTAGATCCTCCATAATTTCCATCGAAAGTAATCTATAATTTCATAGCTTTTTTCAACTTCAATTTTATGCACTCTTTATAAACATATATAATGATTTTGATACTGCTGTCGTGCCATTAGGTAATAATATTAATTATACCGTAGTTTAGTAAGTCGAGGGAAAATGCCAAGACGCTCAAATAGTTATAATTCGCATTTAGAGAACATTGCTGTACAGCCATCCCTCATTGTGAGGACGATGTCGTTGCGGCTGAAAAGTGTGCTCTGAGGGATAAATACTTTCTTAGAAAAGAATATATATGTGTGTATCCGGAACTTTGCTCGGTATTTTTTTCTGTGTAATATTGGTTGACCAAATGTTTATAACGGACCAGCAACTGAAATATGAGTTAATTTGGTACTTCATCGTTGTTAATTGGCTTGTTGAGACAATTATTATTGCTATGAACTGGAGAACAGTGGTTTGGGATCTTGCTGCACGCATTTGGGGAAGAACGTAACGTTTGAACATTAAATACATTTGTTAATAGCTTCATCACTTATAAATCCAGTGAATCATCATTAATAGTAATAGTACATGGAATAATATATACGGAATGACTAATTAATTAATTTTATTCTCACAAAATTTACCATTTCAAAGAGGAAACTCACAAGGAAAGATGCGTGAGAGGACTACACTGATGATATAAAAAGAATTTTAGTCAATTAAATGAGACAAAGACTGGCTAAACTGGGGACGCGTTTAAATCGGGAGGAGAAGCGGTCTCGAAACCATGTGTATGAAAGGGATCGTAGAAAACCGCGTGCAATAGTGATTTAAGCTGGAGCATCTTAAACTATCTTTATTGGCATTCAGAATCCTAACTTCAATGTAAAGCATTAGGGAGAAAGAAACATTGCTATAAGTGATTGAATGGAATGCTTCTTGTAAGGCAAAATCGATTCTTGAATATAAAATATTGCACGCTGACATGAAATATGTGCTAAGAAGTGGCCAAGTATCATTCCGTTTATTACGTCTTCTTACCCTTTATGCCTTTCTGCGTCGGGGACCATTTATTACTTACATTTATTATTAAAACCCGATAGGATTACCACGGAATAACGATTACAAATAAACTTTAGTATCCGAATGAAAAATATTCCCCTAAACTTGATTGGATAACATGAAACTGAATTTATGTCAGCGCTCTCTGGGTATCAACGAAGATGAAAGTTGCCTTTCTCTACTTTAATTCTTGTTAAAATCAGTTCATAAATTTTAAAATTATCTTGTATATAACAGCGTTTTCATAATATACACAATAGAAAACGATACTAAACAGTGTGATAGGAGAAGAGCAATACCGTTTCACACGAGGATTAGGAACAAGAGATGTAATAGGTCTGTTGAGAGTTTTCAGTGAAATGTACAGGGAAAAGAACAAAAAAATGGTCTATGTGGTATACATAGACTTAGAGAAAGAATTTCCTAGAGTAAGATGGGATGGTGATTTTGCAAAAGGACAGAATAGACTGGAGGGAGAGAAGACAGACTCAGTTAGCGTAAGAAGAGAGACGAGATTGGAATGTGGCGTTAGAATAGATAGCTGTCTGTCACCAGCCCTATTTAACATGTGGTTTGAAGGAAGCAGAGGAGGGAAAAGAGTGGAATGTATCATGTTTGCTGATGATATGGCATTAGTAGCTGAAAACAAAAAGTCATAGAGATGTTAGAAGACCTTTACATCAAGTGTAAAGAATATAGAATGTTGATCAGAAAGAAAAAGACCTGGAGTATGATAATTGGAGGTAAAGATGAAAGGATCAGCATCACATTGGAAGGTGAAGCAATTGAACAAGTAGAGAGCTACAGATATTTGGGAATTACTGAAGACAGGTCCAAGGAAATCAAGGCAGGAAAAGCAAAAGAAGATTTTATAAGAAGAAGAGACTTGTTTGTGGACCCATGAAAAAGGAATTAAGACAGGCGAAATGTGTGTGAGGCTATATAGAGCAGAAAAGTGGACACTATGAAAAGGTGAAGGCCTTTGGAATGTAGGAGGATGAAGGAATTAATTGGGAGGTTAGAATGAGTAGGAAGAATTAGAGAAGAGGGAAAACTAGTCAAGAAAATCAAGACAAGAAAGATGAATCGGTATTGTATAAGGAATGAGTGCATACTGAATACTGCCTTGGAGGGAATTATAGAATGGAAAAAAAGGTTACATGATGATGAACATAGTAAATAGGGTAGAAAATACATCAAGAGGGAAAAAAATGCATGAAGAATAACGTCAACCTGCCGGGAGGTAGAACTACCCTTGATGATGACATAATATTTAGATTTCCCAAATGAAAAGTTAATGCGTTTGATAAATGTAAACTCATGATGCATTTCAATGCGACATATTTCAAAGTTCCAATACATAAATCTCAAGGAGGTGTTTGTAAGGGACGTTTGGTTGATCTCGTACGTTTTGGGTTGAGCTATTTTAACAGTTTAACTAAAGATATAAGAGTGGCTTACGTGAACAACGTGGATGAGTGGCTACTTTTCTCGTTTTCTGAAAGTAAGGAGAGGAGGCATTATGAGCCATGGAGAAAATATAACTTAAGTAAGTATACAATTTGCAGTTCTCACCGATAAGGTGCTCCCATGCAATAGCAGGATAATGTAACAAACTAGAGAGCACTTATTATAGCTGAAGAGAGGCATTGCGTCCGTTCTCCAACCAGGAAACGACTACATTTAGAAACGAGGCTCAGAAGACTTCCTTCTTCCGGTTTTAATTAAGAGTTGATCCGGAAACCACGTGAACAACCTTTTTGAATGTCTCAAAACGCATTAATCAGGATGGAAATATTACCCTACAAGGAAGCAATGTGAACTCTATAATTCGATTAAATGTTATCAGCTTACTTTCGGAAGTTTAATGACGACAAACAGAAGGAAGCGAGAATCTCCCGGATTTTCTGAATTTTCAGTAAATTTGATTACTTGAAAGCGCAAATTATGGGAGAGTAGAATAAGAATGACATATCAAACATTAAAGATTCATACAGCATTGGCAAGGTCGAGCTGATTAACAGTAACATCTAAATGATCGTTTTTTCTGAAAATCCGTGCAAATCGACACTGCAAATTGCTCGTAATTTCAAATGCTAAAATTTCAGAATGTTAGCTCCTATTCATGCGGCATATCGTTCATTTTAATCATTATTTTCATTTGAACCTAAATTCCCCGTGTATTCTTACGGAAAACGTATAAGCTCGGCTTCAACAATCGTATTGGTAGTCAAGGGGATTGGTTGTTCATAACCTCAAAATTTTCGTCTATTTCAACCGAAATCTCGCCATTTCAACTGAATAACGATATTTCATGACCAAAAAAGATTTTTTTTCAATTTCCTTTCTTTTAACGTTTGTCTCGATTTCGTACGATTATCATTTCTAATTCAATTTTGCAAAAGAAATGTAACCTGCAACCGATGAAAGCGAAGTTTACATGTATTCCTTATGAAAACGGTTTTACTTATCTGGGTTCGAACTGGGGACCTATAGGTAAATGAAAAGTAGCCTATTATTTGCGCAGGGAGTATACTTAACACACACACACAAACATTGTTACCTTTGGAATAATTTTGATGAAAATCATCCATAATTTTTAGAACGAAAGCATTTATTCTTTTGACTTATATTCACAACGTGCAATTTTAAACCAATAACAGTATAGTACTTATATAATTTGTAAATTTATGTTGCTGAAGCTGCATTTCCATTGCTTACTAATATTTTTCTTACCACGAAATATCGGCTCTCCTTCCCCATACTTTTCATATGGTCCTATCTTTTCCATATCTTTACTGCATCGTCGAAATTTCATTTTGTAATTGTTCATGATTTATACATCAACAAACCTTATCTTAATAAGTGATCATATGCTTATTTTCTCACGTCTCATTTCATTTATCTCATTTCCTAATGTTATTAGAGCATTTTTATTATTTTATCATATATATATTGAATGAATATTTACAACGTTGATAGCTATAAAGTGAGTTTTTAATTATTTTCCGTATTCATTTTTATGCATTTATTGCAACTTTTCATGTATGACATACTGTGTAGTCAGTGTTTTTTCTCATAATCTTCTTTTCTTGTTTGTTTTAACTCTTATTCTTTTTATGTAGATGTATTTCCGTTTTATCTGCAGTTTAAAATGTACATGTATTTCTGTCTTTTAGATGCCTGTTATTTCCTTAAAATCTTAGTTATTCTATCTGCAGGTTTTTCACATTCCCCATCTTGTGGCTGCTTTCCTGCTGTGAATGAAATTATAAAAGTAAAAACACAGTAGATAATCGGGGACCTGGGGATTCGCTTAGAATATGTTCTTTGAACAGCAAACTGCTACTAAGAGTTACTCATGATTATTTCCGCGATACTCCAACTCTAAGGCCCTTTTCACACACAACGGTTTTTGCCGTACGGTCGGTAATCTCCACAGCTTATCAACCGTATCACGGCGTAATTCCTGAAGAAGTATATGGAGCCTTTCACACTAGCGTCCGTACGGTTTTTTGCCGTCCATAGCCGTGTAGCAGCCGTGTCATCCACTGCCATTATTTTCTTACAATCCAACTTATAATGCTGATTTTTCAGCCAGTTTACTACTTCACTAGCTTCGTAAATGTTCGACGGATCATTTGAATTGAGTTCATTCAATTTTCGCTTTAAACTTTGTTGTTCCTGCTATTGCTAAGTGTTTCACCGTCCAACATTTTTGAAACTGCCATTACATTCTTAAAATCCAACACAAAAGGCTAATTTTTCTTCAATTGCTCATTGTATCATCTGGATGCATAAAAGTCACATGAGATTAATTTTCGAGTAACCACATCTTAGTAAAAAATTATTTAATTAGAACGTAATTTTAAAAATTTCGTCGTGCAGTATAATTTACACGTCGCCTAAAACTTTTTGATTTTTCACGTGAGGAAGAACTTGTCGCGAGACAAATCGAGATAAATGTTGTAATTTTCATTTACAGTTTGTTTCGTGATGATATCTTGAAGTGAACTTTACTTTTCTGTATTGTTCCCTCTCATGTAGTTTCCTGGTTTCTTTTGACTTTTTCAGCACATCTTTTGCCTATATTAACTATGTTTTTATCATTCGCTGTTGAAAGTAACCAGTCATCTCTCTCATCATTCCATTTTATCGCCACAATGTTCTTTGTTTGACAAGTTCCCTACTTTTCTGGTAATGAAAACAAATATTTTTATTCCCAAATTTCATTTCGATGGTATATTGACTAAATGTCAGACGCCTTTTTACTAAAAACAATGATTCATCAAATATTAAATAATGGTAAGTTTGAAATCAATCACTGAATCCTCCTGACTCTCATTCCTCTTTTTATTTCGAGAAAACAACAAATTCACTGATAGCAGAGAAGACTGCAATAAAATTCAATATTCTATATCCTTGTCAGGGGTCAACAATTATATCAATGGATGAATTTTCTTTTAAATTCGCGTTGAGGTGCAGGTTATTTCATCTTCTTTTCCCATATCCTGCCTTTTCAAGGATATTTTTCTCTTTTTCGATCTTCAGGCACGTCCTACAATACTTTTTCCACCTTTTTTATTAACTGCAGCACGATTCATACTTTCCACTGTTTTAGCGGTATAGTACACAAGATGCACTCAACTGCCTTTCTTATGGTTAATATTGATACTAACCACGTGATTTGTAAGTCGCTTTCCTGCATGGGATGATCGATGAATCTCTTTCTCATTGAAAAGTGATACTTCTTATCTCTTCGATCGTTATCTGTCACGGCACCGTTCTTTGCAGTCTATGATACGGCTGCTACACGGCGACCGTGTACTGTCTCTTTAAAAGGCAAGAAGTAAAGTTCTCTTCAAGATATCATCACGAAACAAACATTTATCTCGATTTGTCTCGCGACAAGTTCTTCCTCACGTGAAAAATCAAAAAGTTTTAGGAATGGAATGATTGAATGGAATGATGAGAGAGATGACTGGTTACGTTCAACAGCGAATGATAAAAACATAGTTAATATAGGCAAAAGATGTGTTGAAAAAGTCAAAAGAAACCAGGAAACTACATAAGAATGTAATGGCAGTTTCAAAAATGTTGGACGATGAAACTATTAGCAATAGCAGGAACAACAAAGTTTAAAGCGAAAATTGAATGAACTCAATTCAAATGATCAGTCGAACATTTACGAAGCTAGTGAAGTAGTAATCTGGCTGAAAAATCAGCATTATAAGTTGGATTGTAAGAAAATAATGGCAGTGGATGACACGGCTGCTACACGGCGATGGACGGCAAAAAACCGTACGGACGCTAGTGTGAAAGGCTCCATATACTTCTTCAGGAATTGCGCCGTGATACGGTTGATAAGCTGTGGGGATTACCGACCGTACGGCAAAAACCGTTGTGTGTGAAAAGGGCCTAAGGGATGTCTTGAAATGTTCGATGTTGGATGTTATGCTTAGGAACGCGTGAAAATCATATGAAAAAACAGTAGAAGATATCAGACTTTATCAAGAAATAATTCTAAAACCTCTGTGAAAATGAAATACTTTATTTTTACTTAGTATTGTGTGATGCAAGTATACGATGAATACTTTTTTAAAGGAAAATTTCTCATTTTTTTCACTGAATATGCCTTGGAAATATATTTTACTATTTTATCAATATAACCATTAATAAGGTATCTCGTTGTTGGGACAAAAGGAACAAACATTGTGTTCGTCACCTAACGATGTAGCTACGAAACAAGCTACTCATTTTTGTGCTTTAGTAAAGAGTTTTTGAATTACGCAAGATTTATACATTGACAATCGCTTCATGGTTGGTCCTGTATCGCTTCATATGCGTCCAAATATTAATGCCGTTCGGCCATCAAGTTTCCAGTCGACAAATACGAGCGATATTTATTTATAGGACACACCTCTTCCTTGCTAAACAATGTAAGTGCTCATGTTTATGTGGCTTTCGCTCTGCTTCCAAAATGTGCAAGTTCACATTGGTTTGTTAAATTATTGTTATAGGTGACCACGACATCGAAGTCTTCTTTCATGAAGTTTATATAATACTTTCGAAAGCTGTTCGGATTATTTGAAGACCGAGAATAATTACCAGTATCCGATGCTATAAACTATTCTCCAACGTAACTAAGTAATCAAATTAAATCTGTATAAAGCAACTCGGGTATCTTTTTGTCCAGGACGCAACGCGATGATTAAAATATTTACTCATTTTTTTGTAAATGGTGGAATTTTTATTTGTCTGACTATTTTTAGCAAGAACCTGAAATCTTTTTCTTTCAAATGGTCATTCATTTATATGTTATTCCGGAGTGAGAAGGGAATAAAGCCCCGGCCACCAAAAATTTAAGTTTTAAAATAATATATAGATGATTAACATATTTTTCGACGCTCATGCTTAACTATTTTGGAGAAAAATCTGTAGAAAAATTATATCCTTTTTATTCCAATAAATATATAATTCATAATTCGAACTGTACAATGCAACACAAAATGTAATTAATTCTTCCAAAATCTTATTCTACCTTTCCTTTCCTGCAGAGCGATTCCAAGTCGGAGATGATGCGCATTTATATAAACACCTGTGGTTAGTATTTTAGAGTGCTTCTAGCAAAACTCTTCAGCCGCAAGGATTTCTATATTCAAATATATTATCACTCATTTGCGGCATTTGTTGATGATAGAGATATTTTGTCTTTCATTTAACTTGTAAAGAAAATTTTCAATCCCTTAATTCAACCTCAGATAGAATTTTCCACCGCGAATTCCTCGTTGGGGACGTTCATTTGACCTATTAAACACTTCAAAAATTTATCAGAGGTTTTCCACTTGCGCATGGTCGGGTAGCGATTCCTCTGGAAAAAGTTGCTTACGAAATACACTCATCAAACGCCCTTTCTTCGGAAGGTCATGCCAATTCGACGGTCCTATCGTTACCGAACGTTGTCCACGTGTAATGCCACAGTTTGGGGTTGCCTCTAGGATCAATCGGAAGGTTGCCTGGGGGAACTGCACTCGAGTTGTACCACTCTAACCTCTTCAGGAGCTCTGTAAGTTTTCCAGGTAACCTTTGGGCGAGGTTTCTTTTCTCGCATGGGTCTTCCTTTATGTTGAAGAGGCATGGAGCACTGAGAGGCTCACAAGGCACTTCCTCTGTGGGCTCGCAGGAAACTTGGGCCTCCATCCTGATCTTAGTGATCTCCTCGCTTGAAAGAGGATATCCAATCGAGGCTAATGCTTTTCCGCATTTGCTGTGTATCACCAAGTCCACGCCGTAATCCAAGCTCCGTCCCCTACCAGAGGGTCCGTACCATCCGTCCCAAGAACCTTGGTAAGTCGTTCCTGAATGAGATTTTAACCTCCTTATTGCGAGATCTCTTTTTTAAACGGCCACTTTTTCAAATATCGCCCTACCTCTTTTTGAAAAGTCTTTTAAGAAATTAGAAAGCTTTCAGCTTTCATTCACACTATTACATTTAAGATATTTCTCATTTGGAATAACATAGGTAGATAGGTCTTTATAGAAAACAATGTTTATAAATTTCAAGACTTTCTAATGCCTTAGCAAGCATGGATTTCCTAAGTGATCAACGCGCCCATATTTTATTTTCAAGAGTGATCCGCTCTCATAATTCATTTGAAGATATACCAAATCCCGTAATTAATCCTTTAAACGATCACTATCTTGGCCGTTTACAAAGGAGAAAAATGGAAAACTTATTATATATATATTTTACAGCTAACTCTCCGGATAAATAAATATATATATATATATATATATACGAGTAAAAGTTGCTTGCATACTGCAAGCTAATTGGCGAAAATTTACAATGAGCTCCCCTTACGGGTGTCATCTTCGAAGCTTATCCAGCAAAATTCTTAAAAAATGCCGCAATGCATTTCGAACGTGAGAATTTTTCATCCATCTGGCATCTAACTCACAGTCATATGTAACCTTTCTTCCACTGGTTCTATAGAAAACTACTTAAACGCAAACGCTGTGATTTTGAATAGTCTCCTGCATAGAGAAAGGCCTCAAAGATTTTTAAAAGATTAGTGTAAATGACCGGCTGGCGTCGAACACAGGACCCGTTCGTGAGAGACAATGGCATACGAATGGTAGATAAGTGCCACTCTCACGTGTTTCAAAGTTACAATTCAGTATCTTATCGGGAAGGTCCTCAAATGAGATTCCGTTCTTCCCTTATCATACCAAGTAATGCCTCAAAACAATGTTCTAAACTTCGCGCAAATGACCGCCTGGCGTCGAATACAGGACCCGATCGTGAGAGACAATGGCATACGAATGTTAGATAGGTGCCACTATTTCAAATCAGTATCTTATCGAGAAGGTCCTAAAATAAGACTCCGTTATTCCCGTTTGAAATGCATGGTAGAATCGTTATGACACTCTTGAATCGAACCAAGGACCACTGCAGAAACGGCAACGTCATGAAAAAATACTCTCAAATGATTCTGTCACCATTCCGTGTTTTATCTTTCCAGCTTATCGGGAAGGCATTTAAAAAAATCGTCAAAGATTTCAGCATTGCATTTCTTACGGGATCATTTCGAACCGACCTGGCGTCGAACACACGGTCATTTGCTAACATTTCTTCCTTAATTACTATGGAAGATCATCTCATCTGCATAGACTGTGATTTTCATTGCTCTATCGCACCGAGAACGGCCAAAAAACAAATTGCAACGATTCCCGCAAAAGACCGCCTAGCGTCGAACTCAGGACACCTTCTTTGAGAGAAAATAGCAAATTAATATTAGATAAGAGCCATTCTGATATGTTCCAAAGTTTCCCTTCAATATCTTATCGGGAAGGTCCCAAAATAATATTCCGTTTTCCCCGTTTGAAATGCATGGTGGAATCGGAATGACCGTCTTGCATCGAACCAAGGACCACTAGACGAACGGTGAAATTCATGAAAGAATGTGTTCAAACGCCTCTGTCACCATTCCGGGTTTTATCCTTCCAGCTTATCGGGATGGCATTTTAAAAAAATGTCAAAAATTGCAGGAATGCATTTCTTATGGAAGAATTTTGCACCCACCTGGCGTCGAACTCACGATCATTTTGTAACATTTCTTCCATTCGTAATATAGAAGACTACCTCAAATTCAACCTCCGAGATTTTGGTTCTTCAATGTTATCGGTAAGTGCCTGAAAATAATTTTCAAATATCCGCGCAATGCATTCTTATGGGAAAGTTGCGATTTTTGGGACATTCTGGTATCGAACAAATGATGGCTAGGGTCGATGTCTGAATTATTCCGGCATCTAAGGGGTGGGGCCATTATGTTGTAAAAATCTGACGTCGACGGCGCTTGTGGAACATGGTCAGAATTTTTATCCCCTATAAATATATATATAGGTATATCCGGAGAGTTAGCTATATATAATAGATATAATATATATATATATATATATATATATATATATATATATATATATATATATATATGTAGAGTAAAAGGATGAGAATTGAATTACTCGACAGTACCTTTGACCACCTTCCACTCGCCCACAGTGAGCGCCGCGTTCCCATATATGTCGTCAATGTTGTGAAGAACCTCCGTTCTGCAAGTGGGAGAATCTTCCTTCAGAGCTCTCCACGAGTCCACACCGTCAATATTTCCGAGTGTCCCGTTAGATCCAGCAGCAGAGATAAGTGTAGGAAGCCAATCTGTGATGTGCATCAGCTGATTGGAGACCCGTCCTTTTCCGTCGTTAAGAAGAGGACTCCAAATGAGACCGGTACCCCTTACGCCTCCTTCCCATAATGTGTTTTTTACCTGAGGTAAGCATACATTCAAGTGATATTAATTCTATAGTGACAGATATGTGCTTAATGATTCCTTTCGATTAATTGGATTTAAATAGAATGAATTTCATACAGATGAATTCTTCATACAGTTACTTTTATTTATTTTGACTTTGTAAACTTAATCATAAATATTCCCACAAAAATATTCATTTAAGTCATCATTAAATAATAAAAAAATGGAAAGACTGTTTTGTTACGGGTTTAGACAGTTCTCATTTATTTTAAAGAACAGACCTACATATCATAGCTCCATCATTTATGTTTGTCGATTAACTTGGCTCTTCAATTTCACGGTAAAACGATTTGGTCTATTGTTGATGATTTCTATTCGAAATTAAAGAATTAGAATAAGTAATTTCAAATTATTCCATAAAATACCGTTCGAAGATTTCCTGGTTACCCAAATGAATATCTATTTTCAAATTAATTAAAAGTAAAATTCTCCGAGATGTGATGAGACTCTATCGGAAGTATTTCCCAGCATACAAATAGCTTTTAATATTTATTTGTAAGTCGAAATAAATTCTGTGAAAAAAACGTATCGTACTGCACTCTTGTGTTAGTCATAAATAAAGTGAGACGAGAATTTTTTTTGGATTATTTCAAATATATTATTTGAAACGCCTCTGGAAATCACTGAATTTGCAGATGACGTGTTCCTCCGTAGTACTAGGGTGAGGAATCTTACGAATTGAGTGTTGGATAGGTTCCAGGTTGTAGCAAAATTCTTTCAAATGTATTTCGGCAATTTTTAAGAATTGTTTTTAATGTCTTCGCGATAATATGGAAAGTCTAAATCCGGAATTTGAACCAGGGTCATATATATGTATCGGAGGATATTCAGAGATTTTGGTAAATCTTCACCGATTAGCTTGCAGTTGGAAAACTTTTACTCGTGTGTGTGTGTTCGTGTGTATGTATATATATATATATATATATATATATATATATATATATATATATATATATATATATATATATATACGAGTAAAAGTTGCTTGCATACTGCAAGCTAATTGGTACAAATTTAACAATAAATTCCCCTTACGGGTATCATTTTCGAAGCTTATCCAGCAAAAATCTTAAAAATTGCCGCAATGCATTTCGAACGTGAGAATTATTCATCCATCTGGCATCGAACTCACGGTCATATATAACCTTTCTTCCAACGGTTCGATAGAAAACTACTTCAAACGCAAACGCTGTGATTTTGAATAGTCTCCTGCATAGAGAAAGGCCTCAAAACAATTTTAAAAAATTTGCGTAAATGACCGCCTGGCGTCGAACACAGGACCCATTTGTGAGAGACAATGGCATACGAATAATAGATAAGCGCCACTCTGACGTGTTTCAAAGTTTCAATTCAGTATCTTATCGGGAAGGTAATAAAATAAGATTCCGTTATTCCCGTTTGAAATACATGGTAGAATCGGAATGACACTCTTGCATCGAACCAAAGACCACTGTAGAAACTGCGAATAACATGAAAGAATGTTCTCAAACGCCTCTGTCACCATTCCGGGTTTTATCTTTCCAGCTTATCGGGAAGGATTTAAAAAAAATTCATCCAAGATTTCACCAATGCATTTCTTACGGAAGCATTTCGAACCCACCTGGCGTCGAACACACGGTCATTTGCTAACATTTCATCCTTTGATACTATGGAAGACCATCTCATCTGCAAACACCGTAATTTTGATTACTCTATCGCATCGAGAACGGTCTCAAAACAGATTGCAAAAATTCGCGCTAATGACCGCCTAGCGTCGAACTCAGGACCCTTCTGTGAGAGAAAATAGCGAATTAACATTAGGTGAGTGCAATTATGACTTATCCCAAAGTTTCGATTCAATATCCTATCGGGAAGGTCCTAAAATAAGATTCCGTTTTCCCCGTTTGAAATGCATGGTAGAATCGGAACGACCCTCTCACATCAAACCAAGGACCGCTAGACGAACGGTGAACTTAATGAAAGAAGGATTTCAAACGCCTCCGTCGCCACACGGAGTTTGATCTTTCCAGGTTATCGGGAACGCATTGAAAAAAATCGTCCCTGATATCAGCAATGCATTTCTTACGGAGGCATTTCGGACCCACCTGGCGTCGAACACACGGACATTTGGTAACATTTCTTCGTTTGGTACGATGGAAGATCATCTCATCTGTAAACAACGTGATTTTGATTCCTCTATCGCATCGAGAACGGCCTCAAAACAGATTGAAAAAATTCGCGCAAAAGACCGCCTAGCGTCGAACTCAGGACTCTTCCGTGAGAGAAGATAGCAAAATAATATTAGATAAGTGCCATCCTTACTTGTTCCAAAGTTTCGATTTAATATCTTATCGGGAAGGTCCCAAAATAAGATTCCGCTTTCCCCATTTGAAATACATGGAGGAATTGGAATGACCCTCTTGCAGCGAACCAAGGACCACTAGACGAACGATGATATTCATGGAAGAAAGTTTTCAAACGCTTCTGTCACCATTCAGGGTTTTATCTTTCCAGCTTATCGGGAAGGCTTTTAAAAAAATCTTCAAAGATTTCAGCAATGCATTTCTTATGGAAGATTTTGCATCCACCTGGCGTCGAACTCACTGTCATTTTATAACGTTTCTTCCATTCGTAATATAGAAGACTACCTCAACTTCAACCTCCGAGATTTTGGTTCCTCTATCTTAACGATAAGTGCCTCAAAATAATTTTCCAAAATCCGCGCAATGCATTCTTATGGGAAAATTGCGATTTTTGGGAATTTCTGGTATCGAACTCATGATAGCTAGCGTCGATGTCTGCATTATTCTGGCGTCTAGAGTGTAGGGCCAGTACGTCGAAAAAATCTGACGTCGATGGCGCTTGTGGAACATGGTCAGAATTCGTATCCCCTATATCTATATATATATATATATATATATATATATATATATATATATATATATATATATATATATATATATATATATATATATATATAATATCTATATAGATATATCCGGAGAGTTAGCTATATATAATAGATATATATATATATATATATATATATATATATATATATATATATATATATATATATATATATATATATATATATATATATATATGTGTGTGTGTGTGTGTGTGTGTGTGTGTGTTTGTGTGTGTGTGTGTGAATATTTCCCAAATTATCTTATTATGCTCAGAACACCTTTTATAATCATCCCCATGTTAACCTAAGAGTCTATCGAAATGGAAAGATATAACCCGTCTAGTACCGAACTAAGGTCCATCACCGTGAACACCCAATAAGTTTTGGAAGGTGCTCCAGTGTAATTCCTAATATTCCTATTTAATTGTATGGTAGAAAAAATCGGTGTATCCTGGCGTCGAACCAACGGCCATCAGAAATACGGTACGCTGCTTTTGTAAAACAAGTTCACGGCTGCTTTCACATTCCGGACTTGTATATTCTAGCCAATAGCCTCAGATATAAGATATAATAGTTATCAATTTTCACCGTATATTTCTTATGGAAGAATTAGGACCTCCTGGAGCCGAACCCAGGACCTTCTCATAAAATAAAGTTTTATAAAACCATTTGGTAGGGGCGACGCTAACGGTTTCTAAAATTGCAAGTCTATATCACATTGGGAATGTTCTGAAATAAGATTCCAAATTCCATGATCTCCCTTAGAAATATGTTGTTAAGAGTAAATAGCCCTCTGGAACCGAACCATATTTTAGTAGGGAAAATATAAACCGTATGTATAAATTGTATGTATGACCCCTGTTCACATTCCGGATTTAATTTTTCAAGGTTATAGCGAAAACATTCCATACAATCCTAAAATTCGATGCAATGCATTATAGAAGAAATAATTTTGCTCCCACCTGGCATCGAACCCACGCTTATTTGGTAATATATCCTTCACTCTTACCACTGAAGGCCACGTCATTTGCAAACTCAGTGAATTTGATTGCTCTATCGCACCGAGAAAGGCCTCAATACAATTTTATTAGTTATACATTATTAGTAAAACAATAAGAAAATCCTCAAGTATTTGAAAGTAAAAGAAGCCCTAAATTAGGTTAATGTTAGTAAATGTCTGGCCTAAATAATGCAATTCACTTTCTAAAATATACCACACAAGATTTTTCAGGAAAAATTTAGTAAGTAACATTATAAGTCAGTCGTTAAAGACTTACTATGTAGGTTATTATTCAGTTAATGATTGCTAAGGCGTCCTACCACAAGGTCTTGCCTGAACCCATCGATAGCAGTTTGCTTACATCATTCCGAACATTTGTTGGATATTAACTCGTCTGCCTTTCTATTTATCAAATAAAAATGGCTAACATCAAGAAATGACTTTCCTCAGGAAAATAAATTGTCTAATAAGTTGAATTTTTAGCCGATGGCTTGTCAGTTATGGTAATGCTTGACATTACATCGCGTGATTTGGTGTCGACAACAAAAAAATACAAATACACCTAATATACATCATTGAAATTCTGTATCCAAAGTACGTCATAAAATATAAATTAATGTATACTTAAGTCTCTCCATTGAGTTACCCCTCTAAGAGGCCAGTTGCTTGCAGCGTTGAGGTTGAATCCTGCGGCTGGTCCTCCGTTATCGGTACTGAACACAATAATCGAGTTCTGTAGCATACCTTTCCGACTCAATGCTTCCGTTATCATCCCTACAGATTCGTCCATTTTCTGCAACATTGCTGTAAAGTTGGTATAAATTAAATTAAGACCTTTCTTTTTTTATTACTATTAATTATCAGTACTATTATACGTATCAAAATTCCAGTCTTGTCTTACGGGAGAAAGGCAAAGGCTCGCGCCGGGTCGCTTTTACGCGGAGCTACGGATTCGGACAGGTATAATTAAGATTCGTAGTTTACATTGATCGATTCAAACTTAAGTTCTGATGAAATTTTAATGAAAATAACTTTTTCAACACAACGGTGAAAATTTTATGCTTTTATAGCAGGAACAACAAAGTTAAAAGCGAAAATTGAATGAATTGCCGAGTTTTCACCCGAGAACATTTTTGAAACTGACATTACTCTCTTACAATCCAACATAAAATGCTGATTTTTCCTTCCATTGTATCATCTGAATGCATAAAAGTTACATGAGATTTATTTTAGAGCAATCAAATCTTAGTAAAAAATTATTTAGTTGGAACTTAAGTCAAAAAATATTCGTCTTGCAGTCCAACTTATACTTCGCCTAAAACTTTTTGGTTTCCCACGTGAGGATGGACTTGTCTTGAGGGAAATCAAGATAAGTATTGTAATTTTCATTTCCAGTTTGTTTCGATGCGATATCTTGAATAGAACTTTAGTTTCTGACTTTTATATCAAAGAGCGTAATCCGCTTCCCGCTTCGAATCGCCGAGGCTTCGAAACCTCACAAATTTATAGAAAATTAAACATAACCTCACGAAAAGTAAAAATCACTAATCACAAAACTTGTGGTGGCACATATATGATAGAAGAATATAATGATCCGATGAAAAGGAATCAAACCTACTCAATCTTTCGTCAGCATTTAGAGAAAATATTATGAAAAGGAGTTAGAAGACGGATAAACTAATATTATTCAACAAGAATATATAATAACACTTGTGGGGGACTACAAAGAGAAACTCCTTTTTCCCTGAAAACAAAACACTGATTAGACTCTTCGGAACGAATGGAAAAGGAAAACTGAAAACTCTGCAAAATATTCGCTTTTAACTTTGTTGTTTTTACTATGAAAGCGTAAAACTTTCACCGTTGTGTTGAAAAAGTAATTTTCATTCCAATTTCATCAGAACTTAAGTTTGAATCGATCAATGTAAACTACGAATCTTAATTATACCCGTACAAATCCTTAGCTCCGCCTAAAAGCGAACCTGCGCGAGGCTAATTTCTTCGCTTACGGCAAATTAAATTGTGTTTTTCCCCCTCTCCATAGTAACTGGAATTTTGAGATAGCTTCGTATTCGTACCCAAGCAATTTTTAATCAATTTTCCACTTCAATTATGTGACTAAAAATTCATAAATCTTATTTAATTAATTAATATTTATCGATACAATGTACCAAATTACCGTTCATATTATAAATAGCGACGTTATTTTCGGATCTTTTCAAGTTATATATCCCTCACTTTACGAAACAATAGACAAACGACGAAGTCTTGCGCTCCCTAAAGCTCGGCGTCCCGGGCAACCGGCCTTTTCAACTCGGCCCGCAGGTCATTGAAAAGACACTCCAGCATATCTCCCCAAAATATGAGAAGGAAGAATTAGAGAGTGCCTCCGCAGCTGAAACTGTTAGTCCTTATAAGGAGGATTACATCAACTAAAAAAATCCTGGTTTAAACTACGACGTCAACAAGAGACCAAAATTCCTCGAGTCCAATATAAATTGTTATCATCCTCTCTATATGTTGATCATACAAACCAAAATTAGATGCGATTCTTTCTGATCCCAATTTTCTGTTGCGTAACTGTAATTTCGTCAAAACGTTCTATGCAGAAAGAAAGAACACAACTCTGTCTTAGAAGTTTTAATTTGGTATTAACAAAATTCGATAAAAGTTTTCAGAATTTCCCAAGTAAACCAGATAATTTCCTGAGTTTTCCAGGTTTTCCCGCTTTTTCAGACTGGCGGACACCATGTGTATGTATCTGTATAAAATTTGATTTTCCCGCCATACAATTCTTGTTACGAATTAAAAATCTCTTCCCGACAAAAGAAAGGGGAAAACCCTGAATGTGAATAAAGATCAAAAATTCAATTCCTATACCTAGTTCACCTAATGCACATTTCGATAGTTGTATCAACAATTAATAGCATAGCTATCGAAATGGGCGATCGGAGAGTTCTCCTCTTAAAATTGGTACCTGCAAATCTTCTCCTGTTGTAACCTTTGACATGCTCGACCTTCTTCACCTCCTCATCCTGAACGGGAAGAGGGTTGTAAGGATTCCCAGAGTGCACTGCTGCGTGAGCGACATACAGGAACAGAGGATTACCTTCGTGTGCATTGATGATTCTCACCGCCTCGTTTGTAAACACGTCCGTTGAATATTGTCCATGAAGGTCCCAGGCGTGATGCATGTTTCTATGCATATCCAGACCCCACCAACCCTAAGAGAAGCAAAACAAGATCAATACCAACGAAGACGATCCGTTCTTGATTCGCATTCGCTAGCAGAAGCTACTGGGAAACATCATGGCACATCATAACATTGGAAATTTCTCAGATTAACAAAGTAACCAATTTCTCTTCCCGATCTCCTGATGATAGAAGAAATAAAATTTATGAAATTTTAGTAGACAAATTAGTTTTAATCAATCAAAAGAAGTCCTTTGCTAGAAATAATTGTTTCTGTGGCTAAGTTTGAAAAACAATGATAAAAATAACAGGTGAAAGTTGGGATTTTGTTGTTTCT
This sequence comes from Pachydiplax longipennis, assembly GCA_036926295.1. Classification (NCBI taxonomy): domain Eukaryota; kingdom Metazoa; phylum Arthropoda; class Insecta; order Odonata; family Libellulidae; genus Pachydiplax; species Pachydiplax longipennis. The sequence goes on along the minus strand of JAVFKF010000012.1, from coordinate 671,834 downwards.
TTGTAAGTAACTTTGAAAATAAATTCGCTCAGCCAACCGAGTTTAAGTGTTTAAATGCCACTGCGACAATTCAACATTCATTGAAGACATTGACTCGTAACGCAGAAGTGTGTCCATAAGAAAAGCATTGCTTGTTTTCATTTTACTAATAATTTATATCTAGAATGCATTCGAAAGACACCTCAGTAATGAAGGATTTGATGTTTTCCCGGTGTAAGAAAATATTCTCGGGTAGACAACCGGATCAGATCTTCGGTGTAAACCGACGTCGCCATCTTCAGAACTCCCCCGAAGGAGATACGCGTGTCACCCAGAGGATTTCATCCTCTTATCGTGTATAAAAACAAATTTTGAAACTTTAAAAATCGCTGCACTAGAACAACCGGGCTCGTTAAAATTGGCAGCTGGGCATGTCGCTAGGAGTAAAATAAGGTGATAAATAAATTAGAAATAAATAATAATAAATTGTGTGTGGAAATGTAACAGAGATAACCGCGAGGAATGTTTAAAAATCCGTCGAAGTAAAAGTTCGAAAATTCAAAGAGGTAGAAGGATAAAAGGAGAAAAGAGAAGGAAAATCGGGGAAAATTAAATAGGGGAAGGGGGTGCTAAAAACTTAGCCAGAAATCGGCAGAGTGAAAACGTTAAAAGTAGTTAAAAGAAATATAATTAGGTGAATAAATAAATAAATTAAATAAATAAGTTAAAATTTCGACGAATCGATTAGAAGCGCCGCGAAGTCCGCATGGACCGAAAATCGGGCAGTTATTCAATCTATCGTGAAAAAAAGTTTTGGCTCGTTGAAGTAACTGCTCAAATGGAAGAATATTGTGTGCCACGCATGTTTCGCTGTAGGAAGTTAATTGGGGGACCGAGAGGATCATTTTCAAATGTTTTTTGTCGAAAGATATAATTTTCTTAATATCTTTTTTGGCGCAATAGTGCCACGCGGGGTTGGCGAGCGTAAGGATGGACCTGACCATCGCATTGTAAAGAATCACCTTGATCTTAACGTTTATCTTTCTGCTAAAAAATAATTTATACCAAGGATAAAAGGCCGTGCGGGCCTTTTCCAGGACGGATTCGACGTGGGTCATCTGGCGATCAAGGATGACGCCAAGGAATCGGTGGCTCGGGACATCCGGTATTGGGACCAAACTCAAGGTTGATTATGTCTTCGTGGGTAAAAATCATTCATCCATGGATTGTTTCCAATATTTCCTATATGTTATATACGTATATAATGGTAAATCATAAAATAGTGATCTTTATTACTGTAATTATCTTTATAGAATCCCTAAGATTCGTACATTTGATTGCTAGCAATAAAAAGCAATATATGATTAGAAACGAAATAACCTAGGAATTGCTGATTTAAAAAATGTACGTTTAGGTTATATTCAAATGTACGTTTAGGTTTGAGAAAACTCAATTGAAAATTTGAGAAAACTCAATTGAAAGGTCCTAAAATAGGATTATGAGAAAACTCAATTTTCAATTGAGTTTTCTCATAATCCTATTTTAGGACCTTCCTGGGTAAAAATCTGTCGTCGACGGCGCTTGTGGAACATGGTCAGAATTCGTATCCCCTATATCTATATAGGTATATCCGGAGAGTTAGCTATATATCCATTACGAGTAAAAGTTGCTTGCATACTGCAAGCTATCAGTTGAATGCAGTATCGAACCAAGAAAGGCCTCAAAACAATGTTCAAAACTTCGCGCAAATGACCGCCTGGCGTCGAACTAAGGACCCGATCGTGCGTCACAATTGCATATTAATATTACATAAATGCTATTCTGATCTGTTCCAAAGTTTCAATTCAATATCTTATCGCGATGTTCCTATAATAAGATTACGCTTTCCCCCTTTGAAATACATGGTAGAATAGAAATGACGCTCAGGCATCGAAACAAAAACCGTCAGAGGAACGGCGAACAGCGTATATGAAACATATGAATTGCCTCTATGAACATACCATTTTATATAATTCTCAGTTATCGGATAAGCATTAATAATAATTGTCAAAATTGACCGCCATGCATTTTATACCGGAGATTTTTGCACCCACTTGGCGTCGAACTCACGGTCGTTTGGTAATATTTCTTCAGTTAGTATAATAGATAACCAAGGCATCTCCAACCTCCGTGATTTTCACTGTTTTTTTAGCTCCGAGTAAGGACTCAAAACTGTTTTCGAAAATTCGCGCGAAAGACCGCCTAGCGTCGAACACAGGACCCGTTCGTGAGAGACAATGGCATGGAAATGTTAGAGAAGTGCCACTCTGACGTGTTTCAAAGTTTCAATTCAGTATCTTATCGGGAAGGTCCTAAATTAAGATTCCGATTAAGAATGACGCTCTTGCATCGAAGCAAGGACCACTAGACGGACGGTGAAATTCATGAAAGAATGTTTTTAAACGCGTCTGTCATCATTCCGGGTTATATCTTTCCAGCTCATCGGGAAGGCATTAAAAGAAAATTTCAAAAATTGCAGCAATGCATTTCTTATGGAAGAATTTTGCACCCACCTGGCGTCGAACTCACGGTCATTTCGTAACATTTCTTCCATTCGTATTATAGAAGACTACCTCAACTTCAACCTTCGAGATTTTGGTTCCTCTATCTTACCGATAAGTGCCTCAAAATAAATTTCCAAAATCCGCGCAATGCATTCTTATGGGAAAGTTGCGATTTTTGGGACATTCTGGTATCGAACCCATGATAGCTAGCGTCGATGTCTGAATTATTCCGGCATCTAGAGCGTAGGGCCAGTACGTCGTAAAAATCTGACGTCGACGTCGCTCGTGGAACATGGTCAGAATTTGTATCCCGTATAAATATATATATATATAGGTATATCCGGAGAGTTAGCTATATATAATAGATATATATATATATATATATATATATATATATATATATATATATATATATATATATATATATACACACACGAGGTCTGTTCAAAAAGTTCCCGAACTTTTTTTATAGTGTGCCTCCAGTTGGTTATTTTTTAATCTGCCTGTAGGCGCTGTATCCGCGAAAGCTTCCCAAATAACCACCTTCAATCACTTTGTCGATATCTTGCTTTGTTCATTAGTTACAGATGTTTATGTGAACAGGTGATCGTAGAGTGCGACGAAAAATTGGATCCGCGGAAATGAGCTCTTTGAAGGAGCAGCGTTCTTCTGTAAAATTCTGCGTGAAACTGGGCAAATCTTTCACGGAAACTTTCGAGTTGATTACCAAGGCTATTGGTGAGCATACTATGAAACGTACCGCGTGTTACGAGTGGTTTATACAGTTCAAAGACGGGCGGAAATCAGTGGAAGACGACGAGCATTCCGGAAGACCATCAACGTCCACAAATGACCACCACATCGAAAAAGTGAACGATCTCGTTCGTGCAAATCGACGTTTGACTGTCAGGGAGCTTGCAGAAGATTGTGGCATCCCGATTAGTTGTGCTACGAAATCCTAACTAAAAAAATTAAGGATGCATCGAGTCGAGGCCAAATTTGTGCCTCGCCTGATGACCAGGAGCAACACGAGCAACTATTAACTTTTTAGCCAAAAACAAGACCACTGTGCTTCTCCAACCGCCCTATTCACCAGGCCTGGCTCCATGTTACATTTTCCTATTCCCAAAGCTAAAAACCCCGCTCAAAGGAAAAAGATTTGCCACCATTCAAGAAATAAAGAAAAATTCGACGCAGGAGCTTATGAGCAATCCGAAAGAAGCGTCCCAGGATTGTTTTAAATAGTGGAAATACCATTGGGATAAGTGTATACATTGGGATGGGGAGTACTTTGAAGGAGACCCAGAGCTATAATTTCTAAGTGAATTATTTGTGTTGTAAGAAATAAAGTTCGGGAACTTTTTGAACAGCCCTCGTGTACATATATATATCTATTATATATAGCTAACTCTCCGGATATACCTATATATATAGATATATATATATAGGGGATACGAATTCTGACCATGTTCCACAAGCGCCGTCCACGTCAGATTTTTACAACGTACTGGCCCCACACTCTAGATGCCAGAATAATGCAGACATCGACGCTAGGTGTCATGGGTTCGATGCCAGAAGGTCCCAAGAATCGCAATTTTCCCATAAGAATGCATTGCGCGGATATTTGAAAATTATTTTGAGGCACTTATCGGTAAGATAGAGGAACCAAAATCTCGGAGGTTGAAGTTGAAGTAGTCTTCTATATTAAGAATGGAAGAAATGTTACAAAATGACCGTGAGTTCGACGCCAGGTGGATGCAAAATTCTTCCATAAGAAATGCATTGCTGAAATATTTGACGATTTTTTTAAATGCCTTCCCGATAAGCTGGAAGGATAAAACCCGGGATGATGACAAAGGGGTTTGAAATCCTTCTTTCGTAAGGTTCACTATTTCTCTAATTGTCCCTGGTTCGATGCAAGAGCGTCATTCCGATTCCACCATGCATTTCAAACGTGAAGAACGGAATCTTATTTTAGGACCTTTCCGATAAGATATTGAATCGAAACTTTGGAACTAGTGAGAATAGCACTTAGCTAATATTAATATGCTATTTTCTTTCACGGAAGGGTCCTGAGTTCGACGCTAGGCGGTCTTCTGCGCGAATTTTTGCAATCTGTTTTGAGGCCGTTCTCGATGCGATAGAGCAATCAAAATTACAGTCTTTGCAGATGACATGGTCTTACATAGTACCAAAGGACGAAATGTTAGCAAATGACCGTGTGTTCGACGCCAGGTGGGTTCGAAATGCTTCCGTAAGATATGCATTGCTGAAATCTTGGAGGACTTTTTTAAATGCCTTCCCGATAAGCTGGAAAGATAAAACCCGGAATGGTGACAGAGGCGTTTGAAAACACTCTTTCATGATGTTCACTGTTTCTCCAGTGGTCCTTGGTTCGATGCAGTAGCGTCATTCCCATTCCACCATGCATTTTAAACGGGGAAAACGGAATCTTATTTTAGGACCGAGAAGATATTGAAGTGAAACTTTGCACACGTCACACGTCATAGTAGCACCTATATAACATTCGTATGCCATTGTCTCTCACGAACGGGTCCTGTGTTCGACGCCAGGCGGTCTTTCGCGCGAATTTTCGAAAATTGTTTTGAGTCCTTACTCGGAGCGATAGAACAGTGAAAATCACGGAGGTTGGATATGCTGTGGTTATCTATTGTACTAACTGAAGAAATGTTACCAAACGACCATGAGTTCGACGCCATGTGTGTGCAAAATTCTCCGTTATAAAATGTATGGCGGTCAATTTTGACAATTATTTTTAAAGCTGATCCGATAACCGGGAATGATATAATATGGGATGCACATAGAGGCATGCCATATGTTTCATATACGCTGTTCGCCGTTCCTCTGACGGTTTTTGGTTCGATGCCTGAACGTCATTTATACTCTACCATGTATTTCAAAGAGGGATAGCGTAATTCCTCTATCTTACCGATAATTGCCTCAATATAAATTTCCAAAATCCGCGCAATGCATTCTTATGGGAAAATTGCGATTTTTGGGACATTCTGGTATCGAACCAATGATAGCTAGCGTCGAAGTCTGCATTATTCTGGCATCTACAGGGTGTGTCCAGTACGTCGAAAAAATCTGACGTGGACGGCGCTTGTGGAACATGGTAAGAATTCGTATCCCCTATATATATATAGGTATATCCGGAGAGTTAGCTATATATAATAGATATACGAGTAAAAGTTGCTTGCATACTGCAAGCTATCCGTTGAATACAGTATCATACCAAGTACTGCCTCAGTTCAAATTTAAAACTTCGCGCCAAAGACCGCCTGGTGACGAACTAAGAACCCGATCGTGAGAGAAGATAGCAAAATAATATTAGATAAGTGCCATCCTTACTTGTTCCAAAGTTTCTGTTCAATGTCTTATCGGTAAGGTCCCACGCCTCTGTCACCATTCCGGGTCTTATCTTTCCAGCTTATCGGGAGGCATTTAAAAAAAATCGTAAAAGATTTCCGCAATGCATTTCTTATGGAAGAATTTTGCATCCACCTGGCGTCGAACTCACTGTCATTTGGCTACATTTTTTCCATGAGAAGCATAGAAGACTACCTCAACTTCAACCTCCGACCATTATGTTGTAAATATCTGACGTCGATGGCGCTTGTGGAACATGGTCAGAATTCGTATCCCCTATAAATATATAGGTATATCCGGAGAGTTAGCTATATATAATAGATATATATATATATATATATATATATATATATATATATATATATATATATATATATATATATATATATATATAAACACTCATTACATTTAGTAAGCATATTATCGATATAGTAAAGATACAGAGTTACACTAGTTAATAGTGTGACGTCAAACGATTTACATTTTTACAAAAACGTTGAGTTCAGCAGGATCATGTTTAAAATACCTTCCAAACTCAAAATTTGTAATACATAGAAACTCATAATTAACTAAATATCCACGTTCTAATGAATCCTACCTTTTCCATTGCGGTGTGATCGTTGTAATCATGGTGACCAGTCCAAAATCCCAGGTGAGAGTCGAAACCCCTGTGAGTTGGTGTGTACTCGTCCCTGTAAAATCCCAAGTGCCACTTCCCCACGGCGTGGGTAGAATAGCCCAATTCTTTAAGGTACTCTGGCAATAGTTTTTCGCTCAGAGGCAGACCCCTGGCTTCTCCTCCGTAAAGAACCGTGTGTTGCATTCCTGCAGAATATAGTAATGATCGTGCCTTAGTGAGGGTTCTCGCTGCGAGGTAACGCCTCATTTATCTTACTCGAACAGGTGATAAATAACCCTTCATAAATTTTTCGAATACAAATGAAAAACCAAATAAAATGAGTGAATTTCAGGTAAATCAAAACATATAAATGACTATAGAAAACAAAAAAGCCACGAAGAGACCACTATGGGACGTGGAAAAGGGGATTTTGAGGACATAAAGCAAAATTGATATAACAGTACGAAAATGATATGACTATCACTTCTTTAAATTGGTAAAATGATATACATCCTCTCTATTGTGGCAGGACTCGACAACACCCGAAGCGAGGTGGTAGTAGGGAATGTAATTGCAAATTTAAATTATGTTTTCGGATACATATAATTTCATTATTATAGATATTTTAATTAGCAGATTTGTTCGGCTAGAGGCTAAAGGATGAAAATATATGTAATGCATATTCTGGGAGTTGTCCAATTCAAGAATTGTGAATCTTGAGGTTTCTGGGAGGCTAAATAAATCACACCATTAACTTATGTAGAATAAAGTCAGTGAAATAAGACCAAAGTTTTTGGAATCCCATCTTAAAATAAAGATAACTATTATTATTATCTTTACAAAAATAAGTATGGAGATCTGAGACAACTGACATAGCTGTAAATATGTATGGCATATATATATAGTTATGCAGAAAAATTCAAAACTCTCATTATGTATAACTACCCGTGATACTACTTATTCACACAGATAAATAGTCCATATATATACTTTCTTCTGAGAATGTAGGCAATAAATATAAAAAATAACCAAATATAAATTTTACTATGAAGAAATTACAAAGTGATTGTGATTTCTTCATTACGGTTTTCGAAGAAGTACGGCCAAAGATGATTGATTACATAAATATTATTAGTTACAAATAAATAAATAAATTTTATTAGTTTCACTGACCAGTAGATGACGATTACTCGTGAAACAAATATAGATGTGGAAAACCTCCTGTCTTCGTTTTATTTTTTATGGAGTTCCACAAAACTACACCTTCCTCCGTGGATTTTACCAACACAGTTCATTACGAAAGAGCTTACGAAAATTCTCTCCTGCAAAGCATATAATTCTGGTGTGAGCCATTGTGAGTTAGCCCTTTGCTAACTTAAGTTGTGAAATTTTTCTGTAGACATGTACTGATGATTTTTATACAGACCATCGAAAATTGTGACCTTTTTCTTTGCGACTTAATAACCGGAGAATAGTCCTTCCTTTTCCAAAAAAAACAAAATAAGGAATAATCTTCTTCCAAATTGAAAGAAAAATTCCCAAATATACTGCAAGTAGTATGATAATGCCTGAAAGAATTCTGGTGGAGTATTATTTCCAGCGGAAGATGTTTCTATAAGATTCGGTGATTGAACTTCGTGATGACGCTGCAGAAGCCGAGTCTATGCTTTGCGTGAAATCTAGTTTTTAATAGAATATTCACCAATCACTATTTTCAATAAATTATTAACGTTATTGATTATCATCCAATTAAAGTAGCGAAACCTCTAAACATCATTAAAACCTCTTAATAACATTTTAAATCGAATTTGTGTGTATTTCGAAGGCGTATTCGCTAAAAAGGAGTTCGGCAAGCCAAATGGATTATTTCTCTGTCTTTCGGATTGGAATTTTGAACGCAGTCGGCGAAACTCTTCGATGGAAATAAAGATATTTTCAGTGATTACCTGTATGGATGGGGTGCTTCCCGGTCATCAGGGCACTCCTAGATGGCGTGCAGAGAGCTGAGACATAATAGCGATTAAGGATAAGACCAGCATAGGCCAGGGCGTCAATGTTCGGAGTCGCTATTTGGTCGGAGCCATGGAAACCAATATCGTTGAAACCCTGCAATTCAAAGTTGTTAGAGTAAACTATGTATGCTTCCACAGGGAGGATTTATAGAATCAATGTGAGACGGCCTTAGAAATTAATTTACTGATATTAATTGAAATGTGTTTATTTAAAACTGTGAAATTGCACGTTCGAGAAAAGGAACGGTTGAATATTCGCATAACCTTCCTTTGTTATTCCTCAAAATAAATACATATATTTATTAATTTCCTAATCGGGCTGTGTCGCAATGGACTCTTTAACCTTATCTGATATTCATGCCTAAATATTGAGTGAGAATCAAGTATAGAAAAAATTATGAAAAAATATAAGAATTAAGACTTTTCTGGAAACAGAAAAAAAAACAATAACTTGAAACGTGTGCAATCACAGGTCAAAACTGAGATGTGATTTAAAATAGACAAGATGAAATTAAAAATAAGAATTTTCGACTAAAATCCTTTAGCTAGATGACTTTATATTTTAAGTCAGAGCTCACGAATAAATAAGTTTCCAAGAATTTAATTTATTTATACTACACCACAGTACATTTTATTAAAATTTTAATAAATTCTTGACAACTTGCTTCTTGCTATGGAATACCACCAAGTAAAGGCCTACACCATCGAATTTATCACGAATAAATATATAAATTGCACAGTGGTAAACTTTATTATCTATATTCCACATTCCAATTGAAGTCAAGGATTTTAGAAAAGTAGCAAGAGAGAACCATGCATGTATTTATAACTTTAGATACATTCAAATGCGATAAAACCAAGTTAATACGCTTTTACGGAGCCGATTTGTAAGCGTTTTAATCGGATAACGAAAAAGTTGTATTTATTTCTTGCTGGAAAATAAAAGGGAAGGGTATTTTAACTCTTTAATAATAAAATAAGTGAATAACACCTTGAAAACGAATCTTCTTTAATTTAATAGGGAGTCCGCGAAATATTGTTGTATAAGACAGGCTGCTTTCTCGTTAACTCTCGTTTGATGCACAAAATTATAAATTATATATTTGTTCATTTAACCCTAACAGATAGGACCCACTAAGCTGACTTGCGCGTATTAGTTATCATTATTTTGTTCGATCCTAATAATCACGTGATTTGTATCCAAGGCATATGCGTAAAAAACTTATACAACGATGTATTCAATACGCTAGACAACTTAAGACTTTGTAAGCAACGCTGTATTCAGAGACCAAATCTGATAGACTTCAACTGTCGACTTCACCGCTATGCTTTGGATATTTCAATTCTAGTCTAATAATCATTTAATCGTTCTTTTTAAGACAGTTTCCTGAATTTTTTTGTAGAGAACAATCATTCGGAAAATTTATTCAATATAAATCTTCCTTATGTCAATTATTATATATCTTTATTCCCTCAAGACGCACAGTGGTTCTGAGAGCCCGTTTATGCGGCCAAAGGTCGATTTTCAAAATGTTTTCGTAATTACTAAAAAAACTTACTGGTTAAGGTTTAGGTTTAACGAACCGAAATAAAGGCGTGTAGTCCATGGTTTTTATCCGAAACATTTCACGAATTCTAAGCAGAGTTTTTGAAACGTGAAAATGAAATTTCTGTGAAGAATAATTTCGCGCAAATCTACCGAAAATCATTAACTTTAGCCGGCCTTCCTCGATTTCGGTTCGCTGTAAAGTGAGAGCTTTGGGGGCCGCGGCGACTAGGAGCGCGAAGCGGATTACACTCTCAGATATAAAAGTCAAGAACTAAAGTTCTCTTTAAGATATCATCGTGAAAGAAACTGTAAACACAGCCGTTGGCGTATTGACGTCACAACTTGTCGAATAACTAACAATACCGCAGTTAACCGCTGCAGATTTTTTCATATCTTATAGTTAAATGATATTCAAATCGAGTTTACTAAGTGAGATCGTGGTGGTAGACGGTGTTTTTTGTGAAACAACATATTTTTCATTTATTGTTCATTGAAAGTAATCTAGTCATATACTGTTTTTATCAGAACTAAGAGTAAATGGAGTAAAAAATTATTATAAAAGTCAAGAACACAATGCTTTTCGAATGCTTTCGAATAACTTTCGTGGCAAATGAACCAACTCTACTGAGGAAATCTTACGAGCGAATATGGGGAAAAATTTTACGAAATTCCGCCCATCAATATCACCCAAGTTTGAACGCTAAAATTTCGGCAAAAAAATTATAAGAGAGGAAAAATTACTATTTTCGATCGAAATGGACTTTTATCTTAAACACCAGTAAGTTTTTGAGTCATTACGAAAACATTTTGAAAATCGACTTTGGGCCGCAGAAACTAGCTCTTGGGATCACTGTGAGTACGCTTGATGGGTTATTTAATAAAACAATTTAAATTAGTATTCTCTCAGCAGATACAGGTTTCTAATACATGCATTCAATCAGAGAATATCAGATGGATTTGCGGAATCACTTCAGCACTTATTCTTCGTCGGATGGTCTGAAATTATCGTGGTCTTTATTAGTCTGCTATGAGATAGGAAAAAAGCGGATTTTAATCGGAATTATTAATTTTACGTTTCGGCACCAAAATACGAGGCTCAAAGTCTGACCCGACAAAATATATATACATAGAATTTTATGCATTCTGTGGATTATATAATTTGGCAAAAAATATGGTAAAAGATCGCTTTCTAAGGTTCACAAAATTCTGGTGGATATTTTCTTTTAGGCCACCAATTGGTAAACGGCAGCGAGTGCCCAATATCCTTATCTAACTGGTACCCAAGATCATTCCTGACTTGGTGATCCTTTCTTTGTCTCTCGGAGTTCGCGAACGTGGTTCACTGTCTCTTCAACGACATTTGTACTGCTGAATTTTCTAATGGAATTTTCATCATCTTTGAGTCTAAAGAGTCGCCAAATCAAAATATTTTTGGGAAAATTTAGAAATAAAACGTTTAATCAAGGGCAACGAACCGGAAAGAGCGTAATTATAGCCGAAAACCGAACTGAAGGATTGAAATTCTTAAAACCTGAACCAAAACCGAAAACCGTTGCATATTATTATTATTATTATTATTATTAAGTACATTGTTACAGATAGACTTCTAGTCTAGTGGCAAAATTACTAAAAACTACACTAATTTTTACAAGCATAATTAAACAACTCAGAACAAACTATATATAATACCCTCACAAGATTAAACACTTACATACAACTACATTACATGATACAAAACTCCAATATAACACAATTCCCAACTCCATTGCTATTTCCCTTGCAAAAAAAATGTTCTACTACTACTACAACACTTGTTCTCTGAAAAGTTAAACACAGACACTCCCACAGAAACAATAGACATTCAATCACAAGCAGCATTAATTAACCCCTGCCCCCTCCCAAACATTCACCCTCAATCGTACATATTAATTTCCGATTTTCAGTTTTCGACAAAGCACGTTTTCCTTAAGTGCAATTGGATCAATTAAACATGTCTAACTACGACTTGCAAGTACTTATTACTATGGTTTACTTTAAAATTTAGTGGGATGTAATGCAAAGCTAAAAATGATAAAATTAACTTCCGTTGTTCAGTGGCTGGAGTGAAAAGACCGGTTCAACGTTGGTTGAAGGGCCTAACCTAACCGGAACCGAACGGAAATTTTGTTCTTCCATAGAACCGGTTTTCATAATATTGCTCTGAGTTACAGTTTCACAAAGCCATCGACAGCACTAATTTAGACCGCAATGGAACTCACCAGGTCATCAGCCAGAATGAAGATGATGTGAGGACGTTGAGCACGAGTGGGCGGGGTCAAGATTAGGAGGATGGCCGCTATGAGTCCATGCAAATTCGCCATCCCTTTTGCTACCTCAACTGCTTTCCAGGGAAATTAAACAAGAATAAAATACATTGAATGTCCTTTATTTTGAGCTGCTGGTGACCTGCAAATTTCCAACATTTGCCTACTTGCAAGAATATAAAATATATTAAAGCTGAGAGAATTGGGCATCCATAAGTTTCAAGAAAATTGAATTCCGGTAATAATAATAGCTGTTAATCCCTAGCCTCCTGGTACTACGTAGGAAAAAAAATTAAGATAAGGTCTCTCTACCTTTCTTTGCTACTAATGTATGTACTTATCATAACTATTTTGCGGAGGCGTAAGGCATATACCAACACTGGGGCCTTCCGATTAGCCAAGTAGGTCGCGCTTCGGTGTTCCGGGTTCGATTCCCTGAGGGGTCCAAATGCTTATGCGAAACAGCTGTTGAAGTACAACACCATACTAACTCAAACTTCCTGGACTATTTAATCCCACTGCGAGATGGCCCATGTACGAAGTGACCTCAGCTGCAGCAGCACATTTAACAACTACCCAATGCCAGAGTTAGGGATACAGTTCGATTAGTATTCCAGAACTACATTTAATTTTCTAGTTTCACTGATAATAAAGTAAACTATGAAAGTAACCGCTAGATTGTTTCCTTGCAATGCGGTTTCCTTTCTAACTGGCGTCTTAACCACATCTGTATTCGGAATAAATTGATTATCTTCACCCCTGCCCGATGGACGTTATCTATAAGCTGTGTGCTCGACAAGAGAACTCCCTTTTCTTAGACGAATGGATTTGTTTTCTCTCCTCTACAGACGAATCAGATTCATGCTAGGACGTCACGTGAGATACAGTATCTCTCGTTTTAAGCGATAAAAAGGCGTTGCAGTGACCAAAGGTCGTTTGTATTAGCTCAGAGGAGATTGTCTAAGGAAGATTGTTTCCCTTTCGGAAATGTGAAATCGGAAGGTAAACTTGTGCAGGATTGTGAGTGAGAGACACCGTCGCGAGCAATATCTCATTGTGAGATTTAGATAATGTACAAATGTCTTAAAACATCGAGGGCTTTGCTTCGTGGAAATTCATTACGAAGAGAAGCAGGAATAGAATAAATAAAATCTTACATGTTTCCCGCACAAATTTACAAACCAACGACCATCAGGTAATGAAAGATCTTTCCCGAAACCGTTGATGGACACGTCTTCCCTTCGTCCTAATGTGTGATCCGTCCACCTTCATTTTATTCATAATGTTGCAATGCAATAAGAAGTTTGTAGCGTTCCATTTAATCCTTGTCAGTTTTTACCACAACATAAAATTAATAATAAATAAATAATTAAATTAATTCAGATTTAAACAAGAATATGAAGTATGATACGTACAGATGTTTTAAGAGGGTGGCAATATAAAGAATATAAGGAAAAAATAATGGTTTGGTGGAGAAAAATAAATTAATTTTTTTAATCACTAATATGTCCATTGCAGCCAAGGTTATCAAAAACAGATTGAGTGAAAGGGAAAGTTAGGTTAGAATAATCCGCATTGTGTACTGAAAACATTGTAAAATATCGTAACATATACTGAGTGTGTCAGGAAAGCCGTCCAAAGTTGCAATTAGGAAAATAAAGCGGTCTCATTAAAGAAATTCACATTTAAAAAAATGAAACATCGATTACCAAATCACGGTTACTGTGACGTTACGTTTTGTATATATCAATTACAAAATAAAATAATTTGTAATCAATACAACAATTTTAAAATCAGGATATATCATTTAGCCTTCAATAAGAGAATTAAACACAAGATTTAACTATCCCTACGCAAGCGAATCAGTTTTCTTATAATTTAACTAACTGTAATTGAACATAATTGAATACATAATTATAATAAATTAAAACAGAAGAGATTAAGTCTTCTTTTTTAAACAGATAGTTAAATGCCACAACTTGTTATCAACTTTCTGGGCACTCTTGTTGTTATCACTTTCTGGGCACTCACAATCTTCCATTCATATTTCTGCATTTTTGTATCGTATTTTCTGTATTTGCACGAAGTAATTTTATTCTGGTATTTTTTAATTTATAGGTTTTCATCTTTTAGCTTTCTTAATCTAGTGCAGAAGACCTCTTAGTCGGTGACGCCTCCCTTAAATAACTGCCAAGTTGAATACTCTAATTTCCTTGACTATCGATGTATTTTTGAAAGATATGAATGTCAGTAATCAGAATGCCGTAAATGCGGTAAAAATCTGTTTACCCGCTTCGGGAACGCTATCCCGTCTAACACATGCGGTCACACGAACGCATTGTAAAAATGCCGCTTGAGAATCTCTGCTGTGCAGATTGTTTCCATTCCCAGATGCACCTTCAATCGACCAACATTATCTGTATCAATTGCACTCGTCTATTGCCTTGTCTTTTAGGCCCGGAACTATAAAGTATAGTTTATAAAGTCACGGTCATTTGCTAACATTTCTTCCACCGGTACTGTAGAAGACCATCTAATCTGCAAACTCCGTGATATTGAATGCTCTATCGCTCCGAGAAAAGCCCCAATAGTTTTCTAAAATTCGCGCAAAAGACCGCCTGGCGTCGAACTCATTCTTGAGAAACGATTGATCATTAATGTTAGATAAATGCCATTTATGTTATCAGTTCGGTTCCGCCTCTTTGCGAGTCGCATCTTCACCAATAACATGAGTTGTAAGAATGGCTTCCGCCTGACTTGATATGACCTTTCGATGGTCATCTGAAAAATGGATTTCTTTTTCTGCGTCGATTAATTTTTTCACTATCAACGATTTTCATTTTCTGCGTTGATCCACTGAGAATGATAGCATGGCTATAGAAATGCGCGAAATTGAGTAAGTCATACTAGTCGATAATCTTGGTTTCTGCAGGAGGCCGAAAGAGAACGCTATTCCGACTGACGGATCTTCCAAATTAATGTTCACACCTAAGGAAGAGGAGCAATAAAGTGTTGGAGCTATCAAAGATTTAAGCGACGTAATTATCTCATTTGTTCTCCTTTAGAAATCAATCAATCTATGTTGCCACGTGCAGTATAGAATGAGGGAGATCAGTCGCTTAAATTATGTTTGTTTAATCCTGAACGATGTCCTTCCCCTCGGACTCTCAGAGGTATAGTAAAAAGTAAGACCGCCTGTAAATAAGCCCAATATAAGTATACAGTCCACGTCATTATAAATCTGAAACGGAACATAATCCATTAGTAAAACAAGGGCAAACGAGAAAAATTTTCGCAAAATTATCTAGTATGTTTATTTTACTTTAGTATGGATATTAGCTGTCATACGTTGGCCCATTTTGAAAATATTAACTCAATATTTACTATAAGGAAATTATCCTATTCTTTAGGCGCAAATATACGCATGAGCTTAACATTTTTTAAAAGAATTAAATTTTGTGATCCTTAATTATTTCTTTGATCCTTCAGCATTGATTCTTGGTTAAAAAGCAAGTGAATCACGACAGAATCCATTAAGTGCTCTTATTATTCCACTTTTAAAGCGAGAATCAATTACTTTAGTAAAATGTAGAACCGAATGTTTTTACGTATTTCATACTGTTCAGTATAAAGACAGTGTACCGGTTCGAAACGAGACGATTCTAAATATCGGTCAACTCACCTATATCAGGCGGTAAAAGTCTCCTTACAGACTGCACTCCGAGTCTCTTATATAGTAGCCCTGCTTTCCTCACCGGTGCGGGCGCATCCATTTTGTTACCGAAATCTTTCCTCCGCTTAAAACCCGAGGTCGGGTGTTAAAAATACTCATCTCGCCCGTATGATCTTATTTTATTATTATAGAGCCCTAATATTTATATCTAATAATCTCTAATACTCGTATCAAAAAGTGAATTAGGTCCGTCATGTTAACTGTTATCGTTATCTGATCAACAATACTGTACAGCTAAGGGCTTTCAACCATTGAGCGCCTCTCTTTTCTATTGGTCGACGAATGTTTTTCCGCTGATTGCTGATTTAACAGCCAGAATAGGAAAATGCCGAACTTTTCTTCATTCCGTCACAGTCATTTAAGCAATAAAAGAGTTAAGTAAGAGACAAAGGTTCTCCAAGCGCCGAACGCGGCGACCGTTTAAGGGCAATTCCCGGGAAACGGATAATCGTTTAGCGGTCCCAGTTATTCAGAATCCAATTTCAGCATTGGACCCCCCATGAAGATAGAAGCATTGTTTCCGGCATGCGCATCAGGATTCTGAATAACTGGTTACCGCCAAGCGATTATCCGTTTCCCGGGAATCGCCCTTAGACGGTCGCCGCTTTCGGCGCTTGGAGAACCTTTGTCTCTTAGTTCATTGACCGCCGAGTTCCTTTTTTTCTCTCTTCTAGCAATAAAAGAGTATTTCTTGATCGATTAGTTCCTCTGAGCAACATAGATTGAATTCTGATGGACCACATATTTCATCCCTTAATCACTGAATCATATTTAAACAATTAAATTTCGTCTTCGGTGCTTTAATTTACTCTTAAATCAATATTCAAGTCAAGTCTTTCTTTGGGGAATATAAGAAAAATAAGAAATATGCAAGCTCTTTTATAATAGAATAGAATAGAGTTTCTTAACGGGGATGACCCTTTACAAGTATTTAGGTACAATATAAAATTGATATCAAAAGTATGAAAATAAACATTTAAATATAACAATATACATTTCATTCATAGTCAACATATTATCATTCAGTAAAAGGAAAAATAAAAGTATATAAAAAATATAATGATAAAAAATTTTAACTCCAGAAATGGGCAGTTAAAAAAAACATAGGTGAATAATAGCACAAATAAATGACATAGCATAGTAAATATAGCACAAAATCAAGATTAATGCATTAAGTTAAAGTACATACATACACTAATTACAAAGTTTAAGATGGATATATTAAATATATATTAAATATTAAAATATACACTTCATTTATAGTTAACAATGAATTAAATCATATAAGCAAGATTTTGTTAGTATAAATATTTTAATTCTAGAAATAGGCAAGTTAGAAAAACAAGGATATGTAATGCAAGGATAAATAATATTCAGGAACATGATTAAATGTTCGCTAACCTATATAATGGTCATAAATTTAAATAATAACAAACAATATGCTAGTTCTGGTGTTCCATAATCTAAATGACTAATGGCAAATAGAAGGAACTTTAGTTAAGAGAAATACATAATTTCTTTAAGTGTACATACATAGTGTCGCACAAAGATATAGACACAATCCTTTTAAACTCCCGAAGGGAATTATGAAACAAGTCAGCCACATCAGAGATCGAGTTATAAGTTCTCATGATCCTTGGTAATGTTGAATAATACATGTAATTATTACTAAAATTAGGTATCTGAAAAAGGTTCATTGCTCTAATATTAAAAGTAGGTACATGAATTTTTAGTTCTTCAAGTAGTTCATAGGAGTCAACATAATTGTTACACAGTCGGTATAGAAATGTAAGCTCAAGTCCATGTTCAAGGGAACCATTATTGCACTTATTTTATTATAATTCAGTTCCTTATAATGTACCCCTAGATTTAAGCAAACTAATCGGAAGAACTTTTTCTGTACTCTCTCAATGCGGTTGATATATTGTTTGCTATATGGGTTCCATATGATAGAATTAAACTCTAATATAGGTCTGACTAGTGCACAATATAACATACTCAGGACATGGATATTTTTGATTCCTCTGGTGTAACGATTTAAAAATCCTAGAGTCTTGATGCTTCTGTTAAAGATATGTTCAATATGAAAATCATATTTTAAAGTACTGTCCATTTCTAATACTCTGTTTGTGTTACTAATTTTCATTTAAATCTTTTACATTGAAAATTACAGCTTCTTATAGTCTTTTCAGCGTGAGTCGTAGAGATCTAATAATTTTAGAGTAGATAAAAATAAAGGTTTACTTCAATATTAAGAAAAACTTACATCAGCCATTGTGTTTTGAGAGGTGCAGGCAACCAGCTATCACAATGTTTGCTGATTAACGATTTTCAAAACAGAAATATTAAAAATTAGTTTAACATTTTCTTTTTATAATCGAACAATAAGCAATTATACTAGAATACTGCATGGTCCTTTTTTACAACATTTTCCCATCCAAAGCCTCAACTTGACAGCAGAGTTGAAAATTTCCCCGAAAAATCTAAGAATATGCTTTTCTTTGAAAATTGGACTAGTTCGACGCCCTTTATCTTTCTAGCGCATACAAATAACAATAAAAAAAACGGAAACGTAGAATTCAATCCTTTAGAATATTAATTCGGGTATTCAAGTTCCACTATAAAAAGCCCTTCACTAATCCCAGAACGAACATTCTCAGCGATGAAAAGTAAAATTACTGAAAACATCCTAAGAATAAGATTTTTTTATTACGTATACATTTACATAGATAAGGGAGTAAAAGTTGGTGGAGAAGTAGTGAAGTCAGTCAGATATGCGGAAGATAAAGGTAATGTGTGCGATTCTGAAAGGGGTTTGAAAATCCTAGTAAATGTACTAAACGATAAAGTAAAGGAGTTTGAATTTGGAACGCCCCCTGAAATTGTTCCATTTGGTTATAAAATAAATTGCGTAAAATATTACTGGAATCGGATAACGTAAAGACGTGCCGCATCGCACTTAAAGTTTATACATTTCATCAATTCAGGCCTCATCACTGGCGATTATGGAGGATTCCCATTTTTTAACTGACTCCATTATTTTATCAATGCATTATTAGCCATTAAACGTAATTTCCGTAAAAATATTAATTATATCCGCGCAGTATTGACAGTAGGTGCTCTTACGGAGAATCGTTCCC
This sequence comes from Pachydiplax longipennis, assembly GCA_036926295.1. NCBI lineage: Eukaryota > Metazoa > Arthropoda > Insecta > Odonata > Libellulidae > Pachydiplax > Pachydiplax longipennis. The sequence continues at coordinate 652,566 of JAVFKF010000012.1, read as the reverse complement.
GTGTATTACCCCGGAGCAAAGAGCGATGTTGTCAAACCTTGCGAAAAATTGCTTTTTTTATTTAAAAATTCTTTACTGATGCAGAAATAAAGGATGCATGGTGTGGTGGAATTTATTTCTCAATATAAAAAAAATAAAATTGATACAAATTATATCTCTACATTTTCGCGTAGAAAAACGAATTTCTTATTTTATCTTTATCACGCTGTTGTGAGCGAAGCGTTCTTTCATTCGACACAAAATTAACATAGAAATATCTTCATACCATACTTTCTGTATCGGTAAACTTATAGTTTTATATTACTTCGTCTGAACGCCACTTATAAAATGTATAAGATACTTTGAACCGAAACCGAATGTTTAATCTCTAAATGCCGTAGTTAGTTAGGTAAGCCAGCCGTGCGGCACATCCTCTTCACACATATGCTTTCTTTGTTTTGTGATAAAACCATTGTATAAAGAGGAATTCTTATCACGGACATTAGTTGATTGGTTTGATGCTTCAGATAGTGACAGGCGAAATCAGAAAAAGCTGGCCAAAAATCAATTTTTCGACTTTTTTAGAAGATTTTTAACAGTTATATCGTTGTTGCTCTTTACGGGGATTGTAATATCCACCACTATTTTATTTTTTCCGTCATTTAGCGAAAATAACTGTTCAAGGTGAGAGAAAAAGGGCTGTTGACGGCCATGGAAAAATTTTCACACTTCAATCTCTGAAATGTGTGTCGACGGGCTGAGTTTTACGGACAGTAATAAGTATTTTTAAGTATATGGGGGTTTAATATACATATATGCGAACAATAATCTCAATTTTTATAAATTTATGAAATTTATTTCAACAATTAAAATTAATATTAATATTTCATGGCAAAAGGAACTTTCGACAAAAGGCAGCTAATCTTATTCATCGGCAATTGTCGACCTTGAGAGCACAGGAATATAGTATGATATTCGTACAATTTTAACTGAAATGATCAGATATTTACAGTGATAATAATAATACATTTGGAATAATTTAAAATAGGTTCCGTCATTTTTGATCGGGGTGTTTACTAGTAAAATATAAGATGGTATCCCGATGAACTGTCATCAAACAAAAATAACTGTTATAATTAAAGTATTAAAGCAATATATGGTGGAATTCATCCATGTTTAGTATTAAATCTAAACGAATCTAAACTTGACTCCGTCCACAGATAAGTATATTAACTAGAAATAACTCGAAGGCAACCAGAACAATTGCAAGGCAGATCCTCGTTATAAAGTTAATATATTTCGTGAGAATTAGTTTTTGTTTCACAAGAACTAAAAATTAGCTCGTAAAATGAAGCGCATGAAGAATATGTTAGCCTCAAATATTAAGCGGCACGCCGAAGCACGGCAGACCGGCTGAAAAACTCCTAATTAACATACTATTTAGGTCATCATTCGAAACAAGCGAGAAAAATTGTTGATTGTCCACGTTAACGGAAGTGAAATTGCCCTCCTGTTTGTATTGACTAAATGACGTCTAATCATGACTCAAAGTAGGCTGTATAGTGCGCTCACGTTTCAAAATGATAATTTTCACGAAAATGATGGAGTTATCTTATCCGCTGTCCCGCATTTTTCAGCTTTCTCCTTCGTTAAAAATACCCCTATGAAGTGCCACACCAGTTAGACTTTATATCATTCTGATCTCTCTCCCCACCTCGTCCATCTACGAGGCAACTTTTCAGTTATCTTTTTCATCAATCAATTCACTTGTATCTACCGCAATCTCTTAGTCTTTCACTTATTTATGATTCTTCTTTCTTATTTGTTTCAATGTTGTTTTCCTGTTTATTGAATGTTTTAATCTGTGTTATGATACATTGCAAATTATATACCCAACAACGAATTATTCCAAACGGAAACAATGGTCGACAAATATTGGCAATTGAGGACAATTATTTAATAATGCTCATAGTTTGCCAAAGGTTTGTTCCCATCAGTTGATTGCTGTTTAATTTCATTCAATTTTTGAGGAGTATTGTTAAAAGTGAGCTGAGTGGGCGGGAATCAATCCCAGTTTAGATTTCGTCCACTTGGAGAGCAATTCAATGAGAATCTCTCTCTCATATTCCCCATTATGAGGTATTTAATATCCATGCTTCGATCTAATGATATATTGAGAGATATGTAGAAATTGAAACAGCTACAGATATATTTATATTCTCTTTTACGTTATGTTTTTCTATCAACTAAGAAAGTAAACAAAGACGAATAATAATCTACTTGTATAAGAGAACAATAATGTACTTATAATGTATAAGAGGAGAACGCTTCCGGATGGAAACCCATGTGTTAATGACCTCAGCTATCGAAGCACTTTCGACAATACTACTGCTGTACTGTTATCTATAACGAGTAAACGCTGCTTGCATACTCAACAACAATTGCTGAACATTTATCAAAACATTCGTTTACTTCCATAACTGCTTTAAAAACATTCCCAAAATCATCTAAGTGTATTTCATAATGGGAAAATATAACCGATCTGTTATCTGTAAGTTTCCTTACCATAGAAGTCCCTACCCATTAAGTTGCAGTAGCCACCCCATATTCTGAATTTCAAGTCAAGTTAGAATTCAAGAAAACGCAGTTTATCGTTCCTCTAATGGTCCTTGGTTCGATCGAGAAATTCAGCATACAGTTAGAGGGGTCTTTACCACAGCTTAACTTATAGAGGGCGCAAGTAGTTGTCGCGCTGTTTTTCCTTTTGTCGCCGTGTGCATGTCAATCAAAAAGGACTGCGGTCGAGACAACATCGTGGTTGACCGCCGAAGGAGTCAAGATAGGACGTAATAAGGGGAATTTCCAATCCCCTGCGGCGGGCTCACCTTTTTCGTTACTTTTGCTCAGTCCACTATTATATCGCAGGTCCTCCCTTTTTTCGTGGTAAATTATTTTGCCGTCGCAACAGTTTTTAAAAAGCGTAAAATTTTTCCCCATATTCGCTCTTAAGATTTCCTCAGATTTCATTTGCCACGAAAGTTATTCGAAAGCATTGTGTTCTTGAGTTTTATAATAATAGTTTACTCCATTTACCCTTAGTTCTAATAAAAACAGTATAACCCTGGATTACTTTCAATGAACAATAAATTAAAAATATTTTGATTTATAAAAAAACACCACAACAGAATTGCGGTTCTTTTAGTTATTCGACAATTTGTGACGTCATTACGCCAACGGCTGTGCGCGCCAGATCGGTGGTTGCAGGTATAAACGATGAAATCTCAGACAATTTTCAAAGCCATCGTCGTCTTTTTAAAATAGCATAGAAACTTCTGTATTGCAAGTATAGTTAACAAAAACGTTTGTTTTTATTGCTAATGTATTGTTTAAATGCTCTAAATATTTGGAATGGGATTTGAGGACTGTAGTTTTGATGCCTCGACGAACTAATTCATGACTATTTATTCATAAACTGGCTGAAGTCTGTGCCGATTTTTGATAATCCCGTGGCGATCGTGACTTTGGTGGCGGAGGGTGGGTCCGACTCTTGTTCACTATTTGTACTGTGAGGTGCATGAATACAAAAATTCTACGTGTCTTTTGAATTCGCGGAATTACAGCCGGTATTGGATAGAATTGACCCGACCGCCAGCCCGGAAGCTCAGCTCTCTTCTCAGCGCCCCGACGGCGATTTTGAGTGCGAGTCCCAGATAGTCACTTGATTGTGTGTGACGACCGTGGAAAGACAATGTGCTTGTATTATGATGATGACGAGAATTTGGGTCTTGCCGATTAGACGTGCTGTAATCAGTGTTACTTGTGCCAGCTTTACTATGAGCAGTTCAATATTCCTTTGGTGATGTATTTGTTGTATTTCATTTTGTGTTTAATGAATAATATTAGTTATTATGCCTATTTTTGAGAGTTATTTTGTAATTGTGCTTTATTGTCGATATTCTTAGCTTGTTGCTGTTCAGAGAGTTGTTTTAAGTCGGCAAATGGTTTCCGACACCTGTTTAAGTTTTGGAGCCTAGCTCGGCTCAATTGGTAGCAAAGCGTGGTTGATTCACAACTTTGTTCTGGCAAACTGGTGTTTATCGACAAATTTATGGCCACTGTTCGTGAAAGACTCTTTCCTGAATGCTTCAGCATTCATGGTCTTGTATTTTTGTAATTCTGCTGTTCGTGAGTTTTCTAAGTGATGGTGCCAATGTAATTTTTCTGTAGTCTTAATCCCTCCACCGAATCCCTACGCAAAAAGTTATCTAACTTTGGCAAAAGATCGTCGTAATCGAGGTATTTCTCGTAAGATTGGCAATATGAACACGATTGGAACACAAGTGCTGTTAGAAGGGGGATTCTATTATGTTGGATTCTGTCAAATTGCTAGTTTCGCAAATACCGCCACTGGTCGATGTTGACTCGAAGCAGCTGTTTAATTTTTTGAGTTCCGTTTTTCGTTTGATTTGCTGGTTGGTGAAATTTGGCAGGAATTCGTAACTTCTAGGGAATACGAACATTTAGTCGTTGCCAAAGTTAAACGTTACCAAATGCCTACAGAGCTTCCCTTGGATTCTTTAAATGCAGTCACCGTTTCGGCAAAAGTTTTGGGGCTATCTTTGTCCGAGAGTGAACTTGTGTCCATTGTTCTCGATGGGGTTAGTCCCCTTACACGAAGTACATTCGTTTTTCAAAGTAAACCCGGAAGTGTGTCAGAGTTGAAAGATTTGTTGTCTCATGCATCTAAACAGCTAATGGATTCTGCCAATTATTCTGCTACTTTCTACTCAGCTGTACTCATTATAATAATCGAGGTCATTTCATTGACAATTGTCATCTAAGGATACGAAATACCCGTTCCAATTCGTTTCGGCCGGATATTTCAATGTTTAACGCAAGGTATTCCCCGTCTCCTGTTTTGCCAATCGTTAATCTGTCAATTGCTAATCATTCCCTCGAAGAATTGATTGATTCTGGTTCTACGTACTCTCTTATTGATGTAAAAACTTGTAACAATTTACGATTACATTCTGTTAAAACACTTCAAATTCGTGGCAATGGTAGAAACACGTTTATTTTGATTCAGCTAATTACGGTCAAGGTTAATTCCTTTTCCTTCCTTGCAAACCTGCCGTTTGCGTTGCTGATTGGTAGGGATTTTGTTAAAAACTAAAATGTTATTAGGCCCTAATTATTTCGCTTTCGTCTAACCCCACTCAAATTTTCCCATTCATTGATGAGCAGCTCGAAAATAGTTCGCCTGACATTGATCTACAGGTGGTCAGCCCATCAGTCAAAAGGGGAGCCTCTGTCCTACCTGTAGGTGTGGGGTCAATTTAGCAGGTTGTTTCAGGCAAAGATAGTGCTAATCCTGATATTCCACAGGATGTGCTGCAACTTATTAAGGAATTTCCAGACGTAGTTATTTCAAAACTGGGATCCACTAATCTTTTGGCCTATGAAATCCAGCAGACAGATTCCACTCCTGTGAGATCACATCCATTTTCTTTGCCTCCAGCCAAAGCCAAGATCCTGCAAGACACTGTATCCTCTTTGATTCAGCAAGGTGTGGTTGAGGCATCCACATCACAATGGGCATTGCCAGCTTTTCTCATCCCAAAAAGGGATAAGGGTTGGAGATTAGTCATTGACTATCGAAAGTTAAATGTGAAGGTACAAGTTGACCCTTATCCCACGCTTTCTGTGAAACATGCATTCCAATATCTGTCTGATGCTAAAATATTTTATATTCTTGATGTTAATTCTGCCTTTAATCAGATCCCTTTGAGTGAATCTTTTAAGAAATATACTGCTTTTGTTACTCCATTTGGTTTATTTCAGTACACATGATTACCTTTTGGTTTTGTTAATTCCCTGCAAGTTTTCACTGGACTAATGGACCTTGTTATTGGTGATTTGAAATATACCTGTGTCTATCCATATATTGATGATCTTTGTATTTTTTCGAAGGATGTCAGCTCTCATTTAAGGCACCTGAGAGCTGTGCTTCAAAGGCTTTGGGAAGCTGGGTTAACCCTTCATCCAGATAAAATGATGCTCTGTCAAAGGTCCATTTCATTTCTTGGGCACACTCTTCAAGATGGACATCTGGCAATTGAGCCCAAAAGAGTTAGACCCGTTCAGAATGTTCCTGTTCCAGCAAATCTCCAACAGGTATCCAGTTTTTTAGGTATAGCAGGCTTTTATTCTTAATTTATTCCTGCTTATGCCGAGATTGCTTATCCTTTGAATCAACTTAAGAGAAAAGATGCCAGGTTTGTGTGGTCTAATGTTCATAACGAGGCTTTCCGTAAAGTGAAGAATGCTGTAACTAACTAACTATGCCTTGTTTCACTCGTGATTTTCATTTTTGTTAATGCCAGTAATTTGGCCTTTGGAGCTAGGCAAATTTACCTAGGCTAAGGCAAATTTAAATAAACCGGCAGACTGCCTCTCTAGAATTCAGTTCCAAGAGTCTGTAACTTCTTGTTTTTTGCATAAAATGCCATTGTCCTTTGTTGATTTGAGAACTCATCAAATTGATGATCCTTTTTGTAGCCAATTAATTAATGAATTAAATAGTGCTAGGTCTAATGTTGTAAACATTAATGGTATCACTCATTCTCTAAAGAGAAATTTATTGTGTTCGAAGCTTACTAAAGCTAACAACTTTAGAGCTGTTGTTCCTGTTCATTAGACCAATGTTATTTCAATATTTTCATTATTTACCTAGCTCAGAGCATTTAGGTGTATTTATGACTGTCCAAAAGATATCTCAGAGTTGTTGGTGGCCAAATTGTAAGACTGAGATCTCTGAAATGGTGAAGCGGTGTTCAGTTTGTCAGATCACCAAATATTCTTTCTTTGGGTTTATTGTCTTTTCAGCCTATCAGTACCCCTTGGGAATGAATCTTCATTTATTTTGTGGGTCCATTTCCTCATTCCAAAGCTGGATATTGTTACATTTTTACAGTAATTGACGGCTTTTCAAAATTTTACCTTCAACCTATAAAAGATGCTTCTTCTAAAAGTGCCATCCATGTCTTATTTCATAATTTGTTCTCAAAATTTGATTATCCCAAGTATATTGTGTCAGATAATGCTACTAATTTTACATCTGCTGCATTTAAGGACACTTGTTTCAAAGTTGGGATTAAAATTGTACATACTGCCCCTTATTATCCCGACCCTAATCTTGTGGAAAGGGTTCATAGGAATCTCTGTTTTGCACTGTCTGCCTATTGTACAAATACTCACAAAATCTGGGATTAATTTTTGGGTGATTTAACATTTGCATTTAATTCTGCCATCCATGAAAGTACTCTGTGTTCTCCTGCTAAGCTGTTTCTGGGAATACAAATACCACACCCACTAAACAATGTTTGGGACCTGCCTGATTGTGTCCTCAATGTTTCCTGCTCTGAACACGATCTTAGGCAGCACTGGACAAAGGCAGTTCAAAATTTAAATAAGGCTCACAAACGATATGCTGCCTCTCATAACAAGTTACATTCTCTTCCACAATTTAAAATAGGAGAATTAGTACAGGCTCAAAACCATTCAGTAAGCTCAAAACTTAAGATTCGGATGTCTAAGCTAGAACCTCTATGGTCTGGACCCTATAAAATTATAATTATTACAATTAGTTGCCCCGTGCGAAAATTTCGCAGACGATCGGTAATACTCAATTTCCCCAACCAAATACATTACAGCAACTACTCTAATCACTACAGACGAATACACAAACAATAAGACATGCCAAAAAAATCATACCTTGATCTTCCATGTCAGTGTCAGTTTCGACACACGTCGTTTGTAGCGATAGATATAGGTATCTACACATCCAGTAACAAAACTCTACGGGCAAATTCAAAGTCTTAAGTTTTATAATCCGTTACCACTTGAACCTTAACGAAGTCCCTAATATATTAAAGAGTGTAAGAATGTAAATGTTACAGAATTTTTAAAAATTTTCTTTCAGCACTATAATCACGAATAGTACGCGTCATTTATATAACAACGTATATGCATTTTATCCTATACTGAATACCCCAATTCACTTAATGCATTTATTACATCATGAATTTAGACAAAAATACAAAACATCACTACCACATTTTGGTAAACTCTGTTCTTCAAAATGCCACTTCCTTATATGATTTGTTACTTAAGGCTTCGTGTTTAACATATATAACCAAGATAGAACAACGAAAATACTTCCTGCATCCATGTTTCTGATTTATTTTCTATTTTTTTCTCTTCATACACGAAATATAAAAATAATTACTACTCGTCTGCAGTGAAATTGCATCTCATAAATTCACTGAATCAGATTTATTCAAGTACTGAAAGATATACAGTCAGCAATAATCAGTTGAAAGCTTGTTGTCCTGCTGGCTTAGAATGAGAGAAAATGTTACTAATTTGAGAGAGGGAAGCAAGAGGGGGAAGTATCTGCGGTGTGAGTCTCACTTTCATAAGACCATACATTGTGATACATTGTCAAAGTGCAAAGTATAGCAAATGTAGCAAACCCATTGCCCCGCATTATTTGAATTTCTCTCACACAAATATTGTAGTCAGTCATGGTATTTTAACCCATTCACAAAACTTAGATTTTAAAATACTACTCTTACGTCTACTACTTCACATACTATTAAATTGGTTGAGCATATTTTGTACTACGGGCATAGCGAAAGGGAATGGAGGCTTGGGCTTTCGTTAGGCTTGTATTCCATAGAGGTGAGTTTTCTTGAATCGCAGGTAACATATCCTATTCTTTACTCCAAGTTATGAGTAAATATAGAATATCATCTACTCTGTGAGTAAAATATAAACACTAAAAATCATTTGATACCAGGTTTAGATATATAGAAAATTTGCAACACGAAAGTTTCACCAAAATTAATTTGAATTGAATGACAAATGTAATAATATAGTATATAGTAATACGATGCAACGTTATTCAAACATACCAAGCGATACTCCTATGACACAAACATTCACAATCCGGCAATTCTCATGTTTCTGTAGTTGACGTTCTGCTCCCAAAAGATGTAAAGTAGCCAGTTTATTAAACTGTTATAGTTGCGTGCAATCTTGAGTTCTCCGTTTATGGAGTCCATATATTACTTACGAGTACTTTTTCAATCATTATAAGACCAAGTATTAAAATCAGTTCCTTGATTTTGAAATTGTTTACACTCGTCACTAAGTAAACAAATTTAATCTATATATAGGAACCCGGGCATTTTTTCGTCACACACACGTTCACACAATAGGATGATTAAAATATTACTTCAATTTGTTTAACAAATGGTGGATTTTTCATTTGTCTGACTATTTTAGCAGGAACCCGGAAACGTTTCCCTTCAAACGGTCATTTCTTTATATGTATTTGTGGAGTATTAAGGGAGAAAAGTCCCGATCACCAAAAAAGCATGTTTTAAAATAATATATAGAGGATTATAATTATATACTAGTGTGTGTATAATAACGGGAACTGATCTTGTATTCAACCAAGGTCCATTACCGTCGTCACCCAGTAAGTTTCAGTAAAGTCCCATCTAACTGTTTGATAAATTTTAAATCGATATCATATCCCAAATATCATAGCCGAATTTCCCATTTAATTGTACGGAGGAATGCTAATGGTTCCTTTTCATCGAACCAAGGACTATCTGTCTGTAAAACATAGTCACGGCTGTGGTTCATATGCCAGGTTACGACTTCTATCTTCTCGAGAAATGCCTCATAAAAGATTTGATTTTCCCAATGGGATTGCCTGGCCTTGAACACATTCCCAGTTGGGAAGGATGATTGCATATTTATATTAGGTAGGAGCAACTTTGACCGTTTCCAATGTTTCGCTTCAATATCCTGCTGGGAAGGTCCTACAATAGGATTTCATTGTCGCCACCTTAAATGTATGGTAGAAACAAAATGAAGGTCTGATGTTGAGCCAAGAGGAACATCATAGAAACAATACACTGCGTAATTTAAATGTTTTTATTACCTCTTTTCTCATGCCTGGTCTTATGTTCCTAGATAATCGGGAAGAGATATAAGAAGATTATAAAATTCTCCGCAATGAATTTGAAACGGGAGAATTTTGCTACCATTGGCCTCCAACCCACGCTCAGTTCGTGACAATTCTTCCATTAGTACTAAAGAAGACGTATCATCTGTGACCTCTGCGATTTTCAATACTCTATGCTACTGAAAAATGTCTCAAATTTAAAGCATCGTTAGCTGGGTAATTCACTGTACGTAAAATGGAAAAGAAATTGTTGAATATTTACCCGAGTTTTGAGATTATCTTCCCTAAGAGTTGGCTAAGATGCAGCGTTTAGTGTTAAGCGATGGACGGTATCCACAGATTTGATGCTTTCTCTAGGAGGGGCAAAAGAAACTAGAGGGAGACGTTAAGACAGCATCCAGGATGTACTCAATCTCAGAGACTTAGAGTAATTGCAGGAGACATGGGAATCAAGGTGAAGGTCATTCGAATTCATCGCAAAAAATAATGTACGCATGGATACCATGGAAAAGTAAAACCCTGAGTGGACATGAAAAGCTTTCACATGCACAGTTAACCGTATCTATGATATGCCTTGGTTCGTCGCCAGAGTGGCATTTCGATTTTACGATACATTTCAAATAGGGAATTCGGAATTACTGCCGAGGAACTTCCAGATATGATATGGACGTGAAATTTTAGAAGCGGTCTTTTTTGCCACGCCAATGCAAGTAAATGAAATCTTATTTTACGAGAAGGTCCTGGGTTTGGCTCCAGGCGGTCCTAATTCTCATGTAATAAATATACGGTGACTGATATTTTTTGAGACATTCCCCGATAAGATGTATGTGAGCAGCAGTCAATTCAACTCTGAATGAAATTTGAGGACCTTCCCGATATAACATCGACCTGGAATTCAACGTATAGTGGGTTCATTATTGAAACCTATTGGGCGGCGACGTCCACGGTAATGCTTATCTACCTAACAAGGTAGTAGTAACAATGCCACGGTAATGGACCTCGGTTCAATACTAGACCGGTTATATATTCCTGTTTTGATAGACGCTTAGGTGAACTTGGGAATCTTTTTGGAACTTGTTCTGAGCGTAATCGGATGTTTTGGTAAATATTTACCCATGTGGTGTTGGATGTTTTAGTATAATCATCACTGATCATTTGGCAAACCTGCTAATAAACGTTTAGAAAATTCAAAAATTGTTATTTATGTCGTAAATCGATTTGGAGTGGGATTTCTAGCCGCTCCAAGATTAAATTGGCCACTTCAAGATTAAATTCCAAAAATTTTTCCACTAAATTTTGAGGCTTTTTCCTAAAAGTAAGAACATACCTTTATATCTGGTGAAATACCTTCATCAATTTGGATCCTTCACTTTATATATCGAAAGATTGAAATTTATTGCTCCAGTTTTGATTTTTTTACAAGAAAGACTGAAAAATTTGGAACATTCATTACCGTTTTCGTTGATAAATAGAAATTTAAATAGATTGCGAATTCGAAGGTATCATAAATGTTTATATACTGGTCTACTCTTTGTTTTAGATAGATTAAACTAAATGTATCCACATTTAAAAGGCTGTTAAATCTAAAATATTGAGGTCATTTCGACCTAATGCAACTAATTGATGAACTTTATTGATCCATGAGTTGATTAACATGCTTAGTGGAAAATTAATTTTCAGATGAAGAGGTTCTTTATGTATAAATGGCTAGATTTGCTTGACTTGCTGAGTTTATTCTAACTTTTATCCTCTTCTAATCTTTCCTTAAATGTGGGCATTTACCACATAATTAATTACAAGTTACTCATATTTATACATAACATACATAGTTTAGAACATTCGTGCTGTTTACAGACAATCCAGTGTTAATATCTAAGTTATTCTTAAAATATAGATGTTAACTGATTCTGCCTGCATTAAATATGTACCTTACCCGGAGAGCAAGAAGCAATGTAAAGTGATCGTCACCTAGGTGGCGGCCACTGTACAATGAAGAACACCTTAGTCGAGAGTTAATGTACAGTGAACTGCACCAGTTAAGTCCTTCCTGACTACTACACCCATGCTGTGCTCCAAGCTCTACTTAATGGAAACCAAAAAGGAACTACATGAGTGCCAAAAGGCGATCCCTGTTTTATTCTCATTGAAAAGATGAAATTGAAAGTCCACACAAGGAAATTACAGAAAAATTTATAATCTTCAAAATACATGACCTGCTGCTGCAATATTCATCTTAATGAAACTAATTATTTAAGATTTGAAGCCTAAAGAAGAGCAATATTGATGAAAGAGAATTTCTCAATTTTAGTCCACAATGAATATCCACATTAGAGATAGGTAGCCTCGGTTTTAATGATTTACTAATATGCTTTAGGTGACCCATCAAGGATAAAAGTTCATTTTTTTACATTTTTAAGTTACATATATATATAATTATTCATAAAACATAGTTGTATGGTCTCATAATAATTAAAAAATATTCACATGCGTAGCAGTTGACTTGAGGTAAAAATAAGAAAGATTGTCAATATTCACAATTGTACATCACAAATTATTAACATTTTTGGCAGCATTCTTCATTCCTTCTTGACTCCATTGGCAATAGGATGAGGTTTTGCTACAGAAATATAAAGGAATTCATTGTTTACTCATATTACAATTCAGTAAGTCTCTCTAAAGAATGAAGAAGTAGTAATATATTTCAATTCAAAGTAAAATTAAGGAAATAATATTTAATTCTATGCATATATACTTATATAATATCGTAGATAGCATTATGAAATAAGCCTCCCAACATGAAACTATAGAATAACTTTGGAGCGTAGAGGCATTTTGTCAAATTCCACATAACACACAAGCAATCTAAATCAATAAAAGGAACTCGGCATTCAATGAGTAAGAGACACAGGAATTTTCCAATCACTAAATACGAAAATGGCTTTTCAGCATTTGATCCCACCAGTGATGGAAGCTTAGCTCTTAAGATGCACATTGGGCACTTCTGAAGACCAAGTGGGTGATAACCTTTTTCCAAGGAATTGCCCCCGACAGATTGCCAATATTCGGTGCTTGGAGGACTCCTGTGTCTCTTACAGTCTAAATCAGTTGAGAATGAATGATGCTTGGGTAATTTGAAATAAATCAATGGAATAGTTTTAGATATTTTTTTTAGATATATGATTAAGGAATTGTGTTATCATTTATCATTCACTAAAACAGGTAATAAAGAATAAGGAAGAGAGAAGAACTAGACAGTCACAGAAATCATAATATATTTTTCTACAAAAGGCTAATTGTTTCAACTGATTTTTTTCCTTGATCTCCCAAATGCAGAATCATTAATTAATCAATTTTTCAAGTTTAAGGAAGGAGGAATTTGGCATTTACTAAGATGATTATTTTAGTCAATTTAAGCAGTGTATGCCAATAAAGAATGAATAAAAATATGAAATAATAAACAAAATAATATTAATAACATTAGAAAATTTATGGGGATAATCTTTTTAAATCTATTAGAAATTCCATTAGTAAAGTAAAATTTTTTTACCATTCATATTGAGAGGCCTTTAATTGCATCTTATTTTCAGTCTACCTAAATATGGGTGTGATTATTGGCATCTATAAATCATTCAATAGCACTTCTATTTTAAAATGTTTCTTATTTCTATATAGTTTTAAAAGTCTGAATTTTAAAATTACACCTTAAAAACTTCCTGCTTTTTAAAGATTTGTATATTTATATGCATTGAGTTAGTTGTTTTTGTATCAGAAATATATATTATTTAGTGCTTCAGACGTAGGAATTGTATCTCTAGGTGAGAAATTATGATTTGTAGAAATTATGGAACCTCATACTTGGAACCTCAAAGCATACATTTTTTAATCTCTGGCACCATTACTAGATGATTTATGTACTTAGCCCAGCCCCATGCAGTTTTCCTATTCCTCGTATGCTGAGATTTATTAAACTAAAAAATTAAAAAGATCATAAAAACAAACCTCAAATTTGGCATTCAACATAATTATTTCAGGAAATTGGAAAGATGAAAACCTTAGCACATAACTGTTGAGACCTTTCCTTGTCTTTGACATGTAAAGCTGTTAAATAGTATTAAATATCTTATAATCAACAACTGCTAGATAGAAAATGATGAGAGGCTGTATATATTTCAAACCACTAATATTTTTTGTAATTGCTTTTCTTAACTATACCTTCATCGACTCATTAAAAATATTTAAAAATAGGATCACAAGTGAGACTCACCATCATTTTGTAGCAACCTCCACATATTTATTATAGGATACACAAACAGGAGGGTCAGCCAAACAGCTAGCACTAGAGTTATGATGAAAATATTCAGGTCCAGCTGGAATAAAATTACTCCGTCACATTTATTTATCCTTCAGAAATAATTATTTTATTATTATATAAATCCAATTATTTATTATATATATATATACATATATATGTATGTATGAATGTATATATATATATATATATATATATATATATATATATATATATATATATATATATATATACGAGTAAAAGTTGCTTGCATACTGCAAGCTATCAGTTGAATGCAGTATCGTACCAAAAATGGCCTCAAAACAATGTTCAAAACTTCGCGCAAAAGATCGCCTGGCGTCGAACTAAGGACCCAATCGTGCGAAACAATTGCATATTAATATTAGATAAGTGCCATTCTGACCTGTTCCAAAGTTTCAATTCAATATCTTCTCGGGAAGGTCCAAGAATATGATTACGCTATCCCTCTTTGAAATACATGGTAGAGTATAAATGACGCTCAGGCATCGAACCAAGAACCGTCAGGGGAACGGCGAACAGCGTATATGAAACATATGGCATGCCTCTATGTGCATACATTCTAGTTTATATCATTCCTGGTTATCAGATAAGCATTAAAAATAATTGTCAAAACTGACCGCTATGCATTTTATACCGGAGAATTTTGCTCCCACTTGCCGTCGAACTCATCGTCATTTTGTGACATTTCTTCAGTTAGTACAATAGATAACCAAGGCATCTCCAACCTCCGTGATTTTCACTGTTCTATCGCTCCGAGTAAGGACTCGAAACAATTTTTTAAAATGCGCAGGAAAGACCGCCTGTCGTCAAACTCAGACCCACTCAGGTGTGAGAAACAATGGCATACGAATGTTAGTTAAGTGCCACATTGAGTCTTATCGGGAAGGACCTAAAATAAGATTCCATTATTCCCATTTGAAATGCATGGTAGAATCAGAATGACACTCTTGCATCAAACCAAGGACAACTAGAGAAACAGTGAACCATTGAAAGAATGTTTTCAAACGCCTCTGTCACCGTTCCGGGTTTCATCTTTCCAGCTTATCGGAAAGGCATTTTAAAAAAAGTCAAAGATTTCAGCAATGCATTTCTTAAGGAAGAATTTCGAACCCACTTGGCATCGAACACTTGGTCATTTGGTAACATTTCTTCCTTTGGTATTATGGAAGACCATCTCATCTCCAAGCACTGTGATTTTGATTGCTATATTGCATGCGAAAAATTGCACAAAAGACCGCCTAGCGTAAGCACTTCTACGATTTATGTAGGAAAATTTATGATGAAGGAAAGTGGCCAGAGGATTTCAATAAATCTATCCTGATTCCGTTACAGAAATAGAATAATGCCTTAGAATGACGGGATCACCGCACAATTAGTTTCATTTCTCATGCAGCAAAAGTAATTTTAAGGGTCTTAAATAGAAGAATCTAGGGGAAAACTAAGGAAGTAATAGGAAATGACCAGTTCGGCTTTAAGAGAGGGAAAGGAAGGAGGGATGCAATTGGGGTAATGAGAATTCTCGTAGAACGAAGCTTAGAATTTAGAAGGGTCGTTTGTGTTTGTTTTGTTGATTTTGAAAAGGCCTTTGATAGAGTTCAATGGTCAAAACTGATGGTGATACTAAAGAAAATTGGGTTGGATTGGAAATATAGGCGTTTAGTGCAAATTTGTATTTAAATCGGACCACACGAGTAAGAGTTGCTAATGGGGAATCGGAATGGGCAGAGTTAGGGAGGGGAGTAAGACAAGGTTGTCCTTTATCACCATCTCTTTTTAACTTAGATGCAGAAGAAATGATCAAAGAAGCTTGGGATGAAATAGATAAGGGAATAAAGGTTTGTTGGGGAACTAGTGAAGTCAGTAAGATATGCAGACGATAAAGCTATTGTGTGAGATTCGGAAAAGGGTTTGCAAATCCTAGTTAATGCACTAAACAATAAAGCAAAGGAGTTTTGGATTAAAATAAATGTAAGAAAGACTAAAGTTGTGAGGTTTTTGAAGGGAAAGAGATCTAAGTCAACGATAAGAGTTAAGAGAAAAGAAGCTTTCATGAAGCAAAGGGAACTGATGAAGGGTCTTGATAAAGGAATCAGGAAAAGATAGGTAAAATCCTTGGTATGGAGTGTAATGCTGTATGGGTGTGAAATGTGGACATTAAGAAAAAGAGGATGTTTAAAGAGTAGAGGCCTTAGGGATGTGGGTATGGCGTAGAATGGAGAAAGTAAGCTGGGTCAATAGGAAAACAAATTTCAAATGGGGACAACAGAATCTTATTTTAGGACCTTCCCGGTAAGATATTGATTTGAAATTTTGGTACAGGTCAGAATGGCACTTATCTAACATTAGTATACAATTGTCTCTCATGAGCAGGTCCTGAGTTAGACTCCAGGCTGTTTTTTGCTCGAATTTTAGAAAATATTTTAAGGCCTTTCTTGGTATGATACTGCATTCCACTGATTAGGCTGCAGTATGCAAGTAACTTTTACTTGTGTGTGTATATATGTATATGTATGCCAATATGAGATGGTCCTAAAATGAGATTCTGTTAACCCCATTTGAAATGTGTCTAACAACAAGGATGCTCTGGTATCAAAATAAGGATAATTAGAGAAACAACTAATATGACTAACCTCTCTATGATGCATCGAAAGCTAGATCGCATGTTTCAGTATATGTTGTGGTTTATTATAAATAAATTAAATTCTTGGCAACTTTCTTCTTGCTATGGAATTCCACCAAGTAAAGGCACACACCATCGAATTTATTTGACTAACCTCTGTTCATATCCTGGGATAAATGTGCCATATTATCAGGAAAGCATCATAAAAATTATAAAAAGTCACCCTTATTTTGAAAGAGAGAATTTTTCACCCACTTGGCATCATAGGATAGGTGATACAATTTCAACCATGTTCCAGAAGTGGTGCTATTGACTTTATATTTTTAAGACATCCTAGCCCCACTGCGTTACTAGCAGATTAGTTCAGATATGATCTTATCTCTCATGGGTTTGATACCAGGACCATTTGCATTCTAAATTTGAATGGAGGATGGGGAACTTCAATTGAATAAACTTAATAACTTTTCCAATATGAGATTGCCCTGAAACTTTGCATATGGTTTAACATGCTTTGCCAATTTGTAACATTTAATCGCATATTGGGAAACGGTTCTGGGTTTGACTCAGGGACAATTACATGATCCCATTTGTTATACATTGCGGTGAATGAGGGGATGTTATTGTAAGCATGTCTAAAAGGTAATCAGGCATTTTCAAATCTATTTACTGATTAGCTTGCAGTGTGCAAGCAACTTTAAATCATGTGTGTGTGTGTATATATATAAATTAATAATCAAATCATCGGAGAACTGCATACTTCAACTTTCAATAGATAGTTGAGCTATACTATTTAAGAATTCAATAAAGCATTATTGTATTTAGACAGGGATTTAATTCAATGGAAAAATAAATAAATCAGGAAAATCTTTCACTAGAAAATATACCCTGTTTAATACTATGTATCTCAGAAAACTAAACAATTTTTTATATTATTGTGATAAATTACTGGATAATGAATGGATGTGAATGTAAAAAGACTTTACATAAAGAAGTAATGATCTATTTGGATATGTAGAAAGGGTGAACATAAGTAGAATCACAAATAGGATATGTAACGAATGGAAAGAAATCTTGAAGAAATTAAAAATAGAATGCTGAAAGAATGAAATGAAAATAGATACTTATGGCTTGGTTCTCAGTAACAGATGTATGAAAGATAAGGAAGACTTATCAAAGAAGTGGTGATATTTACTCCCCAGAAACTCATTAATTTAGAACAAAGAGAGTATTTACCACTGACAATGGGGAGAAAACAGTAGGATTTGGATTCCTCCCAACTTGTACCATCATAATGGGTATTTGAACTAGGTAGAATGCAAATGCCAGACGACTGGTGATCAGAAATCCTTTCCATCTCAGTTTCCTGTTGATCCATTCTGAGGGTGAAGAAAATTACATATAAGCATAAAACAAATAATGTACAAAGTGAAAAATCTATTTCATTTACCTGCTTGGCCAGTAACACAGATGAGTATGAACCAGCAAATGGCATAACTTGATGCAAGAGGCTGCAATGATCCAAATTTAGCAGATTCACGAGAATCATAGACATAGCTTTGATCTGATGCATGCACCATACCAAAAAAGGTATAGTAGAAAGCCCAAATTGCTAATGCACTTCCTATAAACAGAGTATCCTGCAAAAGAAATGATTGCCACTTTTGTGATATTCCTTTAGATGTATTATGGGTAATTAATGCCAATTAAAGTCAAAATTTGCTTTTTCAGACACAATCAGGGCCAGGTTGAAAATATATGATTCTTCTTAGTGAGCCACAGAACACCTTAGTGACTTCCAATACCACATATTTTGCCGCAGTTTCTAAATGTATGTACTATACTGAAAATGAATGTCTGTACTATACTGAAAATCAACACAATGGAACTGTTTTCAATCTATTTAAAAATAATTTTCCTCCACATTTTACTGGATTTCTAACTTTTTAGGAAGAGTAAAATACATTGCATTTTCATGAAGTTGTCAAAGAAATATTTTTGCATGATTATTATAATATCTTTGACTGCAGAAAGTAGAGAAAAATTACAGAAATTGCTATCAAAAAATATTGTGTGATATTTTGTTTACTTAATATTTTTATACACGAGTATGGGTATGGTTTTTAATAATTTACAGATAGATGTACTAAATAAACTTTCAATTAGTAAGATGACTTATAAACACTCAGACCCTTTCCAGGGAAAATGGCTGCAAACTTGCTGTTCTACCTCCTACCCTAGAAAAGAATTCTTTAGTTTTCCTAATCTATTTCATCTAACTCAATAAATCAAAAGTTAAGGAGACTGTTGAAAGTAGTTTACAATTTGAATTGCATAACTTCTCTCTCACCTAAACATCTAATTTACAGTTTACTTTGATAATCGCATAGTTAATACCTCAAGAAAACGGGAACATTCCATCATCTGGTAGTTAATGAAACAAAATCTGGACTGTCTATTAATTTAATAAGGATGATAGATTGATAATATGATCTTAAAGCTGCTGAGAAAATTTAAATTCATTCATTCATTCCTGTTGTTCAAACAGTGTTTATAAAATACAAGCAATCATGCAATGAAAGTAATCCTACTCTTTAGGTATCTTACCTTTGAAAATTTAAAATTCTTGTTGCGAACACGCAGGAAGTATCCCAGTAAAATGCCAGATAAATAAGGAACAAGCCTTTGCACAAAATCAAGATAAATGAAATTGGCAGATTTGACTATCTGGTTCACTCTGTAAGGAAGGGAAAAATTTTCTTTTGATGGATGCAGTCTTCAAGTTTTAAAAGCTTATGATTTTCATGTCCATTGTTACTTATAAATTATTAAAATCTATTATCATCTTATGATAGTACAAGTTGAATGCCAGCATCCATGAGGTGGTACATGCAGAGCTGGATATAGATTTGATGAATTATTGGAGCCCTTATTTGTCAATAACAAATAGTTGCTATGGTATATGGTGATTTATCAACCTAATAGGTATCAAAAGCCATTAGAACATGAAAAAATATGTATCAAGTAAGTAGAGTTTATTCCTCTAAAGTATTTCTGAATTATTTTCTAAGAGATGGTGAATGGTAGAGATAATTTAGTTGATGCCTGCATCACCTAAAAAGGATTGACTCTAGACATGGGCGCTGCACAGTGGGCTAGAATCGAAAAAAGCTGGTCAAAAATACGAAAACGCTTTTCTTGAGTGCGGACCTCGAAACTTCGCATGATTCATTATCAATAAATCCTGCATACAACTATGGAGGTCATTTACGTTGGATCCTTCGCATTAAATTTATACAGGAGGTCAAAGTTGAACAATTTTTGCGAAAATTTCCCGTTTCCGATTTTTCGCGAAATTCTTCAACTTCGAGTCAATTGTGAAGCCAAACAAGGAAAATCATCGGATAAAATATGATGCCATATTATAAATATGTTCTTTGTCCTTTATAAGACTTAATTTCAATGAGCTCTGTTGAATATTTATATACTTTACATCACAAAATGGCCGACCATTATTTTGGAACAAATTTTTACATAAAGCGAGGAAAATAGTAGATTGAGACACCGTGTGACACGGGATTATTTACACCACGATAAGCTATAAACCTTCCTTAATGGGAATCTAAAATAAAATCTTGCCCCAATAATATAAGAGTATAAGTCGACTTTTCGACAACGCTGCAAGGCCCAAATCCGCGGGGCGGAGCACCGTCCTCCGTTACGCTCTCGTGTTTTGGAGGAACAGCGAACGAATAGATGATAAAATGAATAAAAAGTTACCACACTTTATCCCTTATACAAAAGTAAATTTTTCAGTAATGAATCACTACTATGTTGGTGAAATATTCACTTCATGGAACATGTCATGAAAAGGCAAGAATTATTTCCTTCCATCTTACAGTCATATCAAACGATAATCAGTTGAAATCCCAGACCACGTGCGCTCGACTCTAAGAACTTTTTCTTCACAAAATTACAGACGATTAATTCACTCCTTGTAGAGAAGTTAGGAATGCATTCAATATTTTAAAGCTGTGTGATAAATCAAAAATATCGATGACCTTGCTTTTATCTTTTGCGCTGAAGTCCTAACACTTGTCATTTTATTTTCCCTGTTTTTCTTTTATTGTTTTACTTCTATTTCTCGGTCTGAAGGCACGTCTTGCGGCATTTTGTCTGTATTGTCTTCAATGAGCATTCCAATTTATTTTTATTAATTTAAGAGTACAATGTAATAGAAATACTTCTTGACTGCCTTACGTATAGCTAAGGTTGTTTATATCTTCGTGCTTGTAGCCTGCGATCGTCTCTTTTTCTTCATGGGATGAGCGAATTATCTCTTTCCCATTGAAAATGATATTTTCTGTTTTCGCTCCACAACTCCGCTATTTTGAATATCATTCACCTTATCTCTGCTATGGCAGAGAGTCCCAAGCGTTCTTCATTGACGGCGAAAACTGCTCTCAGCGTTATTCGAGCATCAAAGGTGAACAAATAAATTAATCGATAGATCTTTAATTATGTATCCGATAAATTCTACTAAACCTGAAAACAATGCATCGATTCAAATTAAATGGTTGTAACGAAATAGAGAAGTTAACAAAGACCCATTTAAAGTCCGTGTAAGCTGATATGCTTACGTTAGTCGAGATCGTCCGTAATCGCCCCTACAGCTGTAGTGCACCGTCAGCCGAAATAAGCTGTAACTTCGTAAACATGTGGAATATTTACATCGGACCAAGAGCATTACGCAGCTAAAAGTTTATACCATATTTAAAAACAATAAAAATTATTTCGATTATTTGAAAATGTCAGGGTGACCTACCCCTTTAAGTTGTATTTATTTCTCTTCTCTCTCGAACCCTCCGTTTTAAGGAAAACGAGCTCTCATAAGGCGCTGTCTGGGAATGTTATGTGCTGAACTTATTGAACTATGGTCATGCGAAGTCTCAAAGTCCGCACTCAAAGAAATTATTTTCTTATTTTGGCCACCTTTTTTCGATCATAGCTCACTGTGCACCGTAAAGGGGTTAATTTGGCAAATAAAAATTTTGCAATACGTTATTTTCCTTATTTTCACAAAAGCATGCTAATTTTAATTACTCTACATTACTTTCAGAACGTTTAAAGAGTGGCATCACAAATTGGGCTCATACAGCCAGTAGAATGTCGATCAATGGAAGAACTATTGTTGCGAATTAGTTTTAACATCACATTTGAGCCACATTTTTCAAGTATGGAATCTAAGCAATGACGTTAAATCGAAATTTCTAGAAAATGCTAAATATAAAGATGATTAACGCAAATCAAATAATGTTGGTTTAAACAAACTAAAACAATAATAAGCAAATGAACGAATAAGAGGAGTGTTAAATTAAATAAATATATTAATAAAGACAGCAATAGGTTAAACCCTGTAAACAAAATCTTTGCACAAGGCATAGTTTAGTGGATGAATTCCGTTTTATTTACACGCTGTGGCTCTAGTCTGCTTTTATTAGCGTTGAGAGTGAGCCCACAGATACTAAAACTCCTATCAATAGGAGTGCTGGTGGCAGAGATACACAAGAACGTAGAGCGTGAAGGCATAGATTCGTCAGGACCGATGATATTCTGCTTCTAAAAAAGAAAATGAACCGCATTTTAACAGCCACACGGCGAGGCATATTGACACACTTGTGATTGCAGATCAACTCTAATGAAGCTCGTTTTACGTGAGCTGTATAACGATTCAACCATATGCAGTGGTACCTCAAGATTCGAGTGCCCCAACATACGAGATATTTAAGATACGAGCCTTCGAGCGAGCGAAGTTTTTCTTTGAAATACGAGCAAAATTTGAGAAACGAGGTACGGCCGGCTACACACGACCCACCAGTTTACTGTGCCTCGTGCGTCTCGCATTATCCCACGCATCCCCCCAGTATACTTGTTTACCTCGCTGTCGAAGCATCTTTGATAAGTTTATCTAGGGTTTTGTGCTTTTTGTGCAATTAAATACTTTATCACATTGCTTTTTATAACCTTGTGTTAAAATATCGCTTAAAGGCGATATTTAACACAGGGAACGAAAGCACGAGCTCGAGCAATTTTCGGTGATTTGCTGAATCAGACCTCGCGCACTTCCACGGACGAGGCATCGTAAGACTCGTTTAAAGCCAGTCGAGGCTGATTTGACAACTTTAGGAAAAGGACCGGCATTTACTCCGTTGTCAGGCATGGTGAGGCTGCAAGTTTGGATCTGAAGGCAGCTGAGGATTATCTCAAAACTTTTTCCGAACCTATAGAAGCCAAAGGACACATCCCCCAGCAAGTCTTCAACTGTGACGACACGGAGCTTTTCTGGAAGAAGATGCCGAATAGGACTTACATAACGACAGAGGAGAAGATTAATAGCCTAACTCATTTCCGCAACATTCTGAAAAGGAAGAAGGAACAAACCTCCTTGGACATGTTTTTTTTATCCGGCGAAAAAAGGCAAAGACCGGTGAAGAAAAAAAGCAGTAACTAAAATTAAGCAAAGAGCAGCATTTAAGTTGTGTGTAAGTTGCATTTTAGTGACCAAAATACAAATACACTTTATAAAGCCAGTTTATTTCTTTACGTTAACTTTTATTATGTTTTTATACAATATTTGTCATTTATAAATACATTATTCCTATTCAAAAACACGTAACAAGAACAACTGGGGTGGCATTTTGGGGCCTGGAACGAATTAATGGCATTTCAATTAATTTCAATGGGGAAAATTGCTTTGACGCTGCCATTTACTTTATGTACGCTATCACTCTATTATTTCCCGCTACACCATATTCTTATCAATTTCGATTTGTTTACTAATTTTTTCTCAAAAAAACAGTTGTTAGCAATATGTAGACAAAAGGACTTCTTTCGCGTCGCATCTTTCAAGCGTCCTATAATAAAAACACAACTACATCTCTGCGGCGAGATATCTGCTTTCACTGTAAGCCCCTTTAATAACACGTTTGGTACGACTGACATAATTAGAAGAAGTCTCCATATTCCTTTAATTTACATCACATTTACATTCCTACCCAGTTGCGTACTACAGTGGGTGCATATCACATCCCTACTCAATGATGCTTTTCTAATAGTCTGCGGAGCCTAAGCTACTTAAGTTGTGACTAGCGAAAATATCTTACCCAATTCCGTAGTAAAGGACAGTGGCGAGACCCTCCTTGATAACTAGGTAGTATTTGAAGAGCGAGAGAAGGCCCATAATGGCGAAGATGCAGATCACTCCGACCTTTCTCTGCTTCCAAACCAGAAGGACGAAGAATGGAGACAGTAGATACATCTGCATGTCCGTCTCCAACTGATGTGCTGGCTGGTAACACTAAAACGCATTTCTTTTAATTAATTACTTTATTTTACCGAAACTTTAATATAAGAGATGCTATATTCAAATGCTAAATTGAACATCAACAAGAAGAAGACTATCGGAATGGTGATAGAAAAGTTAAAATAAAAATTGATCAAAACTAGCGAATTACCATGTCATCGAATCCTTTGAAGTTGTTCGTGTAGGTGATGGTGTTTATCCATCCTTCTCTGCAGCTTCTACTGAATAGCTGAAAGAGTCTGGTGTATTGTGAGTCGGTCACTAGATACTCAACTACGTTGCCGACCAAGAGAACGCAAACGAAGAACAGGGGCGTGAACCTAAAATCACACAACATATTCAATTCCTGAGAATGCATGGATTAGTAATTATATTCTTGTAGCATACATAAAACTGTCACCGACTAATACATTGAACAGCAGGATTCGGCGCTAGCTTTTTTGCGGCATTTTGCATTTTGCGGCATCAATAAGACTCAGTTGTAATTACTACAAGTATTTTTTCATTCTAGTGGTACGATGTGCTCGCGAGTGATTATTTTTCGCTAGTAAAGTAAGTCTTTCAACATGCTTATAGAATACGCCAGATAATTAATGCCAGTAAATATATGCGTTTAATGTATATTATATCCATTACTCAAAATTATTCATGGAAATACTATTTCTAACGCAATATTTTGTTTATTCCTGCTGTAGTTAATCGATTGAGTTCTCTATGGCTTGTATTTTTAAGTATTTTTTGATGGCCTCTTTTATCCACCTTAAATTTCTCTTTCCTAAATCATTCATTGCCTTTTACTCCGAGCCAATTAATACAGCAATCTCATTCCAACCGCACGCTCCTGTACAGTGTCCGGTAAGTAAAACCGTAGTTGGAAAGTCCAGGTATTGTGGAAGTAGAGTTAAGGGAATAAAAATTTTAAAACTCCATAAAACAGTAAGCTTCGTTTAATAATTATGGAAGAGTAATAATAATCAGAGAGGCATTGAGAAAATGGAGAATGAGCGGTTGAAAGACGATTTTATTTACGTAAAAATTCCTCATAGTTTGTGGCGATTCTAATCACAAACGAAATAATTTTTTACTAAGATGAGGTTGCTCTAAAATTAATCTCATGTGACTTTTATGCATTCATATGATACAGTGAGCAATGGAAGGAAAAATCAGCATTTTATGTTGGATTTTAAGAGAGTAATGGCAGTTTCAAAAATGTTCACGGGTGAAAACTCGGCAATTCATTCAATTTTCGCTTATAACTTTGTTGTTTTCGCTACAAAAGCATAAAATTTTCACTGTTGTGTTGAAAAAGTTATTTTCATTAAAATTTCATCAGAACTTAAGTTTGAATCGATCAACGTAAACTATGAATATTAATTATACTTGTCCGAATCCGTAGCTCCGCGTAAAGGCGGAAATTTCTTCGCTTACGGTATATTATAGTACGTACATTGAGTTATTCCCCCGTAAGCTCTCCATAGTAACTGGAATTTGGAGACGGACCATAGAATAGATGTTTGGTTCATTTTCGACTTCAACATTTACTCCTCCTTTAAATATGAACTCTTCCAGGCATCGTTTAAACAACGATTAATCACAACGCGTCTGTAAAGAATACGATGACAAAACGGGGATTTCACAGTAAAATTACAGTGTTCTCTCGATAACCAATCGGCGTTATTCTTTGTCCATTTTATCTACGGTCTTTAAGTGAAAATTCAAACACAAAAAAGACAAATATTTTCGCGTTCTACATTGACATAATAGCTGCTAAAAGAAAACTCTGAAGAGGTCCATTAAAAAGTAACCAACTATTTGCGCAAATAACAGTAATTTTATATTAAACTAGCTGGAAAGCCCGTTGATTCTCAATGGAGAGAAAAAATTGTATGAACCTCATTAATCTTGTCCTAGATGTCGTCATGACTCATATTTAAATATTAAAGATTGATATCCCCTCTCAATGAATTTCCCTGTGCATGATAGAGAATATATATTCCATTGAATATACCTTCTCATTTCTTCTATAAGTTTTTGGTCTATAATATAGGAGGTTAAGTTTCTCAATCATTACTCTGGACCTCAATGTGATAACATTTTAAATAGAGAATGAAACAAACGCATTCTATCAGTTATTTTATGAAGCTGATTAATTAATGCGTAGATTTTTGATAAATTATTTTCAAATATCTTTTAAAAAACGCAATTAATAACCAACTAAACTCAATTCATTTTTCATAGAAATATCTTATTTTACTCCAAATGTGTATTAAAATCTTTTAATATGTAATATATTGCCATGTTAAAGCGATATTAGTCTGAAAATTAGATTCGCAAGATTAATATTTAAACATATCTAATTGAAGTGCCTCTCAACCGAGATAATTACGAAACCGACAGTAACGATGAGTCTTGATTTAATATACCTCTCATGAAACTTATATCAAGCTTGTAAGATGATTCTTTTAAATATAAATTTTCTATAGAAATATAGCATGAAAACTATTATAATGAACTCTATCTGCTTTTATTATGTTCGATTACGCTTTGATCCTCCTGGGATCGAGACGAGGACCAATATAACAGATGAAAAAATTTTATTCATGCTAAGGCAATGGATTTTCATACTATGTATGTTTTACTAATTCTGGTTCTCGAGTTTGAGGTGAAAATAATCCCACACCCACATGCAAATCACAATAGCTTCAGAGTAGCTGAAGTTGATTCTCAAGGTTAAGTAAACGAAGATAATTACCATAAAATTTCGAATAACTCTACCCTTAAGAAAATAGTAGATTAAAGTGATAAAAGAGACGTAGAGTTACGTATTTACTCGATATACTACTACGATATGTGAAATAAACTAATTAAAAATAGGTACGTACCACTATGGTTGATCGAAAAACCTTTTTTCGAAATCGGTCTGCAGCTAGTGCTTAAGGTTTGAGGTCCTTATAAACCAAAAGATCGGAAGATGTCCTGAGGCTTTAGTCAAAATTTGAGGTTTTTTGAGGTTTTACTCAAAATTTGAAATTTTTGTGAAAAAATGTTTTCCTGAAGGTTTTTCGATGTTTCTGAAGTGATTAAATTGCAAAATATTACTTGTATTGCTTATATGTTGCTTAATGATTAAGAATTTACTGAGTTTGAATGAGGAAAAATGGTTTCTTAGTTCGCCAAAATTTGTCAAAAAACGCCAAATATACAGAGATGTTACAGATGTTGGGTAGGCAACAACCTGCTGCAAGAACTCGACCCCACCGACTTAAATTTATGAAGAATGATAAGATAGTATGAAAAGAAGTGATTTGCAGCTCTTACTTAATCGAATAATCAAGTACTAGCCGCGAGGAGGTGGTTGCAATATTGAGACTACCAGTATGGGTGCCAGTCTCTCCGGACGGAGCACCGAAACGTGACTGTTTGAGCGAGTTATAAGTCTACCTAACACATGTGTTATTGCAATAGGCGTGTCTAAAACTACTGTTGAATCTTACAAATCTGTGGATTGATAGCTGTGAAAACAGGAAATATTTGTGTTTCATAGTGTGCTGGACAATACTCCGTAAAAATGCTACCCTCGCCTTGAGGGCAGATGAAGTCAGCGATATTCGATATTCTAAGGGAATCGGAGGATCTAATGAAAACTAGTTACAACTTTTTGAGTGTCATTAGGTGTTTTAATTACGTTCAAGCGAAAAAAAAGTTGCTTTGGACAGGAAATCTCCTTCAGTGAAGGACATTGCTAACAATGTTAAAGACTTATCTCTATGGTCGTCTTCAAAATCAGGCTTTCTGGGGGCATCCAGAAAACTACGAGTTGGTAGGTTTAGATAATCGCCGAAATGTGCGTAAAAACGCGGCAAAGAAGATCCTGAAAGCTAGAAAAAGCCAATGCCAACCAGTTAACGGCATTAGAAAGTTTGCACCCCCAGAGATCAACTTTTAAGCCAAAGATTATACAGATTTAGTGCACTGGAGAAAAGAAAAAATAACATTACCGCCAGTAGCACACTTACTAACAAATGACGACTTATAAGACATCGCTACTGGAAGAGATGAATCTCTAGGAAAACTGCAGACTTTGTTATACCTGCCGTGCCGTATCCAGGCAGAGGAACGTTGCGTCAAGGATACAACTGCTACATCAACTTCAACTTACTTCTTTTCCTACTATCTTATCATTCATCATAAATTTAAGTTGGTGGGGTCGAGTTATTGTAGCAGGTTATTGCCTTCCCAACATCCGTAACATCTCTGTGGATTTCGCACACATTATTATGGAAGACCACCTCATCTGCAATAACATTGATTTTGGTTGTATTATCGCACCGAGAACGGCCTCAAAACAATTTTCAAGAATTCGCCCTAAAGACAGCCTCGCGTCGAACTCAGGACCCGTCTTTAAGAGGTAATAGAATACAAATTTTAGTTATGTACTATTTTGACCTGCCTCAAAGTTTCAATTCAATACCTTAAGGGAAGGTCCTAAAATAAGATTCCGTTATCCCCGTTTGAAATGCATGGTAGAATCGGAATAACACTCTTGCATCGAACCAAGGACCACTAGAGAAACGATGAACCGCATGAAAGAATTTGTTCAAACGTCTCTGTAACCATTCCGAGTTTTATCTTACCAGCTTATTGGTAAGGCATTCAAAAAAATTTTCAAAAATCTGCGCAATGCATTCTTATGGGAAAATTGCGATTTTTGGGACATTCTTATATCGAACCCATGACACCTAGCGTCGATGTCTGCATTCTTCTGGCATCTACAGGGTGGGGCCAGTACGTCGTAAAAATCTGAGGTCGTCGGCGCTTGTGGAACATAGTCAGAATTCGTATCCTCTGTATATATCTATATATATATATATATATATATATATATATATATATATATATATATATATATATATATATATATATAGGTACGAGTAAGAGTTGCTTGCATATTGCAAGCTATCAGTTGAATACGGTACCGTACCAAGGATTGCCTTAAAACAATGTTCAAAACTTCGCACAAATGACCGCCTGGCGTCGGACTAAGGACCCGATCGTGCGTCACGATTGCATATTAATATTAGATAAGTGCTATTCTGATCTGTTCCAAAGTTTCGCTTCAATATCTTATGAGGAAGTTCCTAAAATAAGAATACGCTATCCCCCTTTGAAATACACGGTAGAATATAATTGACGGCGAACAGCGTATATGAAACATATGAATTTCTTCTATGTACAGCTAGTTCCAAAAAAAACTTACCACCTAAGCCGCAACCCGCATAACAGGCAGTGAATTTCCTCCGTGCGAGCCTTAAGAAGTGAGAGAGAGAGAGAGAGAGGAAAAACATGGAGGAGATAGTCTGCTTCTGTCCTGGCTCCGCTTGCAGAGTTGAAATGGATTTATTTGCATTATTGATATTGCAAAGATTTATTAGTATCCTTAGTTTGGTGGCATTGGCGTAGCAGAATAGTATTATAACAATATGGATGTTGTAATGCAAGAATTCAGTTATTATAAAATGGTTATTACAAATCAGTACGTATTCTAGCTTTGCTTCTCGCACCGAGGGAACCATCGCACACGAGGTCCCGTTATTCCTAGGAAACCGAGGCAAACCCCCTTCCCCTCATAAAATTCGAGTCTGAGACGAAAGGCACAAGCAGGACGAAGGAAATTTTTGCAAAATCTGCCCCTGAGCCGCTCTGAGCTTTTAGGACTGAGATGGGAGGAGGAAAATTTACGCGCAGTTTGAATCAGTGTCGGACCCAAAATGTATAGACCTCGAATTCGACGCCTTCGTTTGCAAAACTCTGCGGTTATAATGCGTCGTATTATATATTATAATAGTAGATAATATTATACATCGTTCAAGAGAAGAGTTATTAGCCTTTAAAATTATATACCAAAGGAGTCCATATCGATCACCTGTTTTATCACAGCCTGTGTGAATGCAATCTACACAAGTAAAGTAAGGCGAACTCATGGCCATATCTATGCTATTACTTTAAATACATAAAAAATCTATAAGTAAATATGTAGTATGAAGTCTTGAGGCATTCTCTGCGTATTTTAAATAAATTTTGTTTCATTTGATAAGCATCAAAATTAAAACTCGATCGGTAAAAAATCAGTAGATTTTATCATCCATGCAGTTGGTATTTTTAATACACCGTCCAAATCAATTGATAGAAAATGTGCTAGGATCGATTTTTCTGAATTAATAATGATGACGGATACGAGACAACCATCTTTCACATTAATTTTGAATCCAAAATTAATTTTTTTGGTGTCATTGAAGTGTGAATCGAATAAACGTGATTTCTTCTGTGGATTCCTCTTGAAATGGTTGCAGTCACAAACCATTACGTTCTTAAACGTTCTTCTCTCGTATTTATCAAGTTCTAAAATACACAAAAAGATAGGGCGAATGAGGTTTTGTCATAATGCTCATTGAATGCTACTGTAAGCTATGAATGTAAAATTTTCAATTAATTTTGAATGCATACAAAACTACTTGCATTGTTTATATTTCAACTGTTTATTATTATCACGTTTACAATTATTATAATGTAGAAAACGTTAAAAATACGCGAAATAATAGGGACTTAGTGAAATAGTTTTAGGGCCTTTTTACCTGTAATTCCAACCCTATAAGTATCACACGGGGATAGAAGCACATATAAGGCTCATGTTGAAATTTTGCTCCCCTCGGTTGATGGCTGGCCCTACGTAACTCTCATATTTTTCGACAGAATTTTAATGATTGAGATGAATGGGCGGTGGTTTGGTATGAATAGTCTATCTACATATTTATCGCTCGGTGATATTGAAAATATTCCTTCGTATTTAAAATGTATGGCTATGAGAAACTTTTCATCTCTCCACATTCCATGACAAATTTGAAAAGCAAGATAGAGGAGTGATTGGAAGAAGTGGTTAAAGCAATGAGTTCACCAGGACTTCAAAAGGGGGCCTGCTTTGATAGAGATAGGGAAGTGAGAAACGACGGCAACAGTAATACATACACTCACATGAATTTAACAACCGAAAGTGTAAGAGGTATGTTAATTCCAGATTTTTTGATAAATCACAATAGATAATGGCATTTCTTGCGTTCCTCGTTGACCAATTGGTTACTTTGAGTAGGAGCAACGACCTCTTTTAAAAGTATAATCCACTCACTCACCTTCTCAATTTTCTCATCCAACATATATTTTTTCCGTTTATGACAGCCTCCAGAGAAACTACTCATTTATCCAATTTAAGTAATATCTTAGTCAAACATGGTTAACATTCAAATATACAGGATATAACGCCCATGGCTTATCATACTTTCAGAAATTTCCTTCTGATGCATTAGTAATTCCCAGGATCTCGGAAATTGTATACAATAGCGATGTTCAATGTATCGTACCAATATTTTAATTCTATAAGAAAGTTCGAGTAGTTTACTAAGCCAGAACCTAAACCATCTTCTTATCAGCAATTTATTTTGGAAAGAGAGTTCGGTTTTTTCAAACCGATAAAAATTGCTAACATTGGTATTACTATCTATGCAAGCCAATGGTTTATTCTAAATCTTACCTAACTTTAGAGATGTAATTTATCTGTAATCGGCGTATAAACTTCAAGTTTCTGCGACACTGAATATGCGGAGTATCTAAAATTCCATATTTACGTTGCAAGTCATATTTTAGTGACATGATAATAGAAACTTTAGTCGATGTAGTAAGATCATCTTCAACGCTCTATCTATTTTGTATCATAGATGTTATAAGAGAAGTGAAACGATTTGGTTCTCGTAAGCGTAAGGAATAAATATTAGATGGCGTTTCTCTAGTTCATTGTTCATTTCTCAAGTTCTTTCAAACTGCGAAATATTTAGCTCAATGTAGGGACAAAATAAAGCATAAAAAACAATTTATATAAATAAAGTAAACAATCATTGACGAAGAGCTTGATTGATATAAGTTGACGATAGGCAGCATTACTTATTTTTTCATTTTTGTTATTGCATTAGTTATTTAGTATAATCTAATACAGTTTATACCATTCACTTTAAAAGCAGAATATAGAGATACTAATTCTGATATGCACCCAAACATTGTCAACTTTATGTTATCGTTCAGATCTTCCGAAGGTCCTATTTTAACTGGAATGATCTTCCTTGCATTACTATTTAAAAATACTATAAAAAAATTTAAAAAACTTCTTCGCAGAGTTCGTAGAGAATTATGATGTGCCTAGGATGAGGGTGTTACGAAGGTCCTTGAAGTGAATATTGGAGTAATGGATTACATATAGAACCAAGAATATTTTAACAGCTAACGTATGAATCATGAGAATTAGAGGAATATTCTCATGTAAGTACGGTTACCATCCGTTGGTTTCTATTTTTAACGTGTTCTTCCATGACTCCTTTTACCCATCATTCATAATTATTGATAGTGATTTTTCTTTTAATTATTATACATATTATACACCATTCAAACAATTCGGGTTATATAGTTTACTTGAGGCATTCAGAAACCGAAGCAGCGATCATTAATCATTAGTCTCACTTTCACCTAGCGCATAGTTCTGAAAATCATTTCAGTATAACAATGGAAATCGTGTTGTGGGTGTTTTCACACCCCCTGACATACGTCATCCGGCGGATCGCGGGGTATTAATGTAAATATAAATAAACCAAATGTCAACATGTAAACCTGCAATATGCAAGTATACAAAAACCTGGTATTTATCTGCAATATGCAAATCAGTCTTAAGGTTCTGATTTGCCATACTAACTGTTGTTTCTTAACCATCTGGATTCCTTGCAAGAAGTCCTGAAAGGTCGTCTACCTCAAAAATAGAGTTGAATATCTTCATTCCCTAAGGGAATACCCGCGGCGAAGATTACAAATCGCGGATCCACCATTTCCCACCTTACTTGTGATCGGTCGCCGCCACCATACCCTAACCTTGGATACCTGCTCAGCAGGGGTGCGGTCGGTAATCCTCATTAGCGCTTTCAAATTCGCTACCCCGGATACATACGACCATCCACAATATGCCGAAAAGGGGGTTTTCTTTCTCAGAGAGGAGTTCACCTTCATCCATCGGCCGTTTTATGGTTCCTTTGAGAAAATAGATAATACCTTTCGATGGACGAAACAAAAGAAAAAGAAACAACAAAGGAATGAATAGGGGATACTCCTAGGGCCAGAGTGGAGGTCCTCCGCTCTCTCTGAAAGACTCAGTAAAACTTCAGACGGGAATTTGTCAGAAACAGCCAAATCTCATCTCAAAATCATAATGCTTCATCTGATACAATCATCACGAATGCCTGATGGAAGTAAGAACAGAATGGCATGTTGATGCATATATTCTGAATTACCTAATGCTCTGTTAATTGTAGTATCAAGCAAATTTTATACCTCTCTGTATTGCAGAATAATTCAACTGCGAAGAAATCGAGTCAAAATTTGCACCACGGGGCAAGAAAGAGATTTAGCATCAGATAAAAGTTGGGACAGCATAATTTTGCAAGTAACATGAACTTGATTTAATTAAAGGGATAGTTTTTCTGGGACTGGCAATGAACAATATTTTCGGAAAAATGTTACGAGATGCTGGCGTTAATTTCGTGGTAAATTAATTTTTAATTCGATACGTGAAAAAAATTTGTAGCCTTCAGTATTTAAATTGTGCTACTATTCTAATATCTATGTTATTTTCTAAAATATTAAATTAGCAATTTGAATTTTAAACAATTACCTTAGAAAATGATGATAGCACACCAATTAATATTTTACTTTCTATCAATTGATTTGGTGGTATTTAAAATTTTTGTAATATTTGATGTAATTATCTGATGTAGTTGACCGTAATTTACTTGGTTTACTTTATTGTAATATGTTTTGGGTCTAATTTTCAGAGCTCTCTACCAGGTTGACTTAAAATGATTCTTTCTCAGTATATTCGTCCAGATAAAGTTTCTTTTCATCTTTGCTTTCCTCAGTAGGTATCGAAGTTTTTTCATACTCCCCTTTTCGATAGCATTTTTCTGCAACATAAATTAGTTTACATACAGTTGATTGTGTTCTTATTCCTAATTATTCTTTATCTCCTTGCAGAGTTTTCGTTCATCTTTCTATTTAAGTCATAGTCGTGAATTTCCTCTAAATAAATTTAAAAGTTCTTCCTGTAGGCGTCAAGAGCATAAAAAACGTAATAATATAATCCTTTTTAATCTTGCAATGACATAATTTTTTATTGGATAATTGAAGCAGCTAAATTAAGTTTACCCGATGCCTACAGAAAAAGGTGAATTACGCAGAAATTTCAGGCCGAAATAAGGAGATCCGATTTCCATTCATTTTTTAATACTATGCTGCTGACATAGTAAAAATTAACACTAAATTTAAACTAGATTTCATGCTAATAAAGACGGTACAAATACGTTCAACGCGTTTCACAACGGTTTAAAAAGGCGCCGTCAGAATGCTCCTCCTTCCAAGAGCCAATAGAATGCGTGGAAAACTCTAGACTCGCTCTCATCGAGCTTCACGTCTGTTATGCGGGTTGCGGCTTAGGTGGTAAGTTTTTTTTGGAACTAGCTGTACAATCCATTTTATATCATTTCTGGTTATCGGATAAGCATAAAAATAATTGTCAAAATTGACCGCCATGCATTTTATACCGGAGAATTATACACACACTTGTCGTCTCGGTCTTTTGGTAGCATTTCTTCAGTTAGTTCAATAGATAACCATAGCATCTCCAACCTCCGAAATGTTCACCGTTCCATCGCTCCGAGTAAGGACTCAAAACCATTTTCGAAAATTCGCGCGAAAGACCGCCTGGCGTCGAACACAGGACCCGTTTGTAAGAGACAATGGCATGGGAATGTTAGATAAGTGCCACTCTGACGTGTTTCAAAGTTTCAATTCAGTATCTTATCGGGAAGGTCCCAAAATAAGATTCCGTTTTCCCCGTTTGAAATGCATGGTGAAATCGGAATTACGCTCTTGCATCGAACCAAGGACCACTAGAGAAACGGTAAACCTGATGATAGAATGTTTTCAAACGCCTTTGTCACCATTCCGTGTTTTATCCTTCCAGCTTATCGGGACGGCATTTAAAAAATCGTCCAATGCATTTCTTATGGAAGAATTTTGCATCCACCTGGCGTCGAACTCACTGTCATTTGGCTACATTTTTTCCATGAGAAGCATAGAAGACTACCTCAACTTCAACCTCCGAAATTTTGATTACTCTATCTTACCGATAAGTGCCTCACAATAATTTTCAAAAATCCGCGAAA
Organism: Pachydiplax longipennis; assembly: GCA_036926295.1. Classification (NCBI taxonomy): domain Eukaryota; kingdom Metazoa; phylum Arthropoda; class Insecta; order Odonata; family Libellulidae; genus Pachydiplax; species Pachydiplax longipennis. The sequence goes on along the minus strand of JAVFKF010000012.1, from coordinate 616,932 downwards.
TGCATTCTTATGGGAAAATTGCGATTTTTGGGAATTTCTGGCATAAAACTCATGATAGCTAGCGTCGATGTCTGCATTATTCTGGCATCTACAGGGTGTGGCCAATACGTCGAAAAAATCTGACGTCGATGGCGCTTGTGGAACATGGTCAGAATTCGTATCCCCTATATCTATATATATAGGTATATCCGGAGAGTTAGCTATATATAATAGATATCCGGAGAGTTAGTGCTGAACCAACTGAAGAAATTTTCCCAAATGACCGTGAGTTCGACGCCAAGTGGAAGCAAAATTCTCCGGTATAAAACGCATGGCAGGCAAATATGACATTTACTTTTAATGCTTATCCGAAAACCGGGAATGATACAAAATGTAATATACATAGGTATAATTCATGTGATTCACATACGCAGTTCGCCGTTCCTCTGACGGTTCTTGGTTCGATGCCTGAGCGTCATTTCTATTCTATCATCTATTTCAAAGGGGGATAGCGTAATTTTTATTTAGGACCTTCCCGGTAAGATATTGAATCGTAACTTTGGAACAGGTCAGAATTGCTCTTATCTAACATTAATATGCATTTGTTTTTCACGATTGGGTCCTTAGTTATTCCCCAGGCGGTCTCTTGCTCGAAGTTCTGAACATAGTTTTGAGGCCTTTCTTGGTACGATACTGCATTCAACTGATAGCTTGCAGTATGCAAGCAACTTTTACTCGTGTGTGTGTGTGTGTGTAATTATGTATATATATGTATGTATATATATATATATATATATGTATGTATGTATCTATTATATATAGCTAAATCTCCGGATATACCTATATATATCTATATATACGAGTAAAAGTTGCTTGCATACTGCAAGCTATCCGTTGAATACAGTATCATACCAAGTACTGCCTCAGTTCAAATTTAAAACTTCGCGCCAAAGACCGCCTGGCGACGAACTAAGAACCCGATCGTGAAAGAAGATAGCAAAATAATATTAGATAAGTGACATCCTTACTTGTTTCAAAGTTTCGATTCAATATCTTATCGGGAAGAACGGGTGCTGTGTTCGACGCCAGGCGGTCATTTAAACTAATTTCTTAAAAATTGTTTTGAGGCGTTTCCCTTTGCAGGAGACTATTCAAAATCACAGCGTTTGCGTTTGAACTAGTTTTCTATAGAACCAGTGGAAGAAAGGTTACATATGACCGTGAGTTCGATGCCAGATGGATGTAAAATTCTCACGTAAGAAATTCATTGCGGCAATTTTTAAGAATTTTGCTGGATAAGCTTCGAAGATGACACCCGTAAGGGGAGCTCATTGTAAATTTTCATCAATTAGCTTGCAGTATGCAAGCAACTTTTACTCGTATATAATAGATTAAGAACGTTATAAGAAATGAATGGGGAAGTTTGTATTATCCGGTTTTCTGATTACTCTCTCCCCATCCCTGTCTGGATATATCAGAGTTCGCTATACCTGAAATTTACGTTACAGCCTCGAAATTTTTCCAACTGTTGCTATTATTTATCTTTTCGAACTTCTTCGAGACCGTATTATGGAAGTTCTCATATTGCAGATATATTAGTATTATTCATATCTGAATTTCTGTACCAGTGATGCAATTATGCTGCTCCTACCTTTAATTGATACTGCTTAAATACACCAAAGATTTTAGCTATTTCACAATAGTAAAAATTGTGTATGTTTTCCTTTGTACACTTTGTTTATGAGTGACGACGAAGCAATCCTGATATACGACGGAAGTCGTTTCGTGTGCTTATCCTCTGTTTTCTAGTCCTTTATTTTAGTTATGCTGGATACATTTCCTTAAAAGACCTGTTTTTACCAAACAATATACATGCTCACTTTATAGTTGGATATGACCTAAAAGGTACTCACTTAATGTAACGCTGCGCGTACATCTTCAAGATGTTGAGTTTCTTTCCTTCTTGCAGTCTCTTCACGTTGTAATACGACGTGAGTAGTCCACTCAGCACCACAAAGGTGTCGACGTGATTCCAAAATGAACGCAGAACCATGCTCTTTGGTCCATCCAGAAACTTTAAAGATAATAAGATTATTACATTAGGTAGTATCAGTGCTATTGCTGAACATGTGAAATTCTTTTCGCACTCCTCAATGTTTGGCAAAAGTGAAGGTCTTTATTTTGGTTATTGGCTTATCGTTTGCATTGGGTTCACACATAAAAATCTTGATCATACTAACGGCCTTGGGTTAAACTAGATATGGACATCTCTCAGCTCGTATGCAGGCTTCATGCTTCACCATTATCTAACAAATGCTTTGGCGAACGACTGATGGGGCTTTGATTTCTCCTTCTATGACTAGATCTAATCATAAGTCCCTTGGAAAATGGCAGGGGGCGCATGAACAAGGCAAACTATTTTTCTAGTCTGTCATTATAGCGTATTTTCCGCTGGAAAATTAATTTTGAAGTGCAAATTTTCATCTCTCTGATTTATCTTGTTCTATTCAATCAACAAATTGGACTGATTTATCAGGAAATTATTCCTTCCACTTAGGTAATTATTATTAATATTTAAAAAAATTAAAATTTCAATGAACGTGGAAAACTTCGAATCGTACATATTCATATTGAGAAATCATTTTTTATAGAGATAGCGGGGTTTTACATAACATTCGGCCAAATTATTTCTCCCCACGCCACTCTAGAGGTTCTTTTAACGCATACTAATGAAATTCAATTTTAGCTTTTCAGTTAAACATTAAGCAATGTGTACGTCTTAAGTTAAATTTGGAATAATTGATATAGTGAAAATGCTTTTTTCGAATTTCTAACATTCGTGAGGTTCCTGCGATCGTTTCTCTTACAAAAGATTATTCGATCAAAATCTAGGCATACGAAAAACCAGGAGAGCCGAATCAGTTTCATTTAAGTCACTTTTTATTCTAAACATCTTTTAAAGCAGTTCACCTACCGAATAATCAATAATAGTACATAACTGTCTAGTCATGTATGCACCATTGTAGAATACATTTTCTTGTATCTATGTTTTTCTAGCATCTGAACAAATAATTAGAAAACTTCACAAACTTTCAGAGTTTCGCATCGACACTACCCTCAAATTTTTGGTGATCTCAGCAGAGTTACACAGTTCAAAATATAATGCATTAGCAAATGAAACCACGTTTGATTCTCTGCATTTAGGGCCGGCCCAAGGCGTTTGCGCTGAGGGAGATGATAATTTTTTTTCGGAAAAACCGTTGATACAACGATTATGGTAATGAATTCCAGATTAATGGTTTCTTAAGAGATGATTGCTTGAGGGAGTATTCAGATGATAAAAAGATGCGCATTGGTAGGCTTAATGGTAAAATTTCTGCAGAATGAATTTCTATGTGAATTTTAGTGGATAAATCGAGTTATTATTGCTTCTAAGAGTAGAATCACTTTCTATTAATCAAACTGATAGCTAGCTAATAGCGTCTTGTTTTAACTATGCACTCGCATGAAATGTTCGCATATTGAGATTTTGTACAATTAATTATTTGATTAATCAATAGTCTAAGGAAAAACAGAAAAGAGAAATAATCCCCACACAAATGGAAATAATATTGCAGTAACCTGTTGATAAATGGCGATGAATATATAGACGTACGCTTGAGAGCAGAAGAGAATGAAGCTGAACAGATTAAATTAGAAGAAGCATTATAAGGAATATAAAATAACAAGGCTCCAGACAGAGTCAAACTCAATTGGTATGGAGACGTATGAAGGATACCTTTGAAGGTAGGGGAATGGACTCCAGCTGAAAGAAATAAAAAAAAAAGGAGAGCAAAATAGAGATGGAAATGAGAAGACCAGGAGAGTCGGAACCAAGGCATTTGGGTTGCGAGTAGTGGCATGTTGTGATGTTTGGAGTTTATTGTTTACTTAATTGCGTTTCTTGTGGTAAATTAATAGTTTTCTTATCGGACAGTGATATTTTTTCTCGGTCTTAAAAGGATCGAAACAGTTTTCGCAAGCAATATTGTAGTCTCCATAAACGAAGACCTCGACGTCGTACGCAACCGTATCAACATTTTAATAAACCTCTTTTGAGAGCAGAACGACAACCACAGAAACACTGCCAAATATGAATATTTGTGTCACATGTTAAGATGGACGTAATTCCACTCCTGGGTCATCCGATTGCATAATATTTGCAGAAAAGTGAGAATTTGAAAATTTCTATACCATTTTTTGTCCAGTCATAATTTTTAACTTCCCTTTACGTTGGCGTCGAGGCCTTCAGAAGAATGAAACCCCCAGATCGCCGATGTATGTACAATCATTACGGAACATCAAAGGAATAGCAATTTAGATTCCAAGGATTACTTTTAGAGAATAATTCGTTTTATTTTCACAATTTTTAAAATCTATTGTATGAAAATTACCATGGAAGTGTAGTGAAACAACTGCTTAGTAGCGTGTAAATAAAAGAGGGTGGATGGTTCAGTTAGCGGGGATAAAGATATTGGGAAGTAAAATCTAACAGTGTTAAATAGTTCTTGTAAACATTTATTTTTATGCAGTCACCCCAAGTTTCTGAAAAACTCTTCGTGACGCAAGACGAGGAAATAATTCTATAAATGGAAAATACATTGATAGTAAATCTCTTCAACAAAGAAGAAGGACTTACAAAGGCAATATCTTCTCTGTTGGAAATAGATCCATGGAGTCCGACGAAAGCCTTGTGCAGGAGGTAAAGGCAAATGGAGTAGGCAGCCCTGATCCCATGAAGACAGCCTATATCGTCTATGGGAGTCTGTAGATCAAGGAGCATCTTCATGTTCGATCGAAAAGAGAACGTCAGGAAGATGCGCATCCATTTTCCTGAAAGATCGAGTGTTCTCAAATGACTCATAACAAGCCCATTTATTACAGTAAGTATTCTATAAATGTTTGATAAAATAAAGGAGTACTGCGAGGTAGAGGCATTATCTCTTTTTTTTTTTGAGCGACATTAATGGGAATGGGGCAACTCGCCGCCGCCAGCTCGCCGCGGGAATATTTCAATTACGTTTAGAACTACCTGAAATTACTCGTTCTTCGCAAGGGTTTTAATTATCTAATATCATATAAAGAAGAAACCCCTTACTTAGTCTTGTGGGCTCAATATGACCTTTTTTACTAAATTAATTTAAATAATTATATAATAAGCATCTTATTTATTTTTAGCGGTGATCTACAAAGTAATTCAGTTGTAAATGCCAGGTGCAAATAAAAAATAATATTTGGGAGTTAACTTATAGACATAATTTTGCTATACAACGGTATGACAAACCAGTTTTGTTGATTTAGCCGATAAAATGCATTACATTTCAGCAGTGTTACCAAATTTGCAAAAATAAATTTAAATAATTATATAATTGTATAATTAACAGATCATGGTTATAAAGTGCCATAATATTAAGTAATTTATTAGTAAGTACCATGTTAAGAATAAAAATCAGATCATGAATACCAACTGATACTTTCATATCAACCTTTCATAAAAAGATATCCCTTCGTAGCTGATACAGTAAACGTAATTAACCCTTAATTAGTCTCGTGGGGTGAATGTGACCCCAGGTTGTGTATTTCCCACGGTAAAACAAAAACTGATCAAGATATTTTAACCAAATATCTGTTTTGTAAAGATTTTTACCTTCTTACGATAATCTGAGAATTTAATTAATTATAAGTAATTAAAAGTATGCAATTTTGGCAGTTTACCAGATTTCCAAAAACAAATTTAAATACTTTTTAAACAATAATTCAATACCTTTAAAGCGCCTATACATAAATTAACTCATTGCTAAGTACCAGAAAATAATGAACACCATATCTTGCATATATTTGCATTATAGGGTCAATCCATACCAAGTGGGCTGGTTTAGAATTTATAGAAGTTGAAACCGATGAGTACTATCAATGAATCGTTTAACTCTGATAGAATAAGTTGTAGATTTTCTTAAAGATGTCTGCTACGAAGATATTTTTAATAATATTTGAGTATCTTTTCTTATGTTCTGTGAAATTGATATATCGTAGAAAATTGTATATAATGATTAAATTATTTCGATAACGTCCATATTGCTCGTTGTATTTGCTGTTAAATGCAGCCAAAACCATTTAATATGTAATAGCTATCATTTTAAAATGGAATTTTTCCTGATTACGCTTTTCATATTTATGTGAACTTGTCACTTGTCATGCTAATTCTCGCCTACAAAATAAAAATCGACAAATATGGCGGAAGTAAAGTTAACTAAGTTCTCACTTTCTAGTGAGAATGACATTTACAAAATCCCAAAATTCGATTTCGACCGAAAATTTCCCAAGATGGCTGACTTCTCGACCGAAAACTACGGGTGACAAGTTACATAATCGACCCCCTGTTGCAACTATTATGTCAGATGGTATACTACTTATTGAAATGTCTTGGGTACAAACAATTAACTATAATTTAGTAATTCGCATAATTTCGATAACAGCAATTCATATAATTTTAAAAAACCGATGAGTTTATGGAATGTTGAATATAAAATATGTTTCTAAATTCGTTTAATGATCGATGTCATAGACAATCTTAGTGATGTTAAACAAACGCAAGCTGATAAGTAAAATTCATGCATTAATTTTTAAAACGAATAACTTCTTTTAATTTGATGTAGCGCAAAATAGAAATTGGGTAAATAATTGAACATTCAAGTATAGCGCCTTCAGAGTTATATATTCAAAACGAATTCACTCACCTTCAGAAATCGACTGCGCTCCATTTTCTTTCGTTAAGCTCTCCTTCTTATATTCGTAAGTAGCTCCTCCAATGCCCACGAGCGTCATGACTACGCAAAATCCTCTGGAAAATAGATGAAGATCAGCTCGCAATAAAACATCTCCACTTCATGGAACTGGCTAATCTTTACAACGGAATATAAATGACTGATTAATTGATAACGTCGTAAGAAGGGTATTGATGACTCAACTCAACCTTAGATGGCTTAACTAGTCAAAAAACCAGGGATCAAGAGGGAAATTTTCGTCTTGGAAATAGATCAAATTGTTGTGTACAACGTAAGGCTGAAGTACATCTACGTGAATACCCTGGAAGCCGCCCTTCGATGTTTGGCAGGGGGCGTGAACCCCTAACGATTGAGCTACTTTTCAGCCTATTATTAACGGGTATTGTTCGCGGAAAGAATGAATCCTTCATGACTCGCGTCTCTTATTTTACTATCGGATCGGCCGAAGGGGGTCGCATAATAACGACTACATCCTCGGTAAACGCGCTGTTACCTAGTAATCTCAATCTTCCCTTGAAAGATTCCCAAACTGCGCCTTAGAGCACATTCGCTAGGTTAGCTTTTCTCTTGGAGGATGTTTTAACAAAACGTATCGCTTTAAATAATCACTGAATCGTTTGATAGAGAAATGCGGTCGTCTTCGTCATACATTTCTCTATATATGACCGAAGTATCCGCAAATATCCTAACATTGCTATTCATCTCTTCACTCAAGCCGTTAATATGTATTAGGAGTAGAAGAGGTCCAATAACGCTGCTATGAGGTAACTTAGACTCTGTTCGAAATGACGCCATCAAGTACTACTTGTTGTTCCCGTTCGTAAAGAAAATCCTTAACCCTCTCAATTACTTCTTTATTAATTCTCGCTAATTTTAATTTGTAAATTTACTTATTGTGAGGGTGTCGGAAGCCTTCTTGAAATCACGGAAAATTTCGTTCACTTGTCTTTTATTGTCGGCAAACTTTGAGATGTAGTGAACGAATAGCGCAAGTTGTGTTATGTATGAAAAGTATTACTTGAAAATACCTCTAGGAGCACTCACGTAGATCTCATGGCGGTACTCCACATAGATTTGTTAAGAAAACTGTCGTACGATGAAGCAGGTACGAAAGAAAGTCTATCAATTAGTAACTGTTTTAATGAATGAAAGCTTTTGATTTGAAACAATTCGTGGACAAAGTGAATTGGATTAGTACCGTAGAAATTCGACCACTGCTTTAAATAAAGGGTTTTACTGAGCAAAAATAGTGAATGATTTTTATGTATGAATGCAAAGTTAGTAATACCACGCATGATTTTATTCTTCATAATATAACACAATATTATGCTACATAATATATATATATAACGTACGTAATACTACGAACGTTATAACTTTGAGGTGTGTGCGTGCTATAATACTTGTACCAACATTTTTTACTAATTCATATTTCGTACTTTTTGCATATTGTGTATTACTAGTTTGTATTTCCTTCCTTGTATTTTGGAGTACTTTTCATTCCATTTCTCTAAGGTTAATTTCTCCCATAGCTGTTCATTTCTTTGTCAGCCATAAGTTACAAATATTTTCAGCCAAAATTTCACCTTTTTTTTTTTCTTGCTACTACATATTAAAAAGTTGGCGGAAGAGGTTAGACTGTCTCAATTGGGCATGTTATTGGCTCTATCCAATATAGTCAAACCCGCCGTAATGTCTAAAAACAGAGGTGATTAAACTAAGGAATTGAATAAAATGAAGATGAGAAAGCGATGGTGAAATTAATAAGCAATAAAATTAGAAGTAATTTGCTTACATAGTTAAATATGTTCTGGTTGATAATCTGTTGTGGCTCTCCTTAGAACAAGAATCTGGCCTTACGAGTATTTGCAGGTCCACGTCAGATGAATTGAAGGGTGAAATCCATTCTGTAAGAGCAGCCTCCAGGTCAATGTAAGAGCATGATCGAGGAATGCATAGGCCAAAGGTCAGTGGGGAGAAACTGGGAAAAAACACGATGCGCTGTTTGGATAAAACAGAGACAAGTTTTGTTGACTTTTTCTCTTTCATTTCTTGCATCGTTACGCTCTCACCATAGCATATGATAAATTCCGATTGTTGCTGCTCACAACGATCAACTATTACATCTAGATACTTACCCTGCAAGCCGCCTTTCGGCCTGTGGCAGGGGGTGCAAGCACCATGACTCTACTTTCCTAGTCGATTATTTTCGCGTATCGTTCTCGGAAAAAATAAATTCTTGAATCGGCTGGTTTAAGAAAAATGTAGCACCTATTTCTCTAATCTTTCTTGTGGTATCAAAACGGCCTATATAACAAGGAGGGCGCATAATATCTGCTACATCTTCTATGAACGTACTCTGTCTGAATTTATCTAGTAAATTAAATCTCTGATTGAGCCTTCTTTCTTCTTTAGATTCCCATCCTGCCTCCTGAAGCATCTTACAATTAGTAACACTTACCGATTCATCATAGCAATATTTTACAAAATGTATTGCCTTTCGTTGTAACTTTTCTAATTCGCGAATACAACGCTTTTCAACAGGGTCCCATACACTGCATGCATACTCGAGGTGAGGCCTCACTAGCGCAAGTAACATCGCTCGCGGACTTTTTCTTCGCTTTTACCGACTATTCTTTTAACGAAGCCGAGTTTCTTAAGAGCTCGCCCACATATGTTATGGATGTGGGTACCCCAAGTTAAGTTATTCATGAGGGTTATTTCGAGATATTTTACCGATATTATTATTAAAATTGTTCGTCATTTCATTAAATGTAACATTAATGTCGTACCTCTCACTTAATTGATGTTGATTGTCATCTTCATTTGTCTTGTTAAATGGTTTATAAAACCTCGTGGTATTCAAGTATTGACTCCCGTCTTCCTTACGGCTAAACAAAACCCATCACACAAATATCACTAACTGATTTACCACACTTTGAAACTTGTAGAAACCATAATAGGTACTCTGGGGAATTTGTTATTTAAGAATAAGAATTTGAAAGTAGATTAGGAAGAATAAGCCGTTAGATTAACCATATAAAAATAATATTTTACAGTTTTTTCGCTCTTATTGATACAGAAATGAATTTCTCTTACATACTAACTCTTGATGCGTTCAATTAAAGGGCCATTTCTAAGATAAGCTTTTGAAAATACGACTAGCTTACATTTTACGTTCCCATTACTAGTTACTTTACCTACAATGTTTGACGGACGTGAAATACTACTAGAAATGAAGTAAAAAGAAAACTTTGTCCATCTGCGTGTGTTCCCTGTGTTTTTCGGACGGGATATACTAGGAAGAATATTATTTTAGTCAGAAAAATAAAATTTTCTATATGTAAACGTTTCCACGTTTACTTGAAGAAACAACATACAGTAACGTATCAAGGAGCAGAGGATTGCTGAAATATCCCAATCAAAATGAATCAATAAAACTCACCCCAAAACAACATAGTTATTACTGCTAAAATAGGCGTATCTAAAGATAAGCACATTTTTCTACTTATAGTAAAATTAAAAAGTAAATCAGAAATTTGATGAGAACACCTAAAAATAAGAGACATGGTTCAAATAGAATGAAAAGCGATTAATTTTTTCTAACCAGCAAAGGCTTTACTCTCATTCAGTTATGAATCATTTAGCTTGAATTAAATTTCCATCTGGTGGCATTGTTCGATATGACAAAAAGATGAATTTTTTTAATACCTCGGGAAAGTGGCTCTAATCTGCGTAAAAGCTATTCTGCAGTCAGAGCTATAAATGGGAGATTAATGAATGCATATCCTTACATCTTCTGGAGAGTTCTGCAAAGCATTGTGGGTGTGTATCATGTCGAATATTTCTACGAGGTTCGAGTTCACTTCCTTTGGATCGGCGAATATCCGAACCGCGCAGTACTGTCCCCTAATGTTTTCTGGGTCATCTTCCGCTGCTGATGGTTTTGAGGCCACGCTGAAGCACTCCATGTCGTCGCCAAGCCACTGGACGTTGCCCCTCAGAACACCAGAGGCTACCTTCCCGGAGGCGTCGTACACTAAAACAGTGTCAGTTCAATGTCTATTACCCAAAGCGCTGAATACCGCTTCTTATCAACGTCCAATCCCTATCAAAGTTATCCAAACGATTTCGATAGTTCACATCATTCGATAGTCCCTTATTTAAAATAAAATATTGAGTCGCGAATAGGTTTAGATTGTCAAATTAAGGATGTTTTGATTAGAGATGGGAGTTTTCAATGAAAAGATCGATCTCCCGAATCGAATTAAATCGTTTTCTTCGAGTCGATTCAAGCACGAGATCGTATCGAAAGATCGATCGGATCGGTTGTGCTCTCTCTCTTATTGGCTGTTTTGAATCGTTTACAATGTCTATTGGCTGGGATGGCCACATGACGCTGGATTTTTAGCATCTATTTCTGTAAATTTACTGTACAAAAGTTGTATCTTTTCATTTTCGAGAAAATAATTATAATTAGTAAGAAAACTTTTGTACTTTTTCCACAAATTAATTTGTGGAAAAAGTACAAAATTATGGAATATTTCCACAAGACAACGCCTGAAACTGTGAATTTTAAAATAATTATATTCCTTATTATTTTGCTACAATCTTTATTCGAAAGTTAGGAGATGATGAGCTACGTATTCTGTACTGGATTTATTTCACTAACTTAGAATGCAATTTGGGAGATTAATTAGGAATAGTTCTCGCCCCTAAGCATCGAGATATGAAAATGAAAGCAGCCCTTTTCTTCGAAAATAAACTTGGAAGAACGAAGGCTGTGCAATATGCCTAAGCATTTCCTAGCATCTGCCTTTATTCCCTCTAGGCCCGATCCACGCAGACTTCTTTCGCGTACGTCCAAATCGATTCACATATTGAATTGGTTTAGAATAGATTGGTTGGATGCATCAATTCGGATCGAAAGATCGGTTCTAAAAGATCGATTCAAAATAATCGAGAATCGGGTTAAAAGAATCGCTCTTGAAGTAGATCGGATCGGATTCGCCCATCTCTAGTTTTGATCAAGGAGAATGGAACCGGATTTTAGAACTACCCACAAAGACAAAAGTTGAAAAAGTTACAGAAGCCTCATTTTCTTGGCTAAGATTTTGCAGGATTTCTACATTTTAAAGTTATTTCTTATTTCTTTGTTTAAACACGGTTGAAACTAGCGTATTTTGAGCATCTCCCGAATGCCTCGGATTGGCTACCAAAGAATTTACCTCGTTGCCATATAAAACATGCTTCGGTAGATAATTCATTCTTGAAATACAAATTCTTGAAATTGAAAACATTCCGTCAGCAGAAACCAAAATGCAACATTAGCCATTACTTTCCTTATTTCTAAAATTTGGCGCAATCGTAAACGTGCTACTCCAATATATTTTTCATCCAAAATAAAACGGAAATAAATTCGTCAGTAGAACAACATGTTAATGAGAGTATATCAGCAACTTTAAAGAGATAAATGTGATTCAGTGTATTACCACAACGAAGAAACCGCAGTTTATTTAATTTTAGAAAATTATATCCTGTACATGAAGGAATTATGAGAGGAGGGCATGTAAGAATATTTCCCCTGTCATAATGCTAAACTGAACGCTATTTATGTACTACACATACTGCTGATAGCCATAGAATATAGATGAAAGACCACCATTTGGGAGACTTTAGAAGATATTTGTGATTTTCAGAGCATGCTAAGCTCGAAATTCAGTAGAATTTTGTGTTACAGAAGATTATTTAAATAAAAACATGAAATATATCTTTGTGAGCCGTATTGAGCAGTACGAGATTTTGAAATTTTTTTCATCCTCCACTATGGAATGGACTTTATTTGTTTTAACATCAGGACGGAAAATTTTCAAACGTTATCGCGTTTAAAAGTGGACACTTTTCATTAATTATAAATTCTCCATGGAAACATGGTAATAGAGACAAACCTACTAAAAACTGAATACTTTTGAATATTAAAGATCCATGCAATGTAGCTTTTGCCGTTCTCTTATCTTTAATGCATTTGGAGGCCACTTTCCAAGGGTCGAGGGTATGAAAATTAATGAAAGACTGTATTCCGCAAATTCACCATTTTTCAAACCGGAATTGAGTAAAGCTGCTCAAACATTTGCCCATCAAAATTGTCTTAGAAACGCATTGAATTATACATTTATCTTATGGCTCCTAAAACTGTGGAAAGTAAAACTTTTAATTCGCATTTGATTCAAAATGAATTTCCACCAAATATCAGTGAAGAATTTTAATATTATGGTGTATATATTATGTTGTTTATATTATATTTTTATTTCTAGCCATGATGGTTTTGTATTTTAGGTTTAATATTCAGTAGGGATTTTCACACTCCATTTCATTGTGAAAGTTTTCTTGCTATGAGTACGTTTCCTCGATATTCAATAATCTTTTATACAATGATTTCATATTTCCTCTTAGTTAAGTTACCTTTTATCATTATTGACTACATCGATCAATTTTACATGGATTAAATGGACGACTTTAAAGGTCTATTAAATATAGACATTAATTATTTGTCTAAATCTATGCATTATGTATGTAATCTATATATTATTACAAAAGCATTTTACCAATAGTTCAACGAGAAGAAGAGACGCATTTCAGCAAGTATGGGCGGATATACAAATTAGCTTTCAAAGCTGAGAAAGGAAGAACTAAGCATTATGAATGACTCATTACGTCTGTAATCAAGATTTAAAATCCCGATGGCTTATGCCTTTTGAAAATGTATTAAATTTCTCAAATAATCAAATCATTTCTCAATAATAAAAGACACCTTTATATTATTATCTGATCTTACCATTAAATGCAATGCAACACTAAGCATATTTGCAGACTCACTTTTGACCGCCCATAGCTTAAGATTCTTTAGCGCCCTGAGAAACTCCTCGCTATCTTCTCTGCATTTGGGATTCTTCACCGATTGGTAGTCGAGCGAAAAAATTTCAGGAGTCTTCAATGGAAACGGCAAAGAAGTAGGAGTAGCATCTGTGTAGGCTGAAAATATTAACAAAATTAGTGTAAAAGATAAGTGGTCTTGCGAAACTTAATGCGGCTTTTATAACTCTTAAAAATTTTTTCAGTAATTTATATTTGTCGTTTAAGGTATCTCTCTTGTGCGAATTGATTGAATTTCTTTCAGCGACGGGAATATAAAAGGAATTCCAACACTCACAATTTTTGGGATTCTCTCTGTGAAAGTTATGAAAAATTAGAATTTAACATGTCGGTACTACTACTATATATAAAAGCGACTAGTTACGTTACTCTTCATGCTACTTCATCCAAAATAAAATATTATTTTGGGACAAACATTTTGCGTAAAAATTGCCAAAAAATATTTTGCAGGGCAAACACAAAAAAATTTGCGAAAAATATTTTTCCTAGAAAAATAAATAAGTAATAAGTAATAAAAATAAATATTTTCACAAAAATTACAAGGTAGAAAATAATTAGCAAGAACTAACGAACTAACTCTCTCATGTCGCGAAAATTTCCTTCTATGTTTCGATTAGGAATGACTCAAATTGTGAGCGATGGTATTGGCTTATTTTCTTCCCATCTATTCCTCAAAGAACCATATACTGAATGCTTTACTTTATAGGATGAGTACATATACGGCTTTCATTGTCAAAAACAAAGTTTACCCATCATCATAGGTCATTCAATCCGTAATGCCCTCTGGAATCAATCTGTGACTGCAGCCCTCTATTCCTCTCTCTCTAAAGCTAACTTTACCACATCCTGATATCTCTTCTTTCGTACATCTCTCTTTATTTGGCTAATATATTCATCTCTTTGTCTTCCTCTTGTTGCTTTTCCTTCTATTTTTCCCTCAGGTACATTCCTAACAAACCCATTGTGTCTCAAGATCCATCTGGTTCTTCTTTTCCAGATGATGCTCCATATTGTTTTAACCGCTTCTATTCTTCTGTATACTTCTTCGTTTCTTACCTTATCTGTCCATTTGATCTTCAGCATTCTCCTCCAGCACCAGGTTTCGAAGGCTTCTATTCTTCTCTGGTCCGCTTTCCTAATGGTCCATGTCTCTGATCCATAGAGTGCCACACTCCAGACGAATGTTTTCAAGAATTGTTTCCTTGTCTGTATATTATATTCTTTGAGCATAGTAGTGGCCTCTTCCTCGTGAATGCCTCCTTTGCTTGGGCTATTCTTCGCTTGATGTCTGTGGTACTTCTTCCATCCCATGTTATGCTACTTCCAAGGTAGGTAAATGATTCTACTTGCTCCAATTTCTCTCTTCGTAAGGTTATATATGCTTTCAATTTTTCTCTTCCACATATTAGGATTTTTGTTTTCTTTTTGTTCACTTTCATGTTATATCCTTGAATAGCTTGATCTATTGCATTCAGGGAAGCCTGCAATCTTTATTTCATTTGCATGCATCTTTATTTTTTGTTATCATTGTGATGTCAGCTGCAAACTGAAGTATGTTAATTTCTTTTCCATTCACCTTAATTCCTTTCATGTTCATTCCTTCTATTTCTTTCATTGCTTCTTCTAGATATACATTGAACAATGCTGGTGACAGACTACATCCCTCTCTTACTCCTTTACTTTTTTAGTTTCTATTTTCTTACCATCTCTCATTCTCAGAGTGGCGACTTGGTTTTTATACAGTTGGTAGATTATTCTTCTGTCTGGTAAGAAACGAAGAAGTACCTGTAATACCGTCTAGGAGAGGTAGAGATCAAGTCAATGCTGTTCACCAGGTGCTAGAAGACAGGGGCCTAACTGATAATTCGAGAATTCTCCTCCTTACTACTGCAGGAAGTAGAAGTAGAATGAATATCTCTTATTACAGAGAAATTAATTGAAATGGATTTTTACGACAAATACACGACGTATAGGACAGTATTTTAAGGAATCTTGGATGAAAAATTTGGAAAGTCCTCAGGTCTAAATGTCTCTCTCTTCAAGAAGTTTCAGAACGCCTCAAATTAACTGGTAGAACTTTAAAGCTGAAATGCAAGACATGCATGCTCGAAGAGTGCTAAAGCACACAGCGGGAGAAGTTTTAGATTTTGCACTGCAGCAGCTATCATCCCAGAGAAGACTATCGAGAGCTCTTTGAGCTGATCGTTATTTTTATGGAATGATTTCCTCCTCGAGATGTAATATTTCGCGTTCCCGGCGACATTCATCATGCTAAATAGTTGTTTAAAAATGATATTATTGTTCTTATAACTATATTGAACAAATTCTGCAACAATTTGTGGCATCTTACTCAAAAAACTGCGGCCTCATCCTTCTTCGATGACTAAGTGTTGGTAAATTCAAAAAGCCCTGAATTAGAGCTTCAGCGATTTTATCGATAATTCCACCAAAAGAGCATCCAAACGATACTGAGCTATTTTAGAAGAGGGACTTGAAAGTTTCATTGTCAGGGAATAATAAACATATTTCAAAAGATTAAATATTTCTATGAAATTTTTGACCAAGTATCCACTATTTTGGAAAAGTGACCACAGTTACATACAAGGACTTGAGGCTGTGGAAGAAAAGCCCTCAAGATATGCGCTGAAAGAGAATTAAAGTTGATGGAGGAATTCAAGGAAAAATTAACGAAAAA
Organism: Pachydiplax longipennis; assembly: GCA_036926295.1. Classification (NCBI taxonomy): domain Eukaryota; kingdom Metazoa; phylum Arthropoda; class Insecta; order Odonata; family Libellulidae; genus Pachydiplax; species Pachydiplax longipennis. Next base: position 600,501 of record JAVFKF010000012.1, on the reverse strand, counting down.
TAAAAACCAGAAACGGCCTTAAAAGCCGTGAGTGAATACATACGCAATACCTCAAACGGCAAGAGAACAACATTAACCCAGGAAATTCGAAATAACGCATTAACAAAAGATTTTAATGCGTTTTTTATCATCAAACATGATCAATTTATTTACCATAACCAACTAGACCAAAAACTAGCTTTCAATATTAATTTCAGACGAAAGAACAATTTTATTTCTTTTTTCGTAATTAATTTTAAAATTTAAGTTTTTTACGCTTAATTAGATTTATAATCTTCGCTATCTAGAATAACTATGATATTAATTAATTTAGAGCAATTAATATAAGACGAGATACACAGCTGTGAAATTCATAGATTCGAGCCAAGGCGCCGAGGGCACGGCGCCACTTTCACGACGCGCGCTCACTATTAGGGCTATAACTATGTAAATGTTTTGGTATGAAGGAATGATAAGATACATGAATAGAAGGCAAGACTCAGAAATTTTAGCATTTGCAGTTATGAACTATTTGCAGCGTCGATTCGCAGGGAACAACGTACGACCATTTAGTGAAAGTTTCTTAATCCACTCGACTTTGTCAATGTTATTTCAATCTGATGAAGCAACTAAGTGTGCTTTTCGACGAAAATATTTTTGGCCTTTTGGCATGTGGTGGGAGGTGCACGAATCACAAATCTACTTCCTTAATTGACTGATTCCGCGTGTCGTAGTAGCATTTCTAATTCTTTCCACGGGAGGGAATCGAGTGTGTCGCAATTACAAATGAGAAGTCAACGGACAGTTCCGCTATTGAGTGTGTGTGTTCGCTTAAAACTTGAGAAAGATTAGTTGAAAAACTTGCAGGTTATTAAAATCCGACGACTCACCTCCTTTAATGTATATATTTAATCTCAGATCCAGTCATAGATGAGGCAAGGCATTCCTTAAAAAATAAATATATAGTGCATTTTTGTATGTACTTTGCAAGTTCTACTTCTATCGCTAAATTGAAATAAAAACTCCAATTGCAATTACTTGAGTTAAGTTCTAAGCAGAGGGAAATTCTATACAGTTCCATATTCTTCTTGTCGATGTCTGACTTCTATTCAAAATTATGCAAAATTGAAAAGATTCAAATGGCCATTTTGATAAACTGTCACGTTGAATAGTTAGTGATGTTGGATTCTATTATTCTAGAATATTGTTCAACTATTACTGCTCATTTCTATTTTCCCCCTTGATACTCAACGGGCACTGCAGCTATAATAATCTATATCTAAATGCAGTACAATCCCGTTAAGAGGCTTTTCAGGAAACCAAGGGAATACCGTGTTATAAGAGTAATAACCTGGTTGTCTGAAGTCCATTGCCTTACTTGATATTTTTTAACAGTGGCCTGCTTTTCGCACAAAGAGGAGTCTAACTTTGACCACTGTCACTTTACAATCAAACTGTGTTTACCATATGGACGATTAGGAAAGAATGACAGTTTCTATAAAGCAGTGGTTTCTCTCCGTGACTAAGCTCAACATCACACGGAACTCTCCTTTTCTAGTATTTTCGGTGTGTTTACTTCTTAAGACTGTGATGTAAGGACGATACAGATGATGAAAAAAAGACTGATTGAGGCAAACGATTGGTTAAAGTGTGCTGTAGTGCATCTGGAAAAGGGAGAAATCCGCGTCTTAAGCGAGAAGCAGGGCGTTTTAAGCTTTATTTTTACCATGTAAAAAGGGAATGTGAGAAAACCGCATCTTAAGCGGAATAACATCTAGAGAAGCTTCTTAGACGGGTTTTATTGTGTATAATAAATCTGTATGGTTTCTTTTTGAATGACTTTCAAATGAAATGATATACGAGTATTTGGTAATGATGATAATATATGAATACGTGATTTCTTAATTATGAAGACACCATCAGCGTTTTCCCAAAGTAAATATTTATTTCTGTATCTTAATTATTATACTGCATTACAAATCGCACTTACTTTGTCATTCCTCTATATTTACTTCTACATCTACATCTACATGAATACCCTGCAAGCCGCCTTTCGGCGTGTGGCAGGGGGTGTAAACACCAATCGATTGAGCTACTTTTTTAGCCTATTACTATCGCGTATTGTTCGCGGAAAGAATGAGTTCTTAAATCCACTAGTTCTAGCTTCTATTTCTCTTATTTTGCTCTCAATATCGTATCGGCCGAAGTAACAGGGGGGTCGCATAATATCAACTACGTCATGGGAAAACGTGCTTTCTCTAAATTTATTAAGGAGTCGCAACCTAGCTTCTAACCGCATTTCTTTCAATGATGCCCAACCTGCATCTGAGAGCATCTTCGTGACGCTTACCTTTTTCTCGTAGCATTTTTTAACGAAACGTAAATTTGCGTTGAATTTTCTCAAGTTCGCGGGTACTCGTTTCATCCGCTGGGTCCCATATACTTGCCGCGTATTCGAGATGGGGCCTGACCAAGGAGAAATAACATCGCTCTCTAACTTTCTCATCGCATCTACCGACAATACGCTTTATGAAGCCGAGCTTTTTACTAGCTTTACCGCAGATCTTTCCCCGTTGAGAATGAACTCCGCTAGTAATACAGTACAGTCGGTCAGATGATCATGGCTACAAAAAAACACACGGTGATTGCAAGTGCGTTATCACAAGTGGGATCAAAATAATATTTGAGTTGGCAACAATCAATTACTGAGAAAAACATTCATAACTCTTCTGTAAGTTAAGAGATGGCACAAGTAAATACATTTGCCACTTTCTGAAAACGACGAAAAGTTGTCTGCAACTGTATTCAGAAGCTCAAATTTCTGGAAAACTGGTTCTTTTATCTCAGTGGAATAACTTCGCAATTAGACAAATTGGAAAAAATTTTCATTCTAAAAAAGTAGTGCACGTTGACTTTAATTTAATCTGCCGCAAAGAGAGTAAATCCATATAAATTTGAGTCGCCTATATTTAGCAAGAAATATATGTAACGACAAAACAATTTCTAGTAATAGAAATGTTCTCGAAAACTTTTTCCACTCGTTAAGGAGTTTTCCGTTTCTGAGAATAAATATAGCCCGAAGAAGTAAAACAGGAATCAGTTCAGTAGCAGATGTATTAATATGATTAGTTTTTAGTAAACATTGAAAAGTGATGTTTGCGATTCGTCTTTTCCTAGTACCTAGAGTGAATAACGCAGTACTTAGAACCGTCACTTCATGAGAAGTGAAAACCTAAGAAATTATCAACTGCAGCCATTACACGGAAAATAGAACGCTTCATAATTCATTTTGGTTTTTATCGCAATGGACGTTCCCAGCGTAGGACTTCACTGTAGTCTGAAATAAAACCGAGCGTAGTGCATTATTATCGTAACAATTTACGCGGCACAAGAAAGGGTGAGCGGTCATCAGGGAGCTTTTCTAGAAAACAGATAAATCTACCAGTATGCGGGATCTGACCTTTACATAAATGGAGACTGTTTGATGTATTCCAGTTTTCAACCAAATTTGGATGCTGTATTCATAAAGGATAAAAACGAACAATTTTCCAACGAAATATTACGAAAGGGCCTAAATCTCACTGATATATATATATATATATATATATATATATATATATATATATATATATATATATATATATATATATATATAATAGATATATATATATATATATATATATATATATATATATATATATATACACATATAGAATTTTTTTCATTATAAGAATATTTCCATCTTCGCGCATGTATTACGTTTCTATTTTCGTACGGATTAAAGTTCCATCTCTTACCTATATTTAAAGGAGCAGTTTATCCGTTTAAGATAATAAAATACAGTAATACCAAGTTAAGAAGCATTTTCAGGGGACCGAGTGAAAACCTTTTCATTTATTTAACGTAGGAGAGCAACAAGAATGAATTTTTCATATTAAGTGCTTGAAATAAGTGCTTCACACCTTCAAAACGCAAAGGAAACTTTCTAGATAGCCAAGCGAACAACATGCTCAATTCCCGTTGGGGACACACGTGTGAAATGACCTTGTTGTCAAAGTACTTTTCAAATATCTGCTAGGAATAGCTTACTTTACTTGTCACAGCTGCAGAGATCCGCGAATTGCTGTCGGTTGCCTACCCGTCTGCTTTCCCTACTAAAAGAGCGTCTCGTAATTTTGTCATCTTTCGTTCAGTAATTCCAGGAGAATAATATCAACAGTGTATCGCTCTCAAGTAATTCCTTGAATTGAAACATGGTTAGTAAATTATTAGAGTAAAACTTATTAGATTCACAGCTGAAATATCCGCGTGTAAGAAGATTTTTCTTCCCCAAAAATTTAGGTTCAAAAGCAGGTTTATGTCTTATATAAGAGTATAGATTTTCCAAGATACTTATGATAGATCAAATATAACTATATATATAATATATTATAAAAATATATATATATTGTTATACAATAATTAAATGTTATATATATATATAACAATATATATACTCACACGAGTAAAAGTTGCTTGCATACTGCAAGCTAATTGGTGAAAATTTAAAATACCTATCTATGTATTTTCCGATACATTTATCTCAGTTCACATTCCGGATTTCATCTTTCCATGCTATTGAGAAATCATTCCAAGCATTTCATAGAAATCTCAAAAATACATTTTAAAAGAAGGAACTTTGCGTCCACATGGCGTCTAAACAACACTCATTCGGTGACATTTCTTCCTGTAATACTATAGAAGACTACCTCATCTGATACAACGCCGTGATTTTCATTGCTCTATCACTCCGAAAAAGGAATCAAAACAATTTTCGAAAATTCGCGCGAAAGACCGCCTAGCGTCGAACACAGGACCCGTTCGTGAGAGACAATAGCATAGTAATGTTAGATAAGTGCCGTTCTGACCTGTTCCAAAGTTTCGCTTCAATATCTTATCGAGAAGGTCCTAAAATTAGATTCCGTTATCCCCGTTTGAAATGTATGGTAGAATCGAAATGACGCTCCTGCATCAAAACAAGGACCACTAGAGAAACGCTGAACCGCATGACAGAATGTTTGGATTTGTAATTTGTTATGTAATGTATTTATTACGTAAGAAATTCGCACCCACCTAGCGTCGAACTTTAAGTCAATTAGCAACATTTCTTCCATAAGAACGATAGAAGTTTACTTCAACTCCAACTTACAGATAAGTAACTCAAAATAAATTTCAAAAATCCGCGCAATGCATTCTTATGGGAAAATTGCTATTTTTGGGAATTTCTGGCATCGAACCCATGATAGCTAGCGTCGAAGTCTGCATTATTCTGGCGTCTAGAGTGTAGGGCCAGTACGTCGAAAAAATCTGAAGTCGATGGCGCTTGTGGAACATGGTCAGAATTCGTATCCCCTATAAATATAAATATATATATATATATATATATATATATATATAGGTATATCCGGAGAGTTAGCTATATATAATGGAAGGTAAAATATATATAATGGAAGGTAAAATTTACATCATTTTTCCATTTTGAATGATAATCACAAATTAACATTATATATATATATATATATATATATATATATATTGTTAATTTTTTATCGAATGCAAAATGGATCTCCAGCCTCGGAGATATGTTGATGGAGATCTTTCATAGAATGTGAGGATTCAGGGATATAGTCCTTCCTACGCTCAGATCCATGCTATGCAATGCTTTCAATATCCCTCAAAGAACGTAATAATAATAATAATATGAATACGTTTCAGTAATATTCTATGCTCTTTAGATAAAATCATCATATTTTGATTGATAACCCAGTGGCAACGACTTTTCATGCATATATAACTATGCAAGTGTGAACAAAGCAAACGATTTACTAAGCGCCTGTGACTCTCTCGACTGAAAGAATAGTAAATTTCAAAGAGATTAATCTCTCGTTTTAAACACTTTGTAAATATACAAAAAATATAGTTTAGGAAAATAAGAAAACATTATGGAGTTATTTTGGATAAAAATTTTACTAATAGAGTACCACGAAATCAATCATTTCTTTACAGACTAGAAAGAATATTTCATAAAAAGTACGGTACGAATTCCACCCTCAATCAGTATTCCATTCAACAATTTGTAGTCCAAAAATCATCTCTAAAAATCCTTTATTTTCAATTGGTTAGTAGATTCAGTCCTGTTTAGATCCCAAAGAAACCTGCGTAGTTACTTTAGGAAAAGATATTTTTGATTTTAAATTATAGCTATATTAGATTAAATGTACTCACTGAAGGAGGTTATTTACTCCCTTCATATTTGAAACAGTTCACCTCGTTCGTTAGATATCCACGAAGAATGAACATTATCCTTTTCTCGGTTATCTTACAAAATATGGGTCGTTCACTTTTAGCATTTAGCACCAAGTTGCGCAAAAGCATTCTCGTCTCAACGTAAAATATCATATTTAAAAACAGGCATCTCACTTGCATTTCACGGCGGAATTCGGCATCTCCATGGTTACTCCTCTATTCAGCAAACAGATAAAGTAAAACAGATTCCAGCTCTCCATTTGATGCCAAATTCTTAGATAAACATGGTTACTAAAAATTCCTAGTTTTAAAAACGAGAGTCTCACAACAACCGAAACGAGAAAGATATTGACACCGACCGGATAAGGCAGCCAAGGCGAAGAGAACGGCTCCGACCATGTTCCTCAAAAGCTGCTTGCTGTCCGCTCAACTGCTGCCCTTCGACTGAGCGCCTCTCTCGCAACGCGAGATTACCCAAGGTTTTGTTAGTTTTTACCAGGAATCGTTTTATCATCGTTTGTTTTTCGAATAATTCCGGACAATAGATCTTGTTTAAACGCAGATCGAAAGATTACATCCTTGGCTCCTAATGCTCCTCCATCTTGTTAGAGTAACCATGGATACGTTATTTGGTAAAATGGGAAGGAATTCGCCATTCCCAATTACACTTCACCCAAAAAGAGATTCCCTGCTTGCTTTCTTTCGTCATCCATGTTTATCACGCATCAGGAGAATCAAGAGGTCTTAATTATTATTTTACTCCATCTCGGAAAAAATTTCTGTTCTTAAAAGACGGATCACACCTCCGTGATGGTATTATCCCCGTGCTCCTCAAATTTCTCGGTTTCAGAATAGCCTGCAATCGATAAGAATATGATTATTCTGCAACGCCAATAGAAACTCTAAGGAATCTATTTTTATTGAAGTAATTTTTTTTACAATTTAACTATAAAAACGTGAAATGTAAATATAAAAAGTATATTATACCCAGCTGCCTATTACAATATGCATGTAATTTCATATAATTGGAAATTATTAAGTCTAACTTATACAACACCTCATAAAAGAGACCAATATATATTCTCTCAATTACTTCTTGAATAATGATTACCGAAAAGCAATGTCTACGAAAGCCGAACCGACTTCGCTTGGATATAAACTGCTGGCTCTAAGGAACGCCTCAATTTTCATAAGTGCAACTTTATACTTTTCTCTTGTATATCAAATGATGCAATATTATAACTTTCGTTATAACTCTATCCTGCCTGTCCGTCAGTCAAAAGTAACGGTAAAATAAGCAATTAATGCGATGTTTTCTAATCTCGTTTATTTGGATCTAAGGATTATGTACGTACTATGCATATGTCGAGTAATATTGGAAGGCAATTTTTGAATACATAAGCGGTGCCCATTATGTACTTCTCCATTCATAAGGAGACCGCTAAGAGTGCGGCACTGAAGCACGCCTGACATCGCTCTAATATTCCAGTTGCCATTGAAATATTTTTCTTTCACCTAAAATACCTTCCTCACTTCCCAATTTCGTATGTAAAACAAAAATACATATCACCAGAACTCAAAATTATTGTTTAGTATAATCCTCCTATGTTTCTAATCCCCCTATAATTTAGAGATCCTGTCCGATACAAGTCCGAACAGATATTTGGCTATAAATTTCCTTTCATCCAGGCATAATCAGCTTCAAAGCGTAAAATGTGCCAATAAAGAATGTTTCAAAAATACACAGAAAGTTATTTTCCAAACGTTCAAGTAGAATACAGCACTCAACGCGCACAAAAAGACGCTCTCCAAATAGAAAAATGTCTTTCTCACACAATGAGATGCGTTCTTCTTCTAGTGCCTTCTGCAAATTCCAAAAAACTACTAGTCCGATATAATCCTCTGTCCGATATACCCCTTACTTGTAAACAATTTATTCATTATCTAACAACTAATGTAAGTTTTATATACAACAAATTGCAGGTTTTTGTACACAAAATATAACTGTTGCAAAAAATTTATTCAGAAAAAAATGTCTGTTTTGATGTCAAAATCAATATCATTTCTTTATGGTATAGAGAAAATATATCTTTCATTTAATTGTGTCTCAGCCTTGTTCATGACATAAGCAATGCTTAATAATTAAAGTCTCTCCATTTTGAATTTTACGAAAATTATTATTCGTTATTTGCTTTACACACGTGGATTAGCTCATCATTCTGGCGTACTGAAGACTTCCTTTGCCAACTACACCCCATTTCGTTTGGTAGCCAATGGTGGAGGGTCAAATGATTAGCTCAAGAAAGTTGTCACCCACATAAAGTGAAAATAGTGAATTGACTAATGATAGGTGCCACTTCCTTGCTAATAAAAGCTCCCGTTTACACAAGGACGTGGATTGGTAGTTTAGTGGTTAGAATAGATGCCATGATAGTGGAAGACCTGGGTTCGAGTCAAGTCACTATTTTTTACTTCTTGTATAATAATGGTGGATAAAATAAAAGTCTGAGCAGCCTTAGAGCTAAATGCTTTAAAGAAAGAAAAACAAGTCAATTGAGTCAAAATTTTTTTGGAAGATAGTTGACAAATGTCCTTGCATTCTCTATTTCACTGAAACTTTTTTATGGACTTAACAATATAGGAATAGAAACGAAATATCGTTTAAAAAGACATGTGTATCTTCATAATGTTATTATTAATTATGATCCCGAAACAATATGCAAATATGTCATGCAGAGGATTTTTCCATGCCTTCTGCCTTCTATCAGAGTCTGAAATTTAATTTACCTAATTTATTTTCTTTCACATGCCAGAATCTTGTGCAAACACAGGCAGTAACCCATTTACAAACATCCACATCCTAAATCTTATTAAGGAACGTACAAATATATATGCAGATATTACAAATTATAAAATGATATTTTAAAATTCATAATATAGTAATAATACGTTCCCGTCGAAAGTGCTATCGCCATATGAATGTGCCCCTCCCATACTGATATTTTGCTCCATGTTTTGGAGCCACCCTCCAGATCTGTCAGAATAATATACTTTTAATTTTGAATTCATAACTTTTCAATGCAGTATCTGAGTATAGTAGTAATCCTTGAATCGCGCTCTTGGTGCCCCCCACCACAGTATAAGAGTAATCTTTCAATCAACTTAATTTTAAGCATCAAATCTATTTAGTGAAAAAAATCTTCGAAAACACCGATCAAATTATTTATTATTTAAACTATAACAATTAATATTATATACACATAAAATCCATACAGATACAGGATAAGTCATACAAGATAAAATATTAAAATTCAGTAAAATATACCCATAACCAATATTTTGTTACAGGCAAAAAATTTTAAACAGAAACAACTGATTATGATATAGCCGGATAATACGGAATACTGGGTTAAAAGTGAAGAGACGGAGTAAAGTTTACCAATTTACATATTGATCTATTGATATTCTTGATAAAAATATAGCAGGTATCTAGGTAGTCCACATTTGCACAAAATAGAAGAGTAAGTTTCAGAGCAAATTCTTTCATTAAGATTTCTTGTCGGAAGAGCGAAGATGGAGCCAAACTGTCATAAAGATGGAGAACAAGAAATTTTCTTTAAAATAGTCTCATAGCTCTTTGGGGAGAGAAATAATAATATATTCCAGATTATCCGCAGTCTTAATTTAGAGAAATTCAGTTTCCCTAAACTAAGACTCCAATTTGTTTATTGGGAAAAAGCCGGCATTACATGATTAAGTGTTGGGATTACGCTATGCTTATTTTCAATTGAACTGCAAAAGCAACACGCTCTTACACCTTATAAGGGACGCAAGTAGTTCAGCCTCTTAGAGTAAGCAATGTTCCAAAAAGAAACCTTAGTAATCCGCATTTCCCGACTATTTCATTATGGCCGAAGTTGCTCCATCATCGCTTGTTTATAACTAGAATAAATAACCTAAAAATCTCTCTCATCTGGCAATGCGCTTCTGATTATAATACATATTAGCCGCAAGAAGTATAACTTTGGCTAGAATCAGGGCACAAATATAACTACTTAACTACATAGTCTTAAAGATTGTAACTGATAACGTGACGTAATGAAAGCTGTGAAAAGAACTTTGTAAATTTCGTTTTAAAATAATAACCTGTGAAGTATTCAGTTCGGATTCCAGTTTTAGCTTAAGTTAGTGAGGCTGCTCATCCCCTTAGATGACAAAAGAGGAGTTCAAGATGAGGAGTTTCATGGATCAGTTTCAAGCTGTCCCCAATAACCCAATCAATATCCCTTTTCGTAGCATCCAAGATGAATTACACACATTTCCTAATGCCATTCAAAAAATTAAAAGACATCAAGGCCGCGTTTTAGTCGAGCGCACACTATTTATCGGTTAGGTTTAGTTTTCATTAATGACTTTGAATCGTTACTAGGATTACATGGTTCATATCAATCAAGAGAATTGGAAAAATGCAACTTGAGGCTCATTTCCTATAACCAAGCGCCTGCAGTGATTTTTTGTCGCCAAAAGATAGAAAAAATAGAAAGAACCATAAAGAAAACATTAAATGTTCTGTTCCATAAAGAAAACATTAAATTCGTATCAAACTAACAGATTGTGGCTCTGTGGAAATTTTATCACATTTCTAGAAAAATTTATTTCTAAATATATCCAGAATTAGATGCGTGTTTGAAGGGGAGTGTGTTTCTCTTTTATTCTCTTTAATGAAGTTTAATATTTCAATACATTCTTTATCAAAATTTTCCCCTCGTAGCGGAATTCATTTAGACTTTTTTTCGGTTAAGAGAGTTTTCCGCTTAATAGTGATGGACGCACGCTGGAACCAAAGTTATTTTCCGGATTTGACAAGTTCCCACTTTATTTAAAAAGATGCATTCCGCTTTATTTACTGATCCCCATTTGGTACAGGAGTCCGTATCGCTCCAGTATCGGTCCGTATTGCCTAGAAGAAAAGACTGAGTGAATGACACAGATAAAATTTAATTACACATCACTGCACTAGAGGACTCTACCGTGCATTCGCCACAAAAATGTCAGTCATTGTGTTGCTTTTCTCATCAAAGCATCGAAACATATCGTGTGATTTGTTGGGCTTGTGCTAAGTTGTTAAGTTTCAATTGAGAAAGGTTTCCTTTTCTTCGTCGTACTTCACAAACTTCCATTGACATTAAACAAATTCCTATATTGGATACCTTGGCGAAGCAAGTAATCAAGCTATAAAATCATTTGCGTCCATTTATCTGACCTCAGTGAAAGAGTTAGTGGCTTGATAAAACGGCTCTTTGAATCTCCTATCATATACGTACATCACAGCCGTTTTTAGGCATCTCAAAGCTCATAAGGCACGATTGAAAGAAAATGGAAAATACTAGGAGCCGGAAGCTATGAAATCCTTTTCAAACATAAACTCTTACGAGAGCTTCCTTTTACTGCGAAACGAAGGTCAAAGCTTTCACTTTTCCTCTAAAGGCACGTGTGCCGAATGTCAAGTTGTGCTCGTCATGTATTTTAGATTTTTCTATATGTAAGACCTGAGTAAGAGTTGTTAGAAATCATTGCCTCAATAGACATGTAAGAAATCGTGAGATAACGCAACTCTATTTCAAAGGCATACAGGAGAAGCTATGGAGTTGAGGATTACCGTGCAATAACTGATACTACTCGGAAATTTCCGATCTCTACTATTCCCGATTCCTGCAATTCATATTTTTAATGTTTTGGATTAACAAACTTAATGAGCTAAAGTATATGGAATAATAAAAAAATAATAGAATAGTTGATAGAAAAGTTACCAAAATAGGTTAAAACTAACTTAAAAAGGCCTATACCTACTCCTGGGTAACAGTTTTAACAAAAAGTGGAGAAATTTCTTAATGCAACGAACGCAGCTATCATATATTTGTCTTAACAATCTGCATAACATTTCGAATTTATATATATATATATATATATATATATATATATATATATATATATATATATATCTATTATATATAGCTTACTCTCCGGATATACCTATATATATACGAGTAAAAGTTGCTTGCATACTGCAAGCTATCCGTTGAAATTTAAAACTTCGCGCCAAAGACCGCCTGGCGACAAACTAAGAACCCGATCGTGAGAGAAGACAGCAAAATAATATTAGATAAGTGCCATCCTTACTTGTTCCAAAGTTTCGATTCAATATCTTATCGGGAAGGTCCCACGCCTCTGTCACCATTCCGGGTTTTATCTTTCCAGCTTATCGGGAGGCATTTAAAAAAATCGTCAAAGATTTCCGCAATGCATTTCTTATGGAAGAATTTTGCATCCACCTGGCGTCGAACTCACTGTCATTTGGCTACATTTTTCCCATGAGAAGCATAGAAGACTACCTCAACTTCAACCTCCGAAATTTTGGTTACTCTATCTTAACGATAAGTGCCTCAAAATAATTTTCAAAAATCCGCGCAATGCATTCTTATGGGAAAATTGCGATTTTTGGGAATTTCTGGCATCGAACCCATGATAGCTAGCTCTCCGATAGGTATATCCGGAGAGTTAGCTATATATAATAGATATATTTATAGGGGATACGAATTCTGACCATGTTCCACAAGCGCCATCGACGTCAGATTTTTACGACGTACTGGCCCCACACTGTATATGCCAGAATAATGCAGACATCGACGCTAGCTATCATGGGTTCGATACTAGAATGTCCCAAAAATCGCAATTTTCCCATAAGAATGCATTGCGCGGATATTCGAAAATTTTTTTGAGGCACTTATCGGTAAGATAGTGGAACCAAAATCTCGGAGGTTGAAGTTGAGGTAGTCTTCTATATTACGAATGGAAGAAATGTTACAAAATGACCGTGAGTTCGACTCCTGGTGGGTGCGAAATTCTTCCATAAGAAATGCATTGCTGAAATATTCGACGATTTTTTAAATGCCTTCCCGATAAGCTGGAAAGATAAAACCCGGAAAGGTGACAGAGATGTTTGAAAACAATCTACCATCAGGTTTACCTTTTCTCCTATGGTCCTTGGTTCGATGCAAGACGGTCATTCCGATTCCACCATGTATTTCAAATGGGGAAAGCGGAATCTTATTTTGGGACCTTCCCGATAAGATATTGAATCGAAACTTTGGAACAAGTAAGGATGGCACTTATCTAATATTATTTTGCTATCTTCTCTCACGGAAGGGTCCTGAGTTCGACGCTAGGCGGTCTTTTGCGCGAATTTATGCAATCTCTTCTGAGTCCGTTCTCGAAGTTATAGAGCAATCAAAATCACGGTGATTGCAGATGAGATGGTTATCTATTGTACCAACTGAAGAAATGTTACATATGACCGTGCGTTCGACGCCAGGTGGGTTCGAAATGCTTCCGTAAGAAATGCATTGCTGAAATCTATGACGTTTTTTTAAATGCCTTCCCGATAAGCTGGAATGATAAAACCCGGAATAGTGACAGAGGCGTTTGAGAACATTCTTTCATGAGGGTCGACTTTTCTCCTGTGGTCCTTGGTTCGATACAAGACGGTCATTCCGATTCCACCATGTATTTCAAATGGGGAAAGCGGAATCTTATTTTAGGACCTTCCCGATAAGATACTGAATTGAAACTTTGAAACACGTCAGAGTGGCACTTCTCTAACATACATATGCCATTGTCTCTCACGAATGGGTCCTGTGTTCGACGCCAGGCGGTCTTTCGTGTGAATTTTCGAAAATTGTTTTGAGTCCTTACTCGGAGCCATAGAACAGTGAAAATCACGGAGGTTGGATATGCCGTGGTTATCTATTGTACTAACTGAAGAAATGTTACCAAACGACCGTGAGTTCGACGCCTAGTGGGTGCAAAATTCTCCGGTATAAAATGTATGGCGGTGAATTTTGAGAATCATTTTTCATGCTTATCCGATAACCGGGAAATATATAAAATGGAATAAACATAGAAGCAATTCATATGTTTCATATACGCTGTCCGCTGTTCCTCCTACGGTTCTTGGTTCGATGCCTGAGCATCATTTCTATTCTACCGTGTATTTCAAAGGGGGAGAGCGTATTCTTATTTTAGGAACTTCCTCATAAGATATTGAATCGAAACATTGGAACAGATCAGAATGGCACATATCTAATATTAATATGCAATTGTGACGCCCGATCGGGTCTTTAGTTCGACAACAGGCGGTCATTTGCACGAAGTTTTGAACATTGTTTTAAGGCCTTTCTTGGTACGATACTGAATTCAACTGATAGCTTGCAGTATGCAAGCAACTTTTACTCGTGTATATATATATATATATATATATATATATATATATATATATATATATATATATATATATACATATATAATAAGATTACGCTATCCCCCTTTGAAATACATAGTAGAATAGAAATGACGCTCAGGCATCGAACCCAGAACCGTCAGAAGAACGGCGAACAGAGTATATGAAACATTAATTGCCTCTATGTTTATTCCATTTTATATCATTCCCGGTTATCGGATAAGCATGAAAAATGATTCTCAAAATTCACCGCCATACATTTTATACCGGAGAATTTTGCACCCACTAGGCGTCGAACTCACGGTCGTTTGGTAACATTTCTTCAGTTAGTACAATAGATAACCACGGCATATCCAACCTCCGTGATTTTCACTGTTCTATGGCTCCGAGTAAGGACTCAAAACAATTTTCGAAAATTCGCGCGAAGGACCGCCTGGCGTCGAATACAGGACCCGTTCGTGAGAGACAATGGCATACGAATGTTAGATAAGTGCCACTCTGACGAGTTTCAAAGTTTCAATTCAGTATCTTATCGTGGAGGTCCTAAAATAAGATTCCGTTATTCCCGTTTAAAATGCATGGTAGAATCGGTATGACACTCTTGCATCGAACCAAGGACCACTGGAGAAACGGTGAACCTCATGAAAGAATGCTCTCAAACGTCTCTGTCACCAATCCGGGTTTTATCTTTTTAGCTTATCGGGAAGACATTTAAAAAAAAGTCAAAGATTTCAGCAATGCATTTATTACGGAAGCATTTCGAACCCACCTGGCGTCGAACACTCGGTCATTTAGTAATATTTCTTCCTTTGGTACGATGGAAGACCATCTCATCTGGAATCAACGTGATTTTGAATGCTCTATCATATGAAAACCCTATCTAAAAAAAGCAACTCTTCAGAGAGTTCGCCTTTAATGTACGGTACATACTAAATGAAACTCATTATAATCATGATTTTTGAGAGCCTTAGATACAAGAAAAATTTTCAACAACAAAATTAATTTCTTTATTATGCATTAAAACATCAGCTGTTGACACAAAAGTTAAGAACACCTTGGGGATGTGAGTGAACCTAGAGAAATTACCTTCAATGGCTTCAAATTTCAGTGAAAAACTGTGTTGTGCGATTCCAAAACAATTAGATTAAGCGGAAAGTCCGTTATTGCACAAAAGTTTACTCATTAGCACATGAACAACTTTCTCTCCGTTATTACGAAAGATGATAGACAAACGCCTCAGCTTAGTAGTAATAAAGCAATGTGAGGACCATTTCTGTTGCTTTTCATTATTTACAAAACTAAAGAGTAACTCACAGCAGTTATGAATCATGTTCGAATACCAACAATAGTGCATGACTAGCAAGAATTAGAACTGCAATAGTGTATATGAAACATTTAATTTTTGAATTTATCCAAGAATCAATCTATGCATATCTTATGTCTTAATGAAATAGGCGCTAAAAATACCTTCAATCATAGGAGTGAGAAAAGAACTTTTGCAAGTGAAAATAAAATGAAATGAAACATTATAAACATTAAGAATTAAGAGTTGCATTGTAGTTTGTCATTATTAAATCATTGAAGGAGCTTCAATCGACATCTCCTGCTAATAGCAAGACCCTCACTTATTATCGCTGATGAGTATTATGAGTCGATCAGCTGATAATGCACCGAATGGCATATCTATTTACAAGAAAAAATACACCAGGTTAGTACATTCTAGAGGCTTCTTAGAAACTGAAGGTGAATTTATGGTATTGAAAAATTTATACCGCAGTTACATGGGTAATGAAGTCAAGCTTTTATATCGAGAGCGAAATATCGTGATCCTCACTTTTTCGATTGCATTTATTTAGTTGATATGAATTACGCTGCAGGAGTTGCAAATAAATTTATGAGCAGGAAATGCATCTTTTGTATCGCCGTAAATATGATAAGATTTTTATACACTGGCCAAGGAAATACCAAGGCTATCAGAATAGGTCAAGAGCAATTTGTTTTCTCAATAAGGAACACAAGAAACTATAGCTCTAAATAGACAATCATAAAATATTACGTGGGGAAATTAATCCTTGAGACAGCCCTCCCAAAGATGTTGGATACTTTCAACAATTCCACTCGATTTGTCTGTCCTCTGTTCTGGAACCGCAGATCGACAGGTTAATATCTGAGAGTTTGGGTTCTACATTTCCGCTTCTTATCTACCTAGACCTCCAAAACCCCGTCGATTGGCTGAACTGTAACATAGCACAACATTTGATCCTTCTTGTATCGAGAAGAGTGAATTATTTTAGGCCACGGCACGCTGGGAATTCATTTTGCGACGAAATTTAATGTTTGTTGTTCAGTGGAACATAAAACAAAGTCGAACGCAACATTAAAGTTCGGAATCATAACCATAATTACTGGCAATTTCGACATTATCAAAGTTATCAAAACTTAGCAAAGGATGCAATGGTGTATCCAAATCAGCAGATAAAATTGTGAATTTGCAAGTAACTAAGCCTTCAATACTTCTATTTCAACCATCTTCAGTGATAAATAACTAGTGGAATACATTATTATTCTTTGGTGAAATTTTACTCGCGCAAAGCACAAGAGCATCTATAGTTGTGGAAGAATTTCATAGAATTCAATCATCACAGTCCGGATTTATACTGCCTAAGCTCCCTAAATTCGGGTCGAGTCTGAAACCGCTGGAAAATATCGCATAAAAAGCAATTTAGCAAGTATTCTTCGTCTTTGGTCAGTACAATGAATAAGTAAGAATGAAGATAGTTGGATGAGATGGCATGCGTTAGAGTAGTTGGAAAGAAATGAAATGGCATTTGAAATCCATAGAAGGATGATTAATGTAAATAAATGTAGTAATTAGAGTATCTACTCTGAAAGGGAGCTGCATAATTGACATTTTTGGTATTGCACATTATATATTATTTGATATAACACATTTAATTCGATTCTTGGCACAAAAATCATTTTAAAATTGTCAGTAAGATCTAAGTAAGATGCAGCAGTAAGATGCTATGATCTATTCTCTATTCTGTTTTCATTGATTAATCTATACTTTATACTGCAGAGCTTTAGTTAAAAACCACGATATCTTATAAAGAAAGTAAAACTGATCGTCAATGGATTTTTACGTATATCTAAATGCAGTCATCTATTTATATGTGTATCATCTCTTCTCAACTTCAATATAAGACACGTAAATACTCAATTCGAGTAACAATCTCCATCGAGTTCTATCAACCAAATACTTTACCCCAAGATTCTCCAAATATTTCCTTGTAAGCTTAAATCTATTGTCGAAGGCCTTATAAATGATAACCAACTACATGTAATCTACACGGCCGTCAAACCGTCTTATCCTTTATGCATGGAAAAGTAACTTTTTTCCTCATATTCTTCCCTCGTCCTCTGATAAAATACTTTCACAAAATTTGAGGAGGTAACCTCGTTCTACTTAATTAGTGGCAAAACTCGTTCGTTGTATGTATGTACAAATCACAAAAACGAAAGTGGACTCTTCACGTGTATGCTATTCAGAAAAATGATGGTCGATTCCCTGGGAAAACCCTCCCCACCACTTGTGAACGCTCTCAAAAGCATTGGAAACTTCGATACGCCCATTTTAAAGATTTTTGCACGAAAATATTTCAAGGATAACTATGGAGAATGAATCGCCTTATGAAAAGTCTATAAACCGACCTACTTGGAGTACTTCTATATCTACTCCTGCTTCCAAAAACTAATTAATAACTTCTTTTCCGTCTCTAGAAAACGAGAATGAGTTGTAGTTATATGTAATAAAATTACCCCTTGTAAAATAAATATGCTCAGGCGTAACTTTGTAGAGAGCCATAATAAATAAATAAACTCAGTAATTTTCCAGAGATTTTATTTCGCTACCGGTTTCGTAAGAAGTTCTTACATCTTCAGGCCATTCTATTAAGAACTTCTCTATTAAGAAACCGGTCGCGTAATAAAATCTGTGGAAAATTACTAAGTTTATTAATTTATTACTCCTTGTGAGTAAAGACTTCGATAAAGGCTGTCGATTCGGGGAAGTGAAGCTCTGCATAGCGAATCATCTACCATGCTTCTCCTTCACCAAAGGAAGTCAAATATATGAGAAAACAAGTCTTACCAAATTATTTGCAATAACTTGCCCAAATTTACCGATTGAATTAATTACAGTTGCTTTGAAACATCTTGGTATGCTTTTGTCGTTCTTGGTTACTGTAATTATGTATAATCTGAACATCGCTTTGCCTTTTCTTTCATTGCAGCCATATGGCATTCTGCGAAGTTTCATAGTGTACGGCAGTAACGAATTCAAATTTTTTGCTCTGTATTTTACAGGAATAAATAATTCTTAGTTCATAGTAAAGATCATAATCTGGTAACCTTATATTTAGTAACAGTTGGCAGTTACTAAATTGCAGTTTCCTCATCAATGAATGGAAAATGTCACCTAAGTATTAATTAAACTTATAGAATGTACTACTAAAGAATAAATACTTTCTCTGCGGTACTAAAAAAACCAATTTTGAAAGCATTGAAATCTCCGCAGCAATGAAATTCAATGTAAAAGTTAGTTTGCAAAATCCATCTCTTAGGCTTTCACTCCGGCACATCTATCGATTCATCATATAAATGCAAAATTTCATTTCACAATCCAATAAGCTTATGCCAAAAGAATGAATCCCATAGATATCGTCAAAATATTTTTATGATTTGAGCTCATGAAGTTTTCATTCAATCCTAAATATCTCTAAAGAGAAGTGTCTCTGCCATAATTCTCGATTCATTAATTGTGTCGATTATCACCATGTTAACTTACTTCCACATATTCTATATGCTGCTCTTCTAGCTCTCTTTCTTGTAATTGATCAACATCTTTCTTTATCTTTCAATATGTCTTTGCATAACACTGAGAACTCATGCATCTCAGTTTTTTCTTTGTTTACTCGTTATTCTTTATAACCTCTCAAGTTATTTATTCGATGCTAGAGCATTATTCGTTGATATTTTCCCTGATTTTATTTATTTCTATTAAGCATTTTCCTGAATCAACACCAAGTAAGTGTAATTTGTACATTTAATGCAATCAAAAGTATCATTTCAATTGATTTGCCTGGTTACTTGTATCAGTCGCCAAATAGGGCAACACGTTCGTTGTCTAAAAGGGGCGGGGGTTCACATACAAAATGATTGAAGCACTTCTATAGTTGCCAAGAGATAAATTTTCCCAATTAAGTTTCTTCCCAATCGCTCAATTTCAGAACTGAGCGAGAAAAACTGAATTCATACACAATTGTCGATCTAAAATAAAGAAATATGCGAACATTAGGAGCCGTAATGCACTGTAATTTGAATAAATTCAATAATGAACAGAATTCATACATGAAAAAAAACCTGAAGGATAAATTAAAGTTTTTGTAATTAAAAGGAATAGAAAATAGTTAAATTAAAGTAATTTATACTTTTCATTACAGGAATACTACAAAATTTGGCGTTTCCTTCTGTCGGAAGTAAGGGAATGATAGTATGAAAACATTTGCCGTTATTAAGTCAACTTCAACACCTGGAATCAGCTGCGCACAGAACGAAGCATTGCAGTTTCTTTCCAAAAATATTTGTAAAGAGACCATTGGTTTCATAATGTTTCCCCATCATTTCATAAATTTAATTGTTTGAATAACGGAGTGATTATGTGAATGCAATCCTTGAAAGATCGATATTGAGAATCCACTCAAACGTGACTTCGCCAACCAAACAAATTTTCCATCCGCTCGCAAAACAAAAACATGGTTGTTTGTAGCTTTCTCATAACTTCATCGTTTACTTTCTAATTTGGTCCGAATATTGATCGTTTGAACCGTGATATTGATAGACACATTGGAGCCAACGTTGCTTGTAAGTAGAAGAATGGGTTACTATCACAATGTTGGATTATATTTAATAGCAATCATTATAATAATAGGTTGTTTTTGTCTCTTTCATACTCTGAAATTCACAATGAGAAACCCATTTCATCGATCATGGTTTCTTTCCTTCGGCAATCATCTCACATACTTCTTCCGATTTCGAGACTATTTGAATTATATAATGGGAACGCTCTTATTAAAGAGGACGTTCTTTTTACCATGCTTGAGCTCTGTTATCTCTGTAATGCCTCGTTCTAATTGATATGCTCTTTTCTCTGTCAATTAACGTTGAAAACTGCGGACAGTAATCTAAACTATATAACTGTTTGAAAATTCGGTCAACTACAGT
Source organism: Pachydiplax longipennis (assembly GCA_036926295.1). Classification (NCBI taxonomy): domain Eukaryota; kingdom Metazoa; phylum Arthropoda; class Insecta; order Odonata; family Libellulidae; genus Pachydiplax; species Pachydiplax longipennis. The sequence continues at coordinate 579,659 of JAVFKF010000012.1, read as the reverse complement.
TCAATAAACTCCCAGATCGATTCAATTATCACTCCTAGGCTTAGACTGTCTTGTGCTTTCTGAACTCCCTCCATTGATCTCTTTCACACTGTCGAATTATTGCAAAAATGTTTGCCCCAATATTCCTGTGAATAAGTTTGTATTTGTATTGAAACCATATTTAGATATATTTCTATGATAATCTTTTGTATATTTTTCTAATTCAGGCATTCATGTAAACCTTAACCTGTAAATCTGTAAATTTGTTTATGTTTCTTGCTATGGAATTCGCTATAAATGGTGAAATGTGAATCTATTAAATAAATCATTAAAAGGCACCGGCCTGGCTCCAATCGTATGCTTCTTAGGAAAGGTGACTATCTAAAAAAAATTTTGAGCCACTACTCGGAAAGATTGAGGAACCAAAATCTTGGAGGTCGGAGATGCTGTAGTTTCCTATTGTACCATTGGGAGAAATGTGACCAATTGACTATGCGTTGGACACCAGGTGGATGCGAATTTCTCCCGTATAAAATGTATTGAGGAAATTCTTAAAATTTTTTTGAGTGCTAGAACCAGGAAAGATAACAGTCGGAATGTAAATAGAGGCGTTTGGAAACATTCTCTCATGCAGTTTACCGTTACTCTAAGTATCCTTGGTTCGATGCCAGGGAGTCATTTCAATTCTACCATGGATTTCAAACGGGTATAACGGAATCTTATTTTAGGACCTTCCCTATAAGATATTGCATTGAAACTTTGGAATAGGTCAGAGTGACACTTATATAATATTAATATGCAATTTTCTTTCACGAACGGGTCCTGAGTCCGAAGCCAGGCGGTCTTTTGAGCAAATATTTGGAAATTCTTTCGACCGTTCTCGGTGCGATAAAGCAATTAAAATCCCTGTGTTTGCAGATGATATGGTCTTCTATAGTACCAAAGGAAGAAATGTTGCCAAATAATCGAGGGTTCTACGCCAGGTGGGTGCTAAATTCTCCCCTTTCAAAAGTATTTCGGCGATTTTTTAAGAATTGTTTGGAATGCTCCCGCGATAAGATGGAAAGGTAAAATCCGGAATGAGAACAGGGGCCATACTCGTACATACGTATCGGAAAAGGATATTTTGGTATGAATTTTCACCGATTAACTTGAGCAACTTAAAGCAAATTTTACTCTTGTGTGTGCGAATATATATATATATATATATATATATATATATATATATATATATATATATATATATATATATATATATATATACGAGTAAAAGTTGCTTGCATACTGCAAGCTAATTGGTAAAAATTTAATATAAGTTCCCCTTATGAGTATCATTTTCGAAACTTATCCAGCAAAATTCTTAAAAATTGCCGCAATGCATTTCTTGCGTGAGAAATTTTCATCCATCTGGCATCGAACTCACGGTCAAAGGTAACCTTTCTTCCACTGGTTCTATAGAAAACTACTTCAAACGCAAATGCTGTGATTTTGAATAGTCTCCTGCAAAGAGAAACGCCTCAAAACAATTTTTAAGAAATTAGTTTAAATGACCGCCTGGCGTCGAACACAGGACCCGTTCGTGAAAGACAATGGCATGGAAATGTTAGATAAGTGCCACTCCCACGTGTTTCAAAGTTCCAATTCAGTATCTTATCGGGAAGGTCCTAAAATGAGATTCCGTTCTTCCCGCTTGAAATGCATGGTAGAATCGGAATGACGCTCCAGCATCGAACCAAGGACCACTAGAGAAGCAGTGGACGTCATGAAAGAATCTTCTCAAACGCCTCTGTCACCATTCCGGGTTTAATCTTTCCAGCTTATCGGGAAGGCATTTAAAAAAATCGTCCAAAATTTCACCAATGCATTTCTTACGGAATCATTTCGGACCCACCTGGCGTCGAACATACGGCCATTGGTAACATTTCTTCCTAAAGTACTATGGAAGACCATCTCATCTGCAAACAACGTGATTTTGATTGCTCTATCTCATCGAGAACGGCCTCAAAACAGATTGCAAAAATTCGCGCAAAAGACCGCCCAGCGTCGAACTCAGGACCCTTCCGTGAGAGAAGATAGCAAAATAATATTAGATAAGTGCCATCCTTACTTGTTCCAAAGTTTCGATTCAATATCTTATCGGGAAGGTCCCACGCCTCTGTCAACATTCCGGGTTTTATCTTTCCAGCTTATCGGGAAGGCATTTAAAAAAATCGTCAACGATTTCAGCAATGCATTTCTTATGGAAGAATTTTGCATTCACCTGGCGTCGAACTCACGGTCTTTTTGTAACATTTCTTCCATTCGTAATATAGAAGACTACCTCAACTTCAACCTCCGAGATTTTGGTTCCACTATCTTACCGATAAGTGCCTCAAAAAAATTTTCAAAAATCCGCGCAATGCATTCTTATGGGAAAATTGCGATTTTTGGGACTTTCTGGTATCGAACCCACGATAGCTAGCGTCGATGTCTAAATTATTCTGGCATCTAGAGTGTAGGGCCAGTACGTCGTAAAAATCTGAAGTCGTCGGCGCTTGTGGAACATGGTCAGAATTCATATCCCCTATATCTATATATATATCTTATATATCTATTATATATAGCTAACTCTCCGGATATACCTATATATATATACGAGTAAAAGTTGCTTGCATACTGCAAGCTAATTGGTACAACTTTAACAATAAGTTCCCCTTACGGGTATCATCTTCGAAGCTCATCCAGCAAAATTCTTAAAAATTGCCGCAATACATTTCTTACGTGAGAAATTTTCATCCATGTGGCATCGAACTCACGGTCATATGCAACCTTTCTTCCACTGGTTCTATAGAAAACTACTTCAAACGCAAACGCTGTGATTTTGAATAGTCTCCTGCAAAGAGAAAGGCCTCAAAACAATTTTAAAAAATTTGCGTAAATGACCGCCTGGCGTCGAACAAAGGACCCGTTCGTGAGAGACAATGGCATATGAATGTTAGAGAAGTGCCACTGTGACGTGTTTCAAAGTTTCAATTCAGTATCTTATCGGGAAGGTCATAAAATAAGATTCCGTTATTCCCGTTTGAAATGCATGGTAGATTCGGAATGACACTCTTGCATCGAACCAAGGACCACTAGACGAACGGTGAAATTCAAGAAAGAATGCAATCAAAAAATTTATCTACGAGTAAGATACATTGTTGTATTTAATATATGGATATTAAATTTTAAATGCTGTCATTTGTATATATAGAATATTTTGTCACTTTTAATTAGAATTTAAAAACATTTGAATATTTATAGCAAAAGATCATAAAGAGCATTTTTATAACAATTTAAAGAAATGTTTTGACTGATTCCAATATTTTTGGATTATTCTTCAGAAACGTATGAAATTCCTTACATTGTAAACTGATTTTATAAAATACCTGCAATTCTAAGCAGCTTGTTACTTAACCTGTTTCTTTCCTGACATAAGAATGTGTCACATGATATTAAATGATCATTCCAGGCGAAATTGATATCGACAGGATAAACGAGACCACTTTTATGAGTTCTTCACCTGAATTATTTTCTTTTACCTCTTTGTGAAATTGTTCACAGAGTAAGCGGTTATATTATTAAGTCAAGGACATTACTTCGAATAACAGATTTTAATTTCTTTGATGTCGATTCACTTTTTTCTTTCGCGTCTTCGTAAAAATACGTTAGTGCTGTTCTTATGCCACTCACTTTGCAAAAGCATTGCACAATCACTGAAAACAGTTCTAAATTTCCTTTATTGGAAGCGCCTAAAGCTAAAGAATAATATTTATCTTTTTTGAGCTATAGACTTGGATTTGCTGACCTGCTGAAGCGAATACATTTTCAACTTTTGCTTTCCATAGGATTGCTACTTCGTAATAAATGAATCACGGAAAATAATTTGAGACAATTTATTCTCCAAATCTGGGCTATTATAATTATAAAGGTGCATTACACCATGAAACGTAGCTGTAACCTCCGCAGCTGTGATCAATTCTTCTTTTCTAGTGTCTTTTTTCGTTAAAAAGATGCAATTGTACAATATTTCTGAACCTCGACTTGTAAATTATTATGTTTTTACGTAGATTTTTCGAAGCACATATTCCGTCAAACTTTATAGAAAAGCCACAAATTGTACATTCTGCATACGAATTGCTCATCTTTCGTACCCAATCGAATGAATTTAACCACCCGTCGTTAAATAAACAATAGTATTTATTACTTTTTGGTGACGAGGAATCTTTTGTTCCGGTGAATTGAATTCGCTGTTTAAAATCTAATCAACAGAAAATTAACGTTAAACTCGAAATATTATCTAGTATTTTGCAATGAATCGAGTAATTGAACATTGCCTTTGCAACTCCTTTTTATTTCACTCATCGTATAAAACACTGCCACAAGAAATGACCGCAATTCAATATACATTTTCCTAAATATTTCAATTAAAAATAGGTTCTGGAAGCTCAAGCTTTTCTAGCAGATAAAATATTCATTATTTCATATAATAGGATAATTACTGTTTCTTTAGCAGTTATAATTTTCAATTTATCTGCATTTTTCTATTAACCGTTCGGGAACCCACGTCCATCACCGTACCTTACTTTACATTTTTATAAATATTGCAATAACTATACATTATTCAATTTTGTAATTTAGTGTGTTTATTAAAGAGAGTATATTGTATATATTGGTTTAATCTCCGTTTCCTTAGCAACATTTTTGTTTACTTAAGCGGTCTTTTTCTAATTACCATACGGGTACCCCCTACCCTCAGGATCCTTATGCGTGGATTGCATTACATTTGTATTAATATCTTAATAACCAAATCTTTGTGGTGCTTCAAATTTTGTCTTTTTATTAATGCAATAATTATGTATAAAATCACGTACATTTCGTTTCCATGGCGTTGTAACTTTTTGTTTTATCCGGCCTTATCGATTAATCATACGGGAATGCTATAAGACCCTAAGACGTAACTTGAATTACATTTTTATTGATATATCAATTAATAATTGTTTCTAGAATTTCAAATTCTGCATGTTTATTAAGAAAATAGTAACGTATGATATGGCATTATTTATGTTTTCATAGCGATATTTTCTTAAGTTTAATCCGGCCTTTTTGTTTAAGCGTACGGGAATCCCATATGCACATCATGCGTAACTTGCATTACGTTTTCACTAATATCTCAGTAATTAAACATTTGTAGAATTTCATCCTTTGATTGTTTATTGAGTAAAAAATAACGCATAAAATGACGTAAACTTTGTTTCCATAGCTATAATAATGTTTGTTTTACGCAATATTTTCGATATTCCGATCGGAGAAACTTCCATAGACGTCTTTTAGAAGACGATATATTACTAATTTATTATTAAGGAGTGATTTTCGTGTATTTTTAAGCGATTTAGTATAATGAATTTTCGAAAAGAATGAGGATTATAATTGTAGAAATTTAGTGTCAAAATAGTTCGTAAGAAGCTTGTATAACAGGCCATTTAACTTATTTAAATGGGAAAAAGTAGCGCAACTAATTGAAGCAACTATTCCCCATAAGAATACATGGGGTTGCCTCTTCTATAGGCCACCACGTGTATTTAAATGGGAAGAAGTGGATCCACTTTTATAAGCTACTCTTCTCCCATAAGAATGCATTGAGAAGCCACTGCTATAGGCAACTCAATGTATTCTTACGTAAAAATATTTCACAGACCTATATTTGAAAAAATCGGATAAAATATATGTCTCATAAGCTAAAGAAACGAAAAGTATTTTGATTAATAGAAATTATTATTATAAATTTAGCAACCAATTCCAAGTTAACAAGATGAACACCGTTTAAATTGCTGTTATTTAGTAAAAACGGGGGAAAAATATTTCCCGGTCGGATAACCGAAAGAGTCGGATAAATCTTGAAATATAGTCACTATAGAGACGACTATTATTTCGATAATATCCTTGATAGTATATGTATAAATTTGTAAAGATGAAAAGTCGTACGACTATTGGTTTTTGAGTAATATACAAAAATATAACTCACTTACGGAGAGCAAAACAAAAAAAAACGGAATACAAAATATTTTCGCTCGGGAATACGAAAAAGTCCGATTAAACATAAACCGTAGTCGCTATGGAAACGAAAAGTACTACATTATCTTTTGAAATATTAACTTTATAATCTTACTGATTTAAAAGATTATATAGTAATATACAAAAATGTGAATCGTTTACGTAATACAAAGAACTGTCCGGTCGGATATTCGAAAAAGACGGATAAAATGAAAACTGTCGTTGCTACGGTAACCGAAAGCATTGGATCATATAAACAAATCGTATCTTAATAAATATGAAGATTTTAAAAGGTATACAAATCTGTAATTATTTCCAAATTTAGGTTTTTCCTTTCGTAACATTTCATGAAAAAGTAATGTCTTTTACGGAGAAAAAAATATTTCCCGATAGAATTATTAGAAAAAATGAGATAAAAAATAAATGGTTGTGACTACAGAAGTGGAACTTTATTCATCGTTTACTCTATCAGTGTCTTAGTAACCGCGTTTGAAAGTCGTAGCATTTCTACTTTACGAATATTATTCAAAAATACGAATTCCTTTACGTGTTGCAAAGAATATTCCGGTAAGATATCCGAAGAAGTCGTAAACAATAACCACTATGGCAACCTGAATCATTTCAATGTACGATATAATTCTGTCTTTATACTTGTACAATATTTACTTTCGGATTAATAGGCAAAAGATTAATAGGCCAGTCAGTCTCAGGTCGTCGACGTGAAAGGACGTGCTTGCGGGAGCTCCGATTGTAAAGGGGTAATTAGTGAGAGGCTCAACAGTCATAGAAAATGGTCAAGGGAAGCATTGAGGCTGAGTTGAAGTGTGGTGGTTGTAACAGGAAACTTAAGAATGGCGTTCAATGTCTTGGATGTGAAACATGGTTTCATAGTAAGTGTGCAAAGGGAAACCTGGAGGAGTGTGCGGGCGCTAGCTGTGAGTGTGAGCAGAAAGAAAAGAAAATAGCGGAACTAAGGGAGGATTTGGAGAAGGCCATGATGAAAATCAAGTGTTTGACTGATGAGGTTGAAAGACTTAAAGCGAGTCAGAAGGAAAACATGGAGGCAAACAATCAAAAGTTAACTCCGATGAAGACGTCCCCGACAATTAGAGTGATGGGTGATTCCATGATAAGATATGCTGGAGATGAGTGCCGGAGAAATGGGGTGGATGTGGAATGCTTCCCTGGAATAAGGACGGAGGAAATGGAGTCACAAATAGACAAGTTGGGTGATAACAGGAAGGAGGATATAGTTTTGTTTCATGTGGGAACAAATGATATAAAGAGAGCGAAAACAGACGACCATGCGACGGGATTAATCTGGGATTTAGCAACGGCTGCAAAGAAGAAGTTCAAGAAGGCAAAAATAATAATCAGTGGTGTAATAAAACGGAAGGACGTGTCAAGCAGGAGAATTGATTATATAAATGAAAGTCTGGACTGGGTATGTAAGAGCCAAGGTTTGCTGTTCGTGAACTCAAATGCATGGATAAGTGAGGATGACATCGGCTGGGATGGGATCCACTTAAATAGGCGTGGGTCAGGGAAACTTGGAAGATTGCTGATGAATGTTTTAAATTCTGCTGGTTCGGGAAACTAGGAAACGAACGGGGACTGGATTGCAAGGTCGTCTGTGGAGGAGAACGTAAGGAGGAAGACGAATTCAGCGAGGAAATAAAAGCGGGAAGGGGAAAAGAAGTGGTGATAGACAAGGGAAGAGACGACGGAGTATCAAGGGCAGACACTGCTTGCAGGGAAATAAGCGAGAGGGATTTTCATAGATTCTTGCAGGGAGAGACATGCATTAGTGACTATCCTTGCGACGGCACGAGTGGGGTACTGAGGACACGAGCGGGGGAGTCCGTGGAGACGAAAGTAACTTTTTGGCAAGGAGAATCCACTAAGACAAGGGATGAAAAAAGAAAGGGCTTAAAAGTGCTTCAGGTAAACTGTAGAAGCATCTTAAATAAGGTAAGCGAGTTCACCAGTTTGATTGAGGCCTGCCAACCGAATATAGTTATTGGGACAGAGTCATGGTTAACAGACGAAATACTTTCAAACGAGATTTTCCCTACAGACTTCACAGTGTATAGAAGAGATCGAGGCTCTAGTGGTGGAGGTATATTTGTATGCGTGAGAGATAGTATATATAGCTCGTTAGAATGGGTTCTCGATGATTACGAGGCTATCTGCGTAAAAATCGTTAGTCGTTTTCATAAAGTTTTAAATATAATAGCAGCCTATAAAAAACCAAATGAGGATATGTACTTACTGGATAGGTTAAACGATTTACTCATTGAATATAACCCATACCAAACCACCTAATTAGCAGGGGACCTTAACTTACCGATGGTTAATTGGGAAGGGGTAACAGCAGGGGGCGGTAGGGCACAAACTGCAGTAGAAAAACTAATAAACGAAGGAGGTTTCGTTCAGGTAGTCGATTTTCCAACCAGGGGAGGTAATCTTCTCGACGTCTTTCTTTTGAGACCGAACAATGTATTCTTAGAAGTAGAAAAAGTCCCAGGAATAAGCGACCATGATGGGGTACTCATAAACATCGACTGGAATCCTCATAGTCTGAGATTGCAACAATGTAATATAGCGTGGCAGTATAAGAAGGGAGACGCGACCGGCTTCCAGAACCACCTAAGGGAAAATTTTGCTCAATGGGTAGAAATTAGTCATAATGTTGAGGAAATGTGGTGTGGCTTTAAAAATGCAACTGCAAGAAGGAATTAAAAGGTTCGTACCCTTTAAGCAACTCAAGAAAAACCCAGATCCAGATTACTATAACAAAAACATACGTAGATTAAAACGAAAGGTTCGAAATGCGCATCAGAAAAAAGGGAAGGGAGAAAATTATCAGGCAAAATATAAAATATTACTTCTGGAGTTAAATTAGAAAAAAGGAGAGCATAAAATAATTTTCTAGAAAAAATATTAGGTAGAAAAGACTCCAATGAATTCTATAAATATATTAGGCGTAGGAGGGATGATAAACAAAAAGTCACAACGATTTGTGATGAATCAGGTAATAAAATTTTTGATAGTACAAATCAGGCAAACTTATTAAACAATTGGTTCGGTAGCATCTATCAAAATCACATGCCCGTCGTAATTAATGACGGAAATATCGCCACGAAATCCGACATAGCACATTCACCTAAACTTTTACAGATTCTGGGCAGAGATATTCATAAAAGGTTTAAAAATTTAGGAAACAACAAGTCTAGGGGACCAGATGATATATCAACAGAGGCTCTAAAGCTAGGATCGATGGAAATCATTCCCTACTTAAAATTATTATTTAACGCATCTCTTAATAACCATTGCTTGCCAACAGACTGGAAGAAGGCGACAGTTATACCTCTTTATAAGCGCGGAGATAAAACAAACGTTAAAAATTACAGGCCGGTAAGCTTAACTTCCGTTGTTTGCAAAATTATGGAGAAAATCATAGAGGAATACCTTAGAAATTACTGGGTTGAAAATAATTGGCTTAGCGAGTGCCAGCACGGATTCCGTAAAGGATACTCATGCGAAACTCAATTACTGGGACTATATCAGGATATAGCCAACGCGATAGATAGTAAGGATACTGTAGATGGTATTGTCATAGACTTCGCTAAGGCATTCGATACGATTCCGCATGAAATACTTATATTGAAACTAAGAAAATTAAATATTGATGAGAGGGTAATCATTTGGATAAAAAATTTCCTTTCTGATAGAACTCAAAAGGTAAGGATGAATGGAGAATATTCTATGGAAGTTAATGTAACCTCGGGAGTGCCTCAAGGAAGTGTCATCGGTCCTTTACTTTTCCTAATCTATATAAATGACCTGCCAAATTGCATTAAATCCAGTATTAGATTATTTGCAGATGATTGCATCATTTATAGACGGATAAACAATAACGAGGATAGGGATGCATTACAGAGGGATTTAATGTCGTTAGAAGAATGGCTTAATGAACATAAAATGAGCATTAATGTGAGTAAAAGTGTACACATCACATTTTCAAATAAGAAAACATTTTCACCCCACGTATATCATCTCAATGGAGAAATTATACCAACGTCCGATCACTGTAAATATTTGGGAATTATATTTACCAGAAACCTGAATTGGGATAAACACATAGATTATTTGGTAGCGAAAGCGTTTAGAACACTACATCACGTCATGAGAAACTTAAAGGGAAGCAATAAGAAAGCAAAAGAATTGGGGTATCTAACTTTGGTTCGGCCGATCTTTGAATATGCGACTACAGTGTGGTATCCTCATGAGAACTGTCGTGTAAAGAAATTAGAGAAAGTACAAAGAAAAGCAGCTCGGTATGTTATGGGTAGGTTCAAAAAAAGAGATAGTGTCACAGAAATGCTAAACGCCCTCGGATGGGAATCACTGGAGAAGAGAAGGAAAATAAATAGGCTAGGTTGCATTTATCAGATAGTTTCAGGCAGGAAGGGATGGGAAGGATTTAAACATTTAATCAAAGAGCCTGATTTTTTAGGAAGGTGTCACAGCCAGAAAATAAAACTTAGACCGCAGAGAACTAACATAGCTAAATACTCATTTGTAAACAGAGGGATAACAGAGTGGAATAAGTTGCCTGAATCGCTTTTGAAGCCCTTTCCAGCTAATCTCAAATCATTTAAAAAGAAATGTGATAAAATATTGTAGATGTAGATTATCAATAGGTCAATTGGATATTGTTCTCAGCATTTTTTGTAAAGTTATATAATTAATGCATTTGTATACGCTGCCACCATTAGTTAATAACATAGATATTTTTGTTTCTACTATGGGTGACTGGTATTTTATATTGTAATAAGATTTGTAAATCAGACAGTGTTGACTAAATATGTTTAAATATCAGATTCTCTATCTTCTATAATCATAGATATTTTTGTTTGTACTATGGGTGACTGGTAATTTTATATTGTAGTAAGTGTTGTAAGTAAGTGAAAGTAAGCGAATGATTTGGGCTGAATGCTATTCTTTTAAGTACAGCTAGTTCCAAAAAAAACTTACCACCTAAGCCGCAACCCGCATAACAGGCAGTGAATTTCCTCCGAGCGAGCCTTAAGAAGTGAGAGAGAGAGAGGAAAAACATGGCGGAGATGGTCTGCTTGAGTCATAACTCCGCCTGCAGAGTTGAAATGGATTTATTTGCTTTGTTAATATTGCAAAGATTTATTAGTATCCTGAGTTTGGTGGCATTGGCCTAGCAGATTAGTATTATAACAATACGGATGTCGTAATGCAAGAATTCAGTTATTATAAAATGGTTATAACGATTCAGTATATATTCTAGCATTGCTTCTCGCACAGAGGGAAACGTCGCACACGAGGTCCAGTTATTCCGAGGCAAACCCCCTTCCCCTCATAAAATTTGAGTCTGAGGGCGAAAGGCACGAACAAGTCGAAGGAAATTTTCGCAAAATCTGCCTCTGAGCCGCTCTGAGCTTATGTTTAGGACTGAGATGGGAGGAAGAAAATTTCTGCGCAGTTTGAATCGGTGTCGGACCAGAAATGTATAGACCTCGAATTCGACGCTTTCGCTTGCAAAACTCTGCGGTTATAATTGGTGGTATTATATAAAATAATACTAGCTAATATTATGCATCGTTCAAGAGAACAGTTATTAGCCTTTAAAATTATATACCAAAGGAGTCTATATCGATCACCAGTTTTATCACAGCCTGTGTGAATGCAATCTACACAAGTAAAGTAAGGCACACTCATGGCCATATCTAGGCTATTACATTAATATGCTACATTAAAAAACAATAAGTAAATATATAGTATGAAGTCTTGAGGCATTCTCTGCGTATTTTAGATACATTTTGTTTCATTTGATAAGCATCGAAATTAAAATTCGATCGGTAAAAAATCAGTAAATTTTATCATCTATGCTGTTGGAATTTTTACTATACCGTCCAAATCAATTGAGAGAAAATGTGCTAGAATCGATTTTCCTCAATGAATAAAGATGACGGATACGAGACTACCATCTTTCACATTAATTTTGAATTAATTAATTAATTTTTTCGGTGTCATTGAAGTGTGAATCGAATAAACTTGATTTCTTCTGTGGATTCCTCTTGAAATGGTTGCAGTCACAAACCATTACGTTCTTAAACATTCTTCTCGCTATATTTATCACCTTTAAAAGTTCTAAAATACACAAAAAGATAGTGCGAATGAGGTTTGGTCATAATGCTCATTGAATGCTACTGTTAGCTATGAATGTAAAATTTTCAATTAAATTTGAATGTATACAAAACTACCTACATTATTTATATTTCAATTGTTTATTATAATGTTTACAATTATTATAATGTAGAAAACGTTAAAAATACGCAAAATAATAGGGACTTGGTGAAATAGTTTTTCCCAGGGCCTTTTTACCTGTAATTCCAACCCTGTAATATCACATGGGGAAGCGCATATGAGGCTCATGTTGAAATTTTGCTCCCCTCGGTTGATGGCTGGCCCTGCGTAACTCTCATATTTTTCGACAGAATTTAAATGATTGAGATGAATGGGTGGTGGTTTGGTATGGCTAGTCTATCTACATATTTATCGATTGGTGATATTGAAAATATTCCTTCGTATATAAAATGTATTGTCTATGAGAAACTTTTCATCTCTCCACATTCCGTGACAAATTTGAAAAGCAAGATACAGGAGTGATTGGAAGAAGTGAATAAAGCAATGAATTCACCAGTATTTCAAGAGGGGGACTGTTTTAATAGAGATAGGAAAGTGAGAAGCAACGGCAACAGTAATGCATACACTCACATGACTTTAACAACCGAAAGTGTAAGAGTATGTTAATTCCAGATTTTTGGATGAATCACAATAGGTAATGGAATTTCTTGCGTTCCTCGTCGACCAATTGATTAATTTGAGTAGGAACAACGACCTCTTTCAAAAGTATAACGCACTCACTCACCTCAATTTTCTCATCCAACATATATTTTTTCCGTTTATGACTGCCTCCAGAGAAACTACTCATTTATCCAATTTAAGTAATATCTCAGTCAAACATGGTTAACATTCAAATATACAGAATATAACGTCGATGGCTTACCATACTTTCAGAAATTTCCTTCTTATGCATCAGTTTATTCCCAGGATTCCGAAATTGTATACAATAGCGATGTTCAATGTTTTGTAGCAACCTTCTTTTAATTCTATAAGAAAGTTCGAGCAGTTAACTAAGCCAGTACCTAAATCATCTTCTTATCAGCAATTTATTTTGGAAAGAGATTCCGAGGTCTTTTCAAACCGATAGAAATTGCTAACATTAGTATTACTATCTATGCAAGCCAATGGTTTATTCTAAATAACTTTAGAGATATAATTTATCGGTAATCGGCGTATAAACTTCAAGTTTCTGCGACGTTGAATATGCGGAGTGTCTACAATTCCGTATTTACATCTCAATTCATATTTTAGTGACATTATAATAGAAACTTTAGTCGATCTAGTAAGATCATCTTCCACGCTCTATCAACTTTGTATCATAGATGTTGTAAGAGAAGTGAAACGATTTGGTTCTCGTAGGCGTAAGTATTAGATATTAGATGGCATTTCTCTAGTCCATTGTTCATTTCTCAAGTTATTTCAAACTACGAAATTTTGAGCTCAATATAGAGACAAAATAAAGCATAAAAAATAATATTTATAAATAAACAATCATTGACGAGGAGCTATTTTTTCATTTTTGTTGTTGAATTAGTTATTTAGTATAAGCTAATACAGTTTATGCCATTCACTTTAAAAGCAGAATATAGAGATACTATAATTCTGATATGATACACCCAAAAATTGTTAACTTCATGTTATCGTTCAGATTTTCCGAAGGTCCTATTTCAACTAGAATGATCTTCCCTGCATTACTATGTTAAAAAATTTGGAAATATCTTGGCAAAGATCGTAGAGAATTATGATGTGCTTAGGATGAAGGATGTTACGTAAGGTCCTTGGAGTGAATGTTGGAATAATGGATTACATATAGAACCAAGAATATTTTAACAGCTAAGGTATGAATCATGAGAATTAGAGGAATATTTTCATGTAAGTCTGTTTACAATCCATTGGTTTCTATTTTTAACGTATTCTTCCATGACTCCTTTTACCCATCATTCATAATTATTGACGGTGATTTTTCCTTTAATTATTATAGATATTATGCACCATTCAAACAATTCGGGTTATATAGTTCACTTGAGGCATTCAGAAACCGAAGCAGCGATCATTAATCATTAGTCTCACTTTCACCTAGCGCATAGTTCTGAAAACCATTTCAGTATAACAATGGATATCGTGTTGTGGGTGTTTTCACACCCCCTGACATACGTCATACGGCGGCTCGCCGGGTATAAATGAAAATGTAAATAAACCAGGTGTTAACGTGTAAACCTGCAATATGCAAGTATAGAAAACCTGGAATTTATACGCAATATGCAAATCAGTCTTAAGGTTCTGATTTTCCATACTAACTGTTGTTTCTTAACCATCTTAAACTGTATTCCTTGCAAGAAGTCCTGAAAGGTCGTCTACCTCAAAAATAGAGTTGAATATCTTCATTCCCTAAGGGAATACCCGCGGCGAAGATTACAAATCGCGGATCCACCATTTCCCACCTTACTTGTGATCGGTCGCCGCCACCATACCCTAACCTTAGATACCTGCTCAGCAGGGGTGCGGTCGGTAATCCTCATTAGCGCTTTCAAATTCGCTACCCCGGATACATACGACCATCCACAATATGCCGAAAAGGGGGTTTTCTTTCTCAGAGCGGAGTTCACCTTCACCCATCGGCCGTTTTATGGTTCCTTTGAGAAAATAGACAATACCTTTCGATGGACGAAACAAAAGAAAAAGAAGTAACAAAGGAATGAATAGGGGATACTCCTAGGGCCAGTGTGGAGGGCCTCCCCTCTCTCTGAAAGACTTAGTAAAACCTCAGACGCGAATTTGTCAGAAACTGCCAAATCTCATCTCAAAATCATAATGCTTCATCTGATACCATCATCACGAATGCCTGGTGGAGGAACAGAATGACGTGTTGATACATATATTCTAAAATACCTAATGCTCCGTTATTTGTCGTATGAAGCAAATTTTATACTTCTCTGTATCGCAGAATAATTCAACAGCAATGAAATCTAGTCAAAATTTGCACCACGGGGCAAGAAAGAGATTTATCATCAGATAAAAGTTGGGACAGCATAATTTTGCAAGGAACATGAACTTGATTTAATTAAAGGGATAGTTTTTCTGGGACTGGCAATGAACAATATTTTCGGATAAGTGTTACGAGATGCTGGCGTTAATTACATCGTAAATTAATTTTTTATTCGATACTTGAAAAAAAATTGTAGTCCTCAGTATTTAAATTAAGAGTGCTACTATTCTAATATCTATGTTATTTTCTAAAATACTAAATTAGCAATTTGCATTTTAAGCGATTACCTTAGAAAATGATGATATCACGGCAATTAATATTTTACTTTCTATCATATGATTTGGTGGTATTTAAAATTTTTATAATATTTGATGTAATTATCTGATGTAGTTGATCGTAATTTACTTGGTTTACTTTATTGTAATATGTTTTGGGTCTAATTTTCAGAGCTCTTTACCAGGTTGACTTAAAATGATTCTTTCTCAGTGTATTCGTCCAGATTAAGTTTCTTTTCATCTTTGCTTTCATTAGTAGGTTTCGCAGTTTTTTCATGCTCCCCTTCTCGATAGCATTTCTTCTGCAACATAAATTAGTTGAAATACAGTTGATTGTGTTCATATACCTAAGTATTCTTTATCTCCTTGCAGAGTTTTCGTTCATGTTTCTATTTGCGTCATAGTCGTGAATTTCCTCTAAATAAATTTAAAAGTTCCTCCTGTAGGCGTCAAGAGCATAAAAAACGTAATAATATAATCCTTTTCAATCTTGCAATGACATAATTTTTTATTGGATAATTGAAGCAGCTAAAGTAAGTTTACCCGATGTCTCCAGAAAAAGGTGAATTACGCAGAAGTTTCAGGCCGAAATAAGGAGATCCGATGTTTATTCATTTTTTAATACTATGCTGCTGACATAGTAAAAAGTAACACTAAATTTAAACAAGATTTCGTGCTAGTAAATACGATACAAATACGTTCAACGCGTTTCACAATGTTTAAAAAAGCGCCGCCTGAATGCTCCTCCTTCCAAGAGCCAATAGAATGCATGGAAAACTCTAGACTCGCTCTCATCGAGCTTCAGGTCTGTTATGCGGGTTGCGGCTTAGGTGGTAAGTTTTTTTTGGAACTAGCTGTACATTCCATTTTATGTCATTCCCGGTTATCGGATAAGCATTAAAAATAATTGTGAAAATTGACCGCCATGCATTATATACCGGGGAATTTTACACCCACTTGGCGTAGAACTCACGCTCTTTTGGTAACATTTCTGCAGTTGATACATACAATATATAACCAAGGCATCTCCAACCTCCGTGATTTTTTCTGTTCTATCGTTCCGAAAAAGGACTCAAAACAATTTTCGATAATTCGCGCAAAAGACCGCCTGGCATCGAACTCAGGACCCTTCCGTGAGAGAAAATGGCATACGAATGTTAGATAAGTGCCACTCTGACGTGTTTCAAAGTTTCATTTCAGTATCTTATCGGGAAGGTCCTAAAATAAGATTCCGTTTTCCCCGTTTGAAATGCATGGTGGAATCGGAATGACCCTCTTGCATCGAACCAAGGACCACTAGAGAAACGATGAACCTTACGAAAGAATGATTTCAAACGCCTCTGTCACCATTCCGGGTTATATCTTTCCAGCTTATCGGGAAGGCATTGAAAAAAAATTTCAAAAATTCCAGCAATGCATTTCTTATGGAAGAATTTCGCACCCACCGAGCGTCGAACTCACGGTCATTTGGCAACATTTCTTCCATAAGAACCATAGAAGAGTACCTCAACTTCAACCTCCGAGATATTGGTAACTCTATCTTACCGATAAGTGCCTCAAAATAATTTTCAAAAATCCGCGCATTGCATTCTTATGGGAAAATTGCGATTTTTGGGACATTCTGGTATTGAACCCATGACACCTTGCGTCAATGTATGAATTATTCTGGCATCTACAGGGTGGGGCCAGTACGTCGATAAAATCTGACGTCGACGTCGCTCGTGAAACATGGTCAGAATTCGTATCCCCTATATATAGGTATATCCGGAGAGTTAGCTATATATAATGTACGAGTAAAAGTTGCTTGCATACTGCAAGCTAATTGATGAAAATTTACAATAAGTTTCCCTTATGGGTATCATTTTCGAAGCTTATCCAGCAAAAATCTTAAAAATTGCCGCACTGCATTTCGAACGTGAGAATTTTTCATCCATCTGGCATAGAACTCACGGTCATATGTAACCTTTCTTCCACTGGTTCTATAGAAAACTACTTCAAACGCAAACGCTGTGATTTTGAATAGTCTCCTGCATTGAGAAAGGCCTCGAAACAATTTTTAAAAATTTGCGTAAATGACCACCTGGCGTCGAACACAAGACCCATTTGTAAGAGACAATGGCATACGAATAATAGATAAGCGCCACTCTGACGTGTTTCAAAGTTTCAATTCAGTATCTTATAGGGAAGGTCATAAAATAAGATTCCGTTATTCCCGTTTGAAATGCATGGTAGAATCGGAATGACACTCTTGCATCGAACCAAGGACCACTGCAGAAACGGCGAATAACATGGAAGAATGTTCTCACACGCCTCGGTCACCATTCCGGGTTTTATCTTTCCAGCTTATCGGGAAGGATTTAAAAAAAATCATCGAAGATTTCACCAATGCATTTCTTACGGAAGCATTTCGAACCCACCTGGCGTCGAACACACGGTCATTTGCTAACATTTCTTATAATCCTTTTTAATCTTGCAATGACATAATTTTTTATTGGATAATTGAAGCAGCTAAAGTAAGTTTACCCGACGCCTCCAGAGAAAGGTGAATTACGCAGAAATCTCTGGCCGAAATGAGGAAATCCGATTTTCATTCATTTTTTAATACCATGCTGCAGACATAGTAAAAAGTAGCACTAAATATAGTTTAACTAGATGCTAATAAAGACGGTACAAATACGTTCAACGCGTTTCAAAACGGTTTAAAAAGGCGCCTTCCTTCCAAAAGCCAATAGAATCCGTGGAAAACTCTAGACTCGCTCTCATCGAGCTTCACGTCTGTTATGCGGGTTGCGGCTTAGGTGGTAAGTTTTTTTTTGGAATTAGCTGTACATTCATAATTATCAAATCTCTATGCGTTCATTAAAGGTACTCGTATATGCAAGTGTTGATTTCGATTATATTTTCACAGAATCTTTCGAGATACTTCAAATAATAGAGCTGCATATACCGGGAACGAATATTCCAAAACTATATGAAGAGATAAGAAATAAAATACTCCGTAGTTTCCACAGTGTTACGAACTCATCTCAAGATTACGTAAATCGGAACCGGTCGGATTATTAAAAAAAACTGTTCTTTGGAAACTACAATATATTTTATTTCTTATCTATCACGTTCGTACAAGAAATTTTAAACCTACTTAATCATATGTGAGGAGAGATTTCGAAGATATTATTTCTTAACTTTTGTTAATGAAGTTTTACGGACAAGATATAATTTCGGGATGGATCGTATATTATTTGGGGGCGAATTAGAAGGGCGGAAATTCAAGCCAGGCAAACAAACATGCCGTGGCAACGTGGTGGGATTGCTTGATGAGCTTTCAAGGTCCAGTGCGAGTGCCCATCACAGAGAGGGAACTGTTTTAGTCTATTATTGGCACCGAGTTTACGGAAGACTTCGAAGTGATGGAGCGAAGAGTCGTACAGCGGGAGTCGAAGGCAAAAGAGTCTTTGGATTGGGGAGAGAGAGGGATTAATTTGGACCAGACTAAGAGGTGCCGGTCTTAATTTAAACCTTAAAAGAGGGAGACCAAGATGAATACAAAGCGGAGAAGAGAGAGACAGAGAGAAACAATGTGGTATTAATGTTGAACACATTTATGTGCTACCTCTTCCCTTGAGTTATACCCTTAGGATAAGGATATTCGTATATATTACGAGTTATAAAGTACGGCTGATAAACTAATACGATTACAATATGAACAATATTAAAATAAAAATAGTGTTGGATATTATAGAAACGTACTAGTAAGAATGTACGTGCATCGATACGTTTTAATAAATTGCAGAACGTATGTCTTCTAAAACTACTTAAAAACATTTAAAAAAAGTTTGTCAAACAATAAGACCGATAGCGATATTCAGTAACACTGAGTGTTATAGCATAATTCGTACGGTAAAAATAGTTATAAGAGTTATGTGATAACAATAATGATAAACGTTTTAAAACGCCTGAAAATACTTGCATCGATACGATTAGATAAACTTGGTACTTACACCCCCTGTCATACGCCCACATATGTAGATTTAGATGAACAGCAGAACGTAAGTATACTTGTTTTACAATTGCTGAACAATTTATCAACAGCAATTGTTATGCAATGAAAATAAGTTAGCGATATTCGTTAATACTACAATTTATAATATACGTATGTCAGCATAATTTGCACGATTACGTAAGTTATAAACTGTATTTACGAGATAAAAATAATGAAATACACCAAAGCGAAAATTACAGTTAACTTCTTAATTCGCCCTTAAATGTTCAAAATATACCATGAGAACATTTCCCCGTGTGAGGTTTTAACCCTGTCCGCTTTTGCCGTTTGCGGTGATGTCATGTAACCGATTGTGACGAACCCAGGTCTCCCCCACACAGGATACCTGCCCGGGAAGTGGGAGACGTGAGCTCAAGTACCAGTCATATCGGACTGTTTCGTTCTTGATATTTCTTCGATCACACAGAACGGTGTCATAGGTTCTCGAAATATGCGACGCAATTTAAACCGGCTTATTACCATGGTGAGATGAATTTTTTAAATTTAAAGCCAATCAGAGATTGGCTTTAAATTTAAAAATCAGAGTCCAAACGCTAAGTACTTAAAACAAATATTTATAAAAAATAGTATTTAAAACAAAAAAATACTTGCATCTTATACCTTCGGATAGGTTTATGTACCTTAAATTTCCCTACTCAACGCCCTTTTTTCACTTTTAGTCAACAAAATTCTCATAGTATACATTCTAGTCATTTTTTAAATTTATACTAACGTGTAGAATCCATAGTATTTATCACGTTTGAAAAATCCTACCCAAAAGCTTAAAAATATTCCGGTTCCGGCACGTTTCTAGATTTGCAGTTATTTTTAACAGTGAGGACGGATGGTCCCTTGAAGTGTATCATTGTAATACATGTCGGACAAAAAATATTACGGAATTAAAGATACTTCTAGTTGAATGGAGCATCTTCTAAGGCGGAAATATATGAAAATTTAGAATCGTTGTATTCCTCATAGGGAAGTTTATATCATACAGTTATAAAAAGTCTATAATATTTTTGAGATTAAATCCCTCAATTACTCAATCCCTCAACATTATTTATCTTAAGCATTATGATATATTCAAAAGAACATTCAGCACAAACGATTCGCTTACTTTAACTAAGAGAAATCATGTCTTACGTTGTGAATGCGAGTAACTGCAGTTAGGGAGAATGCAAATGTTATTAATTGGTATTATATGATTTGAAAGCCTAAACTGGCTCCAAATACACAATAGAAGTAAGTTCCAAAGCATAAGGTATATCGAAAAAAAAATTTCGTATGGATTTATCTTGGAGTACTTAACTGATGATTGTATTGTAAAATCTGTATTCATAAGCGCGCAGTGTGTGCAAATAAGTGTATGATATTCTCTTAAGAAATATTAAAAATTTTCAAGAGGTCTATTGGTAAATCTGAGAGAGTTTTTACGATAAGGCGAATTACTATATCGCGAAAACTTCTCAAAATGTTCTCAAAATCCCCATTCAGTAAAGTGATTCGATTTCAAATTTTTATCGACAAACTATAAATATTGCAAGAATTCTCTCCTGTGACTTTATTTAAAAAGATTCGTAAATGCATATCTCAGGAGAAAATTAACACCACTGAAAAGGTAATTGTATTCCTGACTGCCAACCTTTCCTTAAGCTTTCTAACATTTCCTGATTCTTCCTGGTTCAAGTCGTACGCTCTGTACTTTTACCACACCAAAACTTACTCCTGAGCGCTGCAGACCGGCGCTCTTGGCGGTTCTCTGATGAATCAGCCGATGGGGGAGGGAAGGGGGGGATTGGGGGGGACAACCTATAAACCCTAAGAAGTGGACCCTCCAGGCCGTTGTGACGTGCTATAGGGTTCACCTCTATGCCTAGAGGGCCCCCTGCCACAACTTCAAGGACAAGCTCCGACCTCATAGACAGAAAGAACGAGCAGGTGAGAAGTGAGTGCTTAGTTACCTCACCCCTGCAGAAGAAGGTGAAAGAAAGGCCCCTGAAATAGATGCCTGCCTCTGTAGGCCCACAAGTAGGCTAGGTTTGTAGGGAATGCCTTCCCCACGCCCCCTACAGGGCAGGTGGTTAATACATTCATGGTGAACTTTCTTGAGAAAACTACTGCCAACCTTTGACAAACTGATTGCAGCATTTAATTCTGTTCTGGCTGCAGTAATCCACCGTTCGTGCTGAGTTAAAGAATTTATTGAACATAAAATATATTACTTAATTGGTGGAAAAATTTTTATCTTTTTATAAAGTGCAGAGGATAATAAAATCAGTGTGCGAATGCTGGTTCTTAGAGCAAGAGAGCAACTACTATTGTAGGCGCACTATACTCTTGAACATCCTCTTGAATAGAGATTTATTTCATAGCTATATGAACTTGAGAGCTTGAATCATATGGTCAGAAAAGAAACAGAGTACTCACGTTTGATTCAGGAGTTGATGATGCTGAATTTTCCTGTGAGAAAAGAGAACAAAATCATTAATAGTTATAATCATATTTTATATACTTATTTATACCGTTAATTTACCACGAATCCATTAAATTTTTATAGAAGATTATAAAAGTGTGATACGTTTTAAATTTTAACATACATTGGTAATTGCCTGAAAAGGAAATATTTCCTTCCTGTCTAAAAGGACCGATCGGAAAGCGGCGTAATAACTCAGTCAACACAAAATCAACATCTTCTAAACAACAAGCACATACGAATAATACTGCCGGATATTTTCGTTTGAGGTTACCCTAATTTGTTTTGTTGTTCAATGTTTTACAAATCGCCGTTCGAACTTCATCTAGAATAATCGTTAGTCGAATATGGGGAATAGTTTGTTTGGGAAATGTTTCACATTCCTCATGTGGATCATGTATATTTCGTTTAATAATTAGATCACAAATTTCGAAACTCTCTGCCCCCTCTCTGCCATTTATCTAGAACTGCATAGAATTTCCAACGAAAAGTATTCTCTAGGAAGATATATCTAGCGAATGAAGATATCAGCTCATTAGATGTGAGTTGTTGGTAAAAAATATATTTACGAAGCATTATATTTAGCTCCGAAATTTTGCAGCGATACCATGAGTGAGAAAAGTAGGGTAGTAGCTTCAGAAATACTTTTGTCCATAAATTTTTTGGCTATATTAAAATTTCTCTTCAATGTAAGAATCTACTAACCAAAACCTGTTTATTCTTGTAAACGACTGCAAGTACAAAAGTATATCTAATCTAAAAATTTGCTCAGTATACATTTCAAAATGCACGCAGCAAATGACAGTGATAAGCAAGAGAATATCCAAACTCCTATTCGTGATTTTACGAGTACAAACAGACAAAGGATATCGTGTTTGGAATACGCTAGTAGCGTACTACAGTCGAATTATATTCGAGGTGAAAAAGCTTGCTATAGCATTCCGGTGTGTTCACGAAATATTTACGTTTAATTTAGATGACCTTAACACCCTTAAATATTGACTTGCGGACTCTCTGCAGCATTTATAAGCGTGCAAATGATCAGTCTGCGTCACCAGATTAAACCCAATGAAAGACTCATGAAAATACTGGAGGATGGTAATAAAGGTAATTCTACTGTATTTGTTCACGAAAATGAGAAGGAATTTAAACGTCGCCATACACTTGAAGGTCAAAGAAAACAAGGCCAATTCTATTTATACTACCTTAAGAATGAAGGAACGGAAAACCATCTGTCCCTGGAATAATAGCGAAGTCGTTGCCATAACCTTTCTATGTACGTACACTTCATTATCCTCTCATTTTTATTGAATGTAAACAAAGGCAAAAAGGAAAGTTTCTCTTGTCTAGGACGAAATGAATGAGAGGAAAAGTAACTGGCAGGTGATACAAAAATCGAACTAAACAAAGGAAAGGAAATTCAAAATGACTCCGAAACATTTGTTGCATATAAGCAAAGTAATCGTGTGAATACCCGATAAAATAGAATTTATTTACCTTTTAGAATGTATTTATGCAGTTAATAATTGATATATAATATAATGCTTTTGTTATCGGAGAGATGATTGGGGTAAAGAAGGCGCATAGATGTTGCATTGTCCTTTGCATAGATGCAGAATTTATTTTTTCACATGATTTTTATCAAAAAATAAAAGGTCCGGTATTCACATTGTCGAGTTTTATTTTGGTTTAAAGATCAAAACAAAAAATCGATACAAGTTACAGATTTTTCATGATTGCGACTATTCATTCAATTTTCCGATTTATTTTGAAGCATGGTTGCTACAATAGGTGCTTAATGTTTAACGTTTTCCGGGTTTATTTAAACATTTTGTAAAATGAGTGGCTAAAGTAAAGTTCTCCTGAATATTATCATATAAGTTTTGAAATTGGTTAACGCGCATCTACTGGACCGAGCTAAAAAGATCGCGGTAACCGAATTTCATGTTCAGTTAATCACTTGATGAAGTGATTTCAGTTCCTTCAATAAGATTCTTTCTAGAATAGATCTTTTTCTATTTTTCAATAGATTTTTTCTTCTTTAAGAAGAGTATCATCAGTTGATATTCATTAATTCATTGGGAAGCTGAACTCATAAATGTTGATTATAAAATGATGGGGAAATGACGAAGAAGAAATAAATATTAAACCCTCGTGGAATAACTTATTAATTATGATCCCACAAATAATAAAATCTATGATCTAGAAAAGGAACAAGTTGTGATTTATTTATTTTAGAAAGTAATTGGTAAAGAAATATTTTCTTCATTTTCAGATAACCATTTTAAGGTTGAGCGTGCTCTCGTCTTAATGATTGATACGAATTAATATACGTTGAAAGTTATAGGAGACATAAGAGACTAATGCAATGGCTCGTTTTATCCTTTTAAGGTTAAACTTAATCCAATCTACTCAGATTTTTGAATTTAATATAAGGCTCACTAAATGAAGATTATTTAATGTTCAATAAATTATTATTAATTGTTTCTGAACAACTTACAACTTGTTTTTCTCCCATTATCCTTGATCTCTTCAGTGCCCTTCTACGATTACTCCGGAGAAGCTCACAGGTAAAGAAGTGCCGATAAGGGAAGGAAGTCACAATCTGGAAAAATAGAAACACAATTTTAATTCATTGCTGTATAGTAAGGATAAGTTGGGGTGATGTTCTATTCTATATATATAAGAGCAAGGAGTTGTCAATATCAATTCGGAATTTGACTACGATGATATAAAGAATATCCTAATCCGCATCGTTATTCTTTTCAATAAATTTATTTGTATTTTATTTAATTAATTGTAAAACACAAAATTCGTAAAGAAAAATAGTAATTCTTGTAATAAATACACTTACCGGAAATTTTGAACTAAAATGAGAAGGGAAACTCGATCTAATAGTGTATGAAGAATAAATAGTGACCAGCTTGTAAATCAAGAAAGGAATTTGAAATATTCAGTTAAATTTAAAAATAAATACCCAACTCCTATAAGAATGCCATTAATTACTGAATTAAACCGTTAATTTAACCCTTAAATCAATTAAATCAAATGAAATACATGAATATTAGTTATGAGAAGCTTTTTACTGACTTGGTTACTGATAGCTTTTGAAAATGAACGCATTTTAGTGAGGACGAAAATTTGTGGGAACTCAAATTTGAAAAACCAGATGCACTTTATGCATGAATCAACTATTATAAGAAATTAAAATGCTAAAAGCTGATCCTAATTTCTATTTTCAAATTCCAATGTTCATTCAATCAATTCGAATTTGAAAATAGAAATCCATCAATGAATTAAATCTATCGGTTTAAAATCATCTTACTTAAAAATTTTTACTAAAATATTACTAGCACAATAAATTCTACAGAAAAGTAGTTTGTTTTATTCAATTCATTGCGAAATTAAATCTTTTTATGGTTATTTAAGGAAGTATATCTGATCGTTTAGTGATAGCGATATTTTTAAACTGCGAATAAAAGGTCGTATTAATTGAAAATGAGTTCCCAATCAAAATTAGATCAAAACTACATGTTCAGCTGATGGGAAATCACATTGAAGATAAGGAAATTATCCAATTAATGTAATTAATAGCAGATCGCAAAGTTAAACTTAAAATTTCAAACGTAAATTTCCGTTAAAATTCCAGATGGCAGGAAAGGCTACAAGTAGAAAAATAACGGAATGTCTATTCTAAATCAGAAATTGGATAAAGTAAGGCGTAACTGGACTTGATTGCTCAATTATACGACTTTAGATAATCATATAAAAATATGTGATACAGAAGTATTAGTCGCAGCTATTCAGAAGAATATCATACTTCACAAATAAATATATTCCTTAAGTTTACGCCCTGAAAATAATTACATATATAAGAAACAACAGTTCATTATATTAACAATTTCGTTGAAATGCAAAATTATTTTAGAAAATTAAAAAAATACGATTCATGTTACTTACCAAACCTTAGGAAATCCTTAAGAAGTCCTATGGTCATCAATTACTTAGGAAAATGTCTTCTTTTTCCTTAATTAATTATAAATCGCGTAAAAACTGCAAATTTATTACGATATACTTAAATTATACTTTACGATTACTGAATTTTGAATCTACCTAACACCAAGAAATTCAAATTTTAACGGATTTCTCGAAAAATTCTTCAACACTTCTACACCCGGCGAGGTTTCCAAATCAACTAAGAATTTTGCCGAAATTCAACGGTTTTAATAACCGTGAGAGGCTGTTCAATTTTCTGTCACCCCCCCTCTTATCCCCCTACTGGAGAAAGTTGTAACTGATTCATATGTATATACTAGCATTTAAATAAATTTTCATTAATTTAAACAAAATTTAAATTTAACTCCACATTTAACAGAAAAATAATAAAGTTTCGTGCTTTTTCGATGTTTCCTTTCGTACTTTTACTCGTTTCGTCGTAAAATAAATGATCATGTGACGTCATCATGGCGTTTGTTCTACGAATTGTATGCGAAAATTAAAGAATTTCAATTATATGATTATTGTAACAAGTCCATCGAATTTACAAATAATTAACATTATATCTACGTTTAATTAATATATAAATATTATAGGGCTTAATTGTATTGTAATACTTTCTTTGTTACATCATAAGCATAACAGATGAGATTTTATAAATGCTAATAAAATGCAAATCGTTATATTTTTACCAATAAAGTAATAATTAAGATAAATAATATTTAAACATTCTCATAATCATTTCACGGAATATTGCAAAGAAACGGCATTTGATGTTAATTATAACTTTCCCACGCTGTTATCGATACCTTTCGACCCATTCTTTCACACATATTATGGTTAAGAATTTATCGCGTATTATGACTTTAGCGAGTTAAGTATTTCTTTCGGCCGAAAAACCTATATTGACAGCCTACACGGAAAATAAGTGCTGAAGATGTATGAGTAAATTAAGGGAATTGAGCGGCGGCAAAGGAAAACAGATTTAAGATGTATCATTTTGTGAGAATCTAGAGATATATCTTTGTTGATCATATGGTATTGGATAGCTTTGCCTATGAAACATTAAAAGTTCGAAAATGATGTCTAAGTTGGCAAATAAAGTGAATGATTTGCAACAATTCAATTCCCTCAATAGTACGTTCAACGATGTTCGCCGTGCTCTTATTAACACGCCATACACAAGTCTTTCAACGAAATTTCCCAGGAATATTGAAATAAATTTCTAACCATTAGATGTTTTCCTGATAAATTCTCATTATATTCGAAATGTGACGACGGAATATACAAATACTTTCTAACTAACATATAATTGAATAGCTTACGTTATTGTCCAACTAACAAGTCCAACGGCGAACGGCGAAATCTTCTTTTCGAGCTTCTATGATGTCTTCCTTAGACATCTTTTCCTTCCTTGTCTCGTACAAACGTTTTGCAGGTGGCGAAGAACTACTTCGTGTCACCATTACAAGTGCTCCATACTTGGAAAAAGTAGGTGACTACAGACACCTTAATCCTTCGATTCCTACTCACGCTATTTTCAAGGAAATCACTGAATGTAACGCTGAATACACACTACACAAACTCCATTTCACTTCTCATTATATTTGGAATTCAGAGAAAAATGTGAAAGACACCATCTTGAACACAATCCACTCAGTGAGACAAAGAACAAAGAAGGTTATGTGGCGCGACGAATGTTTCGTTAGTCACGATTTTGTATACCATAATTCCTTTCAAAAGCGCGGAAACACGTCAAGACCTCATGCCATCCTCAAGAAGAGCTTTCCCATGCTTCTACGAACTTCAAATCTTAATTATTTGTCATCGGTAAGTTATATTTGAAGTCTTAGGACAGTGTTATCTGGTGGAATATCAATCGCAATATGTTTAGCAAGTGCTCCGAGTGTATGTGGAATCCATGATAAGGTGTGTTTGTGCATTAGAAACTCATTACTTACTCGTTGCTTAGTGTTACGATCGGTGATTTTTCAAAGGGTGTGTCAAAGCATAGCAGTGAGAACAGCCTTTGGTTGAATACTTATTTCATCCTTTGGAGTTCTTATGAAGGCAGGTGTTGACACAAGAGTGCAGTATTTCTGTAAAATTATAAGT
The DNA here is from genome assembly GCA_036926295.1 of Pachydiplax longipennis. Classification (NCBI taxonomy): domain Eukaryota; kingdom Metazoa; phylum Arthropoda; class Insecta; order Odonata; family Libellulidae; genus Pachydiplax; species Pachydiplax longipennis. Next base: position 551,502 of record JAVFKF010000012.1, on the reverse strand, counting down.
CTGTAACTCAACTCTGTTGTTCAAGATGCCATCGCAACCAAACTGGATGGATTTCTTGGTAGAGATTAATGGATACGGATTCATCGTGTCGTTCGTCGTCAAATATTGTAATTTACTTCAATTGCAATCTGAATTGGGTAAGTGGGCTAATAAGCAGAAATTATTGTGAATCATACGCCATGAATTTGAATTTGAACCACATAATTTATTTCAAAATACCAAATTCAGCTTGTAGATTGCCATTCATATAATTTTAAGCTAATTTAAAAGACGTAGAAATATGAATATCAATTTGGGAATCTTTTGATTCCACATTTCTTTCACTCATTGGCATAAGAGTAGCATTGAGGTTTCTCTGTAACTTTATTTGTATAAGGGCTGGGTAGAAGTTCCTTTTCAAGCTATGGAAGTATTTGGAGAAGAGATGAGGCTTACCAGGCAAGATGAGGGATGAGGTAGCTTTCTGCTGCATTATTCACTGAGCCTGAATGCAACATGTGGTCAGTTCTCATGAAAGTGTACTGTAGCGTAGAAGTTTTCTTAATACCCATTGAAAAGTGTTGAGATTGTTACAATGATCAAGAATCACACATTTTTCAGTTCATATCATATAGGTACTGCCATGAATAAAACTAGGGGCATGTAATTGGAATATTTCTGTACTAACAGAGAACCGAAGAATCCTCAATTCCTCTATATATGCTGAATGCAATATCACAGAGTTACATTTAGCATCATATTTCCTTAATGAAGCATGCTATTTTCATGGTAAGTTTGCTTGAATTTTTCCCACATAATTCGCAGAGTGGCTTGACTCAAGGGGATTTATTTCACAAAAAATTAATGCCATTCATATGCCAAAACTTTTGCAAATCTCTTTTCGAATTTCATAGAGAATATGCATACCCCATTTACTATTGACTAATAGTAGTCTTGAGCAAGTATGATATAATTAAATTCTTCCAAAGAATGAGTGATTTTGAATCCATCATCTCTGAATAACATGAATAGTGTTTTTCATAGTTTCATAGTTTCATAGTTCTAATTTATGTTTACACTCTTAACATTCTGGTGCTGGGAGCATGTATTATTCCAGTGTATTTTTGTACATGTATTTCATAAGGTCGTTGCGTGGTCGTTCTCTGGCTCGTTGAGGAAAGAACGAAAAATACCTTCGTGTTCATTTTGCCTTGTAAGTCTCACTCTATTTTCAAATTGGCCTTTTCTGAATACTCGAATGTAGGGAAAAGCGTAATGAATAACCTAGGCAGAATAGTATTTTGTTTCTCCTCATAGTAGGCGTCTATCATATGTATTGGATTATTATCATATATATAGGATCTTTTTCGTCCCCATCCCCTTTTACAGTAAAATGTGCGCATTTACATTTTGTATCGTTGACTGGGTAAAGGTGTTATACACTTTTTGTTTTTAGTCTCGGAGGAAATAACTTGTTTGCTACATTCACGACGTCGGATGAATTCCTTTCGGGTTAGAGATATGTCTAAATATTTCTGAAATAAATATTAGAGTCGTTGATTGTCTTTAATGTAATTAATAGAAATATTCTGTGTGTTTGTTTAGATTCAACGATATTTAGATGTTTGATTTTATTCGTTACTATATGACGTATTAACTTAAATACCCAAATCATTATTCCTCTTCTTACGATATTCTAGTTACGTGAATGTATTCCGCAACTCAAGAAATATATTACGTACGTAAAGTTACGTATTTAATAAATTTTATCTTTCATTAGTTTTTCTTAAGTAATCAATAAAAAGGAATACAAGGTATTGCGTTATGCCTTTGTTAAATAGATGGAAATGAAACAAGAGGGATGGGAATCATAACCTATTTGGAGATTAGCGAAATCATTGTGCGATAAAAGCACTGAGCGTTAAAGTAATTCATTTTCTTAAAACTTTTCAAATTAAATTATTATTATTTTATACCTATGAACTTTCAATTTAACGTTAATAAGTAATTATAATTGTCACTTTCTCCGGTAGGGGGAATAGAGAGGTGGTGGACCGAAAGAGTAACAGCCACCAAAATCGTCCACCAATCAGATTTCACCATTTGTTGAACCGTTGATTTTTAAGGCTAAATCTTTATTTAAAATAGAAATTTCGCCGAGTGAAGACGCCATGATGAAATTTTCGAGTAAACTGTTAAAATTTAAATTTCTCGATTTGTAGTAGATTCAAAATTGACTAATTGACTGGAATGTACTTTTAGCGTAACGCAATCAATTTACAACGTTTAAAAATCATAACTTTATAAAAAGTATATAAACGGAAATACAGTATTTCTGGCTTCATGGCATCTCTGGTGCATCGTTGGAATTTCTTCAGATGTGGTAAGCGTAATAAGTCTATTGTATTTAAGTTACTTGAGTTACTTCTGAGTTTTAAGATAGTCGTTGATTTATTGGTTCATAAAATGTTATTTATGTGACAGCCGTTCGTGAAGAAATTTTTTCGTTACGTAAGACACTTATGATTAACTACTATATTTAACCAATGTCTGCGTGGTTCATCTTTTAAAGGATTATCTCAGTAGCTTTAATTTTTTTTCGTGTTGAACTGCGTTGGTGGATTATAATCTCGTAAATTATTTTAAAGTAATACTATTTGTTGGTTTCATCGCTTATGATTGACTAATTTCGTAACGTAGTGGATATTTAAAATTTCGACCTTCAATACACTCGCTATGTAAGACTATTTCAACAAAAGCTATGATAAAAAAAATTAATCTTTCTTACGAATTCTTTCCTTTATATCGATGAATCTTTTTCTCGTAATTTTCCTGCTTTTCCATGATTTATTCTAAATTAATTCAAATTTGAGTGCCTTTTACTTGCCTTGCCTTCAAAAGCCAAGGTTCTACTTTATGTTGAATAAAACGTTTTTATAGTCAGTTTTCTCATACTAATTAATGAGTAATAATTGTTTTATTGATCACAATAATAATTTTAGTATTGAATTAAATTAGTATAATTCTGTAACATTAACGTAATGTATACAAAGTGTTGTTTCACGGTTATTGCATTTGGATTTTTAAATATTATTTTAAATAAACATTACATAATCAGGAGATGTATTGTAGAAATACAATTTTTCAAGTTTCTTTCCAATATTTTAAATCATATACTTCGAAATTATGCATGTATTTCCTTTTTATTATTTATTAGATTCTAATTTACATTCAATTTTTTAGCTGCTGAGGACACGCTTACTGATATTATACTGAACTCCAATTTAAATAATTTAATTTTCCCGATTGATATTGACTACATGAATACAATTAGTATTTATGTTGTTTGGACTTGTTTCTAGATTTTATGCAATTAGCATAAACGAAAATTTTTAACAGAAATTGAGCTTATAAATTTAAGAATTATCTTGCAGATTTTTGTCTTTCTGAATCACTTGAACCTTCAATTTGATTATTGATTCAAGTATGTCTTAGATGTGATTCGCGAATTTTGAATTCTTACTTATTTATAATAAATGAGTTTCATAGTCTCACATTCTGTGGTTAGTTTTCACGAAATAATTCTTTAAAGTTGCTTGTAACTGAGGCTCGAACTGAGTCGAATTGAAATTTGTAGGAATCTTAAAAATTATTTAATTGTAATCACTATTCAGTAGAAATAGTCAACAGTAATTTTATATGAATTGTAAATCAAATTTCCCAATTGTTGCAAAAGATGTTCATTTTAAAAGCAGTCTCAGTTCTATATCTACTATTAGTTCCTATTAAGTCAGTTTGGATATATTTTTTCTTTGTGCTTGTTAGATAGTGTGTATTAGATGTACTACCATTTTTCTATATGCCTTTTTGTTGAAATAAATATAAAAATTATTCTACTGTATTATTTATGATGTATAATAGGATATTTTAAAAATATATTCCTAACCAAAATCCTAATCTGAATCATCATCATTGGAAACTACTCGCTCTTATATATCCATAATACAATATTACCCTAAATTATACATGCTATTCATTTGTGAATTAATGTGGTGTTTCTTTTTTTCCAGCTTGTGACATCCTTCCCTCCTTGGCACTTGTATTATCTTGGAATTTCTACCGTGTTATCGTGGAAGGGCAATAAAGAGGCATAAGCAGGACCAAGGCTAGCCGGAGAAACGCTAAAGGTAAGCAGTTACCAATTTTTTCACTTTTGAATATCGTCTACGGATAGTACAGTATTAATGCTAAAACTTAATGCATAACTCGTTTATTAAAACGTATGACATGAAATCTCGGCTGGCCCGAAATGCATTATTTGTCTGTTACTTCTCGTATAGGCAATGTATTTTAATTCGTTTCAGAAAATAACCTTAGATGTGAAAGAACGGACAAGGGAAACATCTTTTCCGCAAGAAATACATTCCCACTAAATTCTCCTGATAATAAATAATGATATTTATAATGCGAATTCAACCCACCTTTAAAAATGATAATATCGTATTTCAAATGAGTTTAAAAAGTTTCAAATAATACTCTATTTCTTTTTAAGGTAGCTTAGTTGACCTACAGTCAATTAATTCTTGAAACGTTTTTTCATTACATAAATATGAATTTCTTTCCCTTATATAATAGACGATAAATATCCCTTTCTGTAACACAAAGCGACGGATACCTTTATCTATTATTATCATGGAATTCGGTTATAATGAAACACGTCGCACAGTGGGCTAGAATCGAAAAAAGCTGGCCAAGAGGCCAAAAATGGTTTTTTTGAGTGCGGGTTTTGAAACTTCGCATATGTATTAAGAAAAGATTGAATTTTACCTGAATGTTAAACTTTCCTTAATTCCATGTCCGTTGTGTAAAGTAGAGGTATCTAATTCCTCTCTAAAACTGTCTTCACATATGTTTTAAGGATAATTAACCAGAATTTAACATGAAAGAGACCAATCGTTAGACTTCGTATCACCAAAAGGACAGCGAAACTGCATTCTGGGATTCCACGGTGGTGAGTCGGAACGCGCCGCGCTTACGAAAAATCGACTTAACTCCCAAAACAGCACCTGAATTGAAACAGTTTCTTCGGATTCCACATATAGACACTTCTGACAATGACGTGGTATAAGAGACTCGATGCATTAGGGCCGTTTTCCTATTTATATTCCTTACTTTATCTCGAAAATTGTCCGAAAAAGCTGTCCGCCATTTTGTTGCTTTAAATGAGCATAAACTCATTTTTGTACGCGGTGATAGCAGCCAGTCAAAAGATAAAGAATTGTTGTAGATCAATGCATCGTTGTTTCTTCCAAAAGTATCTATTTAAACCCTCCATAAAAACGCAAACTTGAATGTTTATCCGAAAAATTCGCGACTGTCCATTTCTGTGAAAATGGTTCAAGTTTGACGCCATGTATCTTTTTAACGCATAAAGATATCGAAAAACGACAAACGGGAACATAAAATTCAATCTTTTCTTAATACATATGCGAAGTTTCAAAACCCGCACTCAAAAAAACCATTTTTGACCTCTTGGCCAGCTTTTTTCGATTCTAGCCCACTGTGCGTTGGTTTCATCGCATATTAATTCGTTTTAGGCAATACACTTAGCACGAACAACGTTGGAGATGCTAATGTTTTGTTCCAGCAGGAAATTTCTCTCGCAAAGCCATATCGGGTAGCAGAACACATAATTCCCATTCAATCTACATTTAAGTATTTTGAGTAGCGTTTGTATTCTTTTACTTTATAGGAAGAAAATTAAGACCATTTATCACTCCACTGGTGAAAACTTAAATCATTACTCAAAATATCTTCCTTTACCATATGAAAGAGGAAGAGATATCCTAATAAAGAGTATGCTACACAAAGTGAATTGTTGCGTTAAGCAATATTAAAAAAATAATTTTCATAGATTTATTATACAAAAGAAAAAATGCATTATTAATGGGATTTTAATCAAGAAATAATTTATCATTTCGTATTTGAATATCGTTTAATTTTGTTCATCATTGCTCAATTATATATTATAATCAGCATTTGTGAGTTCAGTTTCCAAATTCATTCAATCAATATCCACTTACGATCCTATGTATTTTGAATTTCGTTAAATATTTCTGTTTAATGTAATTAATAACACACTTTTAAATTTTTCGCTGAATACGAAATCATTTCATTAATCACATTGATCCACTACATAGCGCCAATTTAAAATCTTTCGTTTGGTATTACGTGAGGAACATTTATTGTAACCACTGATTCTACAAATCGTATGAATAAACCCTTAAACATTTAAACCTTCGGAGTATGTTCAGTAGCCATCAAATTTCAAAACAATCTAAACATTCACTACATTTTCGTCTTCAATTCCGTGAAAATTCGATAACTTTAATCAATTTTTTATAATTTTATCTAAAGTAACGCTGTACGATGTATATCAGGACCTGCATGAATTTCAGACTATAACTGATCCTCTTCTAATGTCGCAACTCTTATTTCTATAATTAAAATCACGTGAGAAATTAAAGTCTAAAGCAGTACAAAGAACGTGCTGTCTTAAGTTGGTCATCTCTTGGAAATAATAGACATGATCCCAAGGAAGAATAGACTTGATTAACTTTCACCTTCACCCATTCCTTGTTTATATAGACATGAGATGAATAAATCTATCAATCTTCAAATGTATATATATTCGAGAAGGTAATCATCAGAGAAATAAACTTCCTTATACACGGGTATTCGCGATAACTGTTTCGGCGTCATATCGACTTTCTTTTCGTTTCTTTTGTTAGCTTTTTGAGTAACCTGCCAGTCACTTTTCCTCTTATTTATTTTGTCCTAGATACGAGGAACTTTCCTTTTTGCCCTTGTTTACATTCAATGAAAATGAGAGGATAATGAAGTGTACGTATATACATAGATAGTTTAGGGCAACGACTTTGCTATTATCCCAAGGACAGGTTTTCCTGTTCCTTCACTCTTAAGGTATTATATACTGAAATGGCCTTGTTTTCCCTGACCTTCGAGGGTATGCCGACGTTTATGTTCCCTCTCATTTTCACGAACAAATACAGTAGAATTACCTTTATTACCATCCTTGATTCTCCAGTATTTTCATGAGCCATTCATTGCGTTTAATCTGGTGACGCAGACTGATCATTTGCACGCTTATAATGCTGCAGAGAGTCCGCAAGTCAATATTTAAGGGTGTTAAGGTCTTCTAAATTAAACGTAAATATTTCATGTATACACCGGAATGCTATAGCAAGATTTTTCACCTCGAATAGAAATCGAATGTAGTATGATACTATCTCATTCCAAACATGACTAACCTCACACAGGAGATACATCGTTGCAAAATTTCCTCCTTCGAATTAATGTATTATCACTAACGACTCCTCCACCAGCGACACTAACTAAATATAATTTTTTATTACATCCATCCACTGGAATATTTTCACCTGGAAATTTTAAATTTTGTGTTGGAAGCAATGTTATTTTTTCTTCTACATATGCCTTAGAAAGGAATCTCAAGATTCGTGTTGAAATTATTAAACCAACATTCCTCTGATGTTCCTCTCTTAGAATATTTAATTTTTATTCATCATTTCTGTCACAGTTATATTCTTGCTTCCAGTTAAAACGGTAGTATGTGTACTTATGTAAGCCAAACTAAAAATAGTAATCTCAAATTTGAATGTTCAAAAATTTTATTTGTTATCTATTTGAAGAGTAGCAGATGATGATTTGTCATTTACTGAGTTTTTAGTCAGCTTTGCGATCTGTGAAATTTAGACAGAAAGGAAGTGTGCAACTCAAAGAATCAGACACAGTAGAATTCCTCACAAAATGCATCATTGAAAAGATGCTCTAAATATCTTCGTATAGCTTAAGTATATTGCAAATTTATTTTTAATGTTTAAAATTATGATAGATTCGTGAGAGTATAATTGATTATATAATATATAATAGTAATTAATAATATATTTATTCTTTTCCCACAGGAAAATTCAGCATCATCAACTCCTTAATCAAACGTGAGTACTCTGTATTTTTTCTGATCATATGATTCAAGTCTTAAGTTCGTCTAGCTATCAAATCAATCTTTATTCAAAAGTATGTTCAAGAGTATAGTGCGCCTTCAATAATAGTTGCTTATTTATCTTTGCTTCTAAAAGCTAGCATTCATACTCTGATTTTATTATCCTCTGCACTTTAGAAAAAGACAAAAAGTTAACCACCAATTTAGTAATACATTTCATGTTCAATCATTTCTTTAACTAAGCAAGAACGGTGGATTACTGCAGCCAGATCAGAATTAAATGCTGCAATCAGTTTGTCAACAGTTGGCAGTAGTTTTCTCAAGAAAGTTCACCATGAATGTATTAACCACCTGCCCTGTAGGGGGCGTGGGGAAGGCATTCCCTACAAACCTAGCCTACTTGTGGGCCTACAGAGGCAGGCATCTATTTCAGGGGCCTTTCTTTCACCTTCTTCTGCAGGGGTGAGGTAACTAAGCACTCACTTCTCACCTGCTCGTTCTTTCTGTCTATGAGGTCGGAGCTTGTCCTTGAAGTTGTGGCAGGGGGCCCTCTAGGCATAGAGGTGAACCCTATAGCACGTCACAACGGCCTGGAGGGTCCACTTCTTAGGGTTTATAGGTTGTCCCCCCCAATCCCCCCCTTTCCTCCCTCATCGGCTGAGCCATCGGAGAACCACCAGGAGCGCCGGTGTGCAGCGCTCAGGAGTAAGTTTTGGTATTGGTTAAAGTAGAGAGCGAGTGACAAGATCTGGGAGGAATCGATAAAGATTAGGAAGATTAAAGAATGATCAAAAGTCAGTTAGTTATCAATTCAGTATTAATTATTATCTTCTGATTTTTGAATTTACGAATCTTTTTAAATAGGATATTTTTAACATTAGAAAATTCTAAAAATATTAATAGATTGACGATATAATTTCGAAATCGAATGTGACTAAACCTTGTGATTGAAGTTAGAAACGGGAGTTTACTTCAAGAGAAATCCACACTTTTCCACGTAATTCTTCACTTTCGATATGTCTTACGTTTTGGAGCTTATTCTTATTGTGTTTTTGGTGCCAGTGTAGGCTGTCGAAACATTTACGGCAATGCAATAACATTTGTGCATCCCCAGCTGCAGTTACCTGCATTCTTAATGTTATCTCTTAGTGAAAGTAAGCGAATGATTTGGGCTGAATGCTATTCTTTTAAGTACAGCTAGTTCCAAAAAAAACTTACCACCTAAGCCGCAACCCGCATAACAGGCAGTGAATTTCCTCCGAGCGAGCCTTAAGAAGTGAGAGAGAGAGAGGAAAAACATGGCGGAGATGGTCTGCTTGAGTCATAACTCCGCCTGCAGAGTTGAAATGGATTTATTTGCTTTGTTAATATTGCAAAGATTTATTAGTATCCTGAGTTTGGTGGCATTGGCCTAGCAGATTAGTATTATAACAATACGGATGTCGTAATGCAAGAATTCAGTTATTATAAAATGGTTATAACGATTCAGTATATATTCTAGCATTGCTTCTCGCACAGAGGGAAACGTCGCACACGAGGTCCAGTTATTCCGAGGCAAACCCCCTTCCCCTCATAAAATTTGAGTCTGAGGGCGAAAGGCACGAACAAGTCGAAGGAAATTTTCGCAAAATCTGCCTCTGAGCCGCTCTGAGCTTATGTTTAGGACTGAGATGGGAGGAAGAAAATTTCTGCGCAGTTTGAATCGGTGTCGGACCAGAAATGTATAGACCTCGAATTCGACGCTTTCGCTTGCAAAACTCTGCGGTTATAATTGGTGGTATTATATAAAATAATACTAGCTAATATTATGCATCGTTCAAGAGAACAGTTATTAGCCTTTAAAATTATATACCAAAGGAGTCTATATCGATCACCAGTTTTATCACAGCCTGTGTGAATGCAATCTACACAAGTAAAGTAAGGCACACTCATGGCCATATCTAGGCTATTACATTAATATGCTACATTAAAAAACAATAAGTAAATATATAGTATGAAGTCTTGAGGCATTCTCTGCGTATTTTAGATACATTTTGTTTCATTTGATAAGGATCGAAATTAAAATTCGATCGGTAAAAAATCAGTAAATTTTATCATCTATGCTGTTGGAATTTTTACTATACCGTCCAAATCAATTGAGAGAAAATGTGCTAGAATCGATTTTCCTCAATGAATAAAGATGACGGATACGAGACTACCATCTTTCACATTAATTTTGAATTAATTAATTAATTTTTTCGGTGTCATTGAAGTGTGAATCGAATAAACTTGATTTCTTCTGTGGATTCCTCTTGAAATGGTTGCAGTCACAAACCATTACGTTCTTAAACATTCTTCTCGCTATATTTATCACCTTTAAAAGTTCTAAAATACACAAAAAGATAGTGCGAATGAGGTTTGGTCATAATGCTCATTGAATGCTACTGTTAGCTATGAATGTAAAATTTTCAATTAAATTTGAATGTATACAAAACTACCTACATTATTTATATTTCAATTGTTTATTATAATGTTTACAATTATTATAATGTAGAAAACGTTAAAAATACGCAAAATAATAGGGACTTGGTGAAATAGTTTTTCCCAGGGCCTTTTTACCTGTAATTCCAACCCTGTAATATCACATGGGGAAGCGCATATGAGGCTCATGTTGAAATTTTGCTCCCCTCGGTTGATGGCTGGCCCTGCGTAACTCTCATATTTTTCGACAGAATTTAAATGATTGAGATGAATGGGTGGTGGTTTGGTATGGCTAGTCTATCTACATATTTATCGATTGGTGATATTGAAAATATTCCTTCGTATATAAAATGTATTGTCTATGAGAAACTTTTCATCTCTCCACATTCCGTGACAAATTTGAAAAGCAAGATACAGGAGTGATTGGAAGAAGTGAATAAAGCAATGAATTCACCAGGACTTCAAGAGGGGGACTGTTTTGATAGAGATAGGGAAGTGAGAAGTGACGGCAACAGTAATACATACACTCACATGAATTTAACAACCAAAAGTGTAAGAGATATGTTAATTCCAGATTTTTGGATGAATCACAATAGGTACGCGCATTTTTTGCTTTCCTAGGCGACCAATTGTTTACTTTGAGTAGGAGGAACGACCTCTTTTAAAAGTATAACCCACTCGCTCACCTTCTCAACTGCCTCCAGAGAAACTACTCATTTATCCAATTTAAGTAATATCTTAGTCAAAAATGATTAACATTCAAATATACAAGATATAACGTCGATGGCTCATCATACTTTCAGAAATTTCCTTCTCATGCATCAGTTTATTCCCAGGATCTCCGAAATTGTATACTATATCGATGTTCAATGTTTTATAGCAACCTTCTCTTAATTCTATAAGAAAGTTCGAGTAGTTCACTAAGCCAGTAACTAAACCATCTTCTTATCAGCAATTTATTTTGGAAAGAGATTTCGAGTTTTTTTAAACCAATAGAAATCGCTAACATTAGTATTACTACCTATGAAAGACAATGTTTTCTTCTAAATAACTTTAGAGATATAATTTATCGGTATTCGGCGTATAAACTTCAAGTTTCTGCGACATTGAATATGCGGAGTGTCTACAATTCCGTATTTACGTTTCAATTCATATTTTAGTGACATTATAATAGAAAATTTAGTCGATCTAGTAAGATCATCTTCAATGCTCTATCTACTTTGTATCATAGATGTTGTAAGAGAAGTTAAACGATTTGGTTCTCGTAAGCGTAAAGAATACATAGTAGGTGGTATTTCTCTAATTAATTTTTCATTTCTCAAGTAATTTCAAACTACGAAATTTTAAGCACAATATAGAGACAAAATAAAGCATAAAAAACAATATTTATAAATAAACAATCACTAGTTGCCCCGTGCGAAAATTTCGCAGACGATCAGTAATACTCAATTTCCCCTACCAAATACATTACAGCAACTACTCTAATCACAACAGACGAATACACAAACAATAAGACATGCCAAAAACATCGTACCAAGAAATTGCATGTCAGTGTCAGTTTCGACATACCTCGTTAGTAGCGATAGGTATCGGTATCTACACATCCAGTAACGAAAATCTATGGGCAAATTTAAACTCTTGCGTTTTCTAATCCCTTACCACTTGAACCTTAACGAAGTCCCTAATATCTTAGAGAGTGTGAGAATGTAAATGTTATAGAATGTTTTAAAAATTTTCTTTTAGCACTATAATCACGAATAGTACGCGTCAGTATAACGATGTATGTTACCTGGAATTGAAGGAGAAGGAATTAAATAGGGAATGTGGGGGCACATGAACGTACCGAAAGGCAGAACACTTTATATATATAATTCATCCTAAACCGAATACCTCAATTCACTTAATGTATTTTTACATCACGAATTTAGACAAAAATACAAACTTCACTACCACATTGCCACCATCACATTTTGGTAAACTGTTCTTTTCTAAATACCACTTCCTTTTATGAGGGCTTCGTGTTTAACATACATAACCAAGATAAAGCAACAAATATACCTCCTTATTTATTTTCTATTTTTTCTCTTCGTACACTAAATATAAAAATAACTACTACTCGTCTGCAGTGAAATTGCATCTCATAAATTCACTGAATCAGATTTATTCAGTTACTGAAAGATATATAGTCAGCAATAATTAGTTGAAAGCTTGTTGTCCTGCCGGCGTAGAATGAGAGAAAATGTTACTAACAGTTACTAATTTGGGAGAGGGAAGCAAGAGGGGGAAGCATCTGCGGCTTGAGTCTCACTTTCATAAGACCATACATTGTGATACATTGTAAAAGTGCTAAGTAAAGTACAGCAAATGTAGCGAACCCATTGCCCGCATTTTTTGAATGTCTCTCACAAAAATATTGTAGTCAATCATGGTATTTTAACCAATTCACAAAACTTAGATTTCAAAATACTACTCTTAGTAGAGAACCCCGTCTACTACTACTCATACTATTAAATTGGTTAAGCATCTTTTTGTACTATACTCCGGGCATAGCGAATGGAAATGCAAGCTTGGGCTTTCGTTACGCTTGCATTCCATAGAGGTGAGTTTTCTTGAATCGCAGGTATGATATCCTATTATTTACTCTTAGATATGAATAAATGTTGTATATTATTTATTCTGTGAGTAAAATAGAAACACTAAAAATCATTTGATAGGGTATATAGAAAATTTTCAACAGATGAAAGTTTTCCCAAAATAAATTTGAATACTCGGAAAACGACTTAATTATTTTGATCGCATGACTCGTAATTAAAATCTCTAATTTTTCTATAAATACTCCAAAATCTAATTGTGATATGGTCGATCTTAAATTAAAACTACCGGGAAGTAATATGATGTAAAATTTTTCAAACAAACCACACGGTAAAACCGTGACGCAAACTTTCATATTCGTCAATGTTCATGTTTCTTGTCTGTCGTTCTGCTCCAGCAAGATGCAATATGGCTTACTTATAAAACTGTGGTTGCGTACGACGTTGAACTTTTCGTTCATGGAGACTATAATAATAATTGCGAGACTGCTTCAGTCACTTTATGACCGAGAATGAGTGCTTTATCCGATTTTAAAACTTGTTTACACTCGTCACTAAGTAAACAAATTGAATCTGTATATAGCAACCCGGGCCTTTTTTCGTCCAGTACACAACGGGATGATTAAAATATTATTTCAATTTGTTTAACAAATGGTGCATTTTTGATTTGTCTGACTATTTTTCGCAGGAACCTGACAACTTACTACAGAATTTTTGCTATTGAAAGAGTATGTAGCAAGGTTACGGAACGAATTAAACTCGTATCTCGAGGTATCACTGTACATGTATCTTATCCTACACCGAATACCTCAATTCACTCAATGCACTTATGACTAAATGAATTATGGTAAAGATACAAAATATCACTGCCAGCTTTACCTAAATCTGTCGTTATAAAAACCACTTCCTTTTATACCGGCAATGAAGTGTCACTTAAATAACCAAGATAAAAGAACGAAACATAACTTCTGCATCCACGTTATTTATTTATTTTCTATGTTCTTCTCTTCATACATGAAATACAAAAATAACTACTACTCGTCTGCAGTGATCTGATCTGGGAGAGGAGAGCTAGAGGGGAAGCTAAATGTCACACTTTCATACGAATACATTGTGTTACATTGTCAAAGCGCATAGCATTCTCCCCGCATTGAAAGTCTCTTACATCGTTAATGTGGCAAAATAATACATTTTTGTGCTTCGGAGATAGCGATTTGGAATTTAAGCTTGGGCTTTCGTTAAGCTTGTACTACATGCTGGTGAGTTTTCTGAAATCGCAGGACATCCTTTTCTTTACTCAGAAATATGATTAAATGTAGAATATTATCTATTCAATGAGTGAAATGTAAACAATAAAAATCATTTGATATCAGGTTTAGATATATAGAAAATTTGCAACATACGAAACCGGGAAGTAATATGATGCAAAATTATTCAAACATACCACATGATAAAACCGTGACGCAAACTTTCATATTCGGCAATGGCATGTTTCTTTGGCTGTCGTTCTGCTCCCGCAAGATGCAATGTGGCTTGCTTATTCAACTGTTATGGTTGCGTACGACGTCGAAGTTATCGTAATAAACTCAATTCCGATTTTACGTTTTACGAAACGCGCGCGATGCGTTTAAATACCGAAGAAACTTGGAACCTTTTTGTACTGATAATGCGTAATAATATGGATAAATATGTTCCCTCCAAATACTCTAAACAAAATAATGAGCCTAGATGGTATAATAGAGATACTAGGAAAGCGTTAAAGAAACAAAGACGATTGCATTTGAAATTAAAAACCGTTATGAGGCTTCCTAACAACATAATAACGGATCAGGTAAAGGCCGAATATAAACGAGTAAAATCAGAAACAAAACGAATAATGCGTGATGCCCTCCGTCAATTTAAAAGGAAAGTTTTATACGAATACTTAGACGAGGACCCAAAAGCTTTTTGGTCGTACGTGCGTGAGGTCCAAGGTAAAGTTCAAACCGTAAGTTCGTTAAAAGATAACAGCGGCAAGGTAATTAGCGATTCTAAGGAAAAAGCGAATATCTTAAATGAATATTTCCATAGCGTATTTACTATATTCCGATATTACATTAGGCGCCCTACCAGTAGTTAATAAAGCAGAAACAATGTCGAATATCACATTCAGGGAAGACGGAATTATTAAACTTTTACAGCAGATTAAGCCAAATAAAGCTCCTGGTCCTGAGGATATACCAGCTCGAGTATTTAAAGAATTAGCTGAGAGCATAGGCCTCTTTCTTAAAGTAATATTTGAAAAATCTATAAGCGAAGGTAAGGCTCCAAAAGATTGGAAAATTGCAAATGTCACCCCAATTTTTAAAACCGGCGTAAAAGATGATCCATCGAATTATAGGCCCATTTCGTTAACTTCATTGAGTGGTAAAATAATGGAACATATAATTACTAGTTCCTTAATGGGTTTTCTCGAAACCTCTAAATTCATTGTTAAGAATCAACATGGTTTTCGTAAGACACGTTCCTGCGAGTCACAGTTAGCGTTATTAATTCACGATATCTTGAAATCGGCCGAAAGTAAAAGACAAGTCGATGCAATATTTTTGGATTTTCGGAAAGCGTTCGATAAAGTCCCACATCGTAAATTGTTGTACAAATTAAAACTTGCGGGCATCAACGAACAAGTAATAAGTTGGATAAAAGATTTCCTGTCCGATAGAGAACAACGAGTAGTATTAGATGGTATTAGTTCCAACCTAGTCAAGGTGACCTCAGGCGTCCCACAAGGAAGCGTAATCGGGCCATTATTATTCTTAATATACATTAACGATCTTAATGAACACATCGACAGTAACGTTAGAATATTTGCTGGCGACACGGTTATTTACAGAGAAATAAAAAGTAATGACGATAGATTAAGCCTGTCGAATGACTTAGATAAAATAGTAAAATGGTGCGACGACTGGCAATTGGAGCTCAACGTAGATAAATGTTCAGTAGTTAATTTTTTCGAAAGAAAATCCTTTGCCAATAATAATTCATATAGCCTTCGAGGGAAAACATTATCAACTGTCGATTCGGTAAAATATCTCGGAATAACCCTCACGAATAACTTAACTTGGGGTACCCACATCCATAACATATGTGGGCGAGCTCTTAAGAAACTAGGCTTCGTCAAAAGAATAGTCGGTAAAAGCGAAGAAAAAGTCCGCGAGCGATGTTACTTAGCGCTAGTTAGGCCTCACCTCGAGTACGCATGCAGTGTATGGGACCCTGCTGAAAAGTGTTGTATTCGCGAGATAGAAAAGGTACAAAGAAAGGCAATACGCTTTGTAAAAAATTGCTATGATAAATCGGTAAGTGTTACTCGGATACTTCAGGAGGCAGGATGGGAATCTTTAGAAGAAAGAAGGCTCAATCAGAGATTTAAATTACTTGATAAATTCAGACAGAGCACGTTCATAGAAGATGTAGCCGATATTATGCGCCCTCCTTGCTATATAGGCCGTTCTGATCCAGCGAGAAAGATCAGAGAAATAGATGCTAAAACCAGTCGATTCAAGAATTCTTTTTTTCCGAGAACAATACGCGAAAATAATCGACTGGGCAAATAGAGTCCTGGTGCTTGCACCCCCTGCCACACGCCGAATGGCGGCTTGCAGGGTACAGATGTAGATGTAGATGTAGATGTAGAAGTTTTCGTTCATGGAGACTGTAATGTTAATTGCGAATCATTTTATGCCCGAGAATAGATGCATTATCCGATTTAAAAATTTGTTTACACTCGTCACTAAGTAAACAAATTGAATCTGTATATAGCAACCCGGGCCTTTTTTCGTCCAGTACAAAATGGGATGATTAAAATTTTATTTCAATTTGTTTAACAAATGGTGCATTTTTGATTTGTCTGACTATTTTTCGCAGGAACCTGACAACTTTTGCCATCAAACGGTCATTCATTTATTTATATTGATGGAGTAATAAGGGAGAAAAGTCCCGATCACCAAAAAAGCATGTTTTAAAGTAATATATAGATAGATTGACGAGGAGCTTGATTTATATAAATTGACGATAGGCACATAACTTATTTTTTCGTTTTTGTTGTTGAATTAGTTATTTAGAATAAGCTAATACAGTTTATGCCATTCACTTTAAAAGCAGAATATAGAGATACTAATTCAGATATGATGCACCCAAACATTTTCAACTTTATATTATCATTCAGATTTTCCGAAGGTCCTATTTCAACTAGAATGATCTTCCTTGCATTACCATTAAAAAAATTCGAAACATCTTCGCAAAATTCGTAGGGAATTATGATATGCCTAGGATGAAGGATGATGCTACGAAGGTCCTTGGAGTGAATGTTGGAATAATGGATTACATATAGAACCAAGAATATTTTAACAGCTAAGGTATGAATTATGAGAATTAGAGGAATATTCTTATGTAAGTCTGATTACCATCCGTTGGTTTCTATTTTTAGCGTATTCTTCCATGACTCATATTACCCATCATTCATAATTATTGAAAGTGATTTTTCTTTTAATCATTATACACCATTCAAACAATTCGGGTTATATAGTTTACTTGAGGCATTCAGAAACCGAAGCAGCGATCATTAATCATTAGTCTCACTTTCACCTAGCGCATAGTTCTGAAAATCATTTCAGTATAACAATAGAAATCGTGTTGTGGGTGTTTTCACACCCCCTGACATACGTCATACGGCGGCTCGCGGGGTATTAATGTAAATGTAAATAAACCAGATGTTAACGTGTAAACCTACAATATGCAAGTATACAAAAACCTGGTATTTATCTGCAATATGCAAATCAGTCTTAAGGTTCTGATTTGCCATACTAACTGTTGTTTCTTAACCATCTTAAACTGTATTCCTTGCAAGAAGTCCTGAAAGGTCGTCTACCTCAAAAATAGAGTTGAATATTTTCATTCCCTAAGGGAATACCCGAAGATAACAAATCGCGGATCCACCATTTCCCACCTTACTTGTGATCGGTCGCCGCCACCATACCCTAACCTTAGATACCTGCTCAGCAGGGGTGCGGTCGGTAATCCTCATTAGCGCTTTCAAATTCGCTACCCCGGATACATACGACCATCCACAATATGCCGAAAAGGGGGTTTTCTTTCTCAGAGCGGAGTTCACCTTCACCCATCGGCCGTTTTATGGTTCCTTTGAGAAAATAGACAATACCTTTCGATGGACGAAACAAAAGAAAAAGAAGTAACAAAGGAATGAATAGGGGATACTCCTAGGGCCAGTGTGGAGGGCCTCCCCTCTCTCTGAAAGACTTAGTAAAACCTCAGACGCGAATTTGTCAGAAACTGCCAAATCTCATCTCAAAATCATAATGCTTCATCTGATACCATCATCACGAATGCCTGGTGGAGGAACAGAATGACGTGTTGATACATATATTCTAAAATACCTAATGCTCCGTTATTTGTCGTATGAAGCAAATTTTATACTTCTCTGTATCGCAGAATAATTCAACAGCAATGAAATCTAGTCAAAATTTGCACCACGGGGCAAGAAGGAGATTTATCATCAGATAAAAGTTGGGACAGCATAATTTTGCAAGGAACATGAACTTGATTTAATTAAAGGGATAGTTTTTCTGGGACTGGCAATGAACAATATTTTCGGATAAGTGTTACGAGATGCTGGCGTTAATTACATCGTAAATTAATTTTTTATTCGATACTTGAAAAAAAATTGTAGTCCTCAGTATTTAAATTAAGAGTGCTACTATTCTAATATCTATGTTATTTTCTAAAATACTAAATTAGCAATTTGCATTTTAAGCGATTACCTTAGAAAATGATGATATCACGGCAATTAATATTTTACTTTCTATCATATGATTTGGTGGTATTTAAAATTTTTATAATATTTGATGTAATTATCTGATGTAGTTGATCGTAATTTACTTGGTTTACTTTATTGTAATATGTTTTGGGTCTAATTTTCAGAGCTCTTTACCAGGTTGACTTAAAATGATTCTTTCTCAGTGTATTCGTCCAGATTAAGTTTCTTTTCATCTTTGCTTTCATTAGTAGGTTTCGCAGTTTTTTCATGCTCCCCTTCTCGATAGCATTTCTTCTGCAACATAAATTAGTTGAAATACAGTTGATTGTGTTCATATACCTAAGTATTCTTTATCTCCTTGCAGAGTTTTCGTTCATGTTTCTATTTGCGTCATAGTCGTGAATTTCCTCTAAATAAATTTAAAAGTTCCTCCTGTAGGCGTCAAGAGCATAAAAAACGTAATAATATAATCCTTTTCAATCTTGCAATGACATAATTTTTTATTGGATAATTGAAGCAGCTAAAGTAAGTTTACCCGATGTCTCCAGAAAAAGGTGAATTACGCAGAAGTTTCAGGCCGAAATAAGGAGATCCGATGTTTATTCATTTTTTAATACTATGCTGCTGACATAGTAAAAAGTAACACTAAATTTAAACAAGATTTCGTGCTAGTAAATACGATACAAATACGTTCAACGCGTTTCACAATGTTTAAAAAAGCGCCGCCTGAATGCTCCTCCTTCCAAGAGCCAATAGAATGCATGGAAAACTCTAGACTCGCTCTCATCGAGCTTCAGGTCTGTTATGCGGGTTGCGGCTTAGGTGGTAAGTTTTTTTTGGAACTAGCTGTACATTCCATTTTATGTCATTCCCGGTTATCGGATAAGCATTAAAAATAATTGTGAAAATTGACCGCCATGCATTATATACCGGGGAATTTTACACCCACTTGGCGTAGAACTCACGCTCTTTTGGTAACATTTCTGCAGTTGATACATACAATATATAACCAAGGCATCTCCAACCTCCGTGATTTTTTCTGTTCTATCGTTCCGAAAAAGGACTCAAAACAATTTTCGATAATTCGCGCAAAAGACCGCCTGGCATCGAACTCAGGACCCTTCCGTGAGAGAAAATGGCATACGAATGTTAGATAAGTGCCACTCTGACGTGTTTCAAAGTTTCATTTCAGTATCTTATCGGGAAGGTCCTAAAATAAGATTCCGTTTTCCCCGTTTGAAATGCATGGTGGAATCGGAATGACCCTCTTGCATCGAACCAAGGACCACTAGAGAAACGATGAACCTTACGAAAGAATGATTTCAAACGCCTCTGTCACCATTCCGGGTTATATCTTTCCAGCTTATCGGGAAGGCATTGAAAAAAAATTTCAAAAATTCCAGCAATGCATTTCTTATGGAAGAATTTCGCACCCACCGAGCGTCGAACTCACGGTCATTTGGCAACATTTCTTCCATAAGAACCATAGAAGAGTACCTCAACTTCAACCTCCGAGATATTGGTAACTCTATCTTACCGATAAGTGCCTCAAAATAATTTTCAAAAATCCGCGCATTGCATTCTTATGGGAAAATTGCGATTTTTGGGACATTCTGGTATTGAACCCATGACACCTTGCGTCAATGTATGAATTATTCTGGCATCTACAGGGTGGGGCCAGTACGTCGATAAAATCTGACGTCGACGTCGCTCGTGAAACATGGTCAGAATTCGTATCCCCTATATATAGGTATATCCGGAGAGTTAGCTATATATAATGTACGAGTAAAAGTTGCTTGCATACTGCAAGCTAATTGATGAAAATTTACAATAAGTTTCCCTTATGGGTATCATTTTCGAAGCTTATCCAGCAAAAATCTTAAAAATTGCCGCACTGCATTTCGAACGTGAGAATTTTTCATCCATCTGGCATAGAACTCACGGTCATATGTAACCTTTCTTCCACTGGTTCTATAGAAAACTACTTCAAACGCAAACGCTGTGATTTTGAATAGTCTCCTGCATTGAGAAAGGCCTCGAAACAATTTTTAAAAATTTGCGTAAATGACCACCTGGCGTCGAACACAAGACCCATTTGTAAGAGACAATGGCATACGAATAATAGATAAGCGCCACTCTGACGTGTTTCAAAGTTTCAATTCAGTATCTTATAGGGAAGGTCATAAAATAAGATTCCGTTATTCCCGTTTGAAATGCATGGTAGAATCGGAATGACACTCTTGCATCGAACCAAGGACCACTGCAGAAACGGCGAATAACATGGAAGAATGTTCTCACACGCCTCGGTCACCATTCCGGGTTTTATCTTTCCAGCTTATCGGGAAGGATTTAAAAAAAATCATCGAAGATTTCACCAATGCATTTCTTACGGAAGCATTTCGAACCCACCTGGCGTCGAACACACGGTCATTTGCTAACATTTCTTCCTATGATACTATGGAAGACCATTTCATCTGCAAACACCGTAATTTTCATAGCTCTATCGCATCGAGAACGGTCTCAAAACAGATTGCAAATATTCGCGCTAATGACCGCCTAGCGTCGAACTCAGGACCTTTCTGTGAGAGAAAATAGCGAATTAATATTAGGTAAGTGCCATTATGACTTATTCTAAAGTTTCGATTCAATATCTTATCGGGAAGGTCCTAAAATAAGATTCCGTTTTCCCCGTTTGAAATGCATGGTGGAATCGGAATGACCCTCTTGCATCGAACCAAGGACCACTAGACGAACTGTGAAATTCATGAAAGAAAGTTTTCAAACGCCTCTGTCACCATTCCGGGTTTTATCTTTCCAGCTTATCGGGAAGGCATTGAAAAAAAATTTCCAAAATTGCAGCAATGCATTTCTTATGGAAGAATTTTGCATCCACCTGGCGTCGAACTCACTGTCATTTGGCCACATTTCTTCAATAAGAACCATAGAAGACTACCTCAACTTCAATCTCCGAGATTTTGGTTACTCTATCATAACGATAAGTGCCTCAAAATAATTTTCAAAAATCCGCGCAATGCATTCTTATGGGAAAATTGTGATTTTTGGGAATTTCTGGCATCGAACCCATGATAGCTAGCGTCGAAGTCTGCATTATTCTGGCATCTAGAGTGTAGGGCCAGTACGTCGAAAAAATCTGACGTCGACGGCGCTCGTGGAACATGGTCAGAATTCGTATCCCCTATAAATATATATATATATATATATATATATATATATATATATATATATATATATATAGGTATATCCGGAGAGTTAGCTATATATAATAGAAGATGTACGAGTAAAAGTTGCTTGCATACTGCAAGCTATCAGTGGAATGCAGTATCGTACCAAGTACTAATAGTAATGCCTCGAATCAATTTTGAAAACTTCGCGCAAAAGACCGCCTGGCGACGAACTAAGAACTCGATCGTGCGAAACAATAGCATATTAATATTAGATAAGTGCCATTTTGACCTTTTCCAAAGTTTCGATTCAATATCTTATCGGGAAGGTCCCAAAATAAGATTCCGTTTTCCCTGTTTGAAATGCATGGTGGAATGACCATCTTGCATCGAACCAAGGACCACTAGACGAACGCTGAAATTCATGAAAGAATGTGTTCAAACGCCTCTCTCACCATTCCGGGTTTTATCCTTCCAGCTTATCGGGAAGGCATTGAAAAAAATGTCAAAAATTGCAGCAATGCATTTCTTATGGAAGAATTTTGCACCCACCTGGCGTCAAACTCACGATCATTTTGTAACATTTCTTTCATTCGTAATATAAAGACTACCTCAAATTCAACCTCCGAGATTTTGGTTCCTCTATCTTATGGATAAGTGCCTCAAAATAATTTTCAAAAATCCGTGCAATGCATTATGGGAAAATTGCTATTTTTGGGACATTCTGGTATCGAACCAATGATAGCTAGCGTCGATGTCTGAATTATTCTGGCATCTAAGGGGTGGGGCCAGTATGTCGTAAAAATCTGACGTCGACGGCGCTTGTGGAACATGGTCAGAATTCGTATCCCCTATAAATATATAGGTATATCCGGAGAGTTAGCTATATATAATAGATATATATATATATAGGTATATCCGGAGAGTTAGCTTATTTAAAAATAATTTTCAAAAATCTGCGCAATTCATTCTTATGGGAAAATTGCGATTTTTGGGACCTCCTGGCATCGAACCCATGACACCTAGCATCGATGTCTGAATAATTCTGGCATCTACAGTGTGGGGCCAGTACGTCGAAAAAATCTGACGTTAGATGCGAAATTTGGATGGAAATTTCAAAATCTGGAGAGAGATTAGGTGATGGTGGTATAACCCCAGGGTGAATAAGAAATTTTACAGTTATGTAGGAAGTTTGAGAGTACACCCACTTACACAACATATATTTCTAAGAAGTAATGGAAAAAATCCCTTAAAATTGCTGGGAATAAAGCTTGATAGTTTTTCGCAAGATTTCTCCTGAGGAATTCATCGAATTTCTATAGCCAGCCGTTGATGTTTAAGTATACACTTCATGGACTGTGG
Organism: Pachydiplax longipennis; assembly: GCA_036926295.1. Taxonomy (NCBI): domain Eukaryota; kingdom Metazoa; phylum Arthropoda; class Insecta; order Odonata; family Libellulidae; genus Pachydiplax; species Pachydiplax longipennis. The sequence continues at coordinate 528,072 of JAVFKF010000012.1, read as the reverse complement.
GACTTTTCAGCCCAAATCAGACGTGCTTAAGAAATGTGCCAGTGTGGTGAAATGTGATGCAATATATCAAGCCTCAGGCCCTTTGCTTATACGATTACGTATAGTTTTAATTTTCCTAAACGACAAAAAAACATTAACACTGCGGTCACTGCTATATACAAGAGCGGGCGCGTAATCTGAAATTATAATCTGCCATTTGACGGCGAGATTGAAGTATCGTGAAAATGATGACTAGGCGCAAAGGTTTTACATGTAAATTTTAAGCTTCATCACGTTCACTCAATAAAAACACTGAAACTCCTTAACGGAATTATTTTTTCAAATTACTTTCGCTCAAATCTGTCTTCGGATACCAAAGGAAAAGAGACTTTTATGACTGGATGTTGTTTTCGATTTAAAATTTTGGTTCTTCCGACACTTACTTCGACGTGTTTACTATTCCAGAGTTTATTTTCTCCTTCAGTTACCAAAGAAGATTTCGCAATTGCCAGCTCGGAATGTAAGCCTCGTATTACAGGAGGTGCTTTATTTTTTGCCCTTTAGATCAGTGAAAATGACTCAACTGATTTTATTGTTGAAATACGAGATATTTTATCTGAAATTGTCCTTAGAACATTTTTGTTTATATTTAGAAATCAGGTTTTCATTCTAAGGCTGTAGCGTAGAGTATGTCTGTTTAGTATGCTAAATGCCACTAATTCCAATCTCAAAATTCGTAACAAATTTTATGAGATTCGACTGAGAATTCGTTTCCCGTACTTTCATTTGGCTGTGAGAAGTCGGAAGAACTACCATAAGAGAGAAAATTTGATAGAGATCTTTGTTTTTCATCATATTTCATTTTCGATTTGAAATATTGGTGGGTTCAACACTTTGCAGAGTTTTTCTTCACTTTAGTTCCCAAGGGAGTATTCACAATTGTTGCGTAGATCTTAGCCAATCCTATCGCGAGAGTAAGAAACACCGTCAAAGAAATGGAATTTACGTCACGCCTAACAAACAATGGAGGGGGGCTGTCTTTCAGGGAACAAAGAAAGTGAACTATCAACTAAAGTTAAAGGTCGGTATGAGCTTGTCCCGATTTTCTTTTAGCAGAACGTAATTTACATTGGGAGCGGACGTACTCGCGGATGGAGAAATGAGAAAAGCCTTTCTTTCTAACAGACTGAGTAATTCTAAACATGCTCTATAGCTTCAAAATTTAAACTTTTTATGAGAAGATGAACCGCTAAAGTACGGGATTTAAACCTCTAGAAATTTCGAATAGTTGAATTACATCATAATGAATATCTTTTTCATCCTCCTTCCTTCAATCAATGGCCCAAGAGTTATGAATAACGAGAGTTGATTGTACAGATAGAGATTTTTAATTTTTTCCAGTAGTATGCAAAAGCTTGAGGCATTTTCCTGCGTGATGCGGCGTGATGTAAACAACTTGCCTTCCATGGTTATTTTTGTCGTCTAAGAAACTGTTAACGTCAAATTTAATGATTACGTCTCTTTTGCAGTCTAAAATTTTGCGGAAAATGGTAGATCAGTATTTTTCCAAGGGTAGCGTGTTTTCTACGATGAAAACTAGAATCCATGATAAGAATAAGATTCTTGATTTCCTTTGTTATGTCTCTGGTGTTTGTAGACTGATAGAGAATAGTTTTGCACATTTAGTAAAAAAATAAGCGCAAAAAGGCTAATATTCACATTTATTGTTTTATTGCTATGGGAAACTGAATTGTAAGTTCCATTAGATCGGGGACCATTTGATTAATAAAAGTTAACAACGTTAGAGCAAATGTGAAGTTTGTTAAAGTTAATTTGCAGATATTTCTCGTTATTGGTATTTAATCAGAAATTATTTATTTAGCGCATTTCTTAAGTAATTATTAACATGATGGCTAAATATACACACTACGGCGAGTATTATAAAAGACGAAAGAGTTAATAAAGTCAAAGTCGCTGTAATAATACATTTCTTTACAAGTTATGTTAAATTTTCCCTTGAATATCATATCCATAACATCTTTGGTTCTGTAAACCTTCCACGGCGGAAAACCTCGTCATTTCTAAGGATATTTACTGACCATTATCATTATCAAGCTGTCTCGGGCACAAGTTATTTTCTCATTTTAAATCATTCTTGAAGGTTAGTGAATTGTCAATGCATTGACTGTATTATTAGTTTTTAACACCCAAGTTAGAATCATCAATAAAGTGGGAAAAAAACACAAATTTCTTGCAATAATTCTAATTACCCTCTCCGAAACAGCAAGTTACTTCCTAAAAATGTGGGCTCGCTCACTCCTAACAATCTCACAAAAAAACAAGATTCATACATTCACGGTTGGTATCCCATTGACCCCATCTCTTCCCCCGCTGCTTACTCCTTAGACCTCGCTATTCTTTCCGAGAGCCGCATACGCGGAATTCAATGAACCCCTTCCGCCCACCTGCTACTCCCTAGCCATTCCATTATGTGTGAATCTTTCTCCCCTTAATCCCACACGTGATTCCGGGCGTAATTTCTACGAAAACACTTTTACCAAAACTACTACCAACAACTTCAACGCCAGGGCTCACCCTCACCTCACCCACTATCGCTTTATTGTAATCATGTCGTCAGTGGAGAGTGAAAGCGTATACGCTGTGGTTATGCCACCATTAACTCCCCGGAGAAATAACCAAGCGTCAGGAATGCTAATGGTGTCTGACATGTCTGTCAGAGAGATTGAAAGTCTCTCACGTGACAATTTTAAAGTTGAAGAGAAGGTGGGAACAATCTAATTCTGTGGATAGAAAGGTGGGATCTGGGAGGCCTAAGGTCGGGAGGACGACGAGCGCATTGTGGATCATGTGAGGGAGAATCCACAGCCAAAGAGACTAGGACTGCAGTCGGTATTGAGGCATCCGCCCAAACAGTGCGTAGAAAAGGCTGCAATTTGTGGGATTAGAAGCCAGGCGTGCCACCGTTAAGGAAATACTAACGGACTCTCATAAAACTGCACGCCTGGACTTCGCGAGACAGTATGTCTCCGAGGATTTAGAGTTCTGGAGGAAAGTCATATACAGTGATGAAAAGACGTTCTCCTCCTGTTCCAATGGTCCTGTGACTGTTTACAGACCAAGAAACGCTAGATTTGACCCCCAGTTTGTGAAGCAGAGAGGACGAAGCGGCCGATTTTCGGTGCATGTCTGGGGGTGGATCTGCGCGGAGGGTCCTTTGTGGAAGATCGACGCCATTTGGACGGAAAGAAATACGTCAATATATTGGACAACGTAAAGCTTCCGTCACTAAGAATTTTATTTCCTGGAGAATTTCTATTTCAACAGGTAGGTATTTTTTTCATGTCATGTGAACATGTATTTTACAGGCATTTCCATGAGGTGAATGTATTACTTATTTAATTAAAACTTTTCCAACTCTGAGAAATACGTAGATGCAAATTTTTGTAATTTTTTCTTCTTAACTTATTCAGTGTTATTTATGTGAATGTTTCTAATATTTTATAGGATAACTCACGCATACACACTTGCAGAAACGCCAAAAATTCGTTCAGTTCCAACACTGTTCGTAATTTACCCTAGCCAGCTAGGAGTCCGGATTTGGATCCCATTGAAAATATATATATATAAAGTGTTCTACCTTTCGGTAGGTTCATGCGCCCCCTCATTCCCTATTTATTTCCCTCTCCTTCAATTCCCGATAACTTATCCCACCCCTTAATTCGCCAAACAACTTCTGTCTTTGTCTTCCCCACTGTCTTTTCCCTAGCATTCTTCCCTCGAGCGCTTTCTTCAACAATCCCTCCCCTCTCAATATTTGACCCACCCATTTCATTTGCCTATTTTTAATTACTTCAATCATTACTCTTTTCTCCCCAACCATCTCTAGAACCTCCTCGTTCGTTTTTCTATCGACCCAACTAACTTTCTCCATTCTACGCCATTTCCACATCTCAAAAGCCTCGATCCTTTTGACATCCTCTTTTCTTAACGTCCACGTTTCACACCCGTACAACATTACACTCCACACCAAGGATTTTACAAATCTCTTCCTGATTCCTTTATCAAGTCCCTTTTTCATCAGTTCTCTTCGCTTCATGAAAGCTTCTATTGCTAATGCTATCCTTTTTTCTAATTTCTGTCGAACATCTTCCATCCTTAGAAAGAAGACTGCTCAAGTATGAAAACTGCTCTACTTGTTCTAGTTTTACCCCATCCACCCTTATCGTTAATTTAGCATTCTTTCCCTTTGAAAACATCATAATCTTAGTCTTTCTTACATTGATTTTCATCCCAAACTCCATTGCTTTATTGTTTAGTGCATTAACTAGGATTTGCAAACCCTTTTCCGAATCTCACACAATAGCTTTATCGTCTGCATATCTTACTGACTTCACTACTTCCCCACCAACATTTATTCCCTTATATATTTCATCCCAAGCTTCTTTGATGATTTATTCTGCATATAAGTTAAAAAGAGAAGATGATAAAGCACAGCCTTGTCTTACTTTCCTCCCTAACTCTGCCCATTCCGATTCCCCATTAGCAACTCTTACTCGTGTGGTCCGATTTAAATACAAATTTCCACTAAACGCCTATATTTCCAATCCAACCCAATTTTCTTTAGTATCACCATCAGTTTTGGCAATTGAACTCTATCGAAGGCCTTCTCAAAATCAATACACAAACGTCCCTTTTAAATTCTAAGCTTCTACGAGAAAAGAATGTTTTCAAACGCATCTGTCACCATTCAGGGTTTTATCTTTCAAACTTATAGGAGAGGCATTTTAAAAAAATCGTCAAAGAGATCAGCAATGCATTTCTTACTGAAGCATCTCGAACCCTCCTGGCGTCGAACACACGGTCATTTGGTAACATTTCTTCCTTTGGTACTATGGAAGACCATCTCATCTGCAAATACCGTGATTGACGAAGAAGTTCGACGTGCCTTCTTATGAAGAATTGATAGATTGGGGTAAAGTCACTGTCACCAAGTCACCACTTACTGTCAGTCTTTCTTCTTCTTTATTCAGTATTCTTCTGCTCTACATCTAACGTTGTACTACAGGTGCAGTGCAATGCATATGTATTCGGCGTGTAGCAGGAGGTGAATGCACCATGACGCTACTTTCCTAATCGATTACTTTCGCTCTCGGAAAAAATGAATTCTTGAATCGACTGGTTCTAATTCTCGGATCTTCCTCAGAGTATCAGAATGGCCTGTAAAATAAGTAGGATAGTATCCGCTACATCTACTCTCCCTGAATTTATCAAGTAAATTAAATCTCTGATTGAGCTTTCTTTTCCTAATCATTCTCATCCTGAAGCATCCGAGTGACGCACACCGATTTATCATAGCAATTTTTTTCAAAACGTATTGCCTTCCGTTGTGCATTTTCTAATTCGCGAATACAACACTTTTCAGCCCATAAACTGCATGCATACTCGAGGTGCGGCCTAACTAGCGCAAAGTAACATCGCTCGCAGACTTTTCTTCACTCCTACCGGCTATTCCTTATATTATGGGTGTGGGTATCCAAGTTCAAGTTATTCGTCAGGGTTATTCCGAGATATTTCACCGAGTCGATTGTTGATAATGTTTTCCCTCGAAGGCTATACGAATTATCATTGGCAAATGGTTTTCTTTCGAAGAAGTAAACTATCGAACATTTGTCTACATTGAACTTCAATTGCCAGTCGTCGCATCAATTTGATAACTGATAATATCATTGTATAAACCAAATCGTTCGACGGGTTTTAATTTATCGTTTCCACTTTCTATCTCTATGTAAATTACCGTGTCCTCCGTAAATATTTTAACTTTACTGTCGATATGTTTATTAAGGTCGTTATTAATGTATATTAATAATAATAATGTTCCGATTACGCTACCCTGTGGGACGACCGAGTCACTTTAACATTACACACTTTAATCGACATTTTTTTATTAGAGAAGCATTAATTAACTTTGGAAATCTAAATTCAGTAACATAAATTTACAAATAATATAACCTCCCATACTGTAAATGATTCGAAATTGCACGTTGTGAATAAAAGTTCAAGTAATAAATTATTTCGTTCTAAAAATTATGGATGATTTTCATCTAAACGATTCCGAAGGTAAAAATGGAAATAAATGGTGATGTTGTTTTAGCTACCAACAAATACCCTCCAGATTGATATTTTGTGTGGAAGCTATGCATTAACTTTACGGGGGATAAAATGGAACATTTCAGAAGAAAAAAATATGGATCCTCTTTCATTTACAATATAAAAAACCACGAATGAAATCTAGATGTTCAGGCGTTGCCTTGTGGAAAGCCATTGAAGTATTGAAGAAGTAAAGTCGTAATTTTTCACACTATTTTTTATTTACGACCGGTTTCGCTACCCGGAGTAGCATCTTCTGGTACAGAAAATAATTTTTCGGAGTTTAAGTATCATGAAGGGTTGGAGGGGAAGGAGAGGTTACGTTTTTGGGAAGGGAGATAAGGGGTGAGGTCGTTTGTGAGGAATCTTTTTCCGCTGAAAAATTTCAACGCTTTCTAGGACGTCCAAACGAGGTCCTTTTTTCTCCTGCGTTTGGGGACAAAGTTACCGTTGTGTCCAGGAGATGAACGGGGGGCCGGCGAAGGCATCCGCGGCCCTCGTAGCCAGTTCACGGCCGCCTTATCATCACAAGTTTTATTTCTTCATTACTTATATAAAACCACTGTGCTAGTGAAGATCGATGAATTTTATTGTTTATTATTCAGAAGGATCGGATATATGAGATGATTTAAGTATATTTTTCTATAAATTACATTTATTTCCGTCATGTTTGACGACCGTTCGGTCGGACAATGATTGAAGCACTATATGCTTGTTGATGCATTTTAAGTGCAGCCAGATTAGTGGTGGGCGCCGCGCCGATTACGCCGCGCCGCCGACAATACAAGGCACGCCGCCGCCGCCGAAGAAAATACTACGGCGCGCCGCCGCTGGAAATTTTATCCGCGTGGCGTGGATTTAAAAACAAAGTCCCACAGTCGAAGATGTGCTGACAAGTGGTTCGAAGAGATAGGCTTTGAGCTGATAGAGCTCATCTCGGGCTTTCCATCAGGGCACTGAGTTATGCGTGATATCGATACGAGTTACGATTAATTTTCGCGAACACACCACTCTCACTGCTACTGCCGCACTGTGATTGATATCAAACTTACCATTATTTAATATTTGATGAATCATTGTTTGTAGTAAAAAGGCGTCTGACATTTAGTCTATACACCATCGAAATGAAAAATTGGGAATAAAAATATTTGTTTTCATTACCAGAAAAGTAGGGAACTTGTCAAACAAAGAACATTGTGGCGATAAAATGGAATGATGAGAGAGATGACTGGTTACTTTCAACAGCGAATGATAAAAAACATAGTTAATAGAGGCAAAAGATGTGCTGAAAAAGTCAAAAGAAACCAGGAAACTACATGAGAGGGAACAATACGGAAAAGTAAAGTTCTCGTCAAGATATCATCACGATACAAACTGTAAATGAAAATTACAACATTTATCTCGATTTCTCTCGCGACAAGTTCTTCCTCACGTGAAAAAACAAAAATTTTTAGGCGACGTGTACATTATACTGCACGACGAAATTTTTTAAAGTTACCTTCTAATTAAATAATTTTTTACTTAGATGTGGTTACTCGAAAATTAATCTCATGTAACTTTTATGCATCCAGATGATACAATGAGCAATTGAAGAAAAAATTAGCCTTTTATGTCGGATTTTAAGAGTGTAATGGCAGTTTCAATAAATGTTGAACGGTGAAAGACTTAGCAATAGCAGAAACAACAAAGTTTAAAGCGAAAATTGAATGAACTCAATTCAAATGATCCGTCGAACATTTACGAAGCTAGTGAAGTAGTAATCTAGCTGAAAAATCAGCATTATAAGTTGGATTGTAAGAAAATAATGGCAGTGGATGACACGGCTGCTACACGGCGATGGACGGCAAAATGCCGTACGGTCGCTAGTGTGAAAGGCTCCATATACTTCTTCAGTTAACTGCGCCGTGCACACGTTTGATAAGCTGTGGGGATTATCGACCGTACGGCAAAAACCGTTGTGTGTGAAAGGGGCCTAAATACCACAAGCCGTGCCTACAGACCGAGAAATAGAAGTAAAACTATAAAAAGGCAGAACGTGGAAAATTAAATGGCAAATGTTAGGACTTCAGCGCAAAACTTAAAAAAAAGGTCATCGAAATTGTTGATTCATCACACAGCTTTAGAACATTTAATGGATTGCCTTTTCAACAAGGAGTGAAAAAATTGTCTGTAATTTTGTGAAGAAGTTCTTAGAGTCGAGCGCACGTGGTCTGGGATTTTAACTGATCACTGTTTGGTATGACTGTAAGATGAAAGGAAATAATGTTTGTCTTTAAATGACGTGTTGCATGAAGTGAATATTTCACCAACATAGTAGTGATGCATTACTGAAAAATTTACTTTTGTATAATGGATAAAGTGTGATAACTTTTTATTCATCTTATCATCTATTCGTATTTAGTTACAAAAATATTTCGTTTAAGCTATATATCCCCGAAACATAAGCATTTAGAAGCGCATTCGCCCGTAAATTCTTTCAAAAATAAGGTCACCATGGAAGATGGCCATCCACCGTCAGGATGACATAAGGCTCTGCATCGCCAACGAAAAGTTGGTTTATTTATCGGCGTCGCAAATTGTCACAGATCTTTATTTTAATTACTGTTTATAGAGCTTGGATGAATGTAGTGTCATAAGTTAGCCCGTGTACATCGTGGTTAGTCACTACTATTTTCCTCGCTTGTGAAAATGTGAAAATTGACTGTAAAACAAAGGTTCACTATTCTGTTGAATTGATTAATCAAATATTCAACTGTGATCACTTGAGCAAATCATAATAAAGCTTAAAGCATGATTTATAACGCTGCATTGATTTTTAACCCGATGATTGCGCTCATTTGGGTTCAGTATTGGCGCTGAATTTTACGAAATATCAAAAACCGGCATTTTTTGTGAATTTTGGTCAATTGTAGAATTTTAATGCATAGAAATTAGCGCAAATTATTTGGTTGTAAAGGCAGGATTTATTCAATAATGGCGAGTACTGAAGTCCGCACTCAAAAAAAGGATTTCAAAAAAGGTTTTTTCGATTCTAGCCCACTATGCTGCATAGTATTCAAGATAGTTCTACATATTGTTCATAGTTACGATAAAATTATAATAAAATGCTCTGAGAAATTCGAGTTATTCATCTTTTTTTCTGCCGTATACGAACGAAATTGTACGCGCCGCCGCCGCCGATTGAACATTCGGCGTTCATGCCGTTACGCCGCCGCCGGCTTCATTTTCCCCCTACGCCGCCGCTGACCAAAACCAAGACGGCGCCCATGTCTAATTGTAAGTCAGACTGATTATATTGTGTAAACGTTTTGGGAATTATTTGGACGGGAAGGAAGGAGAGGTTGAGGTTTTTTTATTTAGGGAAATTTATATACTAAGGAATCTTGATGTTTTAGGTGATGGGTGATGATTTTATGACGGTATGAGGATCGGGAGTGAAAGGTATGTAAAGAGGGTTGAAGAATGACTAACTTATTTGTTTATTATTTATTATCATATTTTATATATATATATATATATATATATATATATATATATATATATATATATATATATATATATATATATATATATATATATATTATTTTTATTTTTTATACTTTTTTATTTTTATTATATTTTATTATTTTATCATTATTTTTCTATTTATCATTTTATTTTTTATTCTTTATTTTTATTATTTATTATTATTTTTTCTCTTTCTTTTGTTGGGAGTGAACTTTAATTTCGAGAGTATGGATTTTGGTTGTTGAAATTTTTTCTTGCCTTTTCTTGATTTTGGAGTATAGTGCCAAATGTCGTTTAGAAGGGGATTAATGATATTTTCCAGGTTTAATGAAAATTATTCTAAACTTTTTGCTACATGGTTCGAAACAGTGGTAAGTTGGTGGAAATTTTTAATTTCGGAGAGGGGAACCAATTTGTTGGTTGATATGACTGTTGTATGATGTTGTTGATTAGTGGTATTAAAGCTGACTATTGCGCCGTACGTGAGGTGGGGAAGGATAAGGGAGTTGATGAGGCGAATTTTGTAGTGAGAGGGAGAGGATTTATTGAGAAGTGGATTTAAAAAGAATTTAGCTTTCCGAATAGAGTTATTAATTTGATTATTCCAAGATAGGTTGTTCGAAATTATTACGCCGAGAAATTTTGTTTCTTTGACTAGAGGAATGATCTGATTGTCGAAGGTAATGCGAGCATCAGAGGTTCTCTTTTGGTTTATTTTAAACGTCATGTGTTGACATTTATTCGGGTTGATTTTAAGATGCCATTTATTTAGCCAGTTCTCTAATTTTTTTATGAAAACGTTAATTCTTTTTGTGGCCAGGTTCGGGGAGATGCTTTTGGATGAAATCATCGGCATAGATATATTCTGTAACGTGGGAGTCGGAAGGCATATCGTTAATGAATAGGCTACATAGCATTGGGCTTAAGGTGCTGCCCTGAGGCACTCCTGCATTTATGATTTCAATTTGTGAATATTCATTATGAATTTTAACCTGAATGCGGCGATTGGTGAGTAAGGAAATAATCAGTTTTAAGATTGGCAAGGGGAAGGATTGTTGTGCCATTTTATAAATAATGCCAGGATGCTAAGTGCGGTCTAACGCCTTTTCAGTGTCAAAGTTGAACGCCACTTCAATGCTTGTGAAGTGGCTTTACATTTGTGGAATCCATGGATGATGTTTTCGACGAGGCGAAGGATAGAGTGAATCGTTGAATGGTGCTCGCGAAATCCCATCTGCTCAGATGTGGTAATGTTATTGCTGCTTACATGGTTATTGATAAGTTTTAAGATGATCTTTTCAAATATTTTTGACGAAGAAGAGAGAAGTGTAATGGGCCTGTAATTGCTGATTATTAGCGGGTCTTTTTGGGGTTTTGGGAAGATAACAACTGTTCCCAATTTCCATGAATCGGGGAAGTAATTATTGTACAGGCAGGCATTAAATAAATTAGCTGTGAGTTCAATAAATTTTTTACAAATAACCAATAGTTTCAAAATTTTGTTGCTAAAAGGGTCTCGACCAGGGGCTTTGTGGATATTTAATGATGATAAGATATCGATGATTTCGAGTTGATTAGTTGCCAAAACGTTGTCATTGTCGTCAGAATTTAAAAGGTTTTCATTAAAAGAAAGAATGTCTGGGTCCGATGGTTAAGGGGGGTAAGAGTCGGTCATCGAGTCTTGGAGAAAGTCAGCCGCAAAGTTGGCTTTGTCCTTGGGGTTGCAGTTGAGCCATTCATTAATGAGCAGGGGCTGCGTGAACTGTTTTTGTTTGGTAAGCGCTTTGCTCACTTTCCTAAGGGAGTTATCGTCGAAGTCTAACGTGGAGACGAAGGTGTACCATTTCATAGAGGTGTGCTTTTTGATTTTAGATTTTATTTCTGAGTTGAGTCTTTTGTAAAGTCGATGGGGTGGCGATTGAGCTTGAATTGTCTCCACAGTCTGTTTCTATTGGAAATGAGTTTGTGGATTGAGTTGGGGAGAGAGGTAATGTGAGTTGGCGGGGGAGGGGGTGAAGAGGTGGTGGATGAAGATTTGGCGGATAGGATGAGATCGTTTAATAAAATAATTTGGATGTCGATAGCGTCGTTAATGGTGGGGATTTCTAAAAGGGGGTAGTGAAGGATTTTGTTGGCAACGAAGGAAGAAAATTTTTTCCAACTAATACGTTCAGTAAGGAGATGGGAAGAAGTCGCTGGTCGTCCGTGGATGGAGCAAAGAATTGGAAAGTGATCGGAAAGGAGAGTTTGGTAAACAATCGGAGGAGATAAGTTGTCGAAGTTTAATGTAATCGCAAAGTCGAGTAAGTCCTGATATCTTGGATTGGAAAAGGTTTTCGAAAATGAAGAGTGAATTACAAGCTGAGAATTTTGGATGAGTTTTTTTAAGTTGCGGCCGTTTTGATTGGACTTTGATGAGCCCTAGAGGGGGTCTTTGGAATTCCAATCTCCGATGAAAATGGAGGGAACGTCGAAAGTTTTGAGAATTTGGAGATCCGTCAGAGTGATTTTATTGGCGATGCCGTAGACACAGAATATGTTGAGAGAGTTGTTATCGATGATTATACGAACTCCCAGAAGAGTTAGGGATTTTAATTTAGGAATTGTGAGAGGAGAGAAGTGAAGATTTTTATGGACAAGAATGGCAGAGCCAGGTGCTTTGGTCTCCAGGTCCAGCCGGATGATGTTATATGATGAGGAATAAAATTTTGAGTATGAATGTAAGCGGGTTTCCTGTACACAAGCAACATGAATTTCGGCGTCATCGCAGAAATTGAGCAGCTCTTGTTGATGGGATTTCAGGTTACGGCAGTTCCACGAGAGAAGATTACTTTGTAAAGAGTTCATTCAAAAAATGAATATTTCAGATAGAAACATGAGGATTTTAGACTGAAGGGATGATGCGGTTTGGACTTTGTTCCAAGTTGACATGATAAAATTGATAAAGCCTTTTCTTCCACTACCCCCCCTTCCACCAAGGTGGAAGAAAGAAGGCTCGTTCGGAGTTCTCTAAATTTAGGGCAGCCGCGGTATGTTGCGGTGTGATTACCTTGGCAGTTGGCACATTTGGGGGGTCGTGATTGGGACAGGTCTGAATGGGATGATTATCGCCGCATCGGGAGCATTTACGTGATGGCAGAAATTTTTAGAATGTCCGTATTCAAAACAGTTGAAGCATTGAATAGGGGCAATAAGTTTACGGTAGTCTTTGACCTCTACTCTCATTCCGGCTAAGGTGATTAAGTTTTTGAACTTATCGAGGTCGTTGTAAGGGGAAATAGTTATTTTAAAGACCGGAATTTGTCTTTTTTCGAAGTTATTTTGGCCATTTTCATTCACGGTGAACCTTGAGGAGGTTTATAAGCGAAGAGAGGGGTGATGCTCACAATATCAAAGGCATTATTGATTAGTTCCTTTTTGATTAAACCAGTATCAACGTTTACTGGCGTATGCTTTATGACGAAATATACATTCTTTTTAGATGGAATTTGGTAGGTGTAGAATTGGATCTTTTGGGTTTTTAGAAGTTCAAGTACGGAGCAATAGTCATTGACATTGGCACACTTAATTAAAATGATGTCACTACCAGAAAGATAGCAAACAGGTTGGCAAGTACATATAGATTTAAACTTCGGAATAAGTTGTTGCCATTCCTTAAACAGTTTGACTTTGATTGAAGATGTAATAACTTTAGTGTTGGGAGTTGGGTTGGGAGGGGTGATATTGGTGGGGGGAGAGGTAGAAGTAGAGGGGTTGAGGTGGAGGGCTGTTCTGATAAAACATCGAAGGAGTTCCTTAAGGGAATGGTAGGTGGGTTGTAGGTAGGAGGAGAGGACGAGAGTTTTCTTTTGAATTTGACAGGTTGGTTATCATTTGCGGAAGGAGACGAGTGGGTAACGTCTGAGGAATGGGAAGAATCAGTCTGACTCACCGTGCGAAGGATGTCTGTAAGGCAGCATTTCTGGAGTGCGGCTGAGCGTTGGTCAGCTGGTAAGCGTTTGATGGTCTGCATTATGAGGTCTGTTGCAGTCTCGAGGCTGTCGCAGAGGTCGTCTTGCTCCTCGTCAGATGTTGTCCTCCTCCATGTCGGACATGGTGCGCCTCTTGGGGGGAATCCGGTGGTTTTGGATTGTGGTGATGGTAAACGGGTTTAGGAGTCACCGTAGGTGATTTTCCGTCGTCCCCTCCAATAGCGGCCAAAATAATTGCCCTTTTCTGGGCGAAAAATTGTTCACCGTGATATATTTGATATACATTTTTCGATCGAAATTTTCAATTTTTTAGTGTAAACGGGTGTAGATTGATGCGTTCGGATCAAATCGATTCGCAGATACAATCCTACGATCTCCAGGCGGTCAAGAACTTCGATAGAAGATGCACTCCTGGAACGTCATGTTTGACGGAGAAATTCACTAGTTATATTAGATTTGCGAAGTGTCCGTCTGTGTGGCCCCCTTTTATTTTGAAAAATATTTGTCATATAGCTATGAGACAAACTGCAATGTATTACTAATAACCTGAAAGCCCCACGAAAACTATCCTCACCTTTAGAAAGGCTTGGGTTCGAACCCAGGACTACATAATACGTTTCCATAAGGAATGCACGTAAAGTTCGTTTTTCTATGTACCTTTGTGGCTTTGTTACTTTTACAGAATTAACTTGGAAATAATTGTCTTACGAAGTCAAGAAAAGTACCAAACGAAGGTATGTACATTAAATATAGTCTTATTATCGTCGTAAAATACACTTTTAGAATCAAAATTACGAGAAATATGACGAAATTTTTTTCATATTTCGCCGTAGTAAAATATTAGTCCCCCTAATGACCAAGATGATTGTTGAATCCGATACATTCATTTTCCCATTATAATACGCGTGGATTTTAAATCCATACCGAATTAATTGTAGCATCTAACCTCAGAATTTATGAAGAGGAGTCAATTAACTGAGATTTCAGCGAATGTAAACTACGATATTTAAATAGCAGGAACAAAATTACAGCCATTTTGGAGTTTTTCTTTACCAAACCGATTTACAAAAGGACATTTATACGTTCGTTTCTGGTGATCAAGATTACGAAGAAATATTACGTCGAGGAAGGGGATTGATTTAGAGGGACAGGATTTTGACGCAAACTTGATTTTTTAGCAGATATTTTAAAGCAGTGTGTTTGTGTGATATGAACTGCGTAATGTTCAAGCGAATTAATCATAAATTTATTAATTTTAATGTTTACTTTTAAATAAATGAACAATTAATATATTTGTAAGAAAATAATTTTATTGATTTCGTTTTTGTAATTTTTTAATAAGTTTGACGAATTTATGTAGTTATATTTATTTTGACATCCCGTTACCTTCTGAAGAATCGGTTTGCATGAGCACCTGCGCGCTATGCGAAAACTCTTAACTAGAAATGAGTACGCCTGTTTTCGTTGTTTTTCTATTCATAGACTGTTTTCATCCCAAACTCCATTGCTTTATTGTTTAGTGCATTAACTAGGATTTGCAAACCCTTTTCCGAATCTCACACAATAGCTTTATCGTCTGCATATCTTACTGACTTCACTACTTCCCCACCAACCTTTATTCCCTTATGTATTTCATTCCAGGCTTCTTTGATCATTTATTCTGCATATAAGTAAAAAAGAGATGGTGATAAAGGACAGCCTTGTCTTAGTCCCCTCCCTAACTCTGCCCATTCCGATTCCCCATTAGCAACTCTTACTCGTGCGGTCTGATTTAAATACAAATTTTGAACTAAACGCCTATATTTCCAATCCAACCCAATTTTCCTTAGTATCACCATCAGTTTTGGCTATTGAACTCTATCAAAGGCCTTTTCAAAATCAATACACAAACGTCCCTTTTGAATTATAAGCTTCGTTCTACTAGAACCCTCATAACCCCAATTTCATCTCTCGTTCCTTTCCCTCTCTGAAACCGAACTGATCATTCCCTATGAATTCCTTCGTTTTTCCCTCGATTCTTCTGTTTACGACCCTAAGAATAACTTCTGCCGCATGAGATATTAAGCTAATTGTTCGGTAGTCCCGGCATTATTCTTTTTCTGTAACGGAATCAGGATAGACTTCGCAAAATCCTCTTGCCACTTTCCTTCGTCGCAAATTTTCCTACATAAATCATAGAATTCTTTTTCACCCTTTCCCCCAAGATTCTTAAGAAATTCTACAGGAATCTCGTCCACATCCGTTGCTTTCTTCCCATTCATGTCCCGCAGTGCCCTATCAAGTTCACTATCTAGTATATTCGGCCCAAGATCATCTTCCTCTACTTCTTGCCCTCAATCTTTATGTGGGTAGGCTTCATGTCCTACAATGCAATTCTTCAACATATTATTTCCATCATTACCTTATGCTAGCTGGCTCCTTTAAGATGTTATCCCTAACAGTGGCCATTTTATTACTAACTTTATTCCCCGTTAATTGTTTTACTTTTCTGTATAATAGGTCGACCCTCCCACTTTCAGCCATCTTCTCTATTTCGTTACACTGGTCCTTCCACCACGATTCTCTTGCTTTATTTGTTACCCTCCTCAGTTCGTTGTTTAGGGCCCTGTACATTCTACGCCCGTGTTCTGTGTTGACCCTTTTCCATTTCCTTCTTTCCTCCATTTTAGTTATCATTTCAACCGTCACCCATGGTTTCCTAATTTTGCTTTGTGTGACCCTCCCAATGGTTCTTTGGGCACTATCTTTAATGCTAGTTTTGATCATTTCCCATCCTTCATCTATAGTGAGTTCCCTTTCCTTATCTTCTAGAGCCCTGTTTACTGACTCTTGAAACTCTCTAGTTTTCCTACCCCTGAGGGCTTCTACGTTCCATTTGGGTGCGGTTTTTTCCCTATAAATCTTTTTAAATCTAAGCTCGGTTGTCATCATTACTAAATTATGATCCGAGTCTACATCAGCACCAGGATAACTTCGCGAGTTTTTAACACTATTTCTAAACCTCTTTCTTACCAAAATATAGTCGATTTGGTACCTATCCGTGTCCCCTGGCTTCTTCCATGAGTACCTCCTGTTATGGTGTTGAAATAGAATGTTGGTGATACAGAGGTTATTCCTCTTGTAAAAATCTACCAGTTTTTGTCATCTGTCGTTTCTCTTTCCTAGTCCGAACTCTCCCAGTTCGTCCCCATCTTGCCCAACCACAGCATTCCAGGCCCCCATTACAATAAGGTTTTTATTGCCTTTCACCCTTCCAATAACCTCTTCTATTTGTTCATAAACTAAATCTACTTCACCCTCAGTGTAATCGCTACTAGGGAGGTACACTTGCACTATCACAGTGTTTACTGGTTCAGCCTTGATTTCTACGGACATCACTCGGTCGCTTATCAGTTCGGTGGCTATCACAGCATTTCCCGCTCCCTTGTCCAATACTATAGCAACCCCTCTCTGGCTATCATTTCCCCCACTGAATATGACCCTCACATCATCGCTCCAGAAATCTCCCCCATCCTTCCACCTTACTTCGCATAGCCCCAGAATGTTAATGTTGGACCTCTTCATTTCTAACTTTACGTTTTCTAACTTCCCTTTCCTAAGCATCGTTCTGACGTTCCAGGTCCCTACCCTGGTTTCCTTGGTCATCTTCTTCTTCTCTTGTGTCATTGGGAAAGGATTTCGTAGAATGACGACCGGGGTGGCCTTACAACCATCCCTGCCGGGCACGACACTCTCCCTAGATGGATGAGTCCCCTTTTTGCCAGGGACAATATTAATATTTTGGCACATCATGTTCATGGGATAGATAGTCGAGGTGGTCTCCCCTTGCCTTCCTCAACAGTGTTTTTAACGTGACACCATCACTCATATAGGCCGGCCCACTGGGGTACAGACGCCTTTGCAGCCGCCTCACTGAGGTACAGACGCTGCGTGTACTACCTTTCGTCTGGCCCCTACCTATTGACCTTTCTGACATGAGTGACCGTACCAGGAACAAAGTTCCAGCCAGTATAGCTCTCTAGGCCATAGGAACACGCAAGCCCCTTCACCAGGTGTAGTCCGTAGAAGGGGACTGTTTTCATATAATAATCAAAATCTTGAATTTGGCAATCATGGATTACACGTAAAGTAATACAGCAATTTGAAAGTCATTGTGAAGGAATTCAAATAATTGAGCACTTTACTGTAATTATGAGAATTAATACTTAGGGTGTCGTTTGAGCTGTTTTATCTTGCTTTAAACTTCAAAACTTTTACCAAATATTATTAAGTGTCGACAACAGAGGGGAATAAACTTCCTGTTGAAGGTTAATATTTGAATGGTTTAAAAAATTTTGTGAAATCGCAAATTGTTAGCTATCATGCAGCATTTGAATAGAAGTCCTGATTAAGTCTTATACCGGAAGCTGTCCGCTTCCTAATTGAATCTGAACTTGACGCTAGGGAACTTTAATCTCTCTTCTCTAAGAAATGAACGGGATACACTGTGTACGTAATCTTCGAGACAAAACGATGAAGCCTTACAGGGAAGTAGTTGCCAGAACAGATAGTTATTTCTGGTCATTTTTTCGCGAAGTATTAGGGAAGCCAGCCGCAGTCAAGGATAGAAATGGTTTTCGGTGTTTTATACCCCTGCCATTTTATACGCTGCCATGCGCCAGCGGCAGTTTTCAAGGTAATAAACGTGACCGCCAAAGACGAGCCAAAGTGGCTATCAGGGAGCCTAACTACTTCTTCATTATTTTTAACAATTTTTCGGAGAAATATTTACTTAATTCTAAAGTGACAAAAATAATTGATTGTGAATTCCGAGTTAAACATCTTTATCTGAATATCTAAAAAGAGTTGTGGCCCAATTGATTGCATTTCATCACTTACAATCTTCCTTAAGAATCTCCGAAAATTTCTGCAATTTCCATAAAGGCCACAACTCATTTGTGCGTTTTTGAAGCAAATAAACTCACACGGCAAAGACGAAAAGATATTTGGAATTTTTTAACTAATGAGAATAATATGATCAGTTATTAAAATACCGATAAATATTGATATAAATTAATAATATATTTTTAAAATACAAACAAAATAGGACCATAAAAATTTCTTGACTATTATGTTACTTTCTTAGAGAATCTGCTTAAAATTGCAAATTGTTGAGAACAACTATTCTATAGATTTTTAAATTATTTCTTGATAACAACACATTAGTATGAAAAACCCATTCTTAAAAATTAAAAGGAATAACACAAATTTCTTCTACAATAAGTTTATTCTACAAATTTTTTCAAATGTATTTAATCATTAAATACTTATGACACAATCATTAAATATTTGTAATGCAACGAGAAGATAAAGAACACATACGTATCCTTTGTTGCATAATATGTAAATGCAATTACAAATAGAAGAGTGTGCTGACCCTCCATGAGGCCTTAATAGTTGACGTTATTTCTTTGAAGACACTATTCAAGAGTTTAAACTTGATTTTTTCTGCAGGTTCCTATTTTTACCTATCTATATCTAATAACCCAACACCCAACAAAAAATTGCTATCCGTCATTTAATTATCCAGAAGACCACTGCTGTTCAAAACACTGCTATGATTACAACTTAGTGTCTCTTCATTGTTACACTCAAAAATAGAGCTGCATTCACGATTATTTCAGTTTTCAAGAGATTCATAAATGCTTACTAATGATTTAAACCCCATTGCACCCTGGAACGGTAGCCTTTGGGCCCTGCTTTTGCATTTAAACTATCTTTGCGAGCACTAATTATTAAATCATTTTCAACTAAATTCATGAATGTAAAAAAGCAGAATTATTGTTGATCTTCATTTGGATCACCACATATGGCCCTCCATAGATTGCTGTCGTTCCCACACACGAGAGTTCTGCCTAGAAATAAAAGAATTCCGATCAATTTTACGTATTCGATGAATTGTTAAGTATTTCGTCAACAGTTTTATTGACTTTTTCAATTTTTATTCGATCAGAATTGAGGCTCACAATAATGATTTAAAGAAATTGTCCCTCGGTAATACTACATTATTAATACCTCAATTTTAAACTCAAACTTATTTATTAAATTATACCTTAACGTGATTTTATTACTTAATTGTATTTCATCAACAGTTTCACTTCGTTTTGCTGATAACGTATTTTCATTCAGAAATCTAATAGTAATGTTATAGAAATCTTTACAAATTTGAACCGGATCATTTCGATCTTTTTCTCATATACCATAGGAGAATTCCTCACAAAATAATATTAATGAAGTTCCGAATACTCCTTTAATCAACTCCTTTTCACTCTTACACAAATTAAATCACCGTTTTTATCTCTTGGTACACACTGAGCATAATGTTAAATTTGACATTTTTGAAACTCATGATACTGCATTGTATTTTGCAAGTGCGGCTGATCGATTCCAACCTGAAGTCCTCCGATTGAGGATTCACCCTCCTCCGCTTCCTTCTCTTCCCACCACCCTCCACCTTCTTCCTCCTGTACCACCAGTACTCAAAGGCCAGGGTCACGCAAGCAAGACCTATGCCCACGAAGATTACGATGAAAACTCCACCTAGAAAGGAGATTTTATAGCTCATGTGTCTTATATTTTAGTTTTCACTCTTGGTCCAGCGTAGTAGTCCTCAGTAAATCATAGCGAATTAACTCACTATAGCTCACCGGTAGATTATTTTACGTTAGTTTTTGTTTTCCAGATATTTCCTTTTAATTTCTCTCTGACTTCAACATACCACATGTAAGGCGCCATAGTTTGACCATCCCTAGAATACGCAATACACGGTTTATTCCATGCTCTTATATACAACTTTACCAATAAAAACATAAATGAGGAACTTCCGGACAAAATGAAAATTCTTCTCTTTCGTCTAATTCATTGCCTCCAGAACTAACCTCTTGGTCATCTACGTCATCATAAGAAGCAAAATAGAGACTTCAGGTCTACCATATCAATAAATGCCAGTAGCCTGCTGTTTTCTTGCTGTATGAAATTCTAAATCACTTGATTCTTGAAGAAGAGATGATACAATAGAAACGTCTCTATCAGGGGAAGTTAGGATTAGGAAATCCGATCTTACATTTAACTCGTATCAGAAAAAGACATGAAATAGGTTCAGATTTTAAGCAAAAAAAAATAAAGTACAGCATATGTAGATATTTTAAATATACTCCGTCCAACGTCATGAAGACACCACGTAAAGCATATGGCCCAATGTGTTCCTTACGGGAGAGTGGCGCGCGTTCTTGCTACATATTTATGTACAGAAAAAGGTTGATCTTCGAGTCGAGGGCTTATTTGAAAGACATTCAGCATATACAATTCTTCATCGGATAGTGCAATTAAATCAAGATTAAATATTGTCATAATCAAAGGAAAAATAAGAAAGTGATATTTTCAAGAAAATTGGGTGCAGATTATGATTTTTTGAACCGATGAATTTGGGTTTATCATTCAAGAAACAAGGTCTTTTCTGGTATCTAAATCTTCCTCATGAATCCTCGTAGAATCTACTTTCCACGTATGTTAATCACTTTGCTGTTAAAAATTTTGGATAAGAGTGTCTTGGGAAAATCTATAAGAATACGCGAGTTTTCGGGAAAATGCAGGGAGAAATGTAGTCGCCTGCTACTTTTAGTCCTATTTTCGAAAGAAAAAACTTCCCGTGGGAAAGTTTCTGAGAAAATACTGAAATTATTTTCTGTAAAGTCAAAGTCATACCATTTATGATACTGCTCTAACAAATAAATAGATGAAATTACAAATTAATCGGCCATCGCATAATACTTGCTTATGTCGTAAGGGTTAAACTATTGAATAATAATAATGCGGATGTTCATTACCCACGACAGAAATCCAGACTGAATCCCACATAACTATTACGCCACATCTCTTGCTTAACCGGTAGACACGGGGATGCCGGCTCGACTAAAGGGAGACTCGATGTGCCTGAGAGTGACTCCTCAATTCCCGCGGTCCTTTTACACCTATCTCGGGTGCCCTTTCTCTCTGGTGTTGCATCACAGTAACGCAGGGCCTCTCATTCGCTCCATCCATTGCCACCCACTCTCCTTAGCTTTGCGGCAGCATCCCCTTTTCCCCTGCGGCCAGGACGGTGGACTAACGGGCACAGAAATTCATCAGACCCAAGAGTCGTTTTACCTATTTTCGCCCACTCAAGCATGGGGTAGAGCCTAGATTAGCCTAGAGCTGTCTAGATTAATGCGGCCTATGATAGGGAACCTTTCCACTCTAAAGAAATAATTAAAAATTCTTAGCGGTTTCCACTACTAAAACTACCAAGTATTTTTAATTCCTTCTATTTGCCGTTCCATCAATTCATTTTGATTATAATCGCTGCTATTCGTCGTCATTTTGGATTATAAATTGATTTCTGAAAAAATAGTCAAAGAAGAATTAGAGGAGCATTTGTATAGGAAAAAACCGATTCGTGATATAGTAATAAACTATAGACCGCTCACGTTATGAATATAGAAAATCAATTCATATTATCGAATGGCATAACATGCCTTAGACAGAAGAAGAAGTTTTTTCCCGGTGAATAAGATGTATAAAGTGCTCTCGGGTCTCCAACACAACCCAGAAGAGAGATGAAGTATCAGAGAGTTAAAGGAGGATCCTTTCCCCCACCCCCACCTCGGATTAGCCACCCCCACCACCGGACCCACAACGGAAAAAAGTGAAAGGAACCCCTCTGGCCGCTATATAAAGAACACCCTTTTCCTTCATCTGAAATCAGTTCCAGAAGATGGGTGCAGAGTACGCACCCGAAACGTCGACCTTTTGGCAGGAGGCAACCCGGTTGGAGGCCCGAGAGCACTTTATACATGCCTTAAACAGTTGACACAAAATTATTTTAGCAAAATAAAATATTCACCAATGTTCTGGACGCTTATTCCTTCAGATTGTTCGTCCTGTTTCTCACAGGCTTTCCTTTCAGGATTTTGATTCCACCAGAATTCTTTCAACTTCTCCAATTTTCGCTTATTGAGCAGTTGTAGTATTCTGCAAGAGAGGGATATCCCCATTTGAGCTAAAGATATACATTTTATTTCTACTTAATTGTACGGCTTTGGTTTAGCACAGATAAACGGAGAGAGCTGAAAGGAATCTTACGCGCTGTTGAACTGATCCTTGAGTGGTGATCCTTGCTGCACTGCAATTGCATATGGCTTTCGGGAGAATTCTTCGCCCACCATTTGCAAATCGCAGTTGGTCATCGTGAGGTACCGAATGTCAGTGGCGTCACCTGAAAAGATCTTACCTTACTAATCCATTACATCCGTATCCCTCAACATTTGTCTCACCAAGTTGTATTTAAAATAATGTTATTAAGAGACGGAAAAATATTAAACTCAAATTTCCAGTAATTATGGTAATATTAAATGTGATTTGACAGCTGGAGTTATTTGGAATATGGGTTTTCACCAGTAATCGAACACCGAAACGACTTCGTCAAAGGCGTGCGCGCTGCACACTCGGCTACCTGAAAGCCCAAAATTCTTATTCCACTTGCGTTGCTGTATTACCTTAACTTCTATCCATCAATGAAAATAAGACCCTGTTGGCCGGAGCAATCAGTTATTTGGACGCAATTATTCATTTGTTCGATATACCGAGAGATGCCATCATGCCAAAATGTACGCTGAGAGAAATTTATACTGGACGAATGTGCGAGCCAGCAATATCAACAGCAACTAAATGCAATAATATTGCATTATAATGTTATTATGATTATTTCTTGATAGTGATGCAAATATTAAATCCTCTGAGAGGGT
Organism: Pachydiplax longipennis; assembly: GCA_036926295.1. Lineage (NCBI taxonomy): Eukaryota > Metazoa > Arthropoda > Insecta > Odonata > Libellulidae > Pachydiplax > Pachydiplax longipennis. The sequence continues at coordinate 504,626 of JAVFKF010000012.1, read as the reverse complement.
TTAGCATCCGAGGGAAAAGATCGTCAACAGTCGATTCGGTAAAATATCTTGGAATAACCCTCACGAAAAACTTAAATTGGAGCACCCACATCCATAACGTATGTAGGCGAGCTCTTAAGAAACTCGGCAGAGAATAGTCGGTAGAAACGAAGAAACAGTCTGCGAGCGACGTTAATTTGTGCTAGTTAGGCTTCACCTCGTGTATGCATGCAGTGTATGGGCTGAGAGTGTTATATTTGCGAATTAAAAAGTTACAAGGAAAGACAATACGATTTGTATAAATTGCTATTTATTGCTATAAATTATATGATAATTCGGTAAGTGTTACTGACAAGGAGAGACTCTCACTTTTGTCCGGGGATTTTGATTAAACTTTTTGCAGTGGTGCAGTAAGTAGAGTAATGGAAAAGTGTGACGGCGTTCGTCTGAATGGGCCTTAAATAATTGAAAATTGATAACCGGAGTATAGGCAACCCCGCAATACACGGCCATGCTATCCGAGTATGCATGAAAGCTATGTTCTATGGTATGTTTGTCATTAAATTTTTCTTTCCGTTCGTTAAATTCTTTCCTTGATACTTACTATTGACTTATTAATAATAATAAATAGTATGCTCAATTTGTAATCCCGTTAAGTAACCTTCGTAAGCGATATTTTTCCATTTAAGGTAGTTAACGACTATCCTAAGAACGTAAAAGGAGCTTGCATTCAAGTAATTTAGGATTTCACAATCATAAATAGCGATTGCTTTCTAAAATTTTATATAATAAACACCATTGTCTTTTAATTAATTTATTTATTTATGCGATTTCAGCATTTATCGAAAGAAATTAATGTAAGCCATTTTTTGGTGATCAATTTCATTACTTCCTGACGAGATAGAAATTCAAGAAATACATGCATAATTGTGTATTAAATATCGATAGTTTTTGCGCAGTAAATCCTTGGTTCGATTCCAGATGACTCGAAAATATCCTTATAATGAATGTTAAGAAAGAAAAGAAAAAGATCATTTTCATCATCGTTAATCGATTACAGACTTTTTCTTTAGTACAGTAGTTTAGTACAGTCCTCCAAGAAAAAATCGAACGGTGTATTCCGTGGTGCATAAGATTGAGGGGTTTCAAATTTCTGGCTTTACCCCTTCCACCCACCTTTCTATTACATTTTGGCAACACCGGAAGAGTCCGAAGCCTTCCCTTCTATCTGACCGTGGGCCTCGGAGCGAGCGGAAGGGAGGAAACAATAGGTTTTATGGTGAGGCCTAGCTAAGCGCACAGTGTACTGGAGTTTCTGCGGCCAAGAAAAGATTTCCAAAATGTTTTCGTAAGGACTCAAAAACTTACTGGTGTAGAAGAAACAAGTCCATTTGGATCGAAAACGGACATTTTTCCTCTTTGATAATTTTTGCAGAAAAATTTGGGGATCAAACCTGAATGATATTGATGGGCGTAATTTCGTAAAATTTTTCCCCATATTCGCTCTAAAGATTTCCTCAGTATAATTGCTTCATTTGTACATTAGTAAAGACAATCGCTATATATGGCTGAAAATCCTAAGTAATTCGAACGCAAATTCCTTTTATCGAAGCTAAGGCCCATTCAGACGAACGCGGTCACACTTTTTCATTACTCTACTTCCTGCACCACTGCAAAAGGTTTAATCAAAATCCCCGGACAAAAGTGAGAGTCTCTCCTTGTGAGATGATTCAGAAAGCAGGATGGGAATCTTTAGAGGAAATCTCAATCTCAAGATAAGGCTCAATCAGAGATTTAATTTACTAGATAAATTCAGACAGAGTACGTTCATAGAAGATGTAGCCGATATTATGCGCATTCCTTGTTATATAGGCCGTTGTGATAGAAAAATCAGTTTAATAGATGGCAGAAATAGGCGATTCAAGAACTCATTTTTTCCAAGAGAATACGCGAAAATAATCGACAAAAGTAGAAAGAAAAGTAGAGTGCATTGCCCCCCCTACCGCATGTCGGAAAGCGTATCAGTGGTATGGGCGTGGATTTTAGAACCACAGAGATACCTCGTATATAAACCTAATCTGTTATCTTTCTAATACTCTGCAAAAACGACAAAATATCCCTACTTTCCACGGATTGTCTATTTATAAAGTAGTTCACGAGCGTTGCTAACTGAAACATATCAATTATGAATGAATTAAATTATGACTTCCTTTGCACCACCACGCACTATGATGTTTGATTAATCTTTAAAAGCAAGAAAATATAATCAATGGATCTAAACATACCTAGAAAAGCAAATCCTTCGTTGGAAGACTTGGATGACCTAACTCTGGATACTGCCTCAGCCGTAGAGCTGGGCAAAGACGCCTCTTGCATCGCCTGCCACATCTTGGTGTATTTGTCGCTCACCGGGTAGTCCCAGACAGCCAACTTTGCCCTCTCAACGTCACTCAAGCTGTCGTTCAGGCTCATTTCTTTCCAGATCCTACGCGAGTAAGATTAGAACATTACATACTTCGGTGGTACAATTACTGTATTCGGTATATAAGTACGTTCTTTTTCAGGGTAGAGCCATGCAAGTTTCGAGATGTATGAATCAAAGAGAGGAAATCAGAGGATAATAGAATATTTTAATGCCAAAATCCACGCAAAAATAGACGGAGATGTAACAGTAGATGTAACAATAGATGTTATAATTACTGTAACAATGGATGTAATGACGTACTAATACATCTATCAACAGATGTCAATTTTTGAAGATAATTCATCAGGAATTGAGAATCAAAAGGAGCGGCGGGGAATAGTCATTGATGCAGAACTCTTTATAACTCGTAATCACGAAAATATCGAAAAACGTAGAATTTAAGTGATGATCATACTTACATCAATAAAAAACTCTTACTGCTATTTACCTCCTTTACCATTTAGTTCCTTTTTATTTCTTTCAATGACCTAAAATCTGTGACAATTAGTAACTTTATAGCTTTGAAATCAGTTTTAAACGATTAAAAATGCAGTTATCATCACCTAGTGGTATATAAATCTTGGTATGACTATCAGGATAGCGACCCTTATGCTAGTAAAACCCTACGACCCCGTAATTCCTATGTTAAAGTATTTCAGCAATAATAGATGACTACTTTTGCTTATGTTGCCCATTTATTGTTACATTCATGTTACATCTACATACCGTTACTTCAGGATACATCATTACTTGTGTTGCTGCAGCTACTGTTGGGAACATCATAAATGCTGGAATTGTACACTTTTTGGCGTTGGTTTTGCTAAACTTGCTCCCCTAAAATGACAGAAACCATTAGAAGTATTCAACTTATAAAAATTTTGATTAAGTATTTTCAATGCATATACAGTTACAATACGACAACTATAAAAATGTATTTAGGAGTCAAGCCCATGATTTCCTCTCGCTCCAAAAAATGTAAAATTACTCATAAAAGCGATCTTCTATGTCAGCCATCCTCTGGAAATAGGTCATGGCCGATGACCCGTTAACTGGGGCGTACTGAATCTTGTACTGTTTAGAGAGGTCGTCGAGTGACTCAATTGGAGTATCGAGCCTGGATACGGTGAGGAAAGCAGCTAGGTTGGCCGTATAAGATGCTATTATGATGAAACCAAAGAGCCACCACGTAGCGGCCACAAGCCTTCCGGACAAGTTCTTGGGAGCTTCTCCTCCTCCCTATAAAAAATACGATAATTGATTCTCGAAACAAAGAATTCAATTCATGTGAATGAGCAATTGACAGAATGAACTTATATGCATGAGTTGACATTTGTGCAAAACCTTAGCTGAAAAAAACTATGTGAAATAGCTTTTTTGATCTCGAAATATTTCATGTCATACACATAATTTAATTTTAGAACTTGATTAGGAAAATTTTTTATAACAAAAAAGAAGGCAATGATTGTACTTTTCCTCTAAATTTGGGGGCAAAGTATTTTTAGCTTCTTTTTCGTTCCGTGATGGATTTCCGCTACACCTCGCCTGATACAATGGAGATTTTTTAGATTTAAAGGTAACGTGTGAACATTTACGCGGTTATTAATTATAATTTTATTTGAACCTTTGTTTGATATAACTTCAAATTCTAGTTAGCGGATGGGTTGGTAGTTTTCCAATTATAAATATATAAGCAAACTTAATGAACTATAAAAACAGACTGGAAAACTACCTTAAGTATCCAACTGAATCACACAGTAGGACAGAGTTAAAACTGGAATGAGTACAGTGACGTCATATAGAGTGAATTCATATTAATATGCTAATGCTCAAAAAAGGCGGTATAGCTAGATCAAGACGGGTTAAAACAGTAATGTCTAAGAAAAGACGCATTCCTTGGTTTATTTACTGTTTTTATACCTGAATTCATAATCATCAAAACATTTATTAGTTTAGCAACGAAAAACCATGAAAAAGGAAAGGAATTTTCAGCATTGGGATATGCTCAATATTACTTATATGAATTACTATTTAAAATATTAAAGCTACGTTGAATAGTTTAGTGAAACGGACAAATCAAGAATTCTTATGGCGAAGCTAGGAAAATAAAAAAATCTCGAACATTTGAACAAATTTCGAATCCTGTTCATAAATTTTCAACTTTGGTTAAAATTCTGCTACCTGTGCCATGTAGTATTCCTTGGAAGAGCTTATTGCTACGTTTGCTTTCAAGACGCGCTCAAAAAATTCCCGATTTCAAGCTTAGCCACTTCTGCGATAAAATGAGAACTAAAGAAAGAAAATAAAAAGGTGATAATGACTAATCGAGCAGTAATGATAACCAATATAAGATTCATTTAGCGTATTACATGGGCGTTTTGGGTGGAATGTATAATTTGAAATACACCTGCGGAGTGAGAGACGTCATGCAGAACCATAAACATTCTTTCAGATCGAATTCTCTTTTCTCCTCGTCGTCCTTGTACTTCTCCTTGTTGTTTTGGTAACTATAAGGACTCCATCGGTCGAAAACCCACATCAGGAAACTGGTGAAGAAGTAAGCTGCCAAAATGCAAAGCCAAACATCCTTTTCTAAGACTGTGAGAAACTTGAAGAGTGAAGTTTCAGACTGCGGTCTCTTCATCAGGATTGTTATTCCAACTTGGTCGTAGTAAGGCACAGTGAAATCTATCACGTTTTCCCGCTCTGCCATCACGGCCATGGAAGACAGAGCGATATCAGCCCTCTGAATAGAGCAAACATAAGGGTAAATAAAACACAACCACTCAGGCCAAAAAATAATTTAATCGGACAAAATATTATGGCCGCTAATAAACATGTTAGATTACTTATATTGATTAGAACCTTAAAAATAACTTCAAGTTCAAGAAATACATTGTTTTAAAATTAATTGTAAATAAATAAATATAAGTCAATTATAAATAAACAAATCAAATTATCTAGTATAGCTTTTATTATAGAATTTCGTAGCGTAAACCATTAAAAGAAGGTTTATAGCCGATTGGAGTACGACTTGTGAATCCCATGACGTGTAATTAAAAACCGTAATTCGTACATCGAATAAGATATTGGAAGGAAAATTTCTCTAATAATATATTTCATTTCTATTTAAGATTTTTCTGCAAAGTCTCTGGCGGTGATTCTATAACATGAAGTAATTTAGTCTCTAGACTACTCATCTCTCTTGTTTCTCATAACGCCGCCCGAAGAATTTGTTTTCCACTTAGCTAAAATATTTTTTCCTTTAAACGAATCCATTTATGCATTCATAGTAAATTACCCACGAGAGCTATAAAAACAGAAAACGTTGTATACAATTTACAATTTTTAACTCAAAAGTTGGATCTGGCAACTAAATATTTGAGAGATCATTTGAATTGAATTCATGCAATTTTCGCTTTAAACTTTGTTGTTCTTGCTATTGCTGAGTGTTTCACCGTCGAACATTTTTGAAACTGCTGTTACTCTCTTAAAATCCTGCATAAAACGCTGATTTTCGGAAGATTTGCGCTAAATTATTCTTCACAGAAATTTCATTTTCACGTTTCAAAAACACTGCTTAGAGTTCGTGAAATATTTCGGATAAAAACCATAGATTACAGGCCTTACAGATGATCGATCAAATCTTTGTATATTTTTAGTGAATTGCAGCATTAACTTTCTTTGCACGGACACACGTGTCTGAGGTGCACCGAGGGGGGGTATTTTGTGTGACTATTTATGTGAGACTTCAGCCAGTTTATGAATAAATAGTCTTGAATTAGTTCGTCGAAGCATCAAAACTACAGTCCTCAAATCCCATCCCAAATATTAAGAGCATTTAAACAATATATTAGCAATAAAAACAAACGTTTTTGTTAACTATACTTGCAATACAGAAGTTTCTATGCTATTTTAAAAAGACGACGATGGCTTTGAAAATTGTCTGAGATTTCATCGTTTATACTTGCAACCACCGATCTGGCGCGCACAGCTGTTGGCATAATGACGTCACAAATTGTCGAATAACTAACAGAACCGCAGTTAACCGCAGCTGATGTTTTTATATCTTATAGTTAAAAGATATTCAAATCGACTTTACTAAGATAGAACGCAGTGGTAGACGGTGTGGGACGATTTAAAAATGTGGAATAGCTGAAATTTAACGATTCTTGGTTATTTTCAAATTGAAACAAAACCGATTGTCGTGCATCCATGGACAGAGAGTGAGAGTTAACGATGACCTTCTGAGTCTACTTCAAAATAACTAAGGACACTTTCTCATCCAATCTTTTATTTGGCTTACCTTTTCCACCAATTCCTTCACCATTCCATTCCATTGCCCTTGTTCATCCATGAAACCGAACTTCTTGTCCGGCGCCTCATAGATCTCATAATCAAATCCCACGATTTCTCTAATCTCTTCTATAAGATCAATGCAGTATCCCTTGTATTTGTGCTCTTCGTGAAGCATAACGAAAGGATGTTGCTGAGAAAGAGATTTAAAAAGCAGTCACTGTCTAGAGATATCATCGACTTTGATCACCGTTTCTCAATCGATCCCCGAGTCCGACCTTACGAGAGATGCTAATTTATTTTTCATAATGTCGCTAGATACACACAAGAAAGTCGATAAACAAATAAAAATGTCACTAAAAAGCATATAGAAAATTATAATTGCTTGAATCTGCTCTTTAAAAAATCATATCATTTCAAATGTTAAATGAATTAAAGAAATAATACGAAATTTAGGACTTTTCATTTTTTGTAGTAGTACAAAAGTTACAAATTCAGCTGGCACAAGAAAAATTTCATTAAGGTTTCACTTAACATAAATTTATTTAAACCCGCGTCACACATCATGATCATTAGTTAAATTAAATTTCATTTGATCCTTTCTCCTATCAGAATTCTACTTTTAAGTAGGCTGAGATGCGTGCAGTATTTTAAGTTAATAGCGAGACTACGTTGAAGTGACCGCTTGGAATTTTTGATTTGCTAATAGTAAGAACTTACCACAACAGTGACTATGCGGTACACTGTCACTGAGCTGAAGTTGGTAAGGCTCTGGGAATTCTTCACGTTCAGCGGATTGTCTATGGCAGCTTTCCAAGAACCTACGTCCTCTGCACTCACCGCCATGCTGTTCACAATAGACACCTTCTCCATTTTCATCGAAAATTCCATCCAACTTCTCCCGTTGCCTTCGATTACCATCGGAGCATAAGAAGAGCTCCTCAAATCTACCTAACATGTTTCATAATATCAGCAGAATAATATATATGTGTGTGTAAAATAAAAATGTTCGCTCACCTCTTTTAGGTACTTCTTAAAGTCTAGATTCTTTCGAATCGGAGGAGATTTCTCGTTGTAATCTTCACAAGATACGTACTGCATGGTGGCATCCCAGTCAACTTCCTGTAGCATAGCGCTGAAATCAGGAATAAGTACGAATTCGTGATTTGATAAGATTGCGATAAGCGTCAAGGGGAACGTTTAACGCAATTTGACAAGTACTTGGTTAATTGGGACTCTTTCTTAAATTATTATTGCACTGTATATTATTTCACACTCATAATTTGATTGTGAAGTTTTTAGCCGGTAGGCTGCTTTGAATTTCAATCCGTAGACCATAACGATCTAAAAGGGGGACAATAAGACATGAGGGGTCAGTAAGCTATGATTGACCTAGGAGCACATTGAATCTATGAGTAACAATTTGATTTTGTTAAATAGTAGATACCAATATTCGTGCTATTACTCAACATAATTCATTCCTCAGTAGCTTCGACACAATCAAAGCTATGAAAGAGATTAACAAAAAGAAATAGAGATATGTTTATTTATTCTAGAGGCCGATCGCATAAGAGGCGGGTCTTCGAAAGTATATAGTAATGCTTGACAAGTAACCTCTGCGTGAATCAGTTTAAAATACGTAAATACATATAACTTAGTCAGAACTAAAATGCTCGATAAAAACAAAGTAAATTCAAATTTGATAGGTTCTTTTACAGCGACAGAGTTATAGATTACCTTTAATTTCGTTAATTTTATCGTAAAGTACTGAAGCTATATTAGATTAGGTCTTTTCCGTTGGTTGCGAAGAGTAGTATATCACCGGCGTTGCGCATATGACAGATCTGTCACTCATTTATCCGCAGACATCTACATACTCAACAAGCCGCCTTTCAACGTGTGGTAGCTACTCTACTTTCCTTTCTACTTTTGTCGATTATTTTCGCGTATTCTCTTGGAAAAAATGAGTTCTTGAATCGCCTATTTCTGCCATCTATTTAACTGATTTTTCTCGCGGTATCACAACGGCCTAGATAACAAGGAATGGGCATAATATCGGCTACATCTTCTATGAACGTACTCTGTCTGAATTTATCTAGTAAATTAAATCTCTGATTGAGCCTTCTCTTGAGCTTGAGATTGAGCTTTCTTCTAAAGATTCCCATCCTGCTTTCTGAAGCATCTCAGTAACACTTACCGAATTATCATATAATTTATAGCAATAAATAGCAATTTATACAAATCGTATTGTCTTTCCTTGTAACTTTTTAATTCGCAAATATAACACTTTCAGCCCATACACTGCGTGCATACACGAGGTGAAGCCTAACTAGCACAAATTAACGTCGCACAGTGGGCTAGAATCGAAAAAAGCTGGCCAAGAGGCCAAAAATGGTTTTTTTGAGTGCGGGTTTTGAAACTTCGCATATATATTAAGAAAAGATTGAATTTTATGTTCCCGTTCGTCGTTTTTTGATATCTTTACGCGTTAAAAAGATAAATGGCGTCAAACTTGAACCATTTTCACAGAAATGGGCAGTCGCGAATTTTTCGGATAAACTTTCAAGTTTGCGTTTTTATGGAGAGTTTAAATAAATACTTTTGGAAAAAACAACGATGCAATGATCTACAGCAATTCTTTATCTGTTGACTGGTTGCAATAACCGCTTACAAAAAAGAGTTTTTGCTCATTTAAAGCAACAAAATGGCGGACACCTTTTTCGGACAATTTTCGAGATAAAGTAAGGAATATAAATAGGAAAACGGCCCTAATGCATCGAGTCTCTTATACCACGTCATAGTCAGAAGTATCTAGATGTGGAATCCGAAGAAACTGTTTCAATTCAGGTGCGCTTTTGGGAGTTAAGTCGATTTTTCGTAAGCGCCGCGCGTTCCGACTCACCACCGTGGAATCCCCAAATGCAGTTTCGCTGTCCTTTTGGTGATACGAAGTCTAACGATTGGTCTCTTTCATGTTAAATTCTGGCTAATTATCCTTAAAACATACGTGAGGACAGTTTAAGAGAGGAATTAGATACCTCTACTTTACACAACGGACGTGAAATTAAGGAAAGTTTAACATTCAGGTGAAAGATTTACGAGAAAACACTCGAGAGTTGCCACAAACGAGGATCTCTTTGAAAGACTTCTGCTTACATCAGATCCAAAAATTTTCATGTCTGCAGTATTCAAATACAAAAAACAACAGATAATTGCGAAAGAATTGAGAAATCTCCTCATCATCGACGACCGAGAGGGTGAAATTATTGATGATGAGGATTCGGACGATTCATCTTCTGACGAATAAGACTAAGGCTACAATAAAGTAACGATATATGTTCATTAGCATAAATATTTATATTGTAAATAGATATTTTTGTCATAGAGGTAATATACGTGGAATTTAAATTCGCATTAACATTTGGTTTAATTATTTTACTTAAAATGAGACGCTTTTTACCTGAATGTTAAACTTTCCTTAATTCCACGTCCGTTGTGTAAAGTAGAGGTATCTAATTCCTCTCTTAAACATAAAATTCAATCTTTTCTTAATATATATGCGAAGTTTGTAAACCCGCACTCAAAAAAACCATTTTTGGCCTCTTGGCCAGCTTTTTTCGATTCTAGCCCACTGTGCGTCGCTCGCAGACTGTTTCTTCGTTTCTACCGACTATTCTCTGCCGAGTTTCTTAAGAGCTCGCCTACATACATTATGGATGTGGGTGCTCCAGTTTAAGTTATTCGTGAGGGTTATTCCAAGATATTTTACCGAATCGACTGTTGACGATCTTTTCCCTCGGATGCTAAACAAATTATCATTGGCAAAGGATTCCCTTACCTAACATTTGTCTACCTTGGGTTCCGATTTCCAGTCGTCGCACAATTTCATAACATAAATCATTCAAAAGGTTTAATCTATCGTCATTGCATTTTATTTCTCTGTAAATAGCAGTGTCGTCCGGAAGTATTCTAACTTTATTGTGGATGGTTTTATTAAGGTTATAAATGTATATTTAGAATAGTTATGATCCGATTTCGTTTCCTTGTGAAACGCCAAAGATTTTTCTGCTCCCAATCCAAGGTTTGAAAAACTTCCTCCAGAACAGCTGTGAAAAGTATTGGGGATAGGCAATCGCCTTGTCTAACTCCCTTCTCAATTTTGAATTCTTCAGTAACTTACTGAGTGTAGCATTACTGAGGCTGTAGCATTTTTGTTAATGCTGCGTAGGAGACGGATGTATTCTGCATCTACTGCTTGTTTTTACAGAGCTTCTAGTGTAGAGGAGGTACTTACCGAGTCGAAGGCCTGAGCATAGTCCACAAAGCAGAGTCGTAGCAGATCTCATATTCATTCGTCCTGCTGATTATTTCTTGTAGTGTGTGGATTAGAAGAGATTCAGTACTACGGACCACATTCACACTAGAGTGGTCCTTATTTTGCGAAAATTCGAATCTCTTTCGAGACACCCCCTGAAATTGTTCCATTTGGTTAGAAAATAAATTGTGTAAAATATTATTGGAATCGTATAACGGAAAGACGTGCCGCATCGCTCTTGAAGTATATAAATTCTATCAAATTGCCCTTTTCAGCAATCACTGGCGATTAGTGAGGGTTTCCATTTTTTAACTACCACCATTATTTTATCGATACATTATTTGATATTAGGCATTATTTTTGTAAAATATTAAATACATCCGAGCAGTAGTTTTTGAGATCAAGCCTTCATAGTGAGCGCGCGTCGTGAAAGTGTTGCCGTGCCTTCGGCGCCTCCGCTCGAATCTATGAAGTTCACTATCTCGTTGTATATTAATAGTAGCTCTAAATTAATTTTCGTCCTAGTTATTCTAGATAGCGAAGTTCACGAACCTAATTAAATGTTAAGAAACTTACATTTAAAAATCAACTACGAAAAAAAGAAATAAAATTGTTCTTTCGTCCGACATAAATATTGAAAGCTAGTTTTTGGTCTTGTTAGTTTTGGTAAATAAATTGACAATATTTACGATGATAAACGCATTAAAATCTTTTCTTAATGTGTTATTTCAAATTTCTTGGGTATGTTGTTCTCTTACAGTTTGTGATATTGAGTATGTATTCACACATGGCTTTTAACACAAATTGTTTTTATTTCTCGTTAATATTTCCCTGGACTCCTCCATCAACTTTAATTCTCTTTCAGCGCATCTCTTGATTGCTTTCAGTTTTTTCACAACCTCAGTCCTTGTGTGTATCTATGGTCACTTTTCCACATTGGTGGATACTTGATCAGAAATTTCATAGAAACATTTAAAATTTTCATAATACACAAATGATGGAAATGAAATTTAACTTAGTAGATTAAGTTGTGCGACTAAACGCAAAGTTATAGAAGAAGTGAAAAATTGTGATTTGGCTGGGACTCGAACCCAGGTCTCCCACTTTCCGGGCAGGTATCATTTCAATTTCTTTGACGCTACTTTCAGATGTTCTCAATTAAACCAACTCCACCATAATTCAGATAAACAGTACTCTTTGTACAAATGCATTTGGTTATGCTAGGCATATTAAGTATGCAATGAATACTTTCCTTTTTATTTTGCTCTTTTGATTAAATATAAACCAATATTTATAAAAATATTAAATAAAGGCTAAATTCTAGCTTCAGGTTTTCAACTAGAATAGTAAAATCATTCAGTAATTCCTCGAGGTGAAGAGTCATTACTGTTGCCAGTGCTTTAAAAAAACTACATCATGAAGGCTTACGCTATCGAGAAGTTACTACAAAATGCACCAAATTTCTCTTCTCCTGTTGCTTAGAAATAGATATCGATGGCATATAGATGACAATCCAGGCGATATAGATGTCTGCGTAGCATACATGTTAAACAAAAAACTGGACAGTTCCCATAACTAGCATTCGCCTATTTGAAATTTGGAAGCTTTTGCACATGTTTATCTAGACACTTTTGCAGTAGTATTCTCAAAAAAATATTAATTTTTAAATCAAATAGGGCAATAAATACGAAATACACGGCGGTGAACTTCATAGATTCGAGCCAAGGCGCCGAGGGCAAGGCACCACTTTCACGACGCGCGCTCACTATTAGGGCTATAACTCGAAAACTACTGCGCGGATATAATTAATATTTTTACGAAAATTACGTTTAATGTCTAATAATGCATTGATAAATAATGGTGGTAGTTAAAAAATGGAAACCCTCCCTAATCGCCGGTGATTGCCGAAAAAGGGCAATTTGATAGAATTTATATACTTCAAGAGCGATGCGGCACGTCTTTCCGTTATACGATTCCAATAATATTTTACACAATTTATTTTCTAACCAAATGGAACAATTTCAGGGGGTGTCTCGAAAGAAATTAGAATTTTCTCAAAATAAGGACCACCCTAGTGTGGATGTGGTCCATAGTACTGAATCTCTTCCGGAATCCTGTTCGCTCACTTGGCTGGGCAGATGATAGAGTAATCTTTATCCGTTCAGCTATTATCGTCATGAATGTCTTGTAAACAACGGGAAGGAGACTGATGGGGTGGTAATCCTTCAACTCTTCCTTGCTTCCTTTCTTTTGCAAAAGGACTATTCTTGCATGGGGGATTCTTCCTTGTTTCAGGCAATGAGTGAATAACTGCGCTAAAACGTGAGCAACTTCTGTTCCCCGAAGTTTCAAATTTTCTGCTAACACTCCTTCTATGCCTCCTGTTTTCCGTTCTTCCTCTGATTTGTTGCTGCAATAACTTCGTCTGGGAGAATAGAGAGGGCATCTTGTTGGTTTTGGCTTTCTTCTTGGTTTTCCTCTTCAGCACTTTCTGCCTTCTTGTATAGGTTGCCAAAGTATTCTGCTACCGTCCTTAGTATTGCTTGTCTGTTGCTCCATGTGCTTTCTCACTCGGCTGAGCAAATGACGTCTTTTTACCTCAGCTATCATCGTCACGAGTCTTTTGTAAGTAACAAAATTATCACAGAAATGAATTGTTTTTTAGCACGCAATGCCTTATGAAATGTGCAAATTACTTGGGATTTCATTAGTATGAACAATCTAAATGCTGATATAAACAGTTCTTGTGACATCTTCCTTCCGTATGGCTAAACTCTGTTTCTTTCCAAAAGACGTCTGGTCTACCTCATACTTTTATTGTTTTCTATAGCCGACTGCACGATTCTCTCATTATAATTCCTCACATCTTCCTTAATTGCTCTTGCAAAGCCTTGCAAAGCTCGACGTACTCGATGATATCCTTTTGTGTATCTGAATTCTTCAGTTCATTACGTCGTTTCATCATTTGTCGGGTGCTGTCACTTAGCTTTCTATCCTTTTCTCTTCTTGGTGAACTTGCCACTTCTTCTGCTGCTTCTTTAACAGTTTGCATGACTTTAGTTTCCAGTTTTTTTCATGAAGTACTGAGAATCTATTTTTTAGCTCCAGCTGGAATTTATTCTTGTTTTCTTCTAGGTTTTCGATGCTTATTTCATGCTTCTTGCAAGAAATAAACTTCTTGTGTTCCATTTCGGGATTAATCTTTATTCTGCTTCTCACGATTCTGTGATTACTGCAAGTGATAAAATTGTTCAAGACTTCTCAGTCTACTACTGTGTAGAGTTTATTCATCAATATATAATCTATTTCATTTTTTACTCCGTTGGGTCCTCTCCAAGTCCACTTCCTTTTCGGGTTCTTCTTGAAACAAGAGTAAGATGTCATCGGCTAATAACGAAGTAACGATCAGAAAGCTCATTGGATCGCTAAATTTTTTAGGTTCTTGATTGGACACTTTAGCATTAACACCTCTGTAAAGCAAGTATCCTTTTGTTAATCAGTAAGAAAGGGCAGTTAGGTATTATTTGCTCGATAAATTGACGCGCTCCCTCCAAATTGTTCACTTTCCGAGTGATGCACGTAATACAGCGATACATCATTGTTTTCCGGAAAGTACTTAAAAGTATTACTCGTTTCCCACTCTCCTTGCCCAGGAGTGTAAAATTTCCAATGCATTCCGACTGAAATATTTAATTACAGCGATACCGTCGGTAAATACGATAAAATACTGCAAAAAAATAAAAATACCTTAAAAGAACTCACAATATCTCAACTCAAAGGAAAAATTATTTATAGTTCAGAAATTATAATTCAGACCCGAATTTATTGATTATTCCTTAAAAAATTTTAATTTTGCCTTTGAATAACATTTTCCATTAATATTCCTAAGATCCACCTCATTCAGAGTACATTAATTACGGTAGTTTTTACTTAATGCCTACTAAACACAGAACGATTGATTCACCTAAACTTGTTTTGGGTTCAATACCTATCATAGGATGTTCAATCTCATCATTGTTAATGATTGCATGTGCTGCTCGTATCTATAATACAAATTTGTTGTTTCTACTTCACCAGAAGAATATTAGGAATTCTTTACTCTGCAGCGATGATTGTTCTGAGGATGAGGTCGAAGTAGAAGGCAGCATCCAGTTCCGGCTCTGCGGCGAGGCCGTAAGTGGTCCTCAGATCAAAATTTCTACTCTCTTGCTCCGGCTTCACAAATAACACCGTAGCGTTGGTACAACTGCATTTTAAGGCTCCACTTTCCTATTCGATAAAATCATTCCATTGTGAGACTTCCGTAAAATTCATAACAGACCTTTGTAATTGGATATTTTTTGTTGATGGAAATTGAGAAAATTTCCTTTCCAAATTAAATTATCGCATTTTTAACCAAGATATACACCTTTACTTGATTCAAATACGAGAATTTCACGAATTCAAAGCAGCGATATTTCCCCTCTTCCGTAAAATGAAATGTGCCTTTGGGAAGGTATCTTTCTAACATTTTTAATTAATATATTACTTACTTGAAACAGTAAAAACACGAAGCATAAAACAACAAAAATGGATCGAAAAACGTGCTAGGAGTGTAATATTACCCAAGGATAGAATATTTGTTTGCAAAAGAAGGGTATCATCAAGATAGAAAATGACCCAATCCATAGCATCAAAGAGCTAAAAAGAGAGGAAAAAACAAGGTAGTGGAGTAGTAAGTACAGTAATAATATTCGTATCAAAGGTAAAGTAGGCCAAGCTTCACCATTTCCACATTACTCTTCCCCGAAATTATCTCAAAAAAGGAAGCGTACAAAAATGTTCCGAAAGGCGCTTATTGTCGTTCGTTAAATGCAATTGTTACGTCAATTACTCGTGAGTATAAATTTGCCAAGACTTTCATTACTGTGTTGGTTTTTCAATAAGCTCCTGTGAGAATTCCGTTATTGGTCTCGAACAGCTAATTTAACACCTCCCCTCATACGTTTCTCAATCATAAGATACTTGGAACAATGCTAGACGAAAATATTGCATCGTTCGGTTTTATATCAGTCTAATATTCAATAAAAAAGGTCAACTACGAACGAATAGTGCTGTCTTCCAATTGCTAACACGCGTTTTCCCGTAGTGCATGGTTACACTATTGATAATAAGCTTTTAATGGTCGCAAGGGGCTTAGTTTCACATAATGGGGCGCTTTTTAGAACAGTAAATTCAAATAGATACTACCGGAGCATACCTTGCTGATTACATGCCAAGCGAACTTCCGCCCAAAAAGTTTGTTGGTATTGGCCGCCTCCAGCACCATCTTAGCTGTTTCCAGCCGACCAATGACGAAGAAGTCAGACATGTCCAAATCTCGGAGTCTATTCAGCTGTTCATGAATCCTCAGCTGCCCAACGGGAGAAATCACGTGTCGAGTTGGAACGTTCTGTAGCAGTGACTTGTACTTGTGGCTCATAACTGTAGACAAGGTGCTGGTAAATATTATCCATCATATCTTTTAACGTATGAGATCTATCTACTATACCGCCGGATATACCTACACACACACGCGTGCGGACACGCGAACACGCACTCACAAACACACGAGTAAAAGTTGCTTGCACACTGCAAATTGCAATGGTGAAAATTTACCAAAATAACCTATTATTATTCGGTATATATATATATATATATATATATATATATATATATATATATATATATATATATGACCCATGTTCACATTCGGTGTTGTATCTTTCCCTGCACCGGGGAAGCATTTAAAGTAATTGTCAAAATTTACCGCCATGCATTTTTTACCGGAGAATTTCGCGCCCAAGTGGCGTCAAATTCACGGTAATTTGATAATATTTCTTTCACTGGTACTATTTATATAGATTATAATTATATAATTATAGTACTATATTATATAGAAGACCATCTCATTTGCAAGCGCCGTGGTATTGATTGCTCTACAAGACCGAGAACGGCATCAAAACAATTTTCAAAAATTCGCGCAAAAGACCGCCTGGAATCGAACTCAGGACCCGTTCGTGAGAGGAAATTGCATATTAATATTAGATATCTGACCTGTTCCAAATTTTCGATTCAATATCTTATCGGGGAGGTCCTAAAATAAGATTCTGTTATCCCAGTTTGAAAGACACGGTAGAGTTGAAATGACGCTCTGGTATCGAACCAGACATGGACAAAAAAACAGCGAGCTGCGTGAAAAATGTTTTAAAACGCCTCTCTTCCCATTCCGGGTTTTATCTTTCCAGCTTATCGTTAAAGCATTGAGAAAATCTTATAATTGCCGCTATGCATTTAAAAATGGGAGATGTTTTGCACCCACCTGGTCTCAAATCCACGCTCATTTAGTGATAATTCCTCAACTAGTATCATACTACTAGAAAAGTATGGCATTTCCAACCTCTGTGATTTTGATTCCTCTATCTTACCGAGAGGTGCCTCAAAATAATTTTCAAATATCCTCACAATGCATTCTTACGGGAAAATTCCAAGAACCACTAGAGAAACAGTGGACGTCATGAACGAATGTGCTCAAACGCCTCTGTCACCATTCCGGGTTTTATTCTTCCAGCTTATCGGGAAGGCATTTAAAAAAATCGTCCAAGATTTCAGCAATGCATTTCTTATGGAAGAATTTTGCATCCACCTGGCGTCAAACTCACGGTCATTTTGTAACATTTCTTCCATAAGCACCATAGAAGACTACCTCAACTTCAACCTCCGAGATTTTGGTTCCACTATCTTACCGATAAGTGCCTCAAAAAAATTTTCAAAAATCCGAGCAATGCATTCTTATGGGAAAATTGCGATCTTTGGCACCTTCTGGTATCGAACCCATGATAGCTAGCAACGATGTCGGAATTATTCTGGTGACTACAGGATGGGGCCGGTACGTCGTAAAAATTTCACGTTGGAACATATGGAATATGGTTAGAGTTTGTATCCCCTATAGATATATAGGTATATTCGGAGAAATAGCCATACATATTAGATATCCGGAGAGTTAGCTATATATAATAGATACGCACACCTACGCACTCACTCTCGCACATGCACACACACACACAAGAGTAAATGTTACTTGCATACTGCGAGCTAATAAGTGAGTAAGTATATACGTAATTACCTGATTACTTTCGAAAGAGTTTGCAAATACATTCCCAAGTCCACCTTGGTATATATTCCGTTGTGATATAAACTAATATAACCGGTCTAGCATCGAACCAAGGTCCATTACCGTGGAAGTTGCCGCGATATGTCATATCCCGATATTACATCGACCTGAAATTCAACATATAGTTCGATTCCTGTTACAATTCCCGTTTCGATATATGCTTAGGTGAATTTTGGAAAGTTTATGTAAGGAGTTCGTAGCATAATCTGATATTTATGTAAGGAGTTCGTAGCATAATCTGATATTTATGTAAGGAGTTCGTAGCATAATCTGATATTTTGGTGAATATCCACCGTAAGAGACACAGCAACCGTCGAGGGCAATTCTTCGGCGACCACGTGGTCGCCAGTTGTCAGAAGTGCCCAATGCGCATTCGAAGAGATAATCTCCCATCATCAGGGGGGCTGAATGAATCATTCAGCATTTGACCACTAATGTTAACAATTGGACCGTTTTAAGCGGACCATCAGGAGAGATATTTTTAGTAGCGGGAACGTAATAGGTTGGAAAAGTTACCTTTTAGGCTCAATAATAGGAGTGCAAAAGCACGGCTCTGACAAAGTTCGTCTTGGGTCTGACCGAAGAGCTCGAAAATTTGAAATTTTAGTGAAAATTGCGTTTTTAGGAAAGTTAATTTTTTGACGGAGTATAAATACATTTGATTAAATGGCTGTTTTAATGCTTTTGATTGAGGAACAATTATATTAAGCCATTAAAACCGAATATGACGAGATATCATAATTTTTAAAATTTTAGGAATCACCATGGAAAGTGGCAGCTCCTCGCTGGTTTCAGCTACAGTGAGCTACTCCTATCGCGAAGGAAAGCGATACCAGCGATTGCTGGGAATTTTTCGGTAGATCGTAAGGAATTATATTTTAAAAGGGCAATGGCCTTAAGTTAGAAACAGATTACTCTTTATTCTTTACGAGAACCAACATTTTCCACCCTGGCATTATTTCCAGCTCCCTTGAATATTGAGGACTACAACTGATTTATATAATAATATTAATCGTTAAATCGAAGAAAAGGAATTAAAATTCTGATTCGAACAAATTGCCCTTGGATGTCCTGAATCAGGCTTTCAAATAGCAGGAAGAGAATCCTGAAATGTCATATTTAAATCGCGTTAAATTCGACAGGATTGATAAAACCAGCCATAAAGGTTCAATCTGTAGGAACCCATCATTTTTAAAATGTCGTTCGTCGCAGTTAAAAGACAATATCATAAAATGCATGACGGATACGAGCTTGCTGAAACCATATTTACACAAACTAATGCAGTAAAATATTTATGCTACGATTATCCTAAGAAATCACAATCAAGCAAGTAATATCGATAACTAAACGTTCATTATTTCTCGCTTTCATGAGTAGTATTGTTAAAAGGGATTCGACTGCGAAGGTCATCTCGCACGTAGTCACCCACCGGGAATCGAACCCGGGACCGCTTTCATCCAAGTAGAACGTGATGCTAATATGACTATCTGGAAGCCTCTCTTTTATATTGGCATTTAAAGCCCTCGAGTGCTCCGCCCAATCATTACAATAAATGTCCAAGTTGGTAACATGTCTTCCGCAATAATTTATGTTCATCTTCGAGCTTTTCTCATACAAACCTTTTCATGCCTTGATTTAAGTTATTTTTAACCATTGGAACCAAACCTATTTCCTCAGCCTACAACAGAGATAGTAATGTCGGAATTCTCTGGTAAAGTTTTAATTTGTTTTGAGTCCTTTCTCGGAACGATAGAACAGTGAAAATCACGGAGGTTGGAGATGCCGTGGTTATGTATTGTAGTAACTGAAAAAATGTTACGAAATGACAGTGAGTTCGACGTCAAGTGGGTGCAACCTTCTCCGGTATAAAATGCATGGCGGTCAATTTCGACAATTATTTTTAATGCTTATCCGATAACTGAGAATTATATAAAATGGTATGTTCATAGAGGCAATTCATATGTTTCATATACGCTGTTCGCCGTTCCTCTGACGGTTCTTGTTTCGATGCCTGAGCGTCATTTCTATTCTACCATGTATTTCAAAGGGGGATGGCGTAATATTATTTTAGGATATTGAATTGAAATTTAGGAACAGGTCAGAATGGCTCGTATCTAATATTTATACACAATTTTATCGCACGATGGGGTCCATAGTTCGACGCCATGCGGGTTTTTGCGCAAAGTCTTCAAAATTGATTTGAAGCATTACTTGCTACGATACTGCATTCAACTGATAGCTTGCAGTAAGCAAGCAACCTTCACTCGTATGAATATGAATTCTAAGCATATTCCAGAAGCGCTGTCGACGTCAAATTTTTACGACGTACTGGTCTCAACCAGTAGATTCCAGAATAATCTAGACTTTGATGCTAGCTATCGTGGGTTCGATACCAGAAGGTCCAAAATATCGCAATTTTCCCGTAAGAATGCATTGCGCGGATTTTTGAAAATTACTTTGATGCACTTATCGGTGAGTTAGGGGATGTAATATCTCGGAGGTTAAAGTTGTGGTAGTCTTCTATATTACCAATGGAAGAAATGTTACAAAACGACCGTGAGTTCGACGCCAGGTGGTTGCGAAATTCTTCTGTAAGAAATGTATTGCTGCAATTTTTGACAATTTAAAAAATGCTTTTCCGATAAGCTGGGAAGATAATCCCGGAATGAGAATGGAGGATGATGTTGGTACCCCAGGAACAATGCAAGTTCCTATTGCAATCGAGGTTCGAGGCGGTTTGCCGCAACAGTTCCTGCATTAGTTAAAATGTGTTATAACTGTGGAACAAAATGACACTTGAAAAAAAATGCAGTAATATTAGATTATATGAGGCCCGAAACTGCGGGCACCGAGCCTCAGTGAGGCATCATCCAAGAGATCTATCACTTCGGTCGATAAGTGATGGGCGGTCAACGCAACCCGGAGCACGGGCATACCTTCCTCCGAAAAATGGTGACAAGGAGAAACTCTTTCATTGCAGAGGAGAACATTACCGTCGAGAAGGTCTCAAACTCCGAAAACCTGTGGAGGCCAAGAATGTAAATGTTCATCCAGGGAAGGAGATCGACCGGGAGAAGACGGGAAACAGAGAGCAGGTGCGGCCTAAACAAGCGATTACTTCCACGGAGCCGCGGTTATCGACACTGAATCATCAGCAAACCAGAGGAAGGCGAATCGAACGGAGAGTGGCCGACGATCTGCTAACAAAAGGGGTCTGCCTTAAGGAAACGTATACCGGAGTAATAGAGAAGGCCAGGCCCATAGAACCCTATAAAACATATGAAAATATCGTGGGAGTCTAGCAGAGCAGCTGATTTTAGGTATTGCACTGCTGGAGTACCAACATCATCGCATGTCCAGGAGAAAGCAAACCGCGAAGCTAATCAATGGTCATTCTTCATTCTCAATATGAAAGAAACAATTTGTCTTTGTCCACAAATTTTATTTGAAAAAACACGACCGGTTTCGAGGTATCGTCAGAAAGCATCAACTAATCAATGGTGATAGAGCCAGTGGAGGAGAACTAGAATCAAGCGGGAAGGCTCTAATTTATTCCAGTCAGAGGTCAGCTGCCAAGAGGGCAAAACCTCATGAGTGTTTCGAGATGTGGGTTCTACTCTTTTTGGTAGTTCTCCAAAACTTGCAACGCAAACGTATGGAGCAGAGAATCCCTCGCCCTAGAGGTAAGATATCCATTGGAGTGCCGACGCAGCAATGGTCCCGTGATGGAGAAGCGATGGACGAAAATTACAAGGTGAATCGGAGCTACCCGCATGTTACCCGCTGCAGTAAGGTTAGCAGCCCACCACCCCTGCATGTCCATGTGGTGTCACAAATGGACGAGTTTCGTCTGCTGATCCTGCTACCTCTCGCGCGAGAGAGAGAGGTGACTACCAGGTGTTCAGAGCTATTCCTTTACCTTCATTGGTACCCGGAAGTCACCAGGCGGTGAATCCAGAAGAACCTGGCAGTCTCCGGAGATGATTCTTCCACGTGACTACAAGGAAAATTGCCTGTCCCATACGTCTACAATCCTACCTTTCCTGTCCTTAATAATAGCTCCAAGTCGTGTAGCATAGCGATATTTCGAAATGACAGCTTGTCCATCAGACAAAACTGTGAACCCCACTTCGCGCTAACGCCTTTTAAACATTACGTCAAAAGCAGCAAGCCAGGGCAATGGTTATATTGTGTGAGCAAAGGGGCAACCCTAAAAGTCCTAGAAATCATTCATTAGTTCAGTTCACTGGCCTCTTCCTTCGGGATGCATGGCAAGTGATGAAGTTTTTTCTATTACATTGCTTAATATTAAATACATTGCTGCAATATTTGAAAAAAATTTTTAATGCCTTCCAAATAAGCTGGTAAGATAAAACCCGGAATGGGAACGAAGGCCTATGAAAACACTTTTCACTAAGTTCATTGTTTATCTAATGATCGATGCCAGAGCTTCATTTCTATTCCACCATGCATTTCAAAAGGGGAAAACGGAATCGTATTTTAGATCCTTGCCGATAAGATACTGAATTGAAACTTTGAAACAAATCAGAATGGCACTTATCTCGTAACATTAGTATGCCATTGTCTCTCACCTTCAACGGGTCCTGAGTTCGACTCCTGGCGGTCTTTCCCGCGTATTTTCGGAAATTGTTTTTAGTCCTTTTACGGAGCGATACAGAAGTGAAAATCACGGAAATTGGAAATGCCGTGCCGCTTTCTACTGAACCAACTGAAGAAATGTTACCAAATGACCGTTAGTTCGACGCCAAGTAGGTACAAAATTATCTGGTATAAAATGCATGGCGGTCAATTTTTTCAATTATTTTGAATGCTTTTCGGATAACCGGGAATGATGTAAAATGGAATGTATGTACTACGACGGCTTCAAGGTCATGCCGCGCAGCATGGATTAGGGTCTATTTTTTCACAGCTGCTAACAGCGACCGCCGGCAATCTGCTGCTCCAAGGGACAGTAATTTACTGTCTCGTGGAGCCACCCCGAGCAGCACATTTTCGACAGCGAAACACACGCGCCTAGGCGCGGCATTTTGCTGCCCGTGGAGCCACGGACTAACACATGAATGGAAATATCTGCATATCTGCATAGATACATCTTTCATGCATCTTTCAGGGTGCTGTGTTCGACGCCAGGTTACGTATTGCTACGCCATACTATGTACAAGTTTTTTAATTATTGTACTAATTTCATTTCAAAAATTAAAATTCAAAATGAAATTGCTATCAATCATCCTAAGATCTTTATTACGCTAGAATCTTCCTCTGAATGGGGTTTTCATTATTTGAGTGTCGATCAAACAACCAGTTTTCATGAAAATGCATGAAGTCAAAATTGCTATTCTTACCAACGGAATCATCATACAAAATGGCTGCACTTGTGATATTTTGTATCAGAACTAAGCTTCTGACTACTTGTGGTATGAGATCTCCCGGCGGCATCACTTGAATCAAATACTTTTGCTTCTCTTCATCCAGGTCTCGCCATTGCCTGAAATGATACCGACGATACTATACAAAATCGCAATCAATAACAATACATATATATTGAGTATAATTTAGTGTATAAAAAATATTTTCAGATAGAAATTTCTAAAAATCAAAATAAATTATGGATGATAATAATATTTTTTTAATAAGGATGTAAATCAGCTAAATTAGATTCGTGTTACCCTTAAAAAAACGGAGAAAGTATTATTCATTATCAATCGACTAGCAGCAGTGAAAAACTTTTAAAATTTTTATGTTGTTTAAAATAAATAAATTATTAAAAGTAAAATCCATTAACATTAATTATAAATTGGTCAAAAATTATTGACTATTTGATTTCTTCGAGATACTTTTAATGTTTTCAGTATTTTAATAAATACTTGTTTACAATACCATAGTAAAAATTGAAAAGAAAATATAAGCTGTGTAATTAACGTTCTATCACACATGAATTATTTATTTATTTATCAAAGATTCACATACAGCGGTGCCGCCAGTTAAAGTGAATTTCAAAAACAAATTAAAAAATATACATAACAATATGAAATAAGAAAATCAACAAATAAAACTAAAAATAAGACAAAAATATATACAAAAATACAACTAAGGAAATTATTCACAAGTATCTTTATACAAGCATTCTTTCAAGAACGCATCAAGTGAAAGCCTGAAAGGGTCTATGAGGGAGGAAGGGAATTTAAAAGATTAGGAAGTCTGTATAATAGGGAACGTTGCGCGATGGATAGTCTAAATCTAGGGACATTTAGAAGAGGAGTTAGTCTAGTTGCCCTAGGTGGAACATAATGAAACAATGTTAAACATTTTTTAACACCTTAAAGTTATTGGGCAAAAATAAACTAAATTCAACTTTTGACGAGAAACTTTTCAAAGATGGAATTATTTTTCAGCCTCAATATTTTTTGGGCTGTAACACTATATGTTATAGCTACTTTTAACAAAGTATCAATGTTGGCAAGATTGCCCTTTAATAAATATTCTTTTTTAAAAAACACATTTTTGAATTTTTTCGAATTTCCACTTCCAATATCTTGGTTGGGGGACCAGATAAAAATATGAAAATTGCACACATTAAAGGTCAGGGTTGTTTAAAGTAACTATAACATATAGGTTAACAGCCCAAAAAATATTAAGGCTGAGAAATGATTCCTTCTCTGAAAAGTTTCTCGTCAAAAGTTCATTTTTGACCAATAATTTTAAGGTGTTAAAAAATGCTTAAGAAATACATATAGTTTGGTAATTATGGCTTTATTTCATAGGCCAGAGTGTACTGAAATCAATCCAGCTTATTTGAAAGTCCTAGGACAACCCATTGCTGAATAATCAAAGAAGATTTGTAGATACCTGCTAACGCGAAAAACCACGTGCGGCCAAGTACAAAAATGGCCGCCATCTCCAAACAGAAAACATTAAAAATATTTAAAATATACTTTTGAGCTTTCTAAACTTAATGGTATCTACACACCAAATATCAATTTTTTCTGAGGTGGTCGAGCAACCAATCGTTTTTTTTCTGGTATGGATGAACCTCTAGTCTTAATTAAAATAGGCTGACGTGTAGTGCGATACAATCCCAATTTTTTTTGTCCCGTTGTATCGGAATGTGAAGAGGAGCATAGAAAATACCAGTAGAACGTAAGCGTAGTTTTTAACAAAATTACTAAATGTTGGTAATCTAAGAATATTATTTGGGTTGTAATTTTTTATAATTGTATAGTTCTGAAAGGATCAAGTTTATAAAGGATTCACTATATCTTTGCAATGAATAAATAATTTTTCAGTCTTTAGAACTCAAGCAAAGATACCTTTTAAGTATTACTTTACCTTATATCACCATCCTGTCCGTAAGATGCGCTAACAGTTGGCAGGGCTAGAGCTGATGTGAAGTATTTTACAGTTTCCGAAGTCGATCCCGTAAGAGTGGTGTCTATAACAACATGCGGAGGCTTTCCTTCCAAAAGGGAATCATTGTACTCCTTGCAGACTACACAGCCAGAATCAGAAAGGTATATTTTTACTTTATCTTATTTTTCAATCGATCCAAAATTAGGAGAATAGAAATTAGAACTCAATATTAATTTATAATTATCTGTTTCTTGTTTTAAGTTAACTTATTTAGATCCATCTTCGGAAAAACTATGTAAATTCACTCATTGTCGTACGCAAATACAAATTTCAACGACGAAATTTTTAAAATTACGTTCTAATTAAATAATTTTTTACTAAGATGTGGTTACTCGAAAATTAATCTCATTCGACTTTTATGCATCCAGATGATACAATGAGCAATTGAAGAAAAATTAGCCTTTTGTGTTGGATTTTAAGAATGTAATGGCAGTTTCAAAAATGTTGGACGGTGAAACACTTAGCAATAGTAGGAACAACAAAGTTTAAAGCGAAAATTGAATGAACTCAATTCAAATGATCAGTCGAACATTTACGAAGCTAGTGAAGTAGTAATCTGGCTGAAAAATCAGCATTATAAGTTGGATTGTAAGAAAATAATGGCAGTGGATGACACGGCTGCTACACGGCGATGGACGGCAAAAAACCGTACGGTCGCTAGTGTGAAAGGCTCCATATACTTCTTCAGTAATTGCGCCGTGATACGGTTGATAAGCTGTGGGGATTATCGACCGTACGGCAAAAACCGTTGTGTGTGAAAGGGGCCTATCATTCTCTCAGCCGAGTGAGAAAGCACATGGAGTGCCTTCGGAAATAATAATCTGAAGTGAAAAACTCTTGAAGAGGAAGGTTTTCAACCAATGCATTCTACCAATGTTGACCTATGGACTCACACCACTGCTTTTGAAAAATTTATCATTCTTACCTTACTTTCGATATGATAAACACAGTTTGATTGTGAAGTGACAATGACCAAGTAACTTAGTGTGTCTCTCTTTGTGCGAAAAGCAGTCAATTTCTCAAAAATATTATTTAAAGCAACCAGCTTTACACAATCTGGTATTAACACGATATTCGCTTGGAAAGTCTCTCAACGGGGTTGTGCTGTATTTAGATATAGATTATTATGGCTGAAGTGCCCATCAACGGGGAAAATAGGAATAGGGAGTAATAGTTCAACAATATTTTTTAATAAGAGAAGCCAACATCTCTCACGTTCATTTACATTTTAACCTTGCAAACTGCAACTGGCGGATGTCCGGGGTTATAAAACACCGAAAATCATATCTACCCTTGGCTGCTGTTGGATTCTCTATTACTTCGCGAAAAAAATGATTAGAAATAGCTACGTATTCCGAACTTATGAGCTGAATCATAAGCCAAAAAGAGTCGTATCTTGATATTATTAGCTAAATCAGGCGCGAAATTCAATGTAAAATGTAAGAATTAATTAGAAAATTAGACATATAGAATTGGAAATAACATTTAGTCGAAGTGTTATAAATTCCAGGCGGAAAAATACATATGGAATATTCCTCCGATGAAATTTACTTATTTAGATGTCATTCAGAGATTAGAACAAGATAAATCAAGGTTTAAAAGTATTCCATAATTCTCCCCGAAAGATCGAAAAGGAAATTTTCCCTTAAGAATTCATTGCGCGTTTTTTGATAAATATTGTGTGGCACGTCTCGGTAAAATTCAAATTCACGAAGGTCGCGGATGACGCGGTCTTATGTAGTACCCATGGAAGATATCTCACGAAATGAGCGTGGGTTCGACGCAAGGAGGGTACGAAATTCTCCCCTTTAAAATACACATTGACAATTTTTAAGCATTCTTTTGAATCCCTTCCCGATGACATAGGAAAGTAAAACCAGGTTTGTGAACAGAGATCATAAATAAATTACATGACCGTGGTTCAACGTTTCTCTAATGATCCTTGGTTCGATGCCAGTGGGTCATTTGGATTCCCCATACATTTTCAAGGGGGAAAACGGAATCTTATTTTAGGATATACCGATTAGATATTGAATTGAAACTGGAACCGGTAAAGGTTGTGCTTATCTAATAGGAGTAAAAGTAGAGCATTCAAAATCACGGAGTTTGCAGATGAAGTGGTCTTCTATAGGAGCAGTGGAAGGAATGTTACCAAATGAGTGGTGTTTAGACGCCATGTGGATGCTAAATTCTCCTTTTAAAATTAATTTTCCAATTTTTAAGAATTGTTTGGAATGCTTTCGCGATTACATGGAAGGATGAAATCCATAACGTGAACAGGGTTCATATATATGTATAGATGAATACTCGGATACTTATGGTAAATTTTCACCGAATAGCTAGCAGTACTTTATTTACTGGTGTGTGTTTGTATATATATATATATATATATATATATATATATATATATATATATATATATATATATATATATATATACGAGTAAAAGTTGCTTGCATACTGCAAGCTATCCGTTGAATACAGTATCATACCAAGTACTGCCTCAGTTCAAATTTAAAACTTCGCGCCAAAGACCGCCTGGCGACGAACCCGATCGTGAGAGAAGACAGCAAAATAATATTAGATAAGTGCCATCCTCACTTGTTCCAAAGTTTCGATTCAATATCTTATCGGGAAGGTCCCACGCCTCTGTCACCATTCCGGGTTTTATCTTTCCAGCTTATCGGGAAGCCATTTAAAAAATCGTCCAATGCATTTCTTATGGAAGAATTTTGCATCCACCTGGCGTCGAACTCACTGTCATTTGGCTACATTTTTTCCATGAGAAGCATAGAAGACTACCTCAACTTCAACCTCCGAAATTTTGGTTACTCTATCTTAACGATAAGTGCCTCAAAATAATTTTCAAAAATCCGCGCAATGCATTCTTATGGGAAAATTGCGATTTTTGGGAATTTCTGGCATCGAACCCATGATAGCTAGCGTCGAAGTCTGCATTATTCTGTCATCTAGAGCGTATGGCCAGTACGTCGAAAAAATCTGACGTCGATGGCGCTTGTGGAACATGGTCAGAATTCGTATCCCCTATATATATCTATATACATATACATACACACACACACACACACACACACACACTAGTAAAAGTATACTGCAAGCCCATTTTTTTGAGTATTTACCAAAACATCCAATTACGCTCGGAACTGCTTGCAAAAGCATTCATAATTTCAGCTCACCGTAGTTTATAGCGGGAAAATATACCAGGTCTGGTGTGAACCAAGCTCCATTGCCGTAAACGTTGCCTCTGATTAAGTCTCGATAAAGACCCTTCTTACGGTATGCTGAATTTGTAGTAGATATAATATCGTAAAAGTACAAACATTCAGATTTTCCCATTTAATTGTACAATAGAATGTAATTAGTACCCTGGCAATGAACCAAGGATCATCAGGGAAACGGTAAACTGCTTTTATGACACGTACTCTTGACTGCTACTCACACTCAGGGTTACGGACTTCAATCTACTTTGGAAATGTCTCATTATAAAATTTCAGTATTCCACCATACATATCATATGGGAAATTTAGGACCGCCTGAAGCCAAACCCAGGAGCTACTCGGAAAATAAGATTTCACATGACTGTTTGGTAGTGGCAACACAGACCGTTTCTAAAATTACACGTCCATTAGATATCGGAATTATCCTAAGCAAGATTCCCCGTTTGAAGTCTACGGCAATATCGAAATGATGCCCTGGCGTCGAACCAAGGCTCATCAGGGAAACGTTGCACATATGAAAGCTTGTTATCACCGGTATCCACATTCTGAGTTGTACCTTTGTCGTAGTGACAGTGGTTTGATAAATTAAGTATTTGCCGAAAGTAAAATAAGATATGATTTATTACCCTAATGGAACGCGGTGGCTCGACGGCACTTGATCTGGGAAGGGGATATATATATATATATATATATATATGGAGAATTAGTTATATATAATAGATACAATTGCTCTACTCTTCTTTTCATAAAAATAATCTACGATGAAAGAATTGATTTGTTCAGGGATCACGAATTATGAACAGCAAGAATAGCTCACTGGCATCCAGAAGGTCGTATGTACTGGTTTTGTGGTTCGTATTCAGCACTCTTCTTATGGAATCAACCTTAGCTACTCCTCTGTTACGCCTTGCGTAGTTCAATGCCACGTCGAAGGCTTTCTCAGCAATCCCACCATCGGCGATAAACACTGCGAAGGAAAGATACTTTCATTTCATACCTTGAGATTGAAAATGAAGAAGATTTGTTACGAAGGGGTCTCATTGCCGCTATTTTAAATTTGTCTGTTGCGTCCAAAATATTGTTGAGACATTATTTGACGCTTGCATCTACTTATGCTACACAGATATCGCTGGATTTATAGACTGCTTACTGCCATCTTCTACTTAGCCTACTGCCTACCTGAGGAAAACTGATCTATTTTCTTGTTTATATTGTATTAAATATTGCTAATCGTTGCTATATAATATACTAACTGCATCTTTGGATAGGTTAAATCAAGCAAAGGCCACCGTATCAACCTAAAACCTTTTAGAAACTCCACTCTTCTCATCCGTTCGCCTCAATAACTAAGTTTAGTGCTCGTTTTAGTTTGTATATTAATTTTGTATATTGATAGTGTCAATTTGCACTATATAGCCATTCGAAATTACTTTCATCCCTTTTTACAGTCCCGCCGCATACCTGAGTTGCACAGAAGAAGGCGACGTGTGCCATGCAAAATGACCATTCCCGCTGTTATATTTGCGTATGGAAAACTAATATCTTCTATAGGAAAATGCGGCTTTGAGCACAAGAGTTAATTACAAGTTTCTGTGGATTAACGGTCGATTTTTCGTTTTCCAAAGCACAATGTATTCTTCCATTTCTTAAAATACGTAAATAGGGTCGGATCTCGATCATGCTTATATCTCCTATCTTATTCTTGAAATTTTTTCTCTTGAATTGCGGTCGATTAATTTTTAACTCAATTGTAAATTTATTTGGAGTTTCTGAATCTTTTCAGTGAGTTTCACTGAGGCGACCCATTGTTCTTAGAGATTATTAAAATATTATTCCTTAAAACTAATGGAGTACATATTACATTTATATAATGTCATGCGAATTAAATAGCCTGTCAAATCAGTATGATTAGAGTCAATAAAACTTTTCTGAAATAAATATGCGTTGGAGACTCACGTATGTTTATATTTTTATTAGTTTCAGAAGTCACCAATCCGACCAATAGAAGGAGTGGCGCGGTGTATAAGAGGAGCATCTTCACTGAAATAGATGAATAAGAAATTTCTCAGAAATAATTCTTGAAAATATGATGAATTATTAATAATAATTGGAATTTTTAGGCGAAATTGAGACTAAAGAGTCTAATCTTACATCAAAGCCATCATCATATATGACTAGAAAGAAAGAGGTAGCTTGAAAAAAGGAAATTAATTTGTGGGCTTAAGTTAGTGCTAATTAACACAAAGCAGGAAAACATGAACGTGTGTGAAAAATCTGCCGACAGTTAATAACTAAATTTCACGTAAAAGACAGCTTCAGGTATTCGAAAAGATACATTTTACATATCTAATACAAAAATAAATACGTTTGCATAGAAATAATAGGAAAATGAACATTATGAACTACAAAAAATAGGCTATGTGATATACCAGAATGATGAATAGCAATAAAAACTAAAATTGATAAAAATAGAAATTAAAGAAAATATTCTCTAATGACCAACTTAGTCCGTTTTACTGATCAAATTAACAATCATTTCTTAATTTTACAGTAAAAAAGTGCAAGATATCCGAAAAAGGAAATACTCATAAGGAAATAAGATATACTTATGGATTGTTATTTGCAAATCCCTATAGTGAAAAATTTGGATTTAGAATAAGTTGGAAATTGCGTTAAAAACATTAGATTATTTAAAAAATTGTTTATTATAGTGTTTAAAATGCATTGCGTTTCTTAAAAAGCAATCCTCAGTGGCTCTGGCTCACAGACAACTTCTGATCCGATGGTATTTGGCTATACTTCTTGAATTTGGAATTAAGCCCGGAAGTTTTATATTTTATGCATGTGATTCGTTTTTTAAAAGAAGTTAGGTCAAATTATTCTCGTCAATTATTCTGTTTGAAGGCTGGTTAGAACCTCAACCTTTCCATCGCACAGTGGGCTAGAATCGAAAAAAGCCAAAAATACGAAAACGCTTTTCTTGAGTGCGGACCTCGAAACTTCGCATGATTGATTATGAATAAATCCTGCATACGACTATGGAGGTCATTTACGCTCGATCCTTAGCATTAAATTTATACAGGAGGTCAAAGTTGAACAATTTTTGCGAAAATTTCCCGTTTCCGATTTTTCGCGAAATTCTTCAACTTCGAGTCGATTGTGAACCCAAACTAGGAAAATCATCGAGTAAAATATGATGCCATATTATAAATATGTTCCTTGTCCTTCATAAGACTTAGTTTCAATGAGTTCTGTTGTATATTTATATATTTTACATTACAAAATGGCCGACCCTTATTTTGGAACAAATTTTTACATAAAGCGAGGAAAATAGTAGATTGAGACACCGTGTGACACGGAGTTATTTACACCACGATATGCTACAAACCTTCCTTAATGGGAATCTGAAATAAAATCTTGCCCCAATTTGCCGATAGTACGACAGACACTCTCCCGGAGATTAATACATCCGTGTCGATGCCGAGTATATCCTTTACTGAAGATGGGATCATTAAACTCTTACGCAAAATTAAGCCGAGTAAGTCGCCGGGCCCCGAAGGTATTCCGGCTAGAGTATTACGGGAACTGGCAGAAAGCGTTGCTCCGTACCTCAAAATTATATTTTCCAAATCAATAAACGAAGGTCATATTCCGACAGATTGGAAATTAGCAAATGTCACACCTGTTTTTAAGAGTGGGTCAAAAGATGAACCAGGAAACTATAGTCCCATCTCATTAACTTCGCTATCAGGAAAAGTTATGGAACATATCGTTTTCAGCTCGCTCGTGAGATTTTTAGATAATAAACGATTCCTCAACAAGAACCAGCACGGTTTTAGAAAGTCGCGATCGTGCGAAACACAACTTGCGCTATTCGTTCATGACATCTTAAAGTCTGCCGAGAGTAGAAAGCAAGTAGACGCAATTTTCCTCGATTTTAAGAAGGCTTTCGACAGAGTCCCCCGCTATAAATTTACAAATTAAAATTAGTGGTAATTAATAAAGAAGTAATTGACTGGGTTAAGGACTTTCTTTACGAACGGGAACAACAAGTAGTACTTGATGGCGTTATTTCGAACAGAGTCAAAGTTACCTCAGGCGTACCTCAGGGAAGCGTAATTGGACCTCTTCTTTTCCTAATATAAGTACATTAATGACTTGAGTGAAGAGATAGATAGCAATGTTAGGATATTCGCGGATGACTCGGTCATATATAGAGAAATATCTAACGATGACGACCGAATTTCTTTATCTAATGATTTAGTAACAATTCAAAAGTGGTGCGAAAAATGGGAACTAGATCTCAATGTGAGTAAATGCTCCGTAGTTAATTTCTTGGAAAAGAAAGAATTGCGTCATAATTACCCTTACTTAATTAATGGATTAGTCATAAATGTAGCAGAATCGGTCGAGTATCTTGGGGTAACTTTTACCAATAATTTAAATTGGAGCACTCACATTCGTAAAATCTGCGGTAAAGCTAGTAAAAAGCTCGGCTTCATAAAGCGTATTGTCGGTAGATGCGAGGAGAAAGTTAGAGAGCGATGTTATTTCTCCTTTGTCAGGCCCCATCTCGAATACGCGGCAAGCATATGGGACCCAGCGGATGAAACGGGTACCCGCGAACTTGAGAAAATTCAACGCAAAGCGATATGTTTCGTTTAAAATGCTACGAGAAAAAGGTAAGCATCACGAAGATGCTCTCAGATACAGGTTGGGCATCATTGAAAGAAAGGGTTAGGAGCTATGTTGCGACTCCTTCATAAATTTAGAGAAAGCACTTTTTCCCAAGACGTAGTTGATATTATGCGACCCCCCTGTTACTT
This sequence comes from Pachydiplax longipennis, assembly GCA_036926295.1. Taxonomy (NCBI): domain Eukaryota; kingdom Metazoa; phylum Arthropoda; class Insecta; order Odonata; family Libellulidae; genus Pachydiplax; species Pachydiplax longipennis. Next base: position 470,890 of record JAVFKF010000012.1, on the reverse strand, counting down.
CGGCCGATACGATATTGAGAGCAAAATAAGAGAAATAAACGCTAGAAGAAGTCGATTTAAGAACCCATTCTGTCCGCGAACAATACGCGATAGTAATAGGCTAAAAAAGTAGCTCAATCGATTGGTGTTTACACCCCCTGCCACACGCCGAAAGGCGGCTTGCAGGGTATTCATGTAGATGTAGATGAATGGGCTATACTTTAAAGCATAGGACCACGTCAGCGATATTAATATCATATATTAGTTTACTTTCGTGCGAAAATGCTAAATTTCTGGCGCATATACTTATAGTGGTGGCATATAGTATCATGGATACAAGCGGACATCTCTGCTGTAGCATAGCAATAATCATTGAACGCTATTTCATTTAGTGGAAAACCACTTGAAATTACCTTCAAGATATTCGCGAATCTTTTTATGAGATCTTCGTCAATTGTTTTTAGGAAATGTTTAATTAAATTATAATTGGGAGACGGTAGTTTACGAAAAAATTAATAATATAAATCAAACCATAAACAGAACTCTTATCTTTGTGAGTGAAAATTTCATCCTTATCTATTTCAGTGTCCTGTTTTTTACATTTAATAAAAGATTACGCATCTATAAAATTAAATTCAACCTCGCACCTGTTATTTCAGCTGCTAGATACGGACTTTTAAAGAAACACCTTGATGTATTTCCATAATTTGTGGAGCTATATCCTGGTTTAGGTACATCAGTCCCATCTTTTTTCTAAACTATTTCTGAATATGAGATTGTCTCTCCTCAAACAGTAATTTGTGATTACCATGAGTCTACCTAAGAATATTAAGATATATGTTCAATGGGTACGTCTTATGACATAATATCATACTCATCAATATGGTACTCTCACCTACAGTTGCTTAAAGGTAAGTCGAAAAGATATGTAATAAACACTCAAAAAATCTAATTCAACCATGCAGCGTAGAAATGCTATAGGACAAATTTTCTGTGTCCACGTTTCGATTACTAATCCCCGATAGATTGTTCATATCCGAAAATTTCTCTCCGCAAATGTAGGATTTCATAATACATGCAGGATAAAGGGAGTAGAAAGCACTCAAACAATGTGAGCACATTTTAAAACGATCAGACAATACATCATATTTACCACCGTATTCCGATACATTAAATAAAAGGGAATATATAATGAAAAACATACCTCACCAGATATATAATTCCTATGAAATATCTAAAACCTCACACTAGGAACGCTACAAGGATATTGTCGGAGACTTGTTGTTTCACAAAACTGTCGTAGATACAAAACACAACCTCTTCTTATCCTATGTTCAAATAGAACTAAACCATTCCTAAGCTTGTAAGGAAAAATCATAGACACACAATTCTTAGGGTACCTTTATAAAAGCGCAGCTGCCTGTCATAAAACGAGCCCTTTTCCAGAGCACTGCGACGGTCATCAGAACAACTCCAGATGTGGGCAATTTTTGTATTTGAAGAAAATACTACGCTATGTTCCACCATTTTCATAATATCACAACTTATATTTCATTACTGTATGAAATTACACAAAGTGATGGCTCTTTCTATCGATTTTGTAAGAAAATTTTCAGTATAGTTGAGAGTGAGAGTGAAGAAGCATTCAGTATCAGAATCACAAATATGGTTATCTAATTAGCAAGAAAACTTTTGTACTTTTTCCACAAATTATTAATTATTAATATTTTAATTAATTATTTGTGGAAAAGTACAAAAGTTTTCTTGCTAATTATGGAATATTTCCACAAGACAACGCCTGAAACTGTGAATTTTATGGTTATCTAACATATGTACGAAGTATAATAATGCTTAAAATATACAAAAAAAACGAATCAAAATCGTATTGCTTCGTTGTTCCTCTCAAAACACGAGAGCGTAACGAAGGACGGTGCTCCGCCGCGCGGATTTGGCCCTTGCAGCGTTGTCGAAAAGTCGACTTATATATTATTGGGGCAAATTGGGGCAAGATTTTATTTCAGATTCCCATTAAGGAAGGTTTGTAGCATATCGTGGTGTAAATAACTCCGTGTCACACGGTGTCTCAATCTACTATTTTCCTCGCTTTATGTAAAAATTTGTTCCAAAATAAGGGTCGGCCATTTTGTAATGTAAAGTATATAAATATACAACAGAACTCATTGAAACTAAGTCTTATGAAGGACAAAAAATATATTTATAATATGGCATCATATTTTACTCGATGATTTTCCTAGTTTGGGTTCACAATCGACTCGAAGTTGAAGAATTTCGTGAAAAATCGGAAACGGGAAATTTTCGCAAAAATTGTTCAACTTTGACCTCCTGTATAAATTTAATGCTAAGGATCGAGCGTAAATGACCTCCATAGTCGTATGCAGGATTTATTCATAATCAATCATGCGAAGTTTCGAGGTCCGCACTCAAGAAAAGCGTTTTCGTATTTTGGCCAGCTTTTTCCGATTCTAGCCCACTGTGCATCGTCTGCTTACTAAATATCTATAGATGAAATGAGGCTTAAATCTCAGCCAAGATGAGAAGTAAGAATTTAGTTAGATACATACTGCTACGTGTGGAAAACGTACATGCAACACAAAGACCGTATGTGACAACTTTCATAGCATTAATAGGAACTGCCCAAAATTAATGGCAATTATCAGCGTCTTTCATAGCCATAAACAAGACTGATGTGAGACAAACTTAAAGTAATATTCCCCTCTATTCTGCACCCGAAGACATATGAAAGAAATTTCATTCATCAAGATTTGGTCACAGGACCTATCTCTATATTTTGCGTAATAATACCAAAATCATTAAATCTGATAATTTAAAAAACTAGGAAAAGTAGAAACGATATCGGAACTAAATATTGGGGTTTGAAAGGTTAATGAAATTGGATAGCAAATATGATGAAAAATATGTATATACTTTTTATGCCAGACTCAAAGAGCTCTATGTTCTGGAGGACTGAAATAGAGACTGATAATCATGAGTTGTAAGAAGTCAGCATAGTTTTCAGTATTCATCTATATTATTTGTAATATTTGTCATGATATTACTTGAATAAGTCGTACAACACTACGTGGCGTGTTACAATTTCTCTACAAAAATTTGTATTCATGGTATATTGAATTTTATTTATTTTTAATCTTTCAGAATAAAGAAAGAAAATTTACGTTAGATTTAATTTTAGTAGATTTTTTAGAAATAGTAAATATTTTTCAGCAAAAACAAGCAATTACAATCATTACAGACTACGTAAGAGTAAGCGCATTTCAAAGTACATACATAAAATCATAGTACAAAAATAAATTAAGTGTTTGCATAATGAGAGGAAAACTCACCGCTCCGAACGAGGAATTTCTCAACCGCTGGAAAAGTCGACCACCGATACAATTGAAAGAAGGGTCACGCGAAGTTAGGTAAGAAGTAAAATGTCATGGGAAGAAAGGGCAAAAAAAACATCTCTTGTTTTGACAGCTAGCCATTGCCCCGTTGCTAAGACAACGACGCAAACACAGCCGCTCCGATGATTGACTAGTGGCGTGACCGAATAGTTCCTCTCCTCTTTTCTTGAATTGTTTCAACGATTTATTGTGGGATATTAGGTGTATAGCTTTATTCTTGCATTCCATCACCTATGGTAAGCAATAATTTTATCTCAGCCCCTTTATTAGACCAGATTAAATACAATTTAGAAATTAAGTACAATTCGAAACCTCACCAAATCCAATACAAACTAACAATTTAGCCTCAAGTGATCCAGTAGTATCCGTACGAAGAGCATATGAAAAGAACTAATCAGAGGCAAGTACTTCAGAGAAGACAATTAGAGAATCGCTGCAACAGGCACTCATAGAATTTGCATACACAAATCCATACAACAGACAAAGGATGCCTAAACTTCAAGTAGAAACTAATACATCAAATATAATTAATACTCTAAATGTAGTTTTAAATGAATATATAACGAATGTAAGCAATATAAAAAACTGCATGAACTAATATGTTGTGCAGCATTAGCAACTGTTCGTCTTCACGTATTTAAAGAATTAGCAGAGAGCGTAAGACCTTTCCTTAAAGTAATATTTGAAAAATCTATGAGCGAAGGTAAGGTCCCGAAAGATTGGAAAATTGCGAATGTCTCCCCAATTTTTAAAAGCGGCGTAAAGGATAATCCATCGAATTATAGGCCTATTTCGTGCCCAACTTCATTGAGCGGTAAAATACTGGAACATAATATAATTACTAGTTCTTTAATGGGTTTTCTCGAAACCTTTAAATTCATAGTTAAGAATCAACATGGTTTTCGTAAGACACGATCCTACGAGTCACAGCGTTATTAGTTCACGATATCTTGAAATCTGCCGAAAGTAAATCATAAATTGTGATACAAATCAAAACTTGCGGGTGTCAACAAAGAGGTAATAAGCTGGATAAAAGATTTCTTCTCCGATAGGGAACAACGAATCATCAAAGTGACCTTGGGCGTCTCACAACGAAGGGTAAACGGACCATTATTATTCTTGGTATACATTAACGACCTTAAGAAACACATTGACAGTAACATTAGAATTTTTGCGGACTAAACGGTTATTTACAGAGAAATAAGAAGTAACGACGATAGATTAAGCCTGTCGAATGATTGAGATAAAATTGTCAAATGGTGCGACTGGGAATTGGAGCTCAACGAAGACAAATGTTCGATAGTTATTTTTTCGAAAGAAAATCCTTTGCCAATCATAATTCATATAATCTTCGAGGGAAAATATTATCAACCGTTGATTCGGTAAAATATCTCAGAATAACCCTCACGAATAACTTAACCTGGGGTACCCACATGTAGGTATATATGTGGGTAAGCTCCAAAGAAACTCGGCTTCGTCAAGAGGATAGCCAGTAGGAGCGAAGAGAAAGTTTGTGATGATTTTACTTTGCACTAGTTAGGCATCACCTCAAGTATGCATGCAATGTATAGGACCATGCAGAAAAGTGTTATGTACATGAATTAGAAAAGGTACAACGAAAGGCAGTAAGTATGTTTTTAAAAAGTAGCTATGATAATTCAGTAAATGCTACTCAAACACTTCTGGAGGCAGGATAGGAATCTTTAGAAAAAAGAAGGCTCAATCAGAGATTTAATTTGCTTGATAAATTCAGAAAGAGTATGTTTATAGAAGATGTAACCGATATCATGTCCCCTCCTTGTTATATAGACCGCGAGAAAGATCAGAGAAATAGATGCTAGAACTAGTCGATTCAAGAATTCATATTTTCCAAGAATAAGATGCAAAAATAATTGATTAGGAGAGTAGAGTCATGGTGCTTGCACCCCCTGCCACACGCCGAAAGGGTACTTGCTTGCAGGGTACATATGTAGATGTAGATTCACAAACAAAAGATCTACAAATCATATTGGGAAGTATGAGCACGGAAATCAATGAAACTAAAGTGGCAAATCAGATTAGAAAATAGGATAAGGAAATTAAGTATACATATAAATAGGTCAATTGACATTGCACTTATATAAAAAAATCAAGTGAAAGAAAATTAAAACATATCATATAAATTTGCAAAAATCATAGATGTCATCCTGGAAATGTATGTACATTCTGAAGAAAAAATGACAGAAGATCTTGACAGCTTCGAGCAAAAACAATCTGCACTGATTGAAAGATTGTAGTGATGCAAGACATGTAGTGAAAGGAAACAACAAAATAATAAATTTCAGATTAATGAGAAATAATTCAACACCAATTTAAGCAAATATCATGAAGATGATGTAGAAATGCCAGGAGAAAATGAAATGATGAATTAATGAAGAAATATATGGTCAAACAAAGGAGATCATAATCACAATGTGTAATGGATAACAAGAATTATGAGTGCATAGAAGATATCTCAGGAATGGCTCTGGAGCTAGTTACAAATGAAGAAGTTAGAGAGGAAATAAAAATAATAGCAAACTGGAAACCTCCTGGAATTGAAGGGATGCACAATTATTGCTATAAACTATTGACTAAACTAATTGATACTTCTACTAACTATTACTTCTAACAATTTCTGTATGTTTTAATGAAATTATTAGTAGCCCAGATGAGCTGCCAAAGCTGCTTCACAAATGGCATCACATATATGCAAAGCAAATCCAATGATAAAATGTCCTGCAAATTAATTTCCCATTACATGTCTCACCATACTATACAAAACACTAACATCCATTATAACTAACTATATACAAGCATGTAACAATCAATAACTTCATAGCAGAAGACCAGGATGTACCAAAGGGGTGTAAGCAGCAATTACTCATTGACACTGTAGTTCTACAACAAGCAACTACAAAGAATCAAAATCTTCAAATTGCCTTTATTGATTACCAAAAGGAGTTTGACTCATTTCTGCATTTATGGCTCACTGAAGTCCTTAAATATATAAAGTTCATCCACAACTGTAAACACTGCTCACTGATCAGAATTATACCTTTAAGTAGAAAGAATGAGGATCTAGAAGATAGGTTAATTCCTGATAAAGGAAAAATAGAACAATAGGGTCAAAAAGGACTCCATGGAAAGCACTGTAATATATTAAAGAATGAAAATATAGACACATCACAATCCAATAAATGATTAATGAAAGGCTTGTTATTCCCCAAAATAGAAGCATTCATGATAGCAATGCAAGGCCAAATCATAAGTACCAGGAATTATATAAAATATATAATAAAGGAAAATATACAGACCGATAAATGTAGAAGGTGTGCAGCAGCAACTGAATCATTGAATCACATAATAGGAGGGTGCTCAGTACTTGCAAATTACAATTACACTATAAGATATAACAATGTAGTGAAAATTATCCTTCAAAGGCTGGCAATCTATTGTGAATATTCCAAGAAAGTAAATAAATATACCAAATTAGAAATAGAAACTCAGATGATATGGAAATTAAATATAGCAGTAATTATGCCTATAGTGATATCTTCATCAGGAGTAGTACCAAAAGTTTTAGAAGTAATCTTGAAAAATTAAATGCTGGTATTAACATACATTTGATCCAAAAATCCGAATATTTGATACTTGCTGCATAGTTAGATAATTTTTAAATCAAAATATGTGATGAAGTAATATGAATAATGTATATGATATAATAATGTATATCTAATGTAATGTATAATAATGAGTGAAAAATGTAATGCTGTGCTGGGAACTTAGCATCATGCTGTTCCCATTGCAAAAATGTCATCACTTTGTGGGGAGAAAAAAAATAATAAAATTTATTTTGGCTGCAAGTCTGTAACTGAGTCTGTTGCAAGCTTTTATTTACTTTGTTAGATATCTTAGATATTTGAGGATTCCAGGAAAGAGTACTAGTGATGTGATATGTGAATGTACAACAATGGAAAATAAATCAATTAAAATGTATGAGTGTTTCCTAATCACTCAGATTATCAAAAGGACAGTTATATGTTTCTTTGGAACAATTAAGATGAGCAGACATTATTCCATTTTTCCCAACTATTCCATAATGCCTGAAGTTCCTCTATATGTATATCATATATATAATATCATTAATAATATCATATATATAATATTATTATATAATGAATTAATGGCAAAATGGCAACGACAGCGGATAGCTTTGCTTGTTGCTCCTGCTATAAAAATGTTAACATGACGAAAAATACACTGCCTTGTGGATTCTGCTTAGCTATTTTTCATTTTGAATGCTCAGACTTAAATGAGATAAGCTTTAAAGTAGTTAGTAGTAGTAGTAGTAGTTAGGAGTAAAGTGGTCTCTGTAATTTGGGCATGCTTTAATTGTAGACTAGGAAAGTTGAAAACGGCATCAAACATGGCCGCCGAACTTAGTGCCTTGAAAGACTAGGTTGAAATAATTAGGAAGAAATTATTTCCTTCTTGTTGCAATGAAGACAAGAAGGAAGGACAGAAAACTACCGTTCTGGAAACGAAAGAAGTTCTTGATGTGAAAACGACTCAAGCGGAAGTTGAACGTGACCATGCGATGCCTGAAAAATCAACAATCGTCCAAAGTCATGCTGCTATCATCTCACATACTACCAATGCCGCAGCAGGAAAGGCTGATGAACCACACAATGAAGGTTTCATTACAGTTAGAAATAGAAGAAAGCACCGAAACCAGAAACAGGTTGTTGGGTCGGCTGCTACATTCATTCCTGATGTTAATTTTGCTGGTCTTCCTCATTGTGTGTGGGTATATGCAAGTAGGATTCGCAGTGAAACTATGGAAGGTGATATTTAAAAATACTTGCGCACAAAATTTCCACGTCGTGACTTCATCTGTGAGAAGCTTAATTCCGTAGGTGACCATTGTGCTAAATCGGTACCAATTTCAAGCTTCGCAATGGTTTATTTGATAGCAATAACTGGCCCAGTGGTGTTACAGTGCGTCATTTTTCTTTCCTAAGCGCAATAAAATTATTGTTGCCTGCAATGAATCTAGTGCCAGCAATTCATCTAACTTTTCTCCGGCAACCAGTCCTAATGTAACCGCTGGTACTTTTTCCTCACTTGCCCTCAGTACGTCTACTGATGTTTCACCTCATGTACTTCCTGTTAACATCTCTGTGCCTCGTATGAACACGAGGTCTCTTTCAGGAGCTATTTAGAAATAAGACTTGTGACTAAGAAGTGGTAATGCGTCATATAATACCTCAAGTGTTCTATACAGAGACATTAAAACCGATTCATTAATAATCGATCTCCTGCACATTAATATTCGGTGCCTGAGAAAGAAATGCCTTGAGCTTGAAGTGCTTGCTAGTGCAAATAACGCAGATATATCTGCATATGTGAACATTGACTGGTTCATGACGAATGTAAAGTGCTATCTATCCCTGGTTTTAAAACTGCTGATTTCTTTTGTCACACAAACCACAAAAACAGGGGCGTCCTCATTGCTGCAAAATATTATCTTCAGTTTCCTCCAGTAGACTTTGCCTTTAGTGACCTATTAGAGGAAACTGTTTTTGAATGTTGTGTCACTCACCTCATCACTAAAAAGATTTTTTATTATATTTTCTTCATTTACCGGTCTCCATCTTCAAACTTTAGAATCTTTCTTCAAAAGATAAATATTTTATTAGATCATGCACTTAATAATAAGCATCATTCTTCAAAGATTATCCTATGTGGTGATTAATCTCCTCATTGATTCCAACAATAAAGACGACTTCCTGAATCTTCTACTCTCCTATGGTATTGAGTCCACCAATTTTGAACCAACTAGAATCTCAAGATATTCTAAATCTTCTTTAGATACTGTCCTCTCTAACATACCTTCTTCCCTTATTAGTACTGATGTTCTGAATTCAGATATCTCTGATCATCTCCCCTTAATCTCTCACATTAATACTGATCTTAATTCCCAGCCACTAACTATATTGAAACGCTCTTTTTCTAAAAGCAACAAACATCTTCTCTACGTTCTCAGGCGTGGACTTTGGAATAATGTGTATAATTCTACCAGTTTTGACAAGTCCTTTTCTGAGTTTTATAACATATTTCTGTATATCTTCAATGTTCTTCAATCTTCAATATCCATTAACTTCTAAGGCAATACAAACTTCTAACGGAACATCTAATAATAACAAGTGGATCACTAATAAAATCAAGACTTTCTCTCTTTTTCTAAAGGACCTTGCTTTTCAAGCTAAGACTTCTAATGAACCCACTCTAAGTAACTTATACAAACAGAATCGAATACAGTATAGAAATATGCTTAGGAGCGCAAAGTTTAGTTACAATAACCAACGATTATCCTCAGCCAAGAATAAATCAAAGGAAGCTTGGAAAATCATAAGTAATACCAGTGAATTCAACTCTAAAACTGAACTTAACTTAATTGACCCTAATACTGGTGAAACTGTATCTGATCCTGCTTTGCTTGCTACTTTTCTTAATAACCATTTCTCTTCCCTCTCCATCCCTTCTAACTTCTCTGCTTCTTATTCCAGTAAATTTTCCTTGAACATTCCAAATTCCTGTTATCTCCTTCCATGTGATGATTATGAGCTTAGATCTGTGGTTTTTAGTTTGCCCAACAATTGCTCTGGTAATGATGATATTCCTGGTCATATTGTAAAGCTCTCCTACAATTTCATCAGGGAAGCCTTACTCCATCTTATAAATCAGTCCTTGCTTTTAGGAGTCTTCCCTTCCTCCTTAAAACACTCAAAGGTTATCCCTTTGTATAAAGATAAAGGCTCTAGACTGGATATTAATAACTATCATCGTATTGCCATTCAGAGTAACTTCTCAAAAATATTTGAAAAGATTTACTACTCATAATTAGTCTCCTTTTTACAGTCCAACAATATCCTTTCAGTCTTCCAACATGGTTTCATTAAAAATAAATCTACTAATTCAGCTATTTATGATGCTGTTGATGTTATATTTTCCTCTCTTGATAAAGGAAAAAAAAACCTTAGGTCTCCTATTTGACTTCACTAAGGTATTTGATTATGTTAATCATCATCTCCTTCTCTCTAAAGCCTCTCATCTTGGTATTAGAGGTCAGTCTTACAATTGGCTGAAATCTTTTTTCCTAGCTAGAACACAAAGTGTTTCATTACTCTCTAACGGTATTAAACACAATTCTAATACTAAAACTATCAATCTTGGATTTCCACAGGGCTCTGTACTTGGACCAATTTTATTTCTACTATATATTAATGATCTACCATACAAATTTAATGGACTCACTGGAGTGAAGATGACTCTCATATTATATTTTCTGCTGACTCCCAGCATGATCTTTCAGTCGCTAGTAGTCATATTTCAGATATAATGAGTTTGTGGTGAAAAGAGAATTTCATTCATTTAAACAAGAAAGAAATTTTAGAATGAATAAAAGAGACAACAGACAGAATATATAGGCAAGACAGTGGTTAGATGTGTAGTGCATTAAAAATAGGTAAAGAAGGGGTACAAGGATGTGCTCCAGCGATAAATCTAATGCAATGTTTCTGTAGATTAAATACCTTATGGAAGTAAGTAGCCTTACCCCAAAGTATCTGTGGCAAAATAAATTATTATTATTATTATTTATTTATTCAATTCAATTAACGGGATATACCCTTTGCAAAGATTACAGTATAAAATATGATACATTAAACAATTATAATATACAATATAATACAATCAAAATTACAATATGATATATAATACATTAAAAATTACAGTATAACATATAAAATAATAAAAAATACAATTAATATACAATACAATAATTCAATATAACGATATAATAATTCAATCTTAGAATACAATAAGCTTATGACTAATATTCAGCAGGAACTATAATTTTAATTGCACATAAGTTACAGTGAAATATGTCAATATTCTTAAGGTAAATGTTTCCTAATCGATGCAATCTACTCATAGGTGCATTAAATGTATAATTATTTTTACATAGTGGTGTGGCAAATAAGTCTTGCACTCTAGTGGTATGGGATGGAACACAGAGTTTTATCTTATCTAAAATTGAGGGACAGTCTATTTTGTTATTGAGTAATTTGTACAACACTATTAAGTCAGACAATATACGGCGATGATGGAGTGGGAAAATTCTTAGTTGCTGTTCTATAATGTCATATGATAAGTTGTGTACATCATGACCCTGCTTATAGGTAATTAATCTTAGAAATTTATGTTGGACCCTTTCAATTGATTTTGTATGATTTGCATAATATGGGGACCAAATTGTGGATGCATATTCCAGAATGGGCCTTACAATTGTACAGTATAGAGCTTTCATGGCTATTATGTTGTTGAATCTTTTAGTATGTCTGGTGATAAAACCTAACATTTTCAGGGCTTTTTTTGTTATGAAGTGAAATTGTGCATTATAATTTAGGGACGAATCAAGTAGCACCCCAAGATCTTGAATTACTGATTCCCTTGCAAGTATGTTGCCATTGATTCTGTATGGATACAGTGATGGATTGTTTGATTTGGTAAAGGATACAATCTTGCACTTGTCTATGTTTAAGCTCATGCCATTATCAGAACACCATATCTGTAATTCTGTCAGACATTTTTGCAAGGCTTCTAAGTCATTTCTATCTCTAATTTCTTTAAAGATTTTTAAATCATCTGCAAACAGTAGAACATTTACATCAGTGAATATGTTAGTTATATCATTTATGAATATGTTAAACAATAGTGGACCAAGGTGAGACCCTTGTGGAACTCCAGATGTGGAGTGGAAGGGGATAGAAATAAAATTTTTTACTTTGACTGCTTGTTCTCTACCTATTAAGTAACTAGATAGCCAATCAAGTAATTTTCCTCTGATTCCCAGTCCATGCAGTTTTTTGATTAATATGCAGTGATTGACCTTGTCAAAGGCTTTTTCAAAGTCAGTATATACTGAGTCAAGTTGATTATTAATTTTGAATGAGTTGTAAATATGTTCAGTATAAACCATTAAGTTGGTGACAGTGGATTTTCCCCGACAAAAACCATGCTGTTGTGGACAGATTAATATCACCACAGCTATTTAGCTGTGGTGATATTAATTCAAGAACAAGTTTCTCAAATAACTTGGCTATAGTGGACTGTAAAACAATTGGCCTATAATTTTTTATGTTGGATTTGTCACCACTTTTGAAAATTGGTACTGCATAACTCATCTTCCATCTGTTCGGGAATATTATTACAAATATATATATATATATATATAGTCAGGAGGCGTGGGACCTTCCCGATAAGATATTGAATCGAAACTTTGAAACAAGTAAGGATGGCACTTATCTAATATTATTTTGCTGTCTTCTCTCACAATCGGGTTCTTAGTTCGTCGCCAGGCGGTCTTTGGCGCGAAGTTTTAAATTTGAACTGAGGCAGTACTTGGTATGATACTGTATTCAACGGATAGCTTGCAGTATGCAAGCAACTTTTACTCGTATATATATAGGTATATCCAGAGAGTTAGCTATATATAATAGATATATACGAGTAAAAGTTGCTTGCATAAGCTAAATGATAAAAATTTACAATAAGTTCCCCTTCCGGGAATCATCTTCGAAGCTTATCCAGCAAAATTCTTAAAAATTGCCGCAATGAATTTATTACGTGAGGTTTTTTCATCCATCTGGCATCCAACTCGCGGTCATATGTAACCTTTCTTCCACTGGTTCTATAGAAAACTACTTCAAATGCAAACGCTGTGATTTGAATAGTCTCCTGCATAGAGAATTGCATTGTTTTGAGTCCTTCCTCCGAGTGATAGAACAGTGAAACTCACGGAGGTTGGAGATGAGATGGTCTTCCATAGTACGAAAGGAAGAAATGCTACCAAATGACCATGAGTTCGACGCCAAGTGGGTGCAAAATTCTGCAGTATAAAATGTATGGCGGTCAATTTTTACAATTATTTTGAATGAATATCTGATTACTGGGAATGATATATAATGGAATGTACATAGAAGCAATTCATATGTTTCATATACGCTGTTCTCCGTTCCTCTGACGATTCTTGGTTCGATGCCTGAGCGTCAATTCTATTCTACCATGTATTTCAAAGGGGGAAAGGATAATCTTGTTTGAGGACCCTCCAGATAATATATTGCATCGAAACTTTGGATCAGGTCATAATGGCACTTATCTAATATTAATATGCAATTGTGTTTCACGATTGGGTCCTTAGTTCGGCCCTAGGTGGTCTTTAGCGCGAAGTTTTGAAAATTGTTTTGAGGCATTACTTGGTCCGATATTGCATTCAACTGGTAGCTTGCAGTATGCAAGCAACTTTCACTCATATTTGTATATATATAGAAAATCATTCTTTGTTGCATGAACTGGTCACAAAACATATCAACTGTAGCTTAAAGCAAGGATTAGTTCCAGATTGACTCAAGCTTGCCATTGTCAAACCTATTCGAAAACGCAAAGTAATGAAAGACCATAGTAACTATAGGCCAATCTCAATCCTACCAGTGATTGACAATGTGATAGGGAAATATGTCTCTAAATACCTCATGGATTTTGCTCAAAAGTGTAATCTCATATCCCCACATCAATATGGCTTTTAAAAATATAATGGTTCCAGAAATATACTTGAGAACTTCATAGAACTTGTAAACAGCTACCTAAACTACAGCAACAATTTTGTAGCAGGTTTTCTTGATTTTCAAAAGGCTTTTTATTTAATTAAAACTGATTTACTTTCGTTTAAATTGTTCAATATGGGGATCCGTGGAATAACGCTTAAATGGTTTGATAACTACCTAAAGAATAGAAATCTTGTTGTCAAACTAAATAGTATTTGTAGTGATAACTGTCAAATTACTAGTGGTGTGCCTCAAGGGTTTGTCTTAGGACCATTGTTATTTATAATGTATTTAAACGACATCTTTTCTGTAATTAGGCATTGTAAATTATATCTATATGCTGATGATGCTGTTTTTGTATCAGTTCACAGTAATTTTAAGCTAGCTGTAAAAAATATGCAAGGATATCTCAATAATGTAAGCAGATAGTGCTATGATAATGAACTAATACTCAATGTTAATTAAGCAAAAGTAATTAATATCAATAATAGGGTGGGAAAGAGACAATATTTTAATGTGAAAATACATGAGACGTTTGTGTCTTCACTTAAAGCATAAGAGCTGTGGATGCGAAGCTTTTGAGGAAGTCTCTACTTATAAGTATTTAGGGGTGTTTATCGATGAAAACATGAAATTTAATCATCATGTGAAATATATAAATAATAAACTAAAGAGAGTCTCTTACCAGATGTATTACTTACAGCACATGCTTCTGTATCCACCAAAAGAATTTTATATATGTCTCTGGCAGAATCAATCCTACGCTATGGTCTAAGTGTATGGGGCAATGCAACAAATAGTGAATTAAAAACCATAATCTCCACACAAAATAAAATAATCAAATACATAGGATCACAATTTCTGAGAAATATTACACAAACAGATTTACTCTATGCAAAGCTGGATCTATTACCAGTAAAAAAACTTTTCATATACATCCTGTTATTGGACAATTACTACTCAGACAAATATAAAACCACACAGGTAAATCCACTCGATGGTACAAAGAAGCAGAAAAAGATATTTAGTTCCTACATACTTCAATATGAGTGGAAAAAAATCAACTCATTGTAACTGTTCCTAGGCTCCTAAATAGCTTACCAGTTAATTTGCAATTTATTGAAAAACTGTCTACCTTGAAAAAGGAAAGTAAAACCTGTCCTCATTAATGTTAAATATTACATTCTGTCTGCCTGTATATTTTTATATTCTACCTAAATTTTGACTGCATGTTTTTATTTATAGTTAATGTGGCACCTCCTGATGAGCTACCAAATGTCTCTGAAGGACCTCAATGTATAATTTCACAGTAGTTTTCACTGCAAGTTGTATTTTAATTCATATTTTCAAATCATTTTTAGTTAAAACTCATTCCTTTGTAATTTAAATTTATATAAATTAATGTGTAATTTTTCTTGTACTGATTTTAAGTTTATTGAATGTATACTTTAATTTTTAACATTTTTATGATTGTATTTCCTTGTAATATTAATGCACTACAATATTAATCAAACTAGTGATAAATTGGACAGACCAATAAAATCAAAGTCAATCTCTCAACAACAAAGAACTTAAAATTTGATTGTGATTTTATTTTAATATTATGTAATATTATTATAACACTATTGTAACATTATTGCATATTGCACTATTATTCATTGTAATTTTATTGCTATTGTAATTGTGATAAGGATTTTGTATTGTAGTGTTGAAATAATTGAATGAATTAATTGGTTGTTAGTTATAAATGTAGACGGTTAATTCTTGTATCTTTTATAACTTTTATAATTTTTGTGTTTTCTTATTGTATATCTTATTAATCAAAAATGTTTTATCTTCTTTGCTAAACCTGGCACCTCCTGACTAGCCTGGCTCAGGGGGACCTTAAAGATTACAATGAAAAAATTATTATTATTGTATTTTGTGACAAAAAGTGAAATAAATATTGATCATTAAAAAAGAAAAAAAATACTATCATGATTATCAATTAACTTTTTCCAGAGGCTCTCTTTTGGTAGTAATTTTTATGACTTTTCACCTATGCACCCCTTTCACTGTTTCCTGTTTCTATTTTAGTTCTTCTTTCCCTGCCATATCACATATGCATATTGCTACAGATTGTACATTTATTTCGAGTCCAGTACACATGGCCAACTTACCACTTAAAATAACAATCTTAATTTACATCTCCATCAAAAGGTAATAATTGGGCAATTACCATCAACAGAGTTGGGCAAGTCTAGTGGAAATTATGATCCTCACCACTGATTATTCCCCTTTCTGAATTAACTCTTTCTTTTACTATGCAATAGAACCTCTAGTTTTACCATTACATCAAAAATTTTTATTTTACCGCATTATCAGGTTTAACGTTGAGCACCTGAATTCTTTGATCGAGCCACACTAATCTTGAGGCCATCCAATTTTTTTTTACCTATATGATATTTAATTAAGCTTATTAATGTATTCAATCTGCTGTATGAGCTTAATTTAGTTACAGTGCATGGAATAGCTGAAAACGCATGTAACACCATTGTTATAGTCATTTCTTTCTTATGCTCTATATTGGATGATCTTAAAAACATGTATAGAAATTGCAGTACAACCTTAATCTACTTCCAGCTTTTTGTATCTCTATAATCTTACCAAGGTAATTTTAACAACTTGGATGATTTGTCAAATACATATCCCATTATTCTTTTCCAGTTCCTCTACCATTCAAACGCAAAGATTAAGGACAATTTTAAGGTTCTATACAAGTATTTATTTATTTTACAGGAGCGCAAAATGATACAATCAGATATATTTTTCTATCTCAAGGGTTGTTCTTCCTTCAGATCAAGTAGTTAAACAGACTAGACTATATAAAAAATCGCTAATATCAATCGACTTCTTTTAATGAGGTAGATGATCCTTTAACTACCTAGCTTCTCATTAAAAGCAATGATATTCATAAAAAAAGTAACGAGATTTGACGCCCATATTTTAAGCAATGCTGCCAAATATTAATTTATCTTAAAATGAAAAATTTAATTTAAAATATAAGTAGCTACTGTTTCTCCATTTTATTCAATCAAGTCAAGTATTGAGCCCGAAAATTACGGGCAATCATTCCACTTAAATGAAATTCGCTCTCCTAGATAACGTTCAAAAAATCACTCGTTCGCCGCGCATGTTTCTGGCTCGGTTTCCGTCGGAGGCAGTCCAATCCTACTCAAGCCTCTGAACCCTCTGAACAGACGGTCGCTTAATTTTACCGACCAGCGATGAGGTAAAAGAACTAAAAACGAAAGACTGACGATTATCTCCCTCCTCCTCCTGCGAATCTCTTTCCCCCCAACTCCTCTGACGTATGTCTTCTCTCCTGCTCCAGCCGTCGGAGGCGTCTGAGGGGTATATAGTGTAAACATGGCGGATAGCAGCAGTGAGGAACACGGGGATGAAAGTACATGGGTGTTTTACAGAGATAGACCCACTTGGAAAGACGTTACACCCGTCCCACAGGATGACGGTCCTTATCCAGTTGTGGCCATCGCATATTCAGAGAAGTGTATCTTGATCTCGGTAATTAATCGTGAAGGTTATAAGTGACTGTCCAAGTTCTGTAGCATATATTTTCTCAAATTTCAGTTCGGGATGTTTACGATTATTTCCGTGCCATCTTAAAGTCAAAAGAGAAGTCTGAACGAGCTCTTAAGTTAACCAAAGATGCTTTGGAATTAAATCCGGCGAATTATACCGTGTGGCAGTATAGGTATGGTATCTTTGACCCAACTTCCAATGTAACTTCCAATCTCCAGTCTTAGAAGCCGATTCACTGCGGTGGTAAATGTCTTTCTATTCAATGTATCTTCCATATCATTCAATGACTCGGCTTTTGTTAGCATTTTATGAGGCCCTCAGAAGATCTAGAAACATCTTCCGCTTAGGTTTTGGAGAGGCTGGTTTTATTTTAAGGAAGTTGCTTTCTTGTAAACTCGTGAATAAAGCCCTCCTTTAATGTATCTTCTTCAGATATCACTACACGTTATCATGTTTTGTAATTACTTCCGCGATACGAAGTGAATTTCACATTTTTTGTTCTGGTAAGTGTATGATATCTTCTATGAGATCATCATCTGCCACATAGCAGTTGTAGACAGTAAACAAACTGTACACGATACCGCACGTTGTATTGTATTGTATATCCGATTATCTATTAACTTGTTGAGTAGCTTTGCTCGTTATATTTTGTATCTTCGTTTTTAAATTTCTAAAAGACGTTTTAATGTGAAATTTATTTTTCAGGAGGGAATTGCTGAAATATCTTAACAAGGATTTGGCAGAAGAGCTTAGATATGTTTGGCAAATGATTGAAGACAATCCGAAAAACTATCAAGTTTGGTATATATAACCTTTGTAAAAGACATATGAGCTCGTGCCCTTGCTTTCTTATATAATATAATTGATTTCTTAATTAACTTTATCACAGGCATCATTGTCGAGTTATTGTGGATTGGATGCAGGACCCCACTAAAGAATTAATTTTAACTGAGGCCATTTTAGAACAAGATGCTAAAAATTATCATGCATGGCAGCATAGGCAGTGGGTTGTCCGGTCATTTAAGTAAGTAAAATCCTCATTGTCTTGTTGATATTTATGAATTTATATTAGTTATCACACTCACAGAGATCTTATTTCACAGTCTTTATGATCAAGAATTAGAATTTGTTAATCGTTTGATTGAAAGTGACATACGAAACAATTCCGCCTGGAACCAGCGTTATTTTGTTATAAACAATACCACATTGTTTACTCCGGAAGTGATTGAACGCGAAGTTAATTATACATTGGAAAAAATCAAAACAGCAACAAATAATGAAAGTGCCTGGAATTATCTCAGGGGGTAAGTGTTTATCGAATACAGTGGCTGACATAGCTTTAATGAACGTCATGGAATCGGTTACTATTGTTGAGTAACCACTGAATTAGAAGTAGAATTAAACTCAGAATTCAATATTCAACTCAGATTTAAAGAACAATTTTAAAAACTCATTAAAGACCATTTTTCTTAGTATTATCCAAAACTCATGAATCTTGTTGGGAAAATTCAGTTCTACTAAGATATCTGATCTGATATATGTTCTATCACATCTCTAACATAGATATGATGTCTATCATTTTGATGTTAGTATGTTATGTTCGTCAAAAAATATCAGTTTATAGTGATTATGAGCTTCACTGAATTGAATGATTCATTATGGGTTTCAAACTGTCACATCCCAGGTACATGAATCTAAATGAAAACATAACAAACAATGTGATTGCAACTTAGTTAACTCATGTTACTTGTCTATTTTTAAAGAGGATAATTATAAAGTTCTAATAGCATTTCCCATTTTGTAAAAATTGAAATATTCATTTCAATTTTGAATACTTTGACAAAAATTTAACCACAGGATATTGTCTATTCTTGCATATTTAAATAAAATTTCTTTCGGCTGGAACTAATTAAATGATTTCTGAATTCATGCATTAAATTTTATGAAATAGCAGTTAAATTGTGATTTTAATCCTTTTGATAAACAACTATCAACAAACTATAAGGATGAAAGCATGAAGTATATTTTCTTTGTGTATGTCTTCCAGATAAATTGTGTTTGAAATTTCTTTCACTTGATTTTTTATCCACTAGTGTGTTGGAGCAACAAGAAAATGGGCTTGCTGGTAAAGACAACCTGGTGAAAACATTCTGTGAAGAATTGTTGGAAACAAATGAGAAAAGTAAAACAAAGTCACCTTATCTGTTGGCTTACGTGGTAGACTTCCTTGAAGAAAGTTTAGATCGGGGTGAAGATGTTCCTCAGAATTTAGATAGAGCTCTTGAGGTAAGTTATAGATTATTTTAATTGCCATTCTTTACCATATAAATTATGTGTTATTATATGAATTGGAAGCAGTGTTTCTATAAAATTATTCCATCCATTGTTTTTGACAATTTAAGCTAAATTTTGTATTGATTCCCATGAAAATGCTGAAAGTAGAACTATCAGTTTGCATGTATAACAAATAGACTGCATTTGAGTTTAAGGTTCCCTATAAAAATAATATTTCATCAAAATCATATGCTGAAAAAATACTTAATTGCTCTATAAATGAAAGGGAAATATTTTTCATTTGAACCAATGAATGAAACTTAAAAAGCAAATAAGTCAAATGCCTGAGTTGGTTGCAAAAAGAGAAGAAAATGTTGCAATTTATGTCAAAAATGGCTACAAATTACTTCCATCTGATCATAGAATTACTAATGTGCAGGTTTTCATCGAAGTTAGGAACTTCAACAGCCATCCTATTCTTTTTGTATGTACTTCCCTCCCTTTCTTATGCCTACACTAATTGAGAAATTTGAAAACTTTCAGGTATAATTTCCATTATATATACCTATTTACTCATATCCCTGTGCAATACCATTACACTATTACACATTTAACTATTTGCTGCTCAAGAGGATAAAATTGTTTTGAAAATTTGCTTCTGAGATGACATGGTGTTGGTCCATTAGCTGTGTTCATATTGTAATTTTTTATTCAACACAATTGTCTTTTGCAGATTTGTAAGTCTCTGGCATCCACCCATGATACAATTAGAAGAGAATATTGGAATTACATTTCACGGAGTTTGGAGAAAAAATTTAAAAAAGGAAATGATGCAGAAGAAATGGCTGTTTCATAATAATTTCCCACCTCTGAGACACTGTTGCCAGATAGTATTCTAAATTTTGTTTCATTTTTAATCATTCCTCGGATCTTCATCACTACTTTCCAGCTGTACAGAAAATAAAGGAATTTCCTGAGTAATTCATGGTTTACATGATTTTGATGTTTGTGCTGAGTGGATTAAAACTACTTTGAAAGTACTGTACAATTATTATCTTTCTTTCATTGATTTATGACACAATCTTTCGTTGCTGTACAGTTTCTTTTGAAATGCATTTTCATTATTGAATTTTAGTTTTTGCCTAAGTGTCCAGTTAATAGATATTGATTAAGTATTGTCATGCTAATCTACTTGTATTGTATCCAAGGATAATCCATTAAATTAGGTTTTGATTCGATCCATGCATAATGCATTTTTAGAATTGGACATCTTCCTTGAAATCTTTTGAATGAGATTCACGTTCATGCTCTGAGATACTCTATGTGAATTCCAGTCTCTTCAGCAAAGAAGTTTATTTTAACTTTGGATGTCAATGATTCATCATGAATCAAAGTCAGTAGATATCATTGGTCCAGTGAGAAGCTTGAATTTCTTTAAGTTAAAAGTTGTTACATCTTTCTTGCCTTTTCACAACAAAAATCCTTAATATTTTGGGCTAATCTCTGTCTGATGACAGAAATAGAAATCATTTATGGATTTCAAGACTTATTTGTATATTATCCTTCTGAATATTAATTTATACAGATATACGATATCTATTATCTCATATATTGCTGCTTCTTTGAACATACATATATATCTGTTATTTATAGATGATCCTCTGGATATATGTAAGGGATAAAAATTCTAGCCATGTTCCCATTCACTTGAAATGTTAACAACATACTGACCCCTTTCACAACCACCGGAATTATTCAAAATTCCATCCTGCCTGGTATGGGTCCTATACCCAATCGGAACATCCCATAAGAATACATTGCACGAATTAATAATATTTTGAGGCACTTCTCGGTAGGATAATCGGCAAAAAATCGTTGCGGATTTTAATTGTTTATGGCTTTTTCAATAGTTGTCTGGTCGCTCATGGAATGCCCAGAGGGTCGTCCTAATCCACGATTGGGATGGACCCCCAATGAACGACCTTCTCGACTACCAGAAAATGACTCAGAAAACTACCTTTAACCAGATATTATAAGGTCATTTCATCGGAAAATTAGTTTTTTGATCGAATATTACTTTAGGTGTTAAACCCGCGAGTCAGATTTGCAAGCTATCGTTGGTTCGCAAACTAAACGGATTCCCAGGGTATTTTAGGCGATAGTTAATTTTTGGATCGAATGCTACTAATGAAGAGTCCTAACGGAAATCTTATATTTTCGTAATCGCTCTTAATAGCTTTCCTTTTCCGATGAAACATAAAATACCGAACTTTCTGCATCATAAAACATACTAGGAAAATACCATAAAATCTCCCATTTTTGTAGTAAAAGGCGCAAAGTAGAGGTCTATGGTGGTCTCACACAATCGAAAATACCGTGAGAAGCGAAAATAAAAGGTCGCGTTCCGTCCCGCCTCCGTTTCTCTCCGAGGACCTTGACTGGGGATATATGTAAGATGTGAAGTTCGCTAGTACCCCCCTAGCGGCAGTTCGGAAATTCTCCTAATAGGGCGGAACAAGGGCCGAGAAAATGGTCATTTTCAAAATCTAATAATAAGGGGCTAAAAAGGGACGTTTTCCAGTATTTTCCTTTCAGCGGGACGACTAATAACCTATATCTTGCGCTTTTATTGTAGATTTCCTTTAATATAATAGAACGTTATTGAATGTCGTCTGTAGAAAGTCGATCGAAAGATGATGGTCTGATTATGAAAAGTACTGCATTCATAGTATAGTTACAGACAGTAAAGCTGAGGTCGATAATGAAGATGGCACTGAAATAGGTTGAATAATTAGCATCGATTACGAGCAGAAAGATGATGATGCAGAAGAGTTTATTTGGAAGTACTTGGTCAATTATGTAGGTACATGAGAGAAATTTTCAGATTTTTCTGGGCCTTATAAAATATTCTTGATGACAAATATATTGATAAAGTTAGGAACAATACAAACTGATATATAGAACAATATATCAAATCACATAGCCATACATTCAGAAATGGCCCAAGAAATTTCGGTGTCCCAAGTAAGAATGTTGCCAGGACCCAATAAGGTAAATTTTCTTTTAATTGCAACCATTCAAATAATAGATGGAATGGGATATGCAGTTTGATGCAATTCAAATAACACAAACTTCAGGTTATACAACATATTTTTTTATGAAGGATTCATTATCAAATGCACAGAATTGAGAAAAGGAAAATTCCTCATTTTGCTAAATAGCTTCACTTTGACAGTAATTGTTCTGAAATGTTTGCATAGAAACCGAGATGAAAAAAAGGAATTTTTGCCTTGTTTAAATCAATCATCGTTGAAATTTATATCTGTAAGTCTTTTTGTTCTCTGAATAAGATATAATTTCTCATTTTTTCCTTAAAATTTGAGAAAAAGAACAAAATAGATCACAATGTAAGACTTAGTGAGGAAAGCATTTCAGAAGCAATATCTCCCTTCATCTTTGAATGAAGCCAATACAACCAAGCTAAAAACTCACAGCAAGTGAAAATGGCAAATATAAGGGAAATAGGTAGGTAAAATGCTCATAGCGTGTGGAAAATGCGTGATAAAATATTAAAATGAATTGCAAGCAGAGCCAAAGGGGAATGTTTAACCTCCTGGCACGCATTTTGTAAGGGTAACTTCTTTATTTGCAGATAGAAAATAATACATCTGTAGGAATTTTTGCCTATTATATTTCATAATTAAATAAATATTACTTTGAGAAAGCAGAGAAGGAGTCCCGGACAGTTGGGCAAAGTAAATTCGAGAATCCTTTTAATAACAAACCCGTTGAAAATCAATATCAAGCACTTGTAAAGACAATCAGCTATATAAATGAGTCTTAGGATAACAAACACACGCACTCACACATACATTTATTTTTTGAATTTAATTGCTAAGTGAATAATGTAGAATCACAGAAAATTATAGTTTAAGGGAATTTCCCGGTAAATATCTTCTTTAGTGAAAATGTTGCATCAGTTGTGATTAGTGCACTTAATGAATCACAACGAATAGTGTGAACATATTCACTGAAGCAGTAACTTCAGTGCGATAATGCAATCTATTTCATTAGATTTTAATATCATATGCATAGTAATATGCGTAATGATAACGATTATATCTTGTTATTTGGATTGGGAAGGAATTTTATAAAGGTTATTCTTCGAAAATAAAAAAGGATCCGAGCAGTAGCGTACAAAGATAAGTATTCAATTCTTGCTTGGTAAGGATGCTATTGGAAAATGATCTGGAATAGAGCTACAGAGAAAAAGAGCGACAATGAAGAACTCCACGGCGCCCTATACCCTCGGTAAAAACATAAGAAGAAGCATTTATGAGTAATCTATACTTATGAGTAAAAGACTGAGAAATCGACATTTATGAGTATGGTATACAAAAATATATTTAGTACCTGCATATATTGAGAATGCATATTCATTGATTACTTCCTGCATATACAGAGATGTAAAATCTATCTTCACGACTGGCATCCGTCACATCTCTTTGTCCCCCCACTTCGTGTCTCTTTAGACCACGCTATTCATCCCGAGATCCTTCCGTCCTAATGACTAATCTTAATCTCTCAGCATACGCGAAATTCAGTGAACCCGATATATATATATATATATGTATATATATATCAGACATCAGATATATATATATATCATCATCATCATCATCATCAGCCATTTTCAATCCGATGTCGGATGTAGGCCTCCCCAAGCGCTTTCCAATTCTCTCTATTCTGAGCTTCTCTTTGCCATGTCACACCTAAGTACTTAATGATGTCTCTGTTCCATCGGTCCTTTGGTCTTCTTCTTGGTCTCTTCACATCTCTTGGTGTCCAGTTCAGAACCGCTCTTGTCCAACGGTTGTCGTTTCTTCTCGCCACATGGCCTGCCCACATCCATTTCAGTGATCTTACTTTATCTATGATGTCTGTCACTCCGGTCTTCATCCTCACCCAGGTGTTGCGTTTCCTGTCTCTTCTTGTGATCCCAAGCATACACCTTTCCATACTTCTTTGCGTTGTCTGAAGTCGCTGGGTTATTGCTGCGTTTAACACCCAGGTTTCACTTCCATATGTCAACACTGGTAGAATGCATTGGTTGAAGACCTTTCTCTTCAAGACCATTGGCATTTGTGACTTTAGAATGTGTGCATTTCTTCCGAAGGCACTCCAGCCGAGTTTAATTCTTCTGTTTACTTCGTTAATCCTGTTGTTCATCAGATATATATATATATATATATATATATATATATATATATATATATATATATATATCTCTGATGTCTTTCACAAGGAAGGGAAAAATAGCAGCTAAGAGCGACTATTTTTCCGACAGCAGATAAGCCAACCACGCTATTTTTAATCTATTAACTTAAATTTAGGATTCTTTCCCATACGCTCATTCTAACCAACCTCATCCCTTCCGAATTTTTCCCGCGTTTCACAAATGTATCACAGTTGATCATAGTAGCACTAGATAGCGCTGGTCACGCTGGTGTGCTTAGATTGTTTTTTTTGTTGCTAACTGGCTAAGGGCTGGGAAAGGAGGAAAAACGTGGTCATTAAAATCGAAATTTTGCCCCTATAAAATGGAAATCTCTCTCAAAGTTAGTAATTTTTCACTATAGTTATAATTATTATCTAAGATGATTCATACAAATTCATTCTCGCCAACTTAAACACAATGAATGCTTGTGCATGTATTCCAAGCCTGTCCGTGATTTTGGGAAATTAGGAGTGATTTGTTATAATTATGTTATTCGTGGGTAATATAGTCCGATCGTTTTTTCTTCTATATTTTTTTAGCGGTGACTCCTTTAATTCTACGCTAACATTTTTCATTCTTTTTAGGTTCATTTTGTATGCTGATATTAGATTCATGTATGGAAGTCTCACTGTTGTAACTGTGTATCAAAATGGAGTACTCTCTCAGAAAAAAGAGTATACCACCCCCATCTCTTCCCCAAAAGAAGTTGTTGAGCAGATACGTTAAACCTACCAAAATCTTGGCTGCAAAATCCAAAGTTTCGAGTAAAATGGAGGAGCCATGCCAAGCAACTTCTGAAACTGTGAATTCTGACTCTTCTGCGGTTCTTAATGAAGAAGATACAATTGGCCAACGATTATGCCGGAGGAGGTCTACGACAGGTAATTTTGGGAATGTGACTTTATCGAAGGCAAAGGGAAATCTTGGGAGAAAATCTTGCTTAGCAAAAATATCCATGAAAACTGAAACTGAGAGGGAAGAATCTCCTTCAGAGAACATTAACTTAAACACTGTAAATATTCGATTGGTTGAATCTGCGTGTAAAAGTGAAGTTGTGAGTGATGTGAGGCAATCAAGTTATGAGGATACTAATAAATCTAATGCTAGAAGGACGCGGGGACGAAAGTCTTCTTTTGCGAAAATCGCTTTGATTCCTGAAAGTGGGAGGGAAGAATCTGCTATTGAGGCTATATCTTCAGAAACTTTGTCGGTTGAGTCTCCTTCGAAGAAAAGTGAAGTGGTTAAGGATTTCAGTGAAAGGCAACCTAGTAGTGTAGAAACAACCCCGTGTAATGGAAGAGGAAAATCTGGGCGAAAATCTTGCATTACTAGCATTATTTTGGAAGATGACTGTGAAATATCTTGCGAAAAGTTTGGATTGCTGGAAGACTCGAAGAACAAAGTATTTGAAAATCAATCGCATGGAGAAAGTTCTGCTGAAAGGACCAAAAGGCGGTTAGTGAGGGAAAGGAAAGAATATGAGAATATGGAAATTGATCAGATTAAATTAACCAGAAGCAACAGAAAGCGTAGAACTTTGGAGGCCGGCAACATTCACGAAAATCCAGCCATTTTGGACCATATTCCCAATGAAACAGAAGCTGAAGTGACCGATATAGACTCAAAAAGTGCCTCAGTTTCATCGCCAACGAAAACGTTCAGCTGCATAGATTCGTCAAATCAAACTAAAAGTATTTTATCGTGCACCAGTATTAGTTCATGGGAGATAAAAGATGCAAGAGACGTAACTATAGGGTCTTCACAAACTTCATACAGTAGTTTTTGTAAAACTAAAGGAACTCAGCATTCCGCATGCTTTAAGAGTAGAGGTACTCAGACAATCGTAGGGGAAATGGTGCATAAAGGAACTTCAACCGAGGATAACAATACATCTCCTGAGGGTGATTTAATGGTGTTTATGTTAGAGGCTGTGAAAAAGATAAGAGAAAGTAGGTGTGAGATGTTGCTTTCCTCAGTCTCGAACCTCTCTTCAAAAACTTTTGTAAACAAGGATATGACGACCCCATGTGAACGTTCAATCGAAGGTGAAAAAACTATTCGGAAGAAGCGCCGTTCAGGTTCGAAGAGTAAAGAGAAGTTTGAAGTAAAGGCAGATTATGTAATTGGCCATTCTAGCGTAGTACCTATTGCACCTTCCTTGCAAGTGAGCCTAATCGCTCAATCTTTAGATGGTTCATCAAGAAGTCCAGTCTCTCTTGCAGATTCTGCAGAAAATATGAAGAAACATGATGAATCAATGTGTTCGTGTGAGCTGGCCCCCAAAGGCCAAGAGCAACCGAGAGAGGAAAGAACCGAGCAGAAGAAACTTGAAGGAGGTAACAGGAGAGAGGTCGTCGGCGAGTCACCAATTTCACGTTCACTTGCAAAGAATAAAGTAAAGGGAACAAATGAAAAAGATTGGAATGTGAAAACTCCAACTGATAAACATGAAACTTCAAAGAAAATTTGTGCAATTAGTGGTGATTCTTCTGCATTGGAATCAGCCATTTCAATCTCGGTTGCTGTTGAAGAGAGGAGAGAAGTGAATGTTAAAGATGGTCAACTGAAAAATCTTCCTGATAAATTTGAGAAGGAAGGGAATGATTCTTATGAAATGTATATTGGATCAAACCCATCATATAATGTGCAGAGGTCTAAGGTTATTTTGAGGAGGCGAACTGATAGTGGCAGCGATGAGAAAGTTTGCAGTTCCAGCAGTGATACAATTAAAAAGGATGGCTTCACTCTAAAGAGATCTTCTTCTAATGGAAAGAAGGAAGATGCATCAAACTTATCTAAGAGAGCCGGTGTGATACCCAGTCCGACTACTAGAAGATCTTTGTCTTTAGACAAGATGGATAACACTATGGTGTCTAACATAACTAAGAGATCAGCTATGATATCCAGTCTGGCTTCCAGAAGATCCTCTTCTGATGAAAGAGCAGAAAAAATGGGGGAACTAAATGTAGCTAATATGACACCCAGTCCAACTCCTAGAAGATCCTTGTCTGTAGAGAAGACAGATAAAGCATTGTCATCAAATCCAACGAAGAGATCCGAGATAAAACCCTGTCTGACTTCAGAGAGCACCTTGCAGAAGTCCATAAGATCTTTTTCAGATGAGGTAGATATTAAGGAAAGTTTGACCATTCCCAAAGATTCAGCAGCAGATGTTTTTGTAAAGCCTAATGCATCGATTTCTAAAAAAGAGAAAAGATCTTCTGGTAAAGGTTTAAGTGAAGCACCTGTAGGAGTCCAGAAAGTGGGGAATAAAAGCAAGTTGTCCCCTCCCATCTCTCTATGCATTTTGAAACACCAGGGAAAGAGTGGCCCCTCCCCTGCCTTGAGAAGAAAAGATAATAAGGATGAGCAAAAGGGTGAATTGAAAGGAGATGAAGAAGTATACAGTGATCCAGATTCATCCACTGTTGATGGCTTGAAGCAAGAAGTAATG
Source organism: Pachydiplax longipennis (assembly GCA_036926295.1). NCBI lineage: Eukaryota > Metazoa > Arthropoda > Insecta > Odonata > Libellulidae > Pachydiplax > Pachydiplax longipennis. Next base: position 442,210 of record JAVFKF010000012.1, on the reverse strand, counting down.
GAATACAGCTACAATAAAGATGATGATGATGATGTTCTCTCCCTCTATCCTGAAAGGTAGGTGTTTACTTAAAAATTTAATATCATTACTTTTATTTGGGTGAATTTGGTGAAATTTGTAGTCTGTTGCAATCAATTTGCAGTTAATCATTGTCATTCAGGATTGGGTCAATAGTTGGAAGTGTGTTTTGGAAGAGTTTTGGCTATGGATTGTGTTTGTTTCCAAAGTGATTAGTCAAAAACTGCTAGTTATTTCAAATTCTTATAGAATGTGAATTTTTCTAGGTTACTTGACAATATTTATCGTTTAAATCTTGGTTGCAATTGTCTGAGTCACTTAAGACTTCTTCATTTATCAATCAGGTGACACACTTATGTACTTAAAACCATGTGTGTGTGTGTGTGTGTGTGTATGTATATATATATATATATATATATATATATATATATATATATATATATATATATATATATATATATATATATATATATATATATATATATATATATATATATACATACATACATACATACATACACACACACACACATATGCATACATACCGTATATTGGTTGCACTCACTGTTTTGTTGGCCAGTAAGGAATGGAAGGTACAACAGATGTTTGCTTTTATCATTCAAGTAGAACTTAGCTCCTGTTGATTTAGGAAACAGTTGCAATATTTCAACATACCAAATATTATTGACACAACCATTGTATTGCAACTCTATTTTCTATTGATTTAGATTGCTTGGTTTAGCTAGTTCTCTGTTCCATATAATAATGGTTGATAGTACAGCTAGTTCCACAAAAAACTTTACCACTTAAGCTACAACCAGCATAGCAGACAGTGAGTTCCCTGCAAGTGAACCTTAGGAATTGAGAGAGAGAAAGAGAGGAAAAATATGGAGGAGATAGTCTGCTTATGTCCTGGCTCTGCTTGCAGAGTTAAAATGGATGTGTTATTGATATTGCAAATATTTATTAGTATCCTTAGTTTGGTGGCATTGGCGTAGCAGAATAGTATTATAACAATATGGATGTCATAATGGAAGAATTATATATATGCAAGAAAAAGCCACGGGCAGCATGAAGGAAATTTTTGCAAAACCTGCCTCTGTGCTGCTCTGAGCTTATGTTTAGGACTGAGATGGGATAAAGAAAATTTCCTAGCAGTTTTAATCAATGTCAGACCAAAAATGTATGAACTTTGAATTCGACACCTTCGCTTACAAAGCTCTGCGGTTATAATGGGTCATATTATACATCGTTCAAGAGAGCATTTATTTGCCTTTAAGATGATATACATAAGGAGTCAATATTGATCACCTGTTTTATCACAGCCTGTGTGAATGCAATCAACGCAAAGTATGGCAAACCCATAGACATATCTAGGCCATTACTTTAAATACATTAAACGAACTTTAAGTAAATGTGTAGTATGAAGTCCTGTGGCATGTAATCTATAGCTTTGGCCGAGATGTGGTGGAAATACATAACTGAATACAGATTTTTACTTTTCCACAAAAATATTTTTGTGGAAAAGTAAGAATCTGTATTCAGTCCTGTGGCATGCTCTGTGTATTTTAGATAAATTTTTTTTCGTTGATAACCATAGAAATTAAAACACGATTGGTAAAAATTCAGTAAATTTTATCATGTACATAGTTGGAATTTTTACCATACCATCCAAATCAATTGAGAGAAAATGTGCTAAGATCGATTTTCCTGAATAAATAAAGGTGATGGATATGAGAAAACACCCACATTATCAGATTAATTTTGAATCCAAAATTAATTTCTCTTTGGTGTCATTGAAGTGTGAATTGAATAAACATGATTTCTTCTGAGGATCCTCTTGAGACAGTTACATTTACAAACAGTTACATTCTTAAGCGTTCTTCTCTCAATATTTAACACCTTTAAAAGTTCTAAGATACACACAAAGATAGGGTGAATGAGGTTTGGTCATAATGCTCATTGTATGCTGATGACAGTAACAATGAATGTAAAATTTTCAATTCATTTGAATGCATACAAAACTATGTATATTATTTATATTTCGATTGTTTATTATATTTTTTATAATTTTTAGAATGTAGAAAACATTAAAAATATGAGTAATAATAGGGACTTAGTGAAATAGTTTTTCCTAGGGCCTTTTTACCTGTAAATCCAACCCTGTAAGTATCACACGTGGATAAGAAGCGCATATGAGGCTCATGTTGAAATTTTTCTCCCCTTTGTTGATGGCCGGCCCTGCATATCTCTCATATTTTTCGACAGAATTTTTATGATTGAGATGGATGGGAGGAGGTTTGGTATGAATAGTCAAGCCTATAAATTTATTGCTTGGTGACATTTAAAAGAACTTCCTTTCTTTTGCTTTGTTATTTTCCTTGCTACGAGCAACTCTTCATCTCTGCACATTCTGTACGATCATACAATAGTAGGTCATTTGCATCAACCATGAAAAATTTGAATAGCAATATACAGGATGGATTTGAAGAAGAGAAAGAAGCCATGACTTCAGAAGGATTTCAAGAGGGGGACTGACTTGATAGAGAATGGCAAGTGAGAAGCAGTGTCAACAGTATTAAATACACACATGAATTTAGCAACCGTAAATGTAAAATAGTATGTTAATTCCAGATTTTGAGATAAAACACAATAGTTAGTGGCGATTATTGTGCTTCTCGTCGACCAGTTGGTTACTTTGAGCAGGAGCAACAACCTCTTTTAAAAGAATAACCCACTCATTCACCTTCTCTATTTTCTCACCCAGCATATATTTTTTCTGTTTATGATTGCCTACAGAGAAACTACTCATCCAATTAAATAATATCTCAGTCAAACATGGTTAAAATTCAGATATAGATAGATAGATACCAATAGAAATTGCTAACATTAGTATTAATATGTATTCAAGCCAATTGTTTATTCTAAATCTTATCTAACTTTAGAGGTGTAATTATTGGTAATTGGCATATAAACTTCAAGTTTCTGAGACATTGAATCAGTGGAGTGTCAACAATTATATTTACGTTTGAAATTCATATTTTAGTGAAATTACAATGAGAACTTTAGTCGATCTAGTAAGATCATCTTCAACGCTCGATATACTTTGTATCATAGTTGTTGTAAGATAAGTTAAACAATTTGGTTCTTGTAAGTGTAAGGAATAAATATTTGATGGCATTTCTCTTGTTCATTGTTCATTTCTCAAGTTACTTCAAACTACAAAATTTATAGCTGCATCTAGGAACAAAAGCATAAAAAACAATATTTATAAAAAGCAAAATCATTGAGAAGGAGCTTGATTGATATAAGTTGACGATAGGCAGCATTAGTTGTTTTTTTTTTTTCATTTTTGTTGCTGAATGAGTATAAGCTAATACAGTTTATGTAAATCACTCTAAAAGTAGAAGACAGGAAAACAAAGTCAGATAAGATGCATCTAAACAGCATCTTCACAAAGTTCGTAGAGAGTTATGATGTCTCTAAGATGAAGGACTTTACGAAGGTCTTAGGATGAATCTTGGAGTAATGGATCGTACATAGAGCTAAGAATATTTTAACAGTTAAAGTATGAATCATGATAATTAGAGGAATATTGTCATGTATCATCCATTGGCATCATTTTTAACATATTCTTCCATGACTCCTTTTATCCATCATTCAGAATTATAGATAGTGATTTTTCTTTTAATTTTCATACATATCATGCACCATTCAAACAGTTCAGATTAGATAGCTTACTCGAGCCATTCAGAAACTGAAGCAGCGATCAAATCGTGATCATTAATCTCACTTTCACCTAGAGCGTATTTCTGAAAATCATTTTAGCATAACAATGGAAATTGTGTTTGTAGGTGTTTTCACATCCCCTGCCATACGCCATACGGCGGCTTGCAGGGTATTAATGTAAATGTAAATGAACCAGGTGTTAACTTGTAAACCTGCAATATGCAAGCACAGAACACCTGGAATTTATATGCAAATCATTCCTAATGTTTTTATTTGCCATACTTAACGGTTTTTTCTTAACCATCTTAAATTGTATTCCTTGCAAGAAGTCCTGAAAGGTCATCTACCTCAAAAATAGAGAGTGAATATCTTCATTCCATAAGGAATTACCCACGGCAAAGATTACAAATTGCAGACCCACTATTTCCCATCTTACTTGTGATCTGTCGACACCACCATACCCTAACCTTAGATACCTGCTCAGCAGGAGTGCGGTCAGGAATCCTCATTACTGCTTTCAAACATTTACTACCCTGGATACATATGACCATCCACAACATGCCAAAAAGATTACGAGTTAATAATAACAATACAAAGGCGTTCAATGTGTTTCACTCTGTTTAGAAATATGCTGTCATAGTGTTCCTCCTTCCAAGAGCCAATTGAATGCGTAGAAAACTCTAGACTCGCTCTCATCAAGCTTCACGTTTGTTCTGAGGGATGCAGCTTAGGTGGTAAGTTTTTTGTGGAACTAGCTGTACAAACAAAAGTAAAATATAAATATGATTTAGATAATAAAATATAAATATGATATTCCTGTTTAATACTGGTTGTATATATCCTCTAAGGGATGTGACATTTGAACAATATACATACATCCTTTAGACTGGTGAAATTAGTTTTTAGTTTTACAGCCTTGAAGAATTATGCCAATTTGAAAATTACATTCACTTTTATATATTCTTGTTGCCCAGAAATTATTTGTGATCTTTCGATAGTATATTCTGATTTAGATTCTTAAGAATTTTAAAAATTCTTTCCCTTGAGGAGTTATTGTACTGGTGTTATCTTATTGTTGAAAAGCAGTTTTTTCATTCTTCTACACAAGTTGGTTCTTTGCATACTTATTATTGTATTAGACTTATAATCAGGCATGAGATACCTTCTATTTGATAACCAAGTTGGAAAAGATACAGTAAATACATGGCTTTCTGAGATCACAGTGAGTGTGTCACAATAATAATTGAAAATAATGAGCGTAATGTTTTCAACATTATATTGTGGAGCAGATTTATACAGGTTCGCAAAAATTTTCCACCTTTGTGATATTAAATCTTTGAGCTAAAAATAATTGAAAATGAATGATAGCATATTTATAAATGATTTTATAAAATATCCTCCAACTGCTGGGATAGTATTTAACATCCTCCATGCTTTAGGACTTTGGTAGACAATCATAAGATTAATTTCATGAATATCCCATGTAAAGTTTGGTGAAACTGGTATTTAATTTTTTCCTGTCTCAATAATATCCTGTTACAATAACATTACAATTGATAAAGATTAATTTTCATTTACAGTGAATATGCTGAAATGTTTGGTAGTTTGGATAATCATCTAAGTAATGTATCTGATTCTTATATTGAGTATAAATGTCCATCACCCTCAATGAATGAAGAAGCCAAGGAAAATTGCATGGCCTACGTTTTGGCTGAGAGTGGCATTTTATCAGTAGAAGAAAATGAAAAGCAAGATGAAAGTCATTCTTGCCCAGTAAAGCGAGATGAAAGTCATCCTAGCACCGAAAGGTTAGAAGATCTGGTAGTAGGAGAAGTAGATGCAGGTAAAGAGATTAACTCCAAGCCAAGAGATTTTGCTTTGGTTGAGGATAGTACGAGGATCAATGTAGGTAATGAAACATTGACAGTTGCAAATGGGCAGAATGTGGATCCCAAAAATGTAAGTTATATATTTTGTTCCATTTTATCAAAATATTGGAAAAGGTTGACATTTAGGTGAAATAATGCTTTTGGTTTTCAGGATATTCAAACTAAAGAAAATGTGGAAGATTCAGGTCTGAAGCCCCATCTCACAGAGGAGGAAGAGCTGAATTTTAGTGCACAAATTTGTGAAGAAATGAAAGAGGTACCAAAGGAAGTGGACGTGAAGATAGAGTCAGATGTTATGTTAGCTGAGCTGCAGAAACAGTGCCTTGAACCAGTAACTAGTTCAATGGTAAGCTTGTATTTTATTTTTATTTCATTTAATGGTAGGGCTTATTCCAATTCAATTATTAATAAACTAATTTATGAAGTATTTTTATAAGGCTTATGGAAAGATTTCTACTGGCATACAAGTACAATTTATCAATAATGTTTTTCTGTAATCTAATTATTATTTGTGTTCTTAAAAATGCACATAGGAGTTAAGTAAACTGTTACTTAAGGAGATAGGCCACCCTGACATAAAATTGCACTTCTTCAGAAATTAAAATATACCCAATAAACTTCAGGACCATGGTCCAAGGAATATTCTGCAAATTTTGTTTAAATGCTGTACACAATTTATCCTTTGTAGTAGATTTGAAGTTATAAAAATCAACTCATTTATATTTTTAAATGTATTCTATATTATGCATCAGGGAGGATCAGTACCACTTCTGGAGTTATAAATATATATATATATAAGCTATATATATATATAAAGTGTTCTACCTTTCGGTAGGTTCATGTGCCCCCACCTTCCCTATTTAATTCCCTCTCCTTCAATTCCCGGTAACTTATCCCACCCCTTAATTCGTCTAATAACTTCTGTCTTTGTTTTCCCCTCTGTCTTTTCCCTAGCATTCTTCCCTTGATCGCTTTCTTCAACAATCCCTCCCCTCTAAATATTTGACCCATCCATTTCTTTCGTCTATTTTTAAATACTTCAATCATTACTCTTTTCTCTCCAACCATCTCTAGAACCTCCTCGTTCGTTTTTCTATCGACCCAACTAACTTTCTCCATTCTACGCCATACCCACATCTCAAAAGCCTCCAATTTTTTGACATCCTCTTTTCTTAACGTCCACGTTTCACACCCATACATCATTACACTCCACACCAAGGATTTTACCAATCTCTTCCTAATTCCTTTATCAAGTCCCTTTTTCATCAGTTCCCTTCGCTTCATGAAAGCTTCTATTGCTAATGCTATCCTTTATTCTAATTTCTGTCAAACATCTTCCATCCTTAGAAAGAAGGCTGCCCAAGTATAAAAACTGGTCTACTTGTTCTAGTTTTACCCCATCCACCCTTATCGTTAACTTAGCTTTCTTTCCCTTTGAAAACATCATAATCTTAGTCTTTCTTACATTGATTTTCATCCCAAACTCCTTTGCTTTATCGTTTAGTGCATTTACTAGGATTTGCAAATCCTTTTCCGAATCGCACGCAATAGCCTTGTTGTCTGCATATCTTTTCAACTTCTCTACTTCCCCACCAACTTTTACTCCCTTATCTATTTCATCCCAAGCTTCTTTGACCATTTCTTCTGCACATATGTTAAAAAGAGTGATAAAGCACAGCCTTGTCTTACTCCCCTCCCTAAGTCTGCCCGTTCTGTTTCCTCATTAGCAACTCTTACTCATGCCATCTGATTTAAATGCAAACTTGGCACTACACGTCAGTCTTTCCAATCCGGTCAGTTTCCTTTCGTTATCTTCCTGAGCCTTGTTGACTGACTCTTAAAACTCCCTAGCTTTTCTACCTCTGAGGGCTTCTAAGTGCCATGTAGTGAGGGTATTAAAGGTTTTAGGCATATTGATGCTTTATATTGTTAACTCCAATTAATTACAAAGTGTCTGCTCTACTTGAGTACATAAAATATCTTATAATACATTTCCAAAAGACCTTACAGTGTCTTTTGTGAGTTCTATACTTGGGTTTGTATGGTAGTAGTATAATTACCTATATTTTGGTGTATGTATGTTCGTGGCAAAAAAAACTACTTGAGACTTATTATATTTTTCCAGGATGCTGGGTCTACTTCAGTGTGTGAAGGAGGAGGGAAGAGATCTTCTAAAGCAGGTGATTAATGAGGAATACTTTATTGCTCCTCAGATGCTAATTTAAGTCTATTGAAAAACCTAGGATTCCATCATTTGGGATAAAGATCTAAAGCATTATCAGTAAGCGCCTAGAACTTGTATCTTTGTTGACAATTCATATTTACTTAAGAAAATTTCATAATAATCACCTCTTAACTGCAAGGTTCATATTTTCTACAAAAAAACATTAGTTTGTATTAGGAAATAGCTTTCTGGTTTCCAAAGCTCTGGCATTTTTTGCATCTACTGTTTGATACAGGTAGATTGTTATAAGGGTAAATTACTTGTACAACATTGTATATTGCATTTGGCTAATGATAGTTCATTGAGAGTCACTTATTGGTTAACATAGTGGAGGAATGAAATTAAAATGTGTATGCTTGCTTAGTCATGGCTTAACTTAAGTAAGACATGCTAATTAAGTTGTTACGAAGGGTTTTGTAATTATCAGACACTCATTGTCGTGGTGCATCTAGTTTTTCTTCTTCTTAGCATATGTTTGATTGTAGTTCATGGGTTAGCTGATGCTGATCAGGTATAGCAATGAATTTACAAATTCACCTAAATAAGGAGGGGGAAAAGCCAACATAGGAAGTGCCCTTGAGAAATGAAATAGAGTAAGATGTTTAGGCCATATATCTATTGATAATGGTGCATTAGCTCTTACAACCATTTCCTTCTTTATTCATATAATTGATATTGCAGTTTATCTTTGTATTATTGCATATGATTGCTTCAACACATTCTAGATTTTGAGTTATACTAAAAAAACAACTCCATTTCAACAAATCTTTTACTAAACCACAAGACAAGAATTACAATACATGACCATGGTTTTGCAGCATGGCTGCATCTTCAGATCTATCATCTTCAGACCAGAAGATGCTGCGAAACCATGGTCATATATTGTAATTCTTGTCTTGTGGTTTAGTAAAAGATTTGTTGAAATGGAGTTTTTTAAAGTTAATAAGTACCACAGATTTATACCAGATTCTATTTCATTTAGTTATAATCAATTCATAGCCATTGGTATCAAGAAAATTGGAGTCCTTTGGAGTTCTTTATTTTTAATGCCTGAGTGTGAAAGAATGGAGTACAGACATTAGAGAATTTTAGAAAAAGCTACCAAGCCCTCTTCATCAGTTCTATAACTTTATTTAATCCTCCACTACTCGTGTGGGGTGCTACCTATTTCCTGAAAGAAAGGAAATGGAACTCGGCATTCAATGACTAAGCGACAAAGTGTCCATGTCTCCAAGTGTCGAAAGTGGCAACCGTCAAGGGTAGTTCCTCAGAAAAAGATTATCACCCGGGTGGCCACCAAGACACCCCTTGAACATGGGAGCGTAGATTCCGAAATGCGCATCGGAAAATTCTGAATACTAGTGGCCGCCAGGGTGATATTCTTTTTTCGAGGAATTGTCCTCGGCTGTTACCGCTTACGGCGCTTGAAGAAACCTTTGTCTCTTACCTATTTCCTTTTTAGTGAAACTTCTTTATGGCTGGTTGTAACTATTTATACTATTCAGTAGCTGGAATCGTCTGTTTACCATACTTTATGAAAAAATCTGCTCATTTTATTGTGAAAAATGAACTGTAGTCTTGGCCAGTTCCTAAACAAGTCTTTAGGCAATGAATGATGACACATAGTTTAATGAATTTATGCTCGCAAAGTATCTTGAATAACATGAGATAATGTTCTGTCTGGATAGCTCATTGGCTAGAGACAATTCCCACTTCTTTATCTTTTAAGATAATCTTTGAATGTCAGGAACACCCAGCTAGAGAAATGGCATAACAAAAATTTGCACAAGTACCAGAGATTTAATAAAAGAAATAATCTTACTCACCAGTAAGTTTTTGAGTCCTTACGAAAACATTTTGGAAATCGTTTCTTGGCCGCAGAAACTCCAGTCTACTGTGCGCTTAGCTTGACCTCACCATAAAACCTATTGTTTCCTCCCTTCCGCTCGCTCTGAGGCCCACGGTCGAATAGAAGGAAATGTTTCGGACTATTCCGGTGTTGCCAAAATCTAATAGAAGGGCGGGTGGAAGGGGTAAAACCTGGAATTTGAAACCCCTCAATCTTATGCACCACAGAATACACTGTTCGATTTTTTCTTGGACGACTGTACATTAGGGTGGATCGAAAAAACTTTTTTGAAATCGGTATGCGGCTAAGGCTTAAAGTTTGTGGTTGGTGGTCCTTATAAACCATAAGAAATTTCAGCTCGATCGGAATATGTCCTGAGGCTGCGAAATTTAGTCGAAATTTTCAATTTTTGTGAAAAAATTTCAAAAATTCGCAATTTTTTCTGATGATTTTTTGATGTTTCTGAAGTGATTTAATGGCAAAGTATTACATTTATTGCTTGTTTGTTGCTTAGTGATTAACAATTTACTGAGTTTGAATGAGGAAAATTGATTTCTTAGTTCGCCAAAATTTGTCAAAAAACGCCAAATATACAGAAATCTTACGGATGTTGGGTAGGCAATAACCTGCTGCAGTAACTCGACCCCACCGACTTAAATTTATGAAGAATGATAAGATAGTAGGAAATGAAGTAAATTGCAGCTCTTAGTTAATCGAATAATCAAGTACTAGCGAGGAGGTGGTTGCAATATTGACACTACTAGTATGGGTGTCAGTCTCTCCGGACAGAGCACTGAAACGTGACGGTTTGCGCGAGTTATAAGTCTACGTAACACAAGTGTTATTGCAATAGGCGTGTCTAAAACTACTGTTGAATCTTGCAAATCTGTGGATTGATAGCTGTGAAAACAGGAAATATTTGTGTTTCATAGTGTGCTGGACAATACTCCGTAAAAATGCCACCCTCGCCTTGAGGGCAGATGAAGTCAGCGATATTCGATATTTTAGGGGAATCGGAGGATCTAATGTAAAGCAGTTACCAACTTTTTGAGTGTCATGCGGTGTTTAAACTACGTTCAAGTGAAAAAAAGTTACTTTGGACAGGAAATCTCCTTGAAAGACATTGCTAATGTTGCTAAAGATTTATCCCTCTGATCATCTTCGAAATCATGCTTTCTGGGGGAATCCAGAAAACATTCGAGTTGGTATGTTTAGATAGTCACTGAAATGTGCGTAAAAACGCTGCAAAGAAGATCCTGAAAGCTAGAAAAAACCAAAGCCAACCAGTTAACTCCATTAGAAAGTCTGCACCCCCAGTGATCAACTTTTAAACCAAAGATTATACAGATTTAGTGCACTGTAGAAAAGAAGAAATAACATCACCTCCAGTAGCACACTTACTAACAAATGAAGACTTAGAAGACTTCGCTACTGGAAGAGATGTATTCCTAGGAAAACTGCAGACTGTTTTACCTGCCGTGCCGTATCTAGGGAGAGGAACGGTGCGTCAAGGATATAACTGCTACATCAACTGTTGTATGTAGTTATGAATCCCAAGATGGCTAAATTAGACTTCGATTGAAGAGCAGAAAAATATTATTGAGGTTTGGTACAAAAACAGACTTCAAAGCCCAAATGGGACAGCCTACCTAGGTGGGTGAGAGGTCGGCACTCGATTGCAACCACCCCCTCGTGGTGAGTGCTGGGTAGTCTATTATTCAATGAAATAAGAGCTGAAAATTACTTCTTTTCCCACTATCTTATCATTCTTCATAAATTTAAGTCGGTGGGGTCGAGTTACTGCAGCAGGTTATTGCCTACCCAACATCCGTAACATCTCTGTCTATTTGGCGTTTTTTGACAAATTTTGGCGAACTAAGAAATCAATTTTCCTCATTCAAACTCAGTAAATTGTTAATCACTAAGCAACAAACAAGCAATACATGTAATACTTTGCCATTAAATCACTTCAGAAACATCAAAAAATCATCAGAAAAAATTGCGAATTTTTGAAATTTTTTCACAAAAATTGAAAATTTCGACTAAATTTCGCAGCCTCAGGACATATTCCGATCGAGCTGAAATTTCTCATGGTTTATAAGGACCACCAACCACATACTTTAAGCATTAACCGCATACAGATTTCGAAAAAAAAGTTTTTTCGATCCACCCTACTGTACATGTAAAATGATGTTTTCTTTGTTCTCTCTGTTTGTGTATTAGTGTTTCTGAGAAATATTTTTTCTAATCCATGCCAGATCTTATCTTTGCTTACTCCAGCCTAAATAGGACAACGTAACGCACCACTTCCATCCTTTCCTCTTCAACACGTTTAGAGTAAACGAGTGATAAAATCGAATAGATTTTCCTCGCTTCCTATCAACGCGTAAATCACTTGCTTGGAAATATCAATTTAATCTCTATTTTTCTCTTGCTAAAAACAACCGAATAAATCTATTCAGTTTACACTTGCCTCCCCTCAACGAGTGAATCGCTCACATGGAGCAATCCAATAGATCTATTCAATTTTTCACTCACTAAAAATAATCGAATAGATATATTCGGTTAGGATAGAGTAAAAAATCAAAGCGCTTTATTCAAATTATTCTACGGAAAAATGACTAACAAATATTACAAAATGAAAGGCATGAAAACATTACTGAAATAATACGGTTAAAGATACGGAATAGATATGGTTGAAGATACGGAATAGTTGAAGATTCAATCAACTGCCCAGGACCAATAAAAATAATTGATTCAGTTGTTTTCATTCAAATGAAAAAAAATAAATGCCGAAATAATCGAATAACTATTCCATTGTTTTTAGTCAATTGTCCCATCCCTAATTTGAACTATCAATTCAAGAATATGGATATTATATTTCCGATTATTATTTTTATAAAGAGAGCTCACAAACATCGGAAAAGTGCTAATGATAAAGCATACAAACTATAGCCGATTTCTAATACTAAATGTTCATCCTCTTGAACCAGAGGTAGCAAGTGCAGCAGAATAGACCTGTAGGGTTTATAATCCACACACAAATTCAGAATGTGTGAAAGAGGAGGTTACGTATAAAATATGATTTCATCTATTTACAAACCACAACCAAAGTTCGTCCTCTAATATAAAATGTAGAATCTGAATCAGCACTGCTTTTGCCTCCTATATTCCCACCCATCCTATATCAGACAATTTGATGGAAAGTTTTGTATGAAGGCAAATCCCATGGGTGGATACCAATATGATGGTAACTCAATTAACAATTCTGGTGCTGACTACAGGGGTCGACGCCAAAAACAAACAAGAGACGAGGGGATAGGAAGGGACAAAGGGGAGGGTGAAACTCATGAGAATTCTCCAATCAAATCTTGCTGAAGCATTTTTGTCTAGGAAGGGTGAGGTGAGTTGAGAGAAACATATTAATTAGGTGGCAATAATTGTTGCATTTAATTCTGTTCTATTCTTCGAATAGATAATAAGCCTCAGATTACTGTTTCCTTCTCCAACTTCATCTTTCACATAAATTGACAATTTTGAGATATGCCTTCTTCAAGACAAATATAGAAACATGGCACCGTTTCTGAGGACATGCAAACCAGGTATTTAAAGAATTAGCAGAGAGGATAGGCCCATTTTTTTATGTTATATTTGAAATCGAAGGCAAGGTCTGGAAAGATCAGAAAATTGCAAATGTCACCTCGGTTTTTAAAAGAGGTGTAAAAGTTGATCCATTGGATCATTTAGACTATTTACTTAACGTCATTGAGTGGTAAAATAATAGAATGCACAATTACTAATTCTTTAATGGGTTATCTCGATACTTTTAAATTCATAGTGTTTGTCACTGGATCAAGTCTTACAAACAGTGTTTGTAAGACTTGATCCAGTGAGTCCCAGTTAGCATTATTAGTTCATGATATCTTGAAATCTTCTGAAAGCTTAAGACAAGTCACTGGGATATTTTTGAATTTTTAGAAAGGGTTTGATTAAGTCCTGCATCATAAATTGTTTTACAAATTAAAAGTTGCAGATATCAACAAAAGTAATGAGTATTGTATATATACCAAAATATTATTCACAATGATGCAACTCTCGTTATATGCCATACTTGTTATAACGGACTTATATTATATTATTGGAACCATATTATTGAATGGATGCTTAGCCTTTCATTTCATTATGAACTATACCCTAATTTTTCAATTTCTTTTTCAGATAATTCTTTAAAATTGGGAATCAGTGACAGGAACTATAAAATACCCAACCTCAAAGGGCTTTGCTTCAGATTCATGAGAGGACTAAACTGCAGATGCTATAAGTTTGCCCACAAAGTAAGTATTTTTAAGGGCCAGAAATTTTTATCTTAGGTAAAGAGAATTTCAATTAAACAATGCTTTTAAAGGGTGGAGAAAACTGATAGAGACTTGGTGAGAAATTATTTGCATATTTAAAGTATGTATCAATTGTGTTCTACAGCTAGTTTGGTAATGTCTTCAGTATCATTACTTCATCATGGGCTTCAAATTTCACAAAGTTATGCTTGAACACATAAATTTTATTCAGTATCATTTTTTAAAGACGGAGGTATAGTTAATGATGAGAAGAAATAGATGGTAGTACTTTGGTCTTTTAATTCAGAGGCTGTTTCAATTCTAAATAAAATTTCTGAATTAACTGAAATGAAATGGGAAATTATCTGTTCCCAGATCCTAATGCATGAAACTTTCTGTATAATAATAAATTATACAGAAAATGCTATTAATTAAAGTGACAAGTTCTGCATTAAATGTCAACAAAATACAAAAAATTGTGGTAAGACATGTAACAATGTTATTTTAGATGAATGGTAATAGTCTAGTAGTAGAATAGTTACAGGTAATATATTTTAAGCTACATGAAAATGATAGTTTTGGAAAAGGAGGTAATTCTTTACATTTATGTTTAAACAGTCATCAGAGCAGACTTATGCCATGATAGGTATATTAAGAAATATTCTTATAAGAATAGTGTGAGTATTCGTTAGCATACTTGTCTGATTTTCAATATTTTGCTTTGTCACAATCTTGCTGTGCTGTTTTAGGGGAAGTAAAAATAACTTCCCATATACCTATCAGCATTCCAAATGAGGGATATTTTCTTTGCAGATTCCTATTTTGTTGGATTGCATTTAGCCTTGTTTAGTTTAGTATGCATTTTGTAGGTGATAAGGGGGCAGTTAGTGAACATCAACTCGGTTTGCATAAGTATAGGTCAGGCAATACCCACTTAGTCTTTTTTGTGAATGACTTAGTTAAGGCTGCTGATAAGGGTATTAGCACAGATGCCGTATTTTTTAGATTTTAGGAAAGTTTTTCATAGTGTCACATGTAAAAATAATTCATAAATTGATGGCTTATGAGATTAATCAGCAAGTTGTTGAATGGATAAAACGTTTTCTAGGAAACAGATTGCAGCAAATTGTGTTGGATGGGATTTAATCTGATGAGGTTTGCATCACATCTGGTGTTCCGCAGAGTAGTGTATTAGGTCCTGTTGTGTTCCTAATTTATATCAACGATATAGTGGATAATGTTCAATGTAAGGTTAGGCTATTCGCAGATGATACTGTTATTTATAGAGAGATTGCAAGTCCAGATGACATTGTTTGCTTACAGAACGATCTGAATATTATTTTAGGTTGGTGCAGTGATTCGCAGTTAGACTTGACTGTAAAGAAGTGTGTAACTATGAATTTTACAGTTTCTACTAATGTTACCCGCGTACCCTGTAATATTTCAGGATATCCATTGCAGTTTGTGAGGCATCATAAATATTTAGGTATTACACTCAGTGGTAGTTTTTCCTTCAAAGTGCATATTCAAAATGTAGTAGGTAAAGGGAATAGGATGCAAAGTTTTCTAATAGAATTCTAAGGGGTTGCTCATGGAGAGTAAAAGAAATAGCGTACTTCTACCTGATTCGACCTCTCCTTGAGTTCTGCTGTGTGATTTGAGATCCGCACGAAGTGGGATTAACTTCCAGCCTTGAGATGGTTTGACTTAGGGCAGCTAGATTTGTTAAGGGAGATTTCAGATTTGACAGCAGTGTTTCAGCTATGATAGAATTCCTTAGTTGGGATTCACTTAGTGATAGAAGACTTGAATACCATGGGAAGCTTTTCAATAAATTTATCACTACGGATCTCAGGGAGGAGGTAGTTGATATTGTCATACCAGTTAGTAGTGTACGTGATCTTTGAGTCAAAACGATAAAGTGTTACAGGGAAAGTTTCCAGGACAGATAGTTATTTCTGGTCATTTTTTCCGAGAAGTATTAGAGAAGCCAACAGCAGTCAAAGGTAGATAGGGTTTTTGGTGTTTTACACCCCTTGCCATGCACCAGTGGCAGTTTGCAAGGTTAAAATGTAAACGTAAAGCACATAAAGGTCAGCATTATTATTAAATTGTGGAAAACAATCTCTGTTTAGAATTAGGAAATCCTAATTCGTTTGAATACAAGTTACTTCTGTGTTCTTAGAATAGTTGTGAAGTACGCTAATCGAAAAAAATAGTGTTTAAGAAGTTTGTTTATTAATTATATTATTATTAAGTTATTATCAAAGTATTTTTAGTAACAAGGAAGAGATTAATCTAAGAAAAAGAAAGTAAGTTATAATATATAGCAAAAACGTCATTCCTTGCATAATCTGGCTTGCGTGGGCATGTATTGTGGGGTTGCCTATACTATGATTATTAACCCTTTCGAGACGGCCACGTTCTCTTAAAATCGTCTCCTGGACACGGAAGCATTTTTCGACTAAGATGTTGGCAGGTATAGAATTGAACCCTTCTGAGTCCTAAGCGGGGTTCCTTCCTCGGCAACCGCAATCGGGGGAATACCGTCACATTCCCTTCCACAGCATGGGGCCGCGGCTACCTAAATGTTATTGCTGACGTTTTGCCAAATAGTTATTTTAGCAGTAATTGTCAATATTAATTTGGAAATTAAAAACTTGTATCTTGCCGACTATGTACAACTTTCAAACGAAATTTTACCGTTAATATTAAGCTATTTAGTATACTATTATAGTGGCAATGATGTAGCATAGTTTTTATATTATAATATCCTAATTACCTTAATATTAACGGTAGAATTTCGTTTAAAAGTTGTACATAGTCAGCAAAGACCAACATTTCAATATCCAAATCAATATTGACAATTACTACCAAAAGAAAATCTTTCGCAAAACTGTTGCAATAACATTTCATTTTCCGCGGCACCATGCAGTAAAAAGGGTTATAAACGACCCCGGGGGCTGAGTTTCCTCTTTGTGGTGCAGAAGGAAAGGTCAGAAATCCACCAGAAAAGGGTCAGAAGGGTAAGTTTATAATATCCTAATCCTCTGAAACTGCATCCACGCGCGATTTATACCTGCGTCGTCTATACACGACAGCCGTCTTTCTGCGTAGGAAAAATGCCGTCGTCTATAGCCGACAACAGTCTCGAAAGGGTTAAATTCTAATTAAGTATTGGGGTGAAACCAAAGCCTATTTAGACAAACTCTGTTACACATTTTTAAAACTACACTCCCTCAGTCATCACTAAGAGTCATCAAAATCCCAAAACTGAGCCACTCCTTGTTAGTTGCAGAGGAGCCAATCACAAGATACACTTTCATAGAAAGAGGCAACTTGGGTCCATAGTAAATGGTGCTTAAAGCAGAAAGCTCACTTTTTCACTCTATGTACATGTTTAATCTTCGGATCAAATTCCTCTAGATTAGTATGTTAAAAGTTAAGAAATATTCTAAATTAAAATTATCACTGCATTGTAGAGATACTTTAAAAATATGATTTCCCTTTACATTTATATCCTAATTTGATTTATAATCAAATGATATAATGGAAAATTTTGCAACTATTGATAAGTTTTAGTTTTTTATTCAATTTACCAAAATATTTTGTCTTTTCAGTTTCCACCTAATTTTGTGTCAAAGATGGAGATTGCAGATTCTTCGGAGGTGTACAGTACTTTACTGTTTGCAGTCAACAGACACTTAGAAGTATTTTTATGTAATTATGGAACAGCTCTTGCTTCCATTTTAGCTTCTCGTAAGGAAGGAAGATTGCTAATGTCTTTCCTAATGGCATATGCATATGAATACAAGGGAAGTGCAAAGTTTTGGCATGTCACTTTGAGACTCATTATAGATTGTGGAAACTGCTGTGAGAGTTCCAGTATTGAAGTCATCATGTACATTATAAAGCATATTCTGTCAGATCATGGCTTGTCTGTAGATATGTATCGTTTATTGGTAGAAAAGATAATTTCAATAGCTTGTGAGTTCAAGGATACTAATCGTGCATGTGAAGTTCTTGAAGCTTTGGACTTCACAGGAGTATCACTTCAAGAAAGTACTGTAAGAAAGTTACTCCAGCTGTTTATTTCAGCTACAACTGAAGCAGATAGGAGCAGAATAAGTTTTACTGTAGCATCAGTTTTAGTAGTTGCAATTTTTCTTCCTGTGCACCAAGAAGATATGGATCTGTTTTGTGCCATGACTGAGACTCTAGAGAGGAATGGGCATGATGGATTGAAAAAAGAACTAGAGAGCAAGAATATTGTTATTTCAGATGATCTCCAGAGAGTCTCTGACGTTGCACAACAGTTTAGAGTGAATGAGAGATCCGATAAAGGTACACCAAGGAAGCAGAATCCCTCAAATTCTGTAGGTTTGAAGTCCCAAAGGAAGAGGTTCACAAGGATTTCAGAAACTGAAGCTGATAAACTGATACCCCATAAGAGGAGCAGGATCTCTCTTGCAGTGCATGATTTGAAAAGGAGAGAGAACTTAAAAAATTCCTATTTAGCAGAGAATAATCTGCAGAGGCGACAAAACAATTTAGGTGTTTATTCGCAGCATCTTGAAAATCAGCATATGAGCTTAGAAGCATCCTCTTCTTCCATATCTGAAGCATGGTCTCCAGTTCGTCGTTATGGCCCAAATGATGACAGTGAATGGGATAGAAGAGACTTTGAAGCAGCTTTTGTGGCACAATTGTCATCACCCTTACCAACAAATGCTCATGGCAGTTGCTTATTTCCTCAAGGTGTGAGGAGTCAATCAAATGACTCTGTCAACAAAAGTTTACCATCTTCTTGTTCAAATGAGCCAGGTGTCAGATTTTGGCGCTCGGCAATAAAGAAAGAGAATCCCAGTGATAGAAAACTGTCACTTCTTCAGAACGTTTCAAGTGGAGTGACAGAATTGATGTCTGGCAGGTGTATTTTGCCTAATCTAAGTGAGTCTGTTGAGAGTAAGCAGTTTAGAAATTGTGGCTCCCCTCTTGTGAGAAATATCCCATCTACTGCCAGTTCTGAGGATACCTCCATGATTGAGCAGAATATTAATTCACCATCTTCATCTGCGATTTCATTGTCTTATCTTCAAAAGAAACCAGATTCTTCTTCTGAGAAGGCATTAGAAGACGCGTTTAGAAAGTCTAAATGGTCTCCTGGCTTAGTCCTGTCAACATTCAGCCCATGGCTTAGTTCGTCCAAACGCCAGGTTCAACTGTCAAAGCTGTCTTGCAAAATTCTTGAGCAAGATTATACTAAGGCTGCATTTTCCCTCAAGTCTTTACTGCACTGTTTAGGTATGTCTCAAGATTTTTCTCTTTGTGTTGTGATACATATTTTTCCAAGTTTTTGTAACTTTGTTACTGACTGGGTAAGTAATGAAAAATTGTCTGTTATATCCCAGATATTAGTCAGTGTGGGCTCTTATGTGATGATTAAAGTTTCCATGTATCTTTATCATCTCAGAACTTGCTTCTTGATACAGGTCTCACCAGATGTTGTAATTTAACCCCTTAATTTTTTTCTTATGTTGTGGTTATCACTATGCATATCTCTCCACTGTCTCCCAGAAGGGTATTAGGGGTTAACGATGGAAGGGAAATATATTTTGAAATTTCTTTATAGCATTTATCAACTCTTGATTCTACTTCTTTTCATCAATAATTATTTTGGTTCTTTCTATTTTGTAGGATCCCAAGATCTGAGAACTAATAAAAAGTTTGACGACATCAAGAAAATACTTTCAACTGTCATATTCAATTTGATTCTGAGAATGGTCATATCTGATGTTTGGTCTGATGCTTACAAGTTTTTAAGAATGGCATCATCTGCTAATCTACCCATTTTCTTAGCTGAGGTATGTTCTTTTATGTTTTTAAGGTATATTTTTGCAGTTCATTAGCTCAGCAATGCTTTATCATTGTATGTTAGCTTTCTTCAGTTCAGTTACTTTAATAGTACATCTCTCATCTTCTGAGATACATGTATGTGGCAGTTTTGCATATTGTTGTACATTTAATCTCATTAATCATATACCTATTGAAATTTTCATTAACTTAGCAAGTTATTTATTGTTGTTCATTACTATTTGCCAAATTATCGTTTTGAATTAAGGAAATCATTATCAGTAAACATTAAAAAGGTTTTATAATGAACACACTATTCTTGTATATATGTCAGATTATAGGTTCCTTTTCATGAAATGAATGATTTAGCAGAAAATCAAAAATAGAGTTGTTTTTTCTATAATACAAGGTTAATGTCATTGTTTGAAAACTTTATTGGTGTTTTTGCTTTGTGGTAAGACAATGTGGCCTCTAGATTTCATAATTGAAGCATCATTTATTTTCCTTATGTATTTAACAGGCTTATAATTTTTCAGATACTTTGTCCTCAGATGAAAATTATTTTTTTGCATATTTATATTTACTGTCATGATTGTACCTTCTTGTGGTACAGCTAGTTCCAAAGAAAACTTACCACCTAAGCTGAAACCCTCACAACAGACGTGAAGATCGATGAGAGCGAGTCTAGCATTTTCCATGCATTCTATTGGCTCTTGGAAGCACTATGACGGCGCATATTCAAACCATTGTGAAACATGTTGAACGCTTTTGTATTGTTATTATTAACAAGAAATCTAGTTAAAATTTAGTGTCGCTTTTGAAAAAGAATGAATATCCGCATATGCCGAATATAATAAACACACCTCCTTGTCACCCCCACTAAAAAATTTAAACTTATTTATTTACAAAAACTACTGTTCACTGTCAGCTTATAATGTTACTTTTCAGTCCAAATTGTCATTTAATCCTTTTCACATCATCACGTTTACAAATATTCTAATAATACAAAACAATGATTATCACTCCAATTACTTAATTAGACCACAACATCTACCTTTGAGCTCTTTTCTACTTTTAGGTAAGGGTTTGAAGACCTATTCAGGCAACATATTCCATTCTTTGACCCCTCTATTCATGAAAAGAATACTTTGTGACATCAGTTCTTTGTTTCCTCAGTTACTCTATTTACTATTTTACTCCATCCATGCCTCTCCTCCCTTTCGGATGTGAAAGAAGCCTATAAGTTATTATCAGTCTTTTTTCTAATGTTTCCCAACCAAAAATCTCTTACATTTTCATAATGCTATCTTCTTTACTATGTCTCCCTAACACACACCAAGCTGCTTTCTGCTGAAATTTATCATTTTGATATTCAAATTATCATGCAGATCCCACACATTTGTTGAATATTCTAATAGAGGTCTCTTGTCCTATACCCTAACTCTTGCTTCCCTACTACTTCCTTGTAAGTTTCTCATCACGTAATGTAGACTGTTTTATGCTTTAGACACGATTTTGTCTATGTAGGTACTCCAAGCCAGATCATTAGTCAGTATGACCCCCTAGTACCTGCATTTTTTTCACCCTGGGAATTATCTCTTCATTAAGCTCATAACTAATTTCTATTTTCTCTTATTTGTAAATCTTATGGGTTTACTTTCCTTAGCATTTACCTTCATTCCATTTATTAAAGACCACCTCTCAACTGCTTTAATGTCTTCTTGCAGTATTTTGGTATTGCCCTGTTTATCTCTCTATAAATTACGAGTAAAAGTTGCTTGCATACTGCAAGCTATCCGTTGAATACAGTATCATACCAAGTACTGCCTCAGTTCAAATTTAAAACTTCGCGCCAAAGACCGCCTGGCGACGAACTAAGAACCCGATCGTGAGAGAAGACAGCAAAATAATATTAGATAAGTGCCATCCTTACTTGTTTCAAAGTTTCGATTCAATATCTTATCGGGAAGGTCCCACGCCTCTGTCACCATTCCGGATTTTATCTTTCCAGCTTATCGGGAGGGCATTTAAAAAGATTTCCGCAATGCATTTCTTATGGAAGAATTTTGCATCCACCTGGCGTCGAACTCACTGTCATTTGCCTACATTTTTTCCATGAGAAGCATAGAAGACTACCTCAACTTTAACCTCCGAAATTTTGGTTACTCTATCTTAACGATAAGTGCCTCAAAATAATTTTCAAAAATCCGCGCAATGCATTCTTATGGGAAAATTGCAATTTTTGGGAATTTCTGGCATTGAACTCATGATAGCTAGCGTCGTCGTCTGCATTATTCTGGCATCTAGAGTGTGGGGCCAGTACATCGAAAAAATCTGACGTCGACAGCGCTCGTGGAACATGGTCAGAATTCGTATCCCCTATAAATATATATATATATATATATATATATATATATATATATATATATATAGGTATATCCAGAGAGTTAGCTATATATAATAGATGCAATCGTCGGCAAAAAGCCTTATTTTAGATTATTTTAGATTAGAGAATTTACGAAGAAAATAACGCCAACACTTGTAACCTTCTTCCAAAAATATTGGTTATTGCCAGTCTGAGAAAAACTATTCTTTTACTTAAATCAAGTTAATATTCTTTGCAAAATTAAGCTGTCCAAATCTTTATCTGATGCTAAATCTTTCTATTGCCCTGTACTGCAACCTTTACTCCATTTCTCTACAGTTGAATTAATCTGTAATGCAGACACACATGGGAGATATTTAACTCGCACAATCTTTCTTGCTGATACCTCTGCTATAAGCAACCTCAGTGCATGGTATCTTTTCCTGTGGTTCTTCCATAGGTGACACTTGCACTAATCACAGGAGCTGCCAAGCAATGAGAGTGAGATTTAGCTGTTTCTCAGAGAATTCATGTCTGAAATTTGGCTCTAGGTGTGAAAACACGGAACTAGTTGTCTTTCTGATTTATTTACTTAACACTATGAGGAAAGAGAGACCAGAAATAAGTATCCATTCCTGCTATAATTGTTTGAAAGGAAATTTCCAATCTTTTCATTGGTTATTTGAGTAATAACTAACTGCTATTCTGAAATGTCGGAAACTTTTCAGACCACCCATGTATAATTACCATTCTATAATAACTGAATTCTTGCATTACGACATCCATATTGTTATAATACTATTCTGCTACGCCAACGCCACCAAACTAAAGATACTAATAAATATTTGCAATATCAATATCACAAATCCATTTTAACTCTGCAAGTGGAGCCAGGAAACAAGCAGACTATCTCCTCTATATTTTTCCTCTCTTTCTCTCTCTCAATTCCTAAGGTTCACTTGCAGGAAACCCACTGTCTGCTATGCTGGTTGCAGCTTAAGTGGTGAAGTTTTTTGTGGAACTAGCTGTTATTGTAAAGGGATGTACAAGCAACAGTGTTGATTATATCCTTCAATGGTAGCTATCATGTGATTTTTATTTGAATATTGTGGTGTAAATTTGGTCTGCTCTGCCAAGGGAATGCAGATGTGAATACCTGATTTAGGTACAGTAGAAGCAGTTAGCTCTCTTTTACAGAGTAGTTAATGTCTTCAGTGAGTGAGAGCTTCAGTGTTCACTGCAATGTCAAAGAATTTGTCTTGCAAATATGCTGCTTCACCAGAATTACAGGTTACTCAATGGACAGTTGTGCCATCAGAAAAGTAGATGCATGATTCACTTCATTGTACAACTAACATTCCTCCACGTTGCTTTCTCTTCGCTGAAAAATGGAGAATTTTGGAACCTTTGGTATAATAGCTCAAGATCATTACTCAAAATTCTTCAAAGACTAGGTTAGGTGGTAGATAAGCATGCGCTCTCAGGAACCAGACGACCCTGATATGTTTTTACATAGAAGTTCATTTTGTCCTCTTTGGAGAAATCAATTTTTTAGAGTGAGCACTCCCATGGCATCAAATGCAATTCCAAAACGTTGAATTCTTTTCAATTACTTCCTTAAAACCCTCTCCTGATCAAATGATACATTGATTTAGAAATATATAAATTTTACATTTTTACATTTAAATTAATACCCTGCAAATAAATTGCAATGTGTTAAGAAAAAGAGGTAGTTTTTATAAGAAAAATTTTCAAGAAAAACGTTAACTTCAAAGAAATAAATTCTTTTCTCAGCTCAAATTTTATGATTTATTTTATTTTATTATTAAAAAGGAAAATACTTTTAGTTCATTTAGGTGCTGCCATGTGGGGGATTCTGTTGGAACTAATTGTGGCACGATTTGCCATAAGTAGTTCAATTAGTCAAGGTCTCGGGACTCAAAGGCTCTTTCAGTGTTGAACCAAATTAATAACATTTAATGTCAATATTTTCCTTACACCTTTGGTATCCACCTCTATTACAAGAAAATTTCTTTACTTTCAGGCTTTCATTGAAGAAGAAATGAGTATATCTCGAAAATTTTTAGTGCTATCAGAAATCTGTTTCCGTGTCAATGCAATGGATGAAGCAATTGGATATCTCAACAGTGAGTTTAATTATTTCATATGCACTTTTTATGGCTGTCATGCGGTTGCCTATTTAGATTGCTAAGTTACAAGAATAGTTTATTTACAATACTTCTCCATGTTTGCATGTATCTTTTGCTTGCATCTACATTTCTTTTCAACTTAATATTAGATTTCATATTAGTTATTTAAACATTGCTTTACTTGAATGTCTCATTTAACTCACTCCTATAGCTGTTCCTTTTTCTTTCCATTTCAGACCTCTTCTATACTTATAAGTGCATACCATCTTTATCATTATTTTCATTAATAGTTCTTTCCCAACCTACAAATAAGAAATCTTGAATATTGTCAAATAATTTTTTGTGGCAATTTAATTGCTAATGATTGTATATTTTTTATTTTAGAGGGAAATTTATTTGGGCCGGTATCATGCTGGAAATATTCCCACTTAGATGGGGATGTAGAGATACAGATAACATTTCTTTTAAGTCTACTCAGCAGATTGGCCTCAGGTGGATATTCAGAAACAGCACCATCTATATTTTTGACCATCTATAATACACAAAAAAGTCTTTATCGGCCTGTAGGTGAGTTTATATGCCTAGAAATCCTAGATTCTTTGCGTTGTTCATTCTCAAAGTGTCATTTTGTATGAATGTCTTTTGTGTGTGAATCAAGGCTGTGGACTTGAGGAATGAGGGATAATAATCCTCTTTTAGAATAGACATCTCAGACACCTTCAGTGATTATCTCAGAGTCTTTAGAATAGGAGAATGGGTGACTAATTATTGAGATAATGGTTTTTTTAGAACTTATTTTTTATTAGAAATTAGGTGGGAACAGTCGAATAAAGCGTTCTCATTTTTCACTCTACACTAACTAAATAAATTTATTTAATTGCTTTTAGCAAGTGAAAAATGGAATAGATATATTCAATTGTTTGAAGCAAGTGATTAACCCCAGCATGTGTGCCGAAGCATTTGCGTAAGAACTTTTCATTAAGAATTTTTTTTCGCTGTATCTCCGATCTATTTCTTTTTGAAGGATGTACAGTCATCCAAGAAAAAATCAAACGGTGTATTCCATGGTGCATAAGATTGAGGGGTTTCAAATTCCAGGTTTTACCCCTTCCACCCGCCCTTCTATTACATTTTGGCAACACCAGAATTTTGCCTTTGCCGCGGCTTGGCCAGTGCGTACCCATGTGCCTACGCTCCGTCTGATGAGGAGGGCTGCTATCATGAGGTCTAAAGGAAAGTGATACCAGCGATTGCTGAGAATTTTTAGGTAGATAATAAGGAATTATATTTTAAAAGGGCAATAGCCTTAAGTTAGAAACAAATTCCTCTCTTTTCTAGAACCAATATTTTCCACCCTGACATAATTTCCAGCTCCCTTGAATATTGAGGACTACAACTGATGTATATAATAATATTAATCGTTAAATCGAAGAAAAGGAATTAAGATTCTGATTCGAACAAATTGCCCTTGGATGTCCTGACTCAGGCTTTCAAATAGGAGGAAGAGAATCCTGAAATGTCATATTTAAATCGCATTAAATTCAACAGGATTGATAAAAGCAGCCATAAAGGTTCAATCTGTAGGTACCCATCATTTTTACAATGTCAATCGTTGTAGTTAAAAGACAATATCATAAAATGCATGAGGGCCATGAGCTTGCTGAAACCATATTTACACAAACTAATGCAGTAAAATATTTATGCTATGATTATCCTAAGAAATCACAATCAAGCAAGTAATATCAATAACTAAATGCTCATTATTTCTTGCTTTTATGAGTAGTATTGTTAAAAGGGATTCAACTGCGGAGGTCATTTCACACGTGGTCTCCCATCGGGAGTCGAACCCGGGACCGCTTTCATCCAAGTAGAATGCGCTGCTAATATGACTATCCGGAAGCCTCTCTTTTATTTTGGCATTGAAAGCCCTCGAGTGCTCCGCTCTGACTGGCCCAATCATTACAATAAATGTCCAAGTTGGTAACATGTCTTCAGCAATAATTTATGTTCATCTTCGAGCTTTTCTCATACAAACCTTTTCATGCCTTGATTTAAGTTATTTTTAACCATTGGAACCAAACCTATTTCCTCAGCCTACAATAGAGATAGTAATGTCGGAATTCTCTGGTAAAGTTTTAATTCTTCGCAGAATTGTAGCGGAAATGAGAAGGAAGGTCCCTGTCTTCGGATGGCCAGATAATATTTCAACAAAATAAGAATATGGAATACACAAGTGGTTTACCTCATCGAGACCGTATGGGCGATCTCATAAATGTATCTTGGAAAAATTCTTTTTGTAATACATGTTTTTACTTTATTCTTCTTATCCCAGTTCTGTAGATGAATCACCTTAAACACTTTAACTCCCTTCCGACAGTCTCTCCTTTTCCCAATGCTTATTTCGTTTAACTCATTTAAATCATGAACCATTTGCCATTAGATACGGTTGACTTTATCCTTCATTATGTATCACTTCGTATGCATAATCATAACACATCTCTGGGACTTTATTTAGAGCTCTTATTTCAGTCGAAATGTCGCTATGCCTAAAAATAAAATTTTCATTAGGGTCTTAAATTGTTTTCGAAATACCGTAGCTTTTAACTACTATTTCTTTGATTTCAAATGTTTTATTCAGTACGAATAACCCTATTTTTACGCTTCCTTTTATACCATCATCATCATCATAGGTCATTCAATCCGTAAATCGGTTGACTGCAGCCCTCCATTCCTCTCTATCTAAAGCTAACTTTACTAAATCCTGATATCTCTTCTTTCCTATATCTCTCTTTATTTGGCTAATATATTCATCTCTTGGTCTTCCTCTTGCTGCTTTTCCTTCTATTTTTCCCTCCCTACGTTCCTAACAAATTCATTGTGTCTGATGATATGTCCAATCCATCTGGTTCTTCTTTTTCGGATGATGCTCCATATTGTTTTAACCTCTTCTACTCTTCTGTGTACTTCTTCGTTTCTTACCTTATCTGTCCATTTGATCTTCAGCATTCTCCTCCAGCACCAGGTTTCGAAGGCTTTTATTCTTCTCTGGTCCGCTTTCCTAATGGTCCATGTCTCTGATCCATAGAGTGCCACACTCCAGACGAATGTTTTCAAGAATTGTTTCCTTGTTTGTAACCTTATATTCTTTGAGCATAGTAGTGGCCTCTTCCTCATGAATGCCTCCTTTGCTTGGGCTATTCTTCGCTTGATGTCTGTGGTACTTCTCCCATCCCATGTTATGCTACTTCCAAGGTAGGTAAATGATTCAACTTGCTCTAATTTCTCTCCTTGTAAGGTAATATTTGCTTTCAATTTTTCTCTTCCAGATATTAGGATTTTTGTTTTCTTTTTGTTCACTTTCATATTATATCCTTGAATAGCTTGATCTATTGCATTTAGGGATGCCTGCAAATTGCCTTTATTTTTTGCTATTACTGCAATGTCATCTGCAAACCGAAGCATGTTAATTTCTTTTCCATTCACCTTAATTCCTTTCATGTTCATTCCTTTATTTCTTTCATTGCTTCTTCTAGGTATACATTGAACAATGCTGGTGAGAGGCTACATCCTTGTCTTACTCCTTTATTTATCTTAGTTTCTATTTTCTTGCCATCTCTCATCCTCAGAGTGGTGACTTGATTTTTGTACAATTGGTAGATTATTCTTCTGTCGTTGTAGTCCATTCCTTTGTTTTCCAGTATTTGGAACAATTTGTTCCACTCCACATTGTCAAAAGCCTTCTCCAAGTCTACGAAAGCCACATACACTGGCTTGTTGGCATGTATAATCTTTTCTATTATTCTCCTTAGGCATAATATGGCCTCTCTGATTCCTGTGCTTTTCCTGAATCCAAATTGGTTTTCTGACAAGTTGGCTTCAATTATTCCTTCTATCCTCTTGCTTAATATTCTTGTGAGTACTTTGGATGCATGTGAGAGCAGACTCAAAGTTCGGTACTCCTCACATCTCTCCGCTCTTGTTTTCTTTGGTATTGCAACCATTATACTCTTCTCAAAGTCCACTGGTAGTCTTCCACTTTTATAACTGTCCTTGATAATTTCAAACAGGGTGTCTTTTGCTTTCCCTTCAAGCGCTTTGACAATCTCTCCATTTATTTTATCTGCTCCAGGTGCCTTGTTTTATTTCAAGTCCTTCACTCCTCTCTCGAATTCACTTCTCGTTATCTCTGGGCCTCGCTCATCTTCATCCACCTCACTTTCGTTCTTTAATATATCTTCAGGAGGTTTTGATCCTTGATATAATGTTTCAATATAGTCCTTCCATCTCTTTCCTATATCTTCATTTTCTATCAGCATATTCCCGTTCACATCTCTGATGTTGTTGCATGTAGTTTTTCTTTCTCTGAAGTGGCCTTTTACTAACCTGTATGCTGTTTCAGTGTTCCCCTTCCTCATGTTTTCATTTATTTCTTCGCAGCAGCTTTCAATCCCTTCTTCCTTAGCTTTCTTTGATTCTCTTATAACTTGGTTCCGTAGTTTCTTGTGGAGGACTCTCCCATCTTCACTCCTCGAGTTCTTGTATTTCCTTCTTTCTTCCATAAGTTCTCTTATCTGCATTGTTATCCATGGACGTCTGGTATCAGTTCTGTTACTTACAAGTAGCTCTTCCGCTACTTCAGTGATTGCCTTTTTCAGGTCATTCCATCTTCCTTCATTGCTTTCATCACTCCTATACTTTTGCTTTTCAAGCTTGTCATTCATGGTCGCAGTGAATCTTTCTCTGCTGACCTTCCCTTCCAGTGCTTTTATATCCCATCTTGGTTCACGTTTCATCCTCTTAATCTTTTTGTGGCGCAAACAACTCTGCATAACTACTAAATTATGATCACTATCTATGTCTGCGCCTGGATAACTCTTGCATTGTTTCACTTGGTTCTTATATCTTTGCCTAACAAGGATGTAATCAATCTGGTACCTAGCCAAGTCCCCTGGCATCTTCCATGTATATCTTCTGCGTCGATGTTGTTCAAATAGTGTGTTCGCTATTACCATTCTCTTTTCGTTACAGAACTCCACTAGCCTTTCTCCCCTGCCGTTTCATTTTCCTAACCCAAACTGTCCTATGCTGCTTCCATCTTTTCCTTCTCCGACCACAGCATTCCAGTCACCCATAATAATTAGATTTTCTTTTGCTCTGGCTGCACTGATGATTTCTTCGATCTGTTCATACATTTCTTCTATTTCTTCTTCAGAGTGGCTGGATGTCGGCATATATACCTGCAATATCACTGTGTCTGTGGGCTCTGCTTCTAGTTTGATCATCAGAAATCTATTGCTGTACTGCCAATAAGACTTAACTCTTTTTCCCCACTCCTTCTTCATTATGATACCAACACCTGGTATCTTTTCGTCATCTCCTGAATATATTATTCTGTGTTTGTCATTCCAGAAGTCGCCTGCCCCAGCCCACTTTATTTCACTAACTCCCAAGATGTCTAGTCCTAGCCTGTCCATCTCTATCTTTGCATTTTCTAGCTTCCCACAAATTCCTAAGGATCTTACATTCCACGTTCCTATCCTGCACTTATCAGACTTGACCGATGTACCCCTCCCAATGGTCCCCACCCGGAAATCCGATTGGGGGACTATTTTACTTCTGGAATATTTTATTGGGAGGAATGCAATCATGTCATAGTTGAAGATACAAGGCTGCATTTCTTCATGGGAAATATAATTGGGGTGGTTTCCCGTTGCCTTCCCCAATAGGGTTTTGTACGTGACCCCACCACTTAATGGCTGCCCCTCTGGGGTACAGACGCCTTAGTAGCCGCCTCATTGAGGTACAGACGCTACGTTTCGTCTGGCTCCTACCCTTCGACCTATCTGGCATGGGTGACCCTGCTAGGAGCAATCGAAATTGCTACAGCCAGTACAGCTCTAAGGTTCCTTGGAGCACACAAGCCCTCCCACCACGCCAAGGTTGCAGTCCAGGGGAGAATTTATACCATACCTATTTTTATATACTGTATTTTTAACTATAACTTGAGGTTGAATACCTAATATCCCATGCATCAGTCCTTTTACACAGTGTTTTTATGTATGTAGGGTTACTTTAGAAAAGATACCTGGAAACGAATTTCGGAAAATCTTTCATTTAAGACTTACTAGTAGCTTATTTAATTAATAAGCTGTAAGTAGCTTAAGCATCATGATATCGATTAGGTTCAGTTTTCTACTTATTTCAGTCACATATATTTCACTTCATCGGAGTTATCCATCCAAAACGGGACGATATAGAGAATTGATTAGAGACGGAAATTATAGTGGTAGAGAAAGAGTAAGTAAAGTAACCACTCGAAATGGTAAAGGGTTAGAATGTTCTTTAGGATATCGGTATCCCTCAGTAAATGAGTGAAATTATTCCTTTCATGATTGAAACGCTGATAATCATTGGGATAAGGTAAAAAAGGAATAGGATTTTGGGGAATGGGAGATTCAAGAACTCTCCAATCGCTGTATGCCGGGAACCATCGGGTGCAATTCCTAAGAAAAGGATTAACCCCAGGTGCGGTGGCCAGTTTTCAGAAACACCTAATGCGCATTTTGGAGACAATGCCTTTCTCATCAAGGAGGGTTAAATGCATAATGAAAAGAAAGTGTGGAGATTGAGGTATATGTAACTGTTTGTCATGCGAGAGGGGTTTTGGGGTGGGGATTTTTGGTGTCACTTATGGGAAGAAGGTAGTGAATGGGGATTCCAGGATTAACTCCTTTAAGGAAGCGGTGTCCAGAAGAGAGTGTAATGAAGAAGTTGGTCTGCGACAATTTCAAAGCAGTCTTTCTGTCATATTGCAAGAAATTTTCTAGTAGAAATCCTAACAAATCAGACAGCGAGCCGGGCGCTATATATTATATATAAAATTATTATAAATATATATAAAATATCTTATATATTATAAATATATAAAATATGTATATAATATTCTTTTTTGAATTTCATTGCTAATGGAATGATGTAGAATCAAAAGTTTTAGGGAATTTTCTGGTTATCATATTCTTAATTGAAAATCTTGCATCAACTGTGTTTAGTGCACTTATTGAATCATAACGAATAGTGCTTGCTGCTTCAATATTATATGATTAATGATAACGATTATATTTTGTTACATGTTATTTGGATTGAAAAGGGATTTTTGAAGATTATTCCTCGAAAATAAAAGAAAGAATCCGAGCTGTTGAGCACAGAGAAAAATATTCAATCTGCGTATGGTAAGGATACCATTGATCTGGAATAGTGGTATACAGAAAATGAGCGATAAGGAAGAACTTCCTAGGAAGGGAAGGCGATTTAAAAAGCACTTTCACGACTGGCATCCGTCGCATCCCCCTCTGTTTACTTCATATCTCTTTAGACCTTTCTATTCTTTCCGAGATCCTTCAGTTCTATTCACCCATTTTCCTCCCTATTCAAAATCTCAGAATACTCGGAATTCAGTGAACCCCTTTTGTATACCAGCTACCTACCTAAGCTACCCCCCTACCCATTATATTATCTGCATATCTTTCTCTCCTTAGTCCCACTCGTGATTTTGGGTGTTTCTTAATGTCATTCACAAGCAGCCGTTAGTGAAAGCTTTCAAAATGATTTTCAGAATATTTCAGCGAAATTCATCTTCTCAGAAATTTCACTTTCACGTTTCCGAAAACACTGTTTAGAGGTAAGTAATTGTTTCGGAAAAAAAACATGGTGTATGGTAACTACAGATGACCGGACAAATCTTTGTCTCTATTTTTTTGTGAATTGCAGCATTAACTTTCTTAGTACGGACACATGTGTATAAGGTGCCCTTCGAACCTGAGACGGGGTGCTTTGTATGACTATTTTATATGTGACACTTCAGCTAGTTTATGTAGAAATATTATGATTTAGTTCGTTGAAAGCAACAAAACTACTTACTAAGCCCTTTCTAAATGTTTTGAGCAATTAAGCAATATATTAGAAATAAAAAAGCCTCTCTGTTAACTAGATATGTGATGAAGAAGTTTCTATGTTAGTTTGAGAAAGAGGATGATGGATTTGAAAATTGTCTAAGATTTCTTTGTTTATACCTGCAACCACCAATCTGGCGTGCACAGCTGTTGGCGTAGTAATGCTACAAATCGTCGAGTGACTTACAGAGCTGCAGCTGATTCTTTGTTATCCTCTTGTTAATAGATATTCAAATCAATCACAATCTTTTTCATTTACTGTGAATTGGAAGTAATGCAGTGAGATACTGTTTTTTTAACATAGAAAAGAATACGTTAATGCTTTCAAATAACTTTCGTAGCAAATGAAGCAATTATACTGAGGAAATCTTTAGAGCGAATATAGGGAAAAGTTTTACGAAATTACGCCCATCAATATCATTCAAGTTTGAACCCCAAATTTTTCTGCAAAAATTATCAAAGACAAAAAATGTCTGTTTTCGATCGAAATGGACTTGTCTCTTCCTCACCAGTAAGTATTTGAGTCCTTACGAAAACATTTTGGGAATCGTTTCTTGGCCGCAGAAACTCCAATCTACTGTGCGCTTAGCTAGACCTCACCACAAAACCTATTGTTTCCTCCCTTCCGCTCGCTCTGAGGCCCACGGTCGAATAGAAGGAAATGTTTCGGACTATTCCGGTGTTGCCAAAATCTAATAGAAGGGCGGGTGGAAGGGGTAAAACCTGGAATTTGAAACCCCTCAATCTTATGCACCACGTAGTACACCGTTCGATTTTTTCTTGGACGACTGTACATGTAAAATGATGTTTTCTTTGTTCTCTCTGTTTGTGTATTAGTGTTTCTGAGAAATATTTTTTCTAATCCATGCCAGATCTTATCTTTGCTTACTCCAGCCTAAATAGGACAACGTAACGCACCACTTCCATCCTTTCCTCTTCAACACGTTTAGAGTAAACGAGTGATAAAATCGAATAGATTTTCCTCGCTTCCTATCAACGCGTAAATCACTTGCTTGGAAATATCAATTTAATCTCTATTTTTCTCTTGCTAAAAACAACCGAATAAATCTATTCAGTTTACACTTGCCTCCCCTCAACGAGTGAATCGCTCACATGGAGCAATCCAATAGATCTATTCAATTTTTCACTCACTAAAAATAATCGAATAGATATATTCGGTTAGGATGGAGTAAAAAATCAAAGCGCTTTATTCAAATTATTCTACGGAAAAATGACTAACAAATATTACAAAATGAAAGGCATGAAAACATTACTGAAATAATATGGTTAAAGATACGGAATAGATATGGTTGAAGATACGGAATAGTTGAAGATTCAATCAACTGCCCAGGACCAATAAAAATAATTGATTCAGTTGTTTTCATTCAAATGAAAAAAAATAAATGCCGAAATAATCGAATAACTATTCCATTGTTTTTAGTCAATTGTCCCATCCCTAATTTGAACTATCAATTCAAGAATATGGATATTATATTTCCGATTATTATTTTTATAAAGAGAGCTCACAAACATCGGAAAAGTGCTAATGATAAAGCATACAAACTATAGCCGATTTCTAATACTAAATGTTCATCCTCTTGAACCAGAGGTAGCAAGTGCAGCAGAATAGACCTGTAGGGTTTATAATCCACACACAAATTCAGAATGTGTGAAAGAGGAGGTTACGTATAAAATATGATTTCATCTATTTACAAACCACAACCAAAGTTCGTCCTCTAATATAAAATGTAGAATCTGAATCAGCACTGCTTTTGCCTCCTATATTCCCACCCATCCTATATCAGACAATTTGATGGAAAGTTTTGTATGAAGGCAAATCCCATGGGTGGATACCAATATGATGGTAACTCAATTAACAATTCTGGTGCTGACTACAGGGGTCGACACCAAAAACAAACAAGAGACGAGGGGATAGGAAGGGACAAAGGGGAGGGTGAAACTCATGAGAATTCTCCAATCAAATCTTGCTGAAGCATTTTTGTCTAGGAAGGGTGAGGTGAGTTGAGAGAAACATATTAATTAGGTGGCAATAATTGTTGCATTTAATTCTGTTCTATTCTTCGAATAGATAATAAGCCTCAGATTACTGTTTCCTTCTCCAACTTCATCTTTCACATAAATTGACAATTTTGAGATATGCCTTCTTCAAGACAAATATAGAAACATGGCACCGTTTCTGAGGACATGCAAACCAGGTATTTAAAGAATTAGCAGAGAGGATAGGCCCATTTTTTTATGTTATATTTGAAAAATCTATAAGCGAAGGCAAGGTCTGGAAAGATCAGAAAATTGCAAATGTCACCTCGGTTTTTAAAAGAGGTGTAAAAGTTGATCCATTGGATCATTTAGACTATTTACTTAACGTCATTGAGTGGTAAAATAATAGAATGCACAATTACTAATTCTTTAATGGGTTATCTCGATACTTTTAAATTCATAGTGTTTGTCACTGGATCAAGTCTTACAAACAGTGTTTGTAAGACTTGATCCAGTGAGTCCCAGTTAGCATTATTAGTTCATGATATCTTGAAATCTTCTGAAAGCTTAAGACAAGTCACTGGGATATTTTTGAATTTTTAGAAAGGGTTTGATTAAGTCCTGCATCTTTGGCATCCCACAACGAAGTGTAATCGGACCATTATTATTCTTTGCACACATTAATGACCTTAATAAACATACAGACAGTAAAGTTAGAATATTTACAGATGACATGGTATTTTACAGAGAAATATAAAGTAATGAAGATAGATTAAGTCTCTCGAATGATTGAGATGAAATTGTTAATTGGTGCGACGACTGGGTATTGGAGCTCAACGTAGACAAATGTTCGATAGTTATTTTTTCGAAAGAAAATCCTTTGCCAATCATAATTCATATAACCTTCGAGGGAAAATATTATCAACTGTTGATTCAGTAAAATATCTCAGAATAACCCTCACGAATAACTTTACCTGGGGTACCCACATGTGGGTAAGCTCCAAAGAAACTCGGCTTCGTCAAGAGGATAGCCAGTAGGAGCGAAGAGAAAGTTTGTGATGATTTTACTTTGCACTAGTTAGGCATCACCTCAAGTATGCATGCAGTGTATAGGACCATGCAGAAAAGTGTTATGTACATGAATTAGAAAAGGTACAACGAAAGGCAGTAAGTACGTTTTTAAAAAGTAGCTATGATAATTCAGTAAATGCTACTCAGACACTTCTGGAGGCAGGATAGGAATCTTTAGAAAAAAGAAGGCTCAATCAGAGATTTAATTTGCTTGATAGATTCAGAAAGAGTATGTTTATAGAAGATGTAACCGATATCATGTCCCCTCCTTGTTATATAGGCCATTGTGATATCCTGAGAATGATAAGAGAAATAGATGCTAGAACC
This sequence comes from Pachydiplax longipennis, assembly GCA_036926295.1. NCBI lineage: Eukaryota > Metazoa > Arthropoda > Insecta > Odonata > Libellulidae > Pachydiplax > Pachydiplax longipennis. The sequence continues at coordinate 406,454 of JAVFKF010000012.1, read as the reverse complement.
AGTTGATTCAAGGATTCATTTTTTCCAAGAATGAGACGCAAATATAATTGATTAGGAGAGTAGAGTCATGGTGCTTTGCACCCCCTTCTGCATGCCAAATGGCAGCTTGGAGGGTAGGTATGTAGATGTTACATTGATATTTCAGAAATAACCACTTGTTATAATGGATGTAACTCAGTATCCTTTTTGCTGTGAGATGGACAATGGCCAAAAATGACTCGCTATATATGCAACTCTCGTTATATGTTAAACTTGTTATAACGGATTTCTAATGTATTTACGTGCATGCATTACATTAATATTTATGCTAATCATTGTATTACATCATTGTTATTACTTGTGTAAATTCTTCAATTTAAAATTGGACAGTCAAAATAGTTGTTGGGTTTGCCAATTCCCTTTCCATTAAAAATTATCAGCAAGACTGTTTATTCTTGAGTTAGCTGGGACTCTTACATGCAGAACATAAATAGAGAAATGATTTACATGGAACCAGATTGAGCAGAGGATTGGACTGACCATATTGATGGGACATGTGCAAGAGTTGATTTATGCCTGAATCTAGTATGCCAATTATTCTTTTGTGCAAGTTATTTTTGAGTAAATATGGTAAATATATAAAAATATTGTAAAATTCACTTGAACAAATTCTTGGAGAATGACTTTTCATTATGTAATAAATGAGATTTTGCTGAACCTAAATTATAACATTTCTTGATGTGCACATCCATGGGATTGTAAATGCCCATCCATGGGATTTTTTTGTTGTTAATTGCCTTCAGTAATTCAGCTTTTTAACAATTTATCAAGAAGGTTGCTACCCTTGATTGATAAATTATTATTTTATCATTATCATCAACCCACTGCAGAACATGGCACATCAGATTACGGCTCATATCAATTAACAGATATGGCGAGAATTTTTTTTTATTTGAGAGGTAATCATTGGCCAAGAAACCAAAGTATAGTTTGCTACAGCAAGGATCTTGTATCACCTATACATGTTACATGAGGGATAGTTATCATCTGCAGCCATAGGGAATTCTAAGGGAGAGAGAATTCATCTTAAATAGTTGGGTTATTATAAATGTAAATCAATATCACTGTAGTAAATGCAATGCATTAGAAATCTGTTATAACGAGACAAAGTCCGACAAAGAAATGGTAATCATAGGCACATTATCTCTTCAAAGAGAAGATGAGATACAAAAATTACCATCACCTAATTCATGCATTTGTTTCCCACAACTCACTTCACCCCTAATTGGCAATGCTTCATGGAGCTTTGATGAGAGACACAAGTTTCACTCTCCCGTTCGTCCCTGCATACATCTGCTCTTTGGTTTATGAATCAGTGAATTAATGTTTTGTATGCAAATTACTTATTTATGTATTCTGAAGCATTTGTGTAAGAATTAACCCTACAGTTCCATACTGCCACCCTCTTTGCCCTTCAAGTGGACATTTGATATTCTGCTATAGCAAGTATGCTTTATAACAAGTACTTTCTGAATTTCTGTCAGCTTTCATTGTAATAGACTCCTACTGTATGGGAAATGTAATATTGCTGTAAATGAAGTTTACTGTGTGTACGAAATTAAATTTACAAAATAGATGTATTCATGCTTACAATCTGAATAGAACATGAATATATGCAAAATGGTGCTACCTATATCATGTTATCAATAAATAAATGAAAATTTGCTCTGAAAATTGCATCAACCAGATAGTATTTTGTTATTTCCCACAAAACTGAAAGGAGTTGGAAAATTTCATCCTACTTCAACTTGCATGTTTCTGGTGTGAATAGTGATATTTACCATTCATAGTCTTGCTATTTTTTGTTCACATCTATAAATTCAGAGAGTTATTAAATGAATGAAATGATCCTTTTCTAAGAGGTTTTTTGTTATTTCTTTTAGATCTTACCGTTCATGTGAATAAAGTCATTTTATGTGCTCTGAATGGCTCCTGCATTAAGCAAGCCTATGATGTGTACATGACTCTCTTGGCATCAACAGTTAAACTTCCCAAAACCACATACAGAGCATTGTTGATAGGACTTGTTTCAGACCAAAAATATTTATTAGCAAGGAATCTGTATCTACAAGCTTGTGGTCTCAATGTATATCCTGCATTCAAGGTTAGTTTTTTTATTCTGTTATAGTTGTACGTCATGGGACGGTTGTGGGAGCTTTTTTGTGTGGGTATGTATTTTTAAAGTTTAAACTTTATGTGATTGCATTTTTATTCAATTCAACTTTGTGTTACTTTTAATTTGTCAATTTTCTCTTGAGCAAATTACAAAATTGGCTTGTTTTCTCCATTCTAATACTGTGATTGTTTGTTACCTTTATGTCACCAATGTTCCAATTATGGCAGGGAGATGAAATCCAGCATGAAATTACAGTATATTCTTATTGGCAGAAGGAAGAGATATTTATTATTCTAGACAATGCTATAAGGATAATGTATGATAATGGAGTGAAAATAAATCCAAATAAGGAAGTCCAAGATCTGGAAATGAACATTCATATGGAGGTATGATAAGTTGCTTTTATAATGTTATGCTGCTTGAAATTTGATGTTCCTTCAGTTTGAAGCTATTCATCACTCATGTTTGAGTTAAATGTAACTCTGCACATTTTGGTAATTCACTCAAGCAGTATATATCAATTTTCATATTAAAGGAATTCATTTATTCTTTATTATATATGCTTCAAGTAGAATTTCTTCTTTCTAGAAGATGGATGGTATGACATAAAGTCTTGAAATAATATTCTATTATCCCCATTTGAAAATAATGTTATAATATAAATGGCGCTCAGGCATTCAACGAAGAACCATTAGAGAAATGACAAAATATGAAGTAAAAGATATTTAGAGAAAGCAAAACACTTTGCAAATTTTATAATGGATATATCCCACCCCTTAATTCATCTAATAACTTTTGTCTTTGTCTTCCCCTCTGTCTTTCCCTAGCATTTTTCTATCGACCCTACTAACTTTCTCCATTCTACACCATACCCATATCTCAAAAGCCTCGATCCTATTGACATCCTCTTTTCTTAACGTCCACATTTCACAACCCATACAACATTACACTCCATACCAAGGATTTTACCAATCTCTTCCTGATTCCTTTATCAAGTCCCTTTGTCATCAGTTCCCTTCGTTTCATGAAAGCTTCTTTTGCTAATGCTATCCTCTTTTTCTAATTTCTGTCGAACATCTTCCATCCTTGGAAAGAAGGCTGCCCAAGTATAAAAACTGGTCTACTTGTTCTAGTTTTTCCCCATCCACCCTTATCGTTAATTTAGCATTCTTTCCCTGTGAAAACCTCTTAATTTTAGTCTTTTTCACATTTATTTTCATCCCAAACTCCTTTATTTTATTGTTTAGTGCATTTACTAGAATTTGCAAACCCCTTTCAGAATCTCAAACAATAGCATTGTCATCTGCATATCTTACTGACTTCACCAGTTCCCCACCAACCTTTATTCCCTTATCTATTTCATCCCAAGCTTCTTTGATCATTTCTCCTGCATATAAGATAAAAAGAGATGGTGATAAAGGACATCCTTGTCTTACTCCCCTCCCTAACTCTGCCCATTCTGATTCCCCATTAGCAACTCTTACTCGTGCGGTCTGATTTAAATACAAATTTTGATCTAAATGCCTATCTTTCCAATCCAACCCAATTTTCCTTAGTATCACCATCAGTTTTGGCCATTGAACTCTATCGAAGGCATCATTTCTATCCTACGATGTATTTCAGAGGGGGATAGCATAATCTTATGTTGGGACCTTCCTGATAAGATATTGAATTGAAACTTTGGAACAGGTCAGAATGGCACTTATCTAATATTAATATGCACTTGTGTTGCACAATTGGGTCCTTATTACGATGCCACATGGTCTGTGCGCGAAGTTTTCAAAATACTGCATTTTAATGGTTAGCTTGCTGTATGCAAGCAACTTTCACTTGCATATATATACACATATACGAGTAAAAGTTGCAATATAATAAATAAATAAATATATATATATATACACACACACACACCAACTTGGCATCGAACTCAGTCATTTGGTAACATTTCTTCAGTTAGTACTATAGATAACCACGGCATCTCCAACCTCCATGATTTTCACTGTTCTATTATTCCGAGTAGGGACTCAAAACAATTTTCGAAAATTCGTGCAAAAGACTGCCTGGCGTGTCGAACTTAGGACCTATTCATGAGAGAAAATTGCATATTAATCTATCTCTCCATTACAAAGTTTGCAAAGTGTTTTGCTTTCTCTAAATATCTTTTCTAAAATGTAGTGAACAGTCTCTTGTGGATCTCCTTGCTTATAATTTATTTACTTTTTAATTTTATCAAAGATATTTTGGCATATTTGTCATTAACATCCAAAGGTTCTTTGTGAGTATTTTATAAGTAATGGGTAAGTTTTGTCTGGAAATCATGATAATGTTATTTTAAGATTTCCAAGCTGTCAGAGTGTATGTTTTTGTAATTAAAATGAATGTTACAGAATTTCAGAGCAAAGGGATGTCCTAGAAATTTAATCAGAATAGGAATCCTTTTTTTCTTCATAATGGCTTATGTTGTAGGTATCTGATACTCCCGAAGATCTAAGTGTCCCTTGGAGTCCTATGAAGGATGATGGGAGTGATGATTGTCAGGAGCCAATTCCTCATAGCTTAGCTCTAACATCAAACAGCCTTGAGGAAGCTCATGACCGAGTCAGTTTTGTTCTTGAGCAAATGTTTTGTCCACCAATTTTGTATGACTCCATTGTAACCAAGGAGGAATTGGAAGAACTAATGACTCTACATCCTGATTCACTGGAAGCACACATTTATGAGCGCTTTATATGTGAAGGTGGATACTGTGAGTAGCCTTGTAGAAAAAAGCAGGTAAGACAACTGCATTTTTCTATATTTAAAAGAAATGCTACCTTGTGATAGCTGTTTTGACTAGTGGAAAAGGATTTGTGAGGCACTGTGCAGCTGATGTATATTTGTGATTTATTTTTGTAAAAAGATCTATGCGTGACTGTGCCATAAAAATGCCTTAAAATGCTTAAGCAGTATATAGACAAAAGCCAAAATCAGAATAATTTTTTCAAATAAACTGAGACACTTTTCTTCTTTCTTGTTGCAAGATAAGTGTCTCATTACTACCATTAGGATTGTGCTACCTCCAAGATGATCACATTCAATGATTTTGCTGTAATATTGTCTATTTTGTGAATTTTCTTACTCAATGTTTCCATAATTTCTTATAATCTTTGATTATATTAAATTTAAAAAATATATATATTGATTTATAAGGAAGGAAAAGCTTGCACTGACAAATATTTGCTGTATTTTTATCACCAATGCCTTTGATATTGTTTTGTTTTTGTGTTATGACCAGAGATTCCTATGCATGCTGTTGTCAATTCTTTGGAAGAATTGTTTATTATCCATAGTGTAAATCATCTAGACATGAATTTGGTATTATTCATGACATTAGATATTTTTCTTTGACATGATGTAAACAAATGTGAATGGCACATTTTCATCTAAATCTATATTATTTGTATGTAACTTAAGATATTTTGTGTGCATATGCATTTAATCCAGTAATATATTACTGAATATCTAAAGAAAAACCAATTTAGTTATGGAGAGAAGTTACCATGCTGCTGTTAGAATTGTTTCATGTTGTTTATTGATCAATTTATCTTTGATCTATTTTAGTTATTGTCATGCAGAGTTTTCTATGAGAAGCTCCGCAATAGAAAACAAAACTTAATTGTGCATTTAGATGTTTAAAATGTTTATGTAAATTTTGACAAATGTTACTTGAACGTCTATAAAGAGGTTTTGTGCCAAGGTTATAGTAAAAACTCAAAATTTGGATTTAATTTACTTTTATTTTTCATAATTCTGCTTTATATGACTTGAATAACTTATTCATATTAAGCAAGGACCACTTACTACGAAACAATACATTCTTACCATGATTCTGATAGATGCATGTGGTAGTTTCCACTGTGAAGATCAGTGATGAAATTTACTTATGACATGGAAATGCAACACCATTTATCTGTTTTGATAATGCATTTTCTTTCAAGATTACTTCAAATTTTATTTTTACTTTGTATTGAAAGATGATTTCAGGTCTTGGGTGTAAATTATTGTAGCACTGCTTATACAAATATCAATATTCATGTGTGTGCATTTAATAAAGCAAAATGATGCATACTAAATTTTTAACAACCTTTTACTCTAAGAGAAGTTAACCTCACTGGGAATGCATTGTAGAATCTGGGATGATCCTTTTTAAATTTTACACAAGAGTGATGTAACTGTCCCCTTTGATACAATTGTTTTTTTTTCAGTGTCATGTTACTACTGCATGATCAATAAATCAACTTCACCCATTCCTTTTCTTGTTAGTATCTCAATACAGGTCATTCTGAGTCTCAGAAAATGATTCAGGTCTCTTTTCTTGTGGAGATTTTAGTCAGCAATTTCTTCTTTGGTGGCAGGCTTGGTTGTTTCTATTGTCAACTGTTTGAATTCTAGCTAATTGTGTTGGACACACTCATCCCTTGGCTCAGAGAGTGTTTCTGTACTGCTGTGACAGTTTAGCCTGCAATGGCATATTTGCACTGATTATTTGTAGTAAAGTAATTGTGAATATTCTGGAAGGCTTAACTTGGAGTAAACTATGTAGAACATGTTACACAATCCATCAAACTTACTGGTTTTCAGTGCCTTTTCTCCAGTTGATTGAATCTTAACATCTTTGGAGGAAGTTGAGGGTTCCATGTTTTGTTGTAGTTCAGCCTCTGCACTTCTTGATCAACTAATGCACACCTGCATATGATTATATACTCTTAGTTCTACTATTGATGTGATTGTCATTAGGATTCAGGAGTGAAGTAGTGAACCTAAGTTTCTTCATTTGTGAGAATAGAACTAAAAGCATCCTTCAAACTATGAATTTTGAAACATTAGGAAGCTAACAATGAAGCTCATCCTCCAGTTATGTTGCATGACGAGTAACCTTACTGATAGTCTTGTCTGGCATCAACAGTCTCCTTGTTGAATTTTATATGACTATTTTCAAACTACAACAGACTCATACTTATTTGGAATCCATACTCTCTGCCCTACACACCTCAATAGTATATGAATTTCTACAGGTTGAAAGCCTGAGAGGTCAAATGACTGTTAAGTCTACATTTGGGAGATACACCAAGCAGAAGCTTCCTTAATAATGGTTGACAAACAAAGACCAAGTGAACTTGGCAACTTTCTTTTGAAAGAGGACAAATTGCCAAATGCAGTGGTTGCCAATTACTATCCAAACATTACCCTTAAGCACTTTGGATACTTCATTTTTAGTTATCCCTCATTACTATCTGTAAATGGCCAGAGTCAATCCATGTCTAGTTTATATATAACATTTAATTCTTTTACATTAGTATTTAAATATCTATTGTTCACTGCAAAATATGGATGAAAAAAGATGGAAGGTTCAATGAACAGTATTGAATTATGCCATGTTTTTGCTTCTTTATTTTTTGTATGTCTTCCATTTCAGTAAAATTTTGCATAATGGTATACTGCTACAATAATTCTCCATGAACACAAGTGCATCAACAAGTTTGTAACATCATGAACATGTCCACTTTCATTTCCACATCCACTTCTAGTGGAATTAGGATATTTTCTGAATACATTCTGAGGTCATAAATGTATCCTTATGCTTAACAAAGCATATATAGTTTTCTCCCAAACATATAATTCTCCTGAAATATCTTATCAGAAAATTTTCTCCCACTTTATGGCACCATGGATTTGTCAACCACAAATTCTTCATCTGGGCCCATATTCTGTAACTAGTCAGTAGCATAACAACAGTGTTCTGTTTTCCTCACACCGATCGTGAACTATTACGTACTGACGGGGTGTAACTTACCGACTCAGTTGGTATCAGCGATTCTGTAAGCTAGTCGGTCATTATATGGTACCCAAGCCAATGGAGGGGAAATTTTCCAAACATTTCCAAAGGAGGAGGTCACATGCTTCGTCTCCGCCAACCACAAGCAAGAGCGATGTGCATAATATAAACACAGTGCATAATATCCCCTGCTAGTATCCATGAAGAAGTAATGCGTTATTTAATGAGGAAGTGCGAAATAAAGCTAATTTAGGAAATGAAGTTATATTATACTTTTGAAGGGTCTAATAACTTATTCAGTAGTAGTCTTTTCTCCACATTTATTACATTCTGCATAGCTCAATTCAGCTTTCTGTTATATGTTTTGCGGAACAATTGAGCTAAAGATGTAAATATGTTGATAAAACAAGGCCGGATGTGAAAGGTTTGGAGTGGAAAAGTATTATAGGAGATGTTTGATTGGACAAACATAGTGACAGTAGTTTAGAAATCCATTTTGGAAGATTTTTTCTCATTTTGAATGGTGAATACATGATCTTTAAAGCACGTTATGATGGTAAAGAGATAATCAATTGTGGCATCTGCTTGGTGAAGGAAATTTTTTTTTCTATAAGACAGTTTAAGTGTTCTGAAAAAATAAAATCATTACTACTGGTGTCTTCATATCAATAAGTGTAGTATAGTGTAAGTGTAGCTACTTACTGCTAAATAAATTTATTTCTTCATATTTGTATCTGCTGTAGAAGTGAAATCCTCCCACATCTGCATGTACAACTGAATAAAGTAACTTGCATTAGCAGATAGAATCATGGAAAATGACACGTTAAAAAATTGAAAATATTAATAATTGTCAAATTAAATAAATCCTTTTAACTTTACGTATGAGAAAGTAAGATTCTTGTGGCTCAATTTTGAACTCTGAACAAAATTATATTTCTAAACGACACTAAATATACTTAACTACAGGTAATAAAGAATTCTCTTCCAACTGGCAATCATGTTATTAAGGTTTTGATATGCCGACATGCTCTAAGGTACTGAAAATTATAAATAACAAACCGAAAGTACGAAGAGCTTGGATGAGTCGTTGAACACAAGAGCATGTAGTCACTTCGTAATTTCTTATTCTCATGGTAAAGTCATTAATCTTTATAAGAAGTATTATCACTGCCTGTACTGTGTTCTTTTCATTGCAGATTGATTATTTTGCATTTATTAGCTTTAAATCGGTAAATTTTCCACAGTAAACCAAAATAAGCATGCCGTTGCCAAAGTATTTCATCTGCTAATGGACTGGCTCTCTGCGTTACTGACAGCTCAAGTCTGTCAGTAGAATTTACCAACTGGGGCTCGCACCAATTGGCTGCTTGCAGAATTGCATGGTTTCCTCCCCTCAGTGTGTACCAACTAGATAGCTTACACAGTACCCATTGGTTTTGGGCTACAGAATATGGGCACAGGTATCATTGTTGTCCTATACTGATGGGAAATAGCATCTAGCAAAGGTTTTAGTTTTGATAATCTGCCTTTATTCAAAGTTGGGTCTGTATTATTACAAATATGAATACAGTTTAGCTGAATATCGTGTATGTATCACATGGGAGTTAAAAAATTGATGTACAAAGTAAGTGGTTTCTTCACATGATCATAGCAAAAATTTCATTTGTAAAAAAGGTTTCTATAGTGAATAGGGGTTTTCGTCCTTAGCATCTTCTTGCAGCATGTCTCTCTCCTCTGATGATGCTGTGTTACTATCTTCCTCTGACTTGTAACCAGAGAGCCTGTAGGAACTCTTGGAGTCTGATAACCCAGAAAAAGGTATCTCAATGTTGAAATCCAGTTTTGATGGAATAATTGCAATGCATGAAGCACTGAAATAACTCTTCACACTTTTCAGCAATGTTATGCACTCAATAAAATCAGTGAAACTGGCAAAGACATATGCTTACAGAAAGAGGTTTGGAAATAAAGGGAAAGAGGTAATAATAATTTATTAAGCACATATGGGAAAATCCCCATATGTAGTAGTAAATTTATAAATGTCACTAACAAGATAGATATCAAAGTTGTAGGCAAAGGCAAAAATTGTAGAATAAAAGATATAAAATGGATAATAGTTAAAATGGAGTTTTCTCCTCAATATGAGCAGCAAATTACTAAAGAAATTCACTTCGGACCCTTGAGAGAAATTCACTGGTTTCTCCTGATTTCCTAGGGATGGGAGAATACTTTAAAACATTGATTCTTGAGAATGATTCATGTAGCTATGTTAATTGTCTAAGATTTTTGATTTGTACAGAAATCTTAATAAGATTAAGTAGTAGGGGGTATCAATAATGTTGGAGAAAGTATCAGATGGCTATTTGAAGTTTATTTTAGTGAAGTAGCTCTGTAATGCAATTCATTGTTAGGATGTGTTAATTTCTAATGCTTGTTGCATAAAATACTTGAATCCTATTTCTTTATAACGATTTATGTTATGTTGCGTAATTGTCATCTCTGGAAATGCTATGAGCCAAAAGAAATGTAGATATAAATTTTAAGGTGGCAGCCTTGTTTCCTCTAATTGCAATATAGTATATGCAATTTTTTTTGGGTACTCATGAAGATCTTAGATGTATCTATTTTTGCTGATGTGTTCCAATACATCTATAAAATCTTCAGTCAATGTCAATGAAATTAAATGATTTCTTTAATTTAATAATTGCCAATGCCTATTAATGTGACGGTCCCTCCAAATTGCTGTTGCCCCTCCCTTCTCCTCTCTGGGAACAGCTGAACCATTAAAAAAAAAAATGGTGAATGCTTGGTAAGCAAGCATTCATCTGAGTGGATTGCCCGAGATTTCATACCCCAGTCACAGCTTTGCCTGACAAACCGAATGATTAGATTGAAAAATTCGAAACTCTCCCTTTACAGAAGGTTTATTCACAAACAGAAAAGAAAAAAATACTAAAGAGATGCACACAATAAGAAACAAATTTTCAGAATAAAAAATACAGGGTGCTCCCCCCAGCTTCTGATTTTCTTGACTGGAGATCTGAGATGGAGTCAGGTGTATGGATCCATGTTGCCCGCTTCGACTTCCAGCAGGTAGACTGAGATCCCTTCAAACGTGCGCTGACACACTGTGCTTTACTTTCAGTCACAGACTTACTCGTCTTTCGCTGTCTATCTCAAAACCGACCTATCTCAGGGGTTAGCTCATTCTTCGGTGTGCAATTCTGTGAGTTGGAGAGAGTCCCTTATATAGTTAGAACAATTGAAATACCAAAATCAGTATAGCCAAAAAACTTCAAGATTTTGCTGAATTGATTACTCTCAGTACTTCCCATAATTGCTTAGATTTTTATGTTCGTATTAGTTATCCATACATATTTTCATACTGATGCAGTGAGGAATTGAATGTTTATGTTTGAGTGATCTGCACCTGACACCATTTGGAGTTTGTTAGGATTTTAGATTTCCAAGAAAACAATTGGTTTAATTACCACATATTGATGACATAATCAGTGAGGATGATCTAGTAGTGGGGATAAAGTCACCTGGGTCTCTCATTTGCCTAAGTCTACCAAGTGACATGTTTGGCAAGTTGGAAAAAAACTCCAATTTTGCCTAAACATTACATTCCCTTTATACTACATTTAAGTCATGTCTTCCTTGCATTGTTACACATAAGAATACATGTGTTACAAAAGTTTGAGAGAGAAAAAGGTCCTGTCTTGTTTGGCAGTAATTTATGGTACTATATGTGTCCTCTGCCAGCAAAGGGATATTAAATTTTAAAAGATACTGAAAACAAAAAGCACAGAGTAGAATCCTTTTGAGAGTCTTGTCTGTACTTGCATCTCTTCATAGGTACCACTGGATTCTTATTTCTGCTTACTTTGTTTTGCAACACATGAAATAGTTAAGCACTGGCAGAATGACATCACTGTTCTTCACTTTCATCTGACTCATAAGCATATGAATTTCTGTCAACCTAAACCTAATTTGCAACCTCTTTTTCTTTAAGCTTCCTTTTAGCCATTTCACTTGGCTCCGAGAGGTAGGAAATATAACAAAATTAACTACAAATACCATAACAAAAATAATTGAAAGATAGCTTGTTCTCAATGAAGTCTGTGAAATTAAATGGGATATACTGCTTACCTATTATACAATTGAAGCAAAGTATCTATTAACTGAGAGCAACAATGCTTGCTTATCCTTGGTTCCATATGATCTTTATTTGAACACACAATTAGGAGTTAATGAGAGCAAGGTTTAGCCCTTTAAGGGACTTAGTATTAGGCAAGCAGAAATGAAAAATATACAAGTGTGAAATAAAGAGATTCTTTCATAAAGATACTAACAAAGATAAGCAAACACATTAAATGCTCTGCATCATCTCACAAGAGTTTTGACCCAAAAAAGTTCCAGATGTCCTTAAAAAATGAGATACCAAAAATGTCATCGGAGCTTGTTGGGACTTAAATTCTCTTGAATAAAATGAAGGCTAATCATCTAATCTGTTATTCCCACACTGTCTGAGGTTGTAGCATTAAGCAAGAAGGGAACAGTAGGATGGCACATCTATGGGTTGAAGTTTAAACTTTTATCTTTGTTATGAAATGAAAGAAGAAGTAAATTATTCTAGTCTTGTACTGCTGTCTAGTAGGGTGAATTGGGACTGGATACTGTCTCTCTGGTAGCAAAGAGAGCAACCTTGAAAAACCTGGAATATCTTATTCTTCCTGATAAGTTATATCAACATTCATACTGAGAGTTCCTCCACTTGATTGATTGGAGCAGTTCTGTAGATAAAGAATCCCATAGTTGCACAAAATTTTCCAGATTGAGCTGAGAGTTGGTCTTTGAAATGATACAACAGAGTTGGTCGGGGTTCCTAATCTGGCTAAAATTTGAGTGTCTGAAGCAACTCCATTCCACCAGAAGTTGCATCTTTTCTCTCCTCAAGGTAGCCAATTGTCATAACCTTACCAGTGGAGAATAGTTACCCAAAATCTGGAAGTGAGGGTTTGGATTGTATTTTGGGCTTTTGAGGCTATTAGGTCATCTGACTTATGGTACTACTAAGTCCCAGATACCTAATAATAGCTACTAGCTACTAATTGGGGTGGATGTAACAAATGAACTCGGTGGTTTTGATGGTCAGCTGGGTTTTTCAGGGGGCTACAGGATCAGTGGCAAGTCTTTCTACTTTGTGGTGAAGCAGCAGAAGTCTGCAGAGTATCATGGTCAGCTAGTGGGGACAATGTCTAAACAATGCTGTCCCTCTATTTTCTAGTTTCTATTGCTTGCAGTTTAAGATTGCCATTGACTTAAGCATTATTTGACTGGTAGAATTGGTTTTGGCAGTGGACGTCACTTTCTTTTTCTTATATATGGTATTGGTTCAAAGGAAATTTAATGTAAATAAAAGTACTTGGCTACTTGTCCTATTACCAAGATGACATACAAAAGATTTACACAATATCATTGTGTTTGACTAGTGTAATTATCCATGAAACATGGTTCAATAACTAATCGCAATGTGTATGGGTTATGCTATAGGCCCTTTACACTGGATTATGCAATCCAAAATTAGGCTGAAACAAGCCTTCACAATTTAGATAGTGGTTCATTGTAAATGTCCACCCAGCTAGTGTGGCTCTTGCACCTGAGTATCAGTAGCCTGTAACTTCAAGTAATCGTCTTTAGCATAAGTTGAAAAGAGTGGTTCATCCTGCTATGCCAGAAGACAGTAGGCTCCTGCTTCATAACATGATGGGGCTGTTTCTTGGGAGCTTTCATGGAAACTGCAATTCTTAATTACTGGTATTCCTGTGGGCATCTTTCTCTTATTGCTTTGAGTGTAAGGTGAACCTGGTTCCATAACTTGGGTGAAAATTGGAACCAGATTGCAAGAGTATCTACCCGCCAGAATATATCATGATTACAGGTGGAAGTCTCATTGTGTAGTTGGACAATAGCTGGTGAATGTCCACATGTGTTACAACCCTGCACATCCAGGAGTAGCTTCATCTGAATTTGCTATGGTAGCTCAACTCTTACTTTTGCAGCAGGAACTGCGGGAGAGGGATAGCACTTGAATGGTGGAATGGCCACAGTAGCTGCAGCTTCAGCAGGCCTTCTTCCTGAAACTCTCCTTATACACATTGGAATGGCTAGGAGAAGGGTGTTAGGGCAACAGTATCTGCCTATGAAATCCCTGAAACATTCGATGGATGTTTTCTAGAGATGTATCAGAAGGAGAGCGTTGTTACCATCTATCATTGCTCTAGTCATATGGCTGCTTGGTGCTCTGATCTCTTTATATTTTATAGTTATATATACAACAAGCACCATCCAAAGGGCAATAACCATTATATGTTTAAAGCAGAAAGAGGCATGTTTCTCTCTAAATATTATTACAATTATTATTAACATTAAACTGTAGGTAGGCTGAAAAAATTGTGTCAAATTTTCTGTTCTTACATAATTATCTACTGTTATAAATATCAGTGACACAAATCAGCTAAGTAATTCCTTTGAAAATTTATAAAATTAACTGCTTTTACTGGATTTTTTGAGGTTCATGAGAGGCCTTCTTAGCAGTTCCATGGTAGAACCCCACTATACATCACCCTGTCAAGCAATCCCTTACTTCTCTAGGGGTCCCTACGTTGAAACTAACAATCTTATACAAATTGGAACATTTCTTTATGAAAGGTTTTACATTTTCAGGCAAGAGCCTTAAGAGTGATTCAGGTAACTTATTCCATTCAGAAATACCTCTATTAAGAAAAGAGTACTTAGCTATATATGTTCATTGCCATTGAGGTTTAATTTTAAATTTATGACTTTCCCAAGGTATTTCTGTTTTTAAATTGAATTTTAAAAATCTTCCCACCCATCAATATCTATGATAATGTTGCACATGTATACTAGTCTATTTATTTTTCTTCTCTTTTATAGTGTATCCTAGCCAAGAATCTTTAACATATTGGTGACACTGTCTTTTTTCAGAATCTGCCTATTATGTATTAAGCTGCTTTTCTCTGGACTTTCTCTATTTTCTTTGATGATCCCAAATGGTTTTTGTGTATTTAATAATCAGTCTAACAATTTATATGTATTCCTTTTCTTTCATGTTTTGGCTACATCCCTTTAAATTCCTCCTCATGTAATGCAGCATTTTGTTCGGCTTCACCATGATTAAATTAAGTGCTTTTTCCCAGTTCAGGTTTTTGTCAAATGTGATACCTAAATACTTCCAATGGTCAGAAGTTTTTATTAATTCAGTATTTAACCACTTCATTGACAGATTTTTTTGAGTAAATCTTCAAAATCAAAACATTATTTAATAATTGTAATTTATATACCAATGTGAACAAATAATGGGAAAAGTTTTTAATTTAAACATTAATTGCTCCAATTATTTAAACTCAAAATAGCAATAATTTATTTTCACTACAAAACTTCATGTATTAGAAATAAATAGGCTTTACAATGTAAAAAAATAGTAACACATTATATAGATATAAAAAAATGTTACTAACCCTTTTATCCAGTTAAAAATTTGGTTTTATATAATCACAACAACATAGAGTAATGCATAATGCGACATTGCAATCGGGGCAGAAATATCTATCTGTCTAGAATATGTCTGGTCCAAAGTCTCTTGTGGCTTCTCGAGGAGACAAAGGGCACAAAGAACACCAGAGACTCCAAAGAAACGTAGACAGAAATATCTAGTTTTCTTTCGCCTCCCCTTTGAGTCTCTTTTTCAGGAGCACTGCTTACTCACACTTGTTTTCTTCTCACTTGGTGGAAAGACAGATAAAATGCCTCTCTGTTAGTTGGTGGGAATGGGGTGTTGTGGGTGGCCTACCTACTTTCGGTGAAGAAATTCTCGGAAAGTTTGCTTGGATTATTTTATCTATAGGTCCAACCTGTACTCAAGATGTACCTTCCTTCCTCTCTTCTTTCGATAGCAAACAAAAGAATTCAAAAGAGCAAGGTCAGGTGAAAAAATATTTTTTGTAATATTTCTCCCCCCTCTCTAGGGATTGGATACTCCACCAAACGTTGTCCAACTCTATCAATCCCTCCCATTGTGTCATTATAGTCGCTTTGGCTTCGTTTTCACCTTGTCCCTTTTCTCTACATTTACCACTTCAGCACTGTGTACACTCCAACATCTGATGCACTTTCCAAATTTTATTCCACTTTGGATTTTCATGGGTCAAAGGATCGCAGGTTTCATTGTAACAAAATGCAAAGATTATCTAATTTTTGTGTATCTACAATAGGACTTGGTATTCCCAAAAAAGGTGTTGAAAGTATTGGCCATCCTGACCAATAATGCACTATTTCAGGCTTTCTTACTACACTTTGCAGGATAATGAGTGCCAAGAACACACGCATTTTGGGGATACTGGTATCACACCAATGCTGATTGTTTTCAGCGGTGGATGTTGATGCTCTTCCACGCAGAACTTGACCTTTTGTCTCTTTTGTTATACAACCAGTCAGATTATCATAAAAATAGTTCTAAGTACTGCATCACACCTCCATCAGGATCAGCTTCTAAATTCAATGACAAATCACCTTGAAGGGAAATCTTGGACGACTTGCTGCTGAAAAACCAGAAGTGTCCATTTCAAACCATTCAGATTCTTTGATGGGTTCAGCCGCGTCACTGGAATCAGAGTCAGAGCTAGTGTTCTCAGAATAGCTTGATTCTGAACCAGAATCCTCTATATCAACCTCCTCTATGTTATAATCGGAACTATCATTACCCACATGGCGTTCCATTGCAATAGGTAGAAGCAAAAACACTTATAGAATGTAGCCAAAAGAATAGTGAACTTCTGATAAACTGAAAAATGCTAGTTGTCTTCACTCAAAGGCTCAACGAATTACTGAAGGATCAGTTGCTTACCAATTAGGAAGTGGTTGTAGAAACATGGTCATACTATTTGGTAGCACTTTTTAAGAAAAGGCCTCAAGAGAGATTATGGGATAAACTCCAGGGTAAACAGTCTATGTCTATGCACGTGGGTGGATAAGACCTCACAAGTGCAATAAAACATCTGGTGTTAAGAAGAAAGTCGATAGGTTAGAAGACAGCTTCTTCCTTTTCTGCCCAAATAACCACATATGTGTTAGTTGTATTTATCACACAAAAAAATGTAAATCCCTTAAGAAGCTCAGGAAAAAATTATAATCTCATGAATGATATGTAGGATAAAATTACTACTTTGAAATAAAAAATACGTAAATTATACGTTTATATATATATATATATATATATATATATATATATGGCATATGCTTTATGTGGTGTCTTTTTGATGTTGGACAGAGTATAGTAACTCTCAACTCTTTCCACTTTGCCACTCATATTCATAAATTTTGTTGTGAAAACAAATATTTTATGCCTTTTTTCCTAAACTGGTACTTACTTTTCAGAAATGCAACATATACATAAATAATCTGTCCTAATGTAAACCACACTTACTGATTCAAGTGCAACTTTGCAGCCAGTCTCTCGATTGGCAGATTTCACTCTGTTTAGAATATTTCACTTATACACAGTTCTCATTGCTATCATCTCTGTCACTCCACAAGTGAGTGTAGAAGTGCTCTATGCTAGAAGAGGCCAAACGAAGACTGACATGGAGGAAAACTGAATTGGGGTCTTTATAACATGTGTGCAGAAGAATGTTGACATTCTTCCACTTCATGCAAAGTGGAAGTCCTCATTGTGTAGCTGAATGTTATAATTTTCAATGTATCTCTTGTAGCAAGGAACCTCGAAGATATAATAAGATTATCTGGTAAACCTCCGTCAGTTGCCATTTCTGAACTTAGTAATGTTTCACAAGTGTTATGCTAGTGAAAGTGGAGGATGGATATGCAGTACTATTTAATTGGTCTTTTCTATCTAATGAAATTGATTAGATTGATTAAAGCAAAAATCTGTTACAGTATAAGGAGAAGGGAAGTGCATTTGGTACCTTTGAACTATAAAACATGGAGTTTCATTTATTTCCAGCAAAACTGACCTAAAACAAACTGCTGATTTTTAATGAGGTGTGAATGACCTCTTATTGTTAGTGTCCAGTTTCTTTGTTTCATAAAGACAGGACTTCCTCAAATGATTCTCTGTTCAAATTAAGGTATTGAAAAAATATTTCATCCTTTAGTAATTTTCCTGATAAGATATTCACTACTACACTTGAGTCTCCCTATTCAATGCTGTGCACCTCCTCTTTCTCATGGCCTACTCAGGATGGATCTACTTTCACAGACTTGCCTTACAAAGAGAAATTCTCCGTTTTGTCTGGGATTTTGATAAAACTTTTTGTGTTGGTGTAGATGTAGTGATGAAAAAGTGTAATAGCATTTGTCTAACTTGGCCTTAGTTTCACTGCAATACATGTCTGTGCTGCAACAATAATAATTACCGTATTTGACGGCATATAAGATGCACCTTCATTAAGTAGGTCACACACAAAATAAGGTAAAAAAGTTTTAATAGTCCGTGCGACAGTGTGGTACCACAATTACTTAAAATGTAGTTTCTTTTATTTCTCACATATTGTAAAAGCCAAATAAACAATCATTGAATGCAATTACCAAACATTTTTATGAAGAAAAATTAATAAACGGCAAGTTATTTTGAACATGATATGTACATTTCAATAATTGAACGGCAAGCAATCGAACATAACACAAAATAAAGCAGAAACAACAAAAAACACAGATTCAAGGAAAACGTAGCCTATCATGAAATTAGACTTTAATCACTTTCAAAACCATTCAATTCTTTTTCACTATCATCATCATCAGAAATGAGAAAATCGTCATCACTACTGTTTCCTTCATCGCTTGTATCACCTTCTTCAAATTATGCGTCTTCTTTTGTTCCATCAAGAGCATTACTTATTCCACACTTCTTAAAGGACTTAACAATTACTTCAGCCTTTACGTCCTCCCAAGATTTTTTTAACCACTCGCACACCTCTGAAATAGAGGGCCGCTTTATTCTACCTGAGGATGTGAGGTTGTGATGTGGATCTCCTATCCACTTGTTCCATCATTCTTACCATACACTTTTTGCTTAAATGGCTTATTCACCGATACATCTAAAGGCTGCAATTGGCAAGTCAGTCCACCAGGAATGACACCTATCTGTGTTTTTAATTCTCTACCTTTATTCTTTATGGTTTCAGTTCTATGGTTGCTAAACCGATCCCAAACCAAAAGAGAGGGTTTTCTTAAGAGTCCACCAGGTCGCCTCGCCCATACGTTCTGTAACCACAGTTTCATTCCAGCTTCGTCCATCCAGCCTTTCGGATGAACATGAACAGTTACACCCGTTGGAAGTTTTTCTTTCGGATTGTTTTTCTTTTGAATATTAAAAATGGTGGTAGTTTTGTGCCATCACACAACATGCTAGAACTACCATATAGTGGGTCTTTTCATGACCTGTGGTTTTTATTGTTATTGATTTAGACCCTTTGATACTCACAGTCTTGTTGGATGGTACATCAAATGTGAGTGGAATTTCATCCATATTTTCTATTTGACCCAGCTCAAAAGAAGTTTTCTTGTGTCCATTTATAACAAACTTATGAAATGCTAGTATTTTTTTCTTCATAATCTGTTGGCATTTTCTGTGCAATAGTTGTTTTTGTGTGCATTGATAAGCCATGCCTTTTCATGAACCTGTAACACCAGCCCGCAGACCCTGAAAAGTTCTGATTCCCATTTCTCTGCAAATCCCTTGGCCTCATTGATTATCATTTTGGTTGAAACACTTATCCCAGAATTCCTCTTATCTATCACCCACATTTTTATGGCATTTTTAAGTTCAAGCCATGATGAAACTGGGCATCAAAGGTTATGTTTTTGTTTTTAAGCAGTCTTCAGTTGATTTACCTGCAGTCGCCAAGTACGTATCATTTTTTCAGTAGGTGGTGGACCGAAATGCCTTGCTGCTGCTCTGTTTCCATGCACTTAAGCATAATTTAGCACTCCTAGTTTATACTGAATTGTGTAGCTTAATCTCTTGTCTCCTGTAGCCATATTTCCGTGGGTATTTTTTTAAACAAATAGTTTTAAGCACCGATACCAACGCGTGTATTTATGTAGCAGCAATACCGACACGTGTGTCAACTGAGTGGCGGGCGTCGTATGTTGAACAAGTAGTACAATATTGTACTATGTGCTAGTCACCGCTTCTCTGCACCGAGGGCGAACCAAGCACGACTAGTTTGGTTTACTTTTTAATGGGCATGGTGTGGTGTCGGAAGGAAACTATCCCAGTTCTCTCTTTTTGAGCTATATTTTTGTTGGCAAAAATTTAGTTGAACCTGATAAAATAATTATGGCAGATGTAGAAAAAGTTATGTTTTTCTAGACCATTATCTGGGCTAAAAATAGCATTCAGTATTGAAAGTTAACCTGTGTCTTTCACATATAAGATGCGGGTAAATTTTTTGAGACCTAATTTAGGAAAAAAGATGCGTCTTGTATGCCGTCAAATACGGTATTCATTGATCACTAGATGCTTTATAGTACAGTCACTTACAAAAAAAAGTTACCACTTCCAAGGGGCAACTCGTCCAACAGACCCCTCGTTTCGGGCGAGCAAGCCTCCAGGAGAGAGAGAGCTAAAATAAAGATGGAGGACGTTGTCTGCTATGCAGGTCCACGTTGAGCGTTTGAAGGGGTTTGTTTGTGACATTAACATGGCAGAGTAATATTATAGCGATTCGGAGGTCAGAATGGATTAATTTGGTGATTTTAAAGTTGTTTCTTTGATATAGTTTTACTTTAGATTTTTTGCATGTAGTATAGCAATGGTGAATATATTCTAAGCTAAAAATTTTAGAAAAGAGATATTCCGCAGTTTGTGCTTGCAAGACCCTGAAACCTGGCGTTACAACATTAATTCTTTGACGATGTTCTAGTTTAATCCAAGATATTTTCTTAAACGTATTGGAAGTATGGTCATACTTTTTCAAGTTAAATATAAACCGAGCAGATGCATTCTGGGCACACTGCGTCTTGCTAGCTAGTTCTTGCGATAAATCATAGATTGAATTTACCAATTGCATTTTAATATAAGGCGTTAGGAAACTTCCTAAGCATCTGACGTACTAATGTACGGACGTACTAATGTATGTACTAATGTGCGGACGTATGGACTAATTAATGGCATCACTGGACTTTAGCTAAGTCTTTGATTCTGTTGACGCAAATATATATTATATATATAAAAATTAAATTATATTAAATACCGTAAGCATCATTCATACGCTGATGATCTGCAGATATATCTCAATTCCACAGTTGTCTGCTTCCATGAATGTGTTCAGTATGTGAACCATGACCTCCAGTGAATTCACAATAGTTGCAAGGACAATTTTCGGAAGATGAATCCATTAAAAGTGCAAGCCATTGTCATCGGGTATCCACAGTTAGTAAAAGAAATTATTGGAGATATGAATGCAAAACTTATCTTGAAAAATGCTGAGATCCTATTGTGTAACTCTCTTAATAATATCGGTGTTTGCATAAACATCTGAGGGGATGAATGGAAGAGTAAACTATTTCACAAATGTTCACGACGTGCTCCGAAACCATACCGAGCATTTCAGGGGAAAATGGAGTGGGTAGTGAAGGACGGGAAAGGACTATCCCCCTCCCCCACATCTGAGGGAGGAAAACAACAATGAAGTTAAAGGCGGCTTATGACCTCCTGAAACTTTCGAAGTCTCTTTCCTTCTTCTTGCATGGACTTCTCTGGTCGAATCACTTACGTATTTGACCACAGCCAGAAGGAGATACTGCAAGCCGGGGTTGCCCTGGGCAACGATGACAAGGGCTTTATATAAAGATTTATATACAAAAAAAACCTGTTGAAAGGCACTTGCGATGATAATCAGCTGTATAAATGAGTCTCAGCATAATGCAGACGGAGACATCCATATGTATATAATAATTTAAAATTTCATTGCTAATGATATGTTGTAGAATAACAGAAAATTATATTTTTAAGGAATTTTCCGGTAAACATAATTAAAGTGAAAATCTTGCATCAATTATGATTAGTGCATTTATTGAATCAGAAAAAATCATGCTTGCCACTTCAGTGTAAATGCAATATAATTCATTTGATTTTAATACCATATTCATATGACAGTAATGGTAACGATTATAACTTGTTAAGTGTTATTTGGATTGAAAAGGAATTTTGCAAAGGTTATTCTTCGAAAATTAAAAATAAAAATCCAAGCAGTGGTGCACAAAGAAAAGTATTCAATCCATGTATGGCAAGGAGTGTATTAGAAAATGATCTGGAATAGAGCTAGACAAAAATTAAGCGATAAGGAAGAACTCGGCAGTGTCCTACAACCTCAGTCACAGTGTAAGAAGAGGCATTTACGA
This sequence comes from Pachydiplax longipennis, assembly GCA_036926295.1. Classification (NCBI taxonomy): domain Eukaryota; kingdom Metazoa; phylum Arthropoda; class Insecta; order Odonata; family Libellulidae; genus Pachydiplax; species Pachydiplax longipennis. The sequence goes on along the minus strand of JAVFKF010000012.1, from coordinate 384,036 downwards.
GTAATCTATATCTATGAGTAAAAGAATGAGAAATCGACATATAATAGTTTGGTATACAAACAAGATTTATTATTAAAATTGACATTTTACAGCCTTACATTGTGGAATGGTGCCATCATGCAAAGAAAAAAATACACTTTCTAAACTCCACAGAAATAAATTAATCAGCAACTAGTTCTGTCTGTCTGTCAGACATCATCTCAACTCCCTCCAGCAAACCCACCTATTCTGACCTCTTCTCATTCCTCCCATCCTTTCTCCCAGAACTTACCTGCTTTCCACAGTATGATCCACCCACATCCCGATGCCACCGGCCAATTCCCTTAAAGAAGTTTTAATCATCAAACAGATTGCTATAAATAACGGATACAGCCTAAATATGGTGGATAAACTCTTGAGGAGAAAACCAAATATCCTCTCATGCCGTAAAATCACTTCTTCCCTCTAATAATCCTCCACAACCCCTTCCTCATGGCAGAGAATCCCCTTCCTCGGAAGACTCTCCTATAGATTGGGACACATGCTTCCTAATGACCAGAGAGTGGCTTTCTATGTCCCCTGGAATCTACAGAGAGCCATCGGCCACCACAAAGATAGAAGACCCAGCGACTCTCTCAGCGGGGTGTACAAACTCTGCCGCAATGAATGCCCTTCCCGGTGCGTGGGGAGTGGACAAAAACTTTACCAATGAATACCTCTTCCACAACTTCTCCCCTCCTCTCTCATCCCCTCAGCCCTTTTCCGTTGATAATTCCCAGTTTTTCCCACCACCCCTGCCACACCACCTTGTTCCCATCGGTCTTTTTCATTTTCGATATTTCAGTGCCTGATGATTTCTTATATACGAAACTAGTTGCCTTTAATATATCTGTATGGAATTTACAAAGTTTGTTTTTTTATTTGCATGAAAATATACTTCATAATAAGTGAAATGTGGTTGCAATGCTCCTCTCAAGTGAAGAACTCAGCGTTTCTGAGATTTCATGGATTAGAATGGACAAAAAGGTGTGGAAAACCCAGATGCTTTTGGGAGAGGGTTCTCGATAATGCATATTCATTGATTACTTCCTAGAAATACTACGTTCAAAAATGCACCTTCAGGACTGGCATCCGTCGTATCCCATTGACCCCATCTCTTCCCCCGCTGCTTACTCCTTAGACCTCGCTATTCCTTCCGAGATATGCATACGCCGCATTCAGTGAACCCCTTTCGCCTACCTGCTACTCCCTAGCCATTCCATTATCTGCTAATCTTTCTCCCCTTAATCCCACACGTGATTCCGGTCGTAATTTCTACGAAAAAAACTTTTACCATAACTACCACCAACAACTTCAGCGCCAGGGCTCACCCTCACCTCACCCACTATCGCTTTATTGTAATCTGGTCGTCAGTGGAGAGTGAAAGCGTATACGCTGTGGTTATGCCACCATTAACTCCCCGGAGAAATAACCAAGCGTCAGGAATGCTAATGGCAGACATGTCTGTCAGAGAGATTGCAAGTCTCTCACGTGACAATTTTAAAGTTGAAGAGAAGGTGGGAACAATCTAATTCTGTGGATAGAAAGGTGGGATCTGGGAGGCCTAAGGTCAGGAGGACGACGAGCGCATTGTGGATCATGTGAGGGAGAATCCACAGCCAAAGAGACTAGGACTGCAGTCGGTATTGAGGCATCCGCCCAAACAGTGCATAGAAGGCTGCAATTTGTGGGATTAGAAGCCAGGCGTGCCACCGTTAAGGAAATACTAACGGACTCTCATAAAACTGCACGCCTGGACTTCGCGAGACAGTATGTCTCCGAGGATTTAGAGTTCTGGAGGAAGGTCATATACAGTGATGAAAAGACGTTCTCCTCCTGTTCCAATGGTCCTGTGACTGTTTACAGACCAAGAAACGCTAGATTTGACCCCCAGTTTGTGAAGCAGAGAGGACGAAGCGGCCGATTTTCGGTGCATGTCTGGGGGTGGATCTGCGCGGAGGGTCCTTTGTGGAAGATCGACGCCATTTGGACGGAAAGAAATACGTCAATATATTGGACAACGTAAAGCTTCCGTCACTAAGAATTTTATTTCCTGGAGAATTTCTATTTCAACAGGTAGGTATTTTTTTCATGTCATGTGAACATGTATTTTACAGGCATTTCCATGAGGTGAATGTATTACTTATTTAATTAAAGCTTTTCCAACTCTGAGAAATACGTAGATGCAAATTTTTGTAATTTTTTCTTCTTAACTTATTTAGTGTTATTTATGTGAATGTTTCTAATCATTTATAGGATAACTCGCGCATACACACATGCAGAAATGCCAGAAATTGGTTCAGTTCCAACATTGTTTGTAATTTACCCTGGCCAGCTAGGAGTCCGGATTTGAACCCAATTGAAAACATATGGGGTATAATCTCAAGGGATATACACGAGAGAAATCGCCCAATAAATGCTGGCAAGCTTTGGGAAACAATCGAGGAGACCTGGGAAAGTATTGGGGCTCTGTTGTGCCGAAGAGTTGTGGAGTCGATGCCGGAACGGCTACGTTTAGTAATTGAAAACAAAGGAGAGTGGATAAATTATTAAAATACTTTGCATTAAATAGATCGACGTAATTTGAAGGTGTTTTATTTGTAATTTTCCTATTTATGGATAATACCCATGGCATCCTACTTGCCCGGGTGCGATGCACCCATATGACGGCGCGGCTTAGGGTGAAAAAATAGCGTTCATTTCCCTCATTCAGTCATGATGATATGTATTCTGAGAGATAAAATGAATATCAATAAAATAATTAAAAATATATTCAATACGGTTTCACTAATCTCATTTAGAAATATTAGCCAACAGAGAAAGAATGCATCGAACGTCTTATTCATCCGATGTGTTTGGTATTACGCATATGCAAAACAAGATCATCCCTGTAAGCGGATTTTGAAGGGTTAACGTATTCTTTCACTGTTACTCCATTTCTATTCTAATTATGTTTTCTCTAATTTCCTCTTCTTTTGACATAATTCATAGTATTGCATTTTCTCTTAATTATCATTAATTTAAGCCCTAATATTTTTTTACGGAAAATTTCGTCCTGCGAGCATGTGAAGCATGAAAAAAAATAATGAACTCCTTTCCAAACCTCCAATGATGGGAGTTTATACATAAGCAGAAAATATGGGCAACTAAAGTATTTCTTGTCAGATTTTTTTGAAGAAGAGTGAATTACGCATGAGATTTGAGCCAATTTAAGAAAAATCCAAATTACTTCCTTTATAATACTATATTGCTAATATAATGAAAGAATTTTAGCCAGTATTTAAAGATAATAATGTCAAACAAGCCTCAAATCATGCGTAAGGAGGAAGATGAAACGCACGCTAAAAGAAGAGCCGCTCATAGACTCGCTCTCATCGAGCTTCATGTCTGTTAAGCGGGTTGCATCCAAAGTGGTAACTTTTTTTTGTAAGTGACTGTACAATAGATCTCACCACACATATGTCATAAACATACGTAATTAGAGCACCGATTCTTAAAAATTTAGATCAAAAAACTCACCCACTGAATATAAAGACTTAGAAATCAACCAGTTAACAACTATGTTATTAAATTTCACATCACCAGCATACACCTTCAGGCAGTGCATTGAAAAATCTTACACACAAATTAAAATGGATGTTTTGTGTTATAGTTTGTCTACAAGTGGGTTTGTCTATTTTATTTGAGTTTCTTGTAAGATAATTATGTACGTTGGATCTTATTTTGAATTCAGATTCCCTGTAGCATGTTAGGGATTTAAGTATACATACAAATATTAGCAGTCATTTTTAAACTGGCAAAGAGAGGTTTGCATTTGAGAGGATAGGCTATAGATATGCTGAAAGAGAACTAAAGTTGATGGAGGAGTTCAACGAAAAATTAACAAAAAATGAAAACTAAAAACAATTTGTGTTAAAAGCCATGTGTGAATATGTACTAAATATCCCAAACTGCAAGTGAACAGCATTAACCCAGGAATTTTGATATAAAACATCAACAAAAGAATTTAATGAGTTTATTATCATCAATTTATTTACTAAAACTAGCATGAACAAAAACTAGCTTTCAATATTTGTCAAACGTAAGAACAATTTTATTTATTTTTTCCATAGTTGATTTTAAAATTCAAGATTTTTAACGCTAATTAGATTTGTGACCTTTGTTATCTAGAATAACTATGATAAAAATTAATTTAGAGCTATTAATATAAGACGAGATATACGGCAGTGAACTTCATAGATTCGATCAGAGGCACCGACGGTACGTCGCCATTATCACAACCCGCGCTCACTATTAGGACTGGATCTAGTAAACTTCTGGGAGGGTAAAATTAATACTTAATGAAAATTACATTTAATGTCTAATAATGCATTGATAAAATAATAGTGACAGTTCAAAAATGGGAAGCTTCCCTAATCGCTAGTGATGACCAAAAAATGGCCAAAATTGATGAAATTTATAAACTTCAAGTGTGATGCGGCACTTTCTTTCTGTTATCTGTTTCTAGTTATATTTCACACAATTTAGTTTCTAACGAAATGGAACAATTTCAGGGGGCGTCCCAAAAAAAATTCAAATTTTTGCAAAATAATGACCACCCTAGTATATATATACACGCCTATAAGATACTTGCAATGCAGTGGTAATAGCAGTATACTCTCATATGCATACAGGTATACAATCAACTATTTCTTTCATTAAAAAACTCATCAGCACTATATTATCTTACCAAGCAAATTACAAAGCTCCTAACCAAGCCTGTGTAATGGGGTCCTCAAAATAAATCTCCCTCTTGTGCTATGATCATGCATATCTGGTCGCTTTTTAAAACTCTATGTTTTGATGAATATAGGTAGCACAAGCATAGATGTATGCTGAAGGCATTGTCATGATACTCCACTCCTTAAAAAGTGGCTTGCATGATTCTCCCACCAATTTTTCCCATACCCTAATATCCCTCTTTTACATTACAAAAGTATTTTTCAGACAGAATTACCCCATATTAAAATTCTACATGTGATGACCGAATGAAAATGGGTAAAATATGCCATTCTCAGTACCTCTAGGTTGACTGCAGAATTTAATTTGCGGATCAAATAGGTTGCATTGCTTAGTTTTGAAGGAAGTTAATTAATATGATCACTCCAGCTTTTGGTCAATCATTATACCAAGGTTGTACAGACAATTGTTTTTTATTTATTTCTTCTTTGGCCAGTGAAATGTTGAGTGACTGGCATTCAGGTGAAGTGACACTGGTTTTGAAATAGTTGATTCTGGTTTAAACCAGTTGATTATTTTCTTTAACTCTACCTTGATTTTGGAGTCAGCATCCACCTGTTCTTTACTTCTTGTTAACCCTTTTAAAATCATCTCCTGGACACAGAAGCATTTCACGACTCAGATAGTGGTAGGTATAGAATTGATCCCTTCTTAGTCCTAAGTGGGGCTCCTTCCTCGGCAACCACAATAGGGGGAATACCTTCCCTTCCACATCATGGGGCCGCGGCTAACTAAATATTATTGCTGACGTTTTGCCAAAGAGTCATTTTAGCAGTAATTGTCAATATTAATTTGGAAATTAAAATCTTGTACCTTGCTGATTATGTATGTACAACTTTCAAACGACATTTTACCATTAATATTAAGCTATTTGGTGTACTAATATAGTGGCAATGATGTAGCAGTTTTTACATGATAATATCCTAATTACCTTTATATTAACGGTAGAATATTTTTTTAAAGTTGTACATAGTCAGCAAAGACCAACATTTCAATATCCAAATTAATATTTACAATTACTACTAAAAAAACTCATTGCAAAACTGTTACGATAACATTTCAATTGTCGCAGCACCATGCAGCAAAAAGGGTTATAAACAGCCCCTGAGTTTCCTATGAGCAGAATGAGAGGTCAGAAATCCCCCAGAAAAGGGTAAGATTATAATACCCAAATCCTCTGAAACTGCATCCACACATTATTTGTACCTGCATCGTCTATACACAACAGCCGTGCTTCTGTGTAGGAAAAACGCCGTCGTCTATAGCCAACAACAGTCTCGAAAGGGTTAAGATAGTGATATCATCAGTGAATTGGAAGACTGTGGTTGTGCAAAAATAACTCAGATGATTGACATATAACAGAAATAAATAAGGTCCGTGCTCAGATGGTAAAGAAGAAGTACACTGGTGATTTTCCACACTGTTTATTACTGTTGTATTGTGAAAATACCAAGCTCAGATCCTTAAGGAAACCCATACTTTACTAGATTTAGCAGATAACTCATTATTGACTGACACACTCAGGACACTCTGAATGAAGATGAAGGGGAGGGATACCATAATCATATAGCTTAGATAGGAGCTTTTAGTGACAAACACTATCAAATTCCTTTGATAGGTCATTGAAGGCAACAATTGGACTTTCATAATTCTATAGGGAAGAGTATATGTCACTAATAATTGACATTACACATATAATTGTTGTTCTACCTTTCAGAAACCCAAATTGAGTTTTGCTTATCAGGTTATTCATCTCAAGATATTTATTCAGCCTTATGTGTGAAGCCTTCTGTATGATTTTAGAAAAGATGGGTTATAGGCCTGTAGCTTGAAGGGTCATTTGCTTTACCTTTCTTAAAAATTTGAATAATTTTTGTAAGTTTTTGTTCTTTAAGATAGCTACCAGACTTAAATATTTAATTAATTAATTTGGTTCTAACCAAATTAATTTTGATATTATGTGATATTACGTGAGCAATACCTTTCAATAGGTTTAAATTTATATAATAGATATCACAGCAGTTGCTGTTTTTTAAATTAGTTATTCTATTATATATTTCTTAAGTAAAATTAATTTGCATTAGAAAGCGTCATTTCCCTATTAAATTTATCATGTTGAGAAATGAGGTCTTGACGAGATTGTGAATGACATTTGCAAAGTAATTATTTCTGAATTAAGGGGATGGATCATATATTCACAGCCTTACAATTTGTTTCATTTTCAATTACATCCCATGTGGCTTTAGTTTTATTACTTGAATCAATACCGAATTTATTATTCACTTCAAATTTGCATTTGTGATGGCTTTCTGATAATCTATTTGTAGATTTAAATAATGAGTTTTCATTTCTTGGCTTGAGTCTCTTGTAGCATGTTCATATGCATTCAACAGTTTGCCCCTCATATAAAACATTATCATTAAACCAGGGTATTTTGCATGAATTAACTTTAACCTTTCTTGACTTTTCTGGTATACAGTAGTTCAAGGAGTCAATAAGTAATAACCAGAACTCTGAAAAGATATTTGAGCTATTATTAATTTCACTAATAAGTGACCAATCTTAACTGCCTAGCAAATGTGAAAGTTTGACAATTGTTTACATAAAAATCTGGAGTTAATAAATTTTTCATCCTTATTCGCATTAGTCTTTTAGGTATTCAGATGGCTTGGTAAACCCAGATCAGAAATAGCAGCTGCAACTGTTGTTGTTGATAAACTGACATTTTTCAGAATATTGTGAATACATTTACCACTAGCATGTCTGGTGGATTAATTCACCATATATTGCAAGCCAGCTGAGTGGACCACATTCAGAAACTGGGACAACTTATTATTTTCATCATTATCAAATTGAATATTAAAATAACCCATTAAAATTATTCCCCATTTCATTGTCATAATTTTTGTAAGTATATCAAATAGTAGGTTACTTTGAAAGATTTTCAGATCTCCATTTGGAGACCTATATACAGCTAATATAATTATAAGTTATAACTTTTTAGTTTTATTGCATTAATTTAGTTTATTATTTAATTAGATTGCTACACCTCCATGTCTGGCTTTAACCCTACAATAGCTTGATGATAAGATATATAAAACCATTTTATAGTGTGCTATTTCATCATCACCTAGCCAATGTTCACACAGGCATATGATATCTATTTCATACTTGTTTACCAACAACTCAAGTTCATGCACCTTATTTCTTAATGATTGGACATTTAAGTGGAAAAATTTAGGTGACTGCGAGAACATTCTTCAACTTTGGTACGAATATTAGTCCTATTTTTTACATCAGTGTCACTATCAACATTACTATGTACATCATTTTTCATTTTACTATTAATATTACAATCCTTACTGATGAATGTTTCATGGATTCTTCAATAAAAGTTCATACAACAGTTTGAACATGAAGGATTGTATTGGATACTAAAGTAGTACAGATACATTGGTACAAGTGCAACCATACTCATCTACATCCAAACCAGAACAGTATAGGTAAGAGAAGCACGTCAAAAAAAGGTGAAGCATCCTGCCAACATAACAGTTTCACACATAGTACCAACCTAATAATGATACACGCTCTACAAGTTACCAACAGAATAACAATATAAGTTGATATTCCAACACTCTGCCTCAACTTATATACTACACAAAAGTAAAAGAAACAGTAAAATGTGATAATATATTACAATAATACATATCAAAGATCAATTTAGAAATATTTACACATTCAAGGAAATCATACCAATTTCTGCACTCAGTTTATGAAATTGTTTGGAGCTTAAACCTTTTGCGAGAACATCAGCCTTTTGATCCTGTGATGCAACATATTGCAAACACATTACATTATCATTGCACAAATCCTTTACAAAATGGTACTTGACATCCACATTTGACATTTGTTGACCATGATTTGGCCTGCTAACTAGATGAATGCAAGGTTGATTGTCTTCATGTATGACAACAGGACCTTCAATAAACACATCCAAATCTAATAGTGAATTTCTGAGCCAAAGGAGCTCTGCTCCAGCAAGAGACAAGGCAACATATTCAGCCTCTGTTGAGGAGAGAGCTACTGTAGACTGCTTTTTAGTTTTAAAATCAACTGATTGGCGGGTCACTTTGTGGTATTCCATGACAATATGGAAGAAATAAAAAGGAACCACTTTTCAAAAATGAACCTAGTTCCTAATTTATTTAAAAAAACAATTATGCAAGATACCACAGAATACAAATTATTTAAATGCACGACATGTTTCGACTTGTAAGCGTCATCCTCAAGTGAAGAGGCAGCCAGAACCAACATATAGAAACAAGAGAGCAGTTCAGGGGTTGGAGGGGAGCCCACCTACACCGCTCGCCTTATAATTTCCTCTTCTAATCACCACCATTCACATAAGTTCGCAGCTTTCCACTCCCTTCTCCACAGGCTCCTTAATATCCCCCTCTCACCTTCTAATTTTGAAAAAGAACTTAACATAATCCTGTATTTAGCTAAAGAAAATGGTTTTTCGTCTGATTTAATCAACTGTTTAATGGATAGAAAATTAAGGAATATTGCCATAAATAAGATTTATACTTCTACTTTTGTCGCAGCTCCAACCTATTGACGTAAATTAAGCTTCCTTGGTCCGTTAAGCTATAAAATTGCTAAGCTTCTGCCTAAAGATCGTATACGACTGGCTTTCTATAGCAACTTGCGTTCTCAACATTTCTTGTGTAATGGCAAAGATTCAGTCGACCATATGCTTAAGTCTGGAGTATACCAACTGTCATGTAATGACTGTAATTCTATATACGTTGGCCAGACTGGAAGGAACTTTAAATTAAGGGCAAAAGAACATGCTAAATGTTTTGAAATCGGTTCACATCAATCTCATTTTGCAAAGCACCTTTTGACCTCAAATCACTCTTCGAATTTTGTACCTAAAATACTACATTTAGCAGAGAAGGGTAATCAGCTAAATATTCTCGAAAAAATTGAAATTATTAACTTAAATAATAACCCGGAATTTAATCTAACAAATGAATTTGTCTTTCCTTCCTCTTCCCCTTTACTGACTGCAGCTTTTCCATGCCCTTCTCCTAGTTCGAAGAATCTGCCTACCTAATCTTTTCCGCGAATTATATCCTTCACCCTGCCCTGTCCCTATTGTTTTCCCCTCCAACCCAAGAACTGCTCTCTTGTTTCTATATGTTGGTTCTGGCTGCCTCTTCACTTGAGGATGATGCTTACACGTCGAAACATGTCGTGCATTTAAATAATTTGTATTCTGTGGTATCTTGCATAGTTGTTTTTTTAAATAAATTAGGAACTAGGTTCATTTTTGAAAAGTGGTTCCTTTTTATTTCTTCCATATTGCTTTTTAGTTGTCTATGATACAAACCCACCAAATACTTCAAAGAGGTAACTTGAGGTTGATTTCCGATCCAAGTCACCAGCCCAATCTGAGTTTGCATACCCTACCATAGCAGTTGTTTCTTGAAGGGGAAGAAGTAGACCTAAATTTAGAGGTCCTTTTATGTACCTAAGTATTTGCTTCAGACCTTTCCATTGAGGCTCTGTTGCATTAGACTGATATCTACTAAAGAAATTAACAGCAGCACTCAAATCAGGTCTTGTAGAAGTCATTACATACATTAAACAACCAACTAGCTCACGATACGGTTTCTCTTGAATTATACAAGGTCCCACTAGTTCCCTTGGAGGACTGACTTCCATAAGAGTTGTCACTGCCTTACACTCAGCTATGTCAAATCTTTTGAGGAGGTTTAATAAGTAAGACTTCTGACTAAGAATCACTCCTTTCTTTGTCCAAGACACTTGTTTCCCTAGAAAGTTTGACAGTCTACCCAAGTCATTGATTTTGAATTTTGACATTAAAGAATTTCTAATAATATTTAGCTTACTCATTTCACTTCCTCCTAAAATAATATCATCAACTTAAAGGAGTACATACACATAATTATTACCAACTTTTAATATATATAAACAAGAATCATGCCTAGACTGTGTAAAATTCAGCTTTCTCATGAAGCTGGTAAACCTTTCTTTCCAGGCCCGAGGTGCTTGCTTAAGTCCATAGAGTGCTTTATTTAATTTACAAACTAACTGTGAGCCATCATCCATACCTTGGGGTTGCTTCATTAAAATTTCTGCTTCCAAATCTCCGTGAAGAAATAAATTATTTACTAATCTAATTGCGAAGCATACATACCCTTAAAATCAATTGCAGATAAAAGAGTCCTCAAAGTAGTGAGAGCAACTGGAGCATATATATATATATATATATATATATATATATATATATATATATATATATATATATATATATATATTATATATATCTATTATATATAGCTAACTCTCCGGATATACCTATATATATACGAGTAAAAGTTGCTTGCATACTGCAAGCTATCCGTTGAATACAGTATCATACCAAGTACTGCCTCAGTTCAAATTTAAAACTTCGCGCCAAAGACCGCCTGGCGACGAACTAAGAACCCGATCGTGAGAGAAGACAGCAAAATAATATTAGATAAGTGCCATCCTTACTTGTTCCAAAGTTTCGATTCAATATCTTATCGGGAAGGTCCCACGCCTCTGTCACCATTCCGGGTTTTATCTTTCCAGCTTATCGGGAGGGCATTTAAAAAGATTTCCGCAATGCATTTCTTATGGAAGAATTTTGCATCCACCTGGCGTCGAACTCACTGTCATTTGCCTACATTTTTTCCATGAGAAGCATAGAAGACTATCTCAACTTCAACCTCCGCAATTTTGGTTACTCTATCTTAACGATAAGTGCCTCAAAATAATTTTCAAAAATCCTCGCAATGCATTCTTATGGGAAAATTGCGATATTTGGGAATTTCTGGCATCGAACCCATGATAGCTAGCGTCGAAGTCTGCATTATTCTGGCATCTAGAGTGTAGGGCCAGTACGTCGAAAAAATCTGACGTCGACGGCGCTTGTGGAACATGGTCAGAATTCGTATCCCCTATATATATATATATATATATATATATATATATATATATATATATATATATATATATATATATATATATATATATATATATATATATACACACACACACACACGAGGGTTATCCGGAAAGTAGTACCCGTTAGTGCCGCATGAAGTGCTGACGACGCGAGTAGCCGCTGGACAAGGTCACATAGCTTCAGTGGCTTGTCTGCCTTCTCTGAGCCAAGTTGCGTGACGCTAGCATTGCCTGTGTTGTTTCTGTGATTGTTTACAATGTTTAAAAAAATTGAGAACGCCGCCAGTTGTGAAGTGAGGGCTGTGATTAAATTCCTCAATGCAAGAAACGTTCGCCCATGTGATATTCATCGCCAATTAAAGGAGGTGTATGGAGACAATGTAATGGACGAGTCGTCTGTTTGGCGGTGGTGTCGCAAGTTCAACATGGGGAGGGGGAACACACACGACGATGAGCGTTCGGGGAGACCGTCTGTCATTACAGACCAACTGGTGAGCTTAGTTGACGAATTCGTGAGGAACGATCGGCGCGTCACAATTGATGACATCTGTGAGCATTTTCCCAATGTTTCTCGAACAATTGTTCATGAAATTGTTAAAGACCATCTGCATTATGCAAAAATTTGTGCAAGATGGGTCCCTCGCATGCTTACAGATGAGCACAAAACCAAGCGTATGGCTGCAGCACTGACGTTTTTGGGACGTTATTCTGATGAAGGAGACTCTTTCTTGACTCGCATAATTACTGGTGACGAAACATGGGTTTGTTATGCATCACCTGAGAGTAAACGACAGTCAATGGAGTGGCATCATGCTCATTCACCAAACAAACCAAAAAAATTCAAGACAGTTCTGTCCACCAGGAAACTCACGGCAACCATTTTCTGGGATCGACGAGGTGTATTGCTTATTGATTTTATGGCCCGTGGAGACACTATTAATGCCAATGCGTATTGTGAAACATTAAAGAAATTACGGCGGGCAATACAAAATCGGCGGCGAGGTCTATTGTCTACTGGTGTCATTCTCGTTCATGACAATGCCAGGCCTCATGCAGCTGGGATAACACAAAGACTTTTGCAGCAATTCAAATGGGAAACTTTCGACCATCCACCGTATAGCCCGGACTTGGCCCCTTCAGATTTTCATCTCTTTACAAAGCTTAAAGACTTTTTGGCGGGGAAAAGATTTGACAGCGATGAAGAACTTAAAGAAGGAGTGACCCTGTATCTCAATGAGCTGGGGGCGGAGGACTATGCAGCAGGAATACAGAAACTTGTCACACGTTATGACAAATGCCTTAATTTGCTTGGAGATTATGTTGAGAAGTAGTTTAAAGTATCCTCTTTCAAATAAAATTTTTTATGTTTGTTAATATTTACTTTTGTGTCTTTATTTCACGAACGGGTACTACTTTCCGGATGACCCTCGTATATAGGTATATCCGGAGAGTTAGCTTTATATAATAGATATAGATATAGGGGATACGAATTCTGACCATGTTCCACAAGCGCCATCGACGTCAGATTTTTTCGACGTACTGGCCCTACACTCTAGATGCCAGAATAATGCAGACTTCGACGCTAGCTATCATGGGTTCGATGCCAGAAATTCCCAAAAATCGCAATTTTCCCATAAGAATGCATTGCGAGGATTTTTGAAAATTATTTTGAGGCACTTATCGTTAAGATAGAGTAACCAAAATTGCGGAGGTTGAAGTTGAGGTAGTCTTCTATGCTTCTCATGGAAAAAATGTAGCCAAATGACAGTGAGTTCGACGCCAGGTGGATGCAAAATTCTTCCATAAGAAATGCATTGCGGAAATCTTTTTAAATGCCTCCTGATAAGCTGGAAAGATAAGACCCGGAATGGTGACAGAGGCGTGGGACCTTCCCGATAAGATATTGAATCGAAACTTTGGAACAAGTCAGGATGGCACTTATCTAATATTATTTTGCTATCTTCTCTCATGATCGGGTTCTTAGTTCATCGCCAGGCGGTCTTTGGCGCGAAGTTTTAAATTTGAACTGAGGCAGTACTTGGTATGATACTGTATTCAACAGAACTTTTACTCGTAATAGATATTTATAGGGGATACGAATTCTGACCATGTTCCACGAGCGCCGTCGATGTCAGATTTTTACGATGTATTGGCCCCACACTCTAGATGCTAGAATAATTCAGACATCGACGCTAGCTATCATGGGTTTGATACTAGAATGTCCCAAAAATCGCAATTTTCCCGTAAGAATGCATTGCGTGGATTTTTAAAAATTATTTTGAGGCAGTTATCGGTAAGATAGAGGAACCAAAATCTCAGAGGTTGAAGCTGAGGTAGTCTTCTATAGTTCTTATGGGAGAAATTTTGCCAAATGCCAACGTTCTAGGTTTGATAGAGCAATCAAAATCACGGTGTATGCATATGAGATGGTTATCTATTATACCAAAGGAAAAAATTTTACCAAGTGACCGTGAGTTCGACGCCAGGTGGGTTCGAAATGCTTCCGTAAGAAATACATTGGTGAAATCTTGGACGATTTTTTTATATGCCTTCCCAATAAGCTAAAAAGATAAAACCCGGAATGGTGACAGAGGCGTTTGAGAGTATTCTTTCATGACGTCCACTGTTTCTCTAGTGGTCCATGGTTCGATGCAAGAGTGTCATTCCGATTCTACCATGCATTTCAAGCGGGATTAACGGAATCTTATTTTAGGCCCTTCCCGATAAGATACTGAATTGAAAATTTTAAATACGTCAGAGTGACACTTCTCTAACATTCGTATGTCATTGTCTCTCACGAATGGGTCCTGTGTTCAATGCTAGGCGGTCATTTATGCAAATTTTTTTAAATTGTTTTGAGGCCTACCTCTTTGCAGGAGACTATTCAAAATCACAGCGTTTGCGTTTGAAGTACTTTTCTTTAGAACCAGTGGAAGAAAGGTTATATTTGACCGTGAGTTCGATGCCAGATGGATGAAAATTTCTCACGTAAGAAATGCATTGTGGCAATTTTTAAGAATTTTGCTGGATAAGCTTCGAAAATGATACCCATAAGGGAAACTTTTTGTAAATTTTTACCAATTAGCTTGCAGTTTGCAAGCAACTTACTCGTATCTTCCAGTAGGTTCATGTGCCCCCACCTTCTCTATTTAATTCCCTCTCCTTCAATTCCCAGTAACTTATCCCACCCCTTAATAGGTCTAATAACTTTTGTCTTTGTCTTCCCCTCTGTCTTTTCCCTAGCATTCTTCCCTCGATCGGTTTCTTCAACAATCCCTCCCCTCTCAATATTTGACCCACCCATTTCTTTTGTCGATTTTTAATTACTTCAATCATTACTCTTTTCTCCCCAACCATCTCTAGAACCTCCTCGTTAGTTTTTCTATCGACCCAACTAACTTTTTCCATTCTACGCCATACCCACATCTCAAAAGCCTCCAATTTTTTGACATCCTCTTTTCTTAACGTCCACGTTTCACATCCATACATCATTACACTCCACACCAAGGATTTTACCAATCTCTTCCTGATTCCTTTATCAAGTCCCTTTTTCATCAGTTCCCTTCGCTTCATGAAAGCTTCTATTGCTAATGCTATCCTTTATTCTAATTTCTGTCAAACATCTTCCATCCTTAGAAAGAAGGCTGCCCAAGTATAAAAACTGGTCTACTTGTTCTAGTTTTTCCCCATCGACCCTTATTGTTAACTTAGCTTTCTTTCCCTTTGAAAACCTCATAATCTTAGTCTTTCTTACCTTATAACTTAGATACCTTAATTTGGTAATGGTGGAGAATGGGAGATTTACATCAATAGAATGATTTACATAAACATTTGTTTAAATTGAATTCAGCATTGCATTGTTGACACCATGTATAAAGATTATCCACTGCATTCTGTAGTAAATTTTAATCAAGTTTTGACTTAACATTAAAGTGTAATTTCTTGTCATCTTCATATATAACAAGTTTAATAGGATTTATATTATCAGTTATATCATTTATAAATTGGTTGAACAGAAAAGGTCCTAAGTCAGAACCTTGTGGGACCCCTGATATCACAGCATATTCAAAGGACATGAATGATTTAAATCTTAGTAGTTATTTTCTTTCTATCAAGTAACTTTTAAACCAGTTGAGATGATGTCCAATAATTCCATTGCTCTGTAACTTAGCTAATAAGTGATTGATACTTATGGTATCTAAGGCCTTTTTAAAGTCTGTATATTCTGCGTTATTAAAGGCATTTAGATGTAATAAATAAACTTGTGGTGCTTGACCTACCTTGATGGAAACCTTGTTGCTCATTGACAATAATATGTTTAAATAAAGGACTAATGTAATCTAGAAGAATCTAATGCTCTCAAATATTTTTGCTAAGGAGCTCTGGATTGAGATTGGTCTATAATTTGTAACATCAAATTTCTCTCCAGACTTATATATTGGAATTGAATGGCTAAGTTTAAGACAGTCGAGGAAACAGCCAGATTTTAAAGAAAAGTTGAATAAATTGGTTAGAGGTTCTGCCAGAATGTTAAAGCAATACTTTAGTACAAAAGGGGGAATTCTATCCGGTCCTGGGTCCATATTCTGTAACGCCAAACCAATCGGTAAGGTAGCCATCTAGTTTGTTGTCTTCCTAAATGAACAGTTCGAAAGTCTTCCGTGTTTTGAGAGGAAGAGACTTCTTTCAATATCCGGGACACTAATTCATTATCATGATTCACATCGTTCCTGTTCTTGGACATACACTCACTTACACCAAACAAAACGTTCTTCGCCCTGAATCTACGATCGTTCATTTCCTCTATCACAGATTCAATGTTGTTCTCACCATCCCATGCACAAGAAGAAGGCAACTGCTGTTTGAGGTTTTTAATTTCCTTTTTTAATTCAATAACCAATTAATTTAGTTTGATTATTGTGGTATTCGTTGTTGAGCATGCCTCATTGCGATTTGGACCTGGCTTCCCTTTCAGATTACATGCACTACAAAACCAATCAATGTCAGAATAACTCACCAACACTTTAAATTAACTTTAACACTAGATCTTTTAATTTTGAACACTTTTTGTGCACATTTTCGTTACGCTTGCTGCATATAATATATGAAGAATTTGTTTACTTCCTCGCCACATGGGAAACAACAATCTACAGCGGCCAACTTATTCTTATTCTTTCAGAAGAATCCAATTTAATTTGAATAAGTTCAGATGCATTAGGTCATAAACAAAAGTTTGTTTGCAAGTTGGTGTCAGAAAGCTAAATGGTTGAATTTGTTTTTACTCTATTATTCATTAACAAATATATTACAGGTAGATTTTAGGTATTTACATCAAATTTTAGAATATACAAAAAGTGAGGCCAGGTTTATCTTTCAATTTTTCCACAGTAGCTATATAATTTGCACACATCAATGGTGAGCAACCACCCAAATGTATTCCTCATAAGCTGCAGGCCTGTCAATCTACCTACCAGTGATAGTTCCTGAATCAGTTGTTTCTGTGAAGTTTCATGTTTTAGCTCCTTGCAAATGGGGGGTCCCAGTTAGCCATGTGGGGAATTTTTAGAATAACTAACAGAACCGCAGCTGATGATATCATATATTTAAATGATATTTAAATCGAGTGTTTTAAGTGAGAGCATGGTGGTAGATGGCGATGTTTTCATAAATCATAATCTATTTCACTTATTGTGAGTTGAAAGTAATCAGGAGTATACTTTTTTTAACAGACCTAAGGGTAAATGGAGTAAATAATCATTATAAAACTCAAGAACACAAGTCGTTTATTCTTCTGAATAACTTTCATTGCAAATGAAGCAATTCTACTGAGGAAATGTTAAGAGCGGATGTGGGGAAAAATTTTACTACATTTGACCCATCAATATCATCCAAGTTTGGATGCTAAATCTTCAGCAAAAAAAAAACATTATAAAAGAGGAAAAATGTCCCTCAATGTGGGTTCCTACACGTGGTGAGGGGGGGGGACACAGGGAGGGCTCTCATTACATCTTTATCTCATTTCATCCCATCATTTCTTCTAATCACTTCTTGCTGGCCCTCTGTGTGCTGAATGCCCACCCATGTGTTTGCCATGCATGGCAATCCGTGACAGGGGGAAAGGGGATCCTGGTGGCTGAGGGGACCTCTCTTGGGGGAGAGGTATCCCCACTTTGGCCCCTGCTTCTCCTAGATGAGTGGCCAGGAACTAGTCCACTCCCAGTAAATTGGCTGCTGGTGACCGGGGAGTCAGGAGGCTCCTTCCTAGCATACGCCAGCTGGGCAGTTTGGGGCCACTGGAGCTGCATTAGTCTTGCAGGGAGAGTGGCAGCCAATATATATCCCTGAGGTAGCCCTGGCACTGAAGTTCAGTGTCCCCTCATCAGGCTGTATGGTGGGTGAGGAGGCTTGGGGATGAATCTTTGTTGAACCTATGGATGTTAACTTGAACCCCCTGAATAGTAAAAAGTTGAGAGTGGACAATGATCGAAGAATATGTGACAGCGAAGAGAAATTCTTTGTTATCTCTAGTATAATAGAAGGAGCACTAAAAAAACTATCCCCTTTTGCACTACACTGAGTGCTGGAATTTCTGGTTAGGAAGTAATCTTAGCCAAGAGGCTTAGTGATGGATCACTGATGGGGAGGTGAAAGGATGTTGGGGATGAAAAGCAAGCCACAGTGCTAAGGACTGCCAGAGCCACATTGCCTTCCTAGGTACATGCTCTCTCTTTCTCTCTGGCCCTGCATCCCCTACCCCATTAGGTGTTTCAAGCACCAGAAGCTCAGGCACACTTCTTCAGGGTGCTTGGAGTTAGAGAGATGTGGTGAGCTAAAACATGAAGAGCCCTTCTAGAAAGCTCCGAAATGCCTCAACTGTAAAGGAGGTCACCAATTTTGATCTCTTACCTGCCAAACATTTAAGGAAGAGAGGGCAATCCAAGAAATAAAGGCCACCAAAATATTGTCTTATGCAGAGGCAAAAAGAGAGTTGAAGGTGTTCAATCCAAACCCAAGGGCCCTTCATATGCCACAGTTGCCGCCAGGGTGTTAGAGACAAGTGATGCAGGTACCTACGAGGGTCATCCAAGAAGTACCCAACCTAAGGTATAAATGGTGATTGTTGCCTGAAGAAATAATTAGTGTTTGAAAGTAGGAACCTTATTAAGATTAAGTTTGAATTTTGAAGACACTATGTTGTTAAATATTTGTTTCAACCATAGTAAACACTCAGTGAATTTGTAAACATGGAAAAAATTGGTCACTGTTATGAGATACAATACTTTTATTTAAAAGGTTTCAGTCCAATGGACATCAAAGCTGAGCTGTATTCTAATCCGGGAGAATCTGCTCTCTTGACAGTAAAATATTGGGTGGTAGAGATTAAACTAGGCCTTCGAGCTGCCAAGATGAACATCGCAGTGGTCGAACAAATGAGGTGAAATTATAAAGAAAATCCACAAAGTGGTATTGGATAACCGTTTACTGAAAGTGCATGAGCTAGCAGACATGAAAGGCATCTCAATAAGTGCTGTACATTGCATATTGACCAAAAATTTGGACATGAGAAAGCTGTGCACAAGATGTGTGCCCACAATGGATCAAAAACAGCATCATGAGGATGTTTCAGTCGAGTGTTTGGCAATGTTTTGCAGCAATAAAACCGAGTTTTTGCATCGATTCATTACCATTGGTAAAACATTGGTACAGTATTTCACACCTAAGACAAAACAGCAGTTGAAGCAATGGATTGCAAGGGAAGAATCAGCTCTGAAGAAGGTGAAGATAGTTCCATCTGCTGACAAGGTCATGGGATCAGTTTTTTGGGATGCACGTGAGATAATATTCATTGATTATCTTCTAAAAGGTATAAAAATCAGCAGAGTGTATTATGCCAACTTGTTACAGCATCTTAGGGATAAAATCATCATCATCATAGGGAAAAAAGGTCCACTTTTGGTGAAGAAGAAAGTGTTGTACAATCCATCAGTTCACACATCCGTTATCGCAGTGGCCAATATCAATCAATTAAAGTTCCAATTGCTTCCTCAGGCACCCTATTTGCCAGATTTAGCCCTCTCAGATATATTTCTATTTCTGAACTTGAAAAACTGGCTTGGTGGTAAAAAATTTGCCGGCAATGAAGAGGTGAAATTGATAGCTATTTTGAGGAACTAAACTGTTCTCACTATAAAAAAGGTATCAAAATTATTAAACATTGCTGGGAAAGGTATATTGAGCTGAAAAGAGACCATGTTGAGAAATAAATATGTTTTCCCAAATTTTTTGTTTCTTCTTTGTTAGGTTGGGTACTTCTGGGACGACCCTCATAGACCCACCACCCTCCTGTCTATTCCCCCTACAAAACTATATGAACCACTTTTACTGAAAAACCTGTGGCAGGGCAGTCTAGGTAACCAAAAACTCTACTCCACCAGTACTGAAACTAAGTAATCCTCAAGTATGCTCATCAACAACCAGGAAAATAACATTCAAATCTGACATGGATGACATTTCAGATGAAGATTTATACAATAGAATTTAACTTTAAAAATATGAAAAAAGAAGGTCAGACAAAAATCTTTAGAGAAAATGGGAGCCCCATCACAATGCCACCCAGATTTTTAATGTTGTAATGGAACTGTAATGGTTTTTATTCCCGTGATGACAATTTAAGAACTTAAGATTTTAACTAAGTATTTTAACCCTGACCTCATCTGCCTCCAGGAGGCACATTTTAAGGCCAGTGATCAAGACAGTATCACTGGTTTTAATGTTTTTGTGATTGATGACCTGAGTCAACAGAGCTAGAGATGGGGTAGCTGTTGCTGTCCATGGTGCTCTATTCACCTCCCAGGTGAGACTCGATACACCCATACAGGCTGTTGCAGTGAGATGCTGTATCCCATATAGTAACATTCTACATCGACCTTCCTGAGTGGCATCAGAAGCCCAGGAAAGCCTTGAGTGTCTCGTCCAACAGCTGCCGAGACCTTTTGTGCTCCTGAGCGACTTCAGTTCTCACAGCACTCATTGGGGAGACACCATGAATGATGCAAATTGCAGAAGTCGCCTTATCGAGGAAATTTTTTTGGATTTTAACTTATTTTATTTAACAATGGGGAGAAGACGTGTTTGAACTATTTTAATGGAGAAACAACTGTGATAGATCTAGTCATGTGTCTCAATTCCATTGCAACATCTTTTATCCCAAGTGTACATTCTGACCTGTGTGGCAGTGACCTCTAACCCCTTCTTTTAGAAAAGCCCAGAGATGTGCCAGAACAATTCACACATCTTGACTGTTGGATTTTATCAAAAGCTAACTGGTACATTTTAAAAGAAGTTTTTAACTATACACACATGCCAGTTAGGGGCACAGTACAAAGTGTAGAAGCTTTTACTGCTGCAATCATGAATTCAGCTTGTGTCACCGTGCCCAGGTCATCAGGCCAACCAGCCTACAACCGCGTGCCATGGTGGAATGATGAATGTGCTGAGGTCATCCAAAAGAGGAAAAACGTAGTAAGAATCTTTCAAAGATACCCTACAACCAGGAATCCTGAGGCCTTTTGGAGATTAAAAGCAATAGGCATGACAAACAGTACAAGCTGCAAAGAAAGCTAGCTAGATGGAATACATTTCCAAAATTATGCACAGAATCCCTCCTGCAGAGGTCTGGCAGAAAGTGAAAGATATCACTGGTAGACACTTCATCTCTCCCATCACTTACCTGGAGGTTGAGAATAAGGTACTGACCACCATGGAAGACATTGCTATGTCAGTTGTTGCTTTGTCAGACTATCTATAGTTAAAATTTACATTCTCATAATTGCATAAGAAAGACATTATATAAACCAAGTAACGAAGAACAGTCTTTGCATAACATTGGGTTATGCTTTTGCATTGTTGTCATGTGATTTACATATAGTTTGATATGAAGAAGAAAAATACTACATAATTTATACATGAAATAATAATTTTAATCTAGAAGGTATTTACATAAGACTTAAGAAATTAGGTGTAACATTCATTCTATAAAAAGTTTTCTTTAGGTTTTCAAAATAGAAATGCTCTTTTACCCAAGTTTGAATAATAACGTTATCCTTTTTAGTGATATTATTTCTTTTATCCTATAAGTCTCTTATTATTCTTGGGCATAAATGCTAATCTTAATTATTAAATAGGAGAACTGTGGCTGTGTTCTACTTTTTTTTGCAATAAGGTAATGCTGCTTTTTTTATAGGTTTTCCCTCTGGTGGCATGTTTGTGATGGTTTGTTTTCAATAGGTACTCTTTTCCCTTTAGAAATTTAACCACATTGTATGTAACTGTCTTAAGGTCAAGAATTTTGTTTGAATAAATCTAAGGTTTAAGGTTTGAATAAATCTCCTGTAGGATAAAGTTTGGTTTTTAAATTCTTTTTAATATCAGTTTTTGTAATATAAAATTGGGTTTTACAAACACATCAGCTACTCCTCCCCAGACCACAATACCATATGTAATTACAGATTGTATCAAAAACATAATATATTCCCCTTAATGTTTTTACATTGAGTATTTGATTCAGTAGATTAATTTTATATGCCATTTTTCTTAGTATTGAGGCCAAGTATATCATGTGATGTTTCTAATTCATTTTATAATCTATTTTAATACGTAGGTATTTTTTTTGTTCCGCTATTTTCATATTTTTGCACTTACATGATCTGTTCTTCGAGCACCAATTATCATGCATAGTTATATAATCCTTTTTTATTGAATAAATTTGGATCTTTTTATCTTACTTATTTACCTATTTACACATTTTACTTTTCCGCTAACTTATTTATTCTATATCAGTCAGATAATTGACTAGTTATAATTGACTTAATACAGTCAAGCTAACATCCAGCTGAGCTGTTGTTGAACAAAGATGCAAATAATCATTAAGTTTGATGCACCTCAACCTACTGCTATTACTACGTTATCGCTTATTCTCCTAAAGGTTTTTAAGAAAGATTTAAAGAAAAAAGGTTTCTCCTAAAGGTTTTAATGAAATATGTACCCATTTTGCTGATTGTTGTGGTTGGCCAATATAATTTCCCCATGCTCACCTGGCAGTATAGTAATGCTCCAAATCCTGTCAGCATTCCGGTAATACACATGATTAATGGCGATCCTCAAGTCTGGATGATCAAAAGGATTTGCTTCTGCCTCTTCATGAAGTTGTTGATCACAACTCCTTTGAAACCTGATTTGGGTCAGAAGCCCAATCCTTGACAACACGTCAGGCACTACAAGTAACCCACCTTTGCAATGAATAATTTTGCAGTCATACTGTTGTAATTGAGCTATCCAATGGGCTAGCTGGCTTTGGGGCTTGGGGGTTACTGAAATTTGCCAAACACTTCAATGCCGAGTGGTCCGTGACCACTCTGAAGCAGTAGCCCACCAAGACTTTAAGACTTGATAAGACTTGTTAAGACTTGATATCATTTATTGTAAACAACACCACGAGGCACTCGCATTCTGTAATGCTATAGTTGCATTTAAGGCTTGGGAACAATACGCAACAATGTGGTCCACCAATGTTTTGTGTTAACATGACCCCTATCAGGACATTCGATGCATCGCATTTGATTACAAAAGGAAGATTAAACAAGGCAAGGAGGGCAACTCAAAATAGGCACCGTAACTAGGCTTTCCTTCAATGTAAAGAAAGAGGCTTGATGCTCAGAACTCCAAGTAAAGTTTCTGTGCTTTTCCTTGAGTAAGTCAGTTATTGGAGTGGCCACAGTGGCAAAGTTTTGGATGAACCTCTAATACCAAACCAAGAACCATCTAAGCTTGGTAACACTGGCAGGAGGAGGGTATCCTATGATGGCAGAAACTCTTTTGGGGTCCATCTCTAACTCGCCGTTCCTGACCCAAGAATTTAAGACTTTGCAAATAGGCTCTTATCTACATTAATCTTGAATCCTGTGGATCGAAGCCTCTCAAAAACTTCCCTCAACTGTCCGAGATGTTTGGTAAAAGTGTTACTTATGACCATGACATCATCCAATTAGGAGAATGTATGGGACTTAAATTTAGCCCCAAGCACCTTATCCATGAGGTGCTGAAAGATAGCACCCATGCTATGTAATTTGAAAGGCATTAAATTATTATGGGATAACCTATGCCCTGGGATCATAAATGCCATTACTTCCTTGTTAATTTCCACTTGCCCATACCCTTTTTTAAATAATAATAATAATAATAAACTCTTTATTCGGCGAGGTTAGGCCCATTAGGATCTCTCTTACTCCTAACCATTATGGGTATATATGTTAATTACAAACGAGGTTAGAAAGATAAAAAAATGAAATACAAATATATCTATAAAAAGAAGATGAAAAAGAGGTAAAAATAAAGATTTGTGTTGTGGGGAAAAACTCCTCGGCTGAAGGCTTTCAGAGAAAAACCCACTGTGTGGGAAAACGCTCACACAAGAAGGGGAGCGAAAAAAACCCGTGAAAACACAGATGTAAATAAATAAAAGCAGGTAAATCACTAGCTGCATAGTTGTAGTCGTGTAAATTTGTAGGTGGTAGACTACGGATGTCATTTACCTGAAAAGAAAAAAGGAGAAGAGTAGACAGAAAATAAAGAGCTTTCGAAAGTGCGATTTAAGTAATGCAGGCCTTGAAGATTAAGATAAATATTATAAAGTAGTTATGCTGGTAAGGATAATTTAAGTTATATTGATAGATATGTATTAAGTATGATTTTCCTGCTGTACAGATATTAATAAATTTAATAATAATAATATTAATACTAAAAGAATAGAAAATAATAATAATAATAACTATTATAATAAAACAAGTTATATTGTTAGCATCGATTTTGATGATAGTATCTGTAGCGGACATGTGAAAGGTGTCTGGCGAAGAAATGTTAATTTTCCTTGTTAATTAATATGTTTGAGACAGTCTGTTTGAAGGAAGGAAGTGAGACGCATTTGAAATTGTTGTTAGGTAGTTCATTCCAATACTTTGCGCCAAGGACGATAAAAGATTTGGAACAAATTTCAGTTTTATGAGAAGGAATCATCAACTTGCCTGAAGAGCGAGTACCAAAGGTATGAGTGCTGTTGAGGTCATTGAAGTATGAAGACAGATACGTGGGACAACATTGATTGAGTACTTTGTGTACAAGGTTAAGTGTATGTAGCTTTCGTCTGGAGTCAAGTCGTAGCCAATTTAGTTCTTTCAGAAGAGGGGTAATATGGTCAAATTTCTTGGCGTTAAAGATAAATTTAATGGCATGATTAAAGGTGCGGTTTAGCTTGGCACTAGCAGGTGAAGTGAGTTCCTTTAGAAGCACATCACAATAATCGAAGATGGGAAGGATCAAAGCTTGTATAACGGTTTATTTTAGCTGCATCAGAAGTGTATGTTGATGTCTTTTAAGGTTATGAAGTGTGGAGTACGTTTTTTTGCATATATTATTTACTTGAGGCACCCAAGTGAGGGATTGGTCAATGTATACACCGAGATTCTTAACGGAAGAGCAGTATGCGATTTCCTCGTCATCAATTTTGATTTTAGGTATTAGCTGATAATTAATATTGCTAAGGATCTTGCGACTCCCAAATATGATGGCTTGAGATTTATTTGGATTGATACTCAGTGCTATAGATTTTAACCATTTATGTAACCGAGAGAGATCT
The DNA here is from genome assembly GCA_036926295.1 of Pachydiplax longipennis. Classification (NCBI taxonomy): domain Eukaryota; kingdom Metazoa; phylum Arthropoda; class Insecta; order Odonata; family Libellulidae; genus Pachydiplax; species Pachydiplax longipennis. Next base: position 358,529 of record JAVFKF010000012.1, on the reverse strand, counting down.
TGATTTATGAGATCAAGAGATTTAGTGAGGTTTTTTGGGTAATCGGATAGATAAATCTGTAGGTCGTCTGCGTAAAGATGATAGGAAGAGTGATTAATGTACTTTGGTAAGTTCTGAATGTAAAGGCAGAAGAGGAGTGGACTAAGTATAGATCCTTGAGGAACTCCGTGGTTAATAGGACTCACAGAAGAGTAAGTGCCATTGATTTGGCATGTTTGAGATCGACCTGGGAGGTAAGTTGAGAACCAAGATAGAACAGTAGAAGAGAGTTTGAAAGTTCGCAATTTGGCAAGGAGTATGTTAGTATCAACTGAATCGAAAGCCTTGCTTAGATCGATAAGCACAAGGATGGTTATTTTCCTGCTGTCCATTGCAAGCTTGATATCGTCCATGACCTTGGTGAGCGCAGTTGTAGTACTGTGGTAACACCTAAAGCCGGATTGATGTGGATCAAAAAGATGGTTTGCAGTGAGGAATTTCGTCAATTGCCCATGAACAATACGCTCGAGTCCTTTGGATAGGGAAGGTAAGATACTTATCTGACGAAAGTCATTGATAGACAATGGGGAAGCGACTTCAGGGATAGGATGAATTATAGATGTTTTCCATAGGAAAACCCTTTCCCTTTTTTGAGGTCAAGGGTCGATATAAACTTAACTTCTCTAAGCTTATTCAGAATAATGGAAATGTACATAACTGGATAAACATCCTTCTTACTCACACTGTTTACTTTCTGAAAATCAACCACAAAATGCTTCCTTTTTCAGGGCGAGAAGGACAGGGGACAACCACAGAACTATTCAATGGCTCTATCACTCCAGTTTTAACCATGTGATTGACTTGCTTTTTGGTAATTTGTTTTCATCATTTGGAAGACACTGGATAGTATCTTTGTTCGATGGGGACACAGTTAGTTAAAATGCTTTTGCCTCACTATGTTCATCCTTGTTAGACTATTTGTAGATGATAATATTATTTATAGAGATATTGCAAGTCCAGATGACATTGTTTGCTTATATAACAATCTGAACATTATTTCAGGTTGGTGCAATGATTGGCAGTTAGAATTGAATTTAAAGAAGTGCGTAGCAATGAATTTTACATGTTCCACTAATGTTACCTTCGTACCCTACAATATTTCAGGATATCGATTGCAGTTCATGAGGCTTCATAAATAATAATATTTTATTTGCCCAAAGATCAATACAAATACCGAGAGGTTGTAAATGATATAAGGCACGTCAAATATACAACAAAAATTCAGAATGAAATTCAGTGTACAAAATTCGAAAAAGAAAACTTTGTAGTATAATATTCAAGATACATAAATTCAAGAAAATATGCATACAATAAGATTAATAACAGTAGATTCATAAATCAAACTTTTAAATACAGAGATCTTATTTCAAGGATTTAAATACATGATTAATGACACAATATTGATGATATGTAATTCAAATGAAAATACATGAAACATAAATTCACAGTAGATAATTACAGATTGAGATGTTATATTATAAATATCTAGACCTTTGAAACAGAATTATCACTCAGGAACTCAAGGATGGAATAATATAGTTTAGGCTGTAAGAATGCTCTTGAGTTCACATTTTTGTTCACGATGCAATTTAATTCTTTTAATGTGTATAGGGAGTTTATTAAATAATAGTAAGCCTGTATGTCTGGGACCAGTGCCAAATTTTTTTGTGCATATGTATAGTTGATGAAAATCCCCAATATGTCTAGTAATATGATGGTGTACATAAGAGTTATAGAAATATTTGTTAGAATTAGCTTTTGCATTTATAAGTACTGTCATTATATATATATATATATATATATATATATATATATATATATATATATATATATATATATATATATATATTGGGATCACAAGAAGAGACAGGAAACGCAACACCTGGGTGAGGATGAAGACCAGAGTGACAGACATCATAGATAAAGTAAGGTCACTGAAATGGATGTGGGCAGGCCATGTGGCGAGAAGAAACGACAACCGTTGGACAAGAGCGGTTCTGAACTGGACACCATGAGATGTGAAGAGACATTACATTTACATTTACATAAGGACCCTGCTAACCGCCACTGGCGCATGGCAGGGGGTGTGAAACACCGAAAACCCTATCTACCTTTGACTGCTGTTGGCTTCTCTAATACTAGACCAAGAAGAAGACCAAAGGACTGATGGAACAGAGACATCATTAAGTACTTAGGTGTGACATGGCAAAGAGAAGCTCAGAATAGAGAGAATTGGAAAGCGCTTGGGGAGGCCTACATCCGACATCGGATTGAAAATGGCTGATGATGATGATGATATATATATATATATATATATATATATGGTAGAATTTTTAACTTATTAAAATAGGGTTTAGAAGGCGCTCGGTATATAGTAGAGCTTTGGCGATTAGTTGTACAGCTTCCTTTTGAATTCTAAAAATTTTGTGGAGCCCTAGGAATTTTGCTCTGTGCACCTGTGTAATGCTTTTACCATTGGCAGTAATAGATATGTTTTTTCTTGGTTTATTTTTATTGGTGAAATAAATTTACTAGGATTTCATAACATTTTGACTGAGGGAGTTGTTAAGGCACTCCATTACATTCTTTCCATTGTTATGATGTACATCTAGATTGGGAGATGAGAGAACAAAGTTAGTGTCATCAGCATATAGGATGGGATCGATGTCTATGGTATTTGTCACATTAATGGGTAGATCATTAATGTAGATCAGGAAAAGTATAGGACCTAAAACAGATCCTTGAGGAACACCTTGAGTAATCAGTTTTGGAGGAGATATATCTGTGGCCATTGTTAGAGATGACAACTTATTGACTTCTATTGGCTAGATAAGAAAAAATCCATTCATAGGGGACTCCACGGATACCAACAGAACTGAGGTAATTCAGGAGACAATGATCGACATTATGGAAGGCTCTAGAAAAGTCATAGAACATGGTATCGATAATATATAATATAATATCTAGGTATTATATAATTATATGATAATATATAAATATAATATCTATGTATTACACGGTAAACTATTCTAATTCTACTATAAATATTCAGTGATTGATTATAGCAGCATCACCCAAATAGTGTAATTCCATTATAACACAATTCTGTAAATACAAAGCATCTTCTTAAGTACAATGATCAGATCTTCAGGTTAGTAAGATTAGAACCGGTGACATAATCTGTTAAACTCCAATTTTCATATCAGGCACTAAATGAAACAATCACATATTATCATTCTGAAGAATTTGTCATGATAGTATATTAACTATTGCTACTAGCATGCAGACTGCAAAACTTTAATGTTTTAATACTAACCTCAATACTGAGTAAGTGTTTTATCATACTGGCTATGCAGTCTTCCATCCATGTCTACAATCCTTCAGCTGGTTGGCCACCTTCTTCTTTGATAGCAGTCTGGTTAATAAAACTCTCTAGTTTGTCCATGTCATCATGCAATCCTTCAATTTCTGTCTGATATAAGGAGATAAAAGAAGTTGTACAGTTTCCAATGATTTAGCACTTATGTCCAGTTTAAGTCTTGTTGCAACTTATCTATCTATTTTAGCTTTTCTATCTTGTTTCTCTTGCAGATTGGGCACCTCATTCACCCAGTCAGATATTTCCTCCTTAATGTTCTGGAACCTAGCAGGAAGCTTATCCCTTCATGTTGATAGTGATGTGGCCCATGCCCTCTGTAGTTCCTCTTCCTTTTCTGCAAGCATCCATGGTGAATTGGGAGCATTTTGATGAAGCTTTGATAACAGCATTTCTCTCTTATCCTTTGCAATATTTGCTGTGAGTCTCTTGCTGAGCTCTGGGTCACACTGACATAGTATTACATAAAGATCACTTTCTTCATAAGTTACTAGCATTTTTCTTAATAATTCTACTGTAGCCCTGTCTTTATTGTTGGAGATATGTGCCATGACACAGTTTGAGTTATAGGCCTCAAAAGATATTTTGGAATCCTCAGTGTCAAGCAACCCCTTGTAATGAAGTAATCCCAGATATATTGGATGAGGTGCATTTGCTAAAGTTAGTTCAGCTGGGATTTTTTTCCTGAGGCCAGTGTATGGAGCATCTTGTACCCTAATAGACATTTTCTCAAACCTTTCCAACTTTGTACTCCAGTCTAACCCCATCCCTCTTATTACTTCCTTGCAGAGATAGAATATACTAGGCTGATAGAATTTTTTCAGGATACCATTTTTAATTGGTTCAAGATAGCCTCTTGAAGGGGAGCAAAGTTTTGTTTTTTTGACTGTGATTTGGTACTAAGTAATGAATCCATCTTCACCTCTGGGTCATAAACGTCCTCTTTAGTCCTGGCAAAAACCTGTCCAATAGCTTCGCATATAATGGGAGAGAAGTCATTCGACTGCCAATTAATTCGAGCAGCCACTCTACCATATGTGTCTTCATTAATTGAGGGAAGATTTATTAAAGCCACAACTGCATTTAGCCTTTATGTGATTTGCTTCACCTGGTTAGTTGTTATAGCAAAACAAGGGCTGAGGGCAAAGAATAGACAACCTACTAAAATATTTAGATCCTTTTCATCGGGATTCGAATTTATAAGATTGTAGAGGGGATTTGAAGGTTCAGGCATGTAATAATTACTATTGACTACTCTCTTAATTCAGGAATAATCCATGGAAACAAAACCCCTAGAACAGTAAGTGCCTTGGTTGAGTGGTTCACTTGTGCATCAAATACTATCTGAGTCATTTCCTCTGCAACACATTGATACAAAAATGGAGTATGAGTCTTAATCTGCTTAAAAAAAGTTTCATCCCTTGGCACTGGTTTTCTGACTGACTGATCTGGGACACCTTAGAGCTGTCCATTGTATCCAGTAGATTGAACATCCCCGATTATTATCATGACGATGTTGATTCTTATTTTCTTGTTAGTCATTTTTCCTTGAAGTATACTTACATGTATACGATTTAACTGTAATCCAGTGGGAATTTGAACTAAGTCTATATCCTTTAAATTATCATCAGTGGGCTCAATGTGCCATAACAATGCCCCCTCCTCTATTAAAGACGACATGGAATTTATCTGAGCTGCTATTTTTACTTCATCAAATTCCAGTTCCTCCTCTGGAGTGAAGTCTATAGACGGGATTTGATGTTAGTAAATAATTATATATAGTTGGATATCCTGTAACCTCAATGGAGTAAATGTGTTGGTACACCTTGAGGATGTAATTTGTCTCATTTTTCTGGGACGGATTTTTTATCTGAAATATATTTGAGGTATTTTGTATTTGGATTACATTTTTCATATATTTTGCCCAACCCTGAGTATTATACTATGAGTAAATCTAGAATTTATAAGCTCAAATGCAAAAACTGATGGGATATATTTCTGGCAAACAACAAAACTTTGCCATTATCCAGTGAACATAAAAGATGTTTCTTGAATATGTCCTCCCATTCTCATTATGCTAAGCATTTGTTAGAATTGAAATAAATCAGATTTCGTACCCTAAATTCTGAATTATACAGAGGCCAAAGGCCTAAGAATTGAGATACTTTGTCATACAATTTCTGTAAAATATACAAGTTGTTTGGTGGTTAACAAGCATCTTTATGCTTCCCAGTTTTAACTGATTTGATGAGTCCTACTGTTGCCTTTCATCACAAAGAAGGACAATGTGCTGGGAAGGACCTTTACATATTAACCTTGCAAACTGTCACTGGCGCATGGCAGGGGGTTTGAAACTCTGAAAACCCTATCTACCCTTGACTACTGTTGGCTTCTCTAATACTTCACGGAAACAAGGACCAGGAATAACTATCTGTCCTGGCAACTATTTCCCTGTAACCCTTCGTCATTTTGTCTCAAAGATCACGTATGCTACTAACTGTTGAGACAATATCAACTACCTCCTTCCTGAGATCCGTAGTGATAAATTTATTGAAAAGCTTCCCATGGTATTCAAGTCTTCTATCACTAACAAGTAAGCGAATCCCAAATAAGGAATTGTATCATAGCTGAACACTGCTGCCAAATCTGTAATCTCCCTTAACAAATCTAGCAGCCCTACGTTGAATCATCTCAAGGCTGGAAGTTAATCCCACTTCGTGCAGATCCCAAATCGCACAGCAGTACTCAAGGAGAGGTCGAATCAGGGAGAAGTACGCTATTTCTTTTACTCCCTGTGAGCAACCCCTTAGATTCTACTAGCTAAACTTTGCATCCTATTTGCTTTACCTGCTACGTTTTGAATATAGTCTTTGAAGGAAAAACTACTGCTGAGCGTAATACCAAGATATTTCTGATGCTTCACGAACTGCAACGGATATCCTGAAATATTATACAGTATGTGGGTAACATTATTGGAACCTCCTAATCACCTAGAAAATGCATTATTGAACTGGCAATAATATGTTCAACTATCTTACAAAAAATTGACATTAAGGATATGGGATGATAGTCTTCCAGTTTCGAGAAACGCCCTTTCTTAGGAATTGGGTTGATATGCCCTCTTCTCCATGATGTTGGTACAACGCCTTCATCCAAAGTTTTCCTATAAAATACAAAAATAAAGAGAAAGCTCATCCGCCAGTGTTAAAATAACAAGCGATGGTATACCTTCCGGTCCGGGCGCTTTCTTCTTGTGAACCTGTCACAACTGCTATCCTATTCCATCCACTGACAACTCTGTCGGCCCCATCTTTGAAAAAACCCTCATAGAAAAATCGTTTGTGCATCCATTGTCTAAAGTAAAGCTTTCCTGGTAATGTCAATAAAGTAAGTTCGCTTTACCTACCGAATCACTAACTGTTAGTCCCTCATCATTAACAAGGCTAGATACTGAAGACTGACCTCCTTGAGATTCTCAGACGTATGACCAAAACTCCTTCTGGTTTCTTACTAAAGACTCTAAAAGAGTTTTAGATCTATATTCCAGAAACTCATTCTGCGATTCCTCGTTAACCAATTTTCGTACCTCAGCATATTTCTGTCGCTCAATTTCAAAGTCACCTCTGATATTCTACAGCCTCTTCATCCGTGCGTGTAAAAACCTTTACTTCCTATGCAACACCCGCAATTTAGGTTTCATCCAACGTGGTTCCTTACGCTCCCTCACGGTTTTAATTGGGACAAACCTAGCTAAGCCTTCTTTGAGTATATGAAGGAACTCTATCCAGCTATCCTCAACGCTATTACTACTCACAAAATAATAAAAGTCGTCCCTGTTAACGTTGATATAATCCCTGAATTTCCAAAAATTCGCCTTATGAAACATATAAACCTGCCAAGGCGGCTTGAGTGATTTTACTGTATCTGTCTCAATTACTGCAGTAATGATATCATGGCCTGAAATTCCTTTATTATACTCCTATTTATCTCGTCTAAAAGATGCAAATGAGACGTAGCTAGTAGGTCCAATACACTTCCTTGACCTTCGCGAATCATCCTCATAACTTTCTTGTTAAGTTGATCTAAAGCATGGATCATAAAAGTATCCATTAATTTCTGTGATATACTCTTCTCCTGACCTAAATATGAACTTGATAAATTATCCCAGTTAATATAGGGAAGGTTAAAATCTCCTCCTACAATGATGATGGGATCCCTCATTTTCTTCCAAATGATCTCAAGTGATTCTGCTAGTTCCTGTATGCATTCAATGTTACTATCTGGGGGCCGATAAAACAAACAAAAGAATACCTTACTTCCGTTCTGTCCAAAAACCGAACTCCATTTCATTTCACTTGTACCGTTTCTGAGAAAGTCGACATGCTGACTCCTCAAAGATACTTTTACAGTGAGTTAGAGTTGGTGGGAAAGTAGTGAAGTCAGTAAGATATGCAGACAACAAGGCTATTGCATGTAATTCTGAAAGGGGTTTGCAAATCCTAGTTAATGCACTAAACGATAAAGCAAAGGAGTTTGGGATGAAAATCAATGTAAGAATGACTAAAATTATGAGGTTTTCGAAGGGAAAGAATGCTAAATTAACGATAAGGGTGGATAGGGAAAAACTAGAACAAGTAGATCATTTTTCATACTTGGGCAGCCTTCTTTCTAAGGATGGAAGATGCTCAATAGAGATTAGAAAAAGGATAGCATTAGCGAAAGAACCATTCAAGAAGCAAAGGGAACTGAAGATGAAGGGCCTTGATAAAAGAAACAGGAAGAGATAAAATCCTTGGTGTGGAGTGTAATGTTGTATGGGTGTTAAACATGGATCTTACTCATCGCTTATATGGCCAAGCCAGAATTTCACTACAGGAATCTTAGATTTGATAACTAAGATATTTGATCAAAAAGAGAATCTATTAATTCATTAAATACCTAAACTCAAACACAATGAAAAAGTGTTCTCAAAGAACTAAAATTTTTATATCAAAACCAAGAAGAAAAATTTTTAATAAGAAAATCACAAAGTTATATTCAATCTTCTCTTTTTACTCACCAACTACTGAATCATGTCATCCACATCCACCTTGATTTTCTCGTGAATGGACATTAAGGGGGGTCGATACTTTGCCTTAAAATCTGTTTGCAGGCTGTTGGCAATTACATCGCCATGGGGGCATGTAAATCGATAAAAATATTTTGTTTTCACTATTTGACGCTTGAAAGATGAAGCTACACTCCCATCCGCCCATTTTTTTATGATGCTAACCATAATGGAGAAAAAAATTAAAGAACATTGGAGAAATCGACCAATTTTGATGCTTTGGCACTCAGTAATAAGGAAGGATACGAAAATTTTGTTGGATGGGAGTGTAGCTTCATTCTTTAAATTTGAATTTAGACAATTGTCAGGTTTCTAGGTTTAGTAATAATCTCGCAATTGTGCAACACAAGCAAGATGTACAGCATTTTTTGCAACAAGTGCCAGAAAACGTCTTCCAAGGAACTGGCACTGCAATCCACTTCCCCTCATTTTCCCTCACAGTCCTTCTTCCTGAAGAGGAAAAATAGTCAAGTGATGTGAGGCTGATAGCAGGGCAGTGTAGGAAAATAGAGCGCGAACTTGCCGATAATCTCTCAGCTTAACTCGAAAAAAGTATAATTTACGGAGAAAGAGATAAATGTTATTTAAGGTAAACTATGAAAATATTCCACAGTAATACCTTTTAGCAAAAATTATCATGCTTTTCAGTTGGCACTGTGACTAAATTTAAAATTATTTTTCCTGTTATTGAAAATATTTGACTTGAGATAACTCGTGAACACAGTTGTCTGGGAACCTCAGTTCTACATTATGCTGATAAAACTCTGCATAATTAGCTATGTGGTAAATTTCTAGAAGTTGAATTTAAAAAATATCTTTAATAATATCTTTATAAATATTTTAATTGATGAATGTTATAAAAAGGATAATGTCTTTGGATTACCGTAGAGCAAAAAATTCCCGAAAAAAAGAAATCCAGCTTTAGCCTCATTTCTTAGGGAATACAGCTGGTAACTTGATTCAAATTCTCTTTATGTACATTTATTGATATAATTTGTAAGAGATGAGAATTCAGCGGTATTATTATTTAAAACTATGGAAAATAGGATGAAGGTAAATGAGTATTTATAGTGCGTAACAATTTGGGTGCGTATGCAAGGAATAAAATATGCTCGTATAGGAATTCCTATGTTGCACTTGGGTATTGCTCGGACTTGTTTTCCTTATGAAGGCAAGTGAATCTTGTCTTCCTTGTCTTTCCCATTTGTCATTCTATAGCCCAGAAGGAACGGCGATTATCTTATCTTACAATGACTACCCCACCTCCACCCCTCTCTAGTATTCCTTCCCATTCCACCTATTCAAGGGGAAAACTCTCCCTCTGGATGGTTGAGGTTTTACGAACTCTTTTGGCTGGACGTTAATTTAAATCCCATCTCGAGGTATATATCTCTAAACCCCCCTTAAAGTCAGTCCATTTCAGTAGTAGAATTCCTTAGGTAAGATATCAGCAAGTTTAACGGTGAGTATGATCTCTCTGGATTACAGGTTGATACAGGAAGGATGGCCATTATCATAAGAAGACTATGTCAGGAGGAAGTCAGTGTTAGTAAGTATTGGAGCCCACAGACATACCTCACCCTGTATACCAGGGCTGGTAATTTCATAAAACTTGTATAACTTTTTCACAGATTAAATGGTTTTGTTAATAATTTTTTCATCTTTAGGTGGAGAATCAAGCAGTACATGAAAGGGTTTAAGAGTTTCTACATCAAATTTCAAGTTTTTGGTCTAAGGACTGTATCATATTATCAAGGAATGGGATGAAAAGATATTTCCTAAAATACTCTTCAGTTGTCTCTGATTTAGCATTGCTATCATAAGTATTACAGAGTGTTCTCTTGAGAGACGGGAATACCAAGTTCAGCTCATTGTTTATGTTTGTCACACACAAGTTTGTGACATGACTAAAAATTTTTGAAAGCTTTCTTTAGCATTTGCTGGAATTTCCTCTAAAGATTTCTTGATAGAAATGGCAGAGTTCATGGCAACAGAAAGATCCAGAGATTTTGTAAATGTATGCATAATGGGAGTGTGATGACAGAAACAAAATCTATCAACATTAGGCTTGTAAGGAATTCAATTCTTTCTGTAGCAATAATCAGAAGCTGAGCACCTGTGGCTACTTTTCTACCATTCTGATCACAAATCTTTCTAAGAATTGACAGAACAGGATGAAGGAGTCCAATGAAAGCTCCAATGGAATTGTGCTGTTCAATCCACTGGGTAGGGCAAATTCATTTAAGTTTATCAGCTCGAGGTTTATTTTCAATCATGGCTCTTTCCACCTTCAATGCCAACTCTCTTTGGGTAATTGAAGAAATTGCACACTGTTTCAATTGTGCCTATACAAATCCGAATGCATTGTAAAGCACATCCCTCCGATATTGACAAACAGTGCTGATAAATAGCCTTCTCATGCTTCTTTCTCAATAAAGCTTGCACTCCCCTTAGATTCCCACTCATGCTCCATTATATCCTTGACCTACCAGCATTCAATCCGACTCATTCAGTTGTATCGCAAATAACCTTTGCCAAACCTTTTCCAGTCATGTCCTCCACTGGAACAAATTACAGGAATTCTTCACATATTCTTCTTCCTATGATAGATCTGACACAAAATGTCATTTGTGTTATTTCACCAATGTCTGCTGTTTTGTCATACAATATAGCAAAATATTTTACATTGTTTACTCTCCACTGTTTTGCACAAAATTGTATAATCAGAGCATGAAAAATCACATTATGAATTTGCCAAATAATATAAGTTGCATATGCTCTGGCACTTTGTAAATGAGATTTTAGAAGTTCATCTCCAGCTTCAACTTGAAATCTCAGTAAGGCTCTGAAATTCCCTTCTTCCTTACGTACCGGCTCATTTAAATTGAGCGGTGCAGAATCCTGATGGCCTAGGAAAACAAGCCCTCTCCTTGCAAGAAATATTGCAGATTTAATAATAGGTTTCATACATTTCCTGTTTTCTGAATGTGAATATTATACCCTTCATCTAATGTCACAGTGATATTTTTGGAGAGAGTTTATCGGCATGAGTTTAAATAAAACCCAGAATCCAGGTAACAGAGCCGATTGAAAACATTATTTCACGCGGTCCCACGTTTCTCTAGTGGTCCTTGGTTCGATGCAAGAGCGTCATTTCGATTCTACCATGCATTTCAAACGGGGATAACTGAATCTTATTTTAGGACCTTCCCATTAAAATATTGAACTGAATCTTTGGAAGGATTCAGAATGGCACTTATCTAACATTAATATGCAATTTGCTGTCACGAACGGGTCCCGAGTTTGACACCAGCTGGTCATTTGGGCGAATTTTTGAAAACTGAATTGGGGCCTTTCTCGGTACGATAGAGCATTCAAAATTACAGCGTTTGCGTTTGAAGTGGTTTTATATTGAACCAGTGGAAGAAAGGTTACAAATAACCGTGAGTTCGATGACAGATGGATGCAAAATTCTCCCATAAGTAATGCATTGCGGCAACTTTTAAGAATTTTTCTGGATGAGCTACGTAGATAACTATCCGGAAAGGGGAACTTATTTTCACCGATTAGCTTGTAGTATGCAAGCAACTTTCACTAGTATATATATACATACGAGTAAAAGTTGCTTGCATATTGCAAGCTATCAGTTCAATGCAGTACCGTATCAAGAAAAGCCTCAAAACTTCGCCCAAAAGACCGCCTGGCGTCGAACTAAGGACCCGTTCGTGAGACATAATTGCATATCTATGTTAGATAAGTGCCATTCTTACCTGTTCAAAAGTTTCAATTCAATATCTTAACGGGGAGGTCCTAAAATAAGATTATGCTATCCCCCTTTGAAATACATGGTAGAATCGAAATGACGCTCAGGCATCGAACCAAGAACCGTCAGAGGAACGGCGAACAGCGTATATGAACTTATGAATTGCCTCTATGTACTTTCCTTTTTATATCATTCCCGGTTATCGGAAAAGCATTCAAAATAATTGTCAAAATTGACCGCCATGCATTTTATACCGGAGAAATTTGCACCCACTTGGCGTCGAACTCACGGTCATTTGGTAACATTTCTTCAGTTGGTTCAATAGAAAGCCACGGTATCTCCAACCTCCGTGATTTTCACTGTTCTATCGCTCATAGTAAGAATTCAAAACAATTTTCGAAAAAAAACGCGAAAGACCGCCAGGCGTCGAACTCAGAACCAGTTCGTGAGAGACCATGGAATATCAATGTTACATAAGTGCCACTCTGGCGTGTTTCGAAGTTTCAATTCAGTATCTTATCGGGAAGGTTCGAAAATAAGATTCCGTTATCTATAGAGGTATATACAGAGAGGTATAGAGTTTACAGGGAGGTATAGAGATTTATAATTTAAAATTTCTCTTATTGAGATACCATCAGATAGATAACTTATAGGAGACCACAAAATATCGAAAGTAATTGCGTTTTATAGAAATGTAAGGAAGAATCCGTGAAATCATCTATCATTAAAATCTTCTGTTGTTCACTTATTTACTTAGAATAAGTATGAAAATGTTCTGGTGTAAATTTCGCACATTTCTAAAAGATAATGAAATAAACTCGAAGAATTCATGGTTGGTAAAACCCTCCGTAAGGCAAGAAATCCGACTGAGCAACGTTGCCATGTGTCACCATTTGTGACGAAATCAAGAAAAATCTTATTTTTCATCGTAGAACGTCGATCGAAAGACGCTTGTGCATCTCTTCGGACGACGAAGATGATAAATTGTTGATCATTTTAATTGTTTATAAATTTTTAAATCGTACTCCACGCGGTCGGACACCCTGCTGAGATAGTGAGGATGCGGGTTCTCGGACCCCTGGTGAGAAAATGTACAGCTAGTTCCAAAAAAAACTTACCACCTAAGCCGCAACCCGCATAACAGGCAGTGAATTTCCTCCGAGCGAGCCTTAAGAAGTGAGAGAAAGAGAGAGAGAGGAAAAACATGGCGGAGATGGTCTGCTTGAGTCATAACTCCGCCTGCAGAGTTGAAATGGATTTATTTGCTTTATTAATATTGCAAAGATTTATTAGTATCCTGAGTTTGGTGGCATTGGCCTAGCAGAATAGTATTATAACAATACGGATGTCGTAATGCAAGAATTCAGTTAATATAAAATGGTTATAACGAATCAGTATATATTCTAGCATTGCTTCTCGCACAGAGGGAAATGTCGCACACGAGGTCCCGTTATTCCGAGGATAGCGAGGCAAACCCCCTTCCCTTCCCTTCCTGTCATAAAATTCGAGTCTGAGACGAAAGGCACGAGCAGGCTGAAGGAAATTTTCGCAAACCCTGCCTCTGAGCCGCTCTGAGCTTATGTTTAGCACTGAGATGGGAGAAAGAAAATTTCCGCGCTGTTTGAATCAGTGTCGGACCAAAAATATATAGACCTCGAATTTGATGCCTTTGCTTCCAAAACTCTGCGGTTATAATGGGCTATATTATATAATATAATAGTAAGTAATATTATACATCGTTGAAGAGAGCAGTTATTAGCCTTTAAAATTATATACGTAAGGAGTCCATATCGATCACCTGTTTTATCACAGCGTATGTGAATGCAATCTACACAAGTAAAGTAAGGCAAACTCATGGCCATATCTAGGCTATTATTTTCAATACATTAAAAAATCTATAAGTAAATATGTAGTATGAAGTCTTGAGGCATTCTCTGTGTATTTTAGATAAATTTTGTTTCATTTGATAAGCATCGAAATTAAAACTCGATCGGTAAAAAATCAGTAAATTTTATCATCTATGCAGTTGGAATTTTTACTATACCGTCCAAATCAATTGAGAGAAAATGTGCTAGGATCGATTGTCCTGAATGAATAAAGATGACGGATACGGGACTACCATCTTTCACATTAATTTTGAATTCATTAATTAATTATTTTCGGTGTCATTGAAGTGTTAATCAAATAAACTTGATTTCTTCTGTAGATTCCTCTTGAAATGGTTGCAGTCACAAACCATTACGTTCTTAAACATTCTTCTCGCTATATTTATCACCTTTAAAAGTTCTAAAATACACAAAAAGATAGTGCGAATGAGGTTTGGTCATAATGCTCATTGAATCCTACTGTTAGCTATGAATGTAAAATTTTCAATTAATTTTGAATGTATACAAAACTACCTACATTATTTATATTTCAATTGTTTATCCCAGGGTATCCCAGTTTTTACCAGGGCTTTTTTACCTGTAATTCCAACCCTGTAATATCACATGGGGAAGCGTATATGAGGCTCATGTTGATATTTTGCTCCCCTCGGTTGATGGCTGGCCCTGCGTAACTCTCATATTTTTCGACAGAATTTTAATGATTGAGATGAATGGGTGGTGGTTTGGTATGGCTAGTCTATCTACATATTCATCGCTTGGTGATATTGAAAATATTCCTTCGTATTTAAAATGTATTGGCTATGAGAAACTTTTTATCTCTCCACATTCCATGACAAATTTGAAAAGCAAGATAAGGAGTGATTGGAAGAAGTGAATAAAGCAATGAATTCACCAGGACTTCAAGAGTGGGTCGGTTTTGATAGAGATAGGGAAGTGAGAAGCGACGGCAACAGTAATACATACACTCACATGGATTTAACAACCTAAAGTGTAAGAGGTATGTTAATTCCAGATTTTTAGATGAATCACAATAGGTAGGCGCATTTTTTGCTTTCCTAGTCGACCAATTGTTTACTTTGAGTAGGAGGAACGACCTCTTTTCAAAGTATAACCCACTCGCTCACCTTCTCAATTTTCTCATCGAACATATATTTTTTCCGTTTATGACAGCCTCCAGAGAAACTACTCATTTATCCAATTTAAGTAATATCTTAGTCAAAAATGATTAACATTCAAATATACAAGATATAACGTCGATGGCTCATCATACTTTCAGAAATTTCCTTCTCATGCATCAGCTTATTCCCAGAATCTCCGAAATTGTATACTATATCGATGTTCAATGTTTTATAGCAACCTTCTCTTAATTCTATAAGAAAGTTCGAGTAGTTCACTAAGCCAGTAACTAAACCATCTTCTTATCAGCAATTTGTTTTGGAAAGAAATTTCGAGGTTTTTTAAACCAATAGAAATCGCTAACATTAGTATTACTACCTATGCAAGCCAATGGTTTATTCTAAATAACTTTAGAGATATAATTTAGCGGTATTCGGCGTATAAACTTCAAGTTTTTGCGACATTGAATATGCGGAGTGTCTACAATTCCGTATTTACGTTTCAATTCATATTTTAGTGACATTATAATAGAAACTTTAGTCGATCTAGTAAGATAATCTTCAACGCTCTATCTACTTTGTATCATAGATGTTGTAAGAGAAGTTAAACGATTTGGTTCTCGTAAGCGTAAAGAATACATATTAGGTGGTATTTCTCTAATTAATTTTTCATTTCTCAAGTCATTTCAAACTACGAAATTTTGAGCTCAATATAGAGACAAAATAAAGCATAAAAAACAATATGTATAAAAGAACAATCATTGACGAGGAGCTTGATTGATATAAATTGACGATAGGCACATTACTTATTTTTTCGTTTTTGTTGTTGAATTAGTTATTTAGAATAAGCTAATACAGTTTATGCCATTCACTTTAAAAGCAGAATATAGAGATACTAATTCAGATATGATGCACCCAAACATTTTCAACTTCATGTTATCATTCAGATTTTCCGAAGGTCCTATTTCAACTAGAATGATCTTCCTTGCATTACCATTAAAAAAATTCGAAACATCTTCGCAAAATTCGTAGAGAATTATGATGTGCCTAGGATGAAGGATGATGCTATGAAGGTCCTTGGAGTGAATGTTGGAATAATGGATTACATATAGAACCAAGAATATTTTAACAGCTAAGGTATGAATCATGAGAATTAGAGGAATATTCTCATGTAATTATTGACGGTGATTTTTCTTTTAATCATTATACACCATTCAAACAATTCGGGTTATATAGTTTACTTGAGGCATTCAGAAACCGAAGCAGCGATCATTAATTATTATTCTTACTTTCACCTAGCGCATAGTTCTGAAAATCATTTCAGTATAACAATAGAAATCGTGTTGTGGGTGTTTTCACACCCCCTGACATACGTCATACGGCGGCTCGCGGGGTATTAATGTAAATCTAAATAAACCAGATGTTAACGTGTAAACCTGCAATATGCAAGTATACAAAAACCTGGAATTTATCTGCAATATGCAAATCAGTCTTAAGGTTCTGATTTGCCATACTAACTGTTGATTCTTAACCATCTGGATTCCTTGCAAGAAGTCCTGAAAGGTCGTCTACCTCAAAAATAGAGTTGAATATCTTCATTCCCTAAGGGAATACCCGCGGCGAAGATAACAAATCGCGGATCCACCATTTCCCACCTTACTTGTGATCGGTCGCCGCCACCATACCCTAACCTTAGATACCTGCTCAGCAGGGGTGCGGTCGGGAATCCTCATTAGCGCTTTCAAATTCGCAACCCCGGATACATACGACCATCCACAATATGCCGAAAAGGGGGTTTTTGTTCTCAGAGCGGAGTTCACCTTCACCCATCGGCCGTTTTATGGTTCCTTTGAGAAAATAGACATTACCTTTCGATGGACGCAACAAAAGAAAAAGAAACAACAAAGGAATGAATAGGGGATACTCCTAGGGCCAGGGTCGAGGTCCTCCGCTCTCTCTGAAAGACTCAGTAAATCTTCAGACGCGAATTTGTCAGAAACAGCCAAATCTCATCTCAAAATCATAATGCTTCATCTGATACTGCCATCACGAATGCCTGATGGAAGTAAGAACAGAATGGCATGTTGATGCATTTATTCTGAATTACCTAATGCTCTGTTAATTGTAGTATCAAGCAAATTTAATACCTCTCTGTATTGCAGAATAATTCAACTGCGAAGAAATCGAGTCAAAATTTGCACCACGGGGCAAGAAAGAGATTTAGCATCAGATAAAAGTTGGGACAGCATAATTTTGCAAGGAACATGAACTTAATTTAATTAAAGGGATGGTTTTTCTGGGACTGGCAATGAACAATATGTTCGGAAAAGTGTTACGAAATGCTGGCGTTAATTTCGTCGTAAATTAATTTTTTATTCGATACGTGAAAAAAAATTGTAGTCCTCAGTATTTAAATTAAGAGTTCTACTATTCTAATATCTATGTTATTTTCTAAAATACTAAATTAGCAATTTGAATTTTAAGCGATTACCTTAGAAAATGATGATATCACGGCAATTAATATTTTACTTTCTATCATATGATTTGGTGGTATTTAAATTTTTATAATATTTGATGTAATTATCTGATGTAGTTGATCGTAATTTACTTGGTTTACTTTATTACAATAAGTTTTGGGTCTAATTTTCAGAGCTCTCTACCAGGTTGACTTAAAATGATTCTTTCTCAGTGTATTCGTCCAGATTAAGTTTCTTTTCATCTTTGCTTTCATTAGCAGGTTTCGCAGTTTTTTCATGCTCCCCTTCTCGATAGCATTTTTCTGCAACATAAATTAGTTGACATACATTAGTTGATTGTGTTCTTATTCCTAATTATTCTTTATCTCCTTGCAGAGTTTTCGTTCATCTTTCTATTTGAGTCATAGTCGTGAATTTCCTCTAAATAAATTTAAAAGTTCTTCCTGTAGGCGTCAAGAGCATAAAAAACGTAATAAAATAACCCTTTTTAATCTTGCAATGACGTAATTTTTATTGGATAATTGAAGCAGCTAAAGTAAGTTTACTCGATGCCCCCAGAAAAAGGCGAATTACGCAGAAATTTCAGGCCGAAATAAGGAGATCCGATTTTCATTCATTTTTTAATACTATGCTGCTGACATAGTAAAAACTAACACTAAATTTAAACTAGAATTCGTGCTAATAAAGACGGTACAAATACGTTCAACGCGTTTCACAACGGTTTTGAAGAGGCGCCTTCCTTCCAAGAGCCAATAGAATGCGTGGAAAACTCTAGACTCGCTCTCATCGAGCTTCACGTCTGTTATGCGGGTTGCGGCTTAGGTGGTAAGTTTTTTTTGGAACTAGCTGTACTACGAACGCGAGAAGAGGGTGCGGGTTAGGGCGAAAATCTATTATATCTATTATATATAGCTAACTCTCCGGATACACCTATATCTTCTATTATATATAGCTAACTCTCCGGATATACCTATATATATACGAGTAAAAGTTGCTTGCATACTGCAAGCTATCTGTTGAATACAGTATCATACCAAGTACTGCCTCAGTTCAAATTTAAAACTTCGCGCCAAAGACCGCCTGGCGACGAACTAAGAACCCGATCGTGAGAGAAGACAGCAAAATAATATTAGATAAGTGCCATCCTTACTTGTTCCAAAGTTTCGATTCAATATCTTATCGGGAAGGTCCCACGCCTCTGTCACCATTCCGGGTTTTATCTTTCCAGCTTATCGGGAGGGCATTTAAAAAGATTTCCGCAATGCATTTCTTATGGAAGAATTTTGCATCCACCTGGCGTCGAACTCACTGTCATTTGGCTACATTTTTTCCATGAGAAGCATAGAAGACTACCTCAACTTCAACCTCCGAAATTTTGGTTACTCTATCTTAACGATAAGTGCCTCAAAATAATTTTCAAAAATCCGCGCAATGCATTCTTATGGGAAAATTGCGATTTTTGGGAATTTCTGGCATCGAACCCATGATAGCTAGCGTCGATGTCTGAATTATTCTGGCGTCTAGAGTGTAGGGCCAGTACGTCGAAAAAATCTGACGTCGACGGCGCTTGTGGAACATGGTCAGAATTCGTATCCCCTATAAATATATATATAGGTATATCCGGAGAGTTAGCTATATATAATAGATATAGATATAGGGGATACGAATTCTGACCATGTTCCACGAGCGACGTCGACGTCAGATTTTTTCGACGTACTGGCCCTACACTCTAGACGCCAGAATAATTCAGACTTCGACGCTAGCTATCATGAGTTCGATGCCAGAAATTCCCAAAAATCGCAATTTTCCCATAAGAATGCATTGCGCGGATTTTTGAAAATTATTTTGAGGCACTTATCGGTAAGATAGAGTAACCAAAATTTCGGAGGTTGAAGTTGAGGTAGTCTTCTATGCTTCTCATGGAAAAAATGTAGCCAAATGACAGGGAGTTCGACGCCAGGTGGATGCAAAATTCTTCCATAAGAAATGCATTGCGGAAATCTTTTTAAATGCCTCCCGATAAGCTGGAAAGGTAAGACCCGGAATGGTGACAGAGGCGTGGGACCTTCCCGATAAGATATTGAATCGAAACTTTGGAACAAGTAAGGATGGCGCTTATCTAATATTATTTTGCTGTCTTCTCTCACGATCGGGTTCTTAGTTCGTCGCCAGGCGGTCTTTGGCGCGAAGTTTTAAATTTGAACTGAGGCAGTACTTGGTATGATACTGTATTCAACGGATAGCTTGCAGTATGCAAGCAACTTTTACTCGTATATATATAAAGTGTTCTACCTTTCGGTAGGTTCATGTGCCCCCACATTCCCTATTTAATTCCCTCTCCTTCAATTCCCGGTAACATATCCCACCCTTTAATTCGTCGAACAACTTCTGTATTTGTCTTCCCCTCTGTCTTTTCCCTAGCATTCTTCCCTCGATCGCTTTCTTCAACAATCCCTCCCCTCTCAATATTTGACCCACCCATTTCTTTTGTCGATTTTTAATTACTTCAATCATTGCTCTTTTCTCCCCAACCATCTCTAGAACCTCCTCGTTCGTTTTTCTATCGACCCAACTAACTTTTTCCATTCTACGCCATACCCACATCTCAAAAGCCTCCAATTTTTTGACATCCTCTTTTCTTAACGTCCACGTTTCACACCCATACATACATCATTACACTCCACACCAAGGATTTTACCAATCTCTTTCTGATTCCTTTATCAAGTCCCTTTGTCATCAGTTCCCTTCGTGTCATGAAAGCTTCTTTTGCTAATGCTATCCTATTTCTAATTACATTCGAACATCTTCCATCCTTAGAAAGAAGACTGCCCAAGTATGAAAACTGCTCTACTTGTTCTAGTTTTTCCCCATCCACCCTTATCGTTAATCGAGCATTCTTTCCCTTTGAAAACCTCATAATCTTAGTCTTTCTTACATTGATTTTCATCCCAAACTCCTTTGCTTTATCATTTAGTGCATTAACTAGGATTTGCAAACCCTTTTCCGAATCGCTCACAATAGCTTTATCGTCTGCATATCTTACTGACTTTACTAGTTCCCCACCAACCTTTATTCTCTTACCTGTTTCATCCCAAGCTTCTTCGATCATTTTTCTGCATATAAGTTAAAAAGAGAAGATGATAAAGCACAGCCTTGTCTTACTTTCCTCCCTAACTCTGCCCATTCCGATTCCCCATTAGCAACTCTTATTCTTGCGGTCTGATTTAAATACAAATTTTGCACTAAACGCCTATCTTTCCAATCCAACCCAATTTTCTTTAGTATCACCATCAGTTTTGGCCATTGAACTCTATCGAAGGCCTTTTCAAAATCAACAAAACAAACACAAACGTCCCTTTTGAATTATAAGCTTCGTTCTACTAGAACCCTCATAACCCCAATTTCATCTCTCGTTCCTTTCCCTCTCTGAAACCGAACTGATCATTCCCTATGAATTCCTTCGTTTTTCCCTCGATTCTTCTGTTTACGACCCTAAGAATAACTTTTGCCGCATGAGATATTAAGCTAATTGTTCGGTAGTCCCGGCATTCTAAGGCATTATTCTTTTTCTGTAACGGAATCAGGATAGACTTGGTAAAATCCTCTGGCCACTTTCCTTCGTCGTAAATTTTCCTACATAAATCATAGAATGGTTTTTTACCCTTTCCCCCAAGATTCTTAAGAAATGCGACAGGAATCTCGTCCACACCCGTTGCTTTCTTCCCCTTCATGTCCCGCAGTGCCCTATCAAGTTCACTATCTAGTATACTCCGCCCAACATCGTCTTCCTCTACTTCTTGTATACTTTCTATCTTAATGTGGGTAGGCTTCATGTCTTTAGAATACAAATCTTCAACATACTCTTTCCATCGTCCCCTTATGCTTGCTGGCTCCCTTAATACGTTTCCTCTGTTATCCCTAATAGTGGCCATTTTATTACTAATTTTATTCCCCGTTAATTGTTTCACTTTTTTATATAATAATAGGTCGACCCTCCCACTTTCAGCCATCTTCTCTATTTCGTTACACTGTCCCTTCACCGCAGATCTCTAGCTCTGTTCGTTTCCCTCCTCAGTTCGTTGTTCAGTGCCCTGTACATTCTACGCCCGTGTTCTGTGTTAACACTTTTCCATTTCTTTCTTTCCTCCATATTGTTTATCATTTCTATGGTCACCCATGGTTTCCTAATTTTAATTTTTTTGTCCCTCCCGATGGTTCTTTGGGCACTATCCTTAATGCAGGTTTTCATCTTTTCCCGTCCCTCGTTTACGGTGAGTTCCCTTTCTTTACCATCAAGAGCCCTGTTGACTGACTCTTGAAACTCTCTAGCTTTCCTACCCCTGAGGGCTTCTACGTTCCATTTGGGTGCGGTTTTTGCCTGATAAATTTTTTTAAATCCAAGCTCGGTTTTCATCATTACTAAATTATGATCCGAGTCTACATCAGCACCAGGAAAACTTCGCGAGTTTTTAACACTATTTCTAAACCTCTTCCTTACCATAATATAGTCGATTTGGTACCTATCCGTGTCCCCCGGCTTTTTCCATGTGTACCTCCTTCTGTTACGGTGTTGAAAAAGAGTGATGGTGATCCAGAGGTTATTCCTCTTGCAAACATCTACCAGTTTTTGTCCTCTGTCGTTTCTCTTTCCTAGTCCGAACTCTCCCACTTCGTCCCCATCTTTTCCCTGCCCTACCACAGCACTCCAATTCCCCATTACAATAAGGTTTTTATTGCCTTTCACCCTTCCAGTAACCTCTTCTATTTGTTCATAAACTAAATCTACTTCATCCTCAGTGTAATCGCTACTAGGGAGGTACACTTGCACTATCACAGTGTTTACTGGTTCAGCCTTAATTTCTACGGACATTACTCGGTCCCTTATCAGTTCAGTGGCTATCACGACGTTTCCTGCTCCCTTGTCCAACACTATTGCAACCCCTCTCTGGCTATCATTTCCCCCACTGAATATGACCCTCACATCATTGCTCCAAAAATCTCCCCCATCCTTCCACCGTACTTCGCATAGCCCCAACGTTCCTGGTCCCTACCCTGGTTTTCTTGGTCATCTTCTTCTCTTGCGTCGTTGGGTAAGGATTTCGTGGAATGAGGACCGGGATGGCCTTACCACCATCCCTGCCGGGCACGCCACTCTCCCTAGTGGGCTGAGTCCCGTTTTTGCCAGGGACAATATAATTATTGTGGCACATCATATTCATGGGATAGATAGTCGAGGTGGTCTCCCCTTGCCTTCCTCAACAGTGTTTTTAACGTGACACCATCACTCATATGGGCCGCCCCACTGGGGTACAGACGCCTTTGCAGCCGCCTCATTGAGGTACAGACGCTGCGTGGACTACCTTTCGTCTGGCCCCTACCTATTGACCTTTCTGGCATGAGTGACCCTACCAGGAACAAAGTTCCAACCAGTATAGCTCTCTAGGTCATAGGAACACGCAAGCCCCTTCACCACGTCAAGGTGTAGTCCGTAGTAGAGGAGGGCGAAAATACTACCTGAAAAATCATAAAGCGAAAATCCCCAGAACCTTACCACTAACCGACAAAAATTTCCGCAATATATCTTATATGGGAATACATCTTATATCTTGCACCCACCTGGCGTCAAACTTAAAGCCTAAACCCACGGGTGCGGCGACGCTGCCGCATGCGTTTTTATGATGGTACCTGGTCCTTCCTCTGCGTTCGTCATGTACTCAAATGCAATGGATTCGTATGGGGCCGATCCAACCAACGCGGAAAGTGCCGTCCGGCGGATTAGTTCAAGGGATTAGTGCAGCGTTTTCCTTGCGGCAAATATGCCGCACGCCCACGAACTCTGCATGCACGATTTTTTTATTGCCGCAGCCTGTGTGCAATCAAATATTGTCCTTATTTTGATAAATTTCCTTAAAAGGATGCTTGTACACGATACCTTAACAATTTGTATTTGTACACCGTTAAAAGTTTTAGAACAATCAAAGTACTCCGTAGAATCTCGTCCCCGTAAAGTACTGCAAACATTATCCGTAAGAAGTGTTTCCGGCATACTAGTTTTCAGCCTAGAGTTCCAGCCTAGAGAAAAGTTTTGTCGGAATACGTTCAAAATTTGCAATTAAAATTCTTGGGAGAGAATATTTAATTTATTTATGTCGAGTATATTTACTTTACGTAATTCTATCTTTCCTCGATCTAATATTTGCGGTAATTAAAATAAAGTAAGATGTGTGTGTTATATATACTCCCAGCGCAGATAATAGGCTACTTTTTATTTACTTAAAGGTCCCCGGTTCGAACCCGGACAATAAAAACCGTTATCATAATAAATGCACGCAAATCTCACTTTTATCGGTTGCAGATTACATTTCCTTTGCAAAATTAAATTAGAAATAATAGTCATTCGAAATCGAAACTAGCACCAAAAGAAAGAAAGTATGGCAATAGAAGCCATTAATAATCTGAAATTTAACATTTGCAGTTACGAAAAATCTGCAGGATCTGTTTACAGGTGATTGCGGGGAACGACCATTTATTAGTTTCTTAATCAGCTCGACTTTGTGTACGCTATTTAGATGTAATTTTTTTATTTGTAATGTTGGTCCCAGTTTCGATCCCAGGCGGGCCAAAAAGTAATCTTAAGTAATAAAGGCAGATAGAGTTAATTACTTTTCAGGCCATATTTCTATAGAAAATTATTTAAAAGAATCATTGCACTAGCGTGCTAAAATTTTCATAAGGAGTATATTAAATCAAGACTCATCGTTATTGTCGGTTATTCATTATCCCGGTTGAGAGCTAAGGGGCACTTCAATTAGACATGTTTAAAATATTAATCTTTCGATTCTAATGTTTAAAATATTAATCCTACGACTAATTTTTCAGCCAAATATCGCATTAACATTGAAATATAAAACATTTTTTTAAAATTTAATGATACATTTGGAGTAACTTTAAGATAATTTTAGTGAAAATTAATTGAGTTTAGTTGGTTATCAATTGCATTTTTGTGAAGATGTTTCAAAATTATTTTCAGAATGTATTATTTATCAAATTCATTAAATAGCAAATAGAAGACGTTTCTGTTTCTGACTCCACTTAAAAACTTATCGAATCGAAGTCCTGAGTAACGATTGAAAAACTTTACCTCCTACATAATTAGAAAGGAGGAAAAAGGAACTCGGCGGTCAATGAACTAAGAGATAAAAGTTCTCCTTTATCTCTTAGTCCTACATAATTGACCTACATTTATCTCTTAGTCCTACATAATTGACCAAATACATATAGGCGAAATGAGATGAAATATTCTATGGACGAAATTCGCTATTTTGCATACAGGAATTCATCGAGAGAGTATATTAATCTTCAAATTTAAATGTGAGCCATAGAGACATCCTAGACACAATCAATATGGAACTTAGAAACTTTAATTCCCCGTTGAGAATCAACGGGCTTTTCAGCCAGTGTATATTTGAAATTAAATGTCATGTACTATGCGCGACGCAGACAAGGAAATGAGAAAATTTCGCGAAAGTCATCAGTTCATCGGCGAAATTTATTGGTAAATTAAACTGTTAAGTTAAATTCATTCAGTACTTGTTTTCGTTTCGGTAATTATTCAAATTATCTCTTATTCCTATGACATCGGCATTTGACATTGTCCATTTCATAGCCGTTAAAAAGAAAATTTTAAGAAATGTCATCTTACGGCTATCGGTTTCTTTTAGCACCTGCTGCTAACGCGTGCAAAATGTCGATCCTAAACAGATGACCTCCTAAATAGTGAGTGCGTCATTTTTCCGGTGCCGTGCCAATGGGGCCTACCATGCGCACAGGGTGCGTTTTTACGTAACATAACAGACCTCTCTCTGGCTACCCTTCCAAAACGCATGCGGTAGCGTCGCCGCACCGGTGGGTTTAGGCCTTTACGGTCATTTTGTAACATTTCTTCCTTTGGTATTATAGAAGAGTACTTCAACTCAAACTTTCGAGCTTTTGGTTCCTCTATCTTACCGATAAGCGCCTCAAAATAATTTTCAGTAATCCGCGCAATGCATTCTTATGGGAAAATTCTGATTTTCAGGACATTCTGGTTTCGAACCCATGATAGCTAGCGTCGAAGTCTGAATTCTTCTTATATATATAGGGTGGGGCCAGTACGTCGTAAAAATTTCACGTCGACGGCACTTCTGGACCCGGTGACTTACTCGGCTTAATTTTGCGTAAGAGTTTAATGATCCCATCTTCGGCGAAGGATATACTCGACATCGACACAGATGTATGAATCTCCGAGAGGGTGTCTGTCGTACTATGGGACGTGAATTCGCTTCGATAAAAGTCGTTTAGAGTGTTCGCTTTCTTCTTCGAATCGCTAGTTAAATTACCATCGCTATCCCTCAGTGAGCTTACTGTTCGAGTCTTTCCCTGTACCTCTCTAACATAAGACCAGAAAGCCTTAGGGTCCTCCTCCAGGCTCTCCCCTAGAAATTTCTGTTTGAAATTACGGAGGGCTATACGCATAACTCTCTTGGTGTCGTATTTCGCTTTCTTGTGTTTCTCTAACAAAAGTGATATCGCTGGACTCAAATCAGGCTGATCTTTACCCGCAAAACCTTTACTTTTCCACGTGGAAACTAACTGTTTACGAAGAGCCTCACTAACCTCGCTGTTATACCATCTAGGTTCGCAATCGTTTTTAGAGTATTTCGAGGGTATATAAAGGTCTATTTATGTATTTATGCGCCCTCAAAGCAAAAGCCCTCAAAATTCGCTTTCGGGTATAGATAAATTTTATGTTTTGGTTTCTTAAATTTTTAAATTTCATATCGATGTCTATATATACGCCTTAGCGATCGTCAAGCTCTTCGTCAATAAAAATACACTTTAATCTCTCTGGAACGTTAATTAACAAACGATCAAGAATGTTTTCACCTCTAGTAGGCAATTTTACTGCTTAAGTGAATGAGTTTTTCTGAAGTAAGTTTAATAATATCTTGCATGAGTCAGTGTCTTTGGCCCTTTTCTTTACGCTATGATATTGCCAGTCGATATCTGGAAGGTTAAAATCACCCCCTATGACAGTTACACTTTTATTATTTTTGCTAGTGTAGTGATTGATTTCTTCGTTTAGATTTCGTAAAACTTGTCGAGAGAAGTTTGGTGGCCAGTAGAACGCGCATACATTGATTTTTGGCTTATTAGTTTGGCATATCGTGCACCAGACGGTTTCTATGGCGCTATCACTCAGGGTCTGCGCTTTACTCTGAAGAATAGATTCGACCCCAATAATGACTTCCCCTCCTGTTTTATCCTTACTACCTCGGCCTTAAATATCATAATCTCTAGGGAATATTTCGGTATTGCGTACGGTTTAACCAACTTTCTGTGCCTATTAAAATTTCGGTATTTTGACAACAAATGAGATGTTTTAGTAAAATGTTCTTAAGCCGGATACTTTATTTTTAACATTCCTACAGTTAACTATCGCAATTGATATTTTATTTTCGCTCTCAGGTTCAAGTGGGTTAGATGGTGAAGCTCGCTTATTGTCTGTTTAGGTTGTCATTACTTTTTTCCTAATTTGCTTCGACGAATATTTTGTTCCCAAAAACCCACTATCTGCCCTACTCTTTACCCTAAAAAATACCTACAGTGCTCATATACCCTATGAGTCACCCGTCTCGACGCCGAAGCAGTGTAGTGAATCCCAGAGCGGTTAAGA
Source organism: Pachydiplax longipennis (assembly GCA_036926295.1). Taxonomy (NCBI): domain Eukaryota; kingdom Metazoa; phylum Arthropoda; class Insecta; order Odonata; family Libellulidae; genus Pachydiplax; species Pachydiplax longipennis. The sequence goes on along the minus strand of JAVFKF010000012.1, from coordinate 331,051 downwards.
GGAACATGGCAAGATTTGAGCCGCAGACATTATCCGGTCACTTATTAACTCAGTGACTGTATGACTTTTCTTGCTCCCTTGTCCAACAATATAGCTACCCCCACTCTGGCTATAATAATCTATTTAGACTAAACATGGGTAAATGCTGAACATTCCACATCAAAATCTTGGAAAGATATTAACATTAAATCCTTAAGCATGCTCATTAACACATGTTAATGCCTGCATGAAAGTGTGAGAATTCGAAATTTCCTATCTTCGGACAATTTGATGACCTGCAATCATAAAAACTGTCTTTGTTGATCAAATCAATGAGAGCAATATAAGCCTTCCGAATAATAGAAGGATCGGCAGCATAACAGCCTCTCGCACAGCCGTGCGGTCCGAGTTTTGTGTCACCTTCAAAATATATATTAGTTTTTTCACGTTATCAATGGACTTAAAGGATTTTGATTCCCAAGACACTCTTATCCAAAATTTTTAACAGCAAAGTTGATGCCATCTGATTTGGATTTAGTAGAATTCAAAATTAAAAATTTCTTCTTTGTCCAGTAAGAGATTGCATGAGCACCATTCTGTAATGTTGTCATTTTCCTTATTCTTATCTTTGCCCTGCAGTTCAGTTCTTTTTATACCAAGTCTCTCTAAGTTTCATATTTGCATATTGATTCTATGAAATATATATTTTCTTAGTCACTCCAGTGATAGTATGTACATACCTAATTTGGCAAGAGTTACTGTGAGTTTATTTATTGCTCTATAGTATTCAGCCTGCTGGCCATTCTGAAACTTCAATACTCAATGCAATAGCGCTACAAAGCTACAAAATGCTCTGTAAAGGGAATGGGGCTTATAAAGCATGATTTGGAAAGATGTAGTTTGCATTTGCTTTCCTCCCTCATTCAGAGACATAAATCAAAGATTTCCACATAGGTGTATCATAATATCACCCTCCATAGAATTCAACTAGAACTGATCAGAAAGAATTCCAGCCCCAGCTTTCATAATATTACTGACATAAACAAGACTTGAAGTGAAAGTCACATCACTATCAATATTAAACCAAATACATAAGAAAAATATGCCATTTCATCATATATGAGTTGGGCACCCTGAAAGAATATGAAAGTGCTAATAGCTATTCTTGCTTAAGTTCATTAATGAAACATTATCATCTTAAGTCATTCAATCTGTAGACTGGTTGACTGCAGCCCTCCATTCCTGTCTCTCTAGTGCTAACTTTACTACATCCTGATATCACTTCTTTTCTATATCTCTCTTTATTTGGCTAATACAAGGGTGGTCTGAAAAGTTTCTGACCCCAGATTTTCCAGAAATCTTCAGAAAATCAGAAACTTTTCAGACCACCCATGTATATTTACGTTTATAGAAGATGTAGCTGATATTATGCACCCTCCTTGCTATATAGGCCGTTCTGATACAGCGAGAAAGATCAGAGAAATAGATGCTAAAACCAGTCGATTCAAGAATTCATTTTTTCCAAGAACAATACGCAAAAATAATCGACTAGGAAAATAGAGTCATTGTATTTGCACCCCCTGCCACACGCCGAAAGGTGGCTTGCAGGGTACATATGTAGATGTAGATGTATATTCATCCCTTGGTCTTCCTCTTGCTGCTTTTCCTTCTATTTTGCCCTCAAGTACGTTCCTAACAAATCCATTGTGTCTCAAGATATGTCCAATCCATCTGGTTCTTCTTTCCCAGATGATGCTCCATATCATTTTAACCTCTTCTGTGTACTTCTTCGTTTCTTACCTTATCTGTCCATTTGATCTTCAACATTCTCCTCCATCATCAGGTTTCAAAGTCTTCTATTCTTCTCTGGTCCACTTTCGAATAGTCCATGTCACTGATCCATAGAGTGCCACACTCTATACAAATGCTTTCAAGAATTGTTTTCTAGTCTGTAACCTTATACTCTTTGAGCATAGCAGTGGTCCCTTCCTCATGAATACCTCCTTGGCTTGGGCTATTCTTTGCTTGATGTGTTCTTCCATCCCATGTTATGTTACTTCCAAGGTAAGTAAATGATTAAACTTGCTCCAATTTCTCTCCTCTTAAGGTAATATATGCTTTCAATTTTTCTCTTCCACATATTAGGATTTTTGTTTTCTTTTTGTTCACTTTCATGTTATATCCTTGAATAGCTTGTTGTTGTTGCATTCAGGGATGCAATCTTTATTTCATTTGCATGCATCTTTATTTTTTTGTTATCACTGTGATGTCAGCTGCAAACTGAAGCATGTTAATTTCTTTCCCATTCACCTTAATTCCTTTCATGTTCATTGCTTTTAGGTATACATTGAACATTGCTGATGAGAGGCTACATCCCTGACTTACTCCTTTATTTATTTTAGTTTCTATTTTCTTGCCATCTCTCATTCTCAGTGGCGACTTGGTTTTTGTACAGTTGGTAGATTATTCTTCTGTCTTTGTAGTCCATTCCTTTGTTTTCCAGTATTTGGAACAACTTCTTCCACTCCACTCTGTCAAAGGCCTTCTCCAAGTCTACGAAAGCTACATACACTGGCTTGTTGAAATCTTTTCTATTATTCTCCTTAGGCATAATATGGCCTCTCTGATTCCTGTGCTTTTCCTGAATCCAAATTGGTTTTCTGACAAGTTGACTTCAATTATTCCTTCTATCCTCTTGCTTAATTTTCTTGTGAGTACTTTGGATGCATGTGAGAGCAGACTCAACGTTCGGTACTCCTCACATCTCTCGGCTCTTGTTTTCTTTGGTATCGCAACCATTATATTCTTCTCAAAGTCCTCTGGTAGTCTTCCACTTTAGTAACTGTCCTTGATAATTTCAAACAAATTGCTTTCCCTTCAAGTGCTTTGACAATCTCTCGATTTATTTTATCTGCGTTGTTTTTCTTCAAGTCCTCTCTCGAATTCACTTCTCGTTATCTATGGGCCTTGCTCATCTTCATCCTTATCGCTCTCATTCATTGATATATCTTCAAGAGGTTTTGGTCCTTGATATAATGTTTCAATATAGTCCTTCGATCTTTTTCCTATATCTTCATTTTCTATCCGCATATTCCCGTTCAATCTCTGATATTGGTGCATGTAGTTTTTCTTTCTCTGAAGTGGTTTTTTTACTAACATGTACACTGTTTCAGTGTTCCTTCTTCATGTTTTCATTTATTTCTTTGCAGCAGCTTCCAATCCATTCTTCCTTAGCTTTCTTTGATTCTCCTATAACTTAGTTCTGTTGTTTCTTGTAGAGGACTCTCCCATCTTCACTCCTCGAGTTCTTGTATTTCCTTCTTTCTTCCATAAGTTCTCTTATCTGCATTGTTATCCATGGACATCTGGTATCAGTTCTGTTACTTACAAGTAGCTCTTCTGCTACTTCAGTGATTGCCTTTTTCAGGTCATTCCATCTTCCTTCATTGCTTTCATCACTCCTATACTCTTGCTTTTCAAGCTTTTCATTAATGATCGCAGAGAATCTTTCTCTGGTGACCTTCCAGAGCTTTTATATCCCATCTTGGTTCACGTTTCATCCTCTTAATCTTTTTGTGCAAATGACTCTCCATGACTACTAAGTTATGATCACTATCTATGTCTGCGCCTGGATAAATCTTGCATTGTTTCACTTGGTTTTTTTATCCTTGCCTAAGAAGGATGTAATCAATCTGGTACCTAGCTAAGTCCCCTGACATCTTCCTTGTATATCATCTACGTCAATGTTGTTCAAATAGTGTGTTTGCTATTACCATTCTCTTTTCATTACAGAACTCCACTAGCCTTTCTCCCCTGCCGTTTCGTTTTCCCAAGCCAAACTGTCCTATGCTGCTTCCATCTCTTCCTTCTCCGACCACAGCATTCCAGTCACCCATAATAATTAGATTTTCCTTTGCTCTGGCTGCACTGATGATTTCTTCAATTTGTTCATACATATCTTCTATTTCTTCTTCAGAGTGGCTGGATGTCGGCTTGTATACCTGCGATATCACTGTGTTTGTGGGCTCTGCTTCTAGTTTGATCATCAGCAATCTCTTGCTGTACTGCCAATAGGATTTAACTCTTTTTCCCCCACTCCTTCGTCATTATGATACCAACCCATGCTATCTTTTCATCATCTCCTGAATATATGATTCTATGTTTGTCACTCCAGAAGTTGCCTGCTCCAGCCCTTTTTATTTCACTAATTCCCAAGATGTCTAGTCCTAGCCTGTCCATCTCTATCTTTGCATTTTCTAACATCCCACAAATGCCTAAGGATCTTGCATTCCACTTTCCTATCCTGCACTTATCAGACTTGACCGATGTACCCCTCCCAATGGCCCCCACCCAGAATGCATTTCTTCATGGGAAATATAATTGGGGTGGTTTCCCGTTGCTTTCCCCAATAGTTTTTTATGTGATCCCTTCACTTAATGGCCCCCCCCACTGGGGTATAGATACCTTTGTAGCCGCCTCACTGAGGTATAGATGCTATGTGGACTACCTTTCGTCTGGCTCCTACCCTTCAACCTATCTGGCATGGGTGACCCAGCCAGGAGCAATTGAAATTGCTATAGCTCTAAGGATCCCTGAAGCCCACAAGCCTTCCCACCTTGCCAAGGTTGCAATCCAGGGGAGGAGATTAATGAATCTTTAACAATATTTTCAATTCTGTCATTTACTACTATTAAGGCTGTAAATTACCTTCTAAGAGAATTTTATGCCCAGGATATTGATTTTGTCAATTATAATTTCATGCTTCTTAGTATTATTTAATAAAATATTTTTTTCATTTAATGACCACTTTGTTTAAATTTTAATTTGTTAAAATTAATAATAATACATATAATACTATGATATGGCATCTTTATGATCAGTGTGAAATAAATTGAATCCATCTTGATTGTAGCTGTGAAATGTTCAGCAATAATGTCTTTCTCTATTGTTGTCCCATGAAATATATAGTCCAATAATTTCATAAAAAAGTGTTAGAAAGGCAGGAAAGATTTGAAAATGTGTAAACATTTTACTGTCATTGAGAGAACCATAAATTACTTAAAGATAATAATTACAGAAAGCAGCATTTTATATAACTAAGTATCTAGATCACTAGCACACTTTTACAATGTTGCATTGGTGGTGGAACATTGTTTATTTACATTCAAAACAGTCCTTCTTGGAGCTCTGAGATTCACAGGAATTTCCTAATGCATTTTACCTAATCCTTCTTCTTACCTCCCTCTTTTCTTGTTGCACTTCACTTATCAGGCATTTTTTTAGGAGCTGATTTTTTTTAAGACTTTTGATGAAATTTGTGAGGATGAGATTCTTTATATAAGAAGGTAGAAAATGGTCCATTCTTCCTAGTGACCTCACCTCAATGATTTATTATGAGTTATTTTTTCCTAAACTAGTTGCCAAGTTAGATGCATGCTCTTTACACAAGAAGTATTTCCATTGTTATCGTATGAACATTCTCTTGAAAACTTAGTCTCTGGAAACCATTGCATTACAAGGGAGAGAGCAAACAAGTTTGCTAAGTTGATTTACACATTAAATTTTGTTGCTAAACTGGCATGGATAATCCTTACTTGCACAATCCTTACAACAGATTGGTAACCTGGTTAAAGTTTCATGGAATGCTTTTTCATTTTAGCACTTAACTTAATGAGATACCTGAGAAAATGTGTGTTGCAGTTAGTGGAAAAATAAAATTTAAATACCGAGTTATGTCTTAGTAACGGATTGATTAATGTTTATCATGTTGAAGTTACTGACTTTTGAGTTTTTTGCATGTTTTTCATAGACAAGTGAATTTGACATAATATTAAACATCCATTAGAGAACTCTTAATATTGCAATTGTATGATTGATGGTCTTGCGCCATGTTGCCTTCATAAGTCAATAATGTTTTAGAGAAATAATGGCATTGCACCTTTGTAGATAGCACTGAATATGCAATTATATAAATTGAACTTTTATTAAATAAGTTTCAAAGAACCTTTATGTTCATTTTGAAATTTGTTATTGATTTCTTGATTTTATACTGTATCATCAGTGATGTTTTATATAAGTGAGCTTATTTCATACTTTGCTTTGAAAGTTGTTAAACTCTTTTCTATGGCCTATGGCTGTGTTTAAAGTAACTGCTCAGAAATACCACGGGATTTGAGGACTTCAGGAACTGCCTAAGAAGTCTCTTGGCAGGTACATTTTCTTCCATATTAAATTAAATCTTCTGGGCATGCTCTAATGTTGTCAATGTGTCCTGAAAATGTACAAGGATGCAAATATCAGACAAGAGAAAATACAATTGTATTATTATTTACTTTCTACTGTCTAATGAATGATGAATATATAGATTGAATGAGTAAAGAATTTAAGTGGTAATTTTTACCATATGAAACGAAAGTACTAAATTATTATAAAACTCCAGTAAGTATTACTACAAATTGGCATTTATAATATTTTGGCATTGTATATTAGAGGGCCATATCATAATGATGAATTTTACTGCTCCTCATATTTAATGCTATCAGTTATACCAAGTATCTTAGATATAAAACCAACAATTTTTAAGTACATTTACATTTAGACCCTACAAACCGCCACTGGCGCATGACAGTGGGTGTAAAACACTGAAGAATGAGTACATGCAAGTTTTTCCTTATTTAATCTCACTTGTGGTAGTTTGTGGTTTTATTATTCTGTATAGGTTAGAATTTCTTTTTATTTTAGCAAATGTATTTATTTCTTTTAATATTGTCTTTATGCAAATTATTATAATAACTATTTGAGTTATTTTTATCAATTCATTGTTTTTAAATCAGATATGAAAATAGCTGCCAGAAAATTGAAAAGTAGTAACCAAAAAAAAAACAAAAACAACTGGGGGTGGTTATGCAAGATATATTATTATTATTATATGAGATGTATTATTGTCATCATGCTAATCAGTTGCTCCTTCTATCAGGTCCACCTGATGATGGTGGACCACTTAATCCACCTGATGATTTAGCCATGCTACAAAACCATGGTTGTATGTATGTTGTTCTGTGTGGTTTAGTAAACGCTCACTGAAATGGAGCGTTTTAACACCTATAATATTAAGAATTACCACAAAATTATCCCTGAATCAGTACTGTTTAAGAATATATAACTTAGATGTTGTTACGTACTTATACATAGAAATATAAAACAAATTAATTTATGATTTATTACAGTATTAATAAATTATGAAAAGAATACAAAATCACACTACCTACCATACAGTCCATAACCGTCTTCCTAGCCAGGTTGCCTTGATATGATCAGCTCCTTTTTCTGCAATCATAACAGCTGGAGCATGTGTATTTCCACTGGTTACCGTTGGCATTATCGAAGCATCCATCACCCGTAAACCTGCCAACCCATGAACTCTCAGCTCTGAGTCAACGACAGCCCCATTAAGAGGGTCTTTGCCCATCTTGCAAGATCCAGCCTGGTGGTTCTCCGGACCCGTCTGTGACCTTACGGCACATCTCCAGTATTCATCGCTGCTGAACTTGTAATTTTCACATCCCGGAGCTGGTGAGGTGTCAAGCCGAAGCCCAAAAGGCTTAAGAGCTTCTGTGTTTGACAGTTTGATCGCTATCTTCACCCCATCCACCAATCTTTCCACGTCTTCAGCATGCGTCAGGTACATGGGCTGAATGAGTGGATATGCCGCTGGGTCCACAGACTTGAGCTTCAAGTATCCCTTGCTCTTGGGGTGTATGACTGCAGGAATAATCTGAACACTCCTCATGGCATCTGGAGGGGCATTGGGGTCCTCTCTCTCACCCACTTGGCCAGTCTTTGCACAGTTGGCGAGATAACCGCCGAAGAAGTATTGCAAGTCAGGGTCGTCTCCTTTAGGATCTTCTGAGAGCCGCGAGTGGACGAATCCTGTTGTTGCAGACACTCCTGTTCCAGACATTAGACCATCTCTGAAAAGCAAGTACTCCATGGCCGTTGCCCAATTGAGAGAAGTCGTTGCCGACTCATTGACAAAGAAGTTGACAAAGAATGCCACATGATTCTGCAAGTTCATTCCAACTCCTGGTAAGTGTTGTATCACTGGTATACCAATCTTTTCAAGATCTTCTTGAGGACCAATGCCTGACAGTAATAGAATTTGTGGGGAGTTGACTGCACCACCACTTAGGACAATCTCCTTCCTATGGGAAATGTATTTGAGAGTAGGGAAGGTAAAATGAAATCCAAAAAAAAGATTGGTCGATTAATAATTTTACAGAAAAGAAGTCATTGGAAGCTAAAGAAGACCTTTGCTGAAGCTCTTTTACTTTTAACCAGAAAACTGGTAATTCACATTCTTTTGCAAGGTGCAAGGATGTTCTTAGAGTCTTACAGTATTTCCAAGACTTCTACTCACAATATTGAAATATTACTTGATCTTTTAGTGCAACTCTAGATTTACCACTCGAAATTTACAAATATTTTGTGACTGAGTCAAACATGCACATGCTATACAAAAAAGTTATCCTTCTTAATTCAAAATAACAGTAGAACTAACTAACAAATTGCACTGTGAGTCTGCCATTCGAAAGTGAAATGGATAATAAATTATGCAGGTACTTTGGTAATCGACAAAGGGTGTCATTAGAAGAGAGAAAAAAGGAACTTGGTGGTCAATGAACTAAGAGACAAAGGTTCTCTAAGCGCCGAACACGGCGACCGTCTAAGGGCGATTCCAGGGAAACGGATAATCGTTTAGCGGTCCCAGTTATTCAGAATCCCGATGTACATTTAGGAAACAATGCTTCCATCTTCATGGGGGGTCCAATGCTGAATGTATTCAGCATGAAGATGGAAGCATTGTTTCCGAAATTTACATCGGGATTCTGAATAACTGGGACCGCTAAACGATTATTCATTTCCCGGGAATCGCCCTTTGACGGTCGCCGCGTTCGACGCTTGGAGAACCTTTGTCTCTTAGTAAAGGGTGTCATATTTAACCTGTTCTCAATCACTTAATCTTTTGAAACAAGCATGCAGATTTATTAACATTGGTAAGTGGGGTGAATAAAAAGCCATTCATTATCACTTTTGATCTGGTATTTGAAAAGCAATCCTATGCTTAACCCTCTGAAGATAATAGGATAGCTATAAAAATTCACATTTTATGATTCCTAGAAGGGTGAATCCATACCAAGTGGTCCAGGAAAAAAATAATTGTTACTTGACCATCTTAGAAAAAATTGATATTCGGTGTGTAGATACCCTTAAGTTTAGAGAGCTCAAAACTATTTTTTTAATTTTTTTAATGTTTAACATTTGGAAATGGTGGCCATCTTAGTACCTGACTGCACGTGGTTGTTCGCGTTTGCAGGTATCAACAATTTCTTGAATTATTCAGCAATGGGTTACCCTAGGACTTTCAAATAAACTACATTGATTTTAGTGCACTCTGCCCTATCAAAGAAAACCATAATTACCTAGATAGATGAATTTCTTAAACATTTTTTAACATCTTAAAATTATTGGTCAAAAATGAACAAAATTCAACTTTTGACGAGAAGCTTTTCAAAGAAGGAACAATTTCTCAGCCATTCTATATTTTGGGCTGTTACACTATATAGTATAGTTACTTTTCATAAAGTATCAATGTTGGAAAGATTATCATTTAAAAAATATTCTTTTTTTAAAAAACACATTTTTGAATTTTTTTAAATTTTCACTTCCAATATCTTGGTTGGGGGACCAGATAAAAATATGAAAATTGCACACATTAATGGTCTTTATCATATAAAACCTCAGTATAAATTTCAACTTTGAGATTCAACTGGAATACAGTAAATAAAATGTCAATATGATATTTTTGCCTTTGTGACTGCTGGCTAATAAATGTAGACACGGTAATTTTATTATTTAAATACCTTTAATATAAATAATAAACCTTCATTTTATATAAAATCCTGCATTACCATAGAGTTTACATTTGATTAGTTGTATTTATAAGTAGGGAACCCATCACTAACCTTGCATAAGCTCTTTCCAGCCTGTTGTCAGGATTATTCTTCATGCGTCGGTACTCAACACCATAAGCCCTCTTGGTGGTAGTGTTAATTAGTACTCGTGTGGCCAAAGTGTCCAGAAGGATGTCCAAATTTGGCCTGGTACGAGCTGGTCTGAGGAAAGCCCTTGCAGAACTGACCCTTGACCCGTTTCGAGTATTACTCTGAGCAATGGTGAATCCAGTCCTCTTCTGACCATTGGGGTCAATGCGGGTCTCATAGCCTATTTCTTGACCAGCTGCAAGTATGGCTCGTGACATGGGAGGATGGTATGGGAAGCGCCCAACTGGTAATGGACCGCCTCTTGCGTGATAACCTCTATCCATCTCGTGGAGTTCCGTATTGTCCTCAGACTTGAGGAAGTATGGAAGGACGTCTTGGTAACTCCAGCCAGGATTGCCCTCAGAGGCCCACCTGTCAAAATCTTCTCGACTACCTCGGATATACCTGATTTAAAGGGATGAGAAGGTCACCTGCAATCGTTTTTCTACAAATTTGCGGGAAAGTGACTTGGTACAGCATGTGTTTTCATTTAGGCTAGTAGTTTAGCCATAGAACTGATATAAGCAAAATGAAGGCCTGAATAGCCATCATCAATGAGCTACGATGCCACCAGTTATGATGAAGACAGTAACAACAAACGAGCACAACGTCCATGCTTACCATTACCAATATGGTAACACCTATTCCAACAAGATAGGCAAATATTTCTCTATTATGGAGTGTATTGTGTATTATTTTGCCATAATGAAAAATGTACTGTTGCTAGACCTTATTTCAGGACATCTATGGAAGTCTCTCAAATACAAATCAATCATGCTGTGATTCATGTTGATTCTAGAGAAAAACTAGCATTCATCAGAATCATTTTCAATTGAAGATTGTCCCTGTTCAGTCAGACTATTTCATAAGATACCTTCCTGTATGATCATGTGCAATCCCGTTATTCAACAATATGTGGGAGTTCTCCGTATAATGAACATAATTTTGATAAGAGAATCCTAGGATAAGGGTTTTCTTTAGTTCTGATGTTTAACAACTTGCTGAAGTCTTACAGCAGTCATGAAGATTATGCTTATTAGGTTGTTAACTAAAAATATTTGATTTTAATTGAGTTAATAAGTTTAATGAATCTTTGTTCAATCAATTGCAAAATCTTTGGGTGCATTTGCTTTTTATTAACCAATCTATTGTCTTACTTTAAATGATTCGACTGATAATAATGGTGTTATGTTAATAATTTGTGGTGGTAGGACTATATGCCTGTGTATATATGTCCAAGTGATTTCCGCTCCTTCAAATGTAAGGAGCACGGGTTTGAGTCTGGGTGGCGGCGATGGTTTTTTCCTCCTGCAAAAATCATTGCAGGGAAGGAAAAGGGGGTAAAGTGGCCAGTGCCTCCGATCACCGCTCAAGTTGAATTCTTACATTATTGTAAGATTTTATATTAACTGCTGAGCTTATACATAGTTCTTTATGTTTTGGAGCTAGAGGCAAATTCACTATTGTAACATCAAGTCCATTCAAAACAGAACTTGTGGATTAGAAATCTAAAAAGGAACAAGAAGAAAAAAGGAAAGGAAGACAATAAAAGTCTCCAAAGTGAATAACAAAACATTCAAATGAATGAAAAAACAAACTGAAACATGACAAAAATTGCTTGAACAAATCACACACAAGAAAAAAAGCTTACTAGGCAGAGCCCAAACCTAGGTCATGTAATAAAAAGTTTTTGTGGACTCTACCTAGTGAGTTTTTCTTTGTGTGTGATAATGATGGAGTTCCACCATGTCTCACCGAAATCTGTCATGCTTGAACAAAATTTTTAATCAGGTGAAGATAATAATACTCAATGTTGTACTGTAATGAGAGTTATCCAAAATCAAGGATAAATTAAGGATGGATATGATTTCTGGTTGTCACGAATGAGCTCATGAAGCATGTGCTGGATTCGAAGAAGATGATGGAGTGGTTGTTTATGAACATTGCAAGTTTGGACATAACAGTGTTTTAAAGTGACACCATCACTCATATAGGCTGCCCCACTCGGATACAGATGCCTTTGCAGCCACCTCATTGAGGTACAGATGCTGCATGGACTACCTTTTGTCTAGCTCCTGCCTTTCTGGCATGAGTGACCCTACCAGGAACAAAGCCAGCCAGTTCTAATTCCAATAGTTCTCTAGGTCATATGAACATGCAAGCCCCTTTACCTTGTCAAGGTGTAATCCACAGAAGGGGTTGGGAATGACCTTGTGAATGGAATGACTCGCTGCAGTGATTACAAAACTCATATATAAGGTCAATTTTTAACCTCCTAACACAAGAGCATATTACTACATACAGAGAAAAACTGATGGTTGCACATCAAATCCAGGCAAAAATACTGCACTGTGTTTTCTTGTTCCTATATTTGAAAAAGTGGTGTCTGTCTCCTTAACATATTCTCATATCCACCCTCTATTTGAACTATGAGGAATAGATTTAACCTTCACCTAATACACATCATTTTGTAAATCTTTCATTGTCAACTCTATAATGAATCAGAATTGCTTTCCAGATAAATTTAAAAATAAATGTTCAATGCTGTAAGGGGGATGTATGTAATTACTAGCTTCAAAAATTATAACCTGCCCATCACTAATGTGTATATGCCTGTGAATGCTTACTTATTGATTATTTTCCTTCACATCAAATCTTCTAGTCTATATTGTTAGAGAAGCTGGACATTATGAAAACCTACTTCGTAAGTTGAACCTGACTACCCTTCTGGCCAGAAGAGAATACATTGGTATACTGTTCCTTTATAAACTGATGAATAACATGATTTCCTGCTCTGAAATCCTGTCACTTGTAACCCTTAAAGTTCCTTGTATACCTACCCGCAGCTGTAACCTATTTGAAGTCCCCTACCTACCCAAAAACTACCTTTACCACCTTCCTATCTTCCGTATAATGCGATCACTTAATAGAACTTGTTGCAACGTTGATATTTTCCATCTCTCCCTGAACACTTTTAAATGTTCTATAAAATCTAATCTGTGAAATTACTGCTATTTATCTCCTTTGCCTTTTCTTGTGCTATGCTCAGTTTTATGTGTGTATTTGTGTATTCCACTGTTGTATACATGTATATATATGTATAAGCACATTTGTACTTTCCTAAGCTTAGTTGTAGTTTTTTCATTATTGTATCTCCTGTTCTCTGGTTTCATTAATTTTTATAGTATGTTTGTACTTTTAGAAAAGGGCAACCTCTGCCCGTAAATAAACTATTATTATTATTATTATATCTTCATTGTATCTTGTTTACTACTGCTAGTTAGATTACAAAATGTTCTATTTTAAAATATCTTAAGAAATCTAATGTCACAAGACAGTTTTCTATTGTGCATGCCCATTACTACTCATTCTTTGTTTCTTGCTTTTAGGAGTTTTTTTGTACCCAGTGGTACCTAGGCTATCTCAATCAAGTATTATTAGATCATTCTTCTGAATCTTTCTGAAATCTTATAGCATCTTGCCAAAAAAATTAATTTTTAAATAAAGTTTTGGGCAGCAATCAATTTTGTTTCAAAAGCAGTATAGGAAAGAGAGATGCCTCAATTTATTATTTGGTAAGCATTTATAATACTAAAAATCATTAACAATATGAATGTTATCAATACGAGGTTTTTGTTGACATAAAAAAGCCTTTGATATACTAGATCATAGAGAGCTTCTAAAGAATTTACATCAAGCTTGAATCCAAGACTTTGCATTGAATTAATTACTCATTATCTTATTTCTATTAATATTTATACAAGAGCTAATCTGAAGCAATTTGTGACCATTGCATAATGGTACTGCATTAAATTAAAATAATTTGCATGCCCCATATGTTCTTATTAGATCCACTTACCTTGGACCTCAACATACAGGAATTTTTCTGTGCAACAAATTATTAGTTGACCTCAGTAATATGAGGTAAATTATATCTATAAAACAGGAATGTAAATATCTTCCACCTGATAAAATGTTAAATGGTCTGGGATTCAAGCTTGATGTAAATTCTTTAGAAGCGTTCAATGATATAATATACGGAGAGCCTTTTTTATCTCAACAAAAACCTACTTAATTAATGGAAGGAAGAGAATTTAAGAATAAGGACCCACCCTAAATTATGGAACAACATACTTACTTTAAGTGCCATCACTTTATAACAATCAGATTAAAAACTAATATTTATCAGTGATAGTATCCAAGTGATACTTGGTTGAATTCCATAACAACTTAGAGAAAGCAATAGACGTACAGTACCAGGTTTCCTGTGAAAACTGAGAAACAAGAGAAATGATAAAATTTCACAGGTTTCCTGTGGAATTTTGTTTCTCTTAGTATTAAAAGAAATTCAATCAGTGATATTCTACAAATGATTAATTTTTGAATATAATATGTATTACTTTTTCTGTACTCTTGGACTTGAACTAATAGCTGTTGGGGTTGAGCCAAGGCTAAGATCTGCAGTGCACACCGCCTGCAGACCGAATCGGCATGTTTTTATTTGACCCATGAATATGTAATGGTAGAGTGATCATGGAGATAATTTATAAAAGTACTATCATCTATGATACTCGATTAGTCTTTGATTTATTCAATTTTAAGTGAAAACTCATTAATGGATTCATCAAAACTTGGTCTAGAGAGGAAGAATTTTGAGAAATATTTTCAGATCCTGCTGTACAAACATGTAATTGCTTCCCTCTGAGCATCAAACTTTCTGTCACGTAAAGGTCTTACATCATGCCGTTGATGACACTCGTTCCTCCAAGTACTTTCCCTCTGGGCCATCCGCAGCGCCTCTCTGGATTCGACAGACACGCCATCTCCTGAGGCTCTGTCTTAAAGTTCCAATCGATGTCAGTGCCAAACCAATTGAGAAACATCGACGGCACTTGGGTGGCTGTTGGTTCATCCCCCCCAGCCTCTATTAGCAGAACTCTCCAGTAGGGTATTTCAGAGAGTCTGGCAGCCACGGCTGCTCCAGCTGACCCTCCACCTATGACTATGAAATCGTAAGGTGAGGGATCCGCTGCCTTTCTGGTCGATGGCCTTCCACACGGGTCTTCCAAGTCACATTGTGATCGTAGGAAGACTTCAAGTAGTCCCATGAACAGCATTGCTGGAGCCCCGCCACAGGTTGCTGCAAGACTTGGTCCGGAAGATGCTGGCACAGTGCAGTCACAACCTGCCATCTGGAAACAAAAACAATTATTAACTCTCTTCATCTGGATTTATATGATTCAAACAATCAAAGTCTTTGGGAGACACTTGATATCATTATTACAAATTTAGGTAATAATTTTCACTTTTATCTTAAATTATAAAAGAGGTGTGTGATACTGGCCGCAAATTTTTTCTTCATTTGTAGGATTTTGAAAATCAACTCTGGTAGTTGAATTTCATAATGATCCTTACCATCCCTGCTCTCTGCATATATTTTACTGATGCACCTAAATGTTTCTTTTTGCATCAATCAAATAGAACTTTACCTCCATGTTGCATCTATGGATACATTTATACAATTAATAATGCATTCTGTAAGTGAAGTAGATATTAATGCATAACAGTTATAAACTAATGGGCATTAATCAATAGCACGAAAAGGAAATGATCCTTAGGAAAACATCGCCGTAAGAAAAATGAACAACTGAATGAATCTAATGAGGCTGTTTCCAGTTTTCTGTTCCAATAAAAATCTAGCATTATTTCTAATGCATCATTTGAGGGATGAATACACAAGTAATTTCTAAAATGGTACTATTCTCAGCATAAGGAGCAAAAACCTTGGAAAAGTGCTGAATATTTGTTGCATTCTTTGACAAGACATTTACACTATGTCAAACTAAAAATCTAATGAGATGAAATAGATTTTCCGTAGGTCTCATACTAATGAGAATAAGGTTTTGGGATTGTAATGGAAGCTGATTTATTTCATTTATAGAATGTGCTTTATGTATATATTTCTTATAATAATACTCCTAGTTAATTCTCAATTTTTGTTAATATACTGGTAAAACTGCCTGTAGATTCCAAATAGAGATGTAATTCTTTGGAATTAGACAGAGAATCAAATCTTGAATCATAACTAAATTTTACATCCAAAAGATTTGAATACATTCTGAAATGCTGTCATTAATGTAAAAATATACCTATTTACAAGATTTTCATGTTTTTTCATGAGACTTAAAACTTCATTTTGGAATTTACATTTTCAGTAGCAATTAATTCACTAAAATAGCTTTTAGGAAACTTTATATTTCTTAATTCATTGAATTTTATATACTTATTTCATATGCAGATGATTTTTCTATATAACTTTGGTGATAAAATTTACCCAGAAAATCTTCCATTATAGATATGTACCAATTATATATGAATTTCTATCAGGAAAGCTATTTGTCAAAAGAGCTAAGTTACGAAATACTCTTTATATTTCCAAATTTTTTGACTTAAAACTAATACTTTCATTTATAGCAATTGTTCATGACTTGGTCAGTTTTATTTTCATTATATTTACATATATTTTTTCTCTTAATTTTGTAGTTTATTTATATTTAATATAATATGATTTGAATATTAAACATTTGATTATTAGTTGGTTAAATTAGGTAATAGTTTTCACAAATAATCTCTTTACACGCTGATTTGAATGTCTTATGATTTCATATAGTTTGAAATGCAAATAAACGATCGGCAAATTCACAATACCAGAGTATATTACAACCTTTCAGGTTCTTAATAGATTAGTTATATAAGTCTTCAGCCACAAAGCTGGTTGGAACCATCCCAACATTTGCTTCCAAATTTGAATATTATTCAATGAAATTAAATTTTTGGAATGAGGTCTGGGGGAATTTGAAAGGAAAATATGAACACTTTCCATAGCATTTACTATTGAGCAACCTGGATAATAGCCATTGGTGATAAGTGATGCTGAAACCTTTTTCTAATAATTAATTCTTTTA
The DNA here is from genome assembly GCA_036926295.1 of Pachydiplax longipennis. Classification (NCBI taxonomy): domain Eukaryota; kingdom Metazoa; phylum Arthropoda; class Insecta; order Odonata; family Libellulidae; genus Pachydiplax; species Pachydiplax longipennis. Next base: position 314,007 of record JAVFKF010000012.1, on the reverse strand, counting down.
AGTTTCTGTTATCATTAAATTTTTGATCTTTTTGATCATCTCCTTAGATCAATATTCATCTCTAGCCATGGCTCAGTATAGCCACAGCCTCTAAGTGTGTTAATCTGAATAGAAAGAATATTTCAATCAACATTAAAATTATGCAATGGTTACTAAGGAAGAATATGATCTATGAATTTGTTATATGCATTCGTAAAATGGAAAAACTAAATATTTATGATCACTAATAAACGTTAACCATAAATTAAAAAAAAATAAAAATGAGCATCAAATGCAATTCAGTGTGCTGGAAAATAGAATTCAACTCTGAAGGTTTGAAAACTCATGATTGAGTTTTTTTCCTCTCTTGCTACATGTAATGATCACTCCCATTCTTCTCTTCTCATTGGGGCCATAAATTGTTCAGTAGAATTAATTCAAAAAGGATTTTGTAGTAGAAATGTTGCATTTATATTAATAGGCTGAGGAAGGCAAAAAGGACACCACCTCAATTATCCCATGATCCTGATGTGTCACAATAGTTATATTGGTAATAGCATATACGGAATTGAGGGAGAGTGCTGAGGGATGGTGGTGAGGCCATGCCAGTCATTGCTACACGAAATCCAAAAAAAGAAAAGAGTGGAGGAAACAAGGGCTAGAATGTTAGAACCATGCTTAGGAAAGGGAAATCAGAAAACATAAAGGTAGAAATGAAGAGGTCCAACATTAATATACTGGAGCTATACGAAGATCGATGGAAGGATGTAAGAGTCATCCAGTGCGAGAAATGCTAGAAAGGGGTTGCAGTAGTGCTGGGCAAAAGTGGGAGAAGTGGTGATAGCCACAGAGCTAATAAGAGACTGGGTAATGTCAGTGGAAATTAAGGCTTAATCAATAAATACTATTATAGTTCAAGTGTACCTCTGAATATACCTTGATTCTAAAAAGAGTTTGCAAATCCTAGTAAATGCACTAAACGATAAAGCTAAGGAGTTTGAGATTAAAGTAAATGTAAGGAAATCTAAAATAATGAAATTTGCCAAGGAAAAGAAAGCTAAATATACGATAAGGGTGAATGGGAAAATATTATAGTAGAACAACTATAGTAGATCAGTTTCTATACTTGGGAAGCCTCTCTGATGATGGAAGATGCTCAACAGAGATTAGAAAAAGGATAGCATTAGCAAAAGAACCATTCATGAAGCAAAGGGAACTGAGGATGAAGGGCCTTGATAAAAGAAACAGGAAAAGATTTGCAATGTCTTAGGTGTGGAGTGCAACATTGTACTGGTGTAAAACGTGGACAACAAGAAAAAGGATACTAAGAGATTAAAGGCTTTTGAGATGTGAGTATGGAGTATCATAGAATGGAAAAAGTATGCTAGGTCAATAGAAAAACAAATGCGGTGCTAGAAGTGGTTGGGAAGAAGAGGGTGTTAATTGAAATTGACAAAGAAAATGTGTGGGTCAGATATCAAGAGGAGAGGGATAGCTGAAGAAAGGGATTGAGGGAGGAATGTTTGAGAAAGGACAGGGGAAGGCAAATAAGGTTGTTAGATGAATTAAGGGGTGGGGGCACATAAACCTACTGAAAGATTATATATATACACGAGTAAAAGTTGCTTCCATACTGCAAGCTATCAGTTGAATGCCGTATCGTACCAAGAAAGGCCTCAAAACAATCTTCAAAACTTCGTGCAAAAGACCGCCTTGCGTCGAACTAAGGACCCGATCGTGCGACACAATTGTATATTAATATTAGATAAGTGCCATTCTCACCTGTTCCAAATTTTCAATTCAATATCTTATCGGGAAGGTCCTAAAATAAGATTACGCTATCCCCCATTGAAATACACGGTGGTTCAGAAATGACGCTCAGGCATGGAACCAAGAACCGTCAGAGGAACGGCGAACGGCGTATAAGAAACATATGAATTACCTCTATCTACAATCTATTTTATATCATTCCCGATTATCGAATAAGCATTAAGAATAATTGTGAAAATTGACCGCAATGCATTTTTAACCGCAGAATTTTGCCCCAATAAGATATTGAATTGAAACTTTGGAACATGACAGAAAGGCGCTTACCTAATATTAATATGCTATTTTCTCTCACGGAAGGGAGTTTGACGTTAGGCGGTCTTTTACGCGATTTTTTAAAACTGTTTTGAGGCCGTTATCGATTCTGCGATAGAGCAATCGAAATCACGCTGTTTGCAGATGCGATGGTCTTTCATAGTACCAAAAGATGAAATAATACCAAATGACCGTGTGTTCGACGCCAGGTGAGTTCAAAATGCTTCCGTAAGAAATGCATTGCTGAAATCTTTGACGATTTTTTATATGCCTTCCCGATAAGCTATTGAATTGAAACTTTGGAACAGGTCAGAATGGCAGTTATCTAACATTATAGTAATATGTAATTGAGTCTCACGATAGGGTCCTTTTTTCGACGCCAGGCGGTCTTTTGCGCGAAGTTTTGAAGATTGTTTTGAGGACTTTCTTGGTACGGTACAGCATTCAACTGAAGCAACTTTTACTCCTTACATATATATAGGTATATCCGGAGAGTTAGCTATAAATAATAGATATGTTCCACAAGTGCCGTCAACGTCAAATTTTTACGACGTACTGGCCCCACCCTGTAGATGCAAGAATAATTCAGACATCGACGCTAGCTATCAAGGGTTCGATTCCAGAAGGTCCCAAAAATCGCAATTTTCCCATAGGAACGCATTCTGCGGATTTTTTAATATTATTTTGAGGCACTTATCGTTAAGATAGAGGAACCAAAATCTCTGAGGTTGAAGTTGTGGTAGGCTTCTATAATACGTATGGAATAAATGTTACAAATGACCGTGAGTTCGACGGCAGGTGGGTGCAAAATTCTTCCATAAGAAATGCATTGCTGCAATTTTTGAAATTTTTTTCAATGCCTTACGGATAAGCTGGAAAGATAAAACCCGGAATGGTAACAGAGGCCTTTGAACAGATTCTTTCACGCGTTTCAACGTTTCTCTAACTGTCCTTGGTTCGATGCACGAGCGTCATTCTGATTCTACCATGCATTTCAAACGGGGATAATGGAATCTTATTTTAGGGATTTCCCGATAAGATATTGAATCGAAACTTTGAAATAAGTCAGAATGGCACTTATCTAATATTAATTCGCTATCTTCTCTCACAGAAGGGTCCTGAGTTTGACGCTAGGCGGTCATTTGCGCGAATTTTTGCAATCTGTTTTGAGACCGTTCTCGATGCGATAGAGCAATCAAAATTACGGTGTTTGCAGATGAGATGGTCTTCCATAGTACCAAAGGAAATAATGGTACCAAATAACCGTGTGTTCGACGCCATGTGGGTTCGAAATGCTTCCGTAAGAAATGCATTGCTGAAATCTTTGACGAGTTTTTATATGCCTTCCCGATAAGCTATCGAATTTGAACTTTAGAACAGGTCAGAATGGCACTTATCTAACATAGATATGCAATTGTTTCTCACGAACGGATCCTGAATTCGACGCCAGTCGGTCTTTAATGCGATTTTTTGAAAAGTGCATGCATGCAAAGCCTTACAGATTTAAGTCACGCAAGATTTTAAAATCAATTCAGAAGTTATTGTCCAATTCAACTAAATTATGATATTCCAAGTTCCTATTCTCTTTGATGTGCAAACTGATCTTCCATATTGTAGAGCAGGGGTGCCCAACTTTTCTGTATATAAGATCTACTTTTTATCTTAAAAGTGTGTCGCGATCGACTTATTGTCATAGGCGTAGTCGAAGGGGGAAGAAGGGGTGTGAAATGCATACTATGTTTCAGCATAAGGTGCATTCCAGCGAGATATGGGTAGATAAGTAAAATGTATGTTCAAAACTATTTGTTATTTTTAAATCACTAATTAAGTTTTCGAGATATAGGCTCCTGGAGAAAATAAATTTCCATACCAAACTTTCGATAGCAGCATTCCGTACATGCGGTACCTAAAAAATTCGATTTTCCGACACTTTTTCGAGATAGATTTTTACTAACTTAAAATGCAATTTAATTTTTTTATCAACTGCAATGTATAAGTTTTTGTATGTACTATTTGTTCGTAAATATAAAAAAGTTGTTATAAGAATGCACAGTATGGCTGATAATTTGATTACAATATTTCACTTTCTCATTTTTTTTGGGCCAAAAAAATTTATCATGAGAGAATAATATGACTTACTTTCAATTCGTCGCACCCCTTGTTTCGAGGCAATTGTAGATCTTGAATTGCAGCAACAATTTCACTCTTGTTCTTAAAATCGTTAAAAAGTGAATCTGACATTTCCAAAAATATTTCCTTTACAAATTCACCGTCGGGAAATGGCTTGCATTTTTTTGCTAAGAGATAGCTTACTTTGTATGATGCAGTAGTTACTGCTAGTGACTTCAACCTTGGCTTTTTAAAAAAGGCTTTGTTGATTTGTTAATCGAGTTTTAAGATCCCTAAATTTATGCTTTCTCAGTTCAGGATTTGGTGGATAACCTGTTTGATACTTATTATGTAACGCTAAAAAATGTCTCTCCAGATTACCCTTCTTAGCAATGGCTACCGAGGTAAGGCATATTAAAACAACAGCAAGAGATCGACGATCGACCAAAATGTTCTCGCGATCGACTTGTTGGCCACCCCTGTTGTAGAGGGTCTAGGATACCTTGGCCAACTGACAGGGATTGCGGGATCGGTAGCGGAAAAGCGAAAACCTTTACGACACGTCAAGTGATCTGAAATTAATATACCGAGTGCCGTGATCGGAAATGTAAGGATGATTTAAGTCCTTTAATCAATCACAGAGGGTTTTTTACAGTCACTATTACTATTAGGAATAAGCACATAGAGCTGGAATTACATAGCGCATACCATGAAGTAAGTCACAATAGGATAGAACTGTGCGGAAATAAAGTATTCAGAGTTACTTACAAATGAGTAGTACCAGGAGAGAAACATCTCGCCCACTTTTCAACTGACTGCTCCTTACATTCTCTGCTATTTAATTCCGTCTATTTTGCATACATTTCACTTCCAACTCCGAAAACAAAACTTTTCGAAACTCGTGTGCTTTCCCTCTCTCGAAATCGGATGATCATAGAATGTCATCTTCAGATCTACGCCGTTACGATCACCTAGTTATTTAGGTCACGACAGGCTTTCCTGGGGAAATGAAAACAATTCTACCACAAGAATTTTTTCAATCACACGGCAATGATTTAGAAACTTAGCGTTATTCGCAGGTGGTGGCAGAATTATACGTTGGTCGAGTCGCACAGAGTGAGTCTGCTTTCTACCTGGTGTCGAACTCACGGTAATTTGATAGCAGATTCTAGAAGTCCGTTTTGGTTTTTGAAAAATTTCAAATTAAGTTATGGACATTCAACACATGGAAACAGTTCAGCAAGTGTTTTTTCCATTATATGATTATAATTTAGAAATTTTAGTTAAAATTTAATTTACAGAAGAATCTGTAGTTTTTTATAATACATAAAAAAGAATCACATTTTGTTCAGATGGAGGTAGTAGTAATTCAAGTTAAGGCTTGACGACATCTGAAATAATTCTTCAAATTGTTACATCCCTAGTGAGGCATCATAGTAAATTTATCGTGTAACTTGTAATTATAACGTAATTAGGACGTCATTATAATGTAATTGAGAGCTATTGCCAAGAGCAGGAAATTAAAATAGAATGAAATGTTTACATTTATGTGGTTCAATGTGGACTGAAATAGGAGATACATAGGATAGAGGTTAAATTCATTATTTAAAATACATTAATATTTATTTACAATATAATAATGAACTGGTATTGTCAATTTATACAAAAATTGAAATCCATTTTTCTGGTATATATGGTCTTTTTTCGCTGAACCGATATGTTCTCTTTCTCAAGATCAAACAAGGTTTGTTAAATTTATGACCGAAAATGGAAAACAATCAGCAATTTTCTGAAAATGAACCCTTCTGTAAAAATATACTTCAAAATTCAACTAGCATATTTTTTCTTTCGATCTATTTTCCTCAATATAAGGTCTCATGTTATTGACATAGAGACCTTAGTATAGAGAGAAATTTGACAGGTTGAACCGATTAGGGAACTATTTCGTAAATATATCATTTGATAAAACGTCGAAATTCAAAATCAATTTCGAATCCAAGCAAAACTTAATTGAATAAAAAAGTGCTCAAAAATGCTTCCTGCGATATGATATTGAATCGAAACTTTGGAACAAGTCCGAATGGCACTTATCTAATATTAATTTGCTACTTATTCTCGCTAAAGAGTCCTTAGTTCGACGCTAGGCGGTCTTTTGCGCGGTATTTTGGAAACTGTTTTGAGGCCGTTCTCGGAGCGATAAAGCAATCAAAAACACGGTGTTTGCAGATGAGAAGGTCTTGCGACTATATATAATACATAAGAATTTTTGTGAATTGCGATGCTGAACACTCATATTCAGTATATGAAAGAATTTATTTTATGATATGTAAATTATCATTTGATGTACTAAAGATTTTAGAGTTCCGAATTCGTTTCCAAAAGTTTCGAATTACGTTGTGGAAAAAGTTCAACAAGTGTTTTTTCCATTATATGATTATAATTTAGAAATTTTAGTTAAAATATAATTTACAGAAAAATCTGTAGTTTTTTGGAAATCTATCATAACTAATAGAAGAGATAGGATGTTGCTTTTTCACAAATTTATTCGCAGACGATTTTTAGCGAACGATCGCCATCATCAGGTGACGATGATAGTTAATAAGATGCGCCCGACTTTTGAACCCAAAGAATATCATGATCAACTATCAAGTGTTTCCTGCCCTTTCTTTGATCTGCTCGTGCATAATTATGTGAACGTTAAAAATATTTGGCTGAAGTATACTTGATTACTGATGTAGAACACCCTGGAAGATGAAGATGTTCCCCAGGGAAGCAGAAAATATGACGCTGGAAACATAAAAATATTACCCTAGAAACTCAGGGAATTTCTTAATCGCTGGATGGCATACACCCTCCAAGCACACCAGAGGCAGGTTGAAAATCTAAGAAAATGTGTCCGAGTTAAAATATTCTCTCACTTTTCCTCCTGCAGAAAGTAACGAGGTTGGAGAGAGTGTTGTGGAAGTCACTAGGAAGGAGGGAATTGCTTTCCATTTGATAATCTATCGTAACGAGAAAACCTTACTGACTTGTGCTATATTAGAAGATGTCAAAAATGGATCTGAGCTGACATATCACCTTTTTCTTCTACTTTATATGTACGCGCAAACATTTTTTCCCTCCATAGCTGATAATTTGATAAGTTAGAGGGCGATTCAACAATAAAATGTTTTGTTCCAAAAAGATTCTACTATCACTGAATCTTAGAATCTATCCTAATCTGTTATTACAGAATTATTGTAACTTTTCTACAGAATATTAGACACTTTGTTCTCTTATCATTTTTCATTGTAATGGAGACAAAGTCGAGGCCGAATGAATAGATTCTAATTTCCTTCAGAGTTGAATTTTTAGGCGGATATTTTAGCAATCAAGAATAGCTTGACGTTAAATATGGGAAGAATTGCTATTCTTATTTTAATCATTTCTTATTAAACGAAAAGGAGAGCCCATTTCCGAATGTCGTACTCAGAAGGAACAGTAAATTCAGCATCAACCAGGTAGGCTTTGTCTGGCCTTCTTAATACTTTTGTTGTTTTCTATAAACTCTTGCACAATTCTTTCATTGAAATTTCTCACGTCTTCCTTAATTGCCCTTTGCCCTTATCATCGTGGCTAAATGAAAAGAGCAAATTTCTACATCAAAGTGTCAAAAAAAACCCCTTCGGACTCAAGATTTTACAGAAAAACCCAATTATGGTTTATTAATCATTGATTTTCCTACATTCTTTTATGTCTTGTGTCTCTTATAACTATCACGATTCCACACTGTTTTAAGCTTAGTTAATAAATTTAATTAAATAAATGAAACTGAAATTCTCTATCCATGCCGGATAATTTCTGGGTGTCATGCTTTACAGAGTGGGAGAATTGACGGATTAGAAAGGGCAATGAGATTAAAAACGACAAATATTCGGTATTCGAATAGTATAGGTTGTGTGAAATAGTTGCAGCAATGACGAAGACATCTTTTCTTCATCCTACTTACAAATCTTAATTGATTAATGCAAGAAAACTGAAACCACATTAAATTGATACGGTGATTGATACTCAAGCTGCTGTTGATGAAATTTCTTTTAATAATAGTTTTTCCGTTGGTATGGCGAGCGGGAGAGGAAAATACCATTGGACAGACTGGAGTAAAAGGGAAGGCCTCGAAATGAATGACTTTCACTGCATTTTCTAATAACATGTGTACGTTGGCGTCGCTAAGCTTTGCTCCGTCTTTTCAATCTATACGTCACACACCATCATTTCATCGAGAAGAACAGATTTCATTTGAAAATATCGAAGCAACTTTTAACTCATATTATATATCTGGTGAAATTATTATTATATACATTATATTTATATCTAATTTAAGCAATATAGAATCCTCGTCAATTTAATTTTGAAAACGTTGATAAATATTGCTGCAATATATATTTGCTAAGAGACAAAGGTTCTCCAAGCGCCGAGTTCCTTTTTTCTTTTCTTCTAATATATATTTGGCTTAAAGGGCTAAACTAAAAACATAATTAATTTCTCACTTTCCTTTCTCCGTGGGATCTGTTGTTTCTATTTTTAAAATTAACCCTCAATATTATATTATTAATTTTTCTTTTAAATTTGAGGAATCAGAATGAAAAGGAGAGTTTTAAACGGTAAGAAATAAGCTATTTAATGAATGCGACGGGAAGGCTGGAAACTTGGCATATATAGTCAAGTCATGCAAATAAATGTACTCTTATAACCTGTTTTTACGTTCTTGGATTATATTTTTAAGAGGTGGTATCTTTCTTAAATAAACATTTTTGGAAATTATTTATCATTATGTTGCCTTTGCTAATATTTATAAAAATGGGCACCGACATGATAACAAATGCAGGGAATGTTAGTGATTTTATTCAGAAAATTTGTAAGAGTATTAACTGAACGAGGGTTATCGTTAAGCTCTGTCCAACGTCGAAGACAACGCATAAAGCATATGGCCATGTATTTCTTACGGAAGAACGGTGCGCGCTGTTGCTACATTTGCACAGAAAAAGAAAGTCGACAGGAACTTATTTGGAGGACATTCAACATAGGCAAAAATCAATTCCTTATGGCATAGTGCATAATCAAGGTTAAATATTGTCATAATGGAAGGAAAAATAAGAAAGTGACATTTTCAAGAAAATTAGCTGCAGATTATGATTTTTTGAACCGATGAATTTGGGTTTATTATTCAAGAAACAAGGTCTTTTTTGGTATAAAAATCTCCCTCGTAGAATCTACTTTTCAAGTATGTTAATTACTTTGCTGTTAAAAATTTTTGATAAGAGTGTCTTGAGAAAATCTGCAAGAATACGCGTATTTTCGGGGAAATGAAGGAAGAAATGTAGTCACCTGCTACTTTTCGTCCTATTTTCGTAAGAAAAGAATTCCAGCGGGAACGTTTCTGAGGAAATACTGAAATTATTTTTTGTGCAAATCAAAATACTTTAAGTTTATTGATAACGTCAAAAAACGAATTTATATTTCGATGTTGACGCGAAACTAGGTCCGCACGGCTGTATAGCTGCCGATCCTTCTATTTTTCGGGAGGCTCTCATCGATTCGTTCAACGACGACCAGAGAATTGCGCATCCACTTGGCATCGGAATCACGGTCATTTGGTAACATTTTTCAGTTGGTTCAAAAGATAACCACGGCATCTCAAACCTCCGTGATTATCACTGCTCTATCGCTCCCAAAAAAGGACACAAAACAATTTCCGAAAATACGCTCGAATGACCGCCAGGCGTTGAACTCAGGACCCGTTCGTGAGAAACGATGGCACACTAATGTCTAACTTCTATGTCTAACTGCTCTATCGCTCCGAAAAAGGACACAAAACGATTTTCAAAAAATCGCTCAAATCACCGCCTAGCGTCGAACTCAGGAGACAGAATTGAATATTAATATTAGATAAGTGCCTCTCTGACGTATTCCAATGTTTCTTTTCAATATCTCATCCGGAAGGCCGTAAAATACGATTCCGTTATCCCCGTTTGAAACGCAGGGTAGAATCGCAATGATGCTCTGGCATTGAACCAAGTACCATTAGAGAAACGGTGAACAGCATAAAATAATGTTTTCAAAAGGCTCTGTTACCATTCCGGGTATTATCTATACAGCTTATCGGTAAGGCATCCAGAAAAATTTTCAAAAATTGAAGCAATGTATATCTTAAGGAAGAATTTCGCAACCACCTGGCGTCGAACTTACGGTCATTTTGTAACATTTCATCCATTGTATTCACAAAAGAGTACCTCAACTCCAATTTTTTTAAATGCCTTACCGAAGAGCTGGAAATTTAAAACCCGGAACGATAACAGAATCGTTTGAAAACATCACGCGGTTCACTATTTCTCTAATGGTCCTTCTCTAATGGTCCTTCATTTCATTTCGATTTTATCATCCATTTAAAACGGGGTTAACGGAAACAAATATTATGACTTTTCCCATAGAATATTGAATTGCAGATTTGAAACACTTCAAAGTGGTACTCATCTAACATTAAAATTTCACTGACTCTTATGAGCGGGTACTTAGTTCGATGCCAGGCGATCGCAAATATTTGAATATTCTCTCGCTACAATTGAGTATTCAATATCACGGAATTTGCAGATGAGGTGTTTCTATAGTAGCAGTGGAAGGAAGGTTAACAGATAAGTTCATTTAGACGCCTTGTTGATATTAAAGTCTCCCTTTTAAAATTAATATTTTTCGACCTGTAAGCATTGTTTGGAATGATAGCATGAAAAGATGAAATACGGAATGTGAAAATGAGTCATATTTATATACAGAAGAATAATCGGATAAATATATGATTACATAGGTATATCCGGAGAAGTAGCTCTATATCTATTATATATATATATATATATATATATATATATATATATATATATATATATATATATATATAGCTAACTCTCCGGATATACCTATATATATATATATATATATATATATATATATATACGAGTAAAAGTTGCTTGCATACTGCAAGCTAATTGGTACAAATTTAACAATAAGTTCCCCTTACCGGTGTCATCTTCGAAGCTTATCCAGCAAAATTCTTAAAAATTGCCGCAATGCAATTCTTACGTGAGAAATTTTCATCCATCTGGTATCAAACTCTCGGTCAAAGGTAACCTTTCTTCCACTGTTCTACAGAAAACTACTTCAAACGCAAACGCTGTGATTTTGAATAGTCTCCTGCATAGAGAAAGGAATCAAAACAATTTTTAAAAAATCAGTGTAAATGACCGCCTGGCGTCGAACACAGGACCCGTTCGTGAGAGAAAATGGCATGCGAATGTTAGATAAGTGCCACTCTCACGTGTCTCAAAGTTTCAATTCAGTATCTTATCGGGAAGGTCCTAAAATGAGATTCCGTTCTTCCCGCTTGAAATGCATGGTAGAATCGGAATGACGCTCTACCATAGAACACAGGACCACTAGATAAGCAGTGGACGTCATGAAAGAATCTTCTCAAACGCCTCTGTAACCATTCCGGGATTTATCTTTGGGTCTTATCAGGAAGGCATTTAAAAAAATCGTCTAAAATTTCACCAATGCATTTCTTACGGAATCATTTCGGACCCACCTGGCGTCGAACATACGGCCATTGGTAACATTTCTTCCTAAAGTACTATGGAAGACCATCTCATCCGCAAACAACGTGATTTTGATTGCTCTATCTCATCGAGAACGGACTCAAAACAGATTGCAAAAATACGCGCAAAAGACCGCCCACCGTCGAACTCAGGAGCCTTCCGTGAGAGAAGATAGCACAATAATATTAGATAAGTGCCATCCTTACTTGTTCCAAAGTTTCGATTCAATATCTTATCGGGAAGGTCCCACGCCTCTGTCACCATTCCGGGTTTTATCTTTCCAGCTTATCGGGAAGGCATTTAAAAAAATCATCAAATCTTTCAGCAATGCACTTCTTATGGAAGAATTTTGCATCCACCTGGCAACGAACTCACTGTCATTTGGCTACATTTTTTCCATGAGAAGCATAGAAGACTACCTCAACTTCAACCTCCGAAATTTTGGTTCCTCTATCTTAACGATAAGTGCCTCAAAATAATTTTCAAAAATCCGCGCAATGCATTCTTACGGGAAAATTGCGATATTTGGGAATTTCTGGCATCGAACCCATGATAGCTAGCGTCGAAGTCTGAATTATTCTGGCGTCTAGAGTGTAAGGCCAGTACGTCGAAAAAATCTGACGTCGATGGCGCTTGTGGAACATGGTCAGAATTCGTATCCCCTATAAATATATAGGTATATCCGGAGAGTTAGCTATATAAAATAGATACGAGTAAAAGTTGCTTGCATACTGCAAGCTATCCGTTGAATACAGTATCATACCAAGTACTGCCTCAGTTCAAATTTAAAACTTCGCGCCAAAGACCGCCTGGCGACGAACTAAGAACCCGATCGTGAGAGAAGACAGCAAAATAATATTAGATAAGTGCCATCCTTACTTGTTCCAAAGTTTCGATTCAATATCTTATCGGGAAGGTCCCACGCCTCTGTCACCATTCCGGGTTTTATCTTTCCAGCTTATCGGGAGGGCATTTAAAAAGATTTCCGCAATGCATTTCTTATGGAAGAATTTTGCATCCACCTGGCGTCGAACTCACTGTCATTTGGCTACATTTTTTCCATGAGAAGCATAGAAGACTACCTCAACTTCAACCTCCGAAATTTTGGTTACTCTATCTTAACGATAAGTGCCTCAAAATAATTTTCAAAAATCCGCGCAATGCATTCTTATGGGAAAATTGCGATTTTTGGGAATTTCTGGCATCGAACCCATGATAGCTAGCGTCGAAGTCTGCATTATTCTGGCATCTAGAGTGTAGGGCCAGTACGTCAAAAAAATCTGACGTCGACGGCGCTTGTGGAACATGGTCAGAATTCGTATCCCCTATAAATATATATATAGGTATATCCGGAGAGTTAGCTATATATAATAGATATAGATATAAGAGATAGGAATTCTGACCATGTTCCACAAGCGCCATCGACGTCAGATTTATACGACGTACTAGCCCCACCCTGTAGATGCCAGAATAATTCAGACATCGACGCTAGCTATCAAGGGTTCGATTCCAGAATGTCCCAAATATCGCAATTTTCCCTTAAGAATGCATTGCGCGGTTTTTTGAAAATTATTTTGAGGCCTTAATCATTAAGATAGAGGAACCAAAATCTCTGAGGTTGAAGTTGTGGTAGGCTTCTATAAAACATATGGAATAAATGTTACAAATGACCGTGAGTTCGCCTCCTGGTGGGTCCGAAATTCTTCCATAAGAAATGCATTGCTGCAATTTTTGAAAATTTTTTTCAATGCCTTACGTATAAGCTGGAAAGATCAAACCACGTGTGGCGACGGAGGCGTTTGAAAACATTCTTTCATGAATTTAACAGTTCGTCTAGTGGTCCTTGGTTCGATACAAGAGGGTCATTCCGATTCCACCATGCATTTCAAACGGGGAAAACGGAATCTTATTTTAGGAGCTTCCCGATAAGATATTGGATCGAAACTCTGGAACAAGTCATAATGGCACTTATCTAATATTAATTCGCTATCTTCTCTCACAGAAGGGTCCTGAGTTCGACGCTAGGCGGTCATTTACGCGAATTTTTGCAATCTGTTTTGAGGCAGTTCTCGATCCGACAGAGCAATCATAATCACGGTGTTTGCAGATGAGATGGTCTTCCATAGTACCAAAGGAAGAAATCTTACCAAATGACCGTATGTTCGACGCCAGGTGGGTTCGAAATGCTTCCGTAAGAAATGCATTGGTGAAATCTTGGACGATTTTTTTAAATGCTTTCCCGATAAGCTGGAAAGATAAAACCCGGATTGGTGACAGAGGCGTTTGAGAACATTCTTTCATGACGTCCGCTGTTTCTCTAGTGGTCCTTGGTTCGATGCAAGAGCGTCATTCCGATTCTACCATGCATATCAAACGGGAAGAACGGAATCTTAATTTAGTACCTTCCCGATAAGATACTGAATCGAAACTTTGAAACACGTCAGAGTGGCACTTCGTATGTCATTGTCTCTTACAATCGCGTCCTTTGTTCGACGCCAGGCGGTCATTTACGCAAATTTTTAAAAATTGTTTTGAGACCTTTCTGTATGCAGGAGACTATTCAAAATCACAGCGTTTGCGTTTGAAGTACTTTTCTATAGAACCAGTGGAAGAAAGGTTACATTTGATCGTTAGTTCGATGCCAGATGGATGAAAATTTCTCACGTAAGAAATGCATTGCGGAAATTTTTAAGAATTTTGCTGGATAAGCTTCGAAGATGATACCAGTAAGGGGAACTTATTGTAAATTTTTGCCAATTAGCTTGCAGTATGCAAGCAACTTTTACTCGTAATAGATATAGATATAGGGGATACGAATTCTGACCATGTTCCACAAGCGCCGTCCACGTCAGATTTTTACGACGTACTGGCCCCACCCTGTAGACGCCAGAATAATGCTGACATCCTTGCTAGGTGTCATGGGTTCGATACTAGAATGTCCCAAAAATAGCAATTTTCCCATAAGAATGCATTGCGCGGATTTTTGAAAATTATTTTGAGGCATTTATCGGTAAGATAGTGAAACCAAAATCTCGGAGGTTGAAGTTGAAGTAGTCTTCTATATTAAGAATGGAAGAAATGTTACAAAAAGATCGTGAGTTCGACGCCAGGTGGATGCAAAATTCTTCCATAAGAATATATATCTATTATACATAGCTAACTCTCCAGATATCTATTATATATAGCTAACTCTCCGGATATACCTATATCTATTACGATTAAATGTTGCTTGCATACTGCAAGCTATCAGTTGAATGCATTGCCGTACCAAGAAAGGCAATAAAAGTATCTTCCAAACTTCGCGCAAAAGGCCGCCTGGCGTCGAACTAAGGTCCCGATCGTGCGGTCATTTGGCAACATTTTTTCGATGAGGACCACAGAAGAGTACCTCAACTTCACTCTCCGAGATTTTGTTTCCTCTTTCTTACCGATAAGTGCCTCAAAATAATTTTTTTAAATCCGCGCAATGCATTCTTATGGGTTAATTGCGATTTTTGGGACATTCTGGTATCTAGAGTTTGGGGCCAGTACGTCGTAAAAAATTCACGTCGATACCACTTGTGAATCATGGTCAGAATTCGTATCCTCTATATATATATATATATATATATATAGGTATATCCGGAGAGTTATCTATATATAATAGATATGAAATGGGAAAATTGCGATCTGTGGGTCCTTCTGGTATCGATCAAATACGTCGAACGTAAATTGCTTGTTTAATGGATTTGCTCGGGAGTACTAATTTCAGTGAAGACCCGATTGTTTGAGTGGATTATCCGCTTTGCGATTTACAGGATATGAATTTATGGTCTTTGTCAATATATATCGCGTTGCGGTAGTTCAAAAATACCATAAAATAATACGTATATTCCGTTTTTATAAAAATCAAATAATACAAGAGCATTTTCATTCAAGCACGTAGTTAGTTTTTTATAGAATACATTATCACTTCTATAATAATCCTCAGTTAGGACATTTAATGACTGAATTGAAAATAATGGACTATATAATAATAATTTTTTTAGTTTCGTGGAATATGAGCATGTAAGAATTAAAGGCACAAACATGGATTATCCTTGTCTTTTGATCATTCGTACATCATCCCATTAGCCCTGAAAATCGAAAGTTCACTTTATCTCTAGTATTTAAAATTCATATGTGACAATTATTTTTTAATTCTGTTCAGAAATGTGCGATTAATTTATAGTAAAATAGTTGTAATTCACATCGAATATCCTAGACAAGTTTACGGTTTAAGGCTTCAATCCACAGATATTAGGAACCAATCACCAATGGTACGCGTGATGTTCATTTACTTGGAATATGAATAAGTTAAGATCCTCACATATGAAATTCTAAAAACAAGTAGTAGATGCAAGTTGTAAATCCTTTGAACCTGAAATTAAAACAGAACTTTTTTGCTGTCGCTAGTAGAATTCTTGATGTATTAATACTTTTAGAATTTCTCAACATGCACTAATACTCCGTTATTAAGGCTGCTTTAGCGCTTACAGAAAAACCCGTTTTGAGACTGTTGGCTTTGCCGTAATTACGACGTTCTACTAATAGATAGAAGAATTATGTTTTCACCATTCGACGCATGAAAGATGTATCTATGCAGATATGCAGATATTTCCATTCATGTGTTAGTCCGTGGCTACACGGGCAGCGAAATGCCGCGCCTAGGCGCGTGTGTTTCGCTGTCGAAAATGTGCTGCTCGGGGTGGCTCCACGAGACAGTAAATTACTGTCCCTAGGAGCAGCAGATTGCCGGCGGTCGCTGTATAGCACTGTGAAAAAGTAGACCCTAATCCATGCTGCGCTGCATGACCTTGAAGCCGTCGTACAAACGCGTCCTATCGACAGCGAAATGCGGCGTGTGGAGCCACCCTCATTCAAACCTATGGTCCTTACTTTCGGTCAGTAATTCGCTGCCTCAAGCGACAGCGAAACGCTGCCCGTGGAGTCACGGCGTAATAATGTGACGTCACGCGGAGGTATATATTTGTGATGTCAGGGATTGCTCCGCGGGGGTAAATAGTTCCCTAAGGCCGGGACACCGATTGCAATGTTACCGCAGAACCGCGGCCTACTACCTAACGTAGAGGTCACGAACATCCGGTACCTTTGTTTCATTTTGTGTAACTTAACTTTCCGAGCTAATATCAGAGGTGGGATCCTAACTGCGCTTTGGATAACATTAATTGAATATAGAAGAATTAATGAAGAGCCTGTCTGTGCTGTTTGGTGTGAGGGATAAAATGGCGGCGAATCCTCGTGCTGGACCATCCGAACCTCTCCATCCCAAAGTACGGTCCAGAGGTTGTTGATTTTGAAGTGGACTGCAGAGATTGGTAAACCGGTTACCGAATTCGGTTGGACTGAGGGAGAAATTGCGGTAAGAGTAGCATAGCATATGTATATTGGTTCCGCAAAGTGACAGATATTTAATGAATGACGATAGCAACCGGAAACGCTGCTTCCGCTGCAATCGGTCAGGTCATTCCATGGCGAAATTCACTTTCTCCGATTAAGAAGGGGATGAAAGGAGATATTTGACCGACAATCACCTCAAATTCACCTCTCCGCGTTAAAAGGGACCATCAATTAATGAGTCCGCGTGATCTAATGAGACTAGTCGGGCTGTGTGTTATATTTGCTTTGAGCCAGGCCACAGTCCAGTCGAATGTTGGATGAGGACCTAGTCGACAGATATACGTCAGTGATAAATGTTAATCTCTTTTTATTAGAAGAATGTAATTTCTGTACGTCTTTTGGGTTTTCCCCAGTGGTCATACGAGGGAAACCCGTAGGATGTTTGTCTGATTCGGTACTGCTCGTTAATGTCGGAGGGCATAGCAGATAAGGTTGGCTTGATGCCGCAGTGTCCTCGCTTATGATGTGTTTAATGGAATTGAGTCGGTCACTTTGACTACGTCTTGGAAAACGACGTTGGTTACAGAGTTTGAAGTATTTACAGTTGAATGGGATTATTTAGAAGTTCAGGTCTCTTATTTGAATTGTGATGCTATTGTTGGCCGAAATATTTTATTAACTCAAATTTGACTTTTACCACTGATGAATTTGAGAGCTCTAAATGGACGAACACCTTACTTAACCATCTTGAGGGAGCGGTTCGTCAACAGTTAATATCAACTCTCGGAGAGTATGAAGATTTGCTAAATGGGGCCTTTGAGAATCCACGCCGCATAGCTGCGGATTCGGGAACTAACCTTAGATACCGCTATTTGCCGGAACTTTGTACTTCTGGGTGCATACATTTTCATTATATCACCCCAGAAGCTCCCATGGGAAATGACAGGTTCGCTACGTTCGCAAAAATCTTATTTTGATACATCCTCAGTTTTATAATCAGTCGGAAAGGAAAATAGCTTAGCACATATCTGAGTTTTCGATATGGGCATGGAGGAATGATAATGTTTTGTACCATGTATCATTTTAACTGTTTTAAATCGATTATTCAAAATCACAGACTCCTCTGAATGATCTATTTCTGTAAAGAAGTGAACTTCTACGTTTTTTAAATTTTCGGACGCCCACATATAGCACGTTTGGTGTTGAAATTTGGTTACTCTAAAGACGCGCCTTGGCTTCCAGCCTCTTAATTGTGCCTCTTATTCCATTTATTCCATTACAAGGCCCTTTGACTTGAGACGTGGTAAAGAAATGCCACTCTGCTTTAATTTCACTCGTGAGGGCTAAGATTTACGAATTTTTTCTAATTTATGTACTGGTAGTACTTCGGACTCCATCCGAAAAGTACAGAATTTTACATATTTTCCCTATTTTTTCTTTCGTGAAGGAAATCAACTTTCTTTGGAATAGATGGAAAGCTATAGTGTCGAGCTATAAGCATTCTGAAATAGCAACAGAACTCTTGCATTTAATAACTAAACCACTTCTTTAGTATATTACGAAGGGATGTAATGCCGCTTGAATATTATTCCAGTGAACTCCGTGGACTGAAACTTGCAAAACGGTGGAATAATTCTCAGCGAAGTCTGCTATCACTAAATATTCTGTGTCCAGTAAATTTTCCTTTCTATATTTTAAGAACTAAGATTTCTCTCGAAATATGAATGCATGTTTGGCTTCTCGAGAGAGTTAGAATTTAGAGAAAATTTCTCTAAAAATCTTCTATGCCGCTCTCCATCAATTCAAGGCTATCTCGATCGACAAAAACTCATTGTTTGTACCTAACATTATCGATCATAAACTTATCAAATACCTGCTGTAAACTTTCAATTAAATATACAGGACCTGGACATACAGAACATTTCCGGAAGTAACAGTCCACAGACGGAGGATTGCCAAATATCTGCCAAAAAGTTGTTATAGGTTTCTAGAGGCTTTAAGGAGTCGGCTGAAATAGAAGGTATTTTTGATCCGTCTATCATAAGTTTTACGTTCCCATGGATCACGCAAACGCAAACGGTATGAGTTCCGCTAGCTCTTACTAAGACACAGTTCCTTAGTCTCAAATCCGCAAATTTTGAGAACGAAATTTTCACCCCCTTGTATTTCCCCTTCAATTCATAAAAAGCTACCTTGATGTTTCTAAGGACCAATCTTTTCTGAATATTACTACAGCTAATCTACAGCTCTTCTCATTTTTTGATTGGGCGTTGATAATATTCCTCTCTCAGAAGCAATTTCTTTAGCAACACGAATCATCTCTGTAGAGGCATCGAAATTTTTCTTGATTTTGCTGTAGGACCAGTCTTCAAAATCAGTCAGTATTTGAATTCTTCTGTTTCTGTCGCTTGTAGAAGAATATGCTTCCCTCAATTTTAATAGAATGCCGTCAGATTCCTCTTGAAATGTCTCATCGTCCGCATGAAACCCCTTGCTGGATATTGCCTGCTGCATTTTCTTTGCTTTCATTCCCTGATGGGACTTTTATTTGATTTTCCTTTTTATAATGGGAGAAACACCTAATGAGATAAGGCTATCATTTAGCTTCGATACTGCTTCAATACTCTGTATCTCAGAAGACCCGCTTTCGCTATCGATGGTTCTCCTAGAGGAGCTTGAACAAGGACTATTTTCTTCATTGGTTAATGAATCTCGAACGTTGATCTCAACTCCGCCCTCACTCCTAACTGGTATCTTTGAAATTCTATACCGACACGAACTGCAAACCTTACGTCCTTCGACAGATGCTAGTTCTTTTTTCGCCACTTTAACCAGCATCTAAGTTATAGAAAAATATCGATAAATGGAGTGGAGTGTACGGACACACATGTTCTGAGTAAAAGTGACCTCCGACAGATTGATACTATAGTAGGGACTAACAAGGAGTGGAGCATTCATCGCGGTAGCGAGCGGCGCGGCGCCTTGACCCAGAGGTAAATCATGTTTTTTTAATTATACTTAATATCCGATTGCCGTTTTTATACTTTGGCCACTTAAAGAAAATTTAATAACAATTTCGGTGATATTTTTTTAACGCGGCAAAAGTGGATTTTTTAATGTTAAAACCTATTCAAAATGTTCCATTGCCTAAAAGTAGGTATTGTCTCCTAGAAAATAAATGAATATAAATTCCAAATTTAATGAAAACACCGTTTAAGAGCTTTAGAATGAGCGTATTTAAAGCATCGTACGTTTTAAGCTCTCTGAGAAATGGCAGTTCAACTGAGAGCGCGCGCGCCGGATTTCGAAGTTTTCTGCGAACTTTGTTTAGCCGCCATTTTGTAATTATTCGGATTATTGGTCTAAAAATTGGTAAAGGTGACTTAATTGTTACTATCAATAATGTGGCAAAGTTTCAGGAAGATACGAAAATGTCATGTTTTTTCTTGTTCGATTTGGCGTGGAATGACCCTAATAAGGTTTCTAAAATGGATGAATTGGGCTACGATTGCATTTTTGCTAAAAAGCAGATTGGAATTTGGCCAAGTGAATAGTTTCCGAATGAACTCGGACTTCTATTTGACTCTGAAGAAGAATGCTAAAATCCGAAAGTGTGATTTGAGACAATACTTTCGAGATAAGCCGATAACCTCTTGTTTGTTTATCTATTCTTTGTTTTTGTTTTGAAAATGATGGTGTTTCCAGGTGAAGGTAAATACTTCTTGTTTATCTTTTTTGTTATTGTTTTGAAACTGTTTACAAGAAAGCAAGTAAGAGCCTATACTACGTACCTGTGTGGTTGCATTGCATTATTGACTATGAATGGGGATTCGGTAAGAGGGTTACAGAATGCTACCCTGTTTATATGTGAATCAACTGAAAAATTTATTAATTAAGTTTTTGTTCCTCTGTTGTCGTACTCTGTAATTGTAATTTAAGAAATAAATGAGTTATACCTAGATTCTACTGTTTTGTTATGGGTACCAAGTTAAACCCTGAAGGGTCCCTGAGTCCGGCCTTTGTGGCGGAACAAACCCGGGTCCCTGAACTTGGCTTCCTGCGGTCTGTTGGTAATGCGGAGATGCTAACGTCTAATACTGCTGAGATGACTATGGCAGGAAATGCCACGTTGATGTTTGAATATCCAAGATGAAGTACTCTTTGTATTATTGTGATTAATATAGACTATATTCTATTTCCAAGAGATGTTTAGTAGACTTTCAGTCTTGAATTTTCGACGGATTATGCAGTGGTTAATTTCATTGTACCATCTTGGTTTTCGAGCAGTACTCTGACTGAGAATTAAGCATATCAGGAATTATGCAAATAAAGGCGGCTCGAGGCCCGCTGAGGGAACCATTTGGTGTTTGTGTACTACTGGCAGCGGGATCACCTTCCGTCTATACAGTGCGAATTCTTCTATCAAAATTAGCCCTGTAAAGGGCCGTTTTTGCCCGTTTAAACGCTAAGGTGACGCCGACCGTGTGAAAGTAATTCTTTCGTTTGTGCTACTCGCCCATCGGCGTTCGAGGGGTTAGCCCCTTCCAATATGTCCGACATTGACGACGGCATGGATTCCACTAGCCAACCAGACCAGTCTTTGGAGGAGGACCCCCAAGAGCGTCTTCTCGACGCCCTTGAGACCGCCAATGATATTATCAGGAAAACCTTGGAACGCGTCCCAATGGACCAGCGTGACTTCTACCTGCAGAAGAGTGGCATCGCCACAACCACAACAATGAATACAGTAAGTCAAACTGGCATCTCTTCTTTCTCATCTCCAACCATCCTTACCTCTCAACCAGAACCCGACTTCCAACCCGTCCGATCCAAACGTAAACTATCCTCTTCTCCTCCTACCATCATTCCAACCCCAATTCCAACCAGAAACTCTTACGAAATTTTATCATCTCTGCCATCCACCTCTACTATTACTTCTGCTACCTCATCTACCACCTCTCGCCCCTCACCACCTGCTCCTACCACTCCCGCAACCACTACTGACCATACCTCAAAACCTAAAACCACCATTCCCTCTATTAAAGTTAAGATGTTCAACGACTGGCAGAAACTAATTCCCAAGCTTAAGACCGTATGCACCTGTAATCCCGTTTGTTATCTTTCCGGCTCTAACAATATATTGATTAAATGTGCAAATGTAAAGGATTATTTTGCTACCATCCAGCTCCTTAAGTCCACTAACGTCCAATACTTTACCTACCAAATCCCTTCCCAACGTAACCTTGATTTTGTAATCAAACATGTGCCCATCAATGTAGACATCGACTCTCTAAAAGCCGAACTAACTGAAATGGGATTTGATATTGTCAGTGTTATGCCACTGTTTACTTTTAAACCCTCTCCTTCTTCAACCCCAGCTGATGCTACTACCGCTCCTGTGAAACGACAAATTCCTGTATTCCTATTACCCCATGAATGACATAGAAAAGTTTAAAGATATCAAATGTTTAGCAGGTATGCTTGTCGAAATTAAGGAGTATAAGAGACCTATTGAGCCAATCCAATGTTTCAATTGTTTTCAATTCGGCCATACCAAAAACTATTGTAACCTCATTTCCAAATGCTCCAGATGCGGTGGACCTCATGCCCTTCCTGACTGCCCTCACCATAACCTCACCACACCTAAATGTGCCAATTGCAATGGCGATCATACCGCTACCTACCGGGGTTGCCCTAAGTTCAGAAAACTGCGTGCTTCTATATTAGACCGAGTGAACAGCAACAGGAATGCTGCCTCTCCTACCTCTCCTGAACTCTCCTCTCAACAAGCCTTCCCTAACCTTCCCAAACCTAACATTAACACCAATCGTCCCACCTCATATGCCTCTGCTACCCGCAATACCTCCACTCCCACCACTAACCAACCCAACAACCCCTCACCACCACCAACCTCCTCTCCAACCAACCCTTCTCCCTCCTCACCTGAATCATCTCCTTTCTCCTTCCTGGGAAGTGGCTTCGTTAACTTTGTAATAAACACCTGGAACAAGGTATCTGCAGCTCCGACCTTACAATCCAAAATCTGAATCTTTTTATCTGAAGTATTCACGTTTGCCAATGTACTCTTCAAAAATTAATCTTCTTTCTTGGAACTGTCGCTCCCTAAAGTGCCATCAAGCTGAACTCCTAGACTTCTGCGACGACGCGAATATCCATATTGCTTGCCTACAGGAAACTCAACTTAGATCTTCGCAAAAATTCTTCTCCCCTAAATTTCAAATTCTTCGCCTCGACCTTGATTCGAAACGCCCAGTTTTGGTCATCCTTGTCCGCAAGGATATTGATTTCTCCCCTCTTCCTATCCCCAACCTAAAAACAATCACGTTTTTAGGAATACAAATTAAAATTGACAACCAATCTCTTAACATCTATTGTGTCTATGGCTCCTCCCACAAAATCTCCCCAACCGAAATTCAGATCCTCAAAACCTTCGATACCCCTTCTATTTTTATTGGCGATTGGAATTGTAAAGACCCCCTCTGGGGATCCTCCAAATCCAACCCAAATGGCCGCATCCTTAAAAATATCATCCAAAGCACTAACCTAACCATTCATTCCCCCTTTTCGGCAACCTTTAATAATAAAAAATACCAAGACCTTTTAGATTTTGCTATTACCTCAAATTTTGACAATCTCTCTTCCCCCATACCTTTCCACGAGCTTCACTCAGATCATTTCCCAATTGTCTGCCACTTCGATGGCCAAACCTCCCCTTCCCCTCCCAAGTTAACTTCATCTATAAATTGGAATAAATTCTCATCCTTCATCGCTAATAAAATTCACCTTTATCCTCCTCTCCCTATCCCATGTACCAATGAAGCCATAGATACCCAAATTTTACTTCTAAATGATCTTCTTAACGCTGCTAAATCAACATCAACCTCTTTTTTCTCCCCCCCTCCTCCCCAACATATTCATCTTCCCCAAAATATTAAGGATAGCATTACACTTCGCAACAGAATGTGGAGGCAATTTAAATTATATCGCCAACACCAAGACCTGCAGCTCTACAAAAGATTAGCCAATACTATCAAGGCAGAAATTCGTAAATGTTCCGAAATAAAATGGCGAAACTTTGTCTCCACACTCTCCTTCGAGGATAACTCTTTATGGCGAATCTGCAAATCCCTTACTAAGAACAAATTAGCCACACAACCTTTAATAATTGAAAATCAACTTAATTGTAACCCTACAGAAAAAGCTGAATTTGCAGCCGAATTCCTAGCTACTTCTATGTCAGACTCTTTTCCTCCTCAACCCACAGACCCTGAAATCATTAACTTTAACCTTAATCTTCAAAATTTAATTCCTGATTCCCCTCCCCTCACCAAAAATTATCAACTAGTATACGAAATTCTTACCTCCCTTAATATTAAAAAAGCACCTGGTCCCGATGCCTTCAGCAACAAAATTTTAAAACTATTAGCCAACAGTAAATTCTTTGTCTCCCTATTAGTAAATCTTTTTAATGCGTTTCTTGCTAACCACTACTTCCCCTCTTCTTGGAAACTCGGCACTGTGGTAATCATACCAAAACCACAAAAAGACCCCCTATCCATTGCTAACTACAGACCCATAACACTTCTTTCGTCACTTTCCAAAGTCTTCGAAAAGGTCATCCTGGGCTTCATTTCTTCCCACATCACATCTCATGATATTATCCTGCCCGAGCAGATGGGCTTTAGGGAGCATCACTCTATGACCCACCAACTACTAAGACTTGTAGAAAATATAACTAAAGGATTCCATTTCCAAAAAGCCACTTCCCAGGTAGCATTCCTTGACCTGGAGAAGGCCTTCGATAAAACTTGGCACCCCGGTATCACCTTTAAATTATCAAACCTCTCCTAATCCTAAAGATCATCCAATCCTTCCTCTCCCACCACCGCATACAAGTGAAAGTCGACAACTCCTTCTCTTTTATCACAGAAATCACAGCTGGGGTACCCCAAGGGAGCATCCTCAGCCCCACCCTTTTTAACTTGTATATAAATGATGTCCCTACTAGTCCCAAAATCACCAGATACATCTATGCAGATGATCTCACTATTTCATCTCAAAGCATCTCCCCCAATTTAGCTTCAATTAGAATAAATAATTATCTAAAAACCCTTGATCAATAGCTCAAACAGTGGCATCTTAAAGTCAACCCACAGAAATGTCAACACATGACTTTCAAAATTAACAAAAAGAAAATTTCTACCCAACCCCTCCTACTTACCAACGAAATAATTCCCCTCGTCCCTGAAACAAAATTCTTAGGCATAATTATCAACAACAAATTATCTTGGACTGAACAAATCGACCAGTCAATAAGAAAAGCACAATTTGCTAAATTTCGGCTCAACCCACTATTATCAAAATCAAGTCCTCTCCTCCCCAACACCAAACTCCGTCTCCTAAACTCCTGTATCCTTCCCTACCTAACTTACGGAGCAATTATATCCTTTAATACCACCAAAACCAATCTTCTCAAAATTGAAAAATTCTATAATAGGTGCATACGGTTAGCCACATCCACAAGTAAACTCATTTCCTTATCTGAAATAAAGTCCTACCACAATCTATCCACAGTCACTAACTTAATAGCAAAAAGTATCAGTAAATTTCAATTAAACCTTGATAACATAAATAACCTTATCTTAAATTCTATTTGGCATTATAATCCAATTAAAAGAAAAGGCAAAGTAAGATTTCCCCAACCCAAAACAATCGCCACTAAATTTAAATTCACTCCTTTCAAAAAAGCCAGAAAAAAAGAACCTTAACCTTACCTATTACCTAATATTCCTAATACCCTAAATTACCTAATCTCCTTTGTAGCAGAAAAGAAAATCCGAGATGGCAGAGTGGAAAAAATAATAAAAAATATAAAAATATAAAATATATTTAAAAGAAAGAGTCAACCAGAAAAGATTTTTTCCCTCCACCATTTTTCTACCTTTATACCCAAATTAATCCCACCTTTCTATCCCACAACGTCCTTTTTACCCATAACCAGTTCCTGAATATCATTGCCAGTTTGACCGCACTAAAATTGCCTAATTGGGCAAATAGTGCAACAACGATTATTGTCCGACCTAGCAAAACAAGGCGGCTCGAGGACGAGCCGATTGTCAGAATGGCCGTGTTAGCGATGAGTAATGTGACGTCACGAGGAGGTATATATTTGTGACGTCAGGGATTGCTCCGCGAGGGTAAATAGTTCTCTAAGGCCTGGACACCGATTACAATGTTACCGCAGAACCGCGTCCTCCTACTTAACGTAGAGGTCACGAAAATCCGGTACCTTTGTTTCATTTTGTGTATCTTAACCTTTTTTGAGCACGAGTACATCGCTTACCTCATTTGGAGAAAATAATTGGTAAACATACCGAAATTGACCATTTTCATCGGACTGCTACTTGGCTATAAGATGCGATAGCGAAGTCGAATAAACTCTGCCTTCTCGCCATATCCTTTATCTTTGAATTCTGATAATACTCGAACACGGCATATTCATGAAATACGAGAAATCTGGACAAAAGCAGTGTGTGTTCAGAGCCTTTTGAAGCCACCAATACATCTGTCAGTGGCGTTACCAGCGGTAGTGAGAACCCTTTCCACCTTTCGCCCCTTCCCCACCTCCAACCCCAGGGCTCGGAAATCTGGGCGACGCGGAAATGTAAGATAACAGCCAGATATGAGACCGTTATCTTAATCTTCAAATGGAAGTAAAAGGAGTGACGTTCCAAGCAAAAGCAGAGGTATAGTTTGGCCGTCGGACTTTCGGGAATCTCTTCATATTTAGATCTATACCCCGCGAGCCCCCAATGGCGTATGGCAGGGGTGTTTGTGAATTTCTTATATTCCACGTTATCCTTCCTCTCCGATGCTTCGCGGAATGATCGATCAGTTATTATGTAGATAGATTGCAGTGCAAATGTTTATGAGAGGGGTTTCGTAGTAATTACCCAATTGCGAGACTGCTGCATCATTTAAATCATCTTTGTCCCAACAGAGGAGTTTTTCGGGTAATATGTTCTCCAAATCACCTGCGTTTAATGTATCAAAGAAAAACGGTTTATAATATCTGACAGAAGCCTTGTAAATCACCGGAATAAATATGTTATGCCGAATATTCCTCGGCGGTCGTATTCGTCCTGTTAATTCACTGTTAATTCGTCCTAATCCTTTTTATTGCCATTTAGGCAATGAAAGCCAACACAAAAATAAAATCGTACGTATTTGCTTGAAATCACGTTCGATACACCACCGAGGAAAAAACCTCTCCTTAACCAAAGGAGAAGAGACAGCGTTGCTCATATTCTATCATCAGTGTATTCATTATTTGAAGGCAGAGAAAGATCAAAACCCTATCACATACAGATCTGCTGCTAATTAATCCCATTCCACAGGGCACAAACGATTAGCTTGGAAGGATGGAAGGAGAAACTAAAATTATTACGAAGCAATGTTTGCGTATGCGTCGTATAAACGATAATGAAGTCAGCAGTGTTTATCCCAATAAATTTACTAAATCGCATTCAAAAGATAGCAGGACCAACAGGTCATTCATTTTTTAGTATTTTTCTCAGTGAAAAAACAAAAGACCAGCGTACAATTATGCTGAGCAAAATATAAACGCCAAAATTATAATCTCAGCATTGACGATAAATTAAAATAGAAAATTTTTAATGAGCAGATTATTCACATTTTTATATGCCAAAAAGTACCATATCCAAGAGAAAGTATTATATTATAGCGTGAATAACAATCTTCTATGTAAGAGCTGAAAATTCCTTATTTCGCCAACTAATGTTCTTTAATAATAATATATCAGACCGCTGCTCTCAAAAGAAATCGGAGCAACTTTGCATAGGATGATGACGTTCTCTCGTTCCAACGAGATATTTCATTCAATATCTCTGTAATTACTGCAAAGTGCTCTTCAAAAATTGAAATAGTATTATGCCTTTCCATCTCTCACAAGTTACTCGACTTTCATCTCCTTTCTTTGTTTAAATAATATTACTTTTATGAGAAAAATTAAAGAAATTCATTGCTTCGCGCATTAATCCAAAACATTTTCTAGCTTCCACAATTTCACATGACCTAGACTTACTAAATGAGAAAGTTTTTCATGGAAATCAGCTGCGTATACAGTAATCTTACAGATTTGAAAAACAGTATCACACTGATATAAAGCCATGAAACTGAAATTATCCGAAAACTTACTACAATAGCTTATAATGTCAGCATTACATTTCTGAGTGATTTCATAACTGTTTTTCAACTACATCCCCTCCAAATTTCGGTTTCTCTAATATCCAACGCAAGTACAATCGTACAAGACAAGGGAATCGGGAAATCTTTTTATTGGTCATCTTCAATATGTATGGGTTAA
The DNA here is from genome assembly GCA_036926295.1 of Pachydiplax longipennis. NCBI lineage: Eukaryota > Metazoa > Arthropoda > Insecta > Odonata > Libellulidae > Pachydiplax > Pachydiplax longipennis. Next base: position 285,426 of record JAVFKF010000012.1, on the reverse strand, counting down.
AAGTTACGCTACACAAGTACTGCTCATTTGTGATAATCACAGAAGGATTGCGGTCTAAACGAACGTCAATTACTACTCGACTTATTCAATTCAACCGTTCAATTTGGTGAAAGCAATACGCTGTGACACGTGCGAAATGACCAACGCTAAGAAATCAGTGATACTACACTTTGTTCATTACCTACCAGCAATTACTTGAGGCTTATGTATGTATTATATCAAATTATTTACAGACCGAAGCTACTCTTTCTTAAGATTTCCGTTTTTATTTCGATCAATTGCATGCATGTAATTACTGGCTAAAAGTAAACTTCCTTTTCATATATTCCGGCAAAAATATTAATTATGTTGAATCTCATTTGATTGGTTCTCAGCTTTTATTTACTCATAACAAAGTACAGTACTATAATATTTAGGCAAGAAATTTAATGAAATCATGAGGAAATTTCGTCTATGAAAGTATCGAACGAAAGTTTTGTAGCGACTGCCATTTTATGGAATTGCAGTCGGTTCATTTTACTATCAGCAGTAGTATGCAGTGAACCCAACATCTCCTTGACCCGAACAATCGTAAGCAAAGAATAAGCCCCGCAATTACGGACCATCGGTGGATTTAGCTAATTACACTATATCCACCGTACATACATCCGAAATTTTGTTTTCCTGGGCAAACGCTGCTATGAAGATAAAGTTATTTTTTCCTTCCGAAGTTCTTGTATAGTTTCTACCGTGTTATAGGCGTTTAAAAAATAAAATTCTTAATTTAGAAATAATTGGCTAAAAACTAGTATCATCCGAAATTCTGGCGAAATTTTGAATTACGTTACATTTCATAGTAAAATTGTTGAATTAGATCTTAGAGGGAATTCCGTTGAATAAAACGAAAGACTTTTCCGAAGTATTCAATTATCACTTCAAGCAATAAATATAAAACGATTAACGTAAAATTTAACACAGAATTTTGCGAAAACATTTTTTCAACTTCTACTCAAATGTTGGTCCATAGACCGGTCTATTGCCAGTCACAATAAATTATTTATGTATTCTCGGTTTCAAGCTTCCAGTCAGTATTGTCTTATGGGAGAAAGACAAAGCCTCGCGCGCCGGGTCGCCTTTACGCCGAGCTGCGGATTCGGACGAGTATAAATAAGATTGAATAAATTGAACAATTTCAATGAAAATAACTCTATCAACACAACAGTGAAAATTTTATGCATTTATAGCAGAAACAACAAGGTTAAAAGCGAAAATTGAATGAATTGCCGAGTTTACACCCGTGAACATTTTTGAAACTGACATTACTCTCTTACAATCCAACATAAAATGCTGATTTTTTTCTATTGCTCATTGTATCATCTGAATGCATAAAAGGTACATGAGATTAATCTTAGAGCAACCAAATCTCGGTAACAAATTATTTAGTTGGAGCGTAACTCAAGAAAAAGTTCGTCGTGCAGTCCAATTTATGCGTCGCCTAAAACTTTTTGGTTTCTCACGTGAGGAAGAACTTGTCGCGAGACAAATCGAGATAAATGTTACAATTTTCATTTGCAGTTTGTTTTGATGCGATATCTTGAATAGAACTTGAGTTTTTTACTTTTATATCAAAGAGCGTAAACCGCTTCGAATCGCCGACGCTTCGAAACCTCACAGCCTTAGAGAAATTTCAACGTCACCTCACGTAAAGTAAAAATCACTAAACACAAAACTTGTGGTGGCACATATATGATAGAAGAATATAATGATCCGATGATCAAACGTACTCAATCTCTCGTCAGGATGTAGAGCAAATATTATGAAAAGAAGTTAGAAGACGGATAAACCAATACGAGTACTCTTCAACAAGAATAAAGTATAGTAACACTTGTGCGGGACTCAAAAAACGGCGAAATTACATTGATACAAAGCTGATAATTTACGGAAATTGAGAATTTTAAAAATAAACAAATGAGATATGCAATTATGGTTGTAGAGAATAAACATTGCATACTATTAATATGCGACATTAGGCATCAAAATTTCATGCTACCTAAGGTGCAAGTAATATATTCGGCTTTTCATACAAGTGATGATCAATAAAGTAAATAATAGATCCGCATTAAGGTACCAAAATTGAAACGGTGGGAAATGATGCTTTCGTCGCCGAGAATACATTGGAAAACACGCCCTGGAATGCCTTCCTTTCTTTCAAGGACGTTCCTCTTTTATTTCTATCGAAGATTATTAGCTATCTTTATCTCGATGTACGTTGCTGATAATTTGTTCTTGATCACAGAGGATCATCTTAATGGTGTGAGCAACAATCGCAATATTACTTTGCCAAGAATATTGTTTACTGTACTCTTGTAACAATTATGGCATTTAATCACCCATCAACTTGACAATAAAGTAAAATTATAAGGAAGCCTTCTTCATAATGAAGTGAAAAAAACGATATATGGAATCCATACTTTGAATTCCGAGGATAAATTATACTAATTGCTAAGGAAAAATAAAAATAAATTTCACGTTTCGGTAAAGTTTAAGCAGTTGATTATCTTTTATTGGATTTAAGTATGGATTATTAATTGGATTTAAGCATGAAAGAAGCATATAGGTCATTTGTATCGATCAAATTTAAAAAATCATTACGTTTTCAAAACATTATAATATTCCCAAATGCGTAGGATAATCTGTTCTATCAATTCTGTAGATATTTTACAACTATTTCATTATTTTGTATAATTCATAACTTTTTAGAAAACCTTCATTTATTCACCCATAGTAAAACCTTAGGATAAATTACATTAGGATATTGAACTGTTTTGGAAACATCATTGTAGTATTTTTAAATTGCATCAATAGCTGAGGTCATTTCGCACATGGGCCTCCACGAGGAATCGAACCCAAGACTGCTTTCACCAAAGCCACCGCGTCGCCCTCTTTTAGAAGCAGGTTGGATAGTTAAATTTTACGCAGTCGAATAGTAAACAAATCCCTTGTACCACACTGAGGTAAGGTACACATGAAGGTAAATCAACTTTTTACAAGAACTTTTTGCTCCAGAGGAAAATATGAAATGATATGATAAGAGAAAACATAAATATGGCACATAATCAAATTCCGATCATGTAATAAACATACCGCATAAAAATTATGAAGTGCGTTTTTCGATTTTATGCTACAGTAATAAGAAGATAAAAGACTCTATGGTCTAAGAAAGTGATGTTGAGTTCTAAGAATAATCTGAATTGATTTGGATGAAAATTATGGGGTAAAGTAAATGGTAGCCCTACTCATATAAGATTATTTACTTAGGGATGATATTTGTTGGAATGAATCTTCAGAATCATAGTATTTGAAGGAGAGAGGTTCATAAAGCAAATAATAAGATAGAAAAGACAGAGAGGGAATAGATGTTCCCTCTCTGTAAAAAAGAACGGGAATGGTCTATAATACGAGGGTGGTCTGAAAAGTTTCCGACCCCAGAATTTTCAGAAATCTTCAGAAAACATGTCGAGAAATAGCGAAATGTCAGAAACTTTTCAGACCACCCATGTAATATTGGAAAGTTAAGTATTTCCTTACTCTAACACAAATGAACCTACTATGAGGCAGAGCAATCACTTTGGTAAATAATTGGAAAGTCTGGAGCACTACATTTCATGTAATTATTTTTACCTCGATCTAAGAGTAGACCTTTATTCCATCGATAACTTCAGAGTTTAAGATACACTCTAAAATAGTAAAGAACACGTGTTTCCATTCGATCTTTGACCAAAACAAGTTAATTCTCACAGTAAACACATATGGCGTGTATAGTAATGAGAATTCATAGTTTCGCCCTCACAAAGACATTTCAAAATGAACGCAGATAATTTAGATCCTCTTTCAGTAGAGGCCACACCCAATATAACACGTGCAAACACACGAAAGGCCAAGGCGACGGAGACTGGTTTCGAAAGACCCGATTGGCGAGTTATAAGAAAACGAGACATGAATTAGGGCTGCGTTCGAAGTAAAGTGATATTGACATAAATATTTTGGTCAACACGTGAGCTGAACTTAATCAAGAGTGACCAAAGTGAGCTGAATTCATATTTTTACAAGAGCATATTGATGCGCCTTGAGTTCGCCTGCAAATGTCCGAGTTTTCAGGTGATCAAATGTGGCGACGAAATGGTAAACCCGCCTCATCTGCTATGCTAATGAAAGAAAGCCTTAATATTTGCCTCAAATCTTAGCAGCCTTAACCTGAAAACTCTTAACGTTTTGATAAATAAGAGGATATTGAGATATGTTTCCTTAATAGTAAATAATATGTTGTATGCACCATTAAGGTATTTTATGACTTTAAAAAGTAATAATAACGACAAGGTTAATAATTTTGATTAGCAATTCTGATAGAATATTTCCATTTCCAGGTGTACGATGAAATACCATTCTTAACTATAACATCGAAAATATTCTTTTGGGATATTAAAATAGTTATTTTGTTTTTCGTAATAAGTTTCCTTGTTTCTTTATAAACCTACGTTTTGTTAGTTCCGATGTTCTAATTTTACGATTCCTTGTATCGAATTAACATTCTGATAATTATAATTTAACACAAACTTTTAGAAACTTGGAGCATTAAGAAGTTTATTAGGTAAACAAACGAGTTGGTGTTTCATTATCCACACTTATAACTTTGGATGAGGAAATAGCTGAATTTAGAGCGTATTAATTACTTTCATTAAATTTATCTTTGGCGCTTCTCTTTAAGCAAACGTAATATAATTTATCAACGATTAAGAGAATTGAAAAAACCCTTGCCATAGCATAGGTCAGTCTACACACCCGAGTGCACAAATCCTTTCGTTAAATAAAACAAGGATAATAATTTCAGTGTTAGATATACAGGAAATACGAGAATTATAATAATTATTCACAAAATTGGATACTTTAGATTCTGATAATAATTTATTACCGTCTAAATACTGTTCCCTGTCATCGCCAGAAGAGATGAAATTAACAAAAGTATGTTCCCACAATATTTTCGCAACGATTTCTAACGATTTTCATGATTTCTTTGATTAAGACAGTGATTCGTATCCGTGGAAGGATTATATAACTCCAAAATATATAAATTTTATTTCTCATTATTGCTGAAGAAAAAGGGAAACGTGTTTCCGTCAGATTGCAGAGTTCTGCGAGGGAAACTTCTTCTTTCGGATGTTTTCGGCGTCCGTAACATTGAAGAAAAACAACCCTGACCTTGTTTTGCTCTAGCGATTGCTTCTGGAATGGAGCCAAGTGCATTCGTTGAATATGGAGTACACGAAATGGAGAGAAAAAGGGTTCTTTTAGAGAAGAGAATCCTTGCTTTGTTATCGTTCATTTTGTTTTTGAATTTCCTCTTTTGAATCTCAAAATGGTTTTAAATTAAAGATAAATGCTCTCAATTCAAACAGCCGCTTACACATTCTCTCAAAATATTTTTTGCAGTGATTACATTCATGGGTCTAATCTCAGCGTTAAGTTTGAATTATATTTTTAGTAGTATGCTTAATTCTGAATTTTACTCACGTTGAATTTTTCAGTATTTGACGTTAATAGTATTTGAATTTTACTTAAGTTTGACTTTAACATGATTTTAGCAATAGCACTATAACTTTCTCCATCTTTGGGAAGCAAGAAAATTAATTCGGATGCTTAATTGATGTACGTATTGACAAGGAGCAGCAATTCTCTTGATATCCTTCACCTGAGTGGCGAATCCCACTATATGATTGATAATAACCATTAATAAATTTGTGAAACCTAAATTTTCCACTAATCTCGACAAAGTAGTCGAGACAAGAATGATTGGGCGTCCTAACAGAAGCGCTGCTTTTATTTGGCATCCTTTGGGGAAAATTTAGTGATTGAATAAGGTTAATTATTTAAGCGGAAAATACTATAGTTACATACCATACATAAATAATTCGTTTTTCAAATTTTTGCTTCTCGAATTTACTGATACTATTTTTAATCGAGTTAGATTGTGTATAGAAGATGAGATATTAATTATTCACGCGAACACTTCCCAAAAGTTACGCTATTAAACGCCTAATCTTATCTAAGCAAGTATATGGCAGTGCTCTATTTCTTTTCTTGGGAAGAATAGCATCAAGATAGCGAGATGATCGCTTGAGGATTGCTTTCCTCGAAATTCGGAACATCCTTAGGTATGGAGCGGTATCTACGGCGTGTGCATGTGAAATAATGGAGTAAAAGTTGGTGGGGAAATAGCAGAGTGTACAGTTCTTTAGAGTATATGAGAAGATTGGAGGCTTTCGAGATGTGGGTAAGGAGAAGAATGGAAACAGTAGACAGGGTTGATAGAAAACAAACGAGGTGGTGTGGGAGCAGAGGGTTTTAATCGAAGTAATTAAACGCAGAGAGAGGAAAAGGGTGAGTCAAATATTGAGAGGAGGATTCCTGAAGAAAGCAATAGAGGGAGAAATGATAGGGAAAAGACAGAAGGAAAATAGAAAAGATTGCTTAAGGGGTAGGATGAGTTACTAGGAAGTGAAGGAGATGGCATTGAATAGTGGGGTATGTGGGGGCACATGAACCTACCGAAAGGTAGAATGCTCATACATAAAAGTATGACAGTATAAAGGTATTACACTCGCAAAATATACATTACGGCTTCACTTCGTCAGCTTCATTTTCTCACGGCTATGAACGCCGATTACTATTTACTAGATTACATTTAAATAAAAATATCGAGAAAATATTTTCATTCCGCAATGAAATAACACCTGAAAAAACCTTGCTCGTTCGCCTACCTTTTCAACTTACGTAAGATGATTATTTCCAAACCGTGGTATATATCACAACCCAGATGCATTGCAAGATAACTTCAGCAGCAAAATGAATGCAAATGCGGTCCTTCTACCAAATAAAAAATGCAGCGAGGGATGGGGCCCGATTAAACTAATTTCATTCCTTCCAAGGCATACTGTTTAGGACGTCAAAAACAGGCACATCCGCCAAAGAAATCAGAATATCAAGGGAAGGTTCTTTGCGAACGAGATTTCTTAAATTTTGTCGTCTAAATAGTTCATTGTGTTTAATATATAACTAATACCCTAATTTTTAACGTTCGAATAAGTTACGGTCTAATAAAGAACGTCATTAACGTTGTTGTAATAAGAAACTAAGACAACAATGTTAATTGGCCTTTGTTACACTTTATCTGCTGACGAGAAAGAGGTTAAAATATAGAGGATACATTTCATTGATATACAGTCGATCGGAGAACTGGTATACTCCAAGATGATAACTGAGAAACCGTCTTCAAATTTTATGCGATTTATTTTGCAAGATATCGTTGATTAGTGCTTAGCTCCGAAAGTATATAAATCTCTCAAGCTCCTGAGAGCCAATTGGGTAACGCATAGCGGCTCGATAGGGGCTCACAATGACCTCAGTTGTTGGAATGAGTATTACTACTAATATTATAAATCTCCTGCCTAAGGATGGTTTTCCCCCTGCAGATGGTAAGTTTCCCTGCGTATCCTATAATTTCATATAATTCTATCAAATTAATTTTGAATTGTTATTATACATATTTATGCTATGAATTTTACCAGCTTCCACCCAAACTGCGCCGACCTTTAGTATGGAATTCAAAATTTACACTTAATAAAATAGATAATTATGCAATATTTAATAGCTTTACTGTAGTAAAGTCTACTTAGATTTATTCCATACATATACTCTAGAGGTTTCATGTACTTCCATTTAGACTGAAATCATCCAAAGAACGACATTATGCAGGAACAAATGTTGGGAAGCATTGTTTTAGCTGCATCACCACTTTAAACCATCGTTATTAAGGACGATATATAAGAGCTATTATAGATATTATTTATAAGAATTAAACTTCGTATGCCTACTATTGAGTTGGTATTTATTGAGCAATCAAATATTTCATTCACTCTAGGAGATCCGAGGATGTTCCAACCATCCCGGTAGTCTGAAACCTAGCGTATCAGATGACGTTCATATTATTTTCCTGCGCTATGTTGATCCGACGCGCCCATCGACAATTAGAAAACTAACTTTTCCCTCTACTCGTGTTGCTCTCATTACGAATGTACCATTTTTCATTTAGACTGAGGTTAGCATTCTTATTTTATGAGATCCAAGTCGACGCTAAGAATTGAGATCTTTCTACGAGAATTTGTTGCAGAACAGGTAAGTCATTTTCTACACTGCGGCGTGTGGCAGATAAGTTTCTTCAACCCTTAAGATCATCTTAATGATGGAAACGTAATTAGGTTTTTTAAAATGTAAGTATATATTACTTAACCGTTGCAAACACAATGACACTCTACTAGGTAGAACCAATAAAGGGTCTATCAATTAAAAAGACACAGGGGCATAGGGTAGTAAGACTGGAAAAAGTGTCAATATTGTTATCTTTGTCATTCTCCTACCGTTGTAGTATCATTAGGCTAGAATATCATCTAGACTTCACAAGACGATCACATGGGAAGCACGTTGCCTTTGGTGAAATTGGTCACGGATTTGATTCCCGGTGGGCGCCCAAATCACCTGTCGAAGTACTTCTAGCAATACTACTACGATATCTAGAAATGAAACAGATTCGTAGAATGGAGTCCATGATAACATTCAGTCTTTCCCATTATCAACTTTCTCTTCCGATCGCCTCCTTACACATTTTCAGATCTGAGCCATCATAAAAACATGTCTTACGGGAGGAAGCATCGAAGTTTGTTCTCTGTGTATTAGTGTTGCAGCATTATTTCGATTTTCTAATATATTTAACTACAAACATCATATTATTTATAATAGAATATCTTTCCAATGAGCTCATATTCTTCCAGAAGAAATTAATTATTCAGCATGTAAAGCAATTATGATTTATTGCAATGATTATTCGGCAACAAATTCTCATATTGTCATAGCATCCGAAAAATGTTGGATGACTTCGACATTCATCTGGCATAAGAAAACTTTTAACTTGAAGCCTATACAACAGTAGAGCGAATAAAATACAAAGAAACGCATAAGGGAGAGTATTTTAATTTTCAATGTCTAAGTTGAGGATTACGTGAATCATGACGGCACCTATAGTCCATTCCAAGAACTGGCGCTGCAATCCACTTCCCCTCACACTCCTCGTCAAGCGATGTGAGGCTGATAGCAGAGCCGAGTGTGGGAAAATAGCGCTCGAACTCGCCAATAATCTCTCAGCTTAACTCGAAAAAAGTATCATTTATGGAAAAGGGGTTTTGGATGGTTAGGAAAAGAGAAAACATTTTTGTAGATTCAGTTTTAGTCTATCTACGAAGGAGGAAAGTTTTTCTTTCTTTCTGTGCTCTCATACGTGTTGTTGCGGCAACAGTTTTTTCAGCGTTCAACTAGGAAAAACGCCAGTTTGGAGAGTCTCCTGTATATTTAGAGAGGGATGATAATTTCTGGGAGAATAAAATGGAAAGAAAATTAGAAAAAATTTACTTAGATTGCCTTCTCACAGAAATTATTGAACGGAGATATCCCAGAGGACTAAAAATAAAGGAACATTGTTGAGGATCAAGGGAATATGTTCCGTTTACAGCAAGTAAAATTCTCTTTAGTTTCTGTGACTTATTTCGGCATGGTGACTTATTTCGGGATGATATGTTAATTATATGATGATGTTAATTATGATTTCAGATCCCAAGATTGCGGGCCAAAATGCATCTCTTGCGAGAAGATAAAAAGCATAAAGCATTTATGTCCTTTTAATGATCATAAGTGATTACGTATATATTTTATTTTTCAGATTTAATTTAATTTTATTGTAGCATCCACTTTGATGAATTTCTTAATATTAGTATTTCGTTATTTTAATACTTAGGATAGTTAGGTTAGGAGGAGTACAAGGGATAGTGGTGCATAAAACATAGCCAACTCCTATCCACAGTCAACCTCAGCCTTCACGTGGCGTACTCTGTTCCAACAAATTGAGGCTATGACGAATAGTTATGCTCGTATGTTTTTTTAAGTATTCTGAGTGTTGTTGTTTTCGGTGAACTACGAAACTATTCCACGGTAATACCCTTCAGCAAAAATTACCATGCTTTTCAGTTGGTACTGAGACTAAATTTAAAATTATTTTTTCTGTTATTGCAAATAATTGACTCCAGATAACTCGCGAACACAATTGTTTGGGAACCTCAGTTCTACATTATGCTGATAATACTCCGCTTAATTGGCGATGCGGTAAATTTCTAGAAGTTGAATTTAAAAGAATATCTTTACTCAGTTGATAAATACTTTAACTGATGAAAGTTATAAAAAGGATAACGTCGTTGGATTACCGCGGGGCAAAAATTCTCTTGATGCACATTTATTGATATAATTTGTAAGAGATGAGAATTTAGTGGTATTATTATTTAAAAATATGGAGAATAGGATGAAGGTAAATGAGTACTTATAGCGCGTAAAAATTTGGGTGCGTATGCAAGGAATAAAATATGCTCGTATAGGAATTCCTATGTTGCACTTGGGTATTGTTCGGGCTTGTTTTCCTTATGAAGGCAAGTGAATCTCGTCTTCCTTGTCTTTCCCATTTGTCATTCTATAGCCCAGAAGGAAGGGCGATTATCTCACTTACAATGACTACCCCACCTCCACCCCTCTCTAGTATTCCTTCCCATTCCACCTATTCGAGGGGAAAACTCTCCCTCCGGATGGTGGAGGTTTTGCGAACTATTTTGGCCGGCCGTTAATTTAAATCCCATCCCGAGGTATCGACCCCCCTTAAGGCACATATTTTTCCCATTTAAAATGCATAGGCCCTTGTACTTCAAATGGAAGAAATTAGTGCGCCGTTGCAAAATTTGCGTAACATTCTGGAGTTGGTCAAAATTGTTTCAATTTTTTTATTATTTAGTATCAGTGATACTACACATAATGCCGTGATTATTTTTTGTTTATTTATAACAGAATCTCAAAAAACAACAAAAATGTCACATCTCAAAGAGATACGGCGTTTTGTTCCGTTTCTTTTGGAACGGGTGCCATTAATTCTCAAATTCAAGAAACATGGGATTTTTTTGCATCAATATCAGCTTCAAACCTTTCTGTTTCATTTGGCATTAATACTAAGGCAGGTGAAAATATTGTAGGGAAATTTTCAACAGAAATTAAAGAAAAGGTCGAGAATTTCTCGCAAAATGCATTGAAAAAAGTAGTCGCCTGCTACTTTTCGTCCAATTCGCCCACGTTAAAACATCCAGCGAGAAAGTTTCTTACAAAATACTGAATTTATTTTCTGTGCAAGTTCGAACCCTTTAAGTTCATAAACAACCTAAGAAAGACAATTTTTCTTACGGCGGGAGCGCATTACACGGCGCCGGCCGCGATCGTTCGTGCGGCTTTTGCGGGGTATTCAGTTTTCCCCCTGTTTCTATCATTTTATAAGATATCGTTCAGTTAATTATCAATAATTTCTATTATTATTTTATTAATTTTTCTCATTATAGAATACTATGAAAGCGGTTTTTGATGTTTTTCACCATGCTTTCTCTCTCTGACTCTTTTTCATTGAAAACTAACCCACACGTGGGCGTTTTCCGCGTACTGGTCCCCTGGTTGAAGGGGAATGATGTGCAGCTGCCTTCTTACGGATTATTGGTTACCGTTAAAATTGTATTTTCGTGCTTTCTAGTGCTTTAGAATTTTCGCTAACTACGAGAGTTTTACTTTGCCTGAGGGGAAGGAGACTCGTGCACCTTCCTTTGATAGTGTACGTACTCTAGGAGTTCCCTACAGCATTTCTTGTTTGAGTTGAGGAATTACTTCTGGTGAGTTGTTTTATTACCTCATTGTCTCTTTTTTATTTGAAATTTCTAGTATATTGGTGAAATATAGATATTCTCTCCATACATTTTGTTAAATGTACTCAGTACTGCTTCATACACTCAATTGTATTCGTTTCTTAATGTAATACCATGGGATAGATATCGTTATAGAATCTCTGATGCAATTCCCTTCAATTTCGAATAACATAAAGGGTCACAATGAACCCACGCCACTTATTAAGGGTAAATTTTCTATCCAAAATAAAGTAAATTTTAATGAAACACTTATTGAAATAGAGCACTGAATTTACTTCACGGCTGTTAGACTGTCTTTCATGCTCTGAACATTTTTATGGAGCAAAAACCGTTGAAAAATTCTTGGTACAATTTATAAGATAGCTAGGTTACCTAAACATCGTTCTTAAATTAATGGACTTTTAAATTTTAAAAACTTTTTAAAAAATTAAAAAACTTCATATTTCAACGATGTCAGATACGTTCTTGAAAAAGCTTATTAGATTTTGCCATAAAAATTCATTTTTAAATTTAAAAATTTCGCTGGAGCCAAATCATTCTCTCTTCGCTGAGTCATATGATAATTTGTCGCAAATGGGAACTAAATAAGACTACGAAACTATGTTTTCAAGGAATGGTATCATACTAAAGGAGATCATCCGTCAGGTGGGTAGAAACATGGAGTGGCATATGAGCCTTTGCAGCAATAGATTCCGCCTATAATGTAGGGCATTGGGTCAAACTAAATAAACCGTCATCCGAACTCACTTTCTTAAACTCAATGGAGCACCGGATCACTGTTTCATAAGATTTTCATTTTCTTCCTATCATCTTCTATACGGAAATCATCTTCAGCTTTCCCTCAGATGATGAGCATCACAGTTCTGACCATTAAGACATCAAACCATAAAGTTCTATTTATTCTACAAATATTTCGAATTAGAAGTAAAGTAGATGCCAAGGGCATCGCACTTGGTGTCACGCTAAGAACATATTGGTTTTGGGACAACCATAATTATTTTTCAATACCAAAAACGTATTCCAAACAATAACAGTATGTAATGATGAAGTTTTTCCAGAATAATACTATTCGTAATAAATATTTCAGACAAACCGGTATCAAACCAAGGCGTACAATATTTTAACGATATTCTGTGAGGACATTTTCTGTAAGATAAGGGTGTGCGAATATACGGAATTTCGAATCGAATTGTTACTTTCGTTTAATTCTGTTCCAAATTTTTGTTCGACAAAAATTTAGAACAGAATTGACATCTGCTAAACTCAAATTGAATCAAATTGATTAAAAATCTAAGTGACGGAAAATATAGTTCTAGTTATTTATATTTTCATTTGCCAATTACGTAAAAGATCATGTGGCACATTTTACTTTAGCAAAACTGATTTATTTTCTGGCGAACGTCATGAAGACCCCACGTAAATCATATGGGCCAATGTATTCCTTACGGGAGAACAGCGCACGTCGTTACTACATTTACACAGAAAAAGGAAGTCGACAAGAAGTTATTTGGAAGGCATTCAGCATAAACAAAAATCAATTCTTTATGGAGGTAAAAAATCCATAAAATGAAAACAATTTAATATTTTAGCAGCACTTTCATACTGATACTAGTTTTCATTGTTATAATGAAAAATGTTCTAAAAAACATGAAGAGTCATATGGACTGATTGAAAATAACGCATCAGACAAAATCAATTGAAAAATGCTTGACGAAATCCATGACTAAGAAATTCACTTAGTTTCCAGGGTAATATTTTCAATTTTCAAGGGTATTTACTTCTTTCAAGGGGAACGTTTTCAGTTACCAGGGTGTTCTACATCAATATATATGTAACTTTTGGCCAAATGTTAGTCATGTTCTAATACTTAAGCATATGCAGGTCCAATATTAGTTAAACATCGTGATATTTATTGGGTTCATTAGCAGGCCACCTTTTATAAATATCAAAATTAATTTATTCTTCAATAGAATTATTTTCAAATTTACATAGACATCTTTTTGCCTTTATCGTCACCCGATGATGGCGATCACTCGCTAAAACTAGCCGACTGCAAATGAATTAATGAAAAAGTTATATTCTATATCCTTCATTCGTTATAATGATTTCCCACAAAACTACGCCTTCTTCTGTGTATACTGCTATAGTAGGGTAGTTCCTTAATAAAACCCTTTGTGGGAAAATATAAATCTGTGTTCAGTTATGTATTTCCACAACATCTCGGCCGAATCGATAGATTATAAAGCCATGAAGCTTTGGTGACAGCATCTGACAAATGATGAAACAACGAAAGGAACTGAAGAATTCAGACACGTCAAGAGATAACATCGAATACTTCTTCCAAGAGTCTACTTTATACATCTTAGCAAGACTATCAGAAGGGCAATTAAGGAAGACGTGAGAAATTTCAATGAAAGAATTGTGCAAGAGTTTATAGAAAACAACAAAAGTATTAAGAAGGCCAGACAAAGCCTACCTGGTTGATGCTGAATTTACTGTTCCTTCTGAGTACGACATTCGGAAATGGGCTCTCCTTTTCGTTTAATAAGAAATGATTAAAATAAGAATAGCAATTCTTCCCATATTTAACGTCAAGCTATTCTTGATTGCTAAAATATCCGCCTAAAAATTCAACTCTGAAGGAAATTAGAATCTATTCATTCGGCCTCGACTTTGTCTCCATTACAATGAAAAATGATAAGAGAACAAAGTGTCTAATATTCTGTAGAAAAGTTACAATAATTCTGTAATAACAGATTAGGATAGATTCTAAGATTCAGTGATAGTAGAATCTTTTTGGAACAAAACATTTTATTGTTGAATCGCCCTCTAACTTATCAAATTATCAGCTATGGAGGGAAAAAATGTTTGCGCGTACATATAAAGTAGAAGAAAAAGGTGATATGTCAGCTCAGATCCATTTTTGACATCTTCTAATATAGCACAAGTCAGTAAGGTTTTCTCGTTACGATAGATTATCAAATGGAAAGCAATTCCCTCCTTCCTAGTGACTTCCACAACACTCTCTCCAACCTCGTTACTTTCTGCAGGAGGAAAAGTGAGAGAATATTTTAACTCGGACACATTTTCTTAGATTTTCAACCTGCCTCTGGTGTGCTTGGAGGGTGTATGCCATCCAGCGATTAAGAAATTCCCTGAGTTTCTAGGGTAATATTTTTATGTTTCCAGCGTCATATTTTCTGCTTCCCTGGGGAACATCTTCATCTTCCAGGGTGTTCTACATCAGTAATCAAGTATACTTCAGCCAAATATTTTTAACGTTCACATAATTATGCACGAGCAGATCAAAGAAAGGGCAGGAAACACTTGATAGTTGATCATGATATTCTTTGGGTTCAAAAGTCGGGCGCATCTTATTAACTATCATCGTCACCTGATGATGGCGATCGTTCGCTAAAAATCGTCTGCGAATAAATTTGTGAAAAAGCAACATCCTATCTCTTCTATTAGTTATGATAGATTTCCAAAAAACTACAGATTTTTCTGTAAATTATATTTTAACTAAAATTTCTAAATTATAATCATATAATGGAAAAAACACTTGTTGAACTTTTTCCACAACGTAATTCGAAACTTTTGGAAACGAATTCGGAACTCTAAAATCTTTAGTACATCAAATGATAATTTACATATCATAAAATAAATTCTTTCATATACTGAATATGAGTGTTCAGCATCGCAATTCACAAAAATTCTTATGTATTATATATAGTCGCAAGACCTTCTCATCTGCAAACACCGTGTTTTTGATTGCTTTATCGCTCCGAGAACGGCCTCAAAACAGTTTCCAAAATACCGCGCAAAAGACCGCCTAGCGTCGAACTAAGGACTCTTTAGCGAGAATAAGTAGCAAATTAATATTAGATAAGTGCCATTCGGACTTGTTCCAAAGTTTCGATTCAATATCATATCGCGAAGGTCCCATAATAAGATTCCGTTATCCCCGTTTGAAATGCATGGTAGAATTGGAATGACGCTCTTGCATCGAACCAAGGACCATTAGAGAAACGTTGAGCAGCGTAAAGTAATGTTTTGAAGTGACTTTTGTCGGGGTGACGTCATCAGTTCAATAGTTTCCTCGTACTCGCATCTTCCCTCCTAATACATTCAGAATAACTCTTTTCACAGCCGTTCTTGTGGAAGTTTTTAAAGCCTTGGACTGGCATCAGAAAGGTCTGCGTATAAATGGGGATACATCTGCGTTTTACCGATGATATAAAGTAATTAATCATTAATTAAATAAATTAAAATTTCCTTCAAAACACTCAATATATGCCACAGTTGTACTTCGTATCTTACTATGAAAGTTTACTTAGTCGTTGAAAATTCCTCAGAGGAAATCATTCATTTCCACGCTAACATTCCCAAGCTATCACGACAAAATTAGTCAACTTGAATCATGCTACTGCTGAGATAATTTGCTAATTGCTAATATAATTATGGAAAAGACTAGTTTTCAGAACAAAAGGAAGCTACACTGTAATATCGGAAATTTGTGTAGGCTAGTCAGGCGTCCGACTTATCTCCATAGGAATATGACTATATGAATCAAGGACTTAATTTGGACAAAGACATAAATATTCGATGTGTGAAGGCGTTACTTCGTGGAAGGCCATTATAAATGAATAAAAACACTGGTACACTTCCACAGATTTACTTCTTGGGCGACATGTTTCGCTAGCTCGCTAAAAGAAGTGAATCTGTGGAAGTGTACCAGTGTTTTTATTCATTTATTTTAAGACATAAATATTCATCCTCCTCCTATTGAATCAGAGAGAAAGTCCAACAGCGTTTTTAAAAATTCCCAGAATCTGACGGCCTTTCTATTCTCATTGCCTGAGTTTATTCCGGTAAATCTCGCTTTGGCGTCCTTTCTTTTGAACACCATCAGATCACTTGATTCGTTCAGTCATTCTATATAGAAATTATTTAAAAATTTTCAGATAAACGAATTCAAATAAATATTTTAAAATAAATTTCAGAATTATGGTACCAGGATGCAAAACCATTTAAGTCCGATGCGCTTTCGCGACCCGAGCAAGGATTCATGCAGGCGCCTCTTTCGTATAGATAGAAATAAACATTTTCAACGACATGTTCGATTGTTTGAGAGAATATTTGGGTGTTTATTAGAATTCATTTAGTATAGAATATGTATCAAGTTTTAATTATAATTGGTCAAATTATTATCACTGTAGCATTGAACCATTGAACCATCATCCACATTGAACCACATAAATGTAAGCATTTCATTCTATTTTAATTTCCTACTCTTGGCAATAGCTCTCAATTACATTATAATGACGTCCTAATTACGTTATAATTACAAGTTACACGATAAATTTACTTTGATGCCTCACTAGGGATGTAACAATTTGAAGAATTATTTCAGATGTCGTCAAGCCTTAAGTTGAATTACTACTACCTCCATCTGAACAAAATATGATTCTTTTTTATATTTCTTTGATACTAAGCCGGAATAATAAAATATTTTTTAAAATTTTAAATAATTTCCCGCGCACCCTATAGTAGAACTAGACACCAACAAAATAGCTATGGTATTTCCACATATTTAGGCTCCTGTCGGAAATTCAACGTGTTGCTCACTTGACTAACCGGGAGCAGCATCCTTTTCTCGAGTTTTTTATTATTTGATTTAATACATACGTGGGAGTAGCAGATAATGTCGTATTATGGCGCTGTTTCTTTCACAGATAGTTTTGAATTTCTCTGAAATACACATCTATTTTTTCTCACATATCCAGTTCCTACACGCGGTTTCATCTTCACCTAACCCCGCTTTTGACCCACATTTATCGCTCTCGCTTTCATTCAGAGGGTCCAAATGATTCCATATAACCTTATTTCTGAACACGCGAGTTGATTTTCACATTATTCCCTTATGGAAATCGCAAGCACTTGATAGATAGTGACAAAACGTTTTAGAAGGATTTGTAGAAATTGAGCTGAGTTAAACAGTAAACGTTTGGTAAATTATTTACTGAAATATTCGATATTGGTTTCATATAATTATTAAGAATTTGTAAATACTTTTATAGAAACTCTGTTGGTGGAAACGGAGTTTCAGTCGTAAGACGACTTAAATAAAATATTTTACTAAATAAAATAAGCCTCTTTTCGAATTGAACCCACCGACTGAGTCAAAATTATATCGCAATAATGTTTGTTTCGTTATGTTTAGAGTATAATTGTTTCCACGCTAAAAACCCTTACTTAAGCAACGAATGAGCTTAATAGGAAAAACTCCATTTTTACAGTGATATGAAACCTTATTTAAAATAACGTACATAACTCTCGTGATGGATGAAATTTTTAATAAAAGCAACTAAAATGTTAATTCAGATATGTGAAATATTTATATCTTTATCGGAAAGCATGACTTTAATGGTAAAACAACTTTCGAAATCCGTAAATTCTGATTTCACTTAAACCACTCGTTAAATTTTGCAATAATCTTTTGAAATTCTGTTTCTTTTGCGGTGATTTTGCATCTCCATTAGTGGTACTAATGAATCACCATTAGCGAATTATATTAATGGATCTTTCTTATTCTCCTTTTGACCTCTTGAAGATATTTTCACATTTTATACTGTCATTATTATTCTATGTTTTCTCCTACCCATGAACAACTTTTCGAAGATATACTGTGATTACTGATGAATACTGAAATGTGAAAATTTAGTTTTAGACACCATAACACTCCGTATAGCATGAGAACATAATATTGAATCATGGTAATGAAACGAGCATTTATTGACATGTTACCGATACCGATTGCTTGCATACTGCAAGCTTATCGGTGACAAATTCAATAAGTATCCGATAATTCCCCTATACGTATATATGACCCATTTTCACATTTAGGATTTCATCTCTCAATGCTATCGCGAAACCATTCCATAATTTCTTACAAGTCGGAAAAATAAATTTTAAGGGAGACTTTAGCATCCACATGGAGTCTAAACGACCCTCATTTCGTAACATTGTTTCCTTTGTGACTATAGAAGACCATCTAATCTGCAAACACCGTATTTTGATTGCTCTATCTCACCGAGAACGGCCTCGAATCAACTTTAAAAAAATCGTCCAAAAGACCGCTTGGCGTCGAACTCAGGACCCTTTCGTGAGAGTAAATAGCATATTAATATTAGATAAGTACTACTATGACCTGTTCCAAAGTTTCGATTCAATTTCTTATCGGAAAGGTCCTAAAATAAGACCAGATACGATACAAAATGACCGTGAGTTCGACGCCAGATGGGTGCGAAATTCTACCGTAAGAAATACATTGCTGCAATTTTTGACAATTATTTTTAATGCTTTTTCGATAATCTGGAGAGATAAAACCCGGAATGATAGCAGAGGCGTTTGAAAAAATTCTTTCACGTGGTTCACTGTTTCTCTAAAGGTCTTTGGTTTGATGCAAGAGTGTGATTTCAAATCTACCATGCATTTCAAAAGGGCAAAACGAAATCAGATTTTGGGTCCTTTTCGATAAGATATTGAATTGAAACTTTGGAACATGACAGAAAGGCGCTTACCTAATATTAATATGCTATTTTCTCTCACGGAAGAGAGTTTGACGTTAGGCGGTCTTTTGCGCGATTTTTTGCAATCTCTTCTGAGGCCGTTCTCGATGCGATAGAGCAATCGAAATCACGGTGTTTGCAGATGAGGTGATTTTCTATAGTAAGAAAGGAAGAAATGTTACCAAATGACCGTGTGTTGGACGCCAGGTGGGTTGGAAATTCTCCCGTAAGAAATGCATTGCTGCAATTTTTGAAAGATTTTTTTAAAGCCTTACCGAAAAGCTGGAAAGATAAAACCCGGAATGGTAACAGAGGCGTTTGAACACATTCTTTCACGCGGTTCATCGTTTCTCTAGTGGTCCTTGGTTCGATGGAAGAGCGTCATTCCGATTCTACGATGCATTTCAAACGGGGAAAACGGAATCTTATTTTGGGACCTTCCCGATCAGATATTGAATTGAAACTTTGGAACATGCCAGAATGGCGCTTATCTAACATTATAAAGCCGTTGTGTCTCCTGTGCGAGTCCTGAGTTCGACGCCAGACGGTCTTTTGCACTAATATTTGGAAAAAATTGCGAGGCGTTTCTCCGTAAGTTAGAGGACTCAAAATCACGGAATTTGCAAATGTAGTGGTCTTCTATGTCTCCTATTCCAACAGTGAATGAAACGTCATCAAATGAGCATGGGTCGTCGCCAGTTGAGCGTGAATGTCTACCCCAAAAATACATTGCGGCGATTTTTAAGTATTCTTTTGAATAGTTTTTCCATCTTGGAAAGGTAAAACCTAGATTGTGGATACCGGTGATAACAAGCTTTCATATGTGCTTTTCAACGTTTCCCTGATGAGCCTTGGTTCGACCCCAGGGCATCATTTCGATACTACCGTAGGTTTCAAACGGGGAATCCCGAATTACGACTGAGGAACTTCCCGATATGTAATGGACTTGTAATTTTAGAAACGGTCTGTGTTGCCACTACCAAACAGTCATGTGAAATCTTATTTTCCGAGAACGTCCTGGGTTCGGCTCCA
This sequence comes from Pachydiplax longipennis, assembly GCA_036926295.1. Classification (NCBI taxonomy): domain Eukaryota; kingdom Metazoa; phylum Arthropoda; class Insecta; order Odonata; family Libellulidae; genus Pachydiplax; species Pachydiplax longipennis. Next base: position 264,962 of record JAVFKF010000012.1, on the reverse strand, counting down.
GGCGATCCTAAATCTTCCATATGATATGTATGGTGGGATACTGAAATTTCATAATGAGACATTTCCAAAGAAGATAGAAGTCCGTTACCTGGTAACCGTATAATTATATGGATAAATATGTTGCATCCAAATACTCTAAACAAAATAATGAACCTAGATGCTATAACAGAGAGACTAGGAAAGCATTTAGGAGACAAGAAAGTTTACATATGAAATTAAAATCCGCTGCGTGGCTTTCAAACAACAGAATCACGGATCAGATAAAGGGCGAATTATTTGGATACGGATTATGCGGAAAATTAAATTAAAGGGCGATTCTAAACAAATTAATAAACCTAGGTTGTATAAAAGAGAGATTAGGAAAACGAAAGAAACAAAGACGATTGCGTTTGAAATTAAAAACCGCAAAGAGGCTTCTAAAGAACATGATCAGGTAAAGGGCGAATGTAAACGAGCGAAATAAGAAACGAAACGAATCATGTTTGCGGAGTCGTCATATAGGCAGGTTTAGATTATCCCTCCGTCAATTTAAAAAGAAAGTTTTATGCGAATATTTAGACGAGGACTCAAAAACCCTTTCGTCGTTCATGCATGAGATCCAAGATAAAGTTCTAACGGTTGGTTCGTTAAAAGATAATAGCGTCAGCGTAATTAGCGATTCTAAGGAAAAAGCGAATATCTGAAGTGAATAATTCCACAGCATGTTTGCGTCCGATATTACATTAGGCACCCTACCAGTAGTTGATAAAGCAGAAACAATGTCGAAAATCACATTCAGGGAAGACGGAATTCAGGGAAGATGAATGTAATAAACTTTTACGGCAGATTAAGAAGAATTCATTTTTTCCGAGACCAATACGTGAAAATAATTGACCAGAAAATTGGAGTAATGATGCGTTTGCAGTTCCGCGTTTGCAGATGTAGATCGTACCGCCCGATATCGCTACTAGACAATGTGGGGAACTTTTAGTGTAAAGATATTCCCTTTATTTATCAGCTGCATTGCTTGACTTTTCATGCTCACCAATTATTTTCGAATCATTGCCTTCAGAAGCATCTCAGATTCTTCCTTATGGATTTTTACTGAATTTTTGTTTGGCATAGCAAACGGTAGAAATGATTCGCGGGGTGAGAAATGTTGGAATGATAACGTGCACGCAACGGCGGAAGGTCCTCGACCAGTTGGGCAAGTGGGTGTGACATTTTGATACTTAGAAAGGGCAGCCGTGGGTAGGAAAAAACCTGCTCGTTGCCCTTTTGTGTTCCGATGCTGTGAAATAGATTTCGTTAACCTAAAGGACTTTTAAGGGGTGAATGGAAACATCTTAGTTGCTGCTGTTTCGTTGAGACTGTTAATAGTCTTATTTTAAGTAGTAATAATCTTGTTAAAAATAAATAACAAAACTACTCGTTATATAAATGATACCTAAAACGATACATAGTGTACTTTACATGAATTCTCGTATTTTTTATGATACCGTTTTATAATAATTTAAAATATGATACCTTAAATAATGGAAATTGACTACGGGGAATTTCATGTTTTTTCAACCCGTTGTAAAAATTAAGTGTATTTTTATTTATTGAAATGATCCTGAAGTGCTGTTTCATAAAACATCTACATAAATAACCTGCAAACCGCCTTTAGGCGTGTGGCTTGAAAGATTTTAGTTTCCTTTTGGATTTGCAGTGTAGGAGGAGTCTTGCTCTAGACAGCTAAGATTATTTCCCTTACAAAGGACAAAATTCCCTAGAATCGAGTCCGGAACTGCTATTCAGAATGTGATTATTTCCATTGATTTATTTGATGAATGTAATAAAAGTATCACCTACATCTATTTTAGCAAACCTCTTCTGTATAATTTCATCAGCTATATTTCACTATTATGAGAAAATTGAATGTGTATGCGATAATATCAGATATGTAGCATAAGATTTTCTCCGTTAAAATACAAACAAAAGTGATTAAAAGTTTAAGTACCAACAGAAAAATGAATCTTCAATAATATTCTGGTCAGGTCAAACTTTTATAATCATTTTCTTCGTGTAGTTTTCTTTTCTGAAGCATATTTTTAACTTGATGAAACAGTTCATCATTTTGGCTAATTTTAGTCACACATGTAATGCTAGCTGTCGTAGTATTGGAATTAATCTAGTTGCCTGAGACTTCTCTAGTTTCTATATGCGACTACGCTTCCATTCTTTATCTCAGAAAGCAGTCCCACTTTAGAATGTTTCTCGCTTATAATATTTCATAAGGAAAGGAGATCTTACAGAGCAGCATTGTCTCATATTATTTTTTCATTTTTGAAAGATTTCAAGTCGAAAAATACGATGTCTATTTCGGATTTTGCGTCAACGAAACCTGAGATGGAGTGCACCAAGATGAATCTTCACTTTGAAATGTCTGCTGACCCAGAATGTGAGTCAGAAAAAATCCACTCGGTATTTCGTTAACACAGTCATAATAAGCTTTGGGATAGTTTCAAAGAAGAAACTTTCGATTTTTGCATCTTCCAGCGGAATACTGAAGACGATCCGCGGCGGTTGTTAACAAATACTCAGACGTGGATCGATGAATGCCACTAACATAGACCCCTTCAATTTTCACCCCTTTTCATATAAAGCGATGTTATTTCATTTACATTTACGTAAATTTACATATAGACCCTGCAAACCGCCACTGGCGCATGGCAGGGGGGTGTGAAACACCGAAAACCCTATCTAACTTTGACTGCTGTTGGCGTCTCTAATAATTCGCGGAAAAAATGACCAGAAATAACTATCTGTCCTGGCAACTATTTCTCTGTAATGCTTCATCGTTTTGTCTCCAAGATCACGTATTCTGCAAACTGGTATAACAATATCAACTATCTCCTCCCCGAGATCCGTAGTGATAAATTTATTAAAAAGCTTCCTACGGTAATCAAGTCTTCTATCACTAAGCAAATCCCAACCGAGGGATTCTATCATAGCTGATGATTTCACTTCATTCTTTACTGTTGTTCCTTTTCAGCGAACCAGCTTAATATTTGACACCCTCAGTTACACTGCCAATCTATTACTTCTTGCATCAGAATGTATTAGTCCATCGTTCATTTTTTCCAACTTAGTTATAAGTTCCCATAAAATGACCTTGTTTCCCTCCTTTTCAGACTTATAGTTGGCGCCAAAGGTGTTTATTCAGCCACCTGTTTTGCAAAAAGTATTTTTATTTCTTTCACCATGGCGCTCCACCAAGTAAGACTGTATCACGTAGATCTGAATTATCTTTTCTTCTCTTATTGTTATTTTTTATATTTATCTGCCTTTTATCCCAAGATAAATTATTATTATAACCATTGATAAAAAAATCCGTAAGATAAGACGAGAATGGCGGGATTTCTTTTAAAAGGAACGCGAATGGATGAAAATTACCTAGAAAGGAGAAATACTCAAAATTATATAAAGTTTTCCCATTGTGTGTTATATGAGTTTGTTGAAAGAGCTTTCGCACGTGTGCTCTCACAAGAAAAAGGCGACAGCCAAAATAGTTAAATGAAACATAATTAATGATAAATTAATTAGTAATTCGTTCAAGAATAATATATTTTTACTATTTCATGAGAGTACCTTTATTATGAGAATAAATACAGGCCATAAGTTATATTTCTTTCCAAATTGGATTGATAAAATACTCTAAGAAAGAAAATTTTAAAGAGAAATTCAATGCTAAGATTTTAGCATAGGTTATAAAGCATTAAGGTAAATATCATTAGCAATAAAAGGCATCCGGAAATTATAGCGGAGAAATCGCCTCATTCCTGCCTCGCCTTTTAAGAAGTGCTCTTTTTGAACGACTCATCAAATTTCAATGTGATCAATGATTAGCCTTAAGTTAATAAACGGGATTTTTCTATGTAAAGTGAATTGAGAAATCTTATTTATATCTCTTGATGGAGAATTAATCGAGTGAAGCTTTTGAGGCATATCTTACAAGAACACTATCTCAATATCTAAAAAATCTATTTATCTTAGAAATATGATTTATTCTACATATGTGAATAGAATCGAATTAATTTTTAAGGATCATATTGGTAGTATTTTCACCTCCCATCCTAGGCAGAACATTGGACCTCATCTCCAGAGTTAATGCGTTTACGAATACTATACATAGAAAAATGGAAATTTATCAAGGAACAGCGGCAGAAACTTCATTCGTTACTGTATCCAAAGTTTATCATTTATCTGATTTAAACTTGAGATATTTGCTGGAATTATTAGGAATTTGAATAAAAGTGGTAATATTTAGTTCATACGAGAAGATGTATTTTTATCGATGGTGGGTTTCATAGCGTTACTTTCATCATTCTTTCGATTATATATTGAGTTTTGTATCGCTTTTGAAAACTGCTTTTGAAAATGCTCTATGAGAGTCTTTACGGTTTTTACAGGATTATAAAGTCTAATTTCTTAGTTAGAAAGTGGATTTCCACGTTAACGAGAAATTGCATCTAGAAGGTGTACTATAATTTCAGCTCATTTGCGATTCCGACTCAGACCACTTTCTTCTCAAGAAAGAATTTTACATTAGGGATGCAATTTGAATCGCGTATCCAACTGTGGTTGTACGTATTACCTTTAATGGATGTTTGTGATAAGAAATGAATAAAATATTAAAGCGTTCTTTAGTTCGCGGACTGGTGAAGGTTCATCAGGTGTCCTTGCAAAAGGAAAGCAGACGCTTTTTTTGAGCCAGTTTACGTGTGAATTATTTCATAGAAAACTACTCATGGTATTTTCGTATCAAAAACTCATATGAATTTTAGATCTCCTTATGTCATTCATCCGGAAGAGTTTATGTATAAGCTTATTTTTAACTAAGTGGTTACTCAACTCCAATATGAGTAAATTTAGTATTTTATGCAAGGAATAAGGTAGAAGAAAGCATAATAATAAGAAAACCATTTTCAACTGACCCATGCAGAAAATAAGGGATGCTCGTGTGTAAAGGATCTTTCTGTGTATTCAGAATATAGAAGAACTTCGGGTATAATGGAATAGTTGGGAATAATAAGGTATTCTCTTCGGTAAATTACTACCTCCAAGAGACAATAGAACAATCTACTTCAGAGTGGTGTAAGGACTTCCCTCCGGTGATGTGATTCGTCTGACCGCATCAGTGCATGTTTTGTAGATTAAGATTTGTTTTCGTGTTGGGAAATTTTCAGGAGAAAAACTTTCAATTCTCTATATATCATTTTAAAACATATTTCATTGGTGACCAGGGCCTTTCTCCCTTCTTGCTCCATCAAAACGTATAAGCGACTGACCGTTAGAAAGAAAATTTTTCGTTTCCCGATAAAAATAGTCAGAATAATGGAAAATGTACCATTCTGTCAGAAACTTGAGTTAATATTTTAATCATCGCGTTTCATCTTAGACGTAAAGATTCCCGGGTTGCTGTATACAGAAATTATTTGTTTACTTAGTTACGATGGTAAATGTTTCTAAAATCGGGCAGTGATATGTTTATTTTCGGTCTTAAATGATCGAAAGTATTTTATAAACTCGAAAGTAATTTATAGTCTCCATAAAAGAAGATCTCGACGATTTACGCAACCGACACAGTTTCATAAACCGGCCACCTTACATCTTTTGGGAGCAGAGCGACAACCACAGAACATGAACATTGCCCAATACGAAATTTTGTGTCACGATAGTATCGTGTGGCATACTTGAACAACGTTGCATCGTAGTATTTCCTGGCCGTTTTTATTTAAGAACGACTATATAAAATTTGATTTGGGGTATAATGGTTATCATGGATTATTCATATTAAGAAAATTGAGATTTTAATTGAGAGTCATACAACTACCCAATACCGATTAAAATAACTAGATCGTTAAGTTTTTTCCGATGATTCAAATTAATTTTGGTGAAATTTTCGTCTCCAGCATACTCTCTGTATACCTAAACCTGGTATCAAATGATTCTTAACGTTCATATCACACTCACAGAATGGCTAATAAAGACACATGATAATATACACAATGTATAGACACATTACTGTCGGTGTAAAATGAAGTGAGGTTAGGTCGACCGAGATTACTTTCTGTTATAATCGATTGAGGCTGAATGTTGGAATCGTTAAAAGATTAGCTATTCCTACATTCAGCCTCGATCGTACCTCAGTAGCATTTGTACAATAACAATCAGTAAGAGAACTGAGAAAGATCTGCCTCCCTCTATCATATTCCAAAAATATGTTGCAATTATGAAAATATGGAGGTAAAAAATCCATAAAATGAAAACAATTTAATATTTTAGCAGCACTTTCATACTGATACTAGTTTTCATTGTTATAATGAAAAATGTTCTAAAAAACATGAAGAGTCATATGGACTGATTGAAAATAACGCATCAGACAAAATCAATTGAAAAATGCTTGACGAAATCCATGACTAAGAAATTCACTTAGTTTCCAGGGTAATATTTTCAATTTTCAAGGGTATTTACTTCTTTCAAGGGGAACGTTTTCAGTTACCAGGGTGTTCTACATCAATATATATGTAACTTTTGGCCAAATGTTAGTCATGTTCTAATACTTAAGCATATGCAGGTCCAATATTAGTTAAACATCGTGATATTTATTGGGTTCATTAGCAGGCCACCTTTTATAAATATCAAAATTAATTTATTCTTCAATAGAATTATTTTCAAATTTACATAGACATCTTTTTGCCTTTATCGTCACCCGATGATGGCGATCACTCGCTAAAACTAGCCGACTGCAAATGAATTAATGAAAAAGTTATATTCTATATCCTTCATTCGTTATAATGATTTCCCACAAAACTACGCCTTCTTCTGTGTATACTGCTATAGTAGGGTAGTTCCTTAATAAAACCCTTTGTGGGAAAATATAAATCTGTGTTCAGTTATGTATTTCCACAACATCTCGGCCGAATCGATAGATTATAAAGCCATGAAGCTTTGGTGACAGCATCTGACAAATGATGAAACAACGAAAGGAACTGAAGAATTCAGACACGTCAAGAGATAACATCGAATACTTCTTCCAAGAGTCTACTTTATACATCTTAGCAAGACTATCAGAAGGGCAATTAAGGAAGACGTGAGAAATTTCAATGAAAGAATTGTGCAAGAGTTTATAGAAAACAACAAAAGTATTAAGAAGGCCAGACAAAGCCTACCTGGTTGATGCTGAATTTACTGTTCCTTCTGAGTACGACATTCGGAAATGGGCTCTCCTTTTCGTTTAATAAGAAATGATTAAAATAAGAATAGCAATTCTTCCCATATTTAACGTCAAGCTATTCTTGATTGCTAAAATATCCGCCTAAAAATTCAACTCTGAAGGAAATTAGAATCTATTCATTCGGCCTCGACTTTGTCTCCATTACAATGAAAAATGATAAGAGAACAAAGTGTCTAATATTCTGTAGAAAAGTTACAATAATTCTGTAATAACAGATTAGGATAGATTCTAAGATTCAGTGATAGTAGAATCTTTTTGGAACAAAACATTTTATTGTTGAATCGCCCTCTAACTTATCAAATTATCAGCTATGGAGGGAAAAAATGTTTGCGCGTACATATAAAGTAGAAGAAAAAGGTGATATGTCAGCTCAGATCCATTTTTGACATCTTCTAATATAGCACAAGTCAGTAAGGTTTTCTCGTTACGATAGATTATCAAATGGAAAGCAATTCCCTCCTTCCTAGTGACTTCCACAACACTCTCTCCAACCTCGTTACTTTCTGCAGGAGGAAAAGTGAGAGAATATTTTAACTCGGACACATTTTCTTAGATTTTCAACCTGCCTCTGGTGTGCTTGGAGGGTGTATGCCATCCAGCGATTAAGAAATTCCCTGAGTTTCTAGGGTAATATTTTTATGTTTCCAGCGTCATATTTTCTGCTTCCCTGGGGAACATCTTCATCTTCCAGGGTGTTCTACATCAGTAATCAAGTATACTTCAGCCAAATATTTTTAACGTTCACATAATTATGCACGAGCAGATCAAAGAAAGGGCAGGAAACACTTGATAGTTGATCATGATATTCTTTGGGTTCAAAAGTCGGGCGCATCTTATTAACTATCATCGTCACCTGATGATGGCGATCGTTCGCTAAAAATCGTCTGCGAATAAATTTGTGAAAAAGCAACATCCTATCTCTTCTATTAGTTATGATAGATTTCCAAAAAACTACAGATTTTTCTGTAAATTATATTTTAACTAAAATTTCTAAATTATAATCATATAATGGAAAAAACACTTGTTGAACTTTTTCCACAACGTAATTCGAAACTTTTGGAAACGAATTCGGAACTCTAAAATCTTTAGTACATCAAATGATAATTTACATATCATAAAATAAATTCTTTCATATACTGAATATGAGTGTTCAGCATCGCAATTCACAAAAATTCTTATGTATTATATATAGTCGCAAGACCTTCTCATCTGCAAACACCGTGTTTTTGATTGCTTTATCGCTCCGAGAACGGCCTCAAAACAGTTTCCAAAATACCGCGCAAAAGACCGCCTAGCGTCGAACTAAGGACTCTTTAGCGAGAATAAGTAGCAAATTAATATTAGATAAGTGCCATTCGGACTTGTTCCAAAGTTTCGATTCAATATCATATCGCGAAGGTCCCATAATAAGATTCCGTTATCCCCGTTTGAAATGCATGGTAGAATTGGAATGACGCTCTTGCATCGAACCAAGGACCATTAGAGAAACGTTGAGCAGCGTAAAGTAATGTTTTGAAGTGACTTTTGTCGGGGTGACGTCATCAGTTCAATAGTTTCCTCGTACTCGCATCTTCCCTCCTAATACATTCAGAATAACTCTTTTCACAGCCGTTCTTGTGGAAGTTTTTAAAGCCTTGGACTGGCATCAGAAAGGTCTGCGTATAAATGGGGATACATCTGCGTTTTACCGATGATATAAAGTAATTAATCATTAATTAAATAAATTAAAATTTCCTTCAAAACACTCAATATATGCCACAGTTGTACTTCGTATCTTACTATGAAAGTTTACTTAGTCGTTGAAAATTCCTCAGAGGAAATCATTCATTTCCACGCTAACATTCCCAAGCTATCACGACAAAATTAGTCAACTTGAATCATGCTACTGCTGAGATAATTTGCTAATTGCTAATATAATTATGGAAAAGACTAGTTTTCAGAACAAAAGGAAGCTACACTGTAATATCGGAAATTTGTGTAGGCTAGTCAGGCGTCCGACTTATCTCCATAGGAATATGACTATATGAATCAAGGACTTAATTTGGACAAAGACATAAATATTCGATGTGTGAAGGCGTTACTTCGTGGAAGGCCATTATAAATGAATAAAAACACTGGTACACTTCCACAGATTTACTTCTTGGGCGACATGTTTCGCTAGCTCGCTAAAAGAAGTGAATCTGTGGAAGTGTACCAGTGTTTTTATTCATTTATTTTAAGACATAAATATTCATCCTCCTCCTATTGAATCAGAGAGAAAGTCCAACAGCGTTTTTAAAAATTCCCAGAATCTGACGGCCTTTCTATTCTCATTGCCTGAGTTTATTCCGGTAAATCTCGCTTTGGCGTCCTTTCTTTTGAACACCATCAGATCACTTGATTCGTTAAGTCATTCTATATAGAAATTATTCTCATTCAATAAGGAAAGGAAGGGCATAGTACACATCTCCCATGCTGTGTTGACAAGTGGTTGAACTGAAGACTATATAGACACAGTGAAATGGACTCGAGAAATTATTTTATTTTCTGTTAGAATTACAATGGATCATATATTGCAAGACAGATAGTCGTAGGCTGGAGGGCCGACGTCTCGAAGGCCAACTCGGCCATCATCCTCAGTGCAGTGGATGATGGCCATTTAGCCTGAGATTAACTGTCTGATATCCCGAGAGTCTTCACCACATTACCCAGCAGGAAAGCACGAGATCATTATGAAATATCGATTGTTTAAGAAAATTGCTTTTTATTTTATAAAAGTGTAGGTCTGCTTAATATGATTTCATCTGGCCGACGAAATCAAAAATTGGTCGGAGACATATTTAGTTCCACTTTTATCATAACAAAAGAATTGAGGGACTGACTGCATATCTACCGTGATACCAACGATTATGAGGATGGATCAAAGTGAATGAAAATAAATGATAGCAAAATTTCGAGCTTTGAAACACGGTATGCCGTGTAAATCGAAGACAAAACGAGAAGTTATGTTCGTAAGACAAGATACAGATGGCTGGAAATTTCTTGAAGAGGATATGAAGAGTTGAATCATATTCGCCTTCAAGGAAGAAGTCCATTTCAGTCTATTCATGTCTTCGTTCATTTAGAGTTTAGAAGATATTTTATTTCCATGGAAAAACGATTTCTTCATTATATCACATTACGAGTTTTCAAAAGTATCTTGTATACTGCAATTTAATCGGTGAAAATTTACCAAAATATCCGATTGAAACTTTGAAAAAGGTAAGAATATCACTTTTCGAACATTAGTATGCAATTCCCTATCACAAACGGGTCCTGAGTTTGACACTAGGTGGTCTTTTGCGCGAATTTAAGAAAATTATTTTGAGGCCTTTCTTGGAGCAATAGAGCAGTCAGAATCACGTGGATGAGATTGCAGGTATAAAGAAACCCCTTAAATTAGTCTTCTGGGCTCAATATGACCTTCCTTTCAAAATTTATTTAAATCATTATATAATAAGCATATTATTTATTTTTAGCGGTCTACAATGTAATTCAGCAGTAAATATCAGGTCCAAAATGAAAAATAACGTTTGGGAGTTAACATATCACCAGAATTTTGGTATACAATGATATGACAAACCAATTTTGTTGATTTTACCGATAAAATGCATTAAAGTTTAGTAGTGTTACCAAATTTACGAAATAAATGGAAATAATTATATTTTTAACAGATCATGGTTTTTAAGTGCCCTTACATTAAGTAATTCATTTGTAAGTACCATGTTAAGAATAAAATCAGATCATGCATACCAACTGATAATTACATAAAATCAACTTTTCATAAAAAGATATCCCTTCCTAACTGATATTTACGCAATACAGTAGACATAATTAACCCTTAATTAGTCTCGTGAGGTGAATGTGAATACCAGGTGGTGTTATTCCCTCACTAAAACAAAAACTAATCAAGATATTTTAACCAAATTTTGTTTTGAAAAGATTTTTACCTTCTTACGATAATCTGAGAATTTAGTTAATTTTAAGCAATCAAAAGTATGCAATTTTGGCAGTTACACCAGATTTCCAAAACTAAATTTGAATAATTTCAAACAATACTTCAATAATTTTTAAGCGCCTATACATAACATAACTCATTGGTAAGTACCAGAAAAATAATGAACACTATATCTTGCATATACTATTTTGCATTATACGTAGGTTCCGAAGCCTCGGCGATTCGAAGCGCGAAGCGGAATACGCTCTTTGATATAAGAGTCAAAAACTACAGTTCTGTTCAAGATATCGCATCAAAACAAACTGCAAATGAAAATTACAACATTTATCTCGATTTCTCTTGAGACAAGTTCTTCCTCACGTGAGAAACCAAAAACTTTAAGGCGACGTATAAATTGGACTACACAACGAATTTTTCTTGAGTTACGTTCCAACTAAATAATTTTCTACTAAGATGTGGTTACTCTGAAATTAATCTTACGTAATTTTTATGCATTCACATGATACAGTGAGCAATTGAAGAAAAAATCAGCATTTTATGTTGAGTTGTGAGAGAGAAATGGCAGTTTCAAAAAAGTTCACGGGTGAAAACTCGGCAATTCATTCAATTTTCGCTTTTAACTTAGTTGTTTTTGCTACAAAAGCATAACATTTTCACTGTTTTGTTGAAACAGTTATTTTTATTGAAATTTCTTCAAAATTTAAGTTTTAATCGATCAATGTAAACTACAAATCTTAATTATACCCGTACAAATCCGTAGCTCCACGTAAAGGCGAACCTGCGCGAGGCTAACTTCTTCGCTTACGGCAAATTACATTGAGTTATTCCCCTGCAAGTTCTCCTTACTAACTGGAATTTTGAAACGTGCTATGATCGATCTAACATGGTCGAAGCCCCTTAACTGAAAGTTTCACACAGAAATATATTGAACATTCTATTTAATGGTTTTCAACCGCGGAAATCGATTAGTAATATTTAAACATCGTAAAATCACTCCTCATCATTGTCACCAAGAAATTAAATATATTAATTGATTAATACTTGCCATACGATGCACTACAGTGCATATATATATATATACACATATATATACATACATATATATACACGAGTAAAAGTTGCTTGCATACTGCAAGCTATCAGTTGAATGCAGTATCATAGCAAGTAATGCCTCAAGTCTATTTGAAAACTTCGCGCCAAAGACCGCCTGGCGACGAACTAAGGACCCGATCGCGCGACACAATTGCATATTAATGTAAGATAAGTGCCATTCTGACCTGTTCTAAAGTTTCAATTCAATATCTTATAAAGAAGGTCCTATAATAAGAATACGCTATCCCCCTTTGAAATACTCGGTGGAATAGAAATGACGATCTGGCATCGAACCAAGAACCGACAGAGTAATGAAGGACAGCGTATCTCAAACATATGAATAGCCTCTATGTACATTCCATTTTATATCATTCCCGGTAATCGGATATGCATTCAAAAAAATTGTAAAAATTGACCGCCATGCATTATATACTGGAGAATTTTGCCCCCACTTGGCGTCGAACTCACGGTCATTTGGTAGCATTTCTTCCTTTCGTACTATGGAAGACCATCTCATCTCCAACCTCCGTGAATATCACTGTTCTATGGCTCGGAGGAAGGACTGAAATCAATTTTCGAAAATTCATGCAAAAAACCGCCTAGTGTCGAACTCAGGACCCATTCGTGAGAGACAATGGCATGGGAATGTTAGATAAGTGAACTCTGCCGTATTTAAAAGTTTCAATTCAATATCTTATCGGGAAGGTCCTAAAATAAGATTCCGTTATTCCCGTTTGAAATGCATGGTAGAATCGGAATGACACTCTTGCATCGAACCAAGGACCACTGCAGAAAAGGCGAATAACATGAAAGTATCTTCTCAAACGCTTCTGTCACCATTACGGGTTTTATCTTTCCAGCTTATCGGGAAGGCATTTTAAGAAATCGCCCATGATATCAGCAATGCATTTCTTACGGAAGCATTTCGGACCCACCTGGCGTAGAACACACGGACATTTGGTAACATTTCTTCCTTTGGTACTTTGGAAGACTACCTCGACCGTGAGTTCGACGTCAGGTGGATGCAAAATTCTTCCATAAGAAATGCATTGCTGAAATATTTCACGATTTTTTTAAATGCCTTCCCGATAAGCTGAAAAGATAAAACCAGGAATCGTGACAGAGGCGTGGGACCTTCCCGATAAGATATTGAATCGAAACTTTGGAACAAGTAAGGATGGCACTTATCTAATATTATTTTGCTATCATATCTCACGGAAGGGTCCTGAGTTCGACGCTGGGCGGTCTTATCCGCGAATTTTTGCAATCTGTTTTGAGTCCGTTCTCGATGAGATAGAGCAATCAAAATCACGTTGTTTGCAGATGAGATGGTCTTCCATAGTACCTTAGGAAGAAATGTTACCAAATGGCCGTATGTTCGACGCCAGGTGGGTCCGAAATGATTCCGTAAGAAATGCATTGCTGAAATCTTGGACGATTTTTTTCAATGCCTTCCCGATATGCTGGAAGGATAAAACCCGGAATGGTGACAAAGGCGTTTGAAATCCTTCTTTCATGAGGTTCACCGTTTCTCTAGTGGTCCTTGGTTCGATGCAAGAACGTCATTCCGATTCCACCATGCATTTCAAACGGGGAAAACGGAATCTAATTTTGGGACCTTCCCGATAAAATATTGAATTGAATATTTGGAACAGGTCAAAATGGCACTTATCTAATATTAATATGCTATTGTTTCGCACGATCGAGTTCTTAGTTCGTCGCCAGGCGGTCTTTTGCGCGAAGTTTTCAAAATTGATTCGAGGCATTACTATTAGTACTTGGTACGATACTGCATTCCACTGATAGCTTAGATAGGTATATCCGGAGAGTTAGCTATATATAATAGATATACGAGTAAAAGTTGCTTGCATACTGCAAGCTAATTGGTGAAAATTTACAATGAGCTCCCCTTACGGGTGTCATCTTCGAAGCTTATCCAGCAAAATTCTTAAAAATTGCCACAATGCATTTCGAACGTGAGAATTATTCATCCATCTGGCATCGAACTCACGGTCGAAGGTAACCTTTCTTCCACTGGTTCTATAGAAAACTACTTCAAACGCAAACGCTGTGATTTTGAATAGTCTCCTGCATAGAGAAAGGCCTCAAAACAATTTTTAAAAAATTAGTGTAAATGACCGCCTGGCGTCGAACACAGGACCCGTTCGTGAGAGACAATGGCATGGAAATGTTTGATAAGTGCCACTCTCACGTGTTTCAAAGTTTCATTTCAGTATCTTATCGGGAAGGTCCTAAAATGAGATTCCGTTCTTCCCGCTTGAAATGCATGGTAGAATCGGAATGACGCTCTAGCATCGAACCAAGGACCACTAGAGAAGCAGTGGATGTCATGAAAGAATCTTCTCAAACGCTTCTGTCACCATTCCGGGTTTTATCTTTGAAGCTTATCGGGAAGGCATTTACAAAAATCGTCCAAAATTTCACCAATGCATTTCTTACGGAATCATTTCGGACCCACCTGGCGTCGAACATACGGCCATTGGTAACATTTCTTCCTAAAGTACTATGTAAGACCATCTCATCTGCAAAGACTGTAATTTTGATTGCTCTATCTCATCGAGAACGGTCCCAAAAATCGCAATTTTCCCATAAGAATGCATTGCGCGGATTTTTGAAAATTATTTTGAGGCACTTATCGTTAAGATAAGGTAACCAAAATTTCGGAGGTTGAAGTTGATGTAGTCTTCTATGCTTCTCATGGAAAAAATGTAGCCAAATGACAGTGAGTTCGACGCCAGGTGGATGCAAAATTCTTCCATAAGAAATGCGTTACGGAAATCTTTTACGATTTTTTCAAATGCCTTCCCGATAAGCTGGAAAGATAAAACCCGGAATGGTGACGGAGGCGTGGGACCTTCCCGATAAGATATTGAATCGAAACTTTGGAACAAGTAAGGATGGCACTTATCTAATATTATTTTGCTGTCTTCTCACACGATCGGGTTCTTAGTTCGTCGCCAGGCGGTCTTTGGCGCGAAGTTTTAAATTTGAACTGAGGCAGTACTTGGTATGATACTGTATTCAGCCAGTAGAATTCTAAGGGGTTGATCTTGGAGAGTAAAAGAAATAGCTTACTTCTCCCTGATTTTGCCTCTCCTTGAGTACTGCTGCGAGATTTTGGATCTGCACGAAGTGGGATTAACTTCCAGCCTTGAAATGGTTCAACGTAGGGCAGCTAGATTTGTTAAGCGAGATTTCAGATTTGACAGCAGTGTTTCAGCTATGATAGAATCCCTCGGTTGTGATTTGCTTAGTGATAGAAGACTTGATTACCGTAGGAAGCTTTTTAATAAATTTATCACTACGGATCTCGGGGAGGAGATAGTTGATATTGTTATACCAGTTTGCAGAATACGTGATCTTCGAGACAAAACGATGAAGCATTACAGAGAAATAGTTTCCAGGATAGATAGTTATTTCTTGTCATTTTTTCCGCGAAGTATTAGAGACGCCAACAGCAGTCAAAGTTAGATAGTTCGGTGTTTCACATTCCCCGGCAGGGTCTATATGTATATCTAAATGATATAGTAAAAGATTCATAATAGCCAACTAAAAATTATGATTTTTTTCCATTATCGGAAATTGATTATTATTACATTGATTTTAATAGGATAACGCTAATCGGAAAAGATGTCATATGGAAGTGTTATTTTCTTGTAGGCAATAATGAATTTGCGCTTTCTGCGGTTTTTGCTAAGGTGATTTCGCGGGATTAAAAAAAGCCGCTATGTCGTATATCAGCGTAATTTGTTCGACAAAATCTTCTAATACTTCTATACAACGATGTATGTAGCTAAATACACTCTGTCTGAACACTAATCACATGTATTTTCCAAGAGAATGACATTTAATTATTTTTATTTCTGATTTTCGTTGATAAATACACTTTCAGGAGGAAAATTGAGAAATATTGTTATTCTAACTTATAATCCGTAATTTTTACTAGTGTGGTCTTAAATAAATTTAATTTATCGAAACAAACTCCCTCTCAGAAGCAATAACGACATTTATAGTTAGTCCTGGTAGAATACAGAGGAAAAAAATTGAAAGAGAAATCAATGTATAAATTACTATATAATATTATGTTTTGCCTTTACAATTTCACAGAAAATTATCCGTATAGATAAATTGCTGTGAGTGCTCTTTGTTTCGTGTTTCTACTCCAGCGTAGAGACTTCAAATTTTTATGATGATTTTTCCTGGAAACCTTAAAGGCTTAATTTACGAATGAAAATCATCCAAGGCTACCCTCGCGAGGATGGATTCAGATTTGGAATCCAAAAAGGAAAAGTTTTTTTTTTGATTCCCGAGGAACCTCATTCTCCCGTTATAAAACCGCGGAAAAGGAATTTCTCCACCGCCCATTGTTGGCGGCCGACCGTGAGTAAAAGTGTTCCGATGAATGGAGATGCGCGATGGATGCCATTTCTTTTGACCTATTTTTGGGGATAAAGTATTATTAACTTTAATTTACGGAAAAATTGTTATCATATCTTCTTAACTCTGTGATTACTTTTTGGGAGCATTACTACCTTTCAAGCAGTTTGCTGCTTGTTTGCGTGCCTAATTTATAACCCATCCTCGTTGACAGAGAAGAATCAAAATTTCCTCTGCTCGCTGCACCTCTTCGCGAATTTAACAATTGAAGAATCCTCAAGATTGCATCAATTGGAGTTTTTAAACAAACTCAGTTATTCGTAGACATTTTTTTTTGTTGTCTTTGAAGTTGAAGTTGAAGAAGTTTGTCTTGAAACTGTCGGTATCTGCAGTGATACACCCGATTAACAAACTTTATTTGATCAGGTTGTTATTGGTTCCTAAATGCCACGGTAAAACGAAATTTTGTCAGTATGGAGAGATACAAAACTATTTAATGGTGTTCAGTGGTATTTTTTAATTATTGGGATTATCTTCCGCGGATACTGAAGTTTCAGTTCTTTCCGTACTGTATTTTGTTATCCATTCCAATTTCAATAGTTTTCGTAAAATAATGAAATGAAACTTATAAATTACATCTTATGATGCGTATCTTTCCAATGCATTTCTTTAATCGATTTACCATTTAACAAAGCCTGATGAAGTCCCTAATAATGCGGGGAGTAAAAATATAAGAATTTAAAAAATACTATTTTATGTAAGTAAATAAATAGTCGTAATGTTGACTTTATTTATACTAATAACTTTTTATTGGAAATAATCGAATCAAATTGAAAAACTTTCATCTTCCTCTGCTCTATTTTCCTCCTCAATCTATATTATTAGCATTAGGGGTGTATAGGATGTAAAGATTTGTATTTAATAACTCGTTCAAATCTACATTTATATTGGCAGAGATATTTAAGTCTAAATGGTTGCTGCTGCGTTGATGTGGAATAATAATTGTTCTTGCTCGAAACATTTAGAAAGATTTGTTAACATGATAGTAATCCGTGCAAAAATTTAGCTTTGGCTCCATATCATCCAAACTAATTCTTACGCGGCGGAAACTATAAATAGTTATTATTCCTATCAGAAATTCTGCAAATCACGTGTTTATTATTTTATAAGCACGCAATGTACTGCACTGCGCAGGCAGGTGGAAATTCAGTAATCCCTTCTTTTTCCACCTTACAGACTTGAGGTGGTCACTCAAAATGGGGAATATCGTAAGGGTTTGGCTGATGAACGAGTGAGAATGGGTGTTTGAAATCAATGCGAGACAAAGGATATGGTGGGAAATTATAAATGTAAATTACATTCAAATTTCAGCCTCTATAATGAGAGAATTTTCCTCCCGACTGCTTTCGAAATGCTGACATTTCTAATTTTTAACAACCCTATAGCATCACATATTTTAACTTTGCAAGTATCCCGTGAAGCTTCAATGCTGATTAAAAAATATGTAGACAAGGAACAATAACATCGATTCCTTACTTCATTTTAGAGCGAAGTGAGCAGCGCGTTCGTATTTGACGAAAGCGGTTTGACTCCCGGTGGAGGCGAAGCTGTCGAAGCACTCACTTAATATACAATTGTGAAATTGTATTTTAGTGCGAACGGTTGAAACAGTTCACTGAAACTCTAAAATAAAATTTCATTGAGTAGATGTCCTGGCAGTGCAATTCCTCCTATTTTATCTCCTGTATATCCGATCTTTGGATCATAATGTGCAGTTATTCAAATTAAATAACCTCTACAACAAGTCAGACATTCAAGCTTAACTCTGTAGCGGAATACAGTAAGACGATAGCTCCTTTCTAGTTTGACCATTGAACTCCCTTGCAGGTAGAAAAGAAACAAATGCCTGAGAAATTCCGAAACGAAACAGCCATTTGTGGATAGAAAAAGTATTCAAACCCGCTTAATTATAGGCTAATATGGTAGCTTTGAAATCCGTTGAAGTCATTTCTGTCTTTCAAAGAGGAAAGAATGAGAAAGGTTCGTTAGCAAACTTAATTTTCGATCATTAAAGTCAACGTTCACAAAAATTTTATTTTCAGTTTCGTTGCCATAGGTTTCTAGTGGGTGATTAATTATCTACACTTATTTAAAGATGCACTCCCGCGGATATTATTTTTTTTGGAATTAAATATAAGGACTTTTCATGGAGTGAATTTCACAATATCTAATGAAAATATTTTCCAACATCTCCCACCTTATTTTCCTAGTGTTACTTTCAATTACATTTTAAGATGAACTTTTGGAGTCTCTTAATGATCAAAAGTTTCTTTTACAGAAGTCTTTTCGAAATTTTCTCAAGTCTCAAGTAGAATTTGTAAAGGATAAAAAAGCTAATCCACATAGGGATGAAAAAGAATTCTGAGAACTGTGGTTGAGAAATTCAGAAGCCGGATTTTGAAACGCATAAGAACCAGCGGGATATCTGCTATGAAAGCTCTGATGAATTTTCAGTTGCGATATTAAAGAATGCTCCTTATGCACGATAAAGCATAACAAAATCCTTAACCACCAATAAGGAATTTGTTGATCACTAAGGGCTGAAAGCAATTGGGAGATCTGTGGTCTGTGGAAATACTCAAATATATTTGGGAACTCACGAAGTGTTTACTTACTGAGTTTTACTACCACAAAAAGATACAATTAAGCGAATGTCGATAAATCCAACTTCGATCATTCAATGGGTTTTTTAACGTTTATACTCAAAAGCCTTTCCAGAATCTGTGTTAACCATAAATTTATCTGTATTTATTGCGATATCAGATATGGCGAAGGAAGACATCTTCTCCAGACCTTCGTTTTCTTTAGTCACTTCTGAGGGAGGTAGGCTGACATAGTGTTCCAAAATAAAATCTTCAATTAACCTTTCGTACGTATTTTCTAGCCGCTTTTAATCAAGGTCAATCAACGGCCGGAGGTAAAGCGTCGTTACATCACTTGTGAACACGTTTGCTCCTCAGTTCGAGAGCTCTACTGAATTGACGCTCGATATTTTGGATCAAAAGAAAAGCTCTGTAATGGAAGCGTCCTTTTATCTTGCGCTGGAGTTGTCAATGAGATTGGCTGACGAGGGAAATGTGTGCGAATTTCTCCGCAAGGCGCATCTTCGGAGTCACAACATTTCATCGATCGGTGAAAGGATTGCCGAGTTCTAGCGAAAGTTAATTCAACAGTGCATTGTATGTACAACTTTTCGCCACAAATTTTACTTTACACTTAATTTATACTTATATTATATAAATTACTTCAATTAATTGATACTTTATGTTCATCTATGATTGGTATGGCAATAAGCTTATTTAAACTTAAATGTACGAATTCGATGGTCTATTTAATTTTTAATACGTTCTATTTAACATAAATATTTCACCGATAAGTAAAAAGCACTTAAAGTTAAAAATCGGAGGAATCCATTTTATAAAGAATGTCATGTTTAATAGCTAATGAATTATGCATCGTGGTTTTCGCGCAAAGTTATTCTATGATTTTAAGATAAATTTTTACAATGTTGGTTTCAGTTTTCCCTGTTGTCTTCAAATGTAGTATATCTCACTTTAATGGCATTGAGTTGTTTTTCATATAATTTCAATTAAAGACTTCCAACTACTGAAACCCTTTTAGGTTCCTTATTTTTCATTTCCAGTTCCATTTTCCTATCTGCACCGTGTATCGATTTATGGTCAAGGGAAAACCGCTGTTTTCCAAAGCAAAGCAATTCTCATTGTACACATACAACAATCTTTAAATTTCTAATAGGAAATCAGTATAGATAGAATATCTTAATATGATCGTACCTGGTACTCTGTTATCAAGTATGATAGAAATACGGTAATGACCGCCGAATTTATGTCTGATCCCAGGAGCATCGTCGATTTTCAATGCTTCGCGCCAACTTGCAACTGTATAATAATCCAGCCCCGAGCTATATAAATAGAATATTAAAAAATCACTGCGTTGTGAAGAAAAAATTCCAAATCTACGCATCATACTTCTACTTCTCCTTTCTACTAAACACCTCAGTACCGAAGGATCTAACTACCGACCAGAAGAAAATTTCCTACCCTAAGAAATCCTTCTCCATCGTAGAAAAAACAGTCCCGGTAATTATCAAAATTTGGATGAAAATAAAATTATCCCATCTTTGTACTTACTTTCGACTGTTTTCTTTTCGGGTACTTATGAAAAGAAGCTCCTTCCGACGTCTGTAAAGGACTTGAAGCGGCGATAGCCAGCAGCGGAATGGAGTGGAGAGTCGCAGTGATGCTGAGAACGATGGTGAGAGGGGAAGGGCAGGAGGGGAAAACGAGATCTTTTCAAAACAGTTGTATTTGATGGGAGAAGGAAAAACGTTTTATAGGTTTATGAACAATTTATCCTTCCTTCTGTTGATGCAAGGTTACTCTTAATTAAAATAGAGATATATTGAAAATGGATTTCTAACATAAATTACACTCTTTGGCAAAAACTGATGATCGTTATTACTAATATTTAGAACTTTTAGAGATTATCAACGTTCACATATTCCTTTATTTCTTTCCGTGTTACAGCAAATACTTCAATGAAAATAATTCACTGTGAGAAAGTATTATGTCGATAGTTATAATATGTTTTGCAAGCATATACGCGTGCTTTAAACCCGTGGGTTGTGTGTGTATATACATATACATACACACACACGAGTAAAAGTTCCTTGCGTACTGCTAGCTAATTTTTCAATACTTATCAAAACATCCAATAACTCTCCGAACTGCTTGAATAGTACACCTAAATTCGACTAAGCGAGGATATAAACGAGAAATAATACCCGGTCTGGAGTCGAACCGAGGTCCATTGCCATAAAAGTTGTCGCCGATTAAGTTTCGGTAAAGACCCTTCTTACTGAATGTTGAATTTCTAAACGATATGGTATCTTGAAGGTACTTACATTCCAAAGTTCCCATTTAATTGTAAGGTATTCTCGGTTTCAAGCTTCCAGTCAGTATTGTCTTATGGGAGAAAGACAAAGCCTCGCGCGCCGGGTCGCCTTTACGCCGAGCTGCGGATTCGGACGAGTATAAATAAGATTGAATAAATTGAATAATTTCAATGAAAATAACTCTATCAACACAACAGTGAAAATTTTATGCATTTATAGCAGAAACAACAAGGTTAAAAGCGAAAATTGAATGAATTGCCGAGTTTACACCCGTGAACATTTTTGAAACTGACATTACTCTCTTACAATCCAACATAAAATGCTGATTTTTTTCTATTGCTCATTGTATCATCTGAATGCATAAAAGGTACATGAGATTAATCTTAGAGCAACCAAATCTCGGTAACAAATTATTTAGTTGGAGCGTAACTCAAGAAAAAGTTCGTCGTGCAGTCCAATTTATGCGTCGCCTAAAACTTTTTGGTTTCTCACGTGAGGAAGAACTTGTCGCGAGACAAATCGAGATAAATGTTACAATTTTCATTTGCAGTTTGTTTTGATGCGATATCTTGAATAGAACTTGAGTTTTTTACTTTTATATCAAAGAGCGTAAACCGCTTCGAATCGCCGACGCTTCGAAACCTCACAGCCTTAGAGAAATTTCAACGTCACCTCACGTAAAGTAATAGTGATAATTAAGTCTTCAATTTTTTGATAAAAAAATTAAGTAAATAACTTAGTAATTTATTTTAAGTGAATAAATTTTGAGTTGATATTGAATAATTAATTTCAGTCACGTCAGGGTTCCCTTTGACACATACCATTGATTTTCCCTGGTCAGTTTAGATCGTTAAACTTATACTTGTTGTTGCAGTAATTTTATGAGCTTAAGGAAATATAACAAGGAAGATTTTATACCAGCATTCTGTTTAAAGATTTTTTTTAACTTACGAAGTAATTGAAAATTCAGGTCCTCGAACAACTGGATACTGGATAATTGCTTAGAGCTCCGATGTGCTGGAGCGCATGACGGTTATATAAGTGTAATATAGTAGGAAATGTACCTACCTGATACGTTTGCAAATGTCTTCTGAAAAATTATCGTAACAGACCCATTTTCCATCGAAGAGAGGGATAATGGAGTGGGAGAGATGGCGAAGAACGTCAAATCTCTGCTGAGTGCTCTCGTTTCCAGCTATGAGGGATTAAGAATGGTAATCCTCAGATTTCCTCGATGCCTTTCTTAAGACAACTGCATTGTGCACTCCTTCATTTTCTGGAAACGTGTGTGGTAAGGATTTATCGTCCGAAAAATTCTATCGGCTTCCCTTTTATATTGCTCTTCTTTCATTGTTTGTACTTTCTTGGTATTTTCAGCTAAAATTGAGCTAAGTTTTCCTTTTCCATTCGTTCGGAGGAGTGAAATCAGTGTTTTGTGCTAGTTTTCAGCGAAAAAAGTAGTTAATTTTTGCATTCGTTTTTTGAGTCCCGCACAAGTGTTACTATACTTTATTCTTGTTGAAGAGTACTCGTATTGGTTTATCCGTCTTCTAACTTCTTTTCATAATATTTGCTCTACATCCTGACGAGAGATTGAGTACGTTTGATCATCGGATCATTATATTCTTCTATCATATATGTGCCACCACAAGTTTTGTGTTTAGTGATTTTTACTTTACGTGAGGTGACGTTGAAATTTCTCTAAGGCTGTGAGGTTTCGAAGCGTCGGCGATTCGAAGCGGTTTACGCTCTTTGATATAAAAGTAAAAAACTCAAGTTCTATTCAAGATATCGCATCGAAACAAACTGCAAATGAAAATTGCAACATTTATCTCGATTTCTCTCTAGACAAGTTCTTCCTCACGTGAGAAACCAAAAACTTTAGGCGACGTATATATTGGACTGCACGACGAATTTATTCTCGAGTTACGTTCCAACTAAATAATTTTTTACTAAGCTTTGGTTGCTCTAAAATTAATCCCATGTAACTTTTATGCATTCAGATGATACAATGAGCAATGGAAGAAAAAATGAAACTGAGGTCGCAGTAGAAAAACGCTATTCCGTGCCTAATTGGCAACTGTTTCCTCCCACAAGGTTTAGATTCTTCAGATCTTCATTTATATAACCAAGAAGAATGAATGAGAGTTGCTCTTACCTACGTATCAAACGTGTTTCGACTTTAAATCAAACGCAATTTGCTCCTTAAGTAAAGGAAGTGGCAATTTTCTATAAAAACGATATCAGTTGAAGATTAGGTCTTTGATGAAAGTAGTCCTGGGTTCGATTTTAGGCAGTAAAAATTTATCAGTGTTCACCCACCCATCACGAAAACTACGGTTAGCTAGTTGAATTAAGAGGATCCGGTGATTTTTAGTCTTTCATAGACTTCGTTGAAATTGATGCGTTAACCCAACGTTAATGTCGTCAGGTCCTTGTTTTCTGAGACGAGGGATTTATTTTTGTGCAAGTTGATGAAATATCCAAAGTATTGGAACTCTCGTCGATAGGCTATTATTTAACATTAATTTATATGTACTGCATATTTAAAGTCTAGTTAAGGCCTTTCGATGTATGGAAGTGGTTACAAGTATCATCCAGTCAAACTTTCTAGATTCTGATTATATTTCTCGAAAAATATGTGCTTCTGCATTAAATATTTATACAATCTACTTCTATGATTTTCTTCGGCTTTATGTCAGGTCATCGGCCTATGTAACAGGAAGACTTAAATATCAACTAAGTTCTCCAATCACTACTTTTTATCTACATTTACTAAGCAATTAGCCTAATTACAACTGTTTTTCTTATCAAGATTCTCATTCCTATGAAAAAATTGTCATGGAAAATTAATGATTTATTCCAACAATTCTTAGCAATTGTTCCTCTGAGTAGCTCTAATATTTATGAATTTTTCTACTTTTTAAGATTAAATGATTGATAAAGCGAGATTGATGCTAAAATATCTCTTCTTTCGTAAATAATGTTATTATTTATAAAAAGTAAATAAATTAAATAAGTTAAGGTGAATTGCAAGAGGAAAACGAAAATAATGAAATTCTACGAACCATAAAAACTGGGAGAGAACTCATGCCTTGTACGTATTTCGATAACCATGGTGTAATCATCATCATAAGGAAATAACCATGCTATGATAACCATGTTGTGATTATCATTATCAAGAAAGGGAATGTAAAAAAACGTCTTACGATCATTTTGTATATTAGACAATCAGACCTTTCGAAAAAAATTAAAATAGACAATGGAATCATTATTTGAATTTTTTATTCCTTTTTTCTCCTCGATGACATGGAGAGGAAATGAGATGAACAGGTCTTGGTGATTAGTACTCGATGTTAAGCAGAAGTTTTCTATTCTGGAGAGGATTAAAAAAAAATTTTTTATCTTCCCGGTTGAGACCCAAGAGGAATTCTATCAATTAATTTCTTAAGAAAGCTATCTCTGATCTTGCGATGTTTATTACGTGATAGGAGAGTTCGTCATAAATGCAAAACAATTCAGGCATCGACGTTAATTGGCAGGCTGAAGATTTCTTGTTATCTCAATAACTCACGATCGATATGCAAAGGTCTCGTGAAAGATAGAGCCGGTCGCTTTCACTGAGAATGGGAGAAAGTAGAGATGAGGGAGAAGCAAATGACTGCCAATGGAATACTCCAACAAACGAATTTGCATTGTAACAGCAAAATGCAAAACGCATTGTCAGCTGTGACTAATGATAATGACTAACTTACAAAATTTAATTGATTATACAATAATATAATAATAAATAATGATAATAATTAATATATCAATTTATTATTGTGCTATGTAACTTATCAACTTATTATAAAAATCTGTGGAAAAATGTGCATGTAGCAAGTGAAGCAAGAATTTCAGGAGAATGTGTTGTCTGTTGTGCTGTTATGAAGGCTAATATGATCTTATGTTTTATAAATTATGTTTTGGACCTACGGTAAAACAATTTATCAAAGCCATCAGATAGAATTTATCACTTCTGTCACTATAAGATTGTTTAGTCAGCCAGATATCCTTTTTTATATTTGAATATTTCTACCTTTTTTCAGCATATTTCGGATTTTTTAATTCAAATAAACTTTATCCTGTTATTTTCTGGATTTATGCAGGGCCTTAATTTGTTCTCTCTCTCAAATACTTTCAGTACAGCCAACTTACTATGTGCCCAATTCCTATTATTTTCAGACAGTCGATAGGAAGTCTTCATCTAGCAGACGGTCCCCCGAATCTCGAATCTGATATTTAGATGAGTACCCCGCAAGCCGCCAGTGGCGTATGGCAGGGGGTGTAATGACACCATCATTGTTTTCTAATCGACCATATTAGCTTCTCTAATAGCTCGCGGGAAGAACGACCAGAAATGGACCGAAACGACCTGTCCTTGCGATTTCCTCCTTATAACGCTTAGTTGATGCCTCTCGGAGATCGCGCTCATTCCTTACCGGAATCAAAGTTTCATTCACTTCATCCCTAAGTTCGGAGCCGAGGAATTTTCCGAAAAGTATCCTTCGGTAATAAATTCTTCTCACCAGAAGCGAATTCCAACCGAGGGATTCTACCATAGACGTAACGCTACTAGTACTGTCGAACCTGAAATCTCCTGTAACAAAACGAGCTGCTCTACGTTGGGGCATTCCAAGTCCATTCCAGTCCCCTTCCCCCATGGCTTGCATTCGGCCCAGCCTTCGCCGTGGCAACGGGCGATTGCGCAAGATATGCGGAGTCGTCAACACCTCAAATCTATCGATAATAGTGAGCGGTTCAGCCGAGGCATTCCCAGCACACTGCTTTCGCAGCACAACACCACGATCGGAGGCCACCTGCCACTAGTCAGCCCTCCGGGACGGACAGGCAACGACCCGCTTGGAGTACTCCGCAGAGGAGCCGATATGCTTGTCTACTTTGGCGCAAGGCCGAGGCACTTCTGAGGCGCGGCAAGATTCGAGACTCATGACGGAGGGTCCTTCGCATGCCCAAACCAGCCAGAGCTCTTCGAGCTGAGAACGGAAGTTCGCAACAACTCTCTCAAGTTCCGTGAAGCGAGACACAAGTGCCTCACATTCAGCGGCACTCAAGATCGAAGATACGGAAGTCCTTGGGGAAGCCATGCTAAGCTCAAAACTCCTAACTGAACAGTTAATAAACTTGAAATAAACTATATCCCCTCTAAGTTGGTTTAAACGTGAAAATTGATAACGGTAACTACCATCGGATTGAACAACTGACTGTAACGAGAGACCTGAGAGCTTAATTTAGGACTGAGCAAATATAAGTCTAAAATGAAATTTATATAGTGAGATATATTTATAGAGTGACGCCAAGTAACAATGAACGAATTCGATATTAAAACTCCAAATGAATAGCAATCAAACAATTTACTAATTTGTGATGCGGGCAAAACACCTCAGAGCGACCGATATAAACTTTATAAAGAAAATTAAAACAGGATAAGAAAAGCACAAGCACTATAGACGTGATTTTTAAAACACCAGAGAAAATTAGCTTATTTTAACAAGCAAACTGAGAAAGCTAAAATTCCTATACGGATAAACACTGGAACCTTATAACAACTAAAAAAGGACTCAAGAAACAAAAATCAAACTAAAAATGGGAGGACTGAAAAAAAGATAAGAAATAAAAAAAGACAG
Organism: Pachydiplax longipennis; assembly: GCA_036926295.1. Classification (NCBI taxonomy): domain Eukaryota; kingdom Metazoa; phylum Arthropoda; class Insecta; order Odonata; family Libellulidae; genus Pachydiplax; species Pachydiplax longipennis. The sequence goes on along the minus strand of JAVFKF010000012.1, from coordinate 237,573 downwards.
TAAGCCTGTTGCTACTCAGGACTATTCCTTGGGATCTACAGCACAGACCTCCAAGCACCGGGTAATTATGGCTCAACGGCCTGGGGATCCTCTCGGGAGTCTCAGGCCTCCCTCGTTATCAAACGTCTTCGTATTCAATTGGGTGACTCATTCCACACGATACAGGTGCATGAAGATATTGGCGATTTTAATTTATCTTAACGCCAGGTTAAGCGCGAATGATTTCTCTCATTAAATGCAATGAGATAGTTATGAAATTATGCGTAGCTCTACAGTGTCACAATAGAACCACTTCGTATAAAAAGGATCACGATTTTAAACCCCATTTAACGAATAAGATTTTTTCAAACAGAAATGCGAAAATCAACAAGTATTTTCAGTGAACTATCTTTAAGGTTTTAAATTATTTGATCTTTGTAGGATTTCTCTCGTAAGTTATCCCGTTGACATACACGAGGGTGGTCTGAAAAGTTTCGGACCCCAGATTTTTCAGAAATCTTCAGAAAATTTTCAGAAAACAAGTCGAGAAATGGCGAAATGTCGGAAACTTTTCAGACCACCCATGTAATATGCGGTATTTCCTCTTAATCAGTGTATGACTGGGCACAAAAATAAGATGTTTCTGCAATTTTCAAAATATTTATTATTACGTAATACCTGTGTGTAGTTTATTGGAATCTCTTACCATTTAATGGGAGTTTGCATTAAAATATATCATTTTATTTTTTAACATTCAGACATCCATTTCTGCGGGTTTGAACTCAAACCCTCACAAAAGCATCTGTTTGGTAATCTGCTAAGTCTGCGGTAGACATATCGTGAAGGAGGAAAATACCAATATCTCAACGCAGAGTATGATTTCTAGGAATCGGATCGGGAAGAAAATCAAAAGGAAGAGATGCCAACAATATCCGTTAAACATGATGAGATGATGATGGAAGATGCGAGAATGGATCTTTTCATGCGGAATTCTGGGCGCAGTGAAAGCAGGAATTGTAAATCTAGAGCGATCCATATCTATTTCCTTTATAGAGTAGCTAGTCCCATCAACTATCAATGATTAATTCACTCTTTAGTTTTAATCGTGCTCCACCGGATCGAAATTTTATCTCTTCTCCCAGTTTAGAATTTTACTTGTGCAGTATATTGAAGCATCATGAGTTCGATCGAAGATGTGATAAAAAAGTTACTCATTCGTGGAAACACGTCAATAAATTGGTTTGTCGTATCTTGTGATTAGTTCGACTATTTTCTCCGTTTAATGAAATTTGCATTTTATCACTCTTGTGGTACTACTTTTGTTTCCACAACTATTCCTATCGTATCAGCATATGATTAACGATTGCTGAATTCGTCTGAAAATAAAATATTCGGGTAAAAATTGTTCGTTTTTTTGCATTGTTGTTGAAATGCGCGCACATAATTGTTTTTTAAAATGTCAGGAAAGGAAATTGAAAAAGAGAACAAGTAAATCTCTGAAAACATTCCATTAGATACTTTTATTAATGAAACTATTTATGAAGAGGAAAATTAAGCAATATTAAGACAGAAATTACGCTCGCACTTTACGGTCATAGATTATGCTGTGTAATTTATCTTCTTATCTTCTTTATAATTCATTCTTTAATATAATCTCATCTCTTACTGAATTTTCATTTTGGTAAATTTCATCGTATTGCAGAATCAGTAAAATTATCATAAATTATATCAATTGAATATCGATATTGCTCACTACGAGTGAAACCTTTTAGGCAGCCTTCTAACTTATTTTTCATAAAGAATAGCTATTTATAGGTACTCGTCCAGAAATTTGTACACTTCTAATAAAAAGGATAGGAGGAATGAGAAGAGGTCAGAATAGCTGGTTTGTTTTGGAGGGAGTTGAGATGGCGTCTGACGGACGAAACTAGTTGCCCAATAATTTATTTCTGTGAAAAGCACAAAGTGTATTTTTTCTTTGCATGATGACGCCATTCCACAAGGTTAGGCTGGAAAATGTCAATTTTAACAATATATTATACCAAACTATTATGCGTCGATATCTTATTCCTTTACTCATATAGATTACTCGTAAATGCCTCTTCGTGCGGTGTTACCGAAAACATAGGACACTGCTGAGTTTTAGATTTTAGATTACTACCCCGCAAGCCGCCCGTAGCTTATGGCAGGGGGTGTAATGACACCATCATCGTTTACTAATCGACCCTGTTAGCTTCTCTAATAGCTTGCGGGAAGAACGACCAGAAATAACTATCTATCCTTGCGATTTCCTCCTTATAACGCTTTGCTGATGCCTCTCGGAGATGATTGTTATAATAATAATAAAAATAATAATAATAATTATTATTATTACACAAAACCGTCGCAGATAGACGTCATGTCAGGTGGCGACGTTTATACGATACAGCTTTATACGCACTATCTAATACATAAACAATACAAATATAAAGTCATATACAATATAGAGTCCGCAATGTAATCTACAGCATGCACACACTACATCAACTATTACACTAGTTAATTTATACACTAAAAGAATTCAATTTACAAATATATACACATAAACATGATATAACATTTAAATACTTATTTAGATCACTGCGACAACATGAAATGAAAAATAAAAAATACTCTCGGGCAGCAGTAGCCCTTGTTAATACCGATCATGTAAGACTTTTCAGGGTTCCTGGTAGGCCTTCACGGCTACCGAAGCGGCCACGGGGCACACGAAGTCCCCACCGTACATCACCCCACCAGGCAATCCCCTACTCGACTCACATTTCGTAATTACCCGGCTCACACGCCAAATTATTTGCTTTACTTATACTATTTATAAAGCTTTTCGTGTTCTTTGGGAAGGACTCGAAGACGTCTGCAGGTAGACTGTTCCATTCTTTAATACTTCTATTTAAAAATGAATACTTCTGATTATCAGTTTTCTGTCGAATATATCTAACTTTATGCTTGTGTATATATCTAACTTTATTACCCAAGTAATCTGCTTCCCTAAGGCCCTTTTCACACACAACGGTTTTTGCCGTACGGTCGGTAATCCCCACAGCTTATCAACCGTATCACGGCGCAATTCCTGAAGAAGTATATGGAGCCTTTCACACTAGCGACCGTACGGTTTTTTGCCGTCCATCGCCGTGTAGCAGCCGTGTCATCCACTGCCATTATTTTCTTACAATCCAACTTATAATGCTGATTTTTCAGCCAGATTACTACTTCACTAGCTTCGTAAATGTTCGACTGATCATTTGAATTGAGTTCATTCAATTTTCGCTTTAAACTTTGTTGTTCCTGCTATTGCTAAGTGTTTCACCGTCCAACATTTTTGAAACTGCCATTACATTCTTAAAATCCAACACAAAAGGCTAATTTTTCTTCAATTGCTCATTGTATCATCTGGATGCATTAATGTCACATGAGATTAATTTTCGAGTAACCACATCTTAGTAAAAAATTATTTAATTAGAACGTAACTTTAAAACTTTCGTCGTGCAGTATAATTTACACGTCGCCTAAAACTTTTTGATTTTTCACGTGAGGAAGAACTTGTCGCGAGACAAATCGAGATAAATGTTGTAATTTTCATTTACAGTTTGTTTCGTGATGATATCTTGAAGTGAACTTTACTTTTCTGTATTGTTCCCTCTCATGTAGTTTCCTGGTTTCTTTTGACTTTTTCAGCACATCTTTTGCCTATATTAACTATGTTTTTATCATTTGCTGTTGAAAGTAACCAGTCATCTCTCTCATCATTCCATTCAATCATTCCATTCCTAAAACTAAAAAGAGATGACTGGTTACTTTCAACAGCAAATGATAAAAACATAGTTAATATAGGCAAAAGATGTGCTGAAAAAGTCAAAAGAAACCAGGAAACTACATGAGAGGGAACAATACAGAAAAGTAAAGTTCTCGTCAAGATATCATCACGATACAAACTGTAAATGAAAATTACAACATTTATCTCGATTTCTCTCGCGACAAGTTCTTCCTCACGTGAAAAAACAAAAATTTTTAGGCGACGTGTACATTATACTGCACGACGAAATTTTTTAAAGTTACCTTCTAATTAAATAATTTTTTACTTAGATGTGGTTACTCGAAAATTAATCTCATGTAACTTTTATGCATCCAGATGATACAATGAGCAATTGAAGAAAAAATTAGCCTTTTATGTCGGATTTTAAGAGTGTAATGGCAGTTTCAATAAATGTTGAACGGTGAAAGACTTAGCAATAGCAGAAACAACAAAGTTTAAAGCGAAAATTGAATGAACTCAATTCAAATGATCCGTCGAACATTTACGAAGCTAGTGAAGTAGTAATCTAGCTGAAAAATCAGCATTATAAGTTGGATTGTAAGAAAATAATGGCAGTGGATGACACGGCTGCTACACGGCGATGGACGGCAAAAAACCGTACGGTCGCTAGTGTGAAAGGCTCCATATACTTCTTCAGGAATTGCGCCGTGATACGGTTGATAAGCTGTGGGGATTACCGATCGTACGGCAAAAACCGTTGTGTGTGAAAAGGGCCTAACTCTATTGCCTATTTCTTTGAACGCAGGCATGCCAACGTAAGTCTTGTAGAAAACCGATAACCTCTTTTTCTTCCTCCTAGTTTCCAGACTTTCCCAACCTAATTCCTTTAGCATCTGCGTTACACTGATACATTTATTATACTTCCCTAACACAAATCTCGCCGCCCTTCTATGCACCTTTTCTACTTCTTTTATAGTTCCTATACGATAAGGATCCCACAAGCATTCTCCGTATTCTAATAGAGGCAACGAACGCATTTTCTCTAACTTTCTTGCATGATCTTTTATGAGTACGTGCTACAAAATTTAATGTTTTGTTGGCTTTACCTAAAATATTTTGTATATGAGCGTTCCATTTCAAATCGCTACTAAAAGTTACACCTAAGTATTTTATCTTACTTTCCTTCGCCAGAACAACTCCTCCTAAATTATAAGAATACTGAAATTCAGTCTTGTTAAAGCTAATAATCTTACATTAATCGATATTGATCTTAATTTTGTTTAAAGAGACCCAATATTTTAATCTGTCAATATCATTCTGTAACTCACTGCAATCACCATTCGATTTGATTTCTCTGTAAATAATGCAGTCTTCCGCGAATCATCGTACACGAGATTTTATTGCATTCGGCATATCGTTAATCAATATTAGGAAAAATAAGGGCCCTAGTACACTACCCTGCGCTTCCCTTGAAGTTACCTTAACTACGTCTGACATTGTATTTCCAACTTTTACTCTCTGCGCTCTATTTCGAATAATCGCCTCCGTCCAGTTGATTATCCTTAGGTCTACCGCCATCATACTCATTTTCTGCAGCAGCAAGCTGTAATCTACCTTGTCAAAAGCCTTCGCTAAATCAACTACAATAGCATATACCTGTTCTTCATTACTTACTGGAATCGATATTTCATTCACCTCGTCCCTAAGTTCGGAGCCGAGGAACTTTTCGAAAAGTTTCCTTCGTTGATAAAGGAGTTCTTCCTTATCGCTTAATTTCTGTCTAGCGCTATCCTAGATCATTTTCCAATAGCTTCCTTACCATACACGGATTGAATACTTTTCTTTGTGCACCATTGCTCGGATGTTTATTTTTAATTTTCGAAGAATAACCTTTGAAAAATTCCTTTTCAATCCAAATAAAATGTAACAATTTATAATCGTTACCATTACTCATTACTCATATGAATATTATATTAAAATCTAATGAAATATATTGCATTTGCACTGAAGTGGCAAGCATGATTTTTTCTTATTCAATAAATGCACTAATCATAATTGATGCAAGATTTTCACTTTAATTATGTTTACCGGAAAATTCCTTAAAAATATAATTTTCTGTTATTCTACAACATATCATTAGCAATGAAATTTTAAATTATTATATACATATGGATGTCGTTTATACAGCTAATTATTTTCGCAAGTGCTTTTCAACGGGTTTGTTAATATATAGAATTTCAAAGCTTGCCGCATTCCCTTAAAAATTCCACTTACATTCCGCACCGTGCCCCCCTTGTCATCGTTGCCCAGGGCAACCCACGGCTCGCAGTATCTCCTTCTGACTGTGGTCAAATATGTAAGCAATATTACCAGTGAGGTTCATGTAAGAAGAAGGAAAGAGACTTCGAAAGTTTCAGGAGGTCATAAACCGCCTTTAACTTTATTGTTGTTTTCCTCCCCCAGATGTGGGGGAGGGGGATAGTCCTTTTCCGTCCACTACCCACTCCATTATTACATGGCCTGAAAAGTCCCGAGCCTAACATATAGATGTCGCCACTAGTAACTTTATCTGCTCATTTCACTTGAGAACCAACCTTAAGATGGCACTGTTTTTAATTTCATGGTAATTCATGTATTAGTGCCCGAATGGCAGCTGATTGTTTTCACGAAGTTTAGGCATTTCGCGAACGATGGAAAAAGACGAGTTTCGAGTTTTGATTAAACATTGTTTCTTGATGGAAAAAAACAGTCCAAGCCAAAACTTGGTTAGATAAATGTTACCCAACATCCTCGCCTTTGGAAGCGACAGTGAAACGGTGGTTCGCGGACTTTAAACGTGGTCGTGTCAGCACCAAAGACGCCGAACACCCTGGACGCCCCTCCGAGGCCACCACTTCAGAAATTATAAAAAAAGTCCATCTGATCGTTTTGAACGATCGTAAAGCAAAGTTGCGTGAGATAGCAGAGTCCGTGGGTATATCGATGGAACGCGTTGGAAATATTCTGCATGAACATTTGGGGATGAAGAAGCTTATCGCGCGATGGGTGCCACGTTTCCAGACTCCGGACTAGAAGCAAAGACGTGTGGAGGATTCCGAGCGTGGTTTGGCCTTGTTTCAAAAAAACAAAAAGGACTTTTTGCGCCGACTTGTGACGATGGACGAATCTTGGATACATTATTACACTTATGAGTCCAATCGGCAGTCTGCAGAATGGTTGGAAGAGGGTAGCAGTCGTCCGAAGCGTCCAAAGACCCAACAGTCAGCTGGGAAGGTTATGGCGAGTGTTTTTTGGGACGCAAGTGATTGAATACTTGAAAAAGGGAAAAACAATCACAGGCGACTACTACGTTGCTCAACTGGACCGTTTGGACATCGAGATCAAGAAAAAACGGCCACACATGAAAAAGAAGAAAGTGCTGTATCACCACGACAACGCACCAGCTCATTCGTCAATGAAAGCGACGGTCAAATTGAGTGAATTGCAGTACGAATTGGTTTCACATCCCCCGTATTCACCAGATCTGGCACCCAGCGACTACTATCTATTCCCAAACATGAAGAGATTTCTTCAGGGGAAGAAATTCATGTCAAATGAAGAAGTCATGTCCGACACAGAGGCCTATTTTGGAGGACTTGAGAAATCATTTTTTCGAAAGGCATCGAAATGCTCGAGGACCGGTGGAATAAGTGCATAGCTCTATATGGAGATTATACTGAAGAATAAAAAAGGTTTTCAGGTAAAAAATTGATTTTTTATTTGTTTGGCTCGGGACTTTTCAGGCCATGGTATTCCCTGAAATGCTCGGCACGGCTTCGGAGCACGTCGTGAAATTTTGAGAAATAGCTTATACTCTTCCATTCATCCCCTCAGATGTTTATGCAAACACCGATATTATTAAGAGAGTCACAGAATAAATAAATCTTAATAGCGTTCAAGATGAGCTTTGCATCAATATATCCAATAATTCGTTTAATAACTTTGGATAGTCGATGACAATGGCTTAAACTTTTAATGGATTCATCTTCAAAAATCTTTATTGCAACAATTATGAATTCATTGGAGGTCATGGTTCACATACTGAACACATTCAGGGAAGCAAGCAGCTGTAGAATCGAGATATATCTGCAGAAAATCATTGTATAAATGATGCTTACAATATGTAATATAATTTAATTTTTGATATATATCCGCGTCAACAGAATCGAAGGCTATGCCTAAGTCCAGTAATTTCATAATTAGTCCTTACCCTCAGATGCTTACGAAGTTTCCTAACGCCTTATATAAAAATGCAATTGGTAAATTCAATCAATGATTTATCGCAAGAACTAGCTACTAAGATACAACGTACCCTGAATGCGTCTGTTCGGTTTATATTTAAATTGTAAAAGTAAGACCATACTTCCGATACGTTTAAGAAAATATCTTGGATTAAATTAGAACATCCTCAAAGAATTTAGGATTTAACGCCAGCTTTCAGCGTCTTGCGAGCACAAACAGCGGAATATCTCTTTTTGAAATTTGTAGCTTAGAATATGTTTACCATTGCAATACTACATGGAAAAAATCTGAAGTAAAACTATATTAAAGAAACAACTTTTAAATCACCAAATTAATCCGTCCCGACCTCCATTTCGCTATAATATTCCTCTGTTATGTTAACGTCACTAAAATTAGATTTGAATAAGTGATCCTAACAACGATAACGAAAACAAATGCTTCTTAACGTGGATCTGCATAGCAGATTCTCTCTACTTTCTCACTCGCACGGCAAATATTTATCGAAGTGATTTAATGAATCATGTGGTAGTTCATTAGGTAGTGATTATAAGTTTTAGAAGACAGTTGACGAAATTTGTTGGAAAGCGAAGCCATGGAAGGTCATTTAAAATACAACTCATTTTTTGTAAATGTGAATGCTTCTGTGATAAAATTATGCAGGAAAACAGCCAAAAACTCAAAATAAAAATGCTTAGTTCTGCATTTAACTGAGGAGATATGAAGGAGTGGTGTACGTGAATCTTTTTCTGGAATTCCGAATGATTATGGTGAGTCAGTTAATGATGACGTAAGGAAAAGAGTAGCTATTCCTATATATTAGTATATGGAGTATATATGTCAACTATATACTAATTCCCACGTATACTATATACTATACGTATATAGTATACGTGGGAATTCCCAGGAAGTTATCTTCAGAAATTTATTTCCCGCCTAACATGATCTTGACTTAACTCAAAGAGTACAATCAATACGAAGGTTTACAATACGTGAAAAATAGTGATTTGACAGTGACTCGAACCCAGGTCTTTCACTTAAATGGCATCTATTCCAACACTTGAACTACCAAGCCACGTTCTTATGTAAATGGGAATGGAATTTTATTAGCAAGGAAGTGGTAAGTAGTGGCACCTATCACTATTGAGACAAACTACCAGATATTATGAGATCAAGGATAGATGAATTTGGACAAGAAAGTGTGCGACTTGACCTCTTGTACATCCTTAGGTCTCACTCTTTCTTGTCCAAGTTCATAATCACCATTTGTATGTTCTATACGAAAATAAATTATGGAGCAACTATATATATCTGAATGTCGTAATATAAGAGAGTTTATGGAATCGTAAAATGATTTTTAAGGGTAAAGCTTCATCGAGAATACAAGATGTGGAGTTGATGGATCTCTGTGTTTTTGAGCACAAGAGAACGGCCACTTGCCTAACCCATGGAACACCAACTCTCCTCTGTTCTAGATGCAATTAAACCGTATGGTATGTACCTATATTTAAAGAAAAGCTTCATATAACGATACCATGATAACGATTTACCATGATAACGAGTCATTTTTACGATGCGCTCATGGAAAACATTCTTCTTACACTTTTACAATTATAAAATTTGAAGGGTAGCGGTTCTTATTACATTTTTGAGACTTTTGTGGTTTTTAACACGTTTTTTTAAAATTTTTATCTAACAATCTACAAAATAATTAACACGAAGAAAATCTCATAATTAACATGAAGAAAAGATACTTTAAGACATATGGTCAAGATATTTAATTCTCTTGAGTAACTCAATATTAATTAATTATGTAAATAAAATTATATTAAATTATTATATTAATTATTACATGTTAATATCATTTTTTCTCTATCCAAATATTTCAACGACCGACTTTTCCATCTCATTCAAAGCGTATGCCGAATCTTCTTTTGCACTCATGTTGGAGGAATCTCTTCTTTTCCTCCACAACCTAACGGCATAGTGCGGTGCTTTCAAACGCTTCCTTGACATTTACTCATCGTGTATTAGAGTGCCATATAACAGCCTGTTCCAGCAGGAATGGAATATTTTTAACATTAAATACGAATGAATATGTCTCAGCAAGATGGACCTTTATCCAACAGTTAACTTGAGAAAGATACCAGAGGACTTTCTAAAAATTAATGGGACCTCAGTATGGAGAAGAATAAACCCAACTAAAAACCCCAAACATGCTAAAATATGATTTATGCCTTTTGTAACTATTTTGTTAAGTTGTTGGGTAATTCGCGGTCACAGCTTTCGATCAAATCAAGAGATTTTAAGTTTCTTCAGCCATTTAGACGTGAGCTATGTTAAGATAATGAGCAATAGAGTGAAAAATTGAGTTAATCATTTTATAGAGTGCCAATAGAGTCAACTAAACAAGAAACGAATGCATAGACATAGAAGAAGTATTTCAAAGTTGTTGGTCGACTTTTGTCGTCTCTTAAAGTTTGTTTAGTGATAATTTGGATGATCCATTGTTATAGCATGGAGTTCGGAAATTAATTAGGAATTCGGAATTTATTTACTAAACGTAAAAATTTATAAAAAAAGGAAGATTCATGGATAAAATATATTTCCAATCAGAAAATGTCTCTCTTATGGGTAGAATAAATACAAACCTGCTATTCACACTATTTAGTTTAAATCTTTCCCAATTTCATATTTTCAATCTTATTGAAAAGTTTTCATTCAATCTTGTCAAGAAAAAATCAAAATACTCTACTGAACGTAAACAACTTTTATAACCAATAAATAGGGAGAGGCGAATAAATAATATTTTAGGGATATTCCAAGATAAAGGCAATTTTAAGTATTCGACACCTGATTGATTCGACGCTTTGCTACTGTTGACTTCTTATTTTCCATTACGTCCACACTTTATTTTCACCGAGTTAAATCTTATTAGAAAGAGCAAAATTAATTATGAACAAATTGAATAATGCGACATGAAGAAGCCAACAGTAGGATCGACGAAAGTAAAGCCAAGACTTTCGCTGCTGAATGCTGAAAATTGCCTTAATCATGGAATATCAACAAGTGAAAATTTTCTTATTCGAATATTTCAGAGATATTATTTATAAGGCTCCCAGATAGCCAAAAGAACAGCGCGTTCACTTTGCTGAAAGCGGTCCCGATCGGGGATCAATTACCATGGATCCGAAATGACCTCAGTTATCGAAGCACTTTTAAACGTTTCTAAAGGCGGTACGTAGGAAATAATTGATTCAACGCAATGTTTCTATTTACCATAAATATTTGTGCTTATAAAATTATCATTAAAGTATGGTATTTTGGATAATTTTTGTCTCTAAAAGTCGCAAATATGAACAGAAAAACATGGTAAGACATATATTAATTATTAAATATTGCATTCCTGGAGCAAATGCTTCCTCGGAAAATGATTTGCTCTTCCGAAGCAGTTTGCCTTCACCCTTGGCTGTTCGATTCGAAAGCTTTCTCTTTGCTCTAAAGTGAGCCGAGGCTCATCCCAAGAATTTATTTTGTGCCTTCTGAACGTAATCTTGTCGAAGATATATCTATATGGCCGAGGAAAGGAAACCTCAAGCAGTTTTGTGAGTCATCGTTACAAATAAAGAGCGCTTGCATAAGCTGTCTAATGTTAAGTCATCGATGCGCAAGAGATATTTGTGTCTAAACTAATCAGGCATTCAGTTAATTTCTAGAGAGTGATAATGGTAATGTAAAAAGAAGTTATCTAATTCAATTCAGCTCGAGGTATAACTTGTTTTTATTTTTTTTTCATTTACATCCTCATTAATTGCGAGCCGGCTGTCGATGTGTGGCAGGCAACCAAACTCATTTCTCAAACCCATTACCAAAGCTCATTAGGCCAAAAGATATATTTGATAAACGTATGATCATATAGGAAGCTCACTAGGCAGGCCGGGATGGCGTGAGAAGAGTGAGGGACTTACGTGCCAATGGGGTGCCAAACCATGCAGTGAAATGCAAGTGTCATGTATTTTATAATGTTAGCGGTGGTATCAAGAAGTTTTAATTGACTTAAATAATAATTTTAATGATTAATAATAAACTGAATGAATTTTCAAGAACATCAAGCAATCTTTACTTGACCAATTTTTCACTTAATATACTCTCGCACATTTAGATGGACGCCTCCTTGCTTTCCTAGGATTCTTTGTATTTTTTATTAATTTATTTACTATGGAGACTTAACGCTATTCTTAGCTTGCTATTCTGTAAAAGTATCCTGTACGTATTCGGTAAAAATTCCTCTTTGCTTCAGTTATTCTGTATAGGGATTTTCCGCTTCCATTTACATTGCTGTGGACCTTTCAAGCTATACATCAGAATTTTTCGGCTGGGTTTATTGGATTAAAAGCTTTCACTTGACAGCTAAATTCACGTGCCTACTTTATTCGACCCGAAGCCATCTGTTTTCGTCTATCCTTCGGAAGCGTCCAACGTACAGCGATAATTCTAGTGAATTTCTTCGTAACCTTTTCCTTATTTTCTACTCTCCCTTAAGCGCCACGGTGGCAAAGAGAGAAGCTGAAATGAAGAGGGTACGTGATTGACCTACTTAAATCCTCTTCGTTTGATACTCCCTATCCATCTACAACTTTGGATTACCTTATAGCAACGGACGATAAACAAACACAGACGCTTATATTTCACAAATAATAAATGCTCTCCTTAGTTCTCAAACTTACTACTAAGTTAAAACTTAATTTTTTGTCCGTGAATAATTAAGTTTACGTTCTAATTACAAGAGGAATTTTTCTTCTCAGCCCTTCAATTAAATTTTCAATTATACAACTTTCTATTTGAATTAATTGTAAATATAACGTGATAATACATAGTTCTAATATACATAAGTCTTCATACACCTCAACCAGATATGTGTGTTTTATTGTTGTATTTTAATTTTACTTTAGGTTTACTTACATTTTGATGAGAAGTAATATATTTGTTAGCTTTCTGGGCATAAATTAAATTCTTTTCTCGCAAATGATTCCCTTCGCCATTTCATGGGACGATTTTACTAACTCATTTCGACAAAGGAAAAGACAGTAAAGGAGACTTAGGTGATATTTGGCAGGATTTTATCTGTGATTATAATATTTTTATTGTGATTCTGTAATATATTTATATATTTTAAATTTCTGAATGTTTTACAGATCTGTCTGTATCTGTATCTTTCGGTATATTTCTAAGTAAGCTGGTGTGGAATCTCAAACTAAAAAAAAAAACAAACCAAAAATTACTTATTAAGGGTATTCACCGAGTAATCAAATCTGTAGTTTCTCGAGTTATTGTATTTACAGTAAATGAAACATGCATTTTGAAAAACATTCTAGGTAAATTTATGTCGTTCACCGTGTTCTAGGTAACATAAATTTTGAGCATTATGTTTTCACAAGTTCTGACCTTCTATAGCAGCAATCTTGGAGTATCTCTCGCGCGCAGTTTCCGGCTGACTGCTCTCTCCTCCTCTCTCTTATTTAAGTTTTCGTTCCATCTAAAAGAAAGCACTCCATGTAATGCTTTATGGTCCTCTTGTGCAATGCAGAATCTGTTCCACTTTTTGGTCGAAGATCAAATTGATCATAATCTCTACCGCTAATGGTCGTATGTGGTTGAAGAAGAAGCTTATGGACTTCGATTTGCATACACATTCTGTGGGGGCTTTTACAGATTTCGTCATTAGCATGAACCGTGAGACCATTTGCGATGCATTCATTCTAAACTGCACTCTAACCGTTTTCAACGAGTGCCGTCTACGTGAAATTTTTACTACGTACAGGCTCCACCCTGAAGCCACCAGAATAGGTCCGACATCGTCGCTAGCTATCATGGGTTCGATACCGGAAGGCCACAAATATCGGAATTTTCCCATAGGAATGTATTGCGCGGATATTTGAAAATTATTTTGATGCACTTATCGGTAAGATAAGGGATTAAAAATCACGGAAATGTAATAGTTTACGTCAGGTGAAGAAATGTCAAAAAATGAGCGTGGGTTCGAAACCGGTGGGTTGCAAAGTATCTCACGTTTAAGATGCATTTTTTATAAACTATATAGGGGATACGAATTCCAAGTATGTTCCACGAGTGCCATCTACGTGTAATTTTAACGACGTACTGGCCCCACCCTCTAGATACCAGAATAGTTCATAATTTGATGCTAGCTATCATAGGTTCGTTACCAGAATGTCCCAAATATCGCAATTTTCCCATAAGAATGCATTGCGTGGATTTTTGAAAATTATTTTGAGGCTTTTATCGGTAAGATAGAGGAACCAAATGGTCGAATGTTGGAGTTAAGGTACTCTTCAATGGAACCAATGGTAGAAATGTGACCAAATGACCGTGAGATGGACGCTAGGTGATTGCGAAATTCTTCTGTAAGAAATGCACTGCTATAAAATTTGACAACTTTTTTAATGACATCCCGATAAGCTGGTGAGATAAAACCCGGAATGATGAATGCATTCTTTCACGTGGTTCACCGTTTCTTTAATGGTCCTTGGTTCGATGCAAGAGCGTCGTTTCGATTCTACCGTGCGTTTCAAACGGGGAATGGGGCAACTCGCCGCCGCCGACTCGCCGCGGGCATATTTTAATTACGTTTAGAACTACCTGAAATTACTCGTTCTTCGCAAGGGTTTTAATTATCTAATATCATATAAAGAATAAAGCCCTTAATTAGTCTTGTGGGCCCAATGTGACCTTCTTTACAGAATTAATTTAAACAATTATATAATAAGCATCTTAATCATTTTTAAGCGGTGATCTACAAAGTAATTCAGCAGTAAATACCAGACTCAAAATAAAAATAATATTTGGGAGTTAATTTATTCCCAGAATTTTGGTATACAATGATAGGACAAACCAATTTCGTTGTTTTCACCGATAAAATGCATTACATTTCAGCAGTGTTATCAAATATACAATAAATAAAGTTAAATAATTATATAATTAACAGATCATGGTTTTTAAGTGCCCTTATATTAAGTAATTCATTAGAACTACATGAAATTACTCTTTATTCGCAAGGGTTTTAATTATGTGATATAATATAAAGAAACCCCATCTACATCTACATGAATACCCTGCAAGTAGCCTTTCGGCGTGTGGCAGGGGGGGGGGGGGTAAACACCAAACGATTGAGCTACTTTTTTAGCCTATTACTATCGCGTATTGTTCGCGGAAAGAATGAGTTCTTAAAACGACTTGTTCTAGCGTCTATTTCTCTTATTTTACTCTCATTGTCGGATCGGCCGAAGTAACAGGGGGGTCGCATAATATCAACTACGTCATGGGAAAACGTGCTTTCTCTAAATTTATTAAGGAGTCGCAACCTAGCTTCTAACCGCCTTTCTAACCACCCTGTAGATGCCAGAATAATTTTGACATTGACGCTAGCTATCATAGGTTCGATACCACAATGTCCCAAAAATCGCAATTTTCCCATAAGAATGCATTCCGCGGATTTTTGAAAATTATTTTCAGGCAATTATCGGTAATATAGGGGAACCATATTCTCGGAGGTTGAAGTTGAGGTAGTCTTCTATGGTTCTTATGGAAGAAATGTTGCCAAACGACCGTGAGTTCGACGCCAGGTGAGTGCGAAGTTCTTCCATAAGAAATGCATTGCTGCAAATTTGACATTTTTTTCAATGCCTTCCCGACAAGGTGGAGGGATAAAACCCGGAATGGTGACAGAGGCGTTTGAAAGCATTCTATCATCAGGTTTACCGTTTCTATAGTGGTCCTTGGTTTGATGCAAGAGCGTCATTCCGATTCTACCATGCATTTCAAACAGGAATAACAGATTCTTATTTTAGGACCTTCCCGATAAGATATTGAATCGAAACATTGGAACTTGTGAGAATGGCACTTCTCTAATATTATTTTGCTATTTTATCTCACGAAAGGGTCCTGAGTTCGACACTAGGTGGTCTTTTGCGCGAATTTTTGCAATCTGTTTTGAGGCCGTTCTGGATGCGATAGAGCAATCATAATCACGGTGTTTGCACATAATATGGTCGCTCATAGTACTTTAGGAAGAAATGTTACCAAATGACCGTGTGTTCGACGCCAGGTGGGTTCGAAATGCTTCTGTAAGAAATGCATTGCTGAAATTTTGGACGATTTTTATAAATGCCTTCCCGGTAAGCTGGAAAGATAATGGCGGTCAATTTTTACAATTATTTTGATTGCATATCCGATAACCGGGAATGATATAATATTTATTTATTTATTTTATTTATTATTTATTAGTAGCATCAACATACAGCACGAGGCCAATTACAGCTGACGATAAACAAAAATTAAAAACAAAATTATAAAATAAATTCAATAAATGAAATGAATAAAATTAACAATGTGAAAAACAACGAGAATAAATAAATAAATAATAATCGATAACAAAACAAAACAAACATATAAGATGAAATTTTCCATGTTACTCTTTCGCAACCATATTTCGAATAGATTTTGCAGATAAGAAGAAAGGATCAAAATGAGTGTTGGAAGAAAGAGAGTTGAAAATGGACGGGATGCGGAAGAATAGCGATCGTTTTACTATAGAAAGACGAGGAGTAATCAGAGAGAAGGTATCGGAAAGGCGAGTTGTTCTAGAGGGAACACGGAGAGAGAAAAGAGAGAGTAGGAATGGAGAATCAACCTTGTTGTTAATTATGTTGTATAAGAAGGAGATGTCGAAGGAAGTGTGAAGGGCTTTGATTGAGGAAAGATTCAGATGATTAAGAAGGAGGTCTCTGGGCATATTTTTATAAGACGGTACTCGAAAGCAGACTATTTTTAAAAAGAAAGATAAGATACTGTTGAGAGAAGAAAGGTTTGATTCTGAAGACATAGTCCATATAGGAGAGCAGTAAGTAAGAAGAGGAAGAACACAACTAGAAAAATAGGTGCGAAGAGAGACTGGATCCCTGATTTCCTTGAACCTGTAAAGCATCCCTAGTCGAGACATTGCTCGTTTTTTAATATGGTTCACATGCTCAGCAAAGTTAAGTTTTTCATCCATTATGACCCCAAGATCTTTACAGGAGGTCACTCTGGGGATATATCTATCGTTGATCTGATAGTCTTTGAGGATTTTATTCTTTTTTAATGAAATCGACATAATCGAACACTTTTCAGGGTTCATTTTTAATTTCCACTGGGATGACCATGCTGAGACTGCGTCGATGGATCCCTGAAAATCTGA
Organism: Pachydiplax longipennis; assembly: GCA_036926295.1. Taxonomy (NCBI): domain Eukaryota; kingdom Metazoa; phylum Arthropoda; class Insecta; order Odonata; family Libellulidae; genus Pachydiplax; species Pachydiplax longipennis. The sequence continues at coordinate 220,270 of JAVFKF010000012.1, read as the reverse complement.
GCAGTCGCTGATGGTATTGATCCTTTTAAAAATTTTACAGTCGTCAGCGAAGAGTAAAATATTGTTTTCATCTCCAATAGCCCTGGGGAGATCGTCAACAAATAGCGAAAACAGATATGGACCCAGAACGCTCCCTTGTGCGACGCCGGAGAGTACAGGAGTCCATGAGGAGGAGTAATTATTCAACACAACTCTCTGGCTTCTATTGTTAAAAAAACTCTTGAGGAGGGAAAGAAAATTGCCGTGAATACCAAATCTATTTTGCAGTTTATAGAGTAGGAGAGAGTGGTCGAGGGAGTCGAACGCTTTGGCGAAGTCAATATAACAGATATCTAACTGCGAATTGGCCTGGATAGATTCGACTGCATGGTATTGAAGGGAGGAAAGATTGGTGAGGCACGAGCGTCCAGGAAGAAAACCGTGCTGCACTTGAGATAAGTAAGGGGAAGTGAAGTCAGAGAGTCTTTTTAAAATTATCCTCTCACAGATCATTGATAGAATAGGGAGAACAGATATAGGTCTATAAGACTTCACAGAACTTCTGTCACCGGATTTAAAAAGAGGAATCACATTAGCCACCTTCCAAGTTGATGGGAAATAACCCGAAGAAAAACAACTATTTAGGAGAGCAGCTAAGGGCTGCGAGAGGGATGGAGCAGAATTTTTTAAAAATACTGATCCGACAAGATCAGGGCCAATGGCTCTGTTAGGGGAGAGATTACTGAGAAATTGAAAGACTTCCTCAGAAGTTGTGGTAATATTTGAAAGAGAAAAGGGACATACACTCTCAACTTGCAGAGCCTTAAAATCATAGTTGGAAGGCGGGGTGAAAACAGACTTAAAAAAATCGCTAAAGAGGAAGGGTCTATTGGGTCCCGAAGCTGTTATTTGGTCGAAATGGAGATTCTCTGGAATCTTCCCCCCCTTTCGACGAGAATTCAACAATGTCCAGAAACGCTTCGGATTTGACGTCGATTGAGATGAAACTGACTCAATGTAGTTTCTGTAGTCTCGTTTTAACATAATTCATATGGAATGTACAGCTAGTTCCAAAAAAAACTTACCACCTAAGCCGCAACCCGCATAACAGACGTGAAGCTCGATGAGAGCGAGTCTAGAGTTTTCCACGCATTCTATTGGCTCTTGGAAGGAGGAGCATTCTGACGGCGCTTTTTTAAACATTGTGAAACGCGTTGAACGTATTTGTATCGTCTTTACTAGCACGAAATCTTGTTTAAATTTAGTGTTACTTTTTACTATGTCAGCAGCATAGTATTAAAAAATGAATAAACATCGGATCTCCTTATTTCGGCCTGAAACTTCTGCGTAATTCACCTTTTCCGGAGACATCGGGTAAACTTACTTTAGCTGCTTCAATTATCCAATAAAAAATTATGTCATTGCAAGATTGAAAAGGATTATATTATTACGTTTTTTATGCTCTTGACGCCTACAGGAGGAACTTTTAAATTTATTTAGAGGAACTTCACGACTATGACGCAAATAGAAACATGAACGAAAACTCTGCAAGGAGATAAAGAATACTTAGGTATATGAACACAATCAACTGTATTTCATCTAATTTATGTTGCAGAAGAAATGCTATCGAGAAGGGGAGCATGAAAAAACTGCGAAACCTACTAATGAAAGCAAAGATGAAAAGAAACTTAATCTGGACGAATACACTGAGAAAGAATCATTTTAAGTCAACCTGGTAAAGAGCTCTGAAAATTAGACCCAAAACATATTACAATAAAGTAAACCAAGTAAATTACGATCAACTACATCAGATAATTACATCAAATATTATAAAAATTTTAAATACCACCAAATCATATGATATAAAGTAAAATATTAATTGCTGTGATATCATGATTTTCTAAGGTAATCGCTTAAAATTCAAATTGCTAATTTAGTATTTTAGAAAATAACATAGATATTAGAATAGTAGCACTCTTAATTTAAATACTGAGGACTACAATTTTTTTTCACGTATCGAATAAAAAATTAATTTACGACGAAATTAACGCCAGCATTTCGTAACACTTTTCCGAACATATTGTTCATTGCCAGTCCCAGAAAAACCATCCCTTTAATTAAATCAAGTTCATGTTCCTTGGAAAATTATGCTGTCCCAACTTTTATCTGATGCTAAATCTCTTTCTTGCCCCGTGGTGCAAATTTTGACTCGATTTCTTCGCAGTTGAATTATTCTGCAATACAGAGAGGTATAAAATTTGCTTGATACTACAATTAACAGAGCATTAGGTAATTCAGAATATATGCATCAACATGCCATTCTGTTCTTACTTCCATCAGGCATTCGTGATGACAGTATCAGATGAAGCATTATGATTTTGAGATGAGATTTGGCTGTTTCTGACAAATTCGCGTCTGAAGTTTTACCGAGTCTTTCAGAGAGAGCGGAGGACCTCCACCCTGGCCCTAGGAGTATCCCCTATTCATTCCTTTGTTGTTTCTTTTTCTTTTGTTTCGTCCATCGAAAGGTATTATCTATTTTCTCAAAGGAACCATAAAACGGCCGATGGGTGAAGGTGAACTCCGCTCTGAAAAAGAAAACCCCCTTTTCGGCATATTGTGGATGGTCGTATGTATGCGGGGTAGCGAATTTGAAAGCGCTAATGAGGATTACCGACCGCACCCCTGCTGAGCAGGTATCTAAGGTTAGGGTATGGTGGCGGCGACCGATCTCAAGTAAGGTGGGAAATGGTAGATCCGCGATTTGTTATCTTCGCCGCGGGTATTCCCTTAGGGAATGAAGATTTCAACTCTATTTTTGAGGTAGACGACCTTTCAGGACTTCTTGCAAGGAATCCAGATGGTTAAGAAACAACAGTTAGTATGGCAAATCAGAACCTTAAGACTGATTTGCATATTGCAGATAAATACCAGGTTTTTGTATACTTGCATATTGCAGGTTTACACGTTAACATCTGGTTTATTTACATTTACATTAATACCCCGCGAGCCGCCGTATGACGTATGTCAGGGGGTGTGAAAACACCCACAACACGATTTCTATTGTTATACTGAAATGATTTTCAGAACTATGCACTAGGTGAAAGTGAGACTAATGATTAATGATCCCTGCTTCGGTTTCTGAATGCCTCAAGTAAACTATATAACCCGAATTGTTTGAATGGTGTATAATGATTAAAAGAAAAATCAGCGTCAATAATTATGAATGAAGGGTAATATGAGTCATGGAAGAATACGCTAAAAATATAAACCAACGGATGGTAACCAGACTTACATGAGAATATTCCTCTAATTCTCATGATTCATACCTTAGCTGTTAAAATATTCTTAATTCTATATGTAATCCATTATTCCAACATTCACTCCAAGGACCTTCGTAGCATCATCCTTCATCCTAGGCACATCATAATTCTCTACGAATTTTGCGAAGATGTTTTGAAATTTTTTAATGGTAATGCAAGGAAGATCATTCTAGTTGAAATAGGACCTTCGGAAAATCTGAATGATAACATAAAGTTGAAAATGTTTGGGTGCATCATATCTGAATTAGTATCTCTATATTCTGCTTTTAAAGTGAATGGCATAAACTGTATTAGCTTATTCTAAATAACTAATTCAACGACAAAAACGAAAAAATAAGTAATGTGCCTATCGTCCATTTATATAAATCAAGCTCCTCGTCAATGATTGTTTATTTATAAATATTGTTTTTTATGCTTTATTTTGTCTCTATATTGAGCTCAAAATTTCGTAGTTTGAAATTACTTGAAAAATTAATTAGAGAAATACCACCTAATATGCATTCTTTACGCTTACGAGAACCAAATCGTTTAACTTCTCTTACAACATCTATGATACAAAGTAGATAGAGCGTTGAAGATGATCTTACTAGATCGACTAAAGTTTCTATTATAATGTCACTAAAATATGAATTGAAACGTAAATACGGAATTGTAGACACTCCGCATATTCAATGTCGCAGAAACTTGAAGTTTATACGCCGAATACCGATAAATAATATCTCTAAAGTTATTTAGAAGAAAACATTGGCTTGCATAGGTAGTAATACTAATGTTAGCGATTTCTATTGGTTTAAAAAACCTCGAAATCTCTTTCCAAAATAAATTGCTGATAAGAAGATGGTTTAGTTACTGGCTTAGTGAACTACTCGAACTTTCTTATAGAATTAAGAGAAGGTTGCTATAAAACATTGAACATCGATATAGTATACAATTTCGAAGATCCTGGGAATAAACTGATGCATGAGAAGGAAATTTCTGAAAGTATGATGAGCCATCGACGTTATATCCTGTATATTTGAATGTTAACCATGTTTGACTAAGATATTACTAAAATTGGATAAATGAGTAGTTTCTCTGGAGGCAGTCATAAACGGAAAAAATATATGTTGGATGAGAAAATTGAGAAGGTGAGCGAGTGGGTTATACTTTTAAAAGAAGTCGTTCCTCCTACTCAAAGTAAACAATTGGTCGACTAGGAAAGCAAAAAATGCGCCTACCTATTGTGATTCATCCAAAAATCTGGAATTAACATACCTCTTACACTTTTGGTTGTTAAATTCATGTGAGTGTATATATTACTGTTGCCGTCACTTCTCACTTCCCTATCTCTATCAAAACAGTCCCCCTCTTGAAGTCCTGGTGAATTCATTGCTTTATTCACTTCTTCCCATCACTCCTGTATCTTGCTTTTCAAATTTGTCACGGAATGTGGAGAGATGAAAAGTTTCTCATAGTCAATACATTTTAAATACGAAGGAATATTTTCAATATCACCAATCGATAAATATGTAGATAGACTTGCCATACCAAACCACCACCCATTCATCTCAATCATTAAAATTCTGTCGAAAAATATGAGAGTTACGCAGGGCCAGCCATCAACCGAGGGGAGCAAAATTTCAGCATGAGCCTCATATGCGCTTCCCCAAGTGATATTACAGGGTTGGAATTACAGGTAAAAAGGCCCTGGGAAAAACTATTTCACCAAGTCCCTATTATTTTGCGTATTTTTAACGTTTTCTACATTATAATAATTGTAAACGTTATAATAAACAATTGAAATATAAATAATGTAGGTGGTTTTGTATACATTCAAAATTAATTGAAAATTTTACATTCATAGCTTACAGTAGCATTCAATGAGCATTATGACCAAACCTCATTCGCACTATCTTTTTGTGTATTTTAGAACTTTTAAAGGTGATAAATATAGCGAGAAGAATGTTTAAGAACGTAATGGTTTGTGACTGCAACCATTTCAAGAGGAATCCACAGAAGAAATCAAGTTTATTCGATTCACACTTCAATGACACCGAAAAATATTAATTAATTAATTCAAAATTAATGTGAAAGATGGTAGTCTCGTGTCCGTCATCTTTATTCATTGAGGAAAATCGATTCTAGCACATTTTCTCTCAGTTGATTTGGACGGTATAGTAAAAATTCCAACTGCATAGATGATAAAATTTACTGATTTTTTACCGATCGAATTTTAATTTCGATGCTTATCAAATGAAACCTAATGTATCTAAAATACGCAGAGAATGCCTCAAGACTTCATACTATATATTTACTTATTGTTTTTTAATGTAGCATATTAATGTAATAGCCTAGATATGGCCATGAGTGTGCCTTACTTTACTTGTGTAGATTGCATTCACACAGGCTATGATAAAACTGGTGATCGATATAGACTCCTTTGGTATATAATTTTAAAGGCTAATAACTGCTCTCTTGAACGATGCATAATATTAGCTAGTATTATATTATATAATACCACCCATTATAACCGCAGAGTTTTGCAAGCGAAGGCGTCGAATTCGAGGTCTATACATTTTTGGTCCGACACCGATTCAAACTGCGCGGAAATTTTCTTTCTCCCATCTCAGTGCTAAACATAAGCTCAGAGCGGCTCAGAGGCAGATTTTGCGAAAATTTCCTTCGACTTGCTCGTGCCTTTCGCCCTCAGACTCAAATTTTATTAGGGGAAGGGGGTTTGCCTCGGTTTCCTAGGAATAACGGGACCTTGTGTGCGACGTTTCCCTCTGTGCGAGAAGCAATGCTAGAATATATACTGATTCGTTATAATCATTTTATAATAACTGAATTCTTGCATTACGACATCCGTATTGTTATAATACTATTCTGCTAGGCCAATGCCACCAAACTCAGGATACTAATAAATCTTTGCAATATTAACAAAGCAAATAAATCCATTTCAACTCTGCAGGCGGAGTTATGACTCAAGGAGACCATCTCCGCCATGTTTTTCCTCTCTCTCTCTCTCTCTCTCACTTCTTAAGGCTCGCTCGGAGGAAATTCACTGCCTGTTATGCGGGTTGCGGCTTAGGTGGTAAGTTTTTTTTGGAACTAGCTGTACATAGAAGCAATTCATGTGTTTCATATACGCTGTTCGCCGTTCCTCTGACGGTTCTTGGTTCGATGCCTGAGCGTCATTTCTATTCTACCATGTATTTTAAAGAGGGAAAGCGTAATCTTATTTTAGGACCTTTCCGATAAGATATTGAATTGAAACTTTGGAACAGGTCAGAATAGCACTTATCTAGTATGATTATGCAATTGTGTCGCAGGATCGGATCCTTAATTCGACGCCAGGTGGTCTTTTGCGCGAAGTTTTCAAAATAGTGCTGAGGCATCACTTGGTACGATACTGCATTCAACTTATAGCTTGCTTTATGAAAGCAACTTTTACTCGTGTATATTAAATTTGAGGTTATTTTGTATTCTGGTTATTTTTAAAGCTAAGAAGGGCGATGTTCAATTTCTTTCTGCTTCAACGGTGGGTTTGATGGACTCTAATTGTTCATTAGGTTTTTCTAAGAAATTATTGGTGTTGTATTTCGATGTGTCGAAAATAGCAAAAATATCAGCAACATATCTGATCCAAATTTTAGGGATATATTTGAAGTTCTCTCTGCAATGTTTCTCAAAATATATCATGAATAAGTTACAGAGGAAGGAAGAAAGGCCCCATTGCGGTTCCATTAGTTCCCCTCATTTAATTCAATTTCCATCCCTGTTAATATCCTCAGCAGTCATTATATCTCTTACGATAGAGCCTTTAATACACGCCAGGGAAAATAATTATACAGATGAGATTTTATGGTGTAAAAAGCGAAAGAAAATTTCCCAAGAATTTTGCAAGATTTTCTCGAACGCCTTTATGCTGCCCAATCTCTAGGGTATATCACGCCCTCCTTTTGCTTGTGGTTCCCACGGGAAGGCGCTGCAATATGGATAGGACTTTTGGGCTGGAGAAGCGACGGACAATGATTTCTCCATGGAAAGCCTATCTTCCTCACCTAGCAGCTGTACATTCATATAACTTGTATAATTATAGTTATAATGCATCATTTAATATAATTGCTTGTTTACATATTTAACAACAGAAATAATTAGATTATTTAGTCCAGGTGATATACAAGGAACATTGTGATCAATAATTAGTGCTAGTATTTGTTTAATTTGTATCTTAGCCGTTTTATTAGCATCTTTAGAACATGTTGAATTCTAGAATTGTGAGGATAAGAGAAGTTTATTCTTAGAATACTATTTCGAGCGAGACATTTCTTATTATATATCTCAGCGTTTTCATAAGGTCATCATATAAACACTCATATTAGTTAATACATAGGAGGATATAACCTGTTATTATAATGACTATTATACTAGTCCCGTGTGAACATTTCGCACAAATGGTCACTGGGGTGCATGCAATTTACTTGAAAGAAAGCAGTAGTTTGAATGACATGACAATTTAAGATTTTTAAAGGGTAACACAAACCTTCATATTCAGCAACTCATGTTTCTGTAGTTGTCGTTCAGCGCGCAAAAGATGCATGTTTATATCGGTTTATTAAAATGTTATGGTTGCGTACGACGTCGAGGTCTTCGTTTATGGAGACAATGATATTACTTGAGAAAACTGTTTAGATCATTTTAAGACCGAGGATAATATCTCCAACCGATGAGAAATACTATGTATTTCCCACAACAAACGTAACCAAGTAAACAATAAACTCCAAACACGAGAACGCCGATATATTTACATCCAGTAAAGAAACTCAAAAATTCAAATTTCAACTTGATTTTTTTACCCAATGTTACATTTTCATTGGTCGGACTACTTCTAGCATAAAGGGGGATACTTTCTCTTCCAAAGTTATTCATATGTTTTGTTGGAGTGTGAAGGAAGAAAAGCCCTGGTTACTGAAAATGGATGTTTAGAAATAATATATAGATGATATTTCTAGTATATTTATGGCTACGTCACAGGCAGTTATTTCCTTAGAAATATTAAAAATCTTTAAAAAATATTATTCATCATTTCATCATTCATTAATATCAATAATTAAAAAATAAATATTAATCAGGAGAGCTCCCTGAAAATGTAAAAACAATTATATAAAATGATGTAATAGCCTTGAGTAATGAGTGTTTATGTAATTTTTCACTTTCGAGTTATTTACGCAAGTAGAGAAAGAACATTGATAGAAATTCTTCATGTTAAAGAGATTAGCAAGGGTAGGGATGACTATGTTCAGATTTATTATCCTTTCTTTCATTTAATTGTTTTCATTACTCGTGTACCTCATGTGATTTACGACTGCTAAAAAACATAATTTATTAATAATACAATTATCATGCCTACTTTCCCAAGGAAGAATAGACTTGAAAAAAGTCCGACGGGACCGGGAAAAATATTCAAAAATGTTTTTTAAAAAGAATATTTTTTAAACGATAATCTTGCCAACATTGATACTTAATGAAAAGTAAGTATACTATAACAGCCCAAAAACTATTATGGCTGAGATATTGTTCCTTCTTTGAAAAGTATCTCGTCAAATGTTGAATTTTGTTCATTTTTGACCAATTATTTTAAGGTGTAAAAAAATGTTGAAGAAATACATCTAGCTAATTCATGGTACTAATTCTTAGGCCAGTGTGTACTGAAATCAATGCACTTTATTTGGAAGTCTTAGGATATATCATTGCTGAATAATTTAAGAAATCGTTGATACCTGCAAACGCGAACAACCGCGTGCAGTCAGGTACTAAGATGGCCGCCATTTCCAAACATTAAATATTGAAAATATTAAAACAAAAATACTTTTAGCTCTCTAAACTTAAGGGTAGCTACACTCTAAATATCAATTTTTACTGAGATGGTCAATCAATTATTATTTTCTGGACCACTTGCTATGGATTGACCCTTCAGTAGCGTTTTATCGTTACTAGGGATTTGTATGCTAATCTTCCTGTAAATATTTTGTGTATTCTTCCCAATGTATATACTACTAAATATAAATCTATTAACAAAGTAATTAATTGTAAACCACTACTAATCTTTTCAAAAAGTGTTTTTAAGTAGCTTTGCGATGTATTTCGGGGATGAATCTGCAAAAATTACATTCAAATGCTAGTTTCATCAGTAAAGAGTTGCCACATTATCTTCTTAAAATTTTGTTTTAGCCTTATAGAAATGTTCAAAAAATTTAAAAAACTTCAAGGAGAAACGGACACGAAAAAGTCTGACAGAACTAGAGCTCAAATAAGGATCTCCTAATTTCCGGATGGATTCATCTATCTAGCCGGTACATTTTGACATGTATTGCCAACAAAATCTTCAAACACGTTTCTTTATACAACACTGCAGTCGCCAGGACAGGTGGCGTAAATTTACTCTATATTGAACAACTAACACGCATTAAACGCCATTAACTGAAATAGTTTACAAACTACGGTGATTTAGATTTTAAACATCTTCAATTTACATTTACATTTACATATAGACCCTGCTAATCGCCACTGGCGCATGGCAGGGGGTGTGAAACACCGAAAACCCTATCTACCTTTGACTGCTGTTGACAATTAACAATTTAACAGCTACTCTGTACAGAATACGTATGTGTTTAACTTTAACATATCCCTAGAAACCTTACATTTACAGATAAATAAGAAAAATGTGAACATATCATCAGGATAAAAACACATTGCTCGCCAACTGCAACAACTTAAAAGTGTGTTGAATGAAAAGAAATTTTACATGAACTTAAAATATCTCTGCAATAGCATTTGTTTGTATAATTCGAGATCTTCAGAGAATGTCAGGATCATCCGTATGTTCTGGCTAGATAGCTTAGTTGGGTAAGACACCCGTCCGGAAAGTGGAAGATCCGGGTTCTAGTTTGGTCTCAAACACCGTGATTATGATTGCTCTATTGCATCGAGAACGGCCTCAATACAGATTGCAAAAATTCGCGCAAAAGACCGCCTAGCGTCGAACTCAAGACCCTTCCGTGAGAGAAAATAGCAAATTAATATTACATAAGTGCCATTCTATGTACATTCCATATTATAACATTCCCGGTTATCGAATAAGCATTAAAAATAATTGTCAAAATTGACCGCCATGCATTTTATACCGGAGAATTTTGCACCCACTTGGCGTCGAACTCATGGTCTTCCGGTAACATTTCTTCCTTTGATAGTATGGAAGACTACCTCATTTTGAACCTCCGAGATTTTGGTTCCTGTATCTTACCGATTAGTGCCTCAATGTAATTTTCAAAAATCCGCGCAATGCATTCTTATGGGAATATCATTCCCGTTTACCGGAGAAGCATTAAAAATAATTGTGAAGATTGACCGCCGTACATTTTATACCAGAGAATTTTTCACCCAAGTGGTGTCGAGCTCACGTTCATTTGGTAACAATTCTTCAGTTAGTACAATAGATAACGTGGAAAAATGAAATCCAGTATGTGTACAGGGACATATATGTATCGGAGAATAATCGGTTACTTGTGGTAAATTCTCACCGATTAACTTGCAGCATGCAAGCAACTTTTACTCTGATATATTTAGCGTCTCTTAGCGAGCATAGTTACAAATAATTCTGCACCAACTTCGTAGCTCCAAAATGAGTTCCGTTCACAAGGGATTTCGAAATTTTAGAATTGCTGAAAATTCCCCACTGATAATCACGCATTTAAATAAACAAATTGCATCTCCTTTGGTCGCTGCGAATTTCCTTGGGTATGCTCCCACATCGCAGAAATTCTAATTTGACAACTTGGCCCATTTAAAAAATCAAACAATCCACAGACAAAATCCGCAAGGTCGATGCTACCAAACGATATAAGGTGATAAAAGACATCGGAATCCTAGGCTTCTTAAAATTTTACAGAAAATTGGCCTGAGCTCGGCATTTGTCCTCTTGCCTTTGATTAATTTCTTCGACAACAATCGACCGCATAAAACTGCTCTGACCGGAAGTCTAGACGAGGGAGGGCGGACCGCGTTCTTCACCTGTTCTGCGAAAAAGCAGTGGCGTTGCGCAACAATGATCGATTGGCGAAATGGTTCTCAGAGCATTGCTATGCAGTAATATTAAATTTTCAAGAGAGCAAGTGCTTCAGCCGTACTCTCTTCAAACCAGCAAACGTTGCAACTCTGAACAAAAATTGTCTTATGGCGTTGTTCTAAATGATTGCTTTCTTATTTGAACTCATAGGACCAGTTTAACGCACGGTTTTTTTTAACGGAGGCCTTTTTCCTCTCGGTGCCTACTTCTCACCTACCCAATGGCTGACCGTGTGGTATTATCAAGTAAGCTACATTTTCCTCTACATAACTAATAGGGATCTGCTTCCCTTACTCCGTACAACATTTGAACGTTTGAATTTCTTTTATTTTAACTGATTTTCCTCCAAATCTACATTCCAGCAGATAGTATTTTAACTTTTTCTCGTCTCCCTAAATCTACGTCTCACAACTACAACCTTGAAACATGTATATTATTTTTCTACGAATGTCTTTCATGCAATTACTATTTCTTTGAAAAGCTTGTTATTTCTCAGCTATTATTATTTTAATATCAACCACGCTTTTGTTATCATTACAAAGCAAGTAAAATTCTTTTACTTGCTTTGTCTTAGTGCCTTCAATATAGATGTTTGCGATAATATCGTTTCTGTCGCTGGAGTATTCATTTTTTGGTGTTATCCAATTCATTGTCCGATGTTCAAGCGTAATTAATAAACATATTCATTTAGAATATTAATCTCCGCTGGAGTTTCAGCATTGGATAATTATTTTATAAATACAATTAAGCTACGAAGTACTAAAATGAATTATAAAGAATCAAACACTTCATTAATATTTATTTTTCCCCTCTTCTACGGATTACAACTTGACGTGGTGGAGGAGCTTGCGTGTTTCAATGACCAAGAGAGCTATACTGGCTGGAACTTGGTTCCTGGTAGGGTCACTCATGCCAGAAAGGTCAATAGGTAGGGGCCAGACGAAAGGTAGTCCACGCAGCGTCTGTACCTCAGTGAGGCGGCTGCAAAGGCGTCTGTACCCTATATGAGTAAAACTCAAAGCTTCTGGAGCTAATTTTGAGCGCGAACAGCATAATTATAGAGAAATACGTAAACTGGTTAAAGAAGAAGCTCAGAAAGAATATCAGGAATACAGATCTAGAACTTTGTTAGAATCACTAGGGGGAGATCAGAAAGAGTTTTGGTCGTATGTCCGTGAGACTCGAGGAGGTCAGTCTTCTGTGCCTAACCTAATAAGCGAAGAGAGAGTCACCGTGAATGAACCAACAGAAAAAGCTAATTTGCTAAACCAGCACTACCGGAAATGCTTCACTGCAGACAATGGCCAAGTTAATGACTTTCCTGTGCGCATTGATTCAGAGATGAGTCCTATAGAGATATCAGCTGATGGAATGGCTAAGTCATTGCGAGAGATTGAAAGGAAAAGGGCGCCAGGACCCGAAGGTATTCCCGCTGTTGTCATAAAAACTTTAGCCGACGATATTGCCCCCCTTCTTCAGGTATTCTATAAGAAATCACTGGATGAGGATACTGTCCCAATGTCTTGGAAGAAAGCACACGTCACTCCGGTGCCTAAGAAAGGGCGTACTGTAAAACCAGACGACTATAGGCCCATATCACTAACTTCTATATTTTGCAAAATTATGGAACATATTATAGCCAGCTCAATTATGCGCTTTCTAGCTGAAAATGGAGCAATTAGTCAGAGCCAGCATGGATTCCGTAAGGGTAGGTCTTGCGATACCCAGTTAGCCCTCTTTATGAATGACGTATCTAAGGCAGCAGATAAGGGAGTTAGATCAGACGCAATTTTTCTAGATTTTAAGAAAGCCTTCGACCCGGTGTCCCACGAAAAGCTTATACAAAAGTTAAGTTCCTACGCGATTGACGGAAAGGTGGTCAGGTGGACAAAATCATTTCTAGAAAACAGATCTCAGAGAGTTGCGTTAGACGAAATATTATCCAACGAAATTAGTATCACATCAGGTGTTCCGCAGGGAAGTGTCCTAGGGCCGATTTTATTCCTCATATACATTAACGGCCTAGCGGATAAAGTAAAGAGCAAAGTTAGATTGTTCGCCGATGATACCCTCATATACAGAGAGATTTCGTCAGAAAATGATATACATACTCGTATACTACAGAATGACTTGGACGTTATAGCAGGATGGTGTAAGGATTGGCAGCTTGATCTGAATCTTAAGAAATTCGTTGCTATGAGTTTCACGCGTTCTACAAACGTTATTCCCGCACCGTACAAAATTTCAAGACATCCCTTAGAGTTCGTGCGTCATAATAAATATCTAGGAATCACGTTTAGTAGTAGTTTATCTTTTAAAGAACACATTCGAGATGTAATAGGTAAGGCGAACAAAATACAGAGACTAACAGGTAGAACGCTGAAGGGATGCTCATCAAGAGTAAAAGAAATAGCTTATTTTTCACTCATTCGACCTAATCTCGAATATTGCTGCGCGATTTGGGATCCACACGAGGTAGGTTTGGTCTCAGACTTAGAAATGGCCCAACGTAGAGCAGCTCGTTTCGAAGGAAGACTTCTCGGGTTTCCAGCCGGGTGCAGTGTTGGATTGAGTCCGACGTTTCGGCTACTAACAGCATAGCCATCTTCAGGGAAGTGCCGTTGTGAAAAAATCACAGTGTATACCGGAAGCCAACCCATACTGACCTCTACCTGAATGGTAACAGCCACCACCATCCCTCACAACGAATGTCAGTTCTGTCTACGTTACTTCATAGGGCGCACACCATCTCGGACAAGGACAATATAGTTGATGAACTCCAGACCCTCAAAACGACGTTCCTTCAGAATGGACACCGACCGAGGGAAATCAACTTGGCCCTTAAAAGGGCCGACCCAGGAGCCCACAACAAATGCAGAAGTGAAGAGGGGAAACCAACGGCTACCGCATGCATCCCCTATGTTGCCTCTATATCAAGGAAAATATCCCGAATCCTCGCAAAACAGAATATACGAACCATCCACAAGCCACCGAGAAAATTGGGGAGCCTACTAACCAATGTTAAGGATAAACTGGGGCTCAAAACACCTGGAGTCTACAGTGTCCCCTGCGAGTGTGGAGCTGTATATGTCGGTGAAACTGGAAGAACAATCGAGACCCGAATTAAAGAACATGAACGCAACGTCCGATTGAAACAACCTGAAAAGTCAGCAATTGCGGAGCATTGCATAGAAGAGGAACATCAAATGAGGTTTGCAGACGCAAAGGTCATATGTACAGCCCCGCGATTCTGGGACCGAGTAATCAAAGAGTCCATCGAAATAGACATCATAGATAACACCATCAATAAGGATGGAGGGTACTCCCTCCACAAGACGTGGAAGCCGATCCTCCGTAAACTAGCTGAGAATCGACAACCAATCAGAGCCATGCACCCTCTTGACCAATCAGAGAGGTGAAAGGGACGCTCAGCCCCCTATATATACCGGGACAATTTTTCACAACGGCACTTCCCTGAAGATGGCTATGCTGTTAGTAGCCGAAACGTCGGACTCAATCCAACACTGCACCCGGCTGGAAACCCGAGAAGTCTTCCTTCAACATATTCACCGGGAAAGAACCAAATCGTTCCAGCTCGTTTCGTTACAGTAGATTTTAGGTTCGATAGTAGCGTTACGTCCATGATAGAATCCCTCGGTTGGAATTCACTTCAGGAGAGAAGAAACGATTACCGAAGGAAACTTTTCGAAAAGTTCCTCGGTTCCGAATTTAGGGACGAGGTGAATGAAACTTTGATTCCGGTAAGGAATGAGCGCGATCTCCGAGAGGCATCAACTAAGCGTTATAAGGAGGAAATAGCGAGGACAGATAGTTATTTCTGGTCGTTCTTCCCGCGAGCTATTAGAGAAGCTAATAGGGCCGATTAGAATACTAAGATACCCCCTGCCATACGCCACTGGCGGCTTGCGGGGTACTCATCTAAATCTAAATCTATGGGTGATGGTGTCACTGTTGAGGAAGGCAAGGGGAGTCCACCTCGACTATCTATCCCATGATCATGATGTGCCACAAGAATAATATTGCCATTGGCAAAAACGGGACTCAGCCCACTAGGGAGAGTGACGTGCCCGGCAGGGATGGTGGTAAGGCCATCCCGATCGTCATTCCACGAAATCCTTACCCAACGATACAAGAGAAGAAGAAGATGACCAAGGAAACCAGGGTAGGGACCTGGAACGTTAGAACGATGCTTAGGAAAGGGAAGTTAGAAAACGTAAAGTTAGAAATTAAGAGATCCAACATTAACATTCTGGGGATATGCGAAGTTAGGTGGAAGGATGGGGGAGATTTTTGGAGCAATGATGTGAGGGTCATATTCAGTGGGGGAAATGATAGTCAGAGAGGGGTTGCTATAGTGTTGGACAAGGGAGCGGGAAATGCCGTGATAGCCACCGAACTGATAAGCGACCGAGTAATGTCAGTAGAAATCAAGGCAGAGCCAGTAAACACTGTGATAGTGCAAGTGTACCTCCCTACTAGCGATTACACTGAGGATGAAGTAGATTTAGTTTATGAACAAATACAAGAGGTTATTGAAAGGGTGAAAGGCAATAAAAACCTTATTGTAATGGGGAATTGGAGTGCTGTGGTAGGGCAGGGAAAAGATGGGGACGAAGTGGGAGAGTTCGGACTAGGAAAGAGAAACGACAGAGGACAAAAACTGGTAGATGTTTGCAAGAGGAATAACCTCTGTATCACCAGCACTCTTTTTCAACACCGTAACAGAAGGAGGTACACATGGAAAAAGCCGCGGGACACGGATAGATACCAAATCGACTATATTATGGTAAGGAAGAGGTTTAGAAATAGTGTTAAAAACTCGCGAAGTTTTCCTGGTGCTGATGTAGACTCGGATCATAATTTAGTAATGATGAAAACCGAGCTTGGATTTTAAAAAATTTATCAGGCAAAAACCGCACCCAAATGGAACGTAGAAGCCCTCAGGGGTAGGAAAGCTAGAGAGTTTCAAGAGTCAGTCAACAGGGCTCTTGATGGTAAAGAAAGGGAACTCACCGTAAACGAGGGACGGGAAAAGATGAAAACCTGCATTAAGGATAGTGCCCAAAGAACCATCGGGAGGGACAAAAAAATTAAAATTAGGAAACCATGGGTGACCATAGAAATGATAAACAATATGGAGGAAAGAAAGAAATGGAAAAGTGTTAACACAGAACACGGGCGTAGAATGTACAGGGCACTGAACAACGAACTGAGGAGGGAAACGAACAGAGCTAGAGATCTGCGGTGAAGGGACAGTGTAACGAAATAGAGAAGATGGCTGAAAGTGGGAGGGACGACCTATTATTATATAAAAAAGTGAAACAATTAACGGGGAATAAAATTAGTAATAAAATGGCCACTATTAGGGATAACAGAGGAAACGTATTAAGGGAGCCAGCAAGCATAAGGGGACGATGGAAAGAGTATGTTGAAGATTTGTATTCTAAAGACATGAAGCCTACCCACATTAAGATAGAAAGTGTAAAAGAAGTAGAAGAAGGTGATGTTGGACCGAATATACTGGATAGTGAACTAGATAGGGCACTGAGGGATATGAAAGGGAACAAATCAACGGGTGTGGACGAGATTCCTGTAGATTTTCTTAAGAATCTGGGAGGAAAAGGTAAGAAGCACTTCTACGATTTATGTAGGAAAATTTACGACGAAGGAAAGTGGCCAGAGGATTTTACTAAATCTATCCTGATTCTGTTACAGAAAAAGAATAATGCCTTAGAATGCCGTTAAGGCCTGAACCCACCAGTGCGGCGCAAGCGTTTTTACGACACTTGGGAGGGGGGCCAAAGTTCCGTTAGGTGACGTAGAAACGCACCCTGGCCGCATAGTAGGCCCCACCGGCACGGCTGCGGCAAGAACGACCACCAGTCGTGATTTAGGAGCTCATCTGTTAGGCTCGACATTTCGCACGCGTTAGCAGCACGTGCAGAAAGAAACTGATAGCCGTAAGATGACATTTCTTAAAATTTTCTTTCCAACGGCTATGAAATTGACAATTTCAAATACCGATCTCATAGGAATAAGAGATAATTTAAATAATTACCGAAACGAAAACAAGTGCTCAATGAATTTAACTTAACAATTTCATTTACCAATAAATTACGCCGATGAAATGGTGACTCGCGAAATTTTCTCATTTCCCAGTCTGCGTCGCGCATAGTACAGCTAGTTCCAAAAAAAACTTACCACCTAAGCCGCAACCCGCATAACAGACGTGAAGCTCGATGAGAGCGAGTCTAGTGTTTTCCACGCATTCTATTGGCTCTTGGAAGGAAGGCGCCTTTTTAAACCGTTGTGAAACGCGTTGAACGTATTTGTACCGTCTTTATTAGCACGAAATCTAGTTTAAATTTAGTGTTAATTTTTACTATGTCAGCAGCATAGTATTAAAAAATGAATGAGAATCGGATCTCCTTATTTCGGCCAGAAATTTCTGCGTAATTCACCTTTTTCTGGAGGCATCGGGTAAACTTACTTTAGCTGCTTCAATTATCCAATGAAAAATTATGTCATTGCAAGATTAAAAAGGATTATATTATTACGTTTTTTATGCTCTTGACGCCTACAGGAAGAACTTTTAAATTTATTTAGAGGAAATTCACGACTATGACTCAAATAGAAAGATGAACGAAAACTCAGCAAGGAGATAAAGAATAATTAGGAATAAGAACACAATCAACTGTATGTCAACTAATTTATGTTGCAGAAAAATTCTATCGAGAAGGGGAGTATGAAAAAACTTCGAAACCTACTGAGGAAAGCAAAGATGAAAAGAAACTTTATCTGGACGAATACACCGAGAAAGAATCATTTTAAGTCAACCTGGTAGAGAGCTCTGAAAATTAGACCCAAAACATATTACAATAAAGTAAACCAAATAAATTACGATCAACTACATCAGATAATTACATCAAATATTATAAAAATTTAAATACCACCAAATCAATTGATAGAAAGTAAAATATTAATTGGTGTGCTATCATCATTTTCTAAGGCAATTGTTTAAAATTCAAATTGCTAATTAAATATTTTAGAAAATAACATAGGTATTAGAATAGTAGCACAATTTAAATACTGAGGGCTACAAAATTTTTTCACCTATCGAATTAAAAATTAATATACCACGAAATTAACGCCAGCATCTCGTAACATTTTTCAGAAAATATTGTTCATTGCCAGTCCCAGAAAAACTATCCCTTTAATTAAATCAAGTTCATGTTACTTGCAATATTATGCTGTCCCAACTTTTATCTGATGCTAAATCTCTTTCTTGCCCCGTGGTGCAAATTTTGACTCGATTTCTTCACAGTTGAATTATTCTGCAATACAGAGAAGTATAAAATTTGCTTGATACGACAATTAACAGAGCATTAGGAATTTCAGTATATATGCATCAACATGTCATTCTGTTCTTACTTCCACCAGGCATTCGTGGTGACGGTATCAGATGAAGCATTATGATTTTGAGATGAGATTTGGCTGTTTCTGACAAATTCGCGTCTGAGGTTTTACTAATTCTTCCATGGAGAAAGGAGAACTTTCCTTTCCTCCACCCTGGCCCTAGGAGTATCCCCTATTCATTCCTTTGTTGTTTCTTTTTCTTTTGTTGCGTCCATCGAAAGGTATTGTCTATTTTCTCAAAGGAACCATAAAACGGCCGATGGGTGAAGGTGAACTCCGCTCTGAGGAGAAAAACCCCCTTTTCGGCAGATTGTGGATGGTCGTATGTATCCGGGGTAGCGAATTTGAAAGCGCTAATGAGGATTCCTGACCGCACCCCTGCTGAGCAGGTATCAAAGGTTAGGGTATGGTGGCGGCGACCGATCACAAGTAAGGTGGGAAATGGTGGATCCGCGATTTGTAATCTTCGCCGCAGGTATTCCCTTAGGGAATGAAGATATTCAACTCTATTTTTGAGGTAGACGACCTTTCAGGACTTCTTGCAAGGAATACACTTTAAGATGGTTAAGAAACAACAGTTAGTATGGCAAATCAAAACCTTAAGACTAATTTGCATATTGCATATAAACTCCAGGTTTCCTATACTTGCATATTGCAGGTTTACACGTTAACACCTGGTTTATTTACATTTACATTAATACCCCGCGAGCCGCCGTATGACTTATGTCAGGGGGTGTGAAAACAACCACAACAGGATTTCCAATGTTACTGAAATGATTTTCAGAACTATACGCTAGACTAATGTTTAATAAGACTAATGATTAATGATTGCTGCTTCGGTTTCTGAATGCCTCAAGTAAGATATATAACCCGAATTATTTGAATGGTGCATAATATGTATAATAATTAAAAGAAAAATCACTATCAATAATTATGAATGATGGGTAAAAGGAGTCATGGAAGAACACGTTAAAAATAGAAACCAACGGATGGTAACCGGACTTACATGAGAATATTCCTCTAATTCTCATAATTCATACCTTAGCTGTTAAAATATTCTTGGTTCTATATGTAATCCATTATTCCAACATTCACTCCAAGGACCTTCGTAACACCCTTATCCTAGGCACATCATAATTCTCTACGAACTTTGCGAAGATGTTTTTTAAATTTTTCATAGTATTTTTAAATAGTAATGCAAGGAAGATCATTCCAGTTAAAATAGGACCTTCGGAAAATCTGAATGATAACATAAAGTTGACAATGTTTGGGTGCATCATATCAGAATTAGTATCTCTATATTCTGCTTTTAAAGTGAATGGTATAAACTGTATTAGCTTATACTAAATAACAAATTCAACAACAAAAATGAAAAAATAAGTAACGCTGCCTATCGTCAATTTATATCAATCAAGCTCTTCGTCAATGATTGTTTACTTTATTTATATAAATTGTTTTTTATGCTTTATTTCGTCCCTACATTGAGCTAAAAATTTCGTAGTTTGGAATAACTTGAGAAATGAACAATGAACTAGAGAAATGCCATCTAATATTTATTCCTTACGCTTACGAGAACCAAATCGTTTCACTTCTCTTATAACATCTATGATACAAAATAGATAGAGCGTTGAAGATGATCTTACTACATCGACTAAAGTTTCTATTATCATGTCACTAAAATATGAATTGAAACGTAAATATGGAATTTTAGATACTCCGCATATTTAGTGTCGCAGAAACTTAGAGTTTATACGCCGATTACAGATAAATCACATCTCTAAAGTTAGGTAAGATTTAGAATAAACCATTGGCTTGCATAGATAGTAATACCAATGTTAGCAATTTTTATCGGTTTGAAAAAACCGAACTCTCTTTCCAAAATAAATTGCTGATAAGAAGATGGTTTAGGTTCTGGCTTAGTAAACTACTCGAACTTTCTTATAGAATTAAAAGATTGGTACGATACATTGAACATCGCTATTGCATACAATTTCGGAGATCCTGGGAATTACTGATGTATCAGAAGGAAATTTCTGAAAGTATGATAAGCCATGGGCGTTATATCCTGTATATTTGAATGTTAACCATTCTTGACTAATATATTACTTAAATTGGATAAATGAGTAGTTTCTCTGGAGGCTGTCATAAACGGAAAAATATATGTTGGATGAGAAAATTGAGAAGGTGAGTGAGTGGGTTATACTTTTAAAAGAGGTCGTTGCTCCTACTCAAAGTAACCAATTGGTCAACGAGGAACGCAAGAAATGCCATTACCTATTGTGATTTATCCAAAAATCTGGAATTAACATACCTCTTACACTTTCGGTTGTTAAATTCATGTGAGTGTATGTATTACTGTTTCCGTCGTTTCTCACTTCCCTATATCTATCAAAACAGTCCCCCTCTTGAAGTCCTGGTGAATTCATTGCTTTATTCACTTCTTCCAATCACTCCTCTATCTTGCTTTTCAAATTTGTCATGGAATGTGGAGAGATGAAAAGTTTCTCATAGCCATACATTTTAAATACGAAGGAATATTTTCAATATCACCGAGCGATAAATATGTAGATAGACTATTCATACCAAACCACCGCCCATTCATCTCAATCATTAAAATTCTGTCGAAAAAATATGAGAGTTACGTAGGGCCAGCCATCAACCGAGGGGAGAAAAATTTCAACATGAGCCTCATATGCGCTTCTTATCCCCGTGTGATACTTACAGGGTTGGAATTACAGGTAAAAAGGCCCTAAAACTATTTCACTAAGTCCCTATTATTTCGCGTATTTTTAACGTTTTCTACATTATAATAATTGTAAACGTGATAATAAACAGTTGAAATATAAACAATGCAAGCAGTTTTGTATGCATTCAAAATTAATTGAAAATTTTACATTCATAGCTTACAGTAGCATTCAATGAGCATTATGACAAAACCTCATTCGCTCTATCTTTTTGTGTATTTTAGAACTTGATAAATACGAGAGAAGAACGTTTAAGAACGTAATGGTTTGTGACTGCAACCATTTCAAGAGGAATCCACAGAAGAAATCACGTTTATTCGATTCACACTTCAATGACACCAAAAAAATTCATTTTGGATTCAAAATCAACGTGAAAGATGGTTGTCTCGTATCCGTCATCTTTATTAATTCAGGAAAATCGATCCTAGCACATTTTCTATCAATTGATTTGGACGGTATATTAAAAATACCAACTGCATAGATGATAAAATTTACTGATTTTTTACCGATCGAGTTTTAATTTTGATGCTTATCAAATTAAACAAAATTTATCTAAAATACGCAGAGAATGCCTCAAGACTTCATACTACATATTTACTTATAGATTTTTTATGTATTTAAAGTAATAGCCTAGATATGGCCATGAGTTCACCTTACTTTACTTTTGTAGATTGCATTCACACAGGCTGTGATAAAACAGGTGATCGATATGGACTCCTTAGGTATATAATTTTAAAGGCTAATAACTCTTCTCTTGAACGATGTATAATATTATCTACTATTATAATATATAATACGACCCCTTATAACCGCAGAGTTTTACAAGCGAAGGCGTCGAATTCGAGGTCTATACATTTTGGGTCCGACACTGATTCAAACTGCGCGGAAATTTTCTTCCTCCCATCTCAGTGCTAAACATAAGCTCAGAGCGGCTCAGAGGCAGATTTTGCAAAAATTTCCTTCGTCCTGCTTGTGCCTTTCGTCTCAGACTCAAATTTTATGAGGGGAAGGGGGTTTGCCTCGGTTTCCTAGGAATAACGGGACCTCGTGTGCGACGCTTCCCTCGGTGCGAGAAGCAAAGCTAGAATATATACTGATTTGTAATAACCATTTTATAATAACTGAATTCTTGCATTACAACATCGATATTGTTATAATACTATTCTGCTACGCCAATGTCACCACACTAAGGATACTAATAAATATTTGCAATATCAATAATGCAAATAAATCCATTTCAACTCTGCAAGCGGAGCCAGGACAGAAGCAGACTATCTCCTCCATGTTTTCCCTCTCTCTCTCTCTCTCTCACTTCTTAAGGCTCGCTTGCAGGAAACTCACTGCCTGTTATGCGGGTTGCGGCTTAGGTGGTAAGTTTTTTTTGGAACTAGCTGTACATAACATTTAATTTTAAATGTACACTGGCTGAAAAGCCCGTTGATTCTCAACGGGGAATTTTTCGTTTCTATGTTCCATATCGATTGTGTCTTGGGTGTAGGTTGTCTCTATGGCTCACATTTAAATTTTGAAGATTAATATACTCTCTCGATGAATTCCTCTATGTAAAATAGCGAATTTCGTCTCTTGAGCATTTCATCTATATGTATTTGGTCTATGATGTAGGAGGTAAAGTTTTTCAATCGTTACTCTGGACTTTATTTGATATTTTTTTAAGTGGAGTTAGAAACAGAATGTCTTCTATTTGTTATTTTATGAATTTGATAAATTAATGCATAACTTTCTGAAAATAATTTTGAAATATCTTCGCAAGAATGCAATTTATGAATGCAACTCAATGTTAATGCGATATTTGGCTGAAAAATTTGTCGCAAGATTAATATTTTATTCATTAGAGTAGAAAGATTAATATTTTAAGCATTTATAATTGAAGTGCCTTCACTCTCAACCGAGGTAATTATGAAACCGACAATAACGATGAGTCTTGATTAAATATACTTTTTAATAAACTTTTATCAAACTTGTACGATGATTCTTTTAAATAATAATTTTCTATAGAAATATAGCCTGAAAACTATTAGAATGTACTCCATTTGCTTTTATTACGTTGGATTACTCTTTGGCCCACCTGGGATCGAAACTGGGACCAATATTACAAATTAAAAATTATATCTAAATAGCGTACACAAAGTCGAGCTGATTAAGAAACTAATAAATAGTCTTTCCCTGCAATCACCTGTAAACAGATCCTGCAGATTGTTCGTAACTGCAAATGTTAAAATTTCAGATTATTAATGGCTCCTATTAACATATTTTATTTCTTTTGGTGCTAGTTTCGATTTCGAACGACTATTATTTCTAATTTAATTTTGCAAAGGAAATGTAATCTGTATATAACACACACCTGTTACTTTAATTGCCGCATATATTAGATTGAGGAAACATACAATTAAGTGAAGTAAATATGCTTGACATAAATAAATTAAACATTCTGTCACAAGAATTTTTATTGATAATTTTGAACGTCTTCCGTCAAAACCTATCAAAACTATAGAACTCTTGGCTGAAAACAGTCACTTGTATGCCGAAAACACTTCGAACGTATCATTTTTGCAGTACTTTACGGGGACGAGATTCTACGGAGTACTATCGCTTTGATTGTTCTGAAAACTTATCACGATGTACAGATATTGTTAAGGTATCGTGTACAAGCATCCTTTTGAGGAAATTTATCAAAATAACGACAATATTTGATTGCAAACGGGCTGCGGCAAATCGAAAAATTGTGCATGCAGAGTTCGTAGCCGAGCGGCGTATTTGCCGGAGCGAAAACGCTGCACTAATCCCTTAAACTAATCCGCCGGACGGCGCTTTCCGCGTCGGTGGGGTCGGCCCCATAAGAAACCATTGAATTTGAGTACGTGACGAACGCAGAGGAAGGACCAGGTACCATCATAAAAACGCTTGCGGCCGCCGCGCCGCACTGGTGGGTTCAGGCCTTTACCGCACAATTAGTTTAATTTCTCATGCGGCAAAAGTAATTTTAAGATTCTTTAACAGAAGAATCGAGGGAAAAAAGCTTTAAATATGACAAAAGAAAAATTTGAAAATCAGAACAAGCATTTAATCCTATATATGAAAACAGTGAAATGAATTAAGAAATCCAATTGAATCCAAGTTATTGCGATTACATCATTAATCCAATGAGAGTTGTACTGTTAATCTATCATTGTGCTGTCAAATTAAGCCATCTTTCAGAAACTGTATAAATCTTAAATAAAATAGTGGTAAATGAAAATAATAACATCCGCATTTATTTCAATAAAACAAATTTATTTCAGATCCTTAATCGGTCGATTCCACCAATCGGAAAGCGGCGATCCTCATTCTGTTGCGTCAGCTACGTCATCTCGTCTTTTTCCATTTATTCTGAGATCGCACGTCTACAGCACTCCGTCGGAGAGATGACACTTTAGTCTCTATGGAATCGAAAATATGAAATTGCTTGAGAAATTATTCGAGAAAAGGTATGCCTCACTGTTTACTTCATAAATTGAATTTACTGCATGTACTTTTGCGTACATTATACGACAAATTACGTAGACACGTAGTTAATTAATAAACATGAAGAATTACTGAAATTTTCAAATGTCTGAGAAGTTGGCTATGTTCCTTGTATCATCTTAATTTGCCAGTGATATGATATGAATGCCAAATATTCTGCTCAAATCATAACGTATTAATTATTAAATATTGATTAATGAAAGGAAAATAATTTTTCACCAAGGTGAAGTAAGCAGTGGTGAAATTATATCAAAGCAATTCCTAATTTTGATGAGAGGCATTTCACTCCAGATGTATTGAGTTATCTTTCTAAATCAGAATCAAAGGATTTTCTCATGGATAGTAAACATTCCAAATTACGTGATTCAGCAACGTAAAATCCTAGCAACGAATAAAGAAGATACGCAGCCGTTAAAGTTCAGCTGGATAAACGGAAAGTGAATCGTGCTAGTGAGGTAAACATAGCTGTATTGATTTGGAAACTGACAATAACGAATTGCGGCTCTATACCTCCAAATCTAAACTTAAATTACATCTACATCTACATATGTATCCTGCAAGCCGCCTTTCGGCGTGTGGCAAATTAACTCCATAAAATCGTTTTTGCCTGACTAAAATATAGATTTCTTTAGTAGTCAGGAAGCAGGTAGTAATGTATACAAAAAAGATTTTTTGGAGCTGTTCAACTTTATAATTATTTGTAATAAGGAAATCGTCTTTGAATTTTTTAATTGAGCTTTTTTGACAACTCTGATGACTTGTTTGTTTGTGAAAATATAGTAATGATTGAAGTAATCAACAGAAAAGTAAGATAGAGGAACTGAATTCATAATTCCTTAAGAAAAAATGGGCATGAAAAAAGTCCGGCAGGTCCGGAATTTGAATCCGTATTATATCTTACGAAATACAGTTAATTTGGGACCCAATAAAGTAACCGATAAATAAAACTACATAACTAAATTGTTTCGTTATTTTTTGCTCTCTTTAAATCATATTCAGCTTTATCAGACCCTTATGTTAAACACTTTCGTAATAGACTGAAGTTTTTTTCCCGCTTAAATAAAATAAATTAATTAATTTGTCACAATACTCGGATCCGCACCTTTATGCATTGTTCCAGAATGGCTGAAAGGTATGAACGTTCGCGCTATTTTATTCTATTGCATATGCGGAGGATGTTCCTCGATTTGCTGTACCATGGCGAAACCACGTTTCCTTCCTATGCACTGATACCTGCGGAGTGCTATTGAAACAATCTGAGGAAGTTCGTGACGTTTAAAATAGAGACGGACTAAGATAATATGCTTGAATACGGCAGCTCAGTCATTTGAGTAGCCTTTTAACCATTTGGCTATTCATTGGGTAAACAGGGATCTAAAGATACAAATTCGATTGCAGAGGGGTCTTTGAAATATTCATTTGTTTAGTTGCGAAATGAATTGAAATATATGATTAGAAGAGATATGTATTTATAGAAAAACCAAGCCGCCGTTTTAATATTTAGTCGTATTTAAGATTATCAGCTCATATTTTGCCGTATTGATGGCTAAGCAATTTCAAGCTTAAAGAATTTTGAGCTGGATACAGATTATCCGGACCTGAAAACATGCAATTCGATCAATCTTCGGCAAGCCCTTTATTTATTTCGTATATTCAAAACTATCCTCTGTGATTTCCTTACCTTGCAGATATTTTCTCCTTCAAAAACATTCATTTAACATCGTCAAATATTTTTGCAATGCATTTCTAATCTCATTTATAGCACTTGATGAGGAAGCTTCTATCTCTCCTTTTACATCTAGTAGTCGTATTCTCCTGTTACACCATCTTGGTCAAAATGTTTCCATCCATCATTTACTTAAGTCAAAACAACGTCAAGCACCCTTAGCATACTCACCCTTACGTCTAAAATAATTCCTAGCTATATTCGACTTTTTCTATCTTCAATTTACGAATCCAAAATTCATACGACAACCGTTTTACATAGGCATAAAAATGATTGCCGGTTGCAGAACCTCTCAATCACATGATATTGATTCTTTGGATCATTCACATTAACAACCGTCGATAGAAATTGGCAATTATTCAGTGTGACTACTTCGATAATTCAGGGGAAACTAATGAACATATCAGAAATTAACAGTTTGGTTTTCAGAGAGGAAAAGGAATGAGGGATGGGGTAATGAGGGTACTCGCGGAACGAAGCTTGGAATTTAAAAGGGATCACAATGTACGTTCTATTGATTTTGAAAAGGCCTTCGATAGAGTTCAATGGCCAAAACTGATGGTGATATGAAAGAAAATTGGGTTGGATTGTAAAGATAGGCGTTTAGTGCAAAATTTGTATTTAAATTAAACCGCAGGAGTAAGAGTAGCTAATGGGGAGTCAGAATGGGCAGAGTTATGGAGGGGAGTAAGACAAAGCTGTCCTCTATCACCATCAGTATTTAACATATTTGCAGAAGAAATGGTTAAAGAAGCTTGGGAAGAAATAGAGAAGGGAGTAAAAGTTGGTGGGGAAGTAGTGAAGTCAGTAAGAAATGCAGATGACGGTTCCGTTACAACTGAGCGCGCGTCGATTGAGCGCGGACTACTGAGCGCTACGACAACTGAGCACTACGACAATTGAGCGCTACGACAACTGAGCGCTACGACAATTGAGCGCTACGACAACTGAGCGCTACGACAACTGAGCGCGTCTCCTTCTCAGGCGTTATTAATTGAACAAATATACGGCAAATCATATCAATTTTTGACGCTGAAGCAATTGAGTGGTAGCTTTTCTTACCGATTACTGATTAAACTGCAAAGGATTCGAAGCTGAAAATTTTATCTCTATTCTGAAAACTGCTTTATGTTTCATTAGCAAAAATACAGCTCTCTGGTTAACCAAGATCCTGCAGATTCGGTAGACTTTCTATTAATCATACACAAAAATCTAGCAAATTGTCCGTTAGATTAGATTAAAATTAGAATGAAATCCACATTTATCAATGAAAGCTTTAATAGTTTACGTAATTATATATTTTAATCTCCTACCAATGATAAGGACGATTGCAATTCTCCTACGTATAAAGAAAATCAACTAAATCAATTACTTATAATTTAGTTAGTTATATTTTAATTATCCTCTTATATATAATGAGCGGAGTGTCCGTCTGTCTGTCTGTCTGTCCGTCCCCCTTTTATTTTGGAAACTATTTGTCGTAGAGCCATGAGACAAACTGCATTTTATGTCTAATATGCTGAGAGACCCACGAAGATATTCTCATCTTTATGAACCCTGGACTCCATAATACGATTCCATAAGGAATGCACGTAAAGTTCGTTTTTGTACCCTGCAGGCTTTGTTACTTTTACAGAATTAAATTGGTAATAATGGTTCTACGAAGTCAAGAAAAGTACCAAACGAGGATAAATTGAAAAAATAATCTTATTATTGTAGTAAAATACACTTTTAGAATCAAAATTACGAGAACTATGAAAAAATAAACGAAAATTTTGTAAAATTTCGCCGTAGTAAACAACCAGTCCCCCTGACGACCAAGGTGACTGTTGAATCCGATACATTCATTCACCCACAAGAATACATGAGGATTTTAAGTCCATACCCATTTAATGGTAGGAACTAACGCCAGAATTTAAGAAGAGGAGGCGATTTATTCAGATTTCAGCGAAAGTAAACTATGATATTTAAATAGCAGGAACAGAATTACAGCCATTTTGGAGTTTTTTTCACCAAACCGATTCACAAAAAGACATTTATACGTTTGTTTGTTGTTATCAAGATGACGAAGAAATATTACGTGGAGCAAGGGGAAGATTTTTGAGGGACAGGATTTTAACGCAAAATTGATTTTTAAAGTAGTGCGTTTGTGTGATTCTCACGAACTGCGTATATGTTCAATGGAATGTCACCAAACGACGCCATAAGGGTGCAAAATTCTCAAATTCAAAATAAATTGTGGCGATTTTAAGTAATTTTTTGAAGGCTTTCCCGATTAAATGGAAACGTGAGACCAGGCATGTGAACAAAAGTTATACATGCCTTCGATATACGAGGTTCAGCGTTTCCATAATGATCCTTGCTTCGGTGCCAGAGCTATATCTTGCAATCTATCATACGTTTTAATTCCGATAGGCATCTGCCATATTGTTTTAATTATGGAGGAATAATATATATCGCATTGTGAACTCCGTTTCACCCGTATCAACGAATGGAAACTAACACATACGAAGTGAGCATTATTTCGTTGGATTGTGTGATTTTCGTTTCGATAGTTAATATTAAATGCCGAAAATTCATAGATAACCAGAGATTTCGTTGCTCGGTTGCTATTTGCAAATTAAGGAGAGTATTTCAGTGGATCCTGCTGTGTGGTTTCTCATGCCTCCTTCCCTGAGCTATTAATAACTGCGTATATTAATGATTGTGGCTATTTTTGGGTTGTTCATTGATTTTCGCTGAGTTCTGGGTAACTAATCATTCAGTAAATACTATTGACCTCCGTTTTCTCTTGCGGAAGAATCATCGAATACATCGAATCATGATGATGAATTATTATTATCAGTTTACTTAGCGCATGTTTCTGATGATCATTTTAGTGTTAGAATGGAAATTTTCGGATAATGAGTTTACCTTTAATTTAATTAATTATAGCTTTTCATTACACCTCAATTTTCCGTTACACGTTTGATCACTGAATTCTTTTTGGTTACATGTCTTTATTCCGTCAAGATGTAAAGGAAATATAATTATATGCCATTGTTTCTGTCTGAAGAAAACCTTAAGTTATAATAGCAGTTACTACTAAATAGCCAACGAAAAGATTGGAAATGTCCTTTCGAACCAGGTTTTAACTTGTAAATTTTTAATTTTCTAGCGTAGAACATCTGGAAATATATGCAATATGCAAATCAGTCTAAGTTTTTAAATTGCCATTCTGAACTGTTGGTTTGTTAACCATCTTAAATTGGATTTCTTGAAAAAAGTCCTGAAAGGTATTCTACCTCAAAAATAGAGAGTTGAATATCTTCATTCCTCTAGGGAAAACCAACGGCGTACGTTACAAATCGCGGAATTTCCATCCTACTTTAGATGGGTTGCTGCCACCATACCCTAACCTTAGATACCTGCTCAGCAGGGGTGCGGTCGGGAATCCTCATTAGCGATTTCAAGCATTCGCTACCCCTGAAACGTACGACCATCCACTATATTATTATTATTTCACGCTGCGAGTTGACTTTTGCCAGGTGGCAGCATCTTACATTGTCATAATATACAAAACATTTTTACAATACAACAATGAACTATTTACACAATACAAGACAAATGTTATTTATGAACACATATATTAAGATCACATACACATCATTACATCACATATATATTAAAATTACCTTGATACCCTCACCCATACAAGCCAACATAAAGTAAATATAGAAATGAGTTTTCAAGTAAGGTTTTTCAGGGTTCCTGATAGGCCTTCACGGCTACCGAAGCGGTCCCGGGGCGCACGAAGTCCCCGCCGTACTTCACCCTACCAGGCAATCCCCTACTCATCTTACTTTTCGTCCTCGGCAGGCTCACAAATCTTTTTTAAATTTTTCTTAAATCCCCTCAATGACTTTGGGAAAGGCTCTAGAGCCTCTGCAGGTAAACTATTCCAATTTTCAATTGTTCGGTTCAAGAAGCAAAATTTACTTGTATTAGTTTTTTGTTTCATATAGTTAACTTTATAGTTATGACCGCGTCTGCCTAAGAACTCTGATTTACTCACTCTATCCCTTAGTTCCTTATATGAAGGATGTCCTGTAAACATTTTAAAGAAGATCGCTAGTCTTTTGTCTGTTCTTCGTGACTCTAAACTATTCCATCCTAATTCTTTCAACATCCTCGTTACACTTTCTTTCCTGCCATATCTTCCTAAGACGAACCTAGCTGCCCTTCTCTGTACTTTTTCAAGAATTTTCTTGAGCCCTACTTTATGTGGATCCCACAAGCACTCTCCATATTCTAAAAGCGGCCTAACTAGCGATTTATACGCTAACTCTTTCACTTTCTTGCTCGATTTTCTAAGTGATCGTACGAATTAATTTAGCGCTTTATTAGCTTTCATTACTACCTTTTCTGTATTCCATTTTAGATTACAACTGAAAGTTATCCCTAGATATTTAATCTCGTTTTCCTTCGGTATTTCATAATCACCTATACTATATGTATATTCTGTTTTATTTTTGTTAAAACTAATGGCTCTACATTTACTCGAATTTATATCTAACCTATTTGCTCTTAACCAGTTAAGCAGGGAATTCAGATCCTTTTGCAGTTCTTCGCTATCAACTTCATTTATAATTTTTGTATCTATTATATATAGCTAACTCTCCGGATATACCTATATATAGGGGATACGAATTCTGGCCATGTTCCACGAGCGACGTCGACGTCAGATTTTTTCGACGTACTGGCCCTACGCTCTAGATGCCAGAATAATTCAGACATCGACGCTAGCTATCATGAGTTCGATGCCAGAAAGTCCCAAAAATCGCAATTTTCCCATAAGAATGCATTGCGCGGATTTTTGAAAATTATTTTGAGGCACTTATCGTTAAGATAGAGTAACCAAAATCTCGGAGGTTGAAGTTGAGGTAGTCTTGGAAGTGAGGTAAGAATGGAAGAAATGTTACAAATTGACTGTGAGTTCGACGCCAGGTGGGTGCAAAATTCTTCCATAAGAAATGCATTGCTGCAATTTTTGAAATTTTTATTCATTGCCTTCCCGATAAGCTGGAAAGATATAACCCGGAAAGATGACAGACGCGTTCAAAAACATTCTTTCATGAATTTCACCGTCCGTCTAGTGGTCCTTGGTTCGATGCAAGAGGGTCATTCCGATTCCACCATGCATTTCAAACGGGGAAAACGGAATCTTATTCTAGGACCTTCCCGATAAGATATTGGATCGAAACTCTGGAACAAGTCCGAATGGCACTTATCTAATATTAATTCGCTATCTTCTCTCACAGAAGGGTCCTGAGTTCGACGCTAGGCGGTCATATGCGCGAATTTTTGCAATCTCTTTTGAGACCGTTCTCGATTCGATAGAGCAATCAAAATTACGGTGTTTGCAGATGAGATGGTCTTCCATAGTACCAAAGGAAGAAATGTTAGCAAATGACCGTGTGTTCGACGCCAGGTGGGTTCGAAATGCTTCCGTAAGAAATGCATTGGTGAAATCTTGGACGATTTTTTTAAATGCCTTCCCGATAAGCTGGAAAGATAAAACCCGGAATGGTGACAGAGGCGTTTGAGAACATTCTTACATGACGTCCGCTGTTTCTCTAGTGGTCCTTGGTTCGATGCAAGAGCGTCATTCCGATTCTACCATGCAATTCAAACAGGAAGAACGGAATCTTAATTTAGGACCTTCCCGATAAGATACTGAATTGAAACTTTGAAACACGTCAGAATGGCACTTCTCTAACATTCGTATGCCATTGTCTCTCACGAACGGGTCCTTTGTTCGACACCAGGCGGTCATTTACGCAAATTTTTAAAATTGTTTTGAGGCCTTTCTCTATGCAGGAGAATATTCAAAATCACAGCGTTTTCGTTTGAAGTACTTTTCTATAGAACCAGTGGAAGAAAGGTTACATTTGACCGTTAGTTCGATGCCAAATGGATGAAAATTTCTCACGTAAGAAATGCATTGCGGCAATTTTTAAGCATTTTGCTGGATAAGCTTCGAAGATGATACCCGTAAGGGGAACTTATTGTAAATTTTTACCAATTAGCTTACAGTATGCAAGCAACTTATACTCGTATATAATACAATCATCGGCGAATAATCTGATTCTAGATTTAACTGCATTTGGCATATCAATTATGAATATTAGAAACAATAACGGTCCTAACACACTTCCTTGCGGAACTCCTGACGTTACCTCTATTTCAGTGGATTGTGATTCGCCAATTTTTACTTTTTGATATCTGCCTTTAATAAATGATTCTATCCATTTTACTATTCTACTGTCCAGCCCCATAACGTTAATTTTTTTCACAAGAAGGTCATGATCTACAACGTCGAACGCTTTGGCTAAATCTATCACTATGGCATCGACCTGTTCTCCTTTATCCTGAGCTTCTACTAGATCCTGATGTAAACTTAACATCTGAAACACACATGAGTATCCCTTTCTAAAACCGTGTTGGAATTCGTTAAGCCAACCTTTCGTTTCCCAAAAATCTTTTAAGTAATCCGAAATAATTCTTTCAAACATTTTGCGAACAACACTTATTAAACTAATGGTTCTATAAATTTTAACTGACTTTTTATTCCCTCCCATGAGTATGGGTACTACTACAGCAGTTTTCGAATCCTTGGGAATTTGGTTACTATTGATGCATGCGTGGAAAACTCTTCTAAGGTAAGGGACGATTTCCCGATCTCCCAGTTTAATGATTTCCTTTCTTATTCCGTCCGGTCCCTAACTTTTATTGTTTTTTAACTTTCTTACTCTCTTGAGGATATCATTGTAACCTATTGTAAAAGAATGTGATATAGAAGGATTACTGCTTAAATCGAAATGTTTAGATGAAGGATCCGCTACTTTATATGTACTTGAGAAGTAATTTCCAAATTCATTGGCTATTTCTGTACTGTCATTTATTATCCTACCATCGGTATTTTCTATCACATCTACCCCGCAATCGCTTTTCTTCCTACGCTTCATATATTTATAAAAGGAACTGCTTCCATTTACGCTTAAAATTTCGTACAAGAACTTGTTCTCCGCGTCCTTTTTCTTGCGATTTAACAATATAATAACTTCGCCATATTTAGTCATACTTTCTTGGTTATTCCTCTTTCTACAACAATTCTTTATCTTTTTACTGGTTGCTATCATCGCTTACAAAAATGAGATTTTGCTCATTTAAAGCAACAAAATGGCGGACACCTTTTTCGGACAATTTTCGAGATAAAGTAAGGAATATAAATAGGAAAACGGCCCTAATGCATCGAGTCTCTTATACCACGTCATAGTCAGAAGTGTTTAGATGTGGAATCCGAAGAAACTGTTTCAATTCAGGTGCTACTTTGGGAGTTAAGTCGATTTTTCGTAAGCGCGGCGCGTTCCGACTCACCACCGTGGAATCCCCGAATGCAGTTTCGCTGTCCTTTTGGTGATACGAAGTCTAACGATTGGTATCTTTCATGTTGAATTCTGGCTAATTATCCTTAAAACATACGTGAAGACAGTTTAAGAGAGGAATAAGATACCTCTACTTTACACAACGGACGTGGAATTAAGGAAAGTTTAACATTCAGGTAAAAAGCGTCTTATTTTAAGTAAAATAGTTAAAACCAAATGTTAATGCGAATTTGAATTCCACGCATATTACCTCCATGACAAAAATATCTATTTAAAACTTAAATATTTATGCTAATTAATATATATCGTAACTTTATTGTAGCTTTAGTATAATTCGTTAGGAGATGAGTCGTCCGAATCCTCATCATCAATAATTTCACCCTCTCGGTCGTCGATGATGAGGAGATTTCTCAATTCTTTCGCAATTATCTGTTGTTTCTTGTATTTGAATACTGCAGACATGGAAATTTTTGGATCTGATGTAAGCAGAAGTCATTTAAAGAGATGCTCGTTTGTGGCAACTCTCGAGGGTTTTCTCGTAAATCTTTCACGAAACCTCCTCATATCTTTGTTTCTTGCCTCCATAACCTTTTCCGAGAGTTCTCTTAACGGAAGAACTGAATTGTTTGTAATTTGTGTTCCATGAACAACTACCTTATATACTGTCGGAGGCATGTAGTACCATGGATACAAACTTAAATATAGAGAGGCAGCATCCCAGCAGTAGTTTCCGAAAGCCTCATCATTAATGGGTAAACAACTCGAAAGTGCCTTCAGTATATTTCCGAATTTTTTTTTTATTAGTTTGTCGTCAATTCCTAGGAAATAAATGGTATTGAGTTATTTTGATTATCCAAACAAACTCTGAAACCGGTTAAACCAACAGAAATCATTACTGCGATTTATTTTACGGTGTTCTATTAAATTTACTCAAACATTTTTCCGAGTTTTATGTAATTTAGATACTAATATCGGTTTTATACCTGTTATTTGTGCTGCTAAAGTTGGACTCTCAGAGAACCTCCGAGCAGTATTACCATCATTTGTGGTTCCTGTTCATGCCTTTGGCGTATCGACTATCAAGCCCACTTTTTGCCGAAATTCATTTCGTAGGTATAATTTTCTCTCTTGCAATTGAACCCTTTGGCTAACACGGGCCTCTAGTGTTGAAGTATTGAATGAGGTTTCTTCATTGCTTCCCGAATGCATGTAACTATAAAAAACTTTATTCACTCACCTACCACTGCCTAAAATCAAGTCTGTATGACCAATGCAAAAGACGTTCAAAAAACCTGATATAGCAATGAAGAGTCGATATTCCGAAAGAGAATTTCTCTGGGTCCACTTTCCGTTTCCTCATTTCCCCTATGTCATTCATTTCAGATATTCTTGCTGCACAGATGCAACATCTCAATGTCGAGTTACCTGTTAGTGCATTGCACAACTAAAGTATTTATGTAGCATTTAAGTCAAATGTTCCACAATAAAATGCCAAAAAGTAGATTCTCTCACCTTTCCATCTACCATTGTAAGCAACATAGGAAAGTTGATTTCAAAATATCCAATCGTAACCTTCGTCAATTTTAATATCCGTTTTTTCAAATAATTTTGCTCTTCCTTCGCAACTGTTTTCGTTTCCTTCTTCCACTGAAGGCGGATTGGCCGACAGAATCTCGTTGAACGACGAAAAATACTGCTGCAGCTATAGCACACGACAAAGTGCACAGTACGAGAGCACAGAAAAAAGAAAAAACTTTCGGTCTTCATAAATGGACTAAAACTGAACTACAAAAATATTTTCCCTTTTCCTAAGAATCCAAAAGACAGGTGCGGAATAACCCTAGCCAATGAGAGGATACGCAAGAGCGTTTGCGTAGCGCGGGAGTGCAATAAACCGTACTTAACTCCAAACCCGTGACACAAGGGTCGGTAAAAATTTCCAGATGTGAAGATTTCTCAAATTAAATTCTGCCAACCAATTTTTTCCACCAACATGGCTAGTGAAAACTTCTCTATAAGTATTTTTACGGCTAAAATTAAAATGCAGACGCATTTTAACATTTTACCTGAATGTTAAACTTTCCTTAATTCCACGTCCGTTGTGTAAAGTAGAGGTATCTTATTCCTCTCTTAAACTGTCTTCACGTATGTTTTAAGGATAATTAGCCAGAATTCAACATGAAAGATACCAATCGTTAGACTTCGTATCACCAAAAGGACAGCGAAACTGCATTCGGGGATTCCACGGTGGTGAGTCGGAACGCGCCGCGCTTACGAAAAATCGACTTAACTCCCAAAGTAGCACCTGAATTGAAACAGTTTCTTCGGATTCCACATCTAAACACTTCTGACTATGACGTGGTATAAGAGACTCGATGCATTAGGGCCGTTTTCCTATTTATATTCCTTACTTTATCTCGAAAATTGTCCGAAAAAGGTGTCCGCCATTTTGTTGCTTTAAATGAGCAAAATCTCATTTTTGTAAGCGATGATAGCAACCAGTCAAAAGATAAAGAATTGTTGTAGATCATTGCATCGTTGTTTCTTCCAAAAGTATCTATTTAAACCCTCCATAGAAACGCAAACTTGAACGTTTATTCGAAAAATTCGCGACTTCCCATTTCTGTGAAAGTGGTTCATGTTTGACGCCATGTATCTTTTTAACGCGTAAAGATATCGAAAAACAACGAACGGGAACATAAAATTCAATCTTTTCTTAATATATATGCGAAGTTTCAAAACCCGCACTCAAAAAAACCATTTTTGGCCTCTTGGCCAGCTTTTCTCGATTCTAGCCCACTGTGCGCCGCCCTGAAAAGAGCCGTTGAACAAGGCCCATATTTATCTTCCGTGAATCTTTTTCCAGGGGACTCTCCCTTGTCCCCCACCGGACACGAAATGGACGTAGACAGCGAAACTAACAACCCTGCTGATGCTCCATCGACCTCTGACTCTGCATCACCATCCTCTTCGAAACAGTTCATCTTGCACCTCGAGGCGGCAATCCAACTGCTCCGTCAACACCAGGATGCCATCACCCCAGACCAGGTGCGAATCATCGCCCAGCAGCTATCTACGAACTAGGAAAAATCGGTGAGTAGTGCGGGTAGCAACCCTTCCACTTCCTCTATTAAGCGCCCTAACGAAATACCCTTTCAAACAGTGATAGCTAATCATAGGGTTCAACAACCACCTCCTACCGCCACTCCCGCACCCATCCCCACCTCCAACCCCCATGCCTCCCTCTCCCCTTCTTCCTCTCGACCAGCGCACCCTCTAACTCCCCAAATATTCCGTCAATAAAGGTAAAAATGTTCTCGGGCTGGCAGTCGGTTGTGGGCCAACTGAAAGGCATTCTAAACTTAGCTCCGGTGTGCCATCTCATTTCGACTGATATCATTCTCGTTAAGTGTCACACCATCAGTGATTACCGGGCCGCTCTTATGTTTTTGAAAGAAAAAATGTGGAATTTTATACTTACCAAGTGTCTACCGAACGGAATTCTGACTTTGTAATAAAAAAATTGCCCACCGATGTTGATGTCAATTCAGTGCTTAACGAATTAGAAGAAAAGGGTTTCAATGTTGTTAGCATGGTACCTCTGTTTACCAACAGACCCACCTCTAACGAGGCAGCTGAAGGTAAAACAATCGGGGAATGGAGACAGATCCCAGTTTTCAAAATTGTATTGGCTCCAATTAACAACTTCGAGGCATTTAAAAATATTTTGAATTGGTTGGAATGACTGTAGAAATTCGCCCATAGGTCTGGAACCCATTCAATGCTTCTTGCTTTTGGTCACTCCAAAAATTTTTGTAATGTCACCCCCAAATGTAGCTTTTGTTGTGGCCCCCATTTAATTAAGGATTGTGAATTACCGCCCACCAATAGCAGCTGCGCCAACTGCAATGGCCAACACTTGGCCACCTATAAAGGCTGCCCTCTCTTCAAAGAATTAAGGCGTAATATCGTCATTATAGCTAAAGACACTAGAGCTGTTGAACCAACTAACCCTAACCTTTTCTCCACCACCTCTTTTCCCTCACTTCCTACCCCCACCACCCCTTCCTACTCCTCTGTCACCCACAATCCCAAAGCTCCCAAACCAACTCCTACTCCCGCCTCCCCTCCCTCCAACTTCTCCTTCACCAAATTGCTTAACGAAGTCACCAACTCATTCCACAAAGTTTTAGCTGCACCCACAATGAAGAACAAAATTTTCACCTTTTTCACCGGTGCATTCCCTATAATCATTGTCTTCCTTAATTAATATCCTCTCATGGAATGCGAACAGCTTAAAACTCAGATGTTTAGAATTTCTAGATTTCTGCAGTGACGCAGATATTCATCTGGCTTGTATACAGGAAAAAAGACTTCATCCTCTCCAAAAACTTCCCTTTTCTCTCAGATATAATATCCTTCGTCTAGACATGGGCTCGTCATCCAATGGATTAGATTTCTGCAGTGACGCAGATATTCATCTGGCTTGTATACAGGAAAAAAGACTTCATCCTCTCCAAAAACTTCCCTTTTCTCTCAGATATAATATCCTTCGTCTAGACATGGGCTCGTCATCCAATGGATTAGATTTCTGCAGTGACGCAGATATTCATCTGGCTTGTATACAGGAAAAAAGACTTCATCCTCTCCAAAAACTTCCCTTTTCTCTCAGATATAATATCCTTCGTCTAGACATGGGCTCGTCATCCAATGGATTAGATTTCTGCAGTGACGCAGATATTCATCTGGCTTGTATACAGGAAAAAAGACTTCATCCTCTCCAAAAACTTCCCTTTTCTCTCAGATATAATATCCTTCGTCTAGACATGGGCTCGTCATCCAATGGATTAGATTTCTGCAGTGACGCAGATATTCATCTGGCTTGTATACAGGAAAAAAGACTTCATCCTCTCCAAAAACTTCCCTTTTCTCTCAGATATAATATCCTTCGTCTAGACATGGGCTCGTCATCCAATGGATTAGATTTCTGCAGTGACGCAGATATTCATCTGGCTTGTATACAGGAAAAAAGACTTCATCCTCTCCAAAAACTTCCCTTTTCTCTCAGATATAATATCCTTCGTCTAGACATGGGCTCGTCATCCAATGGATTAGATTTCTGCAGTGACGCAGATATTCATCTGGCTTGTATACAGGAAAAAAGACTTCATCCTCTCCAAAAACTTCCCTTTTCTCTCAGATATAATATCCTTCGTCTAGACATGGGCTCGTCATCCAATGGATTAGCTCTTTTGGTACGGAAAAACATTATTTTTTCATTTCTTCCAGTTCCCAAACTCCCGAGCATCGATATCATGGGAATTCAAATTCAGCTCAACAATTCTCCACTCAGAATTTATTGTGTTAACGCAAAACACAACCAGCTTTCTTCATTAGACTTAAACATTCTGACTTCATCCAACATCCCATCCTCCTAGGAGATTGGAATTCTAAACACCCCACCTAGGGCTCAGCTAAAGTCAACAAAAATTGTAGCACCCTTCTTCGTTTCGTAACTTTGCATAATTTGTCCATTCTATCTCCTTTCGCAGCAACTTTCCAAAATAAGAGATCCTCTGATCTGCTAGACTATTATTACCAGTAACTTTTCTGAAATTACTCCTCCCGTTGTGTACAATATATTCTGATCATTTCCCCATCTTATCCTCTATTAAAGGCGCCAAAAATTCCATCGATCAACCAAGGATTGAGTCAATTAATTGGAATAAATTTTCAAAATTCATAGTCAACAAAATCTCAAACTACTCTCCCATCGACGGAGTTATCACCAACAAACAAATTAATAACCAAATTGACTCCCTCAACGACCTCATAGCTGCAGCAAAATTTCATTCTACCAAAACAAAACTCCCAAACACATCATCACACGTTTCTCTTTCATCACACATACACTCCTTATTCACTCAAAGGAACAGATTTTACAGACGAATCAAGACCTCGAGACAAATTAGCCCTCAAAAAAATCAAAAATTAAATTAAATCCGCTTTAAATCAACTTATCAACAACCATTGGAACTCTTCCGTTGATTCCCTAACTCCTCTTTATGGAGAATATCCAAAAACTTACTCATCCTTGTCCACGAAATCAACCTCTTTTAATTGACAACTCCCTCTCTTCGACTATCAAGAAAAGGCGAATCACGCAGCGACCTTCTTAGCCTCATTAATGGCTAACAATATTAACCTTATATGGGAAGTCGAACCTGTAAACATCGTTCACAATTTCTTATTGAGCCACGAACCGGAGGAACACCCCATAATCACCACAGAAAAGGACGTCTTAGAAATTTTAAACTCTCTCGACATCAAAAAAGCCCCAGGCCCAGACCAATTCAGCAACAAAATTCTCATAATCATTTCAAAAATTCCTCACTTTGTTTCACTTTTGACCAACCTTTTCAATTCCAGCTTCAAAATTTTCTATTTTCCAAAAGCATGGAAACAAGTCATAGTCCATTTGTTACCCAAACCTCAGAAAGATCCCACGTCCATTGGCAACTACAGGCCAATCACTCTACTTTCTTCACTATCTAAAGTCTATGAAAAATTATATTAGCTCATTTACAATCGCATATTTCATAGCACAACATTATCATTCCTGAGCAGATGGGTTTTACTCCTCGGAAATTTTTAGTAGTAAATTAGAACTTTCCATTTCCAACTTTTAAAGCTGCAAATTCATTAATTAGTTAATCAAAATCAATGTATTTGGCAGATTCGCTTTCTATTGATAGAATTTCTTTCTTTCTTCTTTCTATTGATAGATAGATATTGCAAGACCCGACAATCTTGATTGTCCCAAAGTTAAATTACCTTAAATAATTTTTATCAGTTTTATTTTTGAAAAACTTCGCTCACACGAAACTAAAGACCCACAAACAGTTAAAAATACTTTTTTAAAACAGCATAAGCATTCGGAGATAATAAAATTAAAAATTTCTAGTACTGTCCTTAGCTGTTTAAAAATTAACCTCTGCTGCTCTAAAATGTCTTGTTAATCTTGGAATTTTCAGCTAAATATCGCCTTCGGATATTTCATCTTAGAAAGAAGTTAATTTTGAAACGGAAATTTTTAAAATCTTCTTCAGTGATGGATTCGAATGTGAAATGTTTCATTTGAATTCACGGATGCATGTCTGATATTTCTTTAGTAGCTCTTAATCTTATATATAGTTCAAAATTTATGCGATCAATTCATACAAACATTGCTCTCTTTATTTCTTCTTGTAAGGTGAGTCCA
The DNA here is from genome assembly GCA_036926295.1 of Pachydiplax longipennis. NCBI lineage: Eukaryota > Metazoa > Arthropoda > Insecta > Odonata > Libellulidae > Pachydiplax > Pachydiplax longipennis. The sequence continues at coordinate 178,744 of JAVFKF010000012.1, read as the reverse complement.
GCCACTTGCCTGCTCCCCTACCATCTTCTTGTTAATCCATTGCTTCCCTGAATCGGAATGTCTGGACGCCGGAATTCTAGAAAGCATTTGAAAAAACTGAACAGTCGTATTACATTTAGCGCCTTATTAAGTTAAGTTATTCGTGAGGGTTATTCCGAGATATTTTACCGAATAGACAGTTGATAATGTTTTCCCTCGAAGGCTATATGAATTATGATTGGCAAAGGATTTTCTTTCGAAAAAATTAACTGCTGAACATTTATCTACGTTGAGCTCCAATTGCCAGTCGTCGCACCATTTTACTATTTTATCTAAATCATTCGACAGGCTTAATCTATCGTCATTACTTTTTATTTCTCAGTAAATAACCCTGTCGTCCGCAAATATTCTAACGTTACTGTCGATGTGTTCATTAAGATCGTTAATGTATATTAAGAATAATAATGGCCCGATTACGCTTCCTTGTGGGACGCCTGAGGTCACCTTGACTAGGTTGGAACTAATACCATCTAATACTACTCGTTGTTCTCTATCGGACAGGAAATCTTTTATCCAACTTATTACTTGTTCGTTGATGCCCGCAAGTTTTAATTTGTACAACAATTTATGATGTGGGACTTTATCGAACGCTTTCCGAAAATCCAAAAATATTGCATCGACTTGTCTTTTATTTTCGGCCGATTTCAAGATATCGTGAATTAATAACGCTAACTGTGACTCGCAGGATCGTGTCTTACGAAAACCATGTTGATTCTTAACAATGAATTTAGAGGTTTCGAGAAAACCCATTAAGGAACTAGTAATTATATGTTCCATTATTTTACCACTCAATGAAGTTAACGAAATGGGCCTATAATTCGATGGATCATCTTTTACGCTGCTTTTAAAAATTGGGGTGACATTATCAATTTTCCAATCCTTCGGGACCTTACCTTCGCTTATAGATTTTTCAAATATTACTTTAAGAAAAGGGCCTACGCTCTCTACTAATTCTTCAAATACTCGAGCTGGTATATCCTCAGGAACAGGAGCTTTATTTGGCTTAATCTGCCGTAAAAGTTTAATAATTCCGTCTTCTCTGAATGTGATATTCGACATTGCTTCTGCTTTATTAACTACTGGTAGGGCGCCTAATGTAATATCGGACGTAAATACGCTGTGGAAATATTCATTTAAGATATTCGCTTTTTCCTTAGAATCGCTAATTACCTTGCCGCTGTTATCTTTTAACGAACTTACGGTTTGAACTTTACCTTGGACCTCACGCACGTACGACCAAAAAGCTTTTGGGTCCTCGTCTAAGTATTCGTATAAAACTTTCCTTTTAAATTGACGGAGGGCATCACGCATTATTCGTTTTGTTTCTGATTTTACTCGTTTATATTCGGCCTTTACCTGATCCGTTATTATGTTGTTAGGAAGCCTCATAACGGTTTTTAATTTCAAATGCAATCGTCTTTGTTTCTTTAATGCTTACCTAGTCTCTCTATTATACCATCTAGGCTCATTATTTTCTTTAGAGTATTTGGAGGGAACTCATTTATCCATATTATTACGCATTATCTGTACAAAAAGGTTCCAAGTTTCTTCGGTATTTAAACGCATCGCGCGCGTTTCGTAAAACGTAAAATCGGAATTGAGTTTATTACGAAATCCTCCAAAATCGGCTTTAGAGTAGAGATAAATTTTGCGCTTGGCTTTTTGGTGCCTTGTCAAGTTAATATCGATATCTATAATCACAGCTTTATTGTCGGATAACCCATCGCATACTGATGCGCTACTTACACGCTTGGGGCTGTTAGTTAAAAAAAGATCTAACATACTTAATTCCCTAGTTGGCTCCTTAACGATTTGATGTAATGAATTTTTTTGCATAACACTGAACAAAGTTCTACAAGAATCGCTATCCCGAGCTCGTTTCTTAATTACGTGACTCGGCCAATCGGTATCCTGGAGATTAAAGTCCCCTCCAACAAAAGTAATGCTGTTATTATTTTTACGAGAATAAAAGTTAATTTCTTCATTAAGGCAATGTAAGACTTGACGAGGATCTCCCTTCCGACCCATACATTCAAAAATTCTTGTATGCAGACGATCTCACAATAACGTCTCTATCTTCTTCACCAAATTTAGCCATTGACAGAATAAATCTCTGTAACGCCTCCTGGCTTCACAAATGGCATCTTAAAATTAAACCTTCGAAAACCTCACCTTCTCCTTCAAAAAGAAACGTCCTAACCCTTCCTAACAATTCTCCTATTCCTCCTGCCACTTCAACCAAATTCCTTGGGTTTTTTAATTAATAACCAGCTCACATGGACAATCAATAAAAGCATTCAAAGAGCCCAAGTCGCTAAATTTAGGTTGTTTCCACTATTAAATAAAAGGAGATCCCTCACCACTTCCAACAAATTAAGATTAATAAGCTCCTTCATTGTGCCTCACCTGACCTATGCTTGAATTCTATCTTTCAATTCTTTTAAATATAATAACAAAAAAGTGGAAACATTTTACAATAGATGCATCCGCTCGGTCACGACTGCCAATCGCCTGGTATCACTTACTGAAATCAAGAAATTCCACCTCTTAAGTAATTTGGTTGCAATAAGAATCGAAAAATTCAACCTAAGTTTAAATAATATAGATAACCCTCTCTTGAACAACATTTGGAATTACCCTATTCAAAAGCGTAGAAGAAACAGAAGCAACAAATTGCCAAAATTGATAACAAATAATTTCAATTTGTCCCGTATAAATCCAAAACTAAAAATAAAAGACGGCCTAGGTAAAAACCTATATCATACCTTCACCTCTCATCGTCATCATTTACCACACGTTTATATAATCAAAGTAATAACATACAGTCACCACAGTCATAACACAAACACACACCACCGGACGAAATAAACAAAACACACCTTTATTATACCTTTCGGTAATCGCGAAATCGCTGACAGCCGGAGTAATTTTTTAACTTTTTTTTACCGTTTTCCCTCTACCTTACCTAATATTACACGAAGAAGTCTAGTCTTGTAACCGTTTAACCTTCCCAATCCCTATTAAACTGCGTCACTGCTATCACTGTTCGTTTCCTATTACCCCTACACCTCATTGCCACTCGCCCATACAATTTGCCATGAACGGCAAATAATTGGGCAAAGTCTAGCCACGTAGCACCGAACCCTTTCATCGACATCCTTGAAAATGGCAGCAGTGGTTGTTGTCGAAGCCAACCAACACCTTGACCCGGTTGAGAACTTAAGAAAACTTCCTTAGCATGCTTACACTCCCTCATCTCTTGGATGACTGTCCTTTCCCAAGTAAGGAAAGCCGTTTATTTTCTCTGTTTATCCACTGTATTTTTGGCCATACTTTTCTGGTTTCTTAGCAATAGATTAAGTGAATGAACTCTTTGCTTGGGAATAGTTGCTCAGTTGTAATGTAAGGTCCAGGACAATACCTAGCAATGTAATTATCTATAAAACGATTCAAAATTACCGATAATAGAGCTAAATTGTCCGTATTGAGCCATTCCGAACGACTTGATTTTCATCGGAGCATAAATATTTCAGAATATCTAAAAATCGATTCCGGGATATTGCTTTCTTGCAAAAGGAGATACCCCATGAACAAAGAAGGTAAAGATAAATTATTTCCACTCATAGCCCCGCAGACATATATCACACCAATTAAAGCTTCAAGTTCCTCAATACTGAGACTCCAATCATTACTTTTTAGCTGTCTGTGGACTTCACTATACTTGCATTTCTGTACATGTTTCAACATAAAATGATCAGAAAGCAGATACCATGCACTCACCGCATTACCAGGAACCACAGATCTCCTAGCATAACTTTTAGGTTCAGGCATTTCATTCAAAACGATTTTACGCGCGTGTCTACTATCATTTTGAACCTCAATATTTTACTCAGTCCAGTATGGATACCGAAGATTTATGCTCAGAACCTCAGGACATTCACATTCTACACAACCTAGGTTCTCCAATTCATGGGAAATTCAATAATCACCAGAACAAAGTTTTCTTTGGCAATGATGATGCCGAGTAATCACGCGCTGCCATGGATTGTCCGAGTTTCGTGTACTGCATTGTTCACGCACAGTTGCTGCTGCAGGAGTATTTCTTGTGCCAGCTCCAAATACTCATATAGTAATGGAAGGCTTACAATGTAGGAAAATGACTCACCGAGTCACAAGAGAGTGCATATACAGGGCAGTAATGTTGTGGAAATCTCTCCTAAGTGCAAGGAGTCACTATGACTCCATCGGGTCTTCGAGGTAAATCATGAAATATTTCAACAGTTCATGAATTAATTTCTTTGTGTCACTTATCACAAAATGAATGAATCACAAAGGGAAACGTTCGAATGTATTACTGTTTCGAAGATATACCATTCCAAAAAACTCGAGGAGTCATCACCGGGACTCCGAGTGTTAAATGATGACTTTTTATTATAATATTTTTATATATACTATAAAGAATCTTTTTTATTTACTTATTCGATTTCTATGCCTTTTTTAAGATTTTGATATATTTCGATATTTTGATTATTGTTTATATGACAAATTAATAACATTAGTTAAAAATTCTGAAGTATTTTTACACCTGATTTCTATGCAATATGTATGTTTTTTATCCTTCGTATGTAGTTATGTTGCTATTTTTTCCTCGTGTATTCTGATGCTGGTAAATGGGCACTGTTCGTAATAAATGAATAGATAAATAAACACACTTGATGTGGAAATCAGTGTCTAGATAATTTTTTCATAACGTCAACGATAATCATTTTCATAACGTATTTAAATTTCTTGAAAAGAGGGTCAATGAGGTAATAACTTGAATATATTACCTTTCCGATAACAACGGAAAGATAACCTTATTAAGCACAAGACCCCAAAACCCGCTGGTTGGAATTCGACATGGTTTGCATGCTTGCAAACCAGAGCATCTAACCAACCGCACCGAAAACCGGAAATAGCCGTTACTCTTGCCGGAACGAAAACCGAAACCGGACAAAAAAAAATAAATTCATGAACCCGAACTGAAACCGAAAACCAATATTCATCCGATTTTCAATTCCCAACTTTGTACATTTTACTTATGATGGAAAGTTTACCGGACAGGTATACTAGCAAATAATCATTAATACTTTTCATTGTAAATTTTATTTTAACTTAAAGTAAATGAAAAAGGCTAATAATAAAATTAACTATTAGAAGGATAGCCGAAATCGCATCTTACTTAACGATCCCGAGATTTTTATGAATTACTCCCTGAGAAGATATTAATCTATATTTCTGCATGTGAACACTAATCATGAATATATTCTACAAGTTTATTGTTTCTCAAATCGTCCTCCAGACGACTCCAGGGTATCATTTTCATTCTACCATAGAACTAAATGGGGAATGTGGGTTTCATGACCTTTTCGGAATGTTATGGACTTGAAATTTGGCTTATGATCAGTGGGCTCATCTCCGAAACTTAATATGCAACGTCTTACTAAAAGGTACCGGGTTCGCTACAAGGATAGATCCTAGATGATCCCGTTTGTTATACAATACGATGAACTGGGGGATGTTATACAAATATTAAGCTGGTATTTCTTTCGACTATTCACCGATGAGCTTGCCGTATTCAAGCAACTTTTACTCGTATAAATATATATATATATATATATATATATATATATATATATATATATATATATATATATATATGTATATCCGGAGAAGTAGCTCTATAAAATAGGTATAGAAATTTTATAGGTTTACAATTGACACATTCTGGCTTATAACCATACAAAAAATGTAAACACATTTAAAATACATTAGGTTCCGTCATTTTTGGCGTTCGCTAGTTCTGATGTAATTTCTGATGAATGAATTTATATTTGAATTGTACGATGTTTCTCTGTTCGAATTATCTCGCCTACGAAGTCAACATAGGAAATGGACTCGATGATTTTGAAATAATGCTCGGTATTAATTGTTAAATCGACTTAGTCTTGCATGAATTCTAGGGTCCTCCATTAGTTACAGTCGATTACTCTTATAGCAGCAGAGTGGTGGAAAGGCATATCAGGTGATTTTCAGTAAGCATGCGGAATCTTGCCTTTTATGTGGAATCAGCCACCCTTCGATGACCTAAACTACGGATCCTTTTCTTAATTAAGGTTCAACGGCGCTGGTATATTACACCCTCTGTTTGTTGAAACCATTAGGATTGCGTGATCTATTTAAGTTGCAATGGTGTTGCTACGTTACTGATGAATTTTGTGTATCTGAAATTTAATGATATTTAACGAATTAAGGTCCAAAGCGTGCATGATCTGTTGATATGATTAGCCAAAATTCCAAGCAGGCTTGCCATTTTAATGCCCAATCGTTCAGCTGACACTCTAATACAAATCATGATTAAAAGACTGCTCATGGTACTTATATTAGGTCAGATAGTGTATAAAACTCATTGCAAAGTCTATTATACAAGAGGATAACAGTTACTGATTCACACAATTTTATAGATCCGATAAGTGGTTCATACTCTCTAAACATTGTGCATATATGGCGAATAGTAAAGGTCAAAATGGCACTTTCGACTGTAACTTCAATTGCGTTTATTTAATGGGGATACACTTTCAAAGAAAGATGCCCATTCCTTGGGGTTTTTAAAGATCTTAAGTCTTAACTATATGCAGAATTTTGTAATTCAGTGCTTCTAATATAGTTCAGTAATGGTATAATTTAGCGATATTCTACAAAAACTGTTAATAAACTAGATTTATTAAAACAATTTAAATCCATCATAACATACATAATTTGTTTTAATTCGAAACAGACAGGAAGTATGATAGAGAAATATCAGTGAAACAAATACTATTTTGCTTCCTTTCCTCTACAGATTCCCATGGAACTCAAAGACGCATTTTTTTTTGCTAGTTTCCACGATATCTATAGTAGAAAGTTAACTAAGACGAAAAGTAGAAATCCTACAGAAATGGGGAATTTCATTTTAGCGTCGCAGAAGGAATTTCCGAGGAGTTGAGAAAGAATGAACTCTTTTACAATTGAAGCCGGAAGACAAGAGATGGATGCTTCATTTCCTCATCACCCCCGGAAATTTGAAGAATTATGAGGAAGATGATGCAGCGAAGAATATGCTGAAAGTAGAGAGATATCCAGGCGTGCATGTTTCGAAGTAGAGAGTAATTCACTTGTGCATGCCACAAAAGGCAAAGATAAAAGTAGTTCACATGACTTAATCATCTGGCGATCAACCGAGGGGGGTCGCGTCGTCTTTGAGGTTTATCTTATTTCAGAAAGGCGGTTTTAATCGAATCGTTATTTTTAGAAATTAGATTTAAACCCTACATACTCATGTCTGCATGTACAGTATTAGCTAAATATTTAATATGATTATTATATTACCATTTCATTGCACTAGCTATTGCGATCAATAGATAAGAAATTTAAAATGCCAAGTTTTTACTATCCTACGGATATTTTAAAAATTTTCTCGTTGAATTATAATGAACTCCTTCTTACGACTTAAAAAAAGGTAATTTACTTTACATAGCAACCGTTCTCCTCCACATTGACAGTTTATATCAGGTTAAACACACACATACATATTATAAATATATATATTTACTTATTTATGTTTCTTCCCTTGCATTTAAAGTGATAATTATACTTCCGTTTCAATATTTGTAGAATCATCCAGGACTCCAATTCAGATTTTTCCCAAAGTTAGTTACTAGTAAGAAGTCGATTATTTCCAAAGCAGCAATGCTAGCCTATTTTATCAAGTATAAAAATCGGAATACGTTTCTCTCCATATTCCGATTTCTCTTTAGTCTCTCTATAGTCTTTCTACTTACCATATTCTGGCATCCATTGACTGTTTTCGACGAAATCAGGACAAATTATACACAATTTTAATGAGGAAGAAGAAATTGCAGGCTTGTGATCTTTTGGCTCCATGATATGCTGTCTTTGACGTATCTGGTATATTTGTAACAATATACCGAAATAATTCTAGGCTAAGAACCATCACATCAATTTAAAAATCTATGATTGTGATTGCGTAACAATGAATCTGAGTTAAACAATGTACGCCGAAAGTAAACGATTGCTGCTCTCGCATTGAGATTTTTCATTCCAAAACACGCTCATTAGAGAGTGCATACATGTGTGGCAGCCCTCCATTGACTGAAGAGGTTGCCTCACTTTCCTGAAGACGAAAATGAGCGCTCCTTTGTTTGAGGGGTCACGCGAGGCTGGACTCTTTCGAGAACAATGGTGCAACCCATTCCAAGTCTCCTCAGCAATCTTTGCTCCTCAGCTTTCTTTCTAACTCTTCGAATCCTTTCCGATTGCGAAGGGTTACAGTTTCGGAACATCCCTCTCGGGGATACTTAAGTCTTTGAATTTTATAGTTTTGGTCACCCAGATAGCAAAGTGGACAACGCTTTCGACTTTGGTGAAAGCTGATTGACTCCCTAACTGAATGCTCACGCTCTAGCTGACCGCAGCGATCGATGCAGATTTTAAAATTACTTGCACTACTGGTATTGTAATTCTGTTTTAAATTGGAAGATGTCTATTAAAATTCGCGGTATCAGGCGAGGTTCATCAAGGAGCAATAAAGAAACGAAATGCGTAGTTTTTCACACAATTATTTATATTTAAGTTTCTTTTAGATTCTTTCAGTGTTCCGTGGAAGATTTCTATTTTAAATAATTTAGGTATTACTCTCCGAAAATTTTCGGATTATTTTCTAACTACTTCTAAGAAGGGGGTTTCTTTCATCTCGATAGTTTTTCGTAAGCTTCACTTAAGAAATTTCTACACACAAATCCTTTAATTTTCCTTTTCCGTGTCTATAAGTTAGTGTTAATTTGAGATTAACTGACATTGTGATGAATTGCAATTTTTGATTCCTGCAGTTGGATCGCAAAAGGCGCATCGCTGACTTTTTCTAGCATATTTACGAATCCAGGCAAAAATGTCACAGGAAAAAAGTCAGTAAAGTTAACAGAAACAATTTACAATCATAACTTCAAACAAGGACAATATTTTCTGAGACTGTAGAATATATTAATTAGAAGGAGATTATGAATGTATTTGGATCAAACATCACAGTACTCGATATTATTACAGTTGATGAGTACTCACATGTCGGTGACATTATTTATAGTTGCATATGATATGAAGAGTAAGGAGTCCTTTTCGTCCGGATAACTTTCTCTCCCTTTCCCAAGTTTCTCTCCCTACATTTCCCAAGTACTTCTAATTTGGTGTAAAAATGCTACGAAAACTACTGCATTCTATACAGCAATAAAATTTGATTATGTTATGAGACTTTTTTTTGTCATGCTCACCCTCTGATGACATTTCTTAGACAAAATTGTGACTTCCTTCGGTGATTTTAATACCACTCGCCTTTAAAACTGTACACTTAGAGGCACAGATTACATACTTCATTTAAGCACAGCCACGAAAAGGGCAGAGATAAATGTAAATGGTAGACACATTTTTCCCGTTTCAAAATTCAAACATAAAATATCATTCATGAATATATAGGAACAGGAAGCCGAATGCCCTTAAAAATCACAATTGTAACGAAAATATATATCCTTTATGTTTGGAGGAGATCTCAATTCAGTAAACTAATTGGAAAGAGAATAAGGCATCGTGCCTAGGGAGGCTGAAGAAACTGCAACGATTAATTATCACAGCCATTACAGTGGTTCTATGTATACGTTAAATAATATTAAATTTTGAACATTTCCAAAATTAAATATTATTTAATGTATGTACGTATAGTCGTTCCATTAATGACGTCAGACGCCCTCAGTTGTCGTAGCGGTCAGGTCGGGTCACGTATTACAGCAGGCCAGTACAATCAACTAGCACTTCAATTATTTTTATCATTTTATACTTCCTTCCCAGCGGATGAAATCTCACCTCGGCTACAGGAAACGCTTGCGGTTTCCGTGGTGTCTCAAAGTCAGCAATTAGGGAACAAAAGGTGACCTCAGACAATTGCAGTGGTGTCTCTCGATGAAGCACTTGTATCGAACGAGAATGGGTGAGTAATACTCATTGGATGTAGTCTTAGCCTCTGAATGAAGATATTACTGTGGCATTTCAAGCGAGAACATTGTTATGATTATGGGTTACCAAAGATGCTCCCACCATGAGCTAGGTGCACCTACAGTGCTATCGAATTATGCAGGCATATTTTCTGAATGAAATCGACCGTAGGTGGCGGATAGGTCAGCGCTCAAACCATTAAGTCTAGGATTCGAGTCCCGGATAATCGTATTTTTTTTGCTAGAGAATGATTGTGTGCGTGGATTCGTCCGATAATTCCCGATATATTTCGAAGTTTGAGCTGCTTTACTGTATCTGCTAAATGTTATCAAAGGCACTCTTTATGTGTTTTCAGATAAAGAAATAGACAAACGTTGTCTCAGTACCGACGTTTCTCATTCACTCAAGATGCGAATCATACATTTACATTTACATATAGACCCTGCAAACCGCCACTGGCGCATGGCAGGGGGTGTGAAACACCGAAAACCCTATCTACCTTTGACTGCCGTTGGCTTCTCTAATACTTCGCGGATAAAATGACCAGAAATAACTATCTGTCCTGGCAACTATTTCCCTGAAACGCTTCATCGTTTTGTCTCGAAGATCACGTACGCTACCAACTGGTATAACAATATCAACTATCTCCTCCAAGAGATCCGTAGTGATAAAGCATAACATTGCTTGAGTAAATCACGAGAGCGCTGACTCGGAATGAATATGTTTAAAGAAGATACAAATTTAATAATGCACCCTGAGCTCATCAGTTCGACGAGTTTTGCTAAGCGAATTTCGGCTGCTCTGAGATAAAATCCTCTTTTAGGCGATTCTGCATTTTGATACTGGAAGAGTTGCACTTTATTTTTAATGGTAAGACCAGGGAAATAACTAGAGGGAACTATTTTCTTTTCCTCAATCCATTTCTTACATATATATGGTTAAGTTTCATTAAAATTCCTTTTCTCTTCCTTCTGTAAATTTCATCTTATTTCTCAAGGTTATGTTTTATTTTTTGATCAGAACATCTTCCAATGCGTTTCATTGATCCCATATGTCTAGCATTATCCCTGATTGAGGTTGATGGGAAATGATGTTTAGCACTTGAATATATTTGTGGAATCAATCAGAACTATTGAATTGAATTCATTTTCTAACTTTCTTACTTATCAGATAGTAACCATGTAAAACATGGTTACTGGAAATATTTTGTTGACATTTTTAATTATTGCATTACAATATCCTTCATCTACAGTTTTACCCTTGAGCCATTTGTCATTAGGAGAATGTCAGAGGATTCATTGTGTGGATACTGGTAAACATTAGAATAAGTTATAACAATATTTAAATTATTTGTATTTTTCAGGAAAGGTTGACTTGGGTTGTTTTTTTATACTAGTACTCACTGCCCTGAACAATGCACAGTTTCCTACAAATAGAAGTAAGTAAAACATATAAAGAATTGATTTTGGTATATACCTCAACTTGAATCTAATATTCTTACATTTTGTGGCCAATTATTACTCTATGCAAAAGTGTTTGCCAAAAGAAAATATCCCAAAAATTATGTCAAGGAAGATATTGATTTTGCTTTTATTCACTTTTATCAACTATCAGATTATTTCACCTTACGATGTTATATTTTCCTTTGTCAAGCTTCGTAGACTGATACAAACCTATTTGAAAATCATCACAATTTTTCGTTTACTCTTCTCAGAAGGAAGCGAATGGAAAAAATTGAATTGTATCTACATGCAAGACATGGATAATTAACATAAAAGTTTTATTTCAATAAAATGTATTAAACTAGGGGTTCTTTGTAAATTACTGTCAGTCTGTAGAATCATTGCACCCTTTTTCATGGCTAAGGATTGGAGTAAGAATTACAATTTACTCTGATCCAAAAATCATACAGAATCAGAAATGAACTGTAAAGTTATGAGTACAATATTATAAGTACCAAAGAAAAGTGAGAGGAAATAATAATAATATTATGTATCTACTTTATGAGAACCTTCAAATGGTTATTAATTAACCTGAATCCTCATAAAATAAAACAATCTCTTGCCTTACACTGAACTTCAGTATTAACATACATATCTAATTTGTAAACATCTTTTTGCCCCTCCATGTATAGAATAATTGTAAAAGTTTTCTCTAAAATAGCCCATTTTGTTTTCAGTAAAACCTGGAGCATGTGCACCATTGGCTATTGAATATTGTGAAGAAACTTGCAGGGGTGACTTCAGCTGTCCTGGAAACAACAAATGTTGCAAGACAAGATGTGGAGGAACAGTATGCTCTATACCAGTCTCATATATCAACAACCCAATTCACTGTATGTATTTTCATTATCTATTTAAAGCATGTGCAGAATAACCCAAATTCTTTTCAAGAATGTTCCGAGACAATATACTGAATGTGTACTGCAAGATAGGATTTTAGAAACCAAAGTTTTGGTTGGATGGTGGAAAACTCAAAGTGATTATGTATTCCAAATACATATTAACTTCTTCCAAAGAAAGTATCATTATTATTTTACTTTCCCTTTTATTTACTCCCTGTCTTGCTTGTGTATTCTTCCTCTATGATTATTAAAAAATGGCTTACCTGCAGATAACACATTAGATATGGCTTTTCTTTGCTTGAATGAAAATTTTTCAACTACAGTTAGCAATTGCTCTCAAGGGATTGAACAACAGAAGGCTACGCTTTCGAAAATTAAAAAGGGGATATGTTTAAGCAATTTTCAGAAATTAGTCTATTTTTTAACACATTTTGAATGCTTAGCTTGAAAATGGGTGGCTGATAAACATGGCACAAAAACCATTCATCCATAAAGTAGTAGAGTTCATCTTAAGTGATCTCAATGAAAACATCTTTAGTATTCACAGTAGAAAGAGTAATGAGTAATGCAATTTCACAAATAACTGCAACATTCACTTTCTACCAATTTTTTGATTAATAGAATGCAATGTAATAACTGATAAGCAAATATTAAGCCTTTAAAGGTGTTATTTTCTAATATATTTATAAAACGCACTGACCTCCTTACATCCTATTCTACACAAGGCCAGATATAAAGATCAAAGAAAAAAATTGTAAGCTATACCTCAGCCATATCATTTACCAACAATATAACAAATGTACACCATCCAATATTTAAATAATAAAACTGTTATATGCACATGTCTGCTGTATTTTGTCTGTCAAAACACACATCTCTCACACCTTCTTCTTTTGCTTTTCTTTTGAACATATTTACTTTTTCTATTTTATGCCAAACTCATTTCTCTAAGGCCTCCAACCCTTTTAATTGTAACTTTTAGTATGTTCACAGCTAAAACATGCCACACAGTGGTATTCATCAATGATTGTCTTACCAAGGCCATCAACTTCTGTTCCTTCATGAAAGTTACCTGCCATTCCTATTCCTACCTAATGTATGCACCTTCTGTGCTGATTAGAAACTCTACCTAAGAAATCTACTCTACTACCTACCTACTCTACAGATCCACCTGTTCTTACACTGATTGTTAACTTGGTTTTATTTCATTTGGCAAACATAATTATACCTTATTTTTCTGATTTTATATTTTAACCCTTAAATCCCTTGCCTTATCTTATTGCATTTACTAGTGTTTGTAAACCTTTTTCAAAGCCACATACAAAACCTTTGTTGTCTGCATTCATGTATGCTTCCCTGCCAAATTTAATACTTAATCTCTATTTCCAAAAGATTGATAAATCAAAATGACAATAAAAAGCAATAATATGCTTTTACATTGCTTCAAAATAATATTCATGTTAAACATTGATTTTGTGTGGCTTGCATGACCTCACAAAAAGCAGATTATACCATATTTGCAATTTTGACTGAGAAAAAATGTTTGAAAAGATGAGGAAAAGGCAAATATCTTTCACTCCTCTTAATCCTTGGGAAAATATTGTAATTTGATAGTAGATAATGAGGTAAAACTGCAGTTAAGTATTTGAAATAATGAGACAGGGTGTTTTGATGAAAGAAGTACAAGGCTACTAAATAGAAGACAGGTGAGCTGCTATTGTTTTTAATTAAAACTATGAATTCATAGAAATTTCAAAATTTAAAAATGCTGAGGATTTGTGACATCATCTCACCATATATTTGAATAAAAAAGTTGATTTTACTAAATATCGCAAAAATCAAATGTGTCACCATTTTATCCTACTTATAAAATATTCAAATATAAGGATTCCTCTCTCTATAGTCAAATAGTATGTGATTCCCCTCTTTGTAGATTATGCGAAACCTTTACAAAAACAAAATAGTTGACAAGCCTTTTTTTCTTTGCAGCAAAACTTGGCACTTGTCCAACAAAACCAACAGGTCCTTGGGTTTGTTCACACTCTTGTACAACAGATGCTGATTGTAGAGGAAAACTGAAATGCTGTAAGAACCGCTGTGAGGCTCTTGTCTGTCAAAAACCTGAGCCTTGAGCTTTTGAAGCATCAGAAAATGCAACAAACTTGTTCAAGGAGCATTGTTCTGCTGATCAACTTGTTAGAATTAATAAATATGTTCAGCTTAAATATTATAAGATCAAGTTATCAAGACAGCTTCTTGATCATTTATTGTTTCTTAGCAGTGAACCATTTTACTATGAATAAATTCATACCAAAATATATCAGAGTTGAATTAATTGATCATTACAACTGTCCCTGAAAATTTTCTGATTCAAGTAACTCATGTCTAGAAAAATTGAGACACGTTAATTTTTGCATGATATTTTTTAATTTACTCCCATTAAAGATTAATGTATATATGGCAGCAGTTAAACAAACAGAAACATTTTTATTTTCATCTCCAAATTAATAGAAGGAGAAGAGAGACAGGGTTGTTATTAGATTTTTGTCTTTTTTCTATTGAAGAGAAAATACTTACTTCTAAGAAGGGAAATTCCTCACTTTTACCTCCCCATGGTAGAGAGGGGGCAATGATGGGAAACATTGGAATAAGTGACCGAATATCTCCTGCGATAAGGAGATTCACCTCATTGAGGGAGTTGAACAAATGGAGTTAGCATTTCCTTGGGGTGAGAAATAACCTAAAATGGAACACATGAAAAACACCACTATATAGAATGGTCTTGATATAAAAATCATAAACAATATCTTATGAAAACACTTCCAAAGACTCAAATTAAAACAACACACCACTTTAGAGAATAAGAGACAAAAATCAGAAATTCATTAAACTACCATTCATACCTGACCTTACCAACAAACAACAGCTCTTTTAGTTCAGTTTTGAAATCTTTTGGAGTTCATGGGAATGATTAGAAGTATTCTTATCATGGCGTGAAAAGGAGTGAGTTATGATATCTCTGACTTCTGGAATGGTGTCTTTAGAATTTTTAAGTATTGAATATTGTTCATGTTGACAAAGGCTGCTTATATTTCATGTTAGACTTATATTTAATGCAACTTATTTCATGTAGAATAACCTCTTAAGGCAGATGAGCCATTGAGTGACATAGGATTCAGAAAGCAAGGAGAAGCAACTGCATTAAAGAACTCTAGGGTATCTCAAGTAATTGCAGCTAAAGGATGGAGTGCTCTTAGGTTAAATTATCGGGAGGTAAAAAGAGCTAATATTTAGATCTCTGAGTGGGATTTACTAAGGAGAGGAAATTGATTAGCAAAAATTTTAAAATTGGAACATACAATCTGTATTAAAATGAGGAAAGTGATAAATGAGAAGCAAGAAATGAAAAGGATGGACCACTTTAAGTAGCAGAATCAGAACCATGAAATATTTCATAAGAAGAATTTGGAGCAAAAGAGAATATAAAATGTAAAATAAGAAACAAGAGAAATTTGCTTGATAATGCAAAATGAATGTATGTACATGCATTCAAAACTTAACTAAAACACATGCGAAACACCACTATATAAAATCATCTTGAAATAGAAATAATAACCAATATCTTTTGTTTGCCCTATGTACCCATTACCATTTTGTTTTTCCTATATACATACACATCATGTCTCTTGCTGGCAATTTCTCTTATCAATCCTTTTCAATTCTTGCTTGAAATATAAGTCTTAAAATATAAGTCTACTTGAAATATAAGTCTAACATGAAATATAAGCAGCCTTTGTCAACATGAACAATATTCAATACTTAAAAATTCTAAAGACACCATTCCAGAAGTCAGAGATATCATAACTCACTCCTTTTCACGCCATGATAAGAATACTTCTAATCATTCCCATGAACTCCAAAAGATTTCAAAACTGAACTAAAAGAGCTGTTGTTTGTTGGTAAGGTCAGGTATGAATGGTAGTTTAATGAATTTCTGATTTTTGTCTCTTATTCTCTAAAGTGGTGTGTTGTTTTAATTTGAGTCTTTGGAAGTGTTTTCATAAGATATTGTTTATGATTTTTATATCAAGACCATTCTATATAGTGGTGTTTTTCATGTGTTCCATTTTAGGTTATTTCTCACCCCAAGGAAATGCTAACTCCATTTGTTCAACTCCCTCAATGAGGTGAATCTCCTTATCGCAGGAGATATTCGGTCACTTATTCCAATGTTTCCCATCATTGCCCCCTCTCTACCATGGGGAGGTAAAAGTGAGGAATTTCCCTTCTTAGAAGTAAGTATTTTCTCTTCAATAGAAAAAAGACAAAAATCTAATAACAACCCTGTCTCTCTTCTCCTTCTATTAATTTGGAGATGAAAATAAAAATGTTTCTGTTTGTTTAACTGCTGCCATATATACATTAATCTTTAATGGGAGTAAATTAAAAAATATCATGCAAAAATTAACGTGTCTCAATTTTTCTAGACATGAGTTACTTGAATCAGAAAATTTTCAGGGACAGTTGTAATGATCAATTAATTCAACTCTGATATATTTTGGTATGAATTTATTCATAGTAAAATGGTTCACTGCTAAGAAACAATAAATGATCAAGAAGCTGTCTTGATAACTTGATCTTATAATATTTAAGCTGAACATATTTATTAATTCTAACAAGTTGATCAGCAGAACAATGCTCCTTGAACAAGTTTGTTGCATTTTCTGATGCTTCAAAAGCTCAAGGCTCAGGTTTTTGACAGACAAGAGCCTCACAGCGGTTCTTACAGCATTTCAGTTTTCCTCTACAATCAGCATCTGTTGTACAAGAGTGTGAACAAACCCAAGGACCTGTTGGTTTTGTTGGACAAGTGCCAAGTTTTGCTGCAAAGAAAAAAAGGCTTGTCAACTATTTTGTTTTTGTAAAGGTTTCGCATAATCTACAAAGAGGGGAATCACATACTATTTGACTATAGAGAGAGGAATCCTTATATTTGAATATTTTATAAGTAGGATAAAATGGTGACACATTTGATTTTTGCGATATTTAGTAAAATCAACTTTTTTATTCAAATATATGGTGAGATGATGTCACAAATCCTCAGCATTTTTAAATTTTGAAATTTCTATGAATTCATAGTTTTAATTAAAAACAATAGCAGCTCACCTGTCTTCTATTTAGTAGCCTTGTACTTCTTTCATCAAAACACCCTGTCTCATTATTTCAAATACTTAACTGCAGTTTTACCTCATTATCTACTATCAAATTACAATATTTTCCCAAGGATTAAGAGGAGTGAAAGATATTTGCCTTTTCCTCATCTTTTCAAACATTTTTTCTCAGTCAAAATTGCAAATATGGTATAATCTGCTTTTTGTGAGGTCATGCAAGCCACACAAAATCAATGTTTAACATGAATATTATTTTGAAGCAATGTAAAAGCATATTATTGCTTTTTATTGTCATTTTGATTTATCAATCTTTTGGAAATAGAGATTAAGTATTAAATTTGGCAGGGAAGCATACATGAATGCAGACAACAAAGGTTTTGTATGTGGCTTTGAAAAAGGTTTACAAACACTAGTAAATGCAATAAGATAAGGCAAGGGATTTAAGGGTTAAAATATAAAATCAGAAAAATAAGGTATAATTATGTTTGCCAAATGAAATAAAACCAAGTTAACAATCAGTGTAAGAACAGGTGGATCTGTAGAGTAGGTAGGTAGTAGAGTAGATTTCTTAGGTAGAGTTTCTAATCAGCACAGAAGGTGCATACATTAGGTAGGAATAGGAATGGCAGGTAACTTTCATGAAGGAACAGAAGTTGATGGCCTTGGTAAGACAATCATTGATGAATACCACTGTGTGGCATGTTTTAGCTGTGAACATACTAAAAGTTACAATTAAAAGGGTTGGAGGCCTTAGAGAAATGAGTTTGGCATAAAATAGAAAAAG
The DNA here is from genome assembly GCA_036926295.1 of Pachydiplax longipennis. Lineage (NCBI taxonomy): Eukaryota > Metazoa > Arthropoda > Insecta > Odonata > Libellulidae > Pachydiplax > Pachydiplax longipennis. The sequence goes on along the minus strand of JAVFKF010000012.1, from coordinate 160,329 downwards.
TAAATATGTTCAAAAGAAAAGCAAAAGAAGAAGGTGTGAGAGATGTGTGTTTTGACAGACAAAATACAGCAGACATGTGCATATAACAGTTTTATTATTTAAATATTGGATGGTGTACATTTGTTATATTGTTGGTAAATGATATGGCTGAGGTATAGCTTACAATTTTTTTCTTTGATCTTTATATCTGGCCTTGTGTAGAATAGGATGTAAGGAGGTCAGTGCGTTTTATAAATATATTAGAAAATAACACCTTTAAAGGCTTAATATTTGCTTATCAGTTATTACATTGCATTCTATTAATCAAAAAATTGGTAGAAAGTGAATGTTGCAGTTATTTGTGAAATTGCATTACTCATTACTCTTTCTACTGTGAATACTAAAGATGTTTTCATTGAGATCACTTAAGATGAACTCTACTACTTTATGGATGAATGGTTTTTGTGCCATGTTTATCAGCCACCCATTTTCAAGCTAAGCATTCAAAATGTGTTAAAAAATAGACTAATTTCTGAAAATTGCTTAAACATATCCCCTTTTTAATTTTCGAAAGCGTAGCCTTCTGTTGTTCAATCCCTTGAGAGCAATTGCTAACTGTAGTTGAAAAATTTTCATTCAAGCAAAGAAAAGCCATATCTAATGTGTTATCTGCAGGTAAGCCATTTTTTAATAATCATAGAGGAAGAATACACAAGCAAGACAGGGAGTAAATAAAAGGGAAAGTAAAATAATAATGATACTTTCTTTGGAAGAAGTTAATATGTATTTGGAATACATAATCACTTTGAGTTTTCCACCATCCAACCAAAACTTTGGTTTCTAAAATCCTATCTTGCAGTACACATTCAGTATATTGTCTCGGAACATTCTTGAAAAGAATTTGGGTTATTCTGCACATGCTTTAAATAGATAATGAAAATACATACAGTGAATTGGGTTGTTGATATATGAGACTGGTATAGAGCATACTGTTCCTCCACATCTTGTCTTGCAACATTTGTTGTTTCCAGGACAGCTGAAGTCACCCCTGCAAGTTTCTTCACAATATTCAATAGCCAATGGTGCACATGCTCCAGGTTTTACTGAAAACAAAATGGGCTATTTTAGAGAAAACTTTTACAATTATTCTATACATGGAGGGGCAAAAAGATGTTTACAAATTAGATATGTATGTTAATACTGAAGTTCAGTGTAAGGCAAGAGATTGTTTTATTTTATGAGGATTCAGGTTAATTAATAACCATTTGAAGGTTCTCATAAAGTAGATACATAATATTATTATTATTTCCTCTCACTTTTCTTTGGTACTTATAATATTGTACTCATAACTTTACAGTTCATTTCTGATTCTGTATGATTTTTGGATCAGAGTAAATTGTAATTCTTACTCCAATCCTTAGCCATGAAAAAGGGTGCAATGATTCTACAGACTGACAGTAATTTACAAAGAACCCCTAGTTTAATACATTTTATTGAAATAAAACTTTTATGTTAATTATCCATGTCTTGCATGTAGATACAATTCAATTTTTTCCATTCGCTTCCTTCTGAGAAGAGTAAACGAAAAATTGTGATGATTTTCAAATAGGTTTGTATCAGTCTACGAAGCTTGACAAAGGAAAATATAACATCGTAAGGTGAAATAATCTGATAGTTGATAAAAGTGAATAAAAGCAAAATCAATATCTTCCTTGACATAATTTTTGGGATATTTTCTTTTGGCAAACACTTTTGCATAGAGTAATAATTGGCCACAAAATGTAAGAATATTAGATTCAAGTTGAGGTATATACCAAAATCAATTCTTTATATGTTTTACTTACTTCTATTTGTAGGAAACTGTGCATTGTTCAGGGCAGTGAGTACTAGTATAAAAAAACAACCCAAGTCAACCTTTCCTGAAAAATACAAATAATTTAAATATTGTTATAACTTATTCTAATGTTTACCAGTATCCACACAATGAATCCTCTGACATTCTCCTAATGACAAATGGCTCAAGGGTAAAACTGTAGATGAAGGATATTGTAATGCAATAATTAAAAATGTCAACAAAATATTTCCAGTAACCATGTTTTACATGGTTACTATCTGATAAGTAAGAAAGTTAGAAAATGAATTCAATTCAATAGTTCTGATTGATTCCACAAATATATTCAAGTGCTAAACATCATTTCCCATCAACCTCAATCAGGGATAATGCTAGACATATGGGATCAATGAAACGCATTGGAAGATGTTCTGATCAAAAAATAAAACATAACCTTGAGAAATAAGATGAAATTTACAGAAGGAAGAGAAAAGGAATTTTAATGAAACTTAACCATATATATGTAAGAAATGGATTGAGGAAAAGAAAATAGTTCCCTCTAGTTATTTCCCTGGTCTTACCATTAAAAATAAAGTGCAACTCTTCCAGTATCAAAATGCAGAATCGCCTAAAAGAGGATTTTATCTCAGAGCAGCCGAAATTCGCTTAGCAAAACTCGTCGAACTGATGAGCTCAGGGTGCATTATTAAATTTGTATCTTCTTTAAACATATTCATTCCGAGTCAGCGCTCTCGTGATTTACTCAAGCAATGTTATGCTTTATCACTACGGATCTCTTGGAGGAGATAGTTGATATTGTTATACCAGTTGGTAGCGTACGTGATCTTCGAGACAAAACGATGAAGCGTTTCAGGGAAATAGTTGCCAGGACAGATAGTTATTTCTGGTCATTTTATCCGCGAAGTATTAGAGAAGCCAACGGCAGTCAAAGGTAGATAGGGTTTTCGGTGTTTCACACCCCCTGCCATGCGCCAGTGGCGGTTTGCAGGGTCTATATGTAAATGTAAATGTATGATTCGCATCTTGAGTGAATGAGAAACGTCGGTACTGAGACAACGTTTGTCTATTTCTTTATCTGAAAACACATAAAGAGTGCCTTTGATAACATTTAGCAGATACAGTAAAGCAGCTCAAACTTCGAAATATATCGGGAATTATCGGACGAATCCACGCACACAATCATTCTCTAGCAAAAAAAATACGATTATCCGGGACTCGAATCCTAGACTTAATGGTTTGAGCGCTGACCTATCCGCCACCTACGGTCGATTTCATTCAGAAAATATGCCTGCATAATTCGATAGCACTGTAGGTGCACCTAGCTCATGGTGGGAGCATCTTTGGTAACCCATAATCATAACAATGTTCTCGCTTGAAATGCCACAGTAATATCTTCATTCAGAGGCTAAGACTACATCCAATGAGTATTACTCACCCATTCTCGTTCGATACAAGTGCTTCATCGAGAGACACCACTGCAATTGTCTGAGGTCACCTTTTGTTCCCTAATTGCTGACTTTGAGACACCACGGAAACCGCAAGCGTTTCCTGTAGCCGAGGTGAGATTTCATCCGCTGGGAAGGAAGTATAAAATGATAAAAATAATTGAAGTGCTAGTTGATTGTACTGGCCTGCTGTAATACGTGACCCGACCTGACCGCTACGACAACTGAGGGCGTCTGACGTCATTAATGGAACGACTATACGTACATACATTAAATAATATTTAATTTTGGAAATGTTCAAAATTTAATATTATTTAACGTATACATAGAACCACTGTAATGGCTGTGATAATTAATCGTTGCAGTTTCTTCAGCCTCCCTAGGCACGATGCCTTATTCTCTTTCCAATTAGTTTACTGAATTGAGATCTCCTCCAAACATAAAGGATATATATTTTCGTTACAATTGTGATTTTTAAGGGCATTCGGCTTCCTGTTCCTATATATTCATGAATGATATTTTATGTTTGAATTTTGAAACGGGAAAAATGTGTCTACCATTTACATTTATCTCTGCCCTTTTCGTGGCTGTGCTTAAATGAAGTATGTAATCTGTGCCTCTAAGTGTACAGTTTTAAAGGCGAGTGGTATTAAAATCACCGAAGGAAGTCACAATTTTGTCTAAGAAATGTCATCAGAGGGTGAGCATGACAAAAAAAAGTCTCATAACATAATCAAATTTTATTGCTGTATAGAATGCAGTAGTTTTCGTAGCATTTTTACACCAAATTAGAAGTACTTGGGAAATGTAGGGAGAGAAACTTGGGAAAGGGAGAGAAAGTTATCCGGACGAAAAGGACTCCTTACTCTTCATATCATATGCAACTATAAATAATGTCACCGACATGTGAGTACTCATCAACTGTAATAATATCGAGTACTGTGATGTTTGATCCAAATACATTCATAATCTCCTTCTAATTAATATATTCTACAGTCTCAGAAAATATTGTCCTTGTTTGAAGTTATGATTGTAAATTGTTTCTGTTAACTTTACTGACTTTTTTCCTGTGACATTTTTGCCTGGATTCGTAAATATGCTAGAAAAAGTCAGCGATGCGCCTTTTGCGATCCAACTGCAGGAATCAAAAATTGCAATTCATCACAATGTCAGTTAATCTCAAATTAACACTAACTTATAGACACGGAAAAGGAAAATTAAAGGATTTGTGTGTAGAAATTTCTTAAGTGAAGCTTACGAAAAACTATCGAGATGAAAGAAACCCCCTTCTTAGAAGTAGTTAGAAAATAATCCGAAAATTTTCGGAGAGTAATACCTAAATTATTTAAAATAGAAATCTTCCACGGAACACTGAAAGAATCTAAAAGAAACTTAAATATAAATAATTGTGTGAAAAACTACGCATTTCGTTTCTTTATTGCTCCTTGATGAACCTCGCCTGATACCGCGAATTTTAATAGACATCTTCCAATTTAAAACAGAATTACAATACCAGTAGTGCAAGTAATTTTAAAATCTGCATCGATCGCTGCGGTCAGCTAGAGCGTGAGCATTCAGTTAGGGAGTCAATCAGCTTTCACCAAAGTCGAAAGCGTTGTCCACTTTGCTATCTGGGTGACCAAAACTATAAAATTCAAAGACTTAAGTATCCCCGAGAGGGATGTTCCGAAACTGTAACCCTTCGCAATCGGAAAGGATTCGAAGAGTTAGAAAGAAAGCTGAGGAGCAAAGATTGCTGAGGAGACTTGGAATGGGTTGCACCATTGTTCTCGAAAGAGTCCAGCCTCGCGTGACCCCTCAAACAAAGGAGCGCTCATTTTCGTCTTCAGGAAAGTGAGGCAACCTCTTCAGTCAATGGAGGGCTGCCACACATGTATGCACTCTCTAATGAGCGTGTTTTGGAATGAAAAATCTCAATGCGAGAGCAGCAATCGTTTACTTTCGGCGTACATTGTTTAACTCAGATTCATTGTTACGCAATCACAATCATAGATTTTTAAATTGATGTGATGGTTCTTAGCCTAGAATTATTTCGGTATATTGTTACAAATATACCAGATACGTCAAAGACAGCATATCATGGAGCCAAAAGATCACAAGCCTGCAATTTCTTCTTCCTCATTAAAATTGTGTATAATTTGTCCTGATTTCGTCGAAAACAGTCAATGGATGCCAGAATATGGTAAGTAGAAAGACTATAGAGAGACTAAAGAGAAATCGGAATATGGAGAGAAACGTATTCCGATTTTTATACTTGATAAAATAGGCTAGCATTGCTGCTTTGGAAATAATCGACTTCTTACTAGTAACTAACTTTGGGAAAAATCTGAATTGGAGTCCTGGATGATTCTACAAATATTGAAACGGAAGTATAATTATCACTTTAAATGCAAGGGAAGAAACATAAATAAGTAAATATATATATTTATAATATGTATGTGTGTGTTTAACCTGATATAAACTGTCAATGTGGAGGAGAACGGTTGCTATGTAAAGTAAATTACCTTTTTTTAAGTCGTAAGAAGGAGTTCATTATAATTCAACGAGAAAATTTTTAAAATATCCGTAGGATAGTAAAAACTTGGCATTTTAAATTTCTTATCTATTGATCGCAATAGCTAGTGCAATGAAATGGTAATATAATAATCATATTAAATATTTAGCTAATACTGTACATGCAGACATGAGTATGTAGGGTTTAAATCTAATTTCTAAAAATAACGATTCGATTAAAACCGCCTTTCTGAAATAAGATAAACCTCAAAGACGACGCGACCCCCCTCGGTTGATCGCCAGATGATTAAGTCATGTGAACTACTTTTATCTTTGCCTTTTGTGGCATGCACAAGTGAATTACTCTCTACTTCGAAACATGCACGCCTGGATATCTCTCTACTTTCAGCATATTCTTCGCTGCATCATCTTCCTCATAATTCTTCAAATTTCCGGGGGTGATGAGGAAATGAAGCATCCATCTCTTGTCTTCCGGCTTCAATTGTAAAAGAGTTCATTCTTTCTCAACTCCTCGGAAATTCCTTCTGCGACGCTAAAATGAAATTCCCCATTTCTGTAGGATTTCTACTTTTCGTCTTAGTTAACTTTCTACTATAGATATCGTGGAAACTAGCAAAAAAAAATGCGTCTTTGAGTTCCATGGGAATCTGTAGAGGAAAGGAAGCAAAATAGTATTTGTTTCACTGATATTTCTCTATCATACTTCCTGTCTGTTTCGAATTAAAACAAATTATGTATGTTATGATGGATTTAAATTGTTTTAATAAATCTAGTTTATTAACAGTTTTTGTAGAATATCGCTAAATTATACCATTACTGAACTATATTAGAAGCACTGAATTACAAAATTCTGCATATAGTTAAGACTTAAGATCTTTAAAAACCCCAAGGAATGGGCATCTTTCTTTGAAAGTGTATCCCCATTAAATAAACGCAATTGAAGTTACAGTCGAAAGTGCCATTTTGACCTTTACTATTCGCCATATATGCACAATGTTTAGAGAGTATGAACCACTTATCGGATCTATAAAATTGTGTGAATCAGTAACTGTTATCCTCTTGTATAATAGACTTTGCAATGAGTTTTATACACTATCTGACCTAATATAAGTACCATGAGCAGTCTTTTAATCATGATTTGTATTAGAGTGTCAGCTGAACGATTGGGCATTAAAATGGCAAGCCTGCTTGGAATTTTGGCTAATCATATCAACAGATCATGCACGCTTTGGACCTTAATTCGTTAAATATCATTAAATTTCAGATACACAAAATTCATCAGTAACGTAGCAACACCATTGCAACTTAAATAGATCACGCAATCCTAATGGTTTCAACAAACAGAGGGTGTAATATACCAGCGCCGTTGAACCTTAATTAAGAAAAGGATCCGTAGTTTAGGTCATCGAAGGGTGGCTGATTCCACATAAAAGGCAAACTTGAACGTTTATTCGAAAAATTCGCGACTTCCCATTTCTGTGAAAATGGTTCAAGTTTGACGCCATGTATCTTTTTAACGCGTAAAGATATCGAAAAACGACGAACGGGAACATAAAATTCAATCTTTTCTTAATATATATGCGAAGTTTCAAAACCCGCACTCAAAAAAACCATTTTTGGCCTCTTGGCCAGCTTTTCTCGATTCTAGCCCACTGTGCGGCGGTTGAAACTCAGCCGATGTTTCCGTTCCGGCGGTTACACAAATACTATGAAAGTAGGGATAATGACACTAAAAATCGATCCTATGGCCAATTCGCTTAAATCTCAGAAATCCAAAGGCGATGTCAATGAAATTATTATAGTTAGGACGGACAATGCTTGATACACTATATGCTTGTTGATGCATTACAAGTGCAGTCAGAATGATTATATTGGGTAAACGTTTTGGGAATTATTTGGACGGGAAGGAAGGAGAGGTTGAGGTTTTTTTATTTAGGGAAATTTATATACTAAGGAATCTTGATGTTTTAGGTGATGGGTGATGATTTTATGACGGTATGAGGATCGGGAGTGAAAGGTATGTAAAGAGGGTTGAAGAATGACTAACTTATTTGTTTATTATTTATTATCATATTTTATATATATATATATATATATATATATATTATTTTTATTTTTTATACTTTTTTATTTTTATTATATTTTATTATTTTATCATTATTTTTCTATTTATCATTTTATTTTTTATTCTTTATTTTTATTATTTATTATTATTTTTTCTCTTTCTTTTGTTGGGAGTGAACTTTAATTTCGAGAGTATGGATTTTGGTTGTTGAAATTTTTTCTTGCCTTTTCTTGATTTTGGAGTATAGTGCCAAATGTCGTTTAGAAGGGGATTAATGATATTTTCCAGGTTTAATGAAAATTATTCTAAACTTTTTGCTACATGGTTCGAAACAGTGGTAAGTTGGTGGAAATTTTTAATTTCGGAGAGGGGAACCAATTTGTTGGTTGATATGACTGTTGTATGATGTTGTTGATTAGTGGTATTAAAGCTGACTATTGCGCCGTACGTGAGGTGGGGAAGGATAAGGGAGTTGATGAGGCGAATTTTGTAGTGAGAGGGAGAGGATTTATTGAGAAGTGGATTTAAAAAGAATTTAGCTTTCCGAATAGAGTTATTAATTTGATTATTCCAAGATAGGTTGTTCGAAATTATTACGCCGAGAAATTTTGTTTCTTTGACTAGAGGAATGATCTGATTGTCGAAGGTAATGCGAGCATCAGAGGTTCTCTTTTGGTTTATTTTAAACGTCATGTGTTGACATTTATTCGGGTTGATTTTAAGATGCCATTTATTTAGCCAGTTCTCTAATTTTTTTATGAAAACGTTAATTCTTTTTGTGGCCAGGGTCGGGGAGATGCTTTTGGATGAAATCATCGGCATAGATATATTCTGTAACGTGGGAGTCGGAAGGCATATCGTTAATGAATAGGTTACATAGCATTGGGCTTAAGGTGCTGCCCTGAGGCACTCCTGCATTTATGATTTCAATTTGTGAATATTCATTATGAATTTTAACCTGAATGCGGCGATTGGTGAGGAAGGAAATAATCAGTTTTAAGATTGGCAAGGGGAAGGATTGTTGTGCCATTTTATAAATAATGCCAGGATGCTAAGTGCGGTCTAACGCCTTTTCAGTGTCAAAGTTGAACGCCACTTCAATGCTTGTGAAGTGGCTTTACATTTGTGGAATCCATGGATGATGTTTTCGACGAGGCGAAGGATAGAGTGAATCGTTGAATGGTGCTCGCGAAATCCCATCTGCTCAGATGTGGTAATGTTATTGCTGCTTACATGGTTATTGATAAGTTTTAAGATGATATTTTCAAATATTTTTGACGAAGAAGAGAGAAGTGTAATGGGCCTGTAATTGCTGATTATTAGCGGGTCTTTTTGGGGTTTTGGGAAGATAACAACTGTTCCCAATTTCCATGAATCGGGGAAGTAATTATTGTACAGGCAGGCATTAAATAAATTAGCTGTGAGTTCAATAAATTTTTTACAAATAACCAATAGTTTCAAAATTTTGTTGCTAAAAGGGTCTCGACCAGGGGCTTTGTGGATATTTAATGATGATAAGATATCGATGATTTCGAGTTGATTAGTTGCCAAAACGTTGTCATTGTCGTCAGAATTTAAAAGGTTTTCATTAAAAGAAAGAATGTCTGGGTCCGATGGTTAAGGGGGGTAAGAGTCGGTCATCGAGTCTTGGAGAAAGTCAGCCGCAAAGTTGGCTTTGTCCTTGGGGTTGCAGTTGAGCCATTCATTAATGAGCAGGGGCTGCGTGAACTGTTTTTGTTTGGTAAGCGCTTTGCTCACTTTCCTAAGGGAGTTATCGTCGAAGTCTAACGTGGAGACGAAGGTGTACCATTTCATAGAGGTGTGCTTTTTGATTTTAGATTTTATTTCTGAGTTGAGTCTTTTGTAAAGTCGATGGGGTGGCGATTGAGCTTGAATTGTCTCCACAGTCTGTTTCTATTGGAAATGAGTTTGTGGATTGAGTTGGGGAGAGAGGTAATGTGAGTTGGCGGGGGAGGGGGTGAAGAGGTGGTGGATGAAGATTTGGCGGATAGGATGAGATCGTTTAATAAAATAATTTGGATGTCGATAGCGTCGTTAATGGTGGGGATTTCTAAAAGGGGGTAGTGAAGGATTTTGTTGGCAACGAAGGAAGAAAATTTTTTCCAACTAATACGTTCAGTAAGGAGATGGGAAGAAGTCGCTGGTCGTCCGTGGATGGAGCAAAGAATTGGAAAGTGATCGGAAAGGAGAGTTTGGTAAACAATCGGAGGAGATAAGTTGTCGAAGTTTAATGTAATCGCAAAGTCGAGTAAGTCCTGATATCTTGGATTGGAAAAGGTTTTCGAAAATGAAGAGTGAATTACAAGCTGAGAATTTTGGATGAGTTTTTTTAAGTTGCGGCCGTTTTGATTGGACTTTGATGAGCCCTAGAGGGGGTCTTTGGAATTCCAATCTCCGATGAAAATGGAGGGAACGTCGAAAGTTTTGAGAATTTGGAGATCCGTCAGAGTGATTTTATTGGCGATGCCGTAGACACAGAATATGTTGAGAGAGTTGTTATCGATGATTATACGAACTCCCAGAAGAGTTAGGGATTTTAATTTAGAAATTGTGAGAGGAGAGAAGTGAAGATTTTTATGGACAAGAATGGCAGAGCCAGGTGCTTTGGTCTCCAGGTCCAGCCGGATAATGTTATTATTATTATTGGACCCTTTATTAGGCGAGGTTAGGCCCGAGTGGGCCTCTCTTCAACCTAACCTCGTATGAAGATTTACATGGTTATCAAGATGTAAAATAATAAGAGGTCAATCCATACCAAGTGGCCCAACACTGGTCGCTCGACCAACTCAGAAAAAATTGATATTTGATGTGTAGATACCCTTAAGATTAGAGAGCTCAAAAGTATTTTTTGAATATTTTTAATGTTTACTGTTTGGAGATGGCGGCCATATTTGTACTTGGCTGCACGCGGTTTTTCGCGTTTGCAGATATCTACAAATTCTTCAATTATTCAGCTATGGGTTACCCTAGGACCTTCAAGTAATCTGCATTGATTTCAGTACACTCTGGCCTATGAACGTAAACCATAATTACCCAACTATATGTATTTTTTAACATTTTTTAACACCTTAAATTTATTGGTCAAAAATGAACAAAATTCAGCTTTTGACGAGAAACTTTTCAAAGAAGGAACAATTTCTCAGCCTTAATATTTTTTGGGCTGTTACTCTATATGTTATAGTTACTTTTAACAAAGTATCAATGTTGGCAAGATTACCCTTTAAAAAGTATTCATCTAAAAAAAAAACATATTTTTGAATTTTTTCAAATTTCCACTTCCAATATCTTGGTTGGGGGACCAGATAAAAATATGAAAATTGCACACAATAAAGGTCTATATTATACAATACTTCAGTATAAATTTCAACTTTAAGATTCAAAAATATTTTTATAAATATTTATTTATTTATTAATATTTTTGAACGGTAATCTTTCCAACATTGATTCTTTGTGAAAAGTAACTATAATATATAGTGTAACAACAAAAAATACTAATAAATAAATAATTATTACATAAATATTTTCCAATCTCAAAGTTGAAATTTATACTTTGTACGTGGGGGGACCCAAAAGTAACGAGAACCGGGCTGTGGAGGGGAGGAACGTCAGGGGACCGAGTTCTGGTTGGTAGGGTATTTTGGCGGGAACTCTCATGAGTCAGCATGCAACGTTTCGTCGCCGTGAGAGCAACTGTTTGTGCGCAGCATTTCTTTTATCAAAGTAACTTTTTCCCATGTGGCGAAAACGTGAGATGGCTGACGCTCGAGAGCAACGCGCGGCGGTAAAATTTTGTTTTCTGTTGGGGAAAACGGCTGCGGAAACTCTTGTAATGCTTCAAACAGCTTACAAGGTTGATGCTTTGAGTCAAGCTCGGGTCTACGACTGGTTTTCGCGGTTTAAAAGGGGCGAAATGACGATTGAAGACCAACCTCGTTCCGGGCGCCCCTCAACTTCAAGAACTGACGACAACGTTGAAAAAATCAACACCCTAGTCCGTGAAGATCGTCGCCGAACAATTGATGAGCTCTCTAATATTTCTGGCATGTCATGGAGTTCAATTCAGAGGATTTTATCAGAGGATTTGCGCATGAGAAGAGTTGCAGCCAAATTTGGCTCACACTGCGTTGTCTGTGAGGCAGTTTTTGAGTAAAAACGGAATGATACCGATTACTCACCCGCCGTACTCACCTGACCTGGCCCCCTGTGACTTCTTTTTGTTCCCTAGGCTCAAAAAGAACATGAAAGGAAAACGTTTTGGGACTGTGGAAGAAGTGAAACAAAAATCGCTGGAGGGGTTAAAAGACATCCCATTATGTGAGTTCCAAAGCTGTTTTGATCAATGGGAAAAACGTTTAGACAAATGTATATTGGTTAATGGAGAGTACTTTGAAGGTGATAAAAATTTTGTGTAAAAATATTGAGAAATAAAAATGTTTTAATGAAATTTCTCTTATTTTTGGGTCCCCCCTCGTAAGTATATATATATAGGGTAAGTTGATAAGTTATTTATTTAGTCATCTGTATTTAAATTTTACATGTTTATAACAAAATTGAAATTAAGACCCGTCATTCATGACGGGGGAGTTTACCAGTAATAGTAGGTTGAAATGAAAACGTTTATCAAATATTCGAAGGTACTACATACATTGCCGCGTACATCACTTTTCCTATACTCAAGTACCAACGAATACAATAACGTCAGAATTAATGAAGAGGAGGCGATTTACTGAGATTTCAGCGAAGGGAAACTATGATATTTCAATAGCAGGAACAAAAAGACAGCCGTTTATTACAGAATATCTTCTGGACATTGCCATCGGAAGATATATTTCATATGAGTTTAAACTTCTTTGTGTCGGAGGAAACGGCTTCATTTAGAGCTTCGAGACAAAGTGCATTATAATTGTACGCGTTAGAAAGCCCTAGAAAGTGGTATTCATAGTCACCTTCATTGTCAATTTTGGATTCGATGGTAATTAAGGTTTCAATTCGAGCAATACGATGTAATATCAAGGAATGAATTAACTGCTGATATTCACTCAGTGATACTATGTATGCTGAGTCATAATTAGCTGACAATATAAAGTGTAGCATTATATATTGAAAATTAAAAGGCTATAAACATACTATAGATGGATCGAAAACGAAATTTTTATGTGATTTAACTACATAAGCTCAATAAATGAATAAAAACACTGGTACAATTCCACAGATTTACTTCTTAGGCGACATGTTTCGCTAGCGAGCTAGCATCTTCTGGCACATCTTTTAATTTGTAATTTCAATATATATACATAAATAGGGAATTTTGGAGGGAGGTCAGGGTTTAAAGAGTTTACTAGGAAGAGAAAGGAGGGGGGGGGGAAGGGTTGGGAAATAGGTGGTCGTTGGTCAAAGTATGGGAGGTGCATACAATTTCTACCTCTTCCAAAAGGTCTAGGCGGCAGCCTTGCTTTTCGCGGTGGAGACAATCGGGCTGGAAATCACTCTTGTGTCCTTCTAAGAGATGCACCGCGAAGTTGGACATGGGCGACCCCCTCCGAAGAAGATAGTCCCTATTGTGTTCCGCCGCCCTAACCCGCAGATTTCTGCCGGTTTTTCCGATATACCTGGCTTCACAAACATCACATTTGAGTGATAGTGATAGATAGTGAGTAAACTCTTCAAACCCTGACCTCCCTCCAAAATTCCCTATATATATTGAAATTCCAAATTAAAAGATGTGCCAGAAGATGCTAGCTCGCTGGCGAAACATGTCGCCTAAGAAGTAAATCTGTGGAAGTGTACAAGTGTTTTTATTCATTTATAATGGCCTTCCACTAACACATCGAATTTATATAAGCTCAAATTATTGCGGACTGCAGTTAATAAGGAAATTATTCGATGCTTTATTGATTATAAATATTTCTTAATCCAAACGCTAAAGTTTCCGAAAATTGTCTCCCATTTATATATCGTATCATTTATTCTAACAATTATTTTCATATGTAAAAAGCTTCTCCGTGTATTCTTACGGGAAAATTCGTTAGCTTGGCTTCAAAAATTGTTTTGGTTGTCAAGGGGATTGATTGTTTACAGCCTCATAATTTCGCGAAATTTCCGTTTATTTTAACCGAATTATCGCCAATTCGACCCGATAAGGATATTTCGCGACCAAAATAAGAATCTCTATTCATTTCTCTTTCTTTTGGTGCTTATCTCGATTTCGTAAGCCTATTATTTCTAATTTAATTTTGCAAAAGAAATGTAGCCTGCAACCGATAAAAGTGAGGTTTTACGTGTATTTCTTATGAGAACGGTTTTTCTTGTCTGGGTTCGAACTGGGGACATTGAAGTAAATGAAGAGTAGCCTATTATCTGCGCGGGGAGTACATTTAGCGATCTTCAAAGTTGTGCCATTCTCGAGTTTTAGGCGAACTTATTCTTATGAGTGCTCTAGCATGATCTTCAAGTTACTATCTAGAGAAATATTCTCTACTCTTAGAGGAAGACTAGTCAAATACTATACAAATAATCCATGTATGTACTACTCAAAAGCATGAAACAATAGCAATCTTCTTATGAATAAAAACCAGACGAGTAACTTACAATTCCATCTTAAAAGCAAGTAATGTTTTAACCATGCTTACTCAGTCCGATTTACGAGTATTGACTATTGAAATGAAGTACTTTGAAGTTGTTTATTATCCTATTATATTGTATTCATATCTTATTATTATTCTCTTTCAATTGTAGAGCATATACCGATGCACGTGATTAAATAGATAGAAACTAAATCTGAGCCAATTTCTCCTTAAAAGATGAAAAATATTATTAGTTATATAAGAAATTGGCTCAGATTATTAATATGATTGTGATATAATAGATTATTAGTACGATTCATATTATTATTACATTAGTTAAACCACGCTATAGTTCTGTTATTTTCATTGCTTTCTTGTTTACCATTGTTTACAGAGATAGTTTCGCGACGTCCGTGAGCCAGCGCTGCTGACGCCCACATGACCTATCCACCGCAGTGTCGTCATATCTTACACAAGATGGCGCCCGAGGTGAGATTGCGATGTTAAAATCTTGGCGAGAGATCAAAACTGCCGGGAGCGACGTTAAGCATCGGTGATGACACCCTGTCCATCCTGGAGTCGATCGTTGTTACGCTCTTTCGCGATCTCTGCAGAATCTGTGTTGAGCGAAAGAAGCAGGAGTAGATGCATCGCCAGGTTCCAACGAATGCCGTCCATTAGGATGAAAGAGGGGGAAATACCATCGAAACAAGCTGCAGTGCTGGTGCCTCTCTGCATTTCGAACGGGCACATATCTTTGATGTACACTCTCCGTTCCAGATCAATGTCGAAGAACGCTGGCCAGATTTCCTTTCCCGGAGGAATGAGAGATGATTCGGACGGAGACCTCATCCAAACGGCCATCCGGGAGGCCCACGAAGAGCTGGGGATCGAGAAAAACGTGGTAGATGTGTGGTGCATGGGCAAGTTCATCGGCACTTGGGATAAGAGCATGGGTGTGATGCCAGTGGTCGGCTACGTGGGCGATATCCAAGTGGAAAAGTTGCGAATCAACCCAAGAGAAGTGGATCAAGTGTTCTGCGTGCCTTTACAAGAGTTTTGTGACCCCAAAAATACGGGTTACACCAAATTCCTCAAAGGGTATAGTCTGCCCGTGTTTACTTATCGTGGGTACCAAATATGGGGCCTCACGGCTATGATAACTCATGTTCTTTTGTCCGCTTTGCTGCAGGAAAAATATACGAAGCATGCCAGCAAACTTTTCCGGTTTTTCACCAAAGTTGGGTGACGCATATATCACGGTCAGTATTTTTATAGTAATGATATGGAGTTATCGTTTTAATATACTCCTCAAAGGATACACTGATCTGTGATTACTCTATAATCTTGTCCGTGTGAGGTTTAGCGTTCCATTTTATTACTGTTGATTGTTGAACTTGTATGTATTATTGCCACAGTCATTTGTCTTCCATTTTTTGATGCTTTGTCAAACATGACTCACTGTTATAAATGTTTTTGGAGGTCTTTCGGAATAAATATTTTTAGATTTGGAAGATCCGTGGAGTTAATCATTGCACCTTGGTCGAAAGATATGCTGAGAACTGATTCCAGATAATGGTTCATCCTGTTCCATTTGGTACGCTTCTCTAAATAGAGTTTATTTCTACCAAATAATTCCAGATATGTAGCGGAACTTACCCGTGTTTGAATGAGTTGTAAACAAAATTTGACGCTAGGTGTCATGGGTTCGATACCAGAATGTCCCAAAAATCGCAATTTTCCCATACGAATGCATTGCGCGGATTTTTGAAAATTATTTTGAGGCACTTAACCTTAAGAGACAGGAACCAAATGTCAGAGGTTGATGTTGAGGTAGTCTTTTATATTTCCAATAGAAGAAATGTTGCCAAATGACCGTGAGTTCGACGCCAGGTGGGTGCAAAATTCTTCCATAAGGAATGCATTGCTGCAATTTTTGACAATTTTTTGAAATGCTTTCCCGATAAGCTTTGAAAATTAAATCCGGAATGGTGACAGAGGCGTTTGAAATCCTTCTTTCATAAGGTTCATTGTTTCTCTAGTGGTCCTTGGTTCGATGCAAGAGCGTAACTCTGATTCCACCATGCATTTCAAACGGGAATAACGGAATCTCATTTTGGGACCTTCCGGATAAGATATTGAATCGAAACTTTGGAACAAGTAAGGATAGCACTTATCTAATATTAATTTGCTTTTTTCTCTCACGGAAGGGTCCCGAGTTCAACGACAGGTGGTCTTTAGCGCGAATTTTTGCAAACTGTTTTGGAGCCTTTCTCGGAGCGATGGAGCTATCAAAATCGCGGAGTTTGCAGATAGTGTTCTTCTATAGCACCAGTGGAAAGAATGTTACCAAACAAGGGTTGGATCGGCTCCGGAATGTGTGTACAGGGGTCATATATACGTAACGAAGAATAATCAGGTATTTTGGTCAATTTTCTCCCATTAGCTTGCTTGAACATCTCAGAAAAAAATATTTATTAATTAATATTTTTTAAATGGTAATCTTCCCAAAATTGATACTTTGTTAAAAGTAACTGTAATACGATGTATAGAGTAACAACAAAAAATATCAATTAATAATTAAATGTTAATAAAAATATTTTTGAATCTCAAAGTTGAAATTTATACTAAAGTATTATATATAATAAAGACCTATTTTTGTGTGCAATTTTCATATTTTTATCGGGTCCCCCAACCAATATATTGGACGAGGAAATTTGTAAATAAAATCAAAAATGTGTTTTTAAAAAATTTAATATTGTTTAACGGTGATCTTTCTAAAATTGATACTTTATTAAAAGTAACTATAACATATAGAGTAACAGCCCAAAAAAATATTAAGGCTGAGAAATTGTTCCTTCTTTGAGAAGCTTCTCTTCAAAAAGTCCAATTTTGTTCATTTTTGACCAATGACTTTAAAGGGTTAAAAAATGTTTAAGAAATACATATAGTTTGGTAATTACGGTTCACGTTCATAGGCCAGAGTGTACTGAAATCAATGCAGATTATTTGAAAGTCTTAGGGTAACCCATAGCTGAATAATTGAAGAATTTGTAGATATCTGCAAACACGAAAAACCGCGTGCAGCCAAGTACAAATATGGCCGCCATCTACAAACAGTAAACATTAAAAATATTCAAAAAATACTTTTGAGCTCTCTAAACTAAAGGGTATCTGAATATTATTTTTTTCTGAGATGCAACCAATTATTTTTTCTCTACAAGATTCTTTACAATATTCACTGTAAATTTGAATTACATGGTTTGTTTTATTTCCACATTTTTCTTATATAACTTCAAGTAAATTTTGCTTAAATTTGTGGAAACATGTTAGAATACATTTTGATTGTGTATCACTTCCTTAGTAACTTCTTGTATACATACATCTTATCTTATCAGTTGTTGAAATCCTTGTTGCCTTGCGTACACTCTCATGAGATATGCATTGTCTATTTCTATCAAAGTCATTAACTGTTTCATTGCAAATATCTCTCTCTAAATATGTATTATTGCTTCTCAATTATTCTTCTTTCCTACTGCATTGCTTGCGAGATTATTAGAACCTTTCAGTTCAGTTTGTGATTATAATAATAATATGACTAGCCGCGCGCATGCACCCTTTGGGTGCAGCTGTTTGGTCTCGACCAGACATCTGGACTGAGTCTGGACTATATACATCTACATCTACATCTGTACCCTGCAAGCCGCCTTTCGGCGTGTGGCAGGGGGTGCAAGCACCAGGACTCTATTTGCCCAGTCGATTATTTTCGCGTATTGTTCTCGGAAAAAAAGAATTCTTGAATCGACTGGTTTTAGCATCTATTTCTCTGATCTTTCTCGCTGGATCAGAACGGCCTATATAGCAAGGAGGGCGCATAATATCGGCTACATCTTCAATGAACGTGCTCTGTCTGAATTTATCAAGTAATTTAAATCTCTGATTGAGCCTTCTTTCTTCTAAAGATTCCCATCCTGCCTCCTGAAGCATCCGAGTAACACTTACCGATTTATCATAGCAATTTTTTACGAAGCGTATTGCCTTTCTTTGTACCTTTTCTATCTCGCGAATACAACACTTTTCAGCAGGGTCCCATACACTGCATGCGTACTCGAGGTGAGGCCTAACTAGCGCTAAGTAACATCGCTCGCGGACTTTTTCTTCGCTTTTACCGACTATTCTTTTGACGAAGCCTAGTTTCTTAAGAGCTCGCCCACATATGTTATGGATGTGGGTACCCCAAGTTAAGTTATTCGTGAGGGTTATTCCGAGATATTTTACCGAATCGACAGTTGATAATGTTTTCCCTCGAAGGCTATATGAATTATGATTGGCAAAGGATTTTCTTTCGAAAAAATTAACTACTGAACATTTATCTACGTTGAGCTCCAATTGCCAGTCGTATAAAATTTGTAACAATAAATCTCTAAAATAGCAAATTTTGTAATGAAGAAATAATTTCTTAAATTCTCAAATTTAGCAACAAAAATGAAAAATGACTAATTTATCACTCGCATAAATTTTTGCAAAAAAACATAAATTCAGGAATTTCGCAACAGTAAAATCTGCATTTGCAAATTTTATCACTGAACCACAAATAAGAATCCTAAACCAGTAATTTCAATGAAATTTCACAAGAAAAATAGCTGCTAGTCAATTCGAGAATTCATTTTTTCGAACACGCAAAAATAATTGACTAGGAAAGCAGAGTCACCCCCTGCCACACACCGAAAGGCGGCTTGCAGGGTTCATATGTAGATGTACATTTTTGTTATGCCCAGACCATGTCAATAACTGTATTGTAATGTAATCTCAGTTTTAGGGTTCATTACACATGCATTGAAATGTGATGAAATAAATAACTAAATGTGATAATTATCCTTGATACTTTTCTCATATTTTTTACATAATAATTATAAATATATATGTATATATATATGTATATACGAGTAAAAGTTGCTTGCATACTGCAAGCTATCCGTTGAATACAGTATCATACCAAGTACTGCCTCAGTTCAAATTTAAAACTTCGCGCCAAAGACCGCCTGGCGACGAACTAAGAACCCGATCGTGAGAGAAGACAGCAAAATAATATTAGATAAGTGCCATCCTTACTTGTTCCAAAGTTTCGATTCAATATCTTATCGGGAAGGTCCCACGCCTCTGTCACCATTCCGGGTCTTATCTTTCCGGCTTATCGGGAGGCATTTAAAAAGATTTCCGCAATGCATTTCTTATGGAAGAATTTTGCATCCACCTGGCGTCGACCTCACTGTCATTTGGCTACATTTTTTCCATGAGAAGCATAGAAGACTACCTCAACTTCAACCTTCGAAATTTTGGTTACTCTATCTTAACGATAAGTGCCTCAAAATAATTTTCAAAAATCCGCGCAATGCATTCTTATGGGAAAATTGCGATTTTTGGGAATTTCTGGCATCGAACCCATGATAGCTAGCGTCGAAGTCTGCATTATTCTGGCATCTAGAGTGTAGGGCCAGTACGTCGAAAAAATCTGACGTCGATGGCGCTTGTGGAACATGGTCAGAATTCGTATCCCCTATATCTATATATATATATATATATATATATAGGTATATCCGGAGAGTTAGCTATATATAATAGATATTAATATATATATACGAGTAAAAGTTGCTTGCATACTGCAAGCTATCCGTTGAATACAGTATCATACCAAGTACTGCCTCAGTTCAAATTTAAAACTTCGCGCCAAAGACCGCCTGGCGACGAACTAAGAACCCGATCGTGAGAGAAGACAGCAAAATAATATTAGATAAGTGCCATCCTTACTTGTTCCAAAGTTTCGATTCAATATCTTATCGGGAAGGTCCCACGCCTCTGTAACCATTCCGGGTCTTATCTTTCCAGCTTATCGGGAGGCATTTAAAAAGATTTCCGCAATGCATTTCTTATGGAAGAATTTTGCTTCCACCTGGCGTCGAACTCACTGTCATTTGGCTACATTTTTTCCATGAGAAGCATAGAAGACTACCTCAACTTCAACCTCCGAAATTTTGGTTACTCTATCTTAACGATAAGTGCCTCAAAATAATTTTCAAAAATCCGCGCAATGCATTCTTATGGGAAAATTGCGATTTTTGGGAATTTCTGGCATCGAACCCATGATAGCTAGCGTCGAAGTCTGCATTATTCTGGCATCTAGAGTGTAGGGCCAGTACGTCGAAAAAATCTGACGTCGATGGCGCTTGTGGAACATGGTCAGAATTCGTATCCCCTATAAATACATATATCTATCATATATAGCTAACTCTCCGGATATACCTATATATATATACGAGTAAAAGTTGCTTGCATACTGCAAGCTATCCGTTGAATACAGTATCATACCAAGTACTGCCTCAGTTCAAATTTAAAACTTCGCGCCAAAGACCGCCTGGCGACGAACTAAGAACCCGATCGTGAGAGAAGACAGCAAAATAATATTAGATAAGTGCCATCCTTACTCGTTCCAAAGTTTCGATTCAATATCTTATCGGGAAGGTCCCACGCCTCTGTCACCATTCCGGGTTTTATCTTTCCAGCTTATCGGGAGGGCATTTAAAAAGATTTCCGCAATGCATTTCTTATGGTAGAATTTTGCATCCACCTGGCGTTGAACTCACTGTCATTTGGCTACATTTTTTCCATGAGAAGCATAGAAGACTACCTCAACTTCAACCTCCGAAATTTTGGTTACTCTATCTTAACGATAAGTGCCTCAAAATATTTTTCAAAAATCCGCGCAATGCATTCTTATGGGAAAATTGCGATCTTTGGGAATTTCTGGCATCGAACCCATGATAGCTAACGTCGAAGTCTGCATTATTCTGGCATCTAGAGTGTAGGGCCAGTACGTCGAAAAAATCTGACGTCGACGGCGCTTGTGGAACATGGTCAGAATTCGTATCCCCTATAAATATATATATAGGTATATCCGGAGAGTTAGCTATCTATTATACGAGTAAAATTTGCTTGCATACTGCAAGCTATCAATTGAATGCAGTATCATACCAAGTAATGCCTCAAATCAATTTGAAAACTTCGCGCAAAAGACCGCCTGGCGACGAACTAAGGACCCGATGGTGCGACACAATTGCATATTAATGTAAGATAAGTGCCATTCTGACCTGTTCCAAAGTTTCAATTCAATATCTTATAAAGAAGGTCCTATAATAAGAATACGCCATCCCCCTTTGAAATACACGGTAGAATAGAAATGACGCTCTGGCATCGAACCTAGAACCGTCAGAGTAATGACAGACAGCGTATCTGAAACATATGAATAGCCTCTATGTACATTCCATTTTATATCGTTCCCGGTAATCGGATATGCATTCAAAACAATTGTAAAAATTGACCGCCATGCATTTTATACTGGAGAATTTTGCACCCACTTGGCGTCGAACTCACGGTCATTTGGTAGCATTTCTTCCTTTCGTACTATGGAAGACCATCTCATCTGCAAACAACATGATTATGATTGCTCAGTCGCATCGAGAACGGCCTCAAAACAATTCGCAAAAATTCGCGCAAAAGACCGCCTAGCGTCGAACTCAGGACCCATTCGTGAGAGACAATGGCATTGGAATGTTAGATAAGTGCCACTCTGACGTGTTTCAAAGTTTCAATTCAGTATCTTATCGGGAAGGTCCTAAAATAAGATTCCGTTTTCCCCGTTTGAAATGCATGATAGAATCGGAATGACCCTCTTGCATCGAACCAAGGACCACTAGACGAACGGTGAAATTCATGAAAGAATGTTTTTAAACGCTTCCGTCGCCACACCGAGTTTTATCTTTCCAGCTTATCGGGAAGACATTGAAAAAAATTTTCAAAAATTCCAGCAATGCATTTCTTATGGAAGAATTTCGGACCCACCTGGAGTCAAACTCACGGTCATTTGGCAACATTTCTTCCATTCGTAAAATAGAAGACTGCCTCAAATTCAACCTCCGAGATTTTGGTTTCACTATCTTACCGATAAGTGCCTCAAAAAAATTTTCAAAAATCCACACAATACATTCTTATGGGAAAATTGCGATTTTTGGGACATTCTAGTATCGAACTCATGACACCTAGCGTCGATGTCTGCATTATTCTGGCATCTAGAGTGTAGGCCAGTACGTCGAAAAAATATGACGTTGACGGCGCTTGTGGAACATGGTCAGAATTCGTATCCCCTATATATATCTATATATATATATATATATATATATATATATATATATATATATATATATATATATAGGTATATCCGGAGAGTTAGCTATATATAATAGATATCCGGAGAGTTAGCTATATATAATAGATACAAGTAGAAGTTGCTTGCATACTGCAAGCTAATTGGTAAAAATTTACATTAAGTTCCCCTTTCGGGTGTCATCTTCGAAGCTTATCAAGCATAATTCTTAAAAATTGCCTCAATACATTTCTTATGTTAGAAATTTTCATCCACCTGGCATCGAACTTGCGGTCATTTGCAAACTTTCTTCCACTGGTTCTATAGAAAACTACTTCAAATGCAAACGCTGTGATTTTGAATAGTCTCCTGCAAAGAGTCGTAAAAATCTGACGTGGATGGCACTTGTGGAACATGGTCAGAATTCGTATCCCCTATATCTATATAGGTATATCCGGAGAGTTAGCTATATATAATAGATACGAGTAAAAATGCTTGGATACTACAAGCTATCCATTGAATACAGTATCATACCAAGTACTGCCTCAGTTCAAATTTAAAACTTCGCGCCAAAGACCGCCTGGCGACGAACTAAGAACCCGATCATGAGAGAAGACAGCAAAATAATATTAGATAAGTGCCATCCTTACTTGTTCCAAAGTTTCGATTCAATATCTAATATAAATATGCTATTTTCTCTCACGGAAGGGTCCTGATTTCGACGCCAGGAGGTTTTTTGCGCGAAGTTTTGAACATTGTTTGAGGCCTTTCTATGCACGATACTACATTGCTCTGATAGCTTGCAGTATGCAAGTAACTTTTACTCGTATCTTTTTGGGAGCAGAACGAAAGCCACATAAAAATTAGAGAATATTTGATTATACACACTTTGAGAAAGTTTACATTTCATTCGAATCACCGCTTTCTTTTAATTAAATTGCATTTAAGGACAGCATGTTATACACTACTTATATCTTTAACAAATTGTAACCAGAAGGAAATGCATTTCAAGTTCGTTTATATCGATTGTAGACTTATATTCTTTTGAAGATATATATTAGAAATAATGGTCCAATAAAATCGAGACAAGTACCAAAAGAAAGGAAATTAAATAAAGATTCTTGTGTCGTATTTTAGTCGAAATTGTGTGCAACCTATCGGGAGAAATGAAAGATATACATTACTAATTACTACGGGAGCGTAAGAGTAACTTACTTTTAAGTTATAAAGAACGGAAGATTTGTGCAGAAAAGGAAGTTATAGATCATAATTTAAATTTGTTGAATAGGTTGAGACAGTTTAAGTAGTTGACATCATAAATTACGCCAAATTATGCTTAGGGTTTGTTAAGACCGCTTAAAATCTGTTTGTATTAGCTTTTCATGCATCACAGGGTATGATCAGACAGTGTAGAGTATGTTCAGACATTTTAAAGTATGTTCAGACTATTTAAAGTATGTTCAGACAGTTTAAAGTATGTTCAGACAGTTTAAAGTATGTTCAGACATTTTAAAGTATGTTTATTAGGGGTACCGAAAAACAAAAATTTTTAGTAGCGGGAACGTAATAGGTTGGAAAAGTTGCCTTTTAGGCTGAATAAGAAATGTGCAAAAGATGGGCTCTAACAAAGTTCGTCTTGGGCCTGACCAAAGAGCTCGAAAATTCGAAATTTTAGTGAAAATTGCGTTTTTTTAGGTAAGTTAAATTTTTGACGGAGCTTACATACATTTGATTAAATGGCTGTTTTAATTCGTTTTGATCGAGGAATAATTAAATTAAGCCATTAAAACCGAATATGACGAGATATCATACTTTTAAAATTTTTGAAAACACCATGGGAAGTGGCAGTTCATCGCTGGTTCAGCTGCAGTGAGCTATCCAGGACTTGTCATGAGGTAGAGCCTGCTAATCGAGTCCCACCCGCCTACACACCCGTGGAAGCATACCAGACCAACCAGCGATGAACTGCCACTTCCCATGGTGTTTTCAAAAATTTTAACAGTATGATATCTCGTATAATCTCGTTTAACTTACCTAAAAAAATGCAATTTTCACTAAAATTTCGAATTTTCGTGCTCTTTGGTCAGGCCCAAGACGAACTTTGTTAGAGCCCATCTTTCGCACATTTCTTATTGAGCCTAAAAGGCAACTTTTCCAACCTATTACGTTCCCGCTACTAAAAATTTTTGTTTTTCGGTACGCCCTAATGTACATTCCATTTTATATCATTCCCGGTAATCGCATATACATTCAAAAAAATTGTAAAAATTGACCGCCATGCATTTTATACTGGAGAATTTTGCACCCACTTGGCGTCGAACTCACGGTCATTTGGTAGCATTTCTTCCTTTCGTACTATGGAAGACCATCTCATCTCATTTAAATGTTTTATTCTATTATTTTTTGATGTTTATTATTTTCTTACGATTTATTCCTTTCTCTTTTTTGATTTAATTTTATTATTATTTTTGTATTTTAGTTTGAATGTTTTTATCTTATGTTTTTATCATATTTTTTATTTACTATTCCATTTTTTCTTTTTCTGATTTAAAGGGAAAGTCTCATCTTCTAGAAAGAAAAATGGGAATGGTTTGGGTGATATTTGTGTATGGGGATATTTAAGACACCCAAACGCAAGTTCAAAATGACCACCATCCAGGCAGCACCATAATGTAAATATATATTTTGAATCTGCAAATAAGTTCAACGAATGTACAGGACATGGTAAAAGAGGGAATCCATGAACCTCATAAACAATTTGGAAAATTCATCACCTTTTTCATTTATTCGGTGGCCGAGAGGCTTCCCAAACAGGTCTCTTTTATTATTCCTGATGTAGTAGATTTTGCAATTCAGTTGATTGGATTTTAGTTAGTTATCTACGGGAGTTTATATAAAACTAACTGGAAACTGGTGCCATTTCCTGTCCAGCTAGAAACTGGAAAACGTTAGAAAAGGAATCGTCTTAGATTTTCTTTCTTTACGAGTTTCCTCAACTGTGTAAGATGATTCTTCCTTGGGATTTTTCCTTGGTGTACGTAGTCTTGTGTAATAATTACCCATTTCCTTATGTTTCTTTTAAATTTACTTACTAAGAGAGTATGAGTTTTTTTCCTGCTATGAACATGTACTATCATTTATTTTTAATTATTACTTTCATATGAACATATCAATCATAGTGTATTCTTATGGGAAAACGCAATACCTCGGTTTCAACTTTCGTTTCAGTCGTCAAGGGGATTGGTTGTTTATAGCCTCAAATTTTCACGAAATTTCCATTTATTTTAACTGAATTCTTGCCGTTTTGACCCGAGAACAATATTTCATGACCAAAATAAGAATCTTTCTTTTGGTGCTTATCTCAATTTCTTAAACTTATTATTTCTAATTTAATTTTGCAAAAGAAATGTAGCCTGCAACCGATAAAAGTGAGGTTTATGTGCATTTCTTACGAGAACGGTTTTTCTTGTCTGGGTTCGAACTGGAGACATTTAAGTAAATAAAAGTAGCCTTTTATCTGCTAGGGAGTACATTTAACATTCCTGAAAGTTTGAAAGTTGTGCCATTTATGGTTCTCGAGTTTTTGGCAAACATACACACACACCTTATTTTATTATATTAGATGTGTATATTAGTATAAAGTAGCTTTTTTATGCTGTTTTTCTTCTTTTATGTGTTATTGCAATGTATTATTTGCCTCACTCTGATAGGTGATTATATTTTTATTTTTTCATCTCATTTATTCTCATTTTGTATTATTTTTCATGGTGTCTTATTATGAATACATGGTTTTTCATTCTTTTTCCTTCGAAAGAACAAAGTTGTCAAATTATAATGAATTTTAAAAATTTTTTCCCTGTATTCATACTAGTTTTCTTTCGCCATTTCCATTTATGATATTCCGTATTTTCTGTGTTTTTTTTATCTCATGTTTTCCTTTTTATTAACAGTTTTATTCTTTTATGGATTATTTCTATTTGAAGTGTGAATATGTTCCTTGCTTTCTGATTCTTTTCTGTTAATTTCTTTTACATCTTTAGGTTTTTCACACCCTCTTTTGGGGTGTTTTTTCTATTCTTAAAGCCCAAAATATAAATTTCTTCTTTTTTTTCTATCTTACAAATTGATGAAGGGTTAAGAAGAGACTGTCCAGTCTCAATGCTGTCCAAATAAAGATGTTTTATTATTATTATTATTATGCTTCAGGTAGGAATCTCTATAAGAAAGAGATCAAAGAATTAATTCACTTAATATATTAAAAGAGAGTACTTTTATAGAAGACATAGCTGATTTACACTTCTGATACTGCAATTCTGATACCAATCAATTCAATAATTCGTTTTTTCTGAGAAAAGTGCACAAAAGTAATGAATTAGGAAATTAAAGCACCCCTGCCATACACTGAAAAGGATGTAGATGTAGATCATTGATTAAAATAATTCATGAAATTTTCCTTTTTATTTATTTATTATTTATTTAATGTTTTATTATTCTTATTTCCCAAAAGAAGGTTGCCTTCTCTTCATTCATAGACTCGCATAAAAACGTCTTTTGGTTTTACTGTACCAATAATAAGCAGCTGTTATGGCATTGGTAAATAACTGTATTTCTCCGTAATTAACACCAAGAAAAAGTTTAATTACCATGGAATCTGTTTGTTTACATGTGAAATGCATGAGGACTTCATTTATTTAGTTTTTCTGATATTAACTATCAGTCCTATTTCATCTCCAATTATTTGTAAATTTGCACTAATCTTTCTAATAATAATAATAATAATAATAATAATAATTTAGATTGATATATATGAGTACGTTATATATTTATTTCACTTTTTTGTCACAAAATACAATAATAATAGTTTTCAATGTAAACTTTAAGGTCCCCCTGAGCCAGAGAAATGCTCGTCAGGAGGTGCCTGGTTTAGCAAAGAAAATAAAATATACAAGAAATTAACTGGCTACATTCATAACTAACAACCAATTAAATAATTCAATTATTCCAATACTACATTACAAAATCCAATACAAAAATCAAACATAAAAATGTTAAAAATTAAAGTATACATTCAATAAAACTTAAAGACAGTACAAGAAAAATTGCACATTAATTTATATAAATTTAAATTACAAAGGAATGAGTTTTAACATAGAAATAATATAGAAAATTTATAGGGAATGTATTATCCAGTCCTTATGCTTTAAACTTCTAAAACTATCAATTTCATGTAAAATTTTAGGCAATGAATTAAAAATCAAAGGTACAACAGTCACTGACATTTGTTGTTTACCATGATTATTAAAATATGATGGCACAACATATCTTATGCTTGTTCTTGTATCCATCTTATGTAGTGAAATATCTAGGCTTTTGTATTTATTAGTATAATACTTTTCTAAAATTATAATGTATTTGTACAACAAGTTGAAAGGTAGTAAACCCAGGTCTTGAGAGCAGTATTTCTTGGTTTCATAAACAGAATTACAATGGTTAGATATATACTTAAACATTTTATTTTGGATTTTGATTTTTTTGAAGGCTGTGGCAACTTCCCCCCCCAAATAGTTATACCATAATGAAGAAGGGATTTGGCAAATGAGGTATAAAAAATCTTTTTTATCTTAATGGGTAAAATATCTTTTATAAAATTCATCTGATAAGACACCTTTTTAAGTTTATTACAAACAAAATTGATGTGTGCATAAAACTTGAAATTCTCATCAACTATTAATCCTAGGTAAGAATGAGTACTGACCTGTTCAATTGATTCACAGTTGCATTTCTTATTTTTGAGCACTTCATTACTAACTGCATGCAAACATTTGTGATCATGGATTTTAATGTGCACATTTTTTCTTTTAGCAATTCTTTCAGTAATGTGCATAACTTTAGTCTTATTACTATTAATTAACAATTTATGATCATGAACCCATTTACATATTTCATTTAAATCACTTTGGAGCATAGAAAGTGCAGTATCATAGTCTTTGTGCGTGGATATCAAGATTGCATCATCTGCATACATAAGAAGAGTACAATTTTTAATCACTGAAAAAATTCCATTTATATAGATCAAAAACAGGAGAGGACCTAAAACAGATCCTTGAGGTACTCCACTTACTACATTTTTAAATTCACTCAAATCGCCATTGAGTTTAAATCTAATTCTTCTATTCTGTAAATAGCTTTGGAACCAGTTGTAGTGATTACCTCTAACACCCATTCTATTGAGTTGCTCAAGCAATATGTCAAAATTCACCAAGTCAAAGGCCTTCCTTAGATCTATAAATGTAACAATTATATTATTATCTTTATCCAAATTTCTATTAATAAGATTAGAGAAATTTTCCAGCAAATGCTTTCTTCCCTTATTATGCTGAAAACCAAATTGGTTTTTGGAGATATGGTCAAATTTTAGGGAAAAGTCTGTTAAAAATTTAGAAATATATTTTTCTAAAAGCTTGTCTACACATGAGAGGATGGATATAGGCCTGTAGTTGTTATAATCACTTGTTATCTTGCTTTTAGGTATTGGTTTAACTATGCTTTAACCCATCAGTTACAATTCCTTTCAAAAGACTATAATTTATTAAATTGGAGATAATATGTTGTAATACACTATGAGATTCTATATCTTATTTTATCATGACCAGGTCCTTTATTTTTCATTTCACTTAAAATTTTCTTAATATCCTGACATGATGCTATTGGAATAAATAAAGAGTTCTGTTGAATATTATCATCATTGCAATAAAAACTAGAACTGCAAGATAATATAATTTTAGAAATACCTTCTGTAAAAATTTCCGTGAATTTTGTTAAAACTATTTTAGAATTCTCATTTTTATCATTTTTTAAGTTTAAGTATTTTAAGATCAGAATTAACATCACTACTTCTGCCTGTAAGTCTGTTTATTGTAGACCACATGTATTTTCCATTTTTTGAGGTCTCAAATAACTTTTCATAATATTTCCTCTTTGTTTTTTTAATTTCTGCTGTTGTTTTATTTCGAAGACTGATATAATTTATTCTGTATTGTTCGTTAGATGGACAATTTTTATATATCCTGAAGGCTCTCTCCTTCATTAATATCAGCAAACTGTCATTCAACCAATCAACATTCTGACCTCTAGCACAAATCCTTCGTTTCTTGTTGTTGGCTTCACCGTACATAGTATTAAGTTTAGACTTTAGTTCTTCATATATATAATTAGGATCTGTACTTGTTAGAATACTTTTCCAATCATAATTTGAAATTTTTGAGTACATTTTACTTTCATCCAAGTAGGTTATGTAATTTGGTTCATCCTTTCTTAAAAATTTGGTGCCATGTTGAATTTTAACTCCAATAGTATAATGATCAGATATTTTGTTTTTTATTAATATAATTTCATAATTGAATCATTTTGATCTTATATAAATATGGTCAATACAGGATTGAGTAAGTTTGTTATTAATAATCTCCTCCCTAGTAAAATCTTTTATAATTTCATCAAAACCATAAGAAATCAGAAGGTTTCTATATTTTATAACAGATAGATCAGTCTTATTCTTTATGTTTATGTTAAGGTCACCAATAAAAATGACATTGCTTGATTTAATATCACATAGCAGTGCTTCAAGTTCTTCCAAAAATAAATTTGTTAGAATTTGGTGGTCTATAAAAAGTTTACAATTACATACTCAATTCCATTTATGACAGTTTTTCCAAGAAGAGCTTCAAATGAACTGGGGTTATAATTATGATCCTCAAAGTCAATATTATCCCTTGCATACAGTATTATTCCACCTCCTTTTTTTATTTTTCCTGCGAAACAATTGTATATTAATATTAGATAAATGCCATTCTGACCTGTTTCAATTTCAATGCCGAGATCTTTCATAGTGCGAAATATTGGAATCAATTATCTAGTGCCAAAATGAATACCGTTTTCTTCCTTCAAAAGGATGGTCTATGAAGAACTTTATAACCATCAAATATCGAAAAAGTAAAAGAACTTCATTTTCCATATTAATACATTCTAACCTATCTTCAAGTCGATTTTGATCACTTCAAGTTTATTAATTATTAAATCAACTCAAACGTTTTCAAATAATAAATAGTCTATGCCATGTATTCTATCTCACTTTATTTCAGACAATACTCGACTGTTGATACAGAACATATCAACTGAGACAAGCATTTGATATCAGCAGCTCATTATTATATTATACTTACACTTCATATGTCATTACTCCATTTTTATTATTTATTTTTATTATTTATTTTTATCATTTATTCTTATTATTTATTTTATTATTTATTTTTATTTATTTTTAATATTTATTTTTATTGTTTATTTTTATTATTTATTTTATTTATTTTTATTATTTATTTATTTTTATTATTTATTTATTTTTATTATTTATTTATTTTTATTATTTATTTATTTTTATTATATATTTATTTTTATTATTTATTTATTTTTATTATTTATTTATTTTTATTATTTATTTTATTTTTGTATTTTTACTTATATATTTTTTACATTACTTTTGATACTTTTCTCTATCATTTTTGAATTTTTAAAATTATTTTATTTATTTCATGTTTTCACTGTGTTTTTGCTGGTTTTTTTGCCCCCCTTCTTGTGTGTTTTCTATCCTTCAGTTATGGAGATTTTTTCCCACAAATCAAATCTTTCTTTTCGTTTTTTTCTTTCTCTTTTCTTTATTCTCTTAGTATTATTTTGAATCTTTATAAGGATGTATCTTCATACAAGGTTAGGTGGAAGATAGGCCCACTCGGGCCTAACCTCGCCAAATAAAGGGTCAAATAATAATAATAATAATAATAATAATAATAATAATATTATACAGATCAGTTTTGGTATAGTATCAGTCATTGTTACTCCTCCATATTTTACCATAATATTGTCTTTACATCGGGCTTTATTATGTTTTGTCTTGTATGTGTAATTTCATGTCAAGTGGGTTTAATTCTGTTCTCTCCTTCCACGTTGAGCTGTTTGTTAATTCTTTCTTTACATTTCCTTCCTTATTTATCTATCTCTACATTCTCTTTTCTACAGCTTTGCACAACTTGCTCCTTTCATTCTGTCTTGTTCTAATTGTTTCTCCTTTTCTTGTAAATCATATATGTTTCCTTTGCCATCCTTTGTTAATGATACATTTTGTGCATGAGACCACTGTTGCTTTTCCATGATTTCACCGTCTTATTTCACTTCTCTGGAATCTCTAAGTTGATTATTTTACATGACTAAATTCTATAGCATTAGGCCGGACTTTGTGGGAAGCCATTATGAGAAATGAAAAGGACACTTTATAATTTCCACACTGTTTTATATAAACGAATTCTTTCACACGGTTCACCGTTTCTCCAGTTGTCCTTGGTTCGATGCAAGACCGTCATTCCGATTCCACCATGCATTTCAAACGGGAATAACGGAATCTTATTTTAGGACCTTCCCGATAAGATATTGAATTTCAACTTTGGAACAGGTCAGAATGGCACTTATCTAATATAAATATGCTATTTTCTCTCACGGAAGGGTCCTGATTTCGACGCCAGGAGGGTTTTTGCGCGAAGTTTTGAACATTGTTTGAGGCCTTTCTATGTACGATACTACATTGCTCTGATAGCTTGCAGTATGCAAGTATCTTTTACTCGTATCTTTTTGGGAGCAGAACGAAAACCACATAAAAATTAGAGAATATTTGATTATACACACTTTGAGAAAGTTTACATTTCATTCGAATCACCGCTTTCTTTTAATTAAATTGCATTTAAGGACAGCATGTTATACACTACTTATATCTTTAACAAATTGTAACAAGAAAGAAATGCATGTCAATTTCGTTTATATCAATTGTAGACTTATATTCTTTTGAAGATATATATTAGAAATAATGGTCCAATAAAATCGAGACAAATACCATAAGAAAGGAAATTTAATAAAGATTCTTATATCGTATTTTAGTCGAAATTGTGTGCAACCTATCGGGAGAAATAAAACATATACATTACTAATTACTACGGGAGCGTAAGAGTTACTGACTGTTAAGTCGTAAAGAATGGAAGATCTGTGCAAAAATGGAAGTTATAAATCATAGTTTAAATTTGTTGAATTCCCTTAGAATACGTTGGGACAGTTTAAGTAGTTGACATCATAAATTATGCTTAGGGTATGTTAAGACCACTAAAATCTGTTTGTATTAGCTTTTCATATATCTCGGGGTATGTTCAGATTGTTTAAAGTATGATCAGACAGTGCAGAGTATGTTCAGACAGCTTAGAATACGTTGACTTTGCTTATGATTCGTTGAGACCGCTTAGAATATGATGAAACCACTTGGAATACCTACTTAGAATATGTATGCAAAATGAAGTTTATCATTTGACGATATTGAACAATAAATTGTCATAATATTTTTATTTAATTTCTTAAAATGTTATTTCATTTTTTCTCAACTTTATTTTGACTCTTATTTATAATTAAAACTATCATCGATTATTTACATACCATTTTCTTTAATTCTGATTCAGTTTTAAATTTCTCATTTAATGAAATTTTTGATTAATGTTAAATTTTGTTTTCTTTAAAACTTTCACAATTTTTTAATTGACTTTTTCTTAAATTATAATCAATCACCACTTCGATTTTTATTAAATTTTTATATTAAAGTGAATAATATATATATATTTTATATTATGGAAATATGTATATTTTATATTTATATATTTCCATTATATTTATTATATTATATTTTTATTATAACCGGAAAAGTCGGATAAATCGTAAACTATGGTAGCTTTGGCAACGAAATTTCTTCATAACTATTAATCATAGTATATTTACAGTCTTGTAAAGTTGGAAGGTCATACAATTATTACTTTTCAAGTAATATGCAAAAACATAACTCATTTACGGAGAACCAAATTTTTCCCGGTCTGATGGCCTAAAAATCCGGATAGTTCGTAAAAATACGTTGCTATGGATTTAAATTACTTCATATGACTTGGGTCCCAAATTTCTTCGAAATTCACGTATTTTCCTATTAAGAACGTCTTCATATACGTTGATATACGTCCAGGTGTACGCAGGAACATTTTTCATCGTTTCTAAGGTAACCTATCATTGTTATGAACTGAAAAAAGTTGCCAAGTTAATTAATTCGTATTTTTATAAATGACTCGAAAAGTAAAATCACAACAAATATTTAACTTTGGATAATTATATGTACACTATTAACGTCTTTAATCAAATTGTTTTTGTTCCCACATCTGCCATAGTAACCGTTTCATCCGGCATTTTCGTTATATCCGACATTAGAGAAATTTTCTCTGCGTAAGTAACTGCACTTCTTTGTGAATTACTCCAAAAGTAATAACAGTTAGACTTGGAAAATTTACACAATTATACAGACGACACTTATGTACGAGATGAAATGGTATCCGTTTCTATAGCGACGATTGTTTACGAGTTATACGACATTTTCGATTATCCGACCGGAGAAAATGTTTTTCGTAAGTTATTTCTTATTTGCATATTACTGCAAAATTAAAGATTCTTCAAATTTGAAAGTTAATTCAATTATAAAGACAGCATTAAATTACCTGATTAATTGCCTTTTGTTTTCATAGCTACGATATTCTACGTTTTATCCGACATTTCCGATAATCCGGCATCTGATGATCGTTACATAGAAATTTTCGCTATAGAGAATTGAATAGAGAGGTGTCCGTTACTAAGGGGTAATAATAGTAATCCGTTGCTAAGTACCGTCCGCTATACAGAGGTGTCCATTACAGCATAAATCATCGTACCTATCTTAACTTATTTTGGAAGTATTTAAATGACTATATTCAACTACAAATTTGTAATTTTGTGAGTTTATTAAGAAAATTATTTTGTATATATCAACCTAATCTCCGTTTCCCTGGCAACATTTTTGTTTAC
The DNA here is from genome assembly GCA_036926295.1 of Pachydiplax longipennis. Taxonomy (NCBI): domain Eukaryota; kingdom Metazoa; phylum Arthropoda; class Insecta; order Odonata; family Libellulidae; genus Pachydiplax; species Pachydiplax longipennis. Next base: position 125,711 of record JAVFKF010000012.1, on the reverse strand, counting down.
TAATTGAATATCTCGAATAAAACGGAAATTGGCGTCAGTATGGTAACAACAAATCAATCAAAAGGATAATTAGTATCTTTATAATCATCAGAAATATAAAAGCTGAAATAAACGTATTTTTATATAAAATGCAAAGATATAAAGACAATTACGCAGTGCCATTGCTTTCCCGGTTGGATAATCGAACAAGTCGGATATATTGTAAAATAACGTTCCTATGGAAACCAAAATCCCTTCATTAACATTGTTATTAGTATGTTTACAATCGTAGAGAGTATCAAATTCGAACCATTTATACTTTGGGAGTAATTTGGAAAAAATACAATACGCTCACGGACTTCAAAACTATTCTCCATCAGAAATTAAAATAAGTGGAATATTTCTTAGACTTTAATAGCTACATAAACAAAACTTGATTAATTAACAACCTCAATATTATCACTATGATATCGTAAAGTTTACAATGTATACAAGCTTTTGTTTACGAGTAATATTCAAAAGCATAAAGTCACGTACTGAATAATATTCCGGTCGGAAGTTCGTAATTTTATGTAAGGTATTTAATACTGCAATACAAATAGCTGTGATTGTTCTTTATTCGATATTTATATAAAATCAGTGTTATTATATCCAATCAGTTATCTTCATTGCAACTATAAGAAATATTTAGACCGCTTATATATTTATTTATATGTTTATTTATATATTTATATAGATGCTGAATGCAATTTCATTCTTAGAATATTCATTTTTTCAATGTATTCTTTTATTTCGTCTTAAAATTACTGCACTGGTCGTCAAGGTAACGTATTGTATATATCACTACAATAAGACGGTGTTAACTGATGTTTTAAACGTAGGTTAGAGCAATTAAATTAAGTATTATATCGTTAAAAAATGTACGAAAATCACTCCTTTATAAATTACCAAGATATCGTGTTCTAAAAGACGTCTAGTAAAAGGCGTCTAGTGATGTTTCTCCGATAGAAAAATAAAAAATATTGCATAAAAAAACTATTATAGCTATGGAAATGAGGATTACGTCATTTTATGCATAAGTGTTTACTTAATAAGAATGCAATTAATTAATTTCTAGAAATGTTTAATTACTGAAATATTGGTAAAAATGTAATGCAAGTAACGCATGATGGGCATATAGGATTCCCGTACGGTTAACCGATAAGGCCGGATAAAACAAAAAGTTACATCGCCATGGAAACGAAATTTACGTGATTCTATAAATAATTATGTTCCTAAAAAACATGTAAAATTGGAAATACTAGAAATATTTAGTTATTGAGATATTAATAAAAATGTAATGCAATCCACGGATGAGGATCCTGGGTGGAGGGATTATCCGTATGGTTATTAGAAAAAGACGGATAAAATTGAGACGAATGTTGGTGTGGAAACAGTGATTAAACTTATGTATAAACAATACTTTCCTTTATAATCACACAAAATTACAAATTTGAGTTATGTTTAGTTATTGAAATATTTACAAAAGTCTTAAGATAGTTTCGATGATGGACATGGGTTCCCGAACGCTTAATAGAAAAATGCAGATAAATTGAAAATTATAACTGCTAAGGAAACAGTAATTATCCTATGATATGAAATAATGAATATTTTATCTGCTAGGAAAGCTTGAGATTCCAGAACCTATTTTTAATTGAAATATTTAGGAAAATGTATATTGAATTGCGGTCATTTCTTGTGGCAGTGTTTTATACGATGAGTGAAATAAAAAGGAGTTGCAAAGGCAATGTTCAATTACTCAATTCATTGCAAAATACTAGATAATATTTCGAGTTTAACGTTAATTTTCTGTTGATTAGATTTTAAACAGCGAATTCAATTCACCGGAACAAAAGATTCCTCGTCACCAAAAAGTAATAAATACTATTGTTTATTTAACGACGGGTGGTTAAATTCATTCGATTGGGTACGAAAGATGAGCAATTCGTATGCAGAATGTACAATTTGTGGCTTTTCTATAAAGTTTGACGGAATATGTGCTTCGAAAAATCGTCGTAAAAACATAATAATTTACAAGATGAGGTTCAGAAAAAGTGTACAATTGCATCTTTTTAACGAAAAAAGACATACTCGTGCGGTCTGATTTAAATACAAATTTTGCACTAAACGCCTATCTTTCCAATCCAACCCAATTTTCTTTAGTATCACCATCAGTTTTGGCCATTGAACTCTATCGAAGGCCTTTTCCAAATCAACAAAACAAACACAAACATCCCTTTCAAATTCTAAGCTTCTTTGGACGAATTAAGGGGTGGGATAAGAAATTGAAGGGGAGAGAATTAAATAGGGAATGTGGGGGCACATGAACTTACCAAAAGGTAGAACACTATAGCATAGCATTTTCTTCAAATACAAAATATGGAGTTGTTTTGGTCGCAGTTGCTCAAGAAATGTTGGGCTCAGTTTTATGACAGGCTTTTGCACCTTTCGAATTGCAAGCATAGGAATAGCTCAGTTCTATTTGAACTTTGGATAAGAAGAGGTCTCTCCTTAGACTATTCTGTGTAACAAGATGACAATCTCTTGGTAGCATTGCTCGTGTTTTTGATATTTCATAGGAATCACATCTCGTATGTTTTTTCATTATAATTTCCCTTTTATTTAATGTATATAGTGGTCAAAAATCATGTATTTTCTGATAGTTTTTAAATGTGTTCCCAATCCAACAATCACCTTCGTCATCAGGGGGACTGGTTGTTTACTACGGCGAAATTTTGCAAAATGTTCGTTTATTTTGTCATAGTTCTCGTAATTTAGATTCAAATAGCGTATTTTAAGACAATAATAAGATTCTCCATTCAATTTACCTTCGTTTGGTACTTTTCTTGACTTCTTTGGACCATTATTTCCAATTTAATTCGGTAAAAGTAACAAAGCCTGCAGGGTGCAAAAACGAACTTTACGTGCATTCTTTATGGGAACGTATCATACAAAATTTATGTAAAATACGCAGAGAATACCTCGAGACTACGCATTTACTTACCGAGTTTCGTTAGTAGTAATAGCCTAGATATGGCCATGAGTTTGCCTTATTGATTGCATTCACACTGGCTGTGATAAAACAGGTCTGGACTCCTTAGGTTTATAATTTTAAAGGCTAATAACTGCTCTCTGATGTATAATATTACCAACTATTATATTATATAATATAACCCATTATAACCACAGAGTTTTGCAAGCGATGGCGTCAAATTCGAGGTCTATATATTTTTGGTCGGACACTGATTCAAACTGCGCGGAAAATTTCTTTCTCCCATCTAAGTCCTAAACATAAGCAGGGTTTGCTGAAATTTCCTTCATCCTGCTCGTGCCTTTCGTCTCAGACTCGAATTTTATGACAGGAAGGAAAGGGGGTTTGCCTCGGAATAACGGGACCTCGTGTGCGACGTCTCCCTCTGTGCGAGAAGCAAAGCTAGAATATAAAAATCGCAATTTTCCTATAAGAATGCATTGCGCGGATTTTTGAAAATTATTATGAGGTATTTATCGGTAAGATAGAGGAACCAAAATCTCGGAGGTTGAAGGTGAGATAGACTTCTATATTATGAATGGAAGAAATGTCCATGACAAAATGACCGTGAGTTCGACTCCAGGTGGGTCCGAAATTCTTCCATAAGAAATGCATTGCTGCAATTTAACAATTTGACAATTTTTTTTAATGCCTTCCCGATAGGCTGGAAAGATAAAATCCGGAATGGTGTTTGAGGCGATTGAGAACATTCTTTCATGACGTCCACTGTTTCTCTAGTGGTCCTTGGTTCGAAGCAAGAGTGTCATTTCTATTTTACCATTCATTTCAAACGGAGATAACGGAATCTTATTTTAGGACTTTCACAATACGATACTGAATTGAAACTTTGAAACACGTGAGAGTGGCACTTATCTAACATTTCCATGCCATTGTCTCTCACGAACGGGTCCTGTGTTCGACGCCAGGCGGTCAGTTACGGAAATTTTTAAAAATTGTTTTGTGGCCTTTCTCTATGCAGGAGACTATTCAAAATCTTAGCGTTTTCGTTTGAAGTACTTTTCTATAGAACCATTGGAAGAATGGTTACATTTGACCGTGAGTTCGATGCCAGATGGATGCAACATTCTCCCGTAAGAAACGCATTGCGGCAATTTTTAAGAATTTTTCTGGATATGCTTCGAAGATGATTCCCGTAAGGGAAACTTATTGTAAATTTTCACCAATTAGTTTGCAGTATGCAACTTTTAATCGTATACATATATATTTTCCTCTATTCGGTACAGTTAGAACGAAAAATATTCCTCTCATTAATATGTGATATCAGAATCAGTAATTTATTTTGTTACAAGCAAGTTATTTGCTGAAATCCATTGTATGTAATGGGAGAGACAATGATAATGATGAAGTATTTGGGTGAGAAGTGGGAGGAGAAGTCTTCGCTTCACATTCAACAATGACGTTCCCTCAGTGATTGTCCTCACGTTACCATCGAAACACCATTCACGTACTTACTTCCTTCACTTGTTGTTCTCTGAAATATTCAGTATTTGCTCGGAATACATTAAGTATTTGACATTAATTTCAATCGGTTTTTGATTGTAATAATATATTCGAGTTGTACTTGCATGAAGCCTTCTGCAAAAATACAAGTGATGTTTAGATGTCTGCTATGATTTGTACTAAATATATTAAGAAGTAAGTTAAGATTCTTTCGTGTTTATATATATCAATCAATATGAATGTCGTCAGCTAAAATTCGTATCTGATTTCAATTTAAAGTTTATTTTAACTTTGGGAATTATAGTACACTTTGGATATACAGAAAGAAATGTATTTAATGTACGATAAGTAATTCATTATAGTATTAAGTAAAATCACGGGAAGGATGTATATTTTATTAAATACTATCTGAGGCGACCGTTGATTCTCAACGGGGATATATAAATAAGCAGTAGATAATATATTAGGTAATAACTTATAACGAAGAATCTAAGATCTCTTCGGCATCGCATTCGTCGTCAAGGGGACATGTTGACCTAAAATCATCGTGTATTCTTACGGAAAAACGCAATACCTCGGTTTCAACAATCACCTTCGTCGTCAAGGGGACTCGTTGTTTACAGCCTCAAAATGTCACGAAATTTCCGTTTATTTTAACCGAATTCGCGCCATTTCGACCCGATAACGACATTTGGTGACCAGAATAAGAATCTTTATTCATTTCTCTTTCTTTTGGTGCTTATCTCGATTTCGTAAGCCTATTATTTCTAATTTAATTTTGCAAAAGAAATGTGGCCTGCAACCGATAAAAGTGAGGTTTACGTGCATTTCTTATGAGAACGGTTTTTCTTGTCTGGGTTCGAACTGGGGACATTTAATTAAATGAAAAGTAGCCTTTTATCTGCGCGGGGAGTACATTTAACCATCCAAGAAGTTTAAAAGTTGTGCCATTTATGGTTCTCGAGTTTTAGGCAAACATACATAAACACACACCTTATTTTATTATTATACAAGCTGAGGCACCCGTTGATTCTCAACGGGGATATATAAATAAGCAGTAGATAATATATTTGGTAATAACTTGTGAAGAGGAAAATCTAACATCTCTCACTTAGCTTGGATCAATGAAAATGTTATCCTAAATGAAAATGTTTTATTTTTTCTAACTTATCATTTGAATGCAAATCTAGAATCCACGATAAGAAAAGGAATCGTCTTAGATTTTCTTTCTTTCGGAGTTTCCTCAACTATGTAAGATAATTCTTCCTTGGGATTTTTCCTTGGTGTACGTAGTCTTGTGTAATAATTACCCATTTCCTTATGTTTCTTTTAAATTTACTTACTAAGAGAGTATTGCTTAGCTTTACATTGAATTCTATAAGGGAGAAAATTTTGATGGAGACAATACTACTTGCGGTTTTCTCACGAATACATAAGATCACCCGTGTAAAAAATGAGGCGTTTGATAAAGTTAACATTTACCCGAAATGCTAAGGTAATACTCGGTATTAGACGATTAGGGAAGTATAGTCATGGTTCAAGCACCCACTGCCACACGCCGAGAGGCTGCACGCAGTATACATTAATCAAAGTTTTTCCAGTGTACATCACACGTAGCTTCATTATTTTCAAATAGAGTTGACAAAGTCGAGGTGATAAAGAAACTTTCCCTAAAAGGATACTTTGGGTACGAAAATATATATATATAATATTCAATTATTCCTCTAACTAATTCCTAAATTTCGTATTTCTATTTAATCGGAAAGTGTGTGAAATTAATGTTTTTCTAAAATATCTTCCACGCAATCCTTACGGGAGCTACCAGATACATAAACACACACAAAACAGTAATTAATATATAAAAACAGTGTTAGTATATCTCTTAAGATAATATTAAAGCAAAATTATGAATATTAAAGACCGTTTACGTATTCATTTATTAATTTAAACGGGTGCTGAGTGTAATTTATTTCTTAGAATGTCCAATTTTTCAATGTATTCTAAAAGTCATTTTGGTCGTCAAGGTAACCTATTGTTCTTATTAAGACTGTGTTAGCCAATGTTTTGAGTTCGTAATTTATGGTAATTATATCAATTAATAAGACTATTTACAAATATGTTCTTATTATCACATTCAGAATGTGTTTAGGAATGTTTTAAGGCCGTAATTTTATGTAAGGTATTTAGAATTGTCTTATACAAAAATATAAATTAAGTTACGATGGTGTAATGGACACCTCTCCACAGCGGACAGTACTTAACGGTAATAAATAACGATATTAATATATATATATATATATATATATATATATAATAATCCTACTTACTTCGGGTTCATTTATCACAGTTGTTTTTTTTTCGATTTCTTCGGTTAATTCAAATGCGATTGCAGATGGCGATACTTCCACTTGCACTTCCCGTTATTGAATTAAAAAATAACGTTTGTTATAATAAAATATATTCATAAATATATAAAGAAAATAAGAAATTCCCCCCATTAGTTTTAAATGGGCTTAAATTCCCAATGTATTTCTTACGGGAAAATGCATGACAACGGATTCAACAATAGCATTGGTCGTCCAGGGAGACGGGCTGTGTGTATCACCAGGAAATTATACAGATTTTCCCGCTTCTTTATCAAAATTCTAGGAAATTGGACTCGTAAACAATATTCCAGCACAATAATAATAGTCTTTGTTCAACTACCTTTCTTTTGGTACTTGTCTCGATTTTCTAAGACCATTATTTCATATTTAAATCATCAAAAGAATAAAGGTCTGCAATCCTTGAAAATGAACTTTACGTGCATTTCTTATGGGAGTGTATCCGAGCCGTCTGGGAGTCGAACCAAGGTTACTTTGGGCACTAAAGTATGGATATATAATATTCAATTGTTACTTTAAATAATCTAAATATGTCACTCATGGAGTACACTCATGAGAATCTCAGTACTTTTTACAAATATCTCAGTATTAATTACTGAGTTATTAGTAAAAATGTAATGCAGGTCACGCCTGATGGGAATATAGGATTCCCGTACGGTTAATCGAAAATGGCGGATAAAACGAAAAGTAATATCGCTATCGAAACACTTATTATTCGGTTTTATGCATAGTTATGTTCCTAATAAACATACAAAATTTGAAATACTAGAAACATTTAGTTATTAAGATATCCTCCGAGAGCAGATCTGTGCCGCATCGTACACGTTCCATCATTCCTAATGCTATCCTTTTTCTAATTTCTGTCGAACCATCCTTAGAAAGAAGACTGCCCAAGTATGAAAACTGATCTACTTGTTCTACCCCATCCACCCTTATCGTTAATTTAGCATTCTTTCCCTTAGAAAACCTCATAATCTTAGTCTTTCTTACATTGATTTTCATCCCAAACTCCTTTGCTTTACCATTTAGTGCATTTACTAGGATTTGCAAACCCTTTTCCGAATCGCACACAATAGCTTTATCGTCTGCATATCTTACTGACTTCACTACTTCCCCACCAACCTTTATTCCCTTATCTATTTCATCCCAAGCTTCTTTTTTCATTTCTTCTGCATATAAGTTAAAAAGAGATAAAGGACATCCTTGTCTTACTCCCCTCCCTAACTCTGCCCATTCCAATTCCCCATTAGCAACTCTTACTAGTGCGGTCTGATTTAAATACAAATTTTGCACTAAACGCCTATCTTTCCAATCCAACCCAATTTTCTTTAGTATCACCATCAGTTTTGACCATTGAACTCTATCAAAGGCCTTTTCAAAATCAACAAAACATACACAAATGTCCCTTTTAAATTCTAAGCTTCGTTCTAACCCTCATAACCCCAATTGCATCCCTCGTCCCTTTACCTCTCTGAAATCAGAACTGGTCCTATGAATTCCTTAGTTTTCCCCTCGATTCTTCTATTCAATACCCTTAGAATAACTTTTCCCTCATGAGATCTTATTGTTCGGTAGTCTAAGGCATTCTAAGGCATTATTCTTTTTCTGTAACGGAATCAGGATAGACTTGGTCCTCTGGCCACTTTCCTTTGTCGTTTTTCTACGTAAATCATACAATTTCCTAGAATCAGTCCCGCAATATCAAAAGTGTCGTACTTTGAATCAAAATGATACTTATTTGAAGACATATCAATACGAAGGTCCTTAAAAGGACGATTTTGTATGTGCTCAACTAAAGACGTGAGTGATTTCGTGCAAATTAATTCCTCAGGTTGGAGAAGATAATTGTTCAGTAGATGACTTTCGTAGTGACATTAGCTGCTGCAAGCAGTTCATTTCCATAATGTATGTAATTATGGTAAATATACGCATCCGGGTGTTTATGCTTACATATATGTTGTTAATTAATTATATTGCAGGAACCATGCATCCAATTTCACTCACACAAATTGCTTTTTTTTTTAAAACTGAACACACAGAAAAAAATTTAATTACGTCTTTATGAGAATCTTTTTCTTCATAAAAATGGCGAAAACAGAAACGGAATTATCTCTCTACACTGCGAAAATTTTACTATTTTATTCAGTTTAATGAAGTGTTTACGGAACGCAAATTGCATTAATGAGAATGAAAGAGACCTCATCAGTGCTGCCATCTCTTGAAATTAAATGGTAACTTTTCTTTTTTTAGCTTAAGAACCCAATAATCCTCAAAAAAAAAAGAAATGTTTATTTATTTCATAAAAATCACCATCTGTTTTTAAAAACTAGCTCTACAAACTTTTAACACAAAATAAATTCATCATGTCCTTTTAAGAATCTTTTTCTTCATAAGTTGGACGATAAAAAGAAAGAAAATAATATTTCAACACTGCAAATGTCTTACATAAATATGTTATGCAGATGCAAATGATTCCAAGTTGCTCAGCATAAAAGGAAAGGAGATTAAATTATGAATTTCATTGAAAAGTCAAACAAGTCTGTTTAAACTGGTTTTTATTTCGTTATAGTCTGATTACAAATTATGTATATTTTTTATCACAAATGTGAATATATATGCATAGATTATTATCATTCTTAAAATATTAAATGGCAGGTGATGTCATGAATATGTTATTTTATATCTCAATTTCACAAATAAATGGAAATTGCGAACCACAAGAGCGATCGTCAAAACCATAAACAGCATGAAAGACTACGCAGTACTGATTTCCACCACTATTATCCGGTTCTCCTGATCTCCATTTCTTATATCCAAGTGCATTTAATGGATTTCCTGTTGAAGAATTAAACCTGCATTTGTCAAATAATCTGAAATATAAATGAAGAAAACACCACAAAAAACATAATTTCTCCATCAACTCACCCAAAATGGATTGAAATGATCTGTTTTTTTGGGGATCGTGGATCCCAACCCATATGCCAAAATCATATCCATTTTTCCACATTAATTTACCAAACTCAGTTGCTTCCTTCTCTGAATCTATGACACCTAGATGAGTTCCTTCGTTTTCGCATATTCTAACTGCATTTTCGAAATCTGCTATATTAGAATGATATTTATAATAACCCAGTCCTTCAATATATTCATACCCTTTTTGTTGCAGAAATACTACAAAAGAAAAGATATCAATGTTAAAAATTTAATTATAATAATTAACAAATGCAATATTTTCATATTCTATTTGTTGTAGAAATCACACAAAAGAAATTGAATCAATATTAATAAAATTAATTGTGATTAAATTTAACAAATGCATTCATACAAAACCTATGTACACTTGATATCATCAACACGCTTTTGTCTCGACTGGAGGTCATTAACATAGAATGCAACTGCACTTTAGAAATGTGATGCAATGACATTTATAAATACCTAGTCATTCTATATATATCTATTATATATAGCTAACTCTCCGGATATACCTATATATATATACGAGTAAAAGTTGCTTGCATACTGCAAGCTATCCGTTGAATACAGTATCATACCAAGTACTGCCTCAGTTCAAATTTAAAACTTCGCGCCAAAGACCGCCTGGCGACGAACTAAGAACCCGATCGTGAGAGAAGACAGCAAAATAATATTAGATAGGTGCCATCCTTACTTGTTCCAAAGTTTCGATTCAATATCTTATCGGGAAGGTCCCACGCCTCTGTCACCATTCCGGGTCTTATCTTTCCAGCTTATCGGGAGGCATTTAAAAAAAATCGTAAAAGATTTCCGCAATGCATTTCTTATGGAAGAATTTTGCATCCACCTGGCGTCAAACTCACTGTCATTTGGCTACATTTTTTCCATGAGAAGCATAGAAGACTACCTCAACTTCAACCTCCGAAATTTTGGTTACTCTATCTTAGCGATAAGTGCCTCAAAATAATTTTCAAAAATCCACGCAATGAATTCTTATGGGAAAATTGTGATCTTTGGGAATTTCTGGCATCAAACCCATGGTAGCTAGATTCGAAGTCTGCATTATTCTGGCATCTAGAGTGTAGGCCAGTACGTCGAAAAAACCTGACGTCGATGGTGCTTGTGGAACATGGTCAGAATTCGTATCCCCTATATCTATATCTATTATATATAGGTAACTCTCTGGATATACCTATATATATATAGGGGATACGAATTCTGACCTTGTTCCACGAGCGCCATCGACGTCAAATTTTTTCGACGTACTGGCCCTACACTCTAGATGCCAGAATAATGCAGACTTCGACACTAGCTATCATGGGTTCGATGCCAGAAATTCCCAAAGATCGCAATTTTCCCATAAGAATGCATTGCGTGGATTTTTGAAAATTATTTTGAGGCACTTATCGTTAAGATAGAGTAACCAAAATTTCGGAGGTTGAAGTTGAGGTAGTCTTCTATGCTTCTCATGGAAAAAATGTAGCCAAATGACAGTGAGTTCGACGCCAGGTGGATGCAAAATTCTTCCATAAGAAATGCATTGCGGAAATCTTTTTAAATGGCTCCCCGATAAGCTGGAAAGATAAAACCCAGAATGGTGACAGAGGCGTGGGACCTTCCCGATAAGATATTGAATGGAAACTTTGGAACAAGTAAGGATGGCTCTTATCTAATATTATTTTGCTGTCTTCTCTCACGATCGGGTTCTTAGTTCGTCGCCAGGCGGTCTTTGGTGTGAAGTTTTAAATTTGAACTGAGGCAGTACTTGGTATGATACTGTATTCAACGGATAGCTTGCAGTATGCAAGCAACTTTTACTCGTATATATATATAGGTATATCTGGAGAGTTAGCTATATATAATAGATATCCGTAGAGTTCGCTATATATAATAGATATCTATATATATAGGTACATCCGGAGAGTTTGCTGTATATAATAGATATAAGATAGAATTATAGATGGAATGTCATTAATACATCCAGTTCATATTTTATTTCCAAAATGTCAATATACTTTAAAAGGAAGAAAATTTGATTGAAAATTGATGATATGCTATTACCTTTTGATATCAAGGACCTCAATTCCTGAATTTCATCCTCCTGGGATGACAAATTCCTTCTCATCTCAACATTAGCTAACTGCACTTTCTCAACTTCTTCTTCCACTACATCCAGACATAAAAAAAAGGATATTAGAAGTACAATTCTAAAAAAATACCATTTGCAGTGCAATCTTAATGCAATCCCTGATAAGTATATGTTAGAATTGTCTATGAGAAATTGTCTCACGGGAAAGTTATCAATAATCTTATCTTTCATAAACCAGGGAATTTTAATAAAATCATTTCAATAAAATGTTAAAATTTAATTGGATAAGTATAGCTTAATTATATATACACATATCCTTGCTGAATAGTCAGTTAGTATTCAACATGGAATTTAAAATGTCTATGTCTCACATTAATCATGTCTGGTATGAGATCATTACTCATATTTAAATTTTTTACATTGATATCCCTCTCAATGAATTCCTCTGTATGATAACATTCATTGAATATTCCATCTTATTTCACCTATATGCATTTGGTCGATGGTATGAGCATTAAAGTTTCTCAATTTATACTCTGGACCTCAAATGAAGAATTTTTAAATAGTTGGAAACAGAAATGCCTTTTATCAGTTATTTTATTACTAGTTGCCCCGTGCGAAACTTTCGCAGACAACACTGATACTCAATTTCCCACCCAAATACACTTCATTAAACACTAATCTTTACAAACAAATACACAAAAACTAAAACATACCTAAAAATACACACCTTCATATTCTTTATCAGTGTCTGTTTCAATATACCCCGATTGTAGCGATGGATATCGCATAACCAGCAACAAAACTCAATAGCCAAATAAAATGTCTTGCATTTTCTAACGCCATACCATATGAACCCAAACAAAATCCCTATTATATTAGAGAACGTGATAGTATAAATGTTATCGAATGTTTTAAAAATTTTCTTATAGTAGTATAATCACGAATGGTGCACGTCATCGCTATAACGATACATGTATCTTATCCTACTCCAAATACCTCAATTCACTCAATGCATTTATGACTAAATGAATTATGGTAAAGATACAAAATATCACTGCCAGCTTTACCTAATTCTGTCGTTATAAAAACCACTTCATTTTATACCGGCAATGAAGTGTCACTTAAATAACCAAGATAAAAGAACGAAACATACCTTCTGCATCCACATTATTTATTTATTTTCTATGTTCTTCTCTTCATACATGAAATATAAAAATAACTTCTACTCGTCTGCAATGATCTGATCTGGGAGAGGAGAGCTAGAGGGGAAGCTTAATGTCACACTTTCATACGAATACATTGTGTTACATTGTCAAAGCGCATAGCATTCTCCCCGCATTGAAAGTCTCTTACATCGTTAATGTGGCAAAATAATACATTTTTGTGCTTCCGAGATTTGGAATTTAAGCTTGGGCTTTCGTTAAGCTTGTACTACATGCTGGTGAGTTTTCTGAAATCGCAGGACATTCTTTTCTTTACTCAGAAATATGATTAAATGTAGAATATTATCTATTCAATGAGTGAAATATAAACAATAAAAATCATTTGATATCAGGTTTAGATATATATAAAATTTGCAACATACGAAACCGGGAAGAAATATGATGCAAAATTATTTAAACATACCACATGATAAAACCGTGACGCAAACTTTCATATTCGGCAACGTTCATGTTTCTTTGGCTGTCGTTCTGCTCCCGCAAGATGCAATGTTATTCAACTGTTATGGTTGCGTACGACGTCGAAGTTTTCGTTCATGGAGACTATAATAATAATTGCGAATCATTTTATGCCCGAGAATAGATGCATTATCCAATTTAAAAATTTGTTTACACTCGTCACTAAGTAAACAAATTGAATCTGTATATAGCAACCCGGGCCTTTTTTCGTCCAGTAAAAAATGGGATGATTAAAATATTATTTCAATTTGTTTAACAAATGGTGCATTTTTGATTTGTCTGACTATTTATTGCAGGAACCTGACAACTTTTACCATCAAATGGTCATTCATTTATATATATTGATGGAGCAATAAGGGAGAAACGTCCCAATCACCAAAAAAGCATGTTTTAAAATAATATATAGATGTCAATAAATAAAATACCTTTTGATTTAAAGATACTAAATGTCTGTAACTCAGCTTCCTGGAACGATAACTTCTTTGTGATCTCCTGAATAGCTAGCAGTAGTTCCTTGACTTCTATATCTTTTAAGGTCTGACATCTATTTAACTTTTGAACATTTTCCATTTCCTCAAACGAGGAGAAATTAACACTGCTGTTGACTCTGGAATCTATGTTAGAAAAAAAAGGTTGGAGACACAGTGAGAAAATTACTATTTCCAGTGCAAACTTTGTTGAACCCACACTAATTATGGATTAGAAATATCCATCAGAAATTCTCTCAGAGCAATTTAATCAAACATTCTCATCTTTCGTAATGCAGGGAATTTTAACTAATAATCATTTTCATATTCCACTATATAAAAATTGGCAAAGTCTATCTGATTCAGGGAAAATATTAAATTATTGTGCCCCACCATTCCCTGCAATTTGATCATACCTCCAAATTATTATTAAAAGTAAATGAATCACTTAAATTATTGAATCACCATTGATACCAGAATGAGCATTACCCTGGGCACCTATAACCGTGTTGTTTTCTGCCAACAGCGCTTCAATGCTTACTATAAGGCTTGCATTATTCAGCATTGTACTCGTAGCGTTGGTAATATACAAGGAGGCCTTCATCAAGCCATCCTCCGTAGTATTCAACATGACATTCATCTTCACCTTTTTGTCATGTCCAATTTGAGAGCTGATTGAATTGTTTATCAGTAGTGCTAATGTTAAGAAACCATATGCTGTAGAGTTCATGTTGAAAAGAATTCCCTAATGCAGATCTAGAAGAATTCGTTGGTGAGAAAATCTGTAAAAATTAAGACGACATTTATTGGACACAATTCATTGTGTAAATATTGTAAATGATGCATCTTGTTATCAGTAAGTCTATTAAATAAATTCCAGGTTGATGTGTTTCACATTTGAATATTAAACATTTTTTGTGAGTGTTGAGACTTCTTTTCTCTTTTAAGCTCTTCCCAGGTTAATTAGCTTCAATTAGGAAATTATTATGAAAATTAATTTTTGAAGTTTAAAAGATAAAGGCAAGAATTTATTTGCACACTTAAAAATAAGTATTTGAATGATAGGAGACAATATTCACTGTGAATTTTGAGTGATAAACATTCACAAAAACAATGATAAACAGAGAAATGATTGAAACTATCACTAAATGTATCATTAAATGGATTAGAATGTTATAAATGGAATATACCAGTAGAAAGTTGAAGAATAATGTTCTCCGGAAATAGTATACGATGAATATGAGTGCAGAAGTGATTACGTGCAAAAGTAAACCGTCTAAGAAATTGAATCTAAGGGCGATTAAATACAGTGAAAACTTGATACAAGTATAAGTATCAGCTGCCCTACATTTTCTTACTATTTGACAATACAGCTAAAGTTCAAAACTCTTAGCTGTAGGATTAAATAAGCAATGGCATCTTTGTTGAGATGGTAGCAAAGGCAAATAATAATTAACACACAAATACTATTGCTTACTAAATAAAAGTGAGCATTCATCATGTTTAACTTTCATCAAGTAATACCTACAAACATAGTTAAATTTGTATAACATTAGGTTAAGAAAATATGAACTATTTAACTTGGGGATGTTGAATATCTTTCTTAATCCAATTTTGAAAAAATAGACTTATCTAATTTCAATTAAAAGTATTTCAATTAAAACAGGATTAGGAAAAGCTTATCTTCCAAATTGGAGAAATTAAATGAATGTTTAGAAATATTACAGAGAATTGAAGGATGTGAAAATTCTTCATGAAACATACTTAGAATAATAACTATGATATATCACTACAGATAGCCATAGCATGAGGAAGAAATGCATGTTTTGTTCATACGAATAGGAAAAATGATAAATAGAATAAAGTACGAGCTATATTCAGTGCCTACAAAATGTAAAACAAATAGAATATGTTAATATTAAATAACATGGAGAAATTCGTAGAAAACTAAACAAGTGGGAATGCAAAATTAAAATTATTGTATAAAGGAAAAGTTAAAACCATTTTACTTAAAACATAAACTCGATTGCAGTTCAAAATTAATTATTAGCATTAACACTGCATTTACAATGGAAATTAAGCATTTAAATAATCAGTTGGCTAGTTTTCAGCTGTTGATCCACATCAGGCCTTTCTTAAGATTTTGGAAAAATGTTTCAAAATTCAGAAAAAAGGTTTAAAACGAAAATCAGAATTTCGTGCTACGATTTTATCTGATTTGTAAACAACAAATGGAAGGAACGTAGTCAGAAAAGAGAGAGAATAATAATAAACAGAAATGAAGATTGGAAAGAAAATAGAGCAGTCGTAGCGAAATAAACTCGCATCGATAAAGTCTCATGTAGATATATTACTCATTAGATATATTACTTGGATAGTTCACATAATGCAATAGAAAAAGTCACTTGACTTACATATTTATTTTTTAAAATTTATTCACTAATATTTATCTTAAACATTAATTTATTTCCTCTCTATTTACATGTCTTTTCACCGTTAGTTCACATCTAATCATTTCCTTATTAGTACTGTTTTATCTAATTTCTAAAAATTCTTTTTCGCTAAATAACGCTTTTAACTTCTCTCACTCTTTCAAAATTTTTGAATAACACTTAATATTGACGAGGAAGTTTCTCTTTTCTTGCTTAAAATTCACCAACAGATAAATAATGCACCATTTGGGGAAAAAAACGAGCTTAAATTAAAATCGAGAATAATTTATCTTTACAGAGAAATATTTGGGAGAGGCAGTCTTTACTTATACAAACATACAATGATAGCCTCGTACAGAATTTTGAATCTCTGATAAAGGGCTAAAGAATGGAAATTTGCGTCGCAATTAAATATTAGAAGCAGATAAATTGAAAGAGGATTCCCGAAATTATGAAAGCGAGAAATTGCACAATCGAACCTTGTTGAATATTAATAACACACCCGTTGTGAAATGCAATGAACTACGCGTGATTAAAGTGAAATAAGGTGATTAAAAGAATATTTCTCCCGCGGAAATATTTCGCACAAAAGCTCACTGGATTGCATGCAATTAGATGAAAAGTATTGTTTGAATGCAAACTGACTTAAAGTGTGACCTTCACATTCGGAAATTCTTCTGTGGCTGTCGTTCTGCTCCCAAAAGATGCAAAGTTAAATGAAATGTTGTTATGATTGCATATGACGTCGTAGTCTTCCTTAATTGGCACCATAAAATTATTTGCGAAAACTGTTTCGATCATTATGCCGAGAATGAATATCACTTTCCGATAAAATACACTATTTTTTATTACAGCAAAAGTACAAAAATAAACTCCAAACACGTCAACGCCGATATCAACGCATCTAATAACGAAACTCAAAAATTCAAGTGGTGACTCGATTTTTCACAAAATGATGCATTTGCACTCGTCTGTCTATTTTAGAAACAACGAAAAGAATTTCTCTTTCAAATGGTCGTTCATTTACACGTCTCGATAGAGTATGAAGGGCTGGTTACAGAAAGTAGATTTTTAGAAATAGTACGTAAGATTACTTAAGCCATTACTTACCTATCGAGAATTCTGCACTTCTGGAGTCTTCTTCCTTTGGAGGTAACACAAGTGATGGTCAGGAGCAAGCTTCACTGTGATGCAGGGGAAGACGCCAGCGATGTATTTAACTGTCGCTAATAACAAGGAAAATGTGAAAACACCAAGAAAAAAAGAAACTAAGGCAGATCCTTGGGGGAGAGATTATATTCATGTGCGTCATAGGGGTCAGAGGTTATCTCCATGGACTTTGTGGTCTCACGTCCTGCTCGAAGTACGAGAGGCTCACTGAACGATTGCTCTTTTCCTTCCTTAAAAGTAGACTTTTAAAAATCGCGTTTTTCCTCGTCGAATTTCCGATAAAACTCTGCGATGTTATTCATTGTCTCGATTACCTTCCCGGTATAATTTTGAGCAAACTAGGAATGTTAATATACTATTTAGGAACATCTCTTGTTGAATATTTGTGCTTCCTATTCTTAAAAAATAAGAGCTTTTAACATGTGAAACATTCTCTGCAAGTTAACAGTGATGCAGCATATGGTTGTTGAAGAGAAGGAAAAGTATTCGGTCGGAATTTGTCCTATAGGATGATTTTGGTTGCTGATGTCTGCTTTATGGTTCTTTGCAGTCTTTTATTGGTGTCAAATCGTACATCTGATGCAGTCATCGGAAAAACTCGAAAATGTCAATTGTGCATGTCGTAATGCATTTAGCCAATCATTTATAATTTTTTAATATTTAGGTTTTTCCATTTCAGTCGATCAATAATATGGGAACTTCTTCATTGATCACTCGTGAAGAAGATATCCTCTAATTGATGTGCTGAATTTAATATTTATCATCAGTATTTCACGAAAACTCTAAATGTATTTACTACAAAGATCGGCCGATATACTTAATATTTCAGTTGATTCTTTACATTTGGAGTCGTTGATTATATGGAATTAAAACCGTAAATAATTAGCATGATTAAACTTCACCTAGTGGTATGAAATATTGTCTTATGTGGATAGTTATTCCAAGCAATCTATTTTACCACTCTGATCTCTAGAATAATTAAAGTCGTCACTAAATAATTTAACAGTTGAACAAATGAATGCAAACTTATATAACCTAACTTATCTATTTGCGGATTATCTAAGGATTAAACAGTGATTTTCACCAAAATACGAAATAATTATTCAGAGGTTCACGTAATGTTAGTTAAGTAAAAGCTGTAAAGCATTTCTCAATTACAGGCCAAAAATAGAGGAGATGATTGACATACGAAATAGCTAATCTCATTACTATAATCACCCATTAATTGCAAAAATCGTATTCTAACAAAATGAGCGTCGAATCGGTCTCAACTCGATAGACCAAGAAATCCCGCTTAGCAACAGACATGGCCCAAGTCACGTAACTATTCGGACATCCCCCTCTTATCTGCCAATTGCAAAATAAGTATGCGCCTATTAATTGCCTTTGGAGTATCCACAGGTTCTCATTTTCCTATTCTTTTTGGATTGCCGATAACAGATCATAGAAAACGTCCACTTACATATTTATTTTTTTATCTATCCTAGAATTTATTTTTGTTACATGTTTACTTATTTAAAACCTCCTTAATTCAGCTGTTTCATTTATCGTTAATTAACATCTCTTTATATCCTAATTGGAAAATTTATAAATAATTTCTAAGCATTCATTTTCGGCGAACTGCGCTTTTCAATTCACATACTTAACAAAACGAATAAATAACACGGATATTTAATAAGATTCCCTTATAATGCATGGCGAAATTTAAATAACGCTCGGGCATCGAACCAAGGAGCATTAGAGAAACGGTGAACTTCGTGAAAGAATGTTTTCATACGCCTCTCTTCCCAATCCAGGTTACATATTTCCATCTTATTGGAAAAGCATTTAAAAAATCTTTAAAAATTCCGCATTGTATACGGGGGAACTTGGCTCCCACCTGGCATCGAACTCATGGTTATTTGGTAAAGTTTCTTTCACTGGTACTATACAAAACCATGGCGTCTGTAACCTCCGATATTTTCGTTCCTCTATCTTACCGAGAAGTGTCTCAAAATAATTTACAAATCTCCGCTTAATGCATGCCTATGGAAAAATTACGATATTTAGGGCCTTCTGGCATCGAACCCATGATAGCTAGCATCAAAGTCCGAAATATTCTGGTGACTATAGGGTGGTGTAGTCTCTACGAAAAAACTTCACGTTGATGGCACATGTGGAACATTATCGGACTTTATGTCCACTATATCTATTATATACAGCAACCTCCCTGCATATACCTATATATGGAAGATATGAGTTCCAACCATGTTCCACAGGTGCTGTTGGCGTGAAATTTTTATGAAAGAGAGACCCGACCATGTAGGTAGCAGAATAATTCAGACATTGATGCTAGCTGTCATATGTTCGATACAAAAAGGTCCCAAAATTCGCAATTTTCCCATAAGAATGCATTGTGCGGATTTTTGAAAATTATTTTTAGGCATATATCGGTAAGATGGGAGAACAAAAATCTCTGAGGTTAAAGCAGAGGTAGTCTTCTATAGTACCCATGGAATAAATGTTACAAAATAGTTGTGAGTTTGACGCCAGGTGGGTGCGAAATGCTTCCGTAAGAAATGCATTGCTGCAATTTTTGGATTTTTTTTTTAAATGCCTTCCCGATAGGCTGGAAAGGTTAAACCCGGATTGGTAACAGAAGGCTTAAAAAAAATTATTTCAAGCGTTTCACTGTTTCCCTAGTGGTCCTTGGTTCGATGCCAGAGTATCATTTTTAATATACCGTGCATTTCAAATTGGGATATCGGAATCTTATTTTCGGACCTTCACGTTAAAATATTGAGTTGTAAATTTTGAACAAGTCAGAATGGCACTTATCTTACATTAATATGCAATCGTCTCTCTCAAAAGGTCGTATTTCTTACGGGCGTATCTAACATCGAAAAACTGAATAAATAAATAGGTATTAAAACCGTGTGAATATCGTATGAGATGGTGGTTATTCAATGGTTGTTCTTTTTAAATCAAACGAGTAACTTAGTTCTCGCATTCAATAAAAGAGGAAAAGGCAATTTGCGGCAGCGTATATTGGATGAGACACCCATTTTGGGCCTCTTTCACTGCTTCAGAATAGATGACCTCTGACCCAGACTCTGATATCAACTGAGTCGTCTTTCACAGAGCTTCCGATTCTTTTCCCCTCTTTACGAAACTCTTTCTTTTTCCTTATATAGCGCGTTCACTTCTCACAGCAGGAAAGATGGGATACAAAGTACAGTATAACCCGTTTAAGACGCTATTGAGCTTAATACGCATATGGGCCATTCCACGGGAAACCAGTCAGAAATTGACCTCTATTTTTTAAAATCGATGAAAATTTTTTAACTTGCGTACTTCTATTGTAAAACCTTTGTGTCAAGGTTCTAGCTCAGAAAATTTTTTTTGCAAAGTTATTAATTTTTAAAATTTCGAAATATTTGCAAAAACGGCGAACAAGGGTCGTTTCTAAGGGCTATAACATTTTAATAAAACGTGTTACGTGAATTATGTTTTCCGTTTTGGATAGCGATTAAATGTATCTTTGAAATGTTATCAATGAAAGTTTCAGATATTGTTTATAAATTTGTTTAAATTAGCAACAAATTATTTAATGCAACGTTTAACCACAATAGCCCCCAAAGAGCGGATTTTAGAATACACCAACAAATTTTTCCTGTAGGAAAACATTTTTTAAAAGTGAGACAGCAATAAGAACATATTGAAAAATTTAAATAAATTGAGCGGTGCTCGTCGCGCGCGCGCCTCAGCCTCACGCTTTCTATGACTACTTGCTCGCTGAAGTTCGTAGTAAGCCTACTGGTAGCTTCGTAGACAGATTTACTCTACATTTAAGCTTAATTACAAGTCGCAGTAAGTGTAATGGTATACTATGACAATAAGTTCTCACAAATAATTACAAATCTGAACTATATATATTGGATATACGTTAGAATATCACAGTGTATTTCATATTATTTTTATAGTTGTACAGTTTTCAGAAATGTGAGTATAAATTACTAGCCATTCAATATTTAATTTACAATATAATAATCCTCTTTCATTTCAATATCATATACGTTGAAAAAGAAAGACTAAGTTTTATATGTTTCCGAAATAATCTTTTCACAGGAACGCTTGAATTATATATGTATATATATATATATATATATATAAAGTATAAATACATATAATGTATAAATACATATAATGTATAAATACATATAATGTATAAATACATATAATGTATAAATACATATAATGTATAAATTCATTTAATGTATACATTCATATAAAGTGTAATTGTCTCGAAATCAAACCTGTAAACTGGTCAAACACACGGACATTTGGTAACATTTCTTCCTTTGGTACTATGGAAGAACATCTCATCTGCAAACACCGTTATTTCGATTGCTGTATCGCATCGAGAACGGCCTCAAAAGAGATTGCAAAAATTCGCGCAAAAGACCGCATAGCGTCGAACTCAGGACCTTTCCGTGAGAGAAGATAGCAAAATAGTATTAGATAAGGGCCATCCTTATTTGTTCCAAAATTTCGATTCAATATCTTATCGGGAAGGTCCCAAAATAAGATTCCGTTTTCCCCATTTGAAATGCATAGTGAAATCGGAATTACGCTCTTGCATCGAACCAAGGACCACTAGACAAACGGAGAAATTCATGAAAGAATGTGTTCAAACGCCTCTCTCACCATTCCGGGTTTTATCTTTAGAGCTTATAGGGAAGGCATTAAAAAAAAATTTCAAAAATTGCAGCAATGCATTTCTTATAGAAGAATTTTGCACCCACCTGGCGTCGAACTCACGGTCATTTCGTAACATTTCTTCCATTCGTATTATAGAAGACTACCTCAACTTCAATCTCCGAGATTTTGATTACTCTATCTTACCGATAAGTGCCTCAAAATAATTTTCAAAAATCCACGCAATGCATTCTTAGGGGAAAATTGCGATTTTTGGGACATTCTGGTACCGAACCCATGACACCTAGCGTCGATATCTGAATTACTCTGGCATCTACAGAGTGGGGCCAGTACGTCGAAAAAATCTGAAGTCGACGGCGCTTGTGGAACATGGTCAGAATTCGTATCCCCTATATTTATATAGGTATATCGGGAGAGTTAGCTATATATAATAGATACGAGTAAAAGTTGCGTGCATACTGCAAGCTATCAGTTGATTGCAGTATCGTACCAAGTATTACCTCAAATCAATTTGAAAACTTCGCGCAAAAGACCGCCTGTCGTCGAACTAAGGACCCAATCGTGCGACACAATTGCACATTAATGTAAGATAAGTGCCATTCTGATTTGTTCCAAAGTTTCAATTTAATATCTTATAAAGAAGGTCCTATAATAAGAATACGCTATCCCCCTTTGAAATACACGGTAGAATAGAAATGACGCTCTGGCATCGAATCAAGAACCGTCAGAGTAAGGGCGGACGGCATACGAAACAGTATATGAAACATATGACATGCCTCTATGTGCATTCCATATTATATCATTCCCTGTAATCGGATATGCATTCAAAATAATTGTAAAAATTGACCGCCATGCATTTTATACTGGAGAATTTTGCACTCACTTGGCGTCGAACTCACGGTCATTTGGTAGCATTTCTTCCTTTCGTACTATGGAAGACCATCTCATCTCTAACCTCCGTGAATTTCACTGTTCTATGGCTCGGAGGAAGGACTGAAAACAATTTTCGAGAATTCGCGCAAAAGACCGCCTAGCGTCGAACTCAGGTCCTTCTGTGAGAGAAGATAGCAAAATAATATTAGATAAGTGCCATCCTTACTTGTTCCAAAGTTTCGATTGAATATCTTATCCGGAAGGTCCCAAAATAAGATTCTGTTTTCCCCGTTTGAAATGCATTGTGAAATCGGAATTACGCTTTTGCATCGAACCAAGGACCACTAGAGAAACGGTAAACCTGATGATAGAATGTTTTCAAACGCCTCTGTCACCATTCTGGTTTTAATCTTACCAGCTTATCGGGAAAGCATTTAAAAAAATCGTCAAAGATTTCAGCAATGCATTTCTTATGGAAGCAATTCGAACCCACCTGGCGTCGAACACACGGTCATTATAGGTATATCCGGAGAGTTAGCTATATATAATAGATATTATCTCTTGGTATCCCCTCCTCACACTGCCACAGTTCATTGCCTCAACGGTGCGGAGGGGTGTTAACGGAGGTTGGAGGCGATGCATAGCCCAGGTTCAACCATGCTAAGAAGGCTTCAACAATATCTCCGGCCAAATTGTGAAAGTGGCATTCACCAACCGGCAGTAGGACAGCCTGGTGAATTATTGTCCTTCATCCCCCAAATGCAAATACAATTTTCATGATGAGCTTCTGTAATGGAAATTTATCCGGACGTAAAAGCACCACCCATTCGGATGTCCGGGAGGTGGTGGCATTACAGAGGTCCATCATGAGGGTACGTAGCATTTATAAAAATGCCACAGCCTCAGTAATGCTACACGAAGTTACTGAAGAATTCAAGATTGAGAAGGGAGTTAGACAAGGAGATTGCCTTTCCCCAATTCTTTTCACAGCTGTTCTGGAGGAAGTTTTTAAAACCTTGGACTGGGAGCAGAAAGGTCTGCGGATTAATGGGGAACACATCAGTCATCTGCGCTTTGCAGATGATATAGTACTCTTCGCAACCAACGGAGAAGATCTAGCTTCAAGACTTCATGAACTGAACACAGCAGGACAGAAGATAGGACTCAGGATAAATTTAACAAAAACAAAGGTAATGTATAGCTCTTTTGCAGCACAAGAAACAATCAAATTTGAAGGGACGCCTCTGGAGGTCTGCTCAGAATACACATACCTAGGACAACTAATAACGACAGGAGAGAACAACAGGATTAACGAAGTAAACAGAAGAATCAAACTCGGCTGGAGTGCCTTCGGAAGAAATGCACACATTCTAAAGTCACAAATGCCTATGGTCTTGAAGAGAAAGGTCTTCAACCAATGCATTCTACCAGTGTTGACATATGGATGTGAAACCTGGGTGTTAAATGCAGCAATAACCCAGCGACTTCAGACAACGCAAAGAAGTATGGAAAGGTGTATGCTTGGGATCACAAGAAGAGACAGGAAACGCAACACCTGGGTGAGGATGAAGACCGGAGTGACAGACATCGTAGATAAAGTAAGGTCACTGAAATGGATGTGGGCAGGCCATGTGGCGAGAAGAAACGACAACCGTTGGACAAGAGCGGTTCTGAACTGGACACCCAGAGATGTGAAGAGACCAAGAAGAAGACCAAAGGACCGATGGAACAGAGACATCATTAAGTACTTAGGGGTGACATGGCAAAGAGAAGCTCAGAATAGAGAGAATTAGAAAGCGCTTGGGGAGGCCTACATCCGACATCGGATTGAAAATGGCTGATGATGATGATGATGATCTCTTGGTATAACTTAGTTGACCAAATCACTATCTTTTCAACAAGATTTACCAAAATTAAGAGGAATTTTCTCATTTAAAGTGGGTGTTTACACATATTCATTGATCGTTTTATGACCTTTATCTTAAATAGAGAGTAATTTCTTTAATTATACGACATATTTTTATAAGAATGGTGTTCTTTTTGCCCAAATGACTTCATCTTAATTTTTTCTCCCTAAAATTAGTCATTTTAATGGAAGCACTTTCCAAAGAACCATTTATTAGAGGTTAAATCTTATTTAATAGCATTCAAATTCAATGCAGTGAAACTAAGTCAATAGGAGACGTACGGATTATTTAAAAAGATAGAGTTTGTATTAGCACTGAAAGTGGAAATGGAATTCTCTATATTAATTATGTTTTGGATGTCATTATGACTCGCATTTAAATTTTAAAGATTAATATGATAGCATCCATTAAATATCTTATTTCACCTATTTGGGCTATGATATAGGAGGTAAAGTTTCTCAGTCTAGACCTCAATTTGAAGATTTTTTAAAAATAGTAAACGCAAACGCCTTCTATTTTATGAAGTTGATAACTTAATGCATAGCTTTCTGAAAACAATTTCCAAACATCTTTCGAAAGAAATTATCAACTAAACTCGATAAATTTCCACTAAAAACATCTTAAAGTCAATCCGAACGAGTCGTTCAATATTTAAATCGTATTTCATATTCATATGTTAATGCGATATTTGTCTTAAAATTAGATTCGTAAGATTAATATGTTTAACGTTCTTTTTGTTATAGGAGCAAGTTTATGCAATATTAATGGTTCGATTACTGTTTTATTTTACAAAACTATTATTTAAAAGTAGTCGAATAATTCGTAAACTGAAGTAGCTACAGAAACAAACATTGCTTAATCAACAACCTTGATATAGTGAATTTAAACTTGCAAAGTTTAAATTTTATACAAGTATTTGTTTGCGAGTAATATTCAAATGTACAAAATCACTTACGGACTGAAACTTTTTCCCGGTCGGATAACCGAAAAAGTCGGATATGTCGGAAACTATGGTAGCTATGGAAACGAATTTGCCTTCCTAACTATTTTTAGTAGTATATTTATAATCGTGTAAAGTTTAAAAGTGGATTCAGAAAAAAGTGCACTTACTTACGCAATGCAATGCATCCGGATAACGGCGGTTACCATGGCAGCTGTGGAAACAAAAACAATTCGATTAAAGACGTTAATTGCGTGTTTCCCTTTAGTTATCTTTAGTTTAGTTCGAATACTGCTTTTGTTTAAATAGCGTTATTTTAAGGTCTTGCTATTTTAACGTTAATTTTGTGCGAAAACCACATATCAAGAATAAACATCTTTATTTCAGGACAATGATGAGATTTATAAGTAAATAGCGTATTTTATCATAAACAAGCATTCCTTAAACTTCAAGATCTCAATCATACAGTCGTCATGGATACCAAGTAAGATTTCTCATCTTTAAGAGCGTCTTAAACGGGTGCTTATTTTCTCATAAAGATTCATTCCTATGATTTCAGCAATCTCGATTTTTCTTTAACAATCCATTAGTGACAGTTGTCGTGGATGCGAACTCGTTTTACTTATCTTTTGGAGTAATCTTAACTACTTACAAATATCCTATTGTTTCACAAACAATCATTACTTAGATCTGAATCATTCCTAGGCAACGGTTACGCCCCCTTCGTACGTTTCGCATACGATATAAAGAGATCACACAATCTAATGTAAGTCATACTTCCAAATAGCAAAAACAAGAAGCAAGTGATGCCAAAATGTAAGTTCTTCGTATTAGCAATTATATATCGCAGTTTGCATTCATACTTGAAGTCAAAAAAGCTCAATTTTTGTCGCATAATTGTCCTTTTATAACTAAAATTCATAATTTTCACAACTAATAGATTTGGTAAAGTTAATCTTTTTCTGCTGCAAAACTCTGTTCCTAGAACTAACGATTTATCTTAACTCTAGAGAACTTAAAAAACGACTGAACTAAAATTAACTTACGAAAATGGACTGATATTATTCTGATCATTCTGAAAAATCGAAATGATTTATATCCGGCAACAATTTTATTTATCGTAAATGTGAATCTTGTGAATTTCTGCTCAAAACGTGGATTTTGTTGTTTGTATTTCATTCGGTTGCTATGGAAATATCCCATTTGTTTACATTGTTGCCCAAAAGATGATTTTGAAGACAGGAATTCACTTGTTTTTGCAAATTTATTATTTGAAGGTTTATTCGCAAACTAATTTTAACGTAGAAAGTGATGTTCCTTTTGAATTATATTGCAGAATTTCGAATGAATTTCATTTGGGCCTATCTTTGCTATATATTCATAATAGAGAATAACATTCGTATGAGAGAGAAACAATGCCTATTGGCTGGAAAATGACGCTGGATTTTTAGCATCTACGTCTAATAATTAAATGTGCAAATTACTTAAGTTTTAACTTTTCATTTTCGAGAAAATATTTATAATTTTGTTGCAATCTTTATTCGAAGATGACGTATTCTGTACTGGATTAATTTAACTAATTAAGAATGCAATTTGGGAGTTTAATTAGAGTGTCCTAAGCATAAGAGATATGAAAACGAAAGCTCTTCTTTGAAAATAAACTCGGAAGACTGTGCAATAAGCATTTCTTGCCTTTATTCCCCCTCCATCGCGTACGTACGAATCGATTCGCATTTTTGTCTTGTAATTTCATGTCTAGTGGGTTTAATTCTTCCCCATCTTCTCTCCTTCCACCTTTGTTGACTACCCATCTTTATTCTTTTACACTACATTTCCTTCCTTATTTATCTATCTCTACATTCTCTTTTCTACAGCTTTGCACAACTTGCTCCTTTCATTCTGTCTTGTTCTAATTGTTTCTCCTTTTCTTGTAAATCATATATGTTTCCTTTGCCATCCTTTGTTAATGATACATTTTGTGCATGAGACCACTGTTGCTTTTCCATGATTTCACCGTCTTATTTCACTTCTCTGGAATCTCTAAGTTGATTATTTTACATGACTAAATTCTATAGCATTAGGCCGGACTTCGTGGGAAGCCATTATGAGAAATGAAAAGGACACTTTATAATTTCCACACTGTTTTATATAAACGAATTCTTTCACACGGTTCACCGTTTCTCCAGTTGTCCTTGGTTCGATGCAAGACCGTCATTCCGATTCCACCATGCATTTCAAACGGGAATAACGGAATCTTAATTTATGACCTTCCCGATAAGATATTGAATTTCAACTTTGGAACAGGTCAGAATGGCACTTATCTAATATAAATATGCTATTTTCTCTCACGGAAGGGTCCTGATTTCGACGCCAGGAGGGTTTTTGCGCGAAGTTTTGAACATTGTTTGAGGCCTTTCTATGTACGATACTACATTGCTCTGATAGCTTGCAGTATGCAAGTATCTTTTACTCGTATCTTTTTGGGAGCAGAACGAAAGCCACATAAAAATTAGAGAATATTTGATTATACACACTTTGAGAAAGTTTACATTTCATTCGAATCACCGCTTTCTTTTAATTAAATTGCATTTAAGGACAGCATGTTATACACTACTTATATCTTTAACAAATTGTAACAAGAAAGAAATGCATGTCAATTTCGTTTATATCGATTGTAGACTTATATTCTTTTGAAGATATATATTAGAAATAATGGTCCAATAAAATCGAGACAAGTACCAAAAGAAAGGAAATTAAATAAAGATTCTTGTGTCGTATTTTAGTCGAAATTGTGTGCAACCTATCGGGAGAAATAAAACATATACATTACTAATTACTACGGGAGCGTAAGAGTAACTTACTTTTAAGTTATAAAGAACGGAAGATTTGTGCAGAAAAGGAAGTTATAGATCATAATTTAAATTTGTTGAATAGGTTGAGACAGTTTAAGTAGTTGACATCATAAATTACGCCAAATTATGCTTAGGGTTTGTTAAGACCGCTTAAAATCTGTTTGTATTAGCTTTTCATGCATCACAGGGTATGATCAGACAGTGTAGAGTATGTTCAGACATTTTAAAGTATGTTCAGACTATTTAAAGTATGTTCAGACAGTTTAAAGTATGTTCAGACAGTTTAAAGTATGTTCATTAGGGCGTACCGAAAAACAAAAATTTTTAGTAGCGGGAACGTAATAGGTTGGAAAAGTTGCCTTTTAGGCACAATAAGAAATGTGCAAAAGATGGGCTCTAACAAAGTTCGTCTTGGGCCTGACCAAAGAGCTCGAAAATTCGAAATTTTAGTGAAAATTGCGTTTTTTTAGGTAAGTTAAATTTTTGACGGAGCTTACATACATTTGATTAAATGGCTGTTTTAATTCGTTTTGATCGAGGAATAATTAAATTAAGCCATTAAAACCGAATATGACGAGATATCATACTTTTAAAATTTTTGAAAACACCATGGGAAGTGGCAGTTCATCGCTGGTTCAGCTGCAGTGAGCTATCCAGGACTTGTCATGAGGTAGAGCCTGCTAATCGAGTCCCACCCGCCTACACACCCGTGGAAGCATACCAGACCAACCAGCGATGAACTGCCACTTCCCATGGTGTTTTCAAAAATTTTAAAAGTATGATATCTCGTATAATCTCGTTTAACTTACCTAAAAAAATGCAATTTTCACTAAAATTTCGAATTTTCGTGCTCTTTGGTCAGGCCCAAGACGAACTTTGTTAGAGCCCATCTTTCGCACATTTCTTATTGAGCCTAAAAGGCAACTTTTCCAACCTATTACGTTCCCGCTACTAAAAATTTTTGTTTTTCGGTACGCCCTAATGTTCATATTTTTTAGAGTATGTTCAGACAGCTTAGAATACGTTGACTTCGCTTATGATTCGTTGAGACCGCTTAGAATATGATGAAACCGCTTGGAATGCCTACTTAGAATATGTATGCAAAATTAAATTTATCACCTAACGATATTAAACAATAAATTGTCATTATATTTTTATTTAATTTCTTAAAATGTTATTTCATTTTTTCTCAACTTTATTTTGACTCTTATTTATAATTAAAACTATCATCGATTATTTACATACCATTTTCTTTAATTCTGATTCAGTTTTAAATTTCTCATTTAATGAAATTTTTGATTAATGTTAAATTTTGTTTTCTTTAAAACTTTCACAATTTTTTAATTGACTTTTTCTTAAATTATAATCAATCACCACTTCGATTTTTATTAAATTTTTATATTAAAGTGAATAATATATATATATTTTATATTATGGAAATATGTATATTTTATATTTATATATTTCCATTATATTTATTATATTATATTTTTATTATAACCGGAAAAGTCGGATAAATCGTAAACTATGGTAGCTTTGGCAACGAAATTTCTTCATAACTATTAATCATAGTATATTTACAGTCTTGTAAAGTTGGAAGGTCATACAATTATTACTTTTCAAGTAATATGCAAAAACATAACTCATTTACGGAGAACCAAATTTTTCCCGGTCTGATGGCCTAAAAATCCGGATAGTTCGTAAAAATACGTTGCTATGGATTTAAATTACTTCATATGACTTGGGTCCCAAATTTCTTCGAAATTCACGTATTTTCCTATTAAGAACGTCTTCATATACGTTGATATACGTCCAGGTGTACGCAGGAACATTTTTCATCGTTTCTAAGGTAACCTATCATTGTTATGAACTGAAAAAAGTTGCCAAGTTAATTAATTCGTATTTTTATAAATGACTCGAAAAGTAAAATCACAACAAATATTTAACTTTGGATAATTATATGTACACTATTAACGTCTTTAATCAAATTGTTTTTGTTCCCACATCTGCCATAGTAACCGTTTCATCCGGCATTTTCGTTATATCCGACATTAGAGAAATTTTCTCTGCGTAAGTAACTGCACTTCTTTGTGAATTACTCCAAAAGTAATAACAGTTAGACTTGGAAAATTTACACAATTATACAGACGACACTTATGTACGAGATGAAATGGTATCCGTTTCTATAGCGACGATTGTTTACGAGTTATACGACATTTTCGATTATCCGACCGGAGAAAATGTTTTTCGTAAGTTATTTCTTATTTGCATATTACTGCAAAATTAAAGATTCTTCAAATTTGAAAGTTAATTCAATTATAAAGACAGCATTAAATTACCTGATTAATTGCCTTTTGTTTTCATAGCTACGATATTCTACGTTTTATCCGACATTTCCGATAATCCGGCATCTGATGATCGTTACATAGAAATTTTCGCTATAGAGAATTGAATAGAGAGGTGTCCGTTACTAAGGGGTAATAATAGTAATCCGTTGCTAAGTACCGTCCGCTATACAGAGGTGTCCATTACAGCATAAATCATCGTACCTATCTTAACTTATTTTGGAAGTATTTAAATGACTATATTCAACTACAAATTTGTAATTTTGTGAGTTTATTAAGAAAATTATTTTGTATATATCAACCTAATCTCCGTTTCCCTGGCAACATTTTTGTTTACTAATTGAATATCTCGAATAAAACGAAATTTGGCGTCACTATGGTAACAACAGCAAATCAATCAAAAGGATAATTAGTATCTTTATAATCATCAGAAATATAAAAGCTGAAATAAACGTATTTTTATATAAAATGCAAAGATATAAAGACAATTACGCAGTGCCATTGCTTTTCCCGGTTGGATAATCGAACAAGTCGGATATATTGTAAAATAACGTTCCTATGGAAACCAAAATCCCTTCATTAACATTGTTATTAGTATGTTTACAATCGTAGAGAGTATCAAATTCGAACCATTTATACTTTGGGAGTAATTTGGAAAAAATACAATACGCTCACGGACTTCAAAACTATTCTCCATCAGAAATTAAAATAAGTGGAATATTTCTTAGACTTTAATAGCTACATAAACAAAACTTGATTAATTAACAACCTCAATATTATCAGTGTCATATCGGAAAGTTTACAATTTATGCAAGCTTTTGTTTCCTAGTAATATTCAAAAATATAAAGTTACGTACTGAAATATTTTCCGTTCGGATAACCGAAAAAGTCTGATAAATCGTAATTTAGCGTTGCTATGGAAACGATGCATATGTCATAATAAATACCGATTGTGCATTTATATTACGGACACCTATTTAATAAAACCACAATATAAATACTTGATACAAAATTACGAAACATTCCTTAACACCGTCTTAATATGAACAACCAGTTACTTTGACGACTAGGGCTGTATTTAGTTAATAGTGTCTTTATAATTACCCAAAGTTTAATATTTGTGGTGTTTTTACTTTTCGAGTTATTCATGAAAATATTATTTTATTCAATTTATTCATAATTGTATGGTAGGAAAAGTGATTAGATTAGAAATCCCCATGTTTGTGATCATTGTCTTCTTTTCTGTGTTACTTGATTTTATATTTATTTATTTATTTACAATCTGAAGTTACAAGTGGACAACTGTCCGGTGGTAACTCATGAAAAATATGTAGAAAATATAATGTCAGAGTTTTAAAACATATTCAGTCGACACAGTCCGTTTTACAACACTTACTACAATATAAAATTATCAGTCACCCATAGTACAAACAAAAATATCTATGATTATAGAAGATATAGAATCTGATATTTAAACATATTTAGTCAACACTGTCTGATTTACAAATCTTATTACAATATAAAATACCAGTCACCCATAGTAGAAACAAAAATATCTATGTTATTAACTAATGGTGGCAGCGTATACAAATGCATTAATTATATAACTTTACAAAAAATGCTGAGAACAATATCCAATTGACCTATTGATAATCTACATCTACAATATTTTATCACATTTCTTTTTAAATGATTTGAGATTAACTGGAAAGGGCTTCAAAAGCGATTCAGGCAACTTATTCCACTCTGTTATCCCTCTGTTTACAAATGAGTATTTAGCTATGTTAGTTCTCTGCGGTCTAAGTTTTATTTTCTGGCCGTGACACCTTCCTAAAAAATCAGGCTCTTTGATTAAATGTTTAAATCCTTCCCATCCCTTCCTGCCTGAAACTATCTGATAAATGCAACCTAGCCTATTTATTTTCCTTCTCTTCTCCAGTGATTCCCATCCGAGGGCGTTTAGCATTTCTGTGACGCTATCTCTTTTTTTGAACCTACCCATAACATACCGAGCTGCTTTTCTTTGTACTTTCTCTAATTTCTTTACACGACAGTTCTCATGAGGATCCCACACTGTAGTCGCATATTCAAAGATCGGCCGAACCAAATTTAGATACCCCAATTCTTTTGCTTTCTTATCGCTTCCCTTTAAGTTTCTCATGACGTGATGTAGTGTTCTAAACGCTTTCGCTACCAAATAATCTATGTGTTTATCCCAATTCAGGTTTCTGGTAAATATAATTCCCAAATATTTACAGTGATCGGACGTTGGTATAATTTCTCCATTGAGATGATATACGGTGAATGATATGATATGGGTGATATGATATGGGGTGAAAATGTTTTCTTATTCGAAAATGAGATGTGTAAACTTTTACTCACATCAATGCTCATTTTATGTTCATTAATCCATTCTTCTAACGACATTAAATCCCTCTGTAATGCATCCCTATCCTCGTTATTGTTTATCCGTCTATAAATGATGCAATCATCTGCAAATAATCTAATACTGGATTTAATGCAATTTGGCAGGTCATTTATATAGATTAGGAAAAGTAAAGGATCGATGACACTTCCTTGAGGCACTCCCGAGGTTACATTAACTTCCATAGAATATTCTCCATTCATCCTTACCTTTTGAGTTCTATCAGAAATTAATAATTAAGTAATTTGAGTGATAGGCGGTGAAATAAGGTATAAGATATGTACTGATGAGGCTGTGGTCATCAAATACTGATATACTGCGATATCGTAGGGCAGAAACTCATCGGTGATACTTAGGATTGCGAGCATAGACACTTTATTTAAGGAATGCTCAAGTTGCTCAATCCTTACCATAATAATCCTCGCTTAAATGGAAGTTTTCTCGATCATTAAGTTGCCTTGCGCGTTTAGCTTGGGCGGTAAGGTACTGGATTTCCGAGTCGAAACTTTGTTGAACACTTGTTAACGCAGTGGATTTCCAGGATTCTACAAGCAGCGGCTGCGGTCGCACCGGTTCCATGAGCTAAATCAGCCTTGGGTAATTCCGAAGAGGCGCCTGAAAAAACCTGTCCTAACCGACGGTCCGACTCACAGCGTACGTCAAGCACGTAGGCGACGTGCAAGAAATCCCATGGGAAAAAGCTGTAGTGGATTCAAGACGGGTTTCTCCTAAGGGAGTTTTTGCACTTTTTTTTGATTTTGGAAGAAATAGAAAGGCAGATACTCTCGAATTAGATCGGCTTCAAGGATAGGGTAAAGCAACAGTAAAGAATACTAGAGGCAATCAGTGGAGAATTTTCTACTTTAATTACAATTTCTTTACATGTTCACACAAGTTCGACAGTAATACTCTGGGTGTGTCTACAGGGAAGAGGAATGAAAAGACTCTGCATTCGACAGGTGTTCTTCTCTGAGAACAATAACAAATGCAAATACAATTCAACAACTCAACAGAACTCCGCTATTTTAATTTGCTTAAACTGCGGGGAACGTTTAAAAACGTTTTTAAACGTTTGACCTGCTCTTCCTGCCCTATACTTGGCCTTCCCCAATTTTATGGCCCTGCCTGTGAACGAGACGCACCCTCGCAAAATCTTTTTCATTGTCCTAAATGTGGAAAACCCTATGTATGGGATTTCCGGCCTCCGGGTAATTCCAAGATTTGCAGAAATTGAAAGTGCATACGTACTTTCATATTTCCAAATATCAATGTATCTACTAACTGTTTGGTATCAAATTAATCAGCAAACAGCTACCAAAAGAAATAGGACACCAATTTTAATCAAAAATTGTTAATCAACAATTAAATTATTGGCAGTTCCTTCTACGTTAGAGAAGCAACCAAAACAATAACCGTTGACCGCAGTCATCGGAAAAAGGTCTACCCGGATTATGGGGGTTTTCTACCTGCTGCGACTAGTCGGACGCACCAGGAGAAGGGACGGTTTCTCTAACTTTCCTCCCGCACACAGTTGTCGCGAAAAAATAAACTCCCGCATCTTAAGGGTTAAGAGAAACGAAATCAACCAAATAAATGCGGTACTCAAATTTCCATAATAATGAATGTAATGAACGTAATGAATGTAATGAACCTTTAGAGCACTTTATAATAGCTCAGATCTTGGGAAACCTCACTGAAGAGGTGTTCCTCTTCATTGTCAGTACCGTCAGTTTTTATAATTTTTGCGACTAGATGAATTAATGTGTGCCGGAGATCGATGTATTCATCCCTCGCACCGGTGACAACAAACTCCAAAGGTGAATCGTCATTTATCGAGGAAAGAGGTTTTTAATGAACCCATTGGGAATTGCGAATGCTAGTTTGAGTGGGAGGGATCGCGAATAGATCCAATTCCGACTTTGCACATTCGCACGAATGGGAATGCAAGAACGACATTTTAATCAAATATATCTAACTCGCGTTTCTCAAAGCATTCCTTAAATCCTCGCCGAATCCCTTAATCACACTAAAAATACTTGCGCGGATATTGTGATAGGAACGGAGAGTTTATTACAAGATTTTAACACGATGATAGAGAAATAATAAATGCAAAGAGTTATTCTTCATATACTACGAGGGGCGTCCAAAAAGTAAGATTCCCTGAGCTACAGAAAATATAATCTCTATCCTCAAATCATTAAAACAATTAACTCATTACTTTTCATATTTTCTCTATTCCTCGACGTAATTACCCTCTTCTTGTACGCATTTGTGATTTATTGGTAACATTTTTAAAAGTATAGGTCACGCCATTCTCCCGCCAGATTTCTTGCTCAACAATCCACTTCATTTTTGAGTTCATAATCGCTATCCTGAAAGATGTTTTTTCTACATTGGGAATAGGTGGCAATCAGTGGGAGAAGGTCAAGTGATTGCACTTGGATGACCAAAGAGATCACAACTAAAGTTTTCCATCACAACTACGGTTTGCAGTAAAGTTCACGCGTAAAATGATACAGAAAAAGCGAGTAAAATTCGTTGAAAATGCCTCAAAAACGATGGAAATTCGCTAAGATTCAATTCAAAACGGAAAGATTTTAGATGATTAACGCATTAATAACATCGTCATAGCTGTAGGAGGCAAGAATCATGGAAAAAGGCGAAAATGTGGAGAAAACCCGATAATAATCGACACAAAACCTACTTATTTTCGACTTTTAAGGTGCTACACACGGAGTCACAGTAAATATGGCCATGATTTACCCAAAAACCCACCAAAAATGCTCTGAGAAGACCTTAAAAAAGTCAAAAATTCACTGTAAAAGATATCATTTTCCATAATCTACGTCCTACACAACACCTTATAACAATGTGACACAACAATAACCGAAGAAACACTGAAAATCGGCCTAAAACGCTACAGCAAGGAGTGGGGGGAGCTCTTTCCGGACTTAGTCTCTATGAGTGCCTTGGGAAGCTGCTGTGACGTATGCAGGTGGTTGGGTTGAGTTGGGATGCTCTGTACTGGAGGGTGGGGGAGCATCCGTTCTAATATTCTAAAGCTGTGAGATAAATCGACAATAATGTCGATATTTTTAACTTTGGCGCTGAAGTCCTACAACTTGTTATTTAATTTTCCCTCTTGTGTCTTCTTATAGAATTATTTCTCTTACTGAAGGCACGTCTTGTGGTATTTCTTCTGCATTGTCTTCAAAGAGTATCCCAATTTATCTTTTATTAATGTAACTGTACGATGTAATAGGAATACTTCTGAACTGCCTTCCGTATTGCTATGTTCAATTATAACCTCTTGATTTTAGCTCGCGATCGTTTCTTTTTTCTCATGGGGTTATCGATTCATCTCTTTCCCATAGAAAAGTGATATTTTCTGTTTTCGCTCCAGATTTGAGTATCATTCACCTTATCTCTATGAAAGAGTGCCAAGCGTGCTTAATTGATGACGAAAACTGACAAGTGTTATTCGAGCATCGATGGCGAATAAATAAATCAAACAATAGATTTTTCAGTATTTTTCTGATGTTACTGCAAAATGCATCGATTGAAGTTAAATGGCTATAAGAGGAGTGAAGCTAACAAAGAGGCATTTAAAAGTCCGAGTAAGTTGATATGTTGACGTAAATCGAGATCGTCCGTAATCGCCCCTCCAGCTGGAGTTCAACGTCAGACAAAATAAACCGTAACTTCATAAATTGAATATTTAGATGAAGCCAAGAGCATTACATGGCCAAAAGTTTATACTATGTTTTAAAGGAATAAAATGTTTAAGTTTTTAATAATTTCAAGGTGGCCTACCCTCGTAAATATTCATGCATCGCGAAACTCTGGCGTTCTTTCAAGATCGTTTTTGGTAATTTGAAACTCTAATGCAGAAGTGGAGTTCTTTCAAAGCGAAACCGAAGGGTATCAGCAGACTAAAATAGATCTTTATCTAGGGCCGTGCCGAATCAATCTCTCTCGCTGCGCACCGATGCCATAGGGTCGTCAACCCCGACCTAATGAAGCAGTTCAGTCCGTTTATAGAATCATTACATTTCATTTTCTTGTAAATGCGATTTATTACTTACAGCCGGAACGAAAACTACCTGAAAAAATTGATCACATATCATAGCAATCAATATCTTTGCTCCATTAGCATTAGCTTGTCTATATGTGAGAGATAACGTTCCACCTTCTTGACCGTGACCTCACAATTGACAACGATTCTTTTTCATGCCTTTCCGATAAGCTGGAAAGAAAAAACCCGGAATGGTAACAGAGGCGTTTAAAAACATTCTTTCGAGCATTTCACCGTGTCTCTAATGGCCCATGGATCGATGCAAGAGCGTCATCTCGATTCAGCCTTGCATTTTAAACGGGCATAAAGGAATCTTATTTGAAACCTTCCAATAAGATATGGGATTAAAACTTCGGAACGGTTAAGAATGGCACTTATCTAATATCAATATACAATTCTCTCTCATATACGGATCCTGAGTTCGTCACCGAGTGGTCTTTTGCGCGATTTTTTGAAAATTCTCCCCGTTCTCCATGTGAGAGAACAATCACGAAATCACGGTCTTTTGCTTTGAGTTGAGAAGGTTCTCTATAGAATCAAAGAAAGAAATGTCACCAAATGAGTGTTGGAAGTCTTTTGTTTTGGTGATTTCCTCGTTGGTTTGCAAAAATCACAAGCATATCTGTAAAAATATTAGAAATAATGTTGATTATCGCTAAAGTATGAAGATGTTCTACGATATAAGAGCAATGTAAAAGGAAATGCTATTTTAGTCGTTCATAAACCGTTAAAGGCGGCTTAATTCGAATTTACCTTCGAGTACTGTATAATCCGTACTACTTAGCTCACTTTTTGAAGTCCCTTAGTAGTTGAATTTTTATTCTCATTAAAAAATTCTACTTGGTTTTAACGTCCCTAGGATTAAGTTTTCATCATTTGGTGCAGAAGTTATCGAAGATAGAATGCTGCATTCTGCTCAACTTGAATTTATATTGCGAATTTGAGAGGGAGATAATTACGTAATCTGATTTCCAGAGACCCATTATACGCAAATACATGTTTGAGTTTATCGAAATGATTTCCGTTTAAGTTGAATTGCATAACCACTACATCACGCGAAATATTCCTCGGCTACATTCGATCCTTTTCAGTTCAAAATGCTGATGTTATCTAAGCGGCGTTTCCTATGATAAATGGGAAAAACAACTTCTCTTAAGCCCGGAAAGAATTTAAATGAATATTCTAGAATAGTCTAGCTCCTTTCCTAAAGTTCTTTTCCTTCAGTCCTTATGATAGTGAGATATTCCTTTTGCTAGTAGTGGACGCATGGAAGAAATGGCTTGATGTGGAGCTCTTTTTTCACACGAATGGAAGCCGTATTGAAGTATTTATATTTCAATTCTTTCTTTCTCTGAAGCAGAAGGTTTCCGTTACAAAACTACCTACTTGAAAGTGCTTCTGTATGTATGTGCATGGCGGAATGGTGTCCATCTCCCTAACAGCGGATCTTCGTTGTGAAGAAACAATTTCTGGAGTTTTGTTCTTTGATACATCCGTATATGGTAAGCCATATATCCTTACTTTTTAATTTCCTTACTTGCCTATAATTTCAATGAAAATCTATCTTCATTTTCATTTATAGCTTTCATAATACGCGTACATCTTTCAATTTCCAAAGTCTTCTCATTTTCCAGAAATATTTCCTTACTTAATGAAATATTTTCTATCGTTTGAGGGAAAAATTCTGACGAAAATGAAGACTGAGATTGTAATTGTAAAAATTCAATCCTTATCTTATATTGTTAATTTATAATCAGTTTATTAATGTAATGTAGCTAATTTTGCAAATTGTAGTTATCTTTGTTTTTCTCTTAAATTGGAAATTTTCTTCAAATCCTTTTATATATGACTTATACTATTTAATAGTTAAATTTGTTAATATACATATGGGTGAATACATAACAAGTTTTTTTGATTGATATTTGGTGTGTAGAGAAGTTTGGAGAGCTCAAAATTAATTTTTAATATTTTTAATGTTTACCTTTTGGAGATGCTGGCAAGTTTTGTACTTAGCGTCACGTGGTTTTTCCCATTTGCAGGTATCTACAATTTCTTCAATTATTCAGCAATGGTTTACCCTAGGACTTTCAAATAATCTACATTGATTTCAGTACACTCTGGCCTCTGAAGTATAACCATCATTATCAAATTATATGTATTTCTAAAACATATTTACACCTTAAATTTATTGGTCAATAATGAGCAAAATTCAACTTTTGTTGAGAAACTTTTCAAGGAAGGAACAATTTCTCAGCCTCAATACTTTTTGTTGATACACTATATATTATAATTACTTTTAACAAAGTATTGGTGATGGCATTCTCCTTTCTTTAAGTATTTTTTATGTGTTTCTACTTTATATACCAGACTCCATATCTTTATTTTTATGTTATCATAGATATAATAGGTCTTGATAGTATTGAAAACATTTACCAAACCTTGTACTGTATACATATGCATTTATGTAAAAGGACCTTCCCGTAGAATATAAATAAAAAATGATTTTATCACCAAATACACAAATATGACCACTGAAATTTGTTGCAATCAGTTCAGTTATTCATATTAAACTTTTATTGTAAACGAAAATTATATGATTTTATCACTCTTAGCTTTTCACAAGTGATATTTTCTTTCATTTTAGTCTATTTTCCGACAGTGGAGGAATTCATCCTCATAGAAAACGCCTCAACAACAGGTTCATTCCTTACGGAAACATTATTGTGTGGAGGATGAAGATAATCTATGGCCAGAGGAAATAACGCAGATTCATGAGGAAACCAGAAATCCAACTTAAAGTATCGAAAGTTGGGTAAATGAATCTTGTTTTCAAATATGAAGTACTCATTTATGAATGAATGACATACTTCTTAGTAATGTATTTGTTATATTTTATTACTCTCTTAAAATTTAGTCATTTTATGCATTATTATCTGATTATTTAAAACATAAGCAATGATAATTTTTGTACATTTTTCTCAACGTTTAAGAATCCTAAGCATAAAATTTGCAACTGATGATACATTTGGCTCATCTTATTTCTCCTATTGTCTTAATTTCCCGAAAGTAAATTTAATTTTGTATAGCTGAACTAAATTATGCAAATCTTTAGCTTTTTACGACTATATGTAATTATTTTATGTATACATTTTACACTTCCCATTGAAAGTTATTCATGTATTCGATGTTATTCATCGTGAATTAAACTAATTAGGATTTACCCTTCAATTCTTATTTCTCATTCCACCTTTTAAGGATAAACACTTTGAAACGTCTTCAGCAGATTTTCAATTCGAGGCCTGTGAAAACATTCATTCACGCAGTTTACCGTTTTTCTAATAATCCTTGGTTCGGTGCCATAGCGTGGGTGTATGGTCGTCATTTCGAGTCGACCATGCATTTCAAACGGATATAAGGAAATGTTATTTTAGGACCATCCCGATTAGATATTGAATAGAAACTTTGGAATAGGTCAGAATGGCACTTATGCAATATTAATATGCAATCCTCTCTCACTAACGGGTCCTGCGTTTGTCGCCAGGTGGTCTTTGGCGCGACTTTTTGAAAATCTTTTTCAGGCCTTCTTGTGTGTGATAGTGGTCCAACAGGTTAGCTTGCAGTATGCAAACAACTTTTCCCCGTAAAATATATTATGAATGCTCATCAAATGATAAGCATCGACTTTTCTTTAGATGCGATTAGCACGTTTTTATATGTGGTATCTCTATCTAATGTGTCACTGATTCCCATTTAAATTTCTGTTTACAGATGTAACAGTGGATTCCCAGATACGGAAGGTCCTCCTCAGAAGAATTACAGTGGAACGACGAAACATTGAATTGCAGTTCAACTGGAAGTGCGGAAGGCTCTCGTGAAGACGTCGTGATGGGATGACAGAAGATTCAGTGTATTTAGTGTTGTGATAGTGTTGCAAAGTGAGTGTAATATTCAAAGCAAAATGAGCAGTTTGTGTGAAAGTTAGTGCAGATATCTCAAGAGAAATCAGCTTGGAACGCTCTTTTCTAGGTATGTTCATATTCTCCTTTCTATACTCATTCATTTCATCTGGTGTATGCATTATAGGTTCTCATTACGACCACCACTATTCTTACTGATGGG
Source organism: Pachydiplax longipennis (assembly GCA_036926295.1). NCBI lineage: Eukaryota > Metazoa > Arthropoda > Insecta > Odonata > Libellulidae > Pachydiplax > Pachydiplax longipennis. The sequence continues at coordinate 83,770 of JAVFKF010000012.1, read as the reverse complement.
ATGACCACGTAAGTCTTATGGGAAAATGCCAGTTATTGAGAATTTTGCATAGAAAATAAGTTTGGCGATAATTGATTGAGTAGTTATTCAGCAGAGATTAGAATAGGATTCTGATAGAGCAGTATGACATGAAATAGCATTGCATTATGGTTTACGTGGTGTCTTCGTGAATTTGGACAAGATCCTTACACAAAGTGACACGTTGGTAGCCTATACAGCTGATCGGATGAGATTTGAATAGGAATTAACATTAGAAATGCCGTGGGGTATAATTTGTGCTTATTAGAGTGTAGTGAAGTAAAATCACACCCACGCTGAATTTATAATTTAGAGGAGTTGATCTACTCTTTGATTCTCAGTTTTAGTCAACTCAACTTATCCTCACTCTCAAAGATCGCGTGTGTAAGATATGAGATGTAGATTATTAACGTGATTATTTACCCGAAATGCTAATTTCTGTATCAGCTAATTACAGAAGTGGACTCATAAGTAATGCAACCCATGCCAGACTCCGAAAGGCGACAGTTCCACAAGTAAAGTTAAAATATCCCTACGTAATTCGTCCTCTATCCTTAATGAAAGATTCAAAATCCCATGACTGTAGTAAGTGATTTTTGACAGATTTTAATTTCTTTTTTGAGGGTGCAGAGGCTGAAAATGACCTTTATTTCTCTCCTTCACGTACAGCTCTCCAGCAAAACAATGATGTTCAATACACTGATTTTAATAAACTAGTCCCTTCCCTTATGCTGGTTACGTAAGGTCGATATCATTTTTTCTGGAATGTTACTGACCGACATCTCTCTTCCTTCATGTCTGTGGTGAATTTCCTTCATCCAAATATTTCCTCCTTCTTCTACATAAATACCCTGTGATCCGTCTTTTGACGTGTGGCGGGGGGTATAAACACCGACGATTGAGTTACTATTTTAGCCTGTTATTATTGCGGACAGAAATACTCCTTAAGGCGACTTGTTAGCATTAGACTTACTTATTTCTTATTATCGGATCGGCCGTAGTAGCAGCATAATATAAATTACGTCCTCTTTAACGTGAGTTCCTTAAATTTCTGAAGCAATCGCAACCTAGCTTCTAATCTCCTTTCTTTCAACGATTCCCAACCAGCATCTGAGAGTAATTTCGTATCGGTAACATTTTTCTCGTAGCAGTTTTTTAACGAAACGTATCGCATTGCGCTGAACGTTCACAAATCCTAGATTTTTTCTTCCATTTACGAGCTAATTTCTAAAGAAAACTTACAAAAGCTTAATTGACATCATCCATAGTCGATCAATAGACTCGAGTACTTCTCTTTAGTCGAGTGATTGGGCGAAATAAACAATGTGTTACTAATTAGAATTGCTTATAATTTTGGAATCGGACCTCTCACGGTCAGTTTTGCTCTCTCCCCCACACATTTTAGAAATTATTTTTGTCTCCCTTTTATTCTTCTACCTTATTTTGGTAATCGTATCGATTTTGCATGACTGATACTTAGAATTTAATTTTACATAAGAGACGTCTTCCGCAACCGAATAAAGTGAAGTCCACACGCATTTCTATTGAGAATGTTTACTCATCTTTGGGGTGATTTTAGAATCACTAATGGTAGTCTGAAATTGGTGCCACCTTTTTTAATCGATAATAGGGGATCCTGCACACATGCATCTCATTTTATTATATATAACGTAATTCTTTGAGATTTTGACATATAACTACAGCCAAAAACTGCTATCATCTTTTTATTCGTATTGTTGTATCGAAACGATTGTGTTCTTAAGAGAATATATATCGAAATTAGATTATTAAGACAGTCCATTGTAATATCAAAAATATTGTAGATGATTATGAAATAAGTTCTTAATTTAACATCCAAGTACTACTAAAGTGTACATTCTATCAAATCAAGTTGTTCAGGCCTGACATTGTGGAAAGCCATTGTAAATGAAATTTGTGGAAAAAAGGGAGTACTTAATGGATAACTCGCTAATCTAATATTACTCCTTGAAAATTTCATTGATATATCTTGGTCTATGAACCGTTAGGATATGAATCTCGATATTTATTGCGTTCCTCATTTTGTTAATTTAGAAGGTGATAGAAACAAATCTCTCAAGGATCTTTAAGGAAATTCAATCGATATAAGGTGGCTTTGCAGAGTATGTATGTAGACGTAGATGACTTTATCAACACTGCTCTTTTGGCGATAAAATGATCGTTAGAACAAGAAAAGGAACGAAAGTGCTTAGTTTTCATAAGTTAACATTTTAAAAACTGCCATTACTCCTTGTAGTATAATGTAATATATGAGGTTCGTTTTTTCTTCGATTACTTTTTATATCATCAGATTAGTATTAATTACTTATTAGTAAATTAATGGTGCATTTTCGCGAATTTTATGTACTCAGTTTTATTTCTGCTAATTTGTTAAACTTAAAGATGCTAGTAATTATTAGCTGAGTGACTTTTAGTCTAATTATGAGAATTCGCACAAATTACTGACGGTTTTGGACATGGATGGTGGATCATTTATCGATAGAGAACCTATTTTAAAGACATTCCTGGGAAATTGCTGCCAAATAATGGCGTGGAATGAAAACAATGATCATGCCATAATTTCAATGAAAACTCGAGACATTTTAATCGATGAAATGCGGTAAATTTAATAAATTTCATCCTCAAGTCTCGGTTATAGCCTTCGCAGGAAATTTCGACTAAAAACTTGCAGATTCTCACCAAGAGAACTCTCATAATTTTGCTGGAGGTAAAGATTTTATTACTCTAGCTTGAAATACAGTAAACTAAGGAAAAACTCATTTTCTGTTCGCACTTCAGTCGTTTTTTCACTCCCTTGTTGGATAATTAGGCGTTGTACCCATCCTTATCCACTTGATGTGGCTCCTTTTCATAAAAAAATTACGTAAAATAACCTTTGTAATTTTTAAGTTGATTGGGAAAATCCCTAATGCTCTTTGAGATCACTTAGCTTCTTAGAATTTTGTATAGTCGGGTTTGTTCGAAATAGCATAGTCATTTTTTGATTGTTTGCCGTCTGGCTGTGGCGCTATCTTTTAAATTGATTCATCTTCAAAAACAAAATCGTCGTTTATGTTTTTTATGGTTGGATCTGCATTCATTACGTTTCGAAAACCTCTGGTCCATCCGGCAAGCTTGGTCTGGAATTTCTTAGTAATTCTTCTGCAAGACACACTAAGAGAATCAACTTTTATTAATCTAATAACTTCCTATGAGATTGTTAACGGAGGAACGCTGTGAATTCTTTCAATGGATCTCTTGTCAAATCGGTTGATTATTTAATAATCAGATTTGGATGAATAAATCGAAGCAAGGCACGCATGGGAAATTAATCGTCTGACCATTGCCTGGTACAATAGAATTTGACCTTTCGTCTTTCTTTTTTGTTAAAGAATAAAATATTCTGCCCATGGATGACGACGTTTGCTTGAGTAATAACGTTGTCTATATGGTCTCTCTATCTCAATTCGTCTACTAAGATAACTGTTTGTATCCTTGCCATGTCGAAGGGGATGTCAGAGGTATAACATGATCAATATAAAAAGTAATCATACTCTGTAAAGGGCGGTCTGTAAGGAACCAGGCGACCGTGGTTTGTTTTCAATTAAATCCCCCCGTGATGTCCTCCATTATCTTTCTGTTTGATGAATCATGGAGTGACAGGAACCCTGCTTTGTAGTCAAAAATATGTTTATTTATCGCCCCTGGCTTCTATTGCGTTTCGCTACTTTCGACTGCCACCGGCTTGAGAATAAGGTGGAATTAGGGGCGATTGTTTGTTTGTTTACCATTCCTTCGAACGCCTTACCGTTATTCGCACTTGTTTCCCTTTCATTAGAGTTGACCGGCAGTTGTTGGGTGACCTTCGGGCATAAAATACTTTCCCGCAAGTCCGCTTGTTTGGCATACTGTTTTGCTCTGGAGGGGACTTTCTCTTTCTTTAAAGAGGTTGCAAGCTGCTCGCAGGATTTCGGCGAACAAAATACATTCCCCCGTTCATTTCGATGAGTGGAGCTACGCCTTGGCCACTAATATTCCTTGCGAATTCTATAATTACCTGTTTTCGATCATTTTCAAGGTCGTGATTTCTGTATTGTGGGCATATTCGTATCAATTTGGAGTTCATTATTTATTAGAAATTATTTATTCCTTTTTTGGAGTCACTTTAGATATAAAAATGACTTTTTTTGGCGTTTCACGTCTATCTCGACGATTTTTTCAACAACGGTACTCAATAACGATCTTTTCGAGCGATTTTGAGTAAATTTAGATGATTACTTTGAATATCGAACCCATTTATTCGGATCTAAACCATAATGTACCTCAACAACGAATTTTTCGGCAGATTCGGATGTAAATTGGACGATTTTCTCCTGAAACTAAATAAATAGGAATTATTTGTTGACCTTTCACCTGAATGATTCTTTCCAAAATCCAGCAATTTTCGACTTACTTTTGGGATGTTTCGCGGCAATTTAAAGAATTTTTCCCAAAATGGAATTAAGTAATTGAAGATTTCGGGCGAAATTGCGTGAGTTTGGACTACATTTTACTAAATTCGGTCAGAAATGATTTGTTTTTTGGGCAGTCACCTCAATTTAGACGATTTCCTTCTAAAATGTAGATCAGACACAACTTTTTGAACGATTTAGCGTAAATACAGAAGTTTCCCTTAAAATAGAGCAAAAAACTTTTTTCGGGCGATTTTAGATCTGTTATCCATATCGACAATATTTATAAAACGTGCTAAATACTGCTCTTTCCAGAGGGTTCGCGGCAGTTACGTTGACGTTTACGAAATGGTAGTTCAAATAAACATTTTTGGGGGATTATGGTTGATTTTTATGATTGCTGTTGAAATCGAGATACGAATAACGTTGTTAGCAGCTCGAGAGGATTACCTTCTTAACTCCTCACCGGGAAATATACCAAAAACGTTATTCAAGCGATATTCCGTGAAAATGAGAGAACTTGCTATCATCGAGAAAAAGCATTGGTTTAAAAAAAACCTCGTGTTTGGAGGGAATTATACCTTTATTCTTCAAATATCTCGATAAATTAGGCTTCCTTGGAGAGCATTTTGCCCTCGTTTAATATTAATTACTAATTTCTGAAAAATGAGACGTTTTTGGAACGAATATGCCCTCTAATTTTCATATCTCTGGGAAAATATGTCGTTTTTGGAGCCAATTTTCCATTTATATTTCAAATAAGAACTCGTCCTCGGAGAGCATTTCACCATCATTTGTTAGAATTGAGGAATATATGGAAAATAAGGGAAGATTTTTGGAAAGAAAATTCACCTACATTTAAAAATATCAGGAAAAATAAGCCGTTTTCGGAGCAGACTTCGCCTTCATTTTCTGGATACTAGGCATGTTTTGCAAAAATACTAGTTATTGGAGAAACTTTCTCGTTATCCATAAAATCTCTCGAAAAATATGTCGTTTTTACAGCTGCATTATATTTCTTAAATATATGTAAATATAAAGTCGTTTTCAGAACGTATTTCGTATTAATTAGTTAGATACTATCATCGTCTTGAAGAACAACCCGTTTCGGAGCGAAACTGCACCATGTTCATGAAATTTCTCCGAAAATGTCGTTATCGAAGCGAAGCTATTTTTATTTTTCAAATTGCTGGAAAAAGAAGCCGTTTTAGGGGCGAATTTAGCTTTCAATTGTTAAATATTACGAACGTATTTCAAAAAACATGTTTTAGGAACGAAACTACACGTTATTCATGAAATATATCGCTATATTAATGTCGTTTTAGATAAAAGTACAGTTTATTTTTCATATATCTGGAAATATAAGCCATTTCCTTAACTGCTTTCGTCTTTCTTTGTTACATATTAGGCATTGCTGAACTTTTCTGAACCGAAACTACAGTTTGATTTTCCGATATCTTCAAAAATAAGCTATTGTCGGAGGGAATTTCGGCTTCGGTTGTTAGATTTTAAGAGCGTCTTGCATAATAGGCCGTTTAAGGGGAGAAACTCCGCGTTATTTTTTAATAATCAATATAATATTTCTTTTCGGAGCAAAACTACGCTATTCTTCAATTATCAAAACAATTAGGCCGTCTCTGAAGCGGATTTTGCATAAGCGCGTACGTTTGTTTGGGAGTATTATGCAGGGTCTGATAAAACATCTGCAATGCCAGTTGTGTTATGAGATTCTCTAATATTACCCCCACTTATAACTTATATTTTGCTCTAAGGAATATAAAAAGACACCACCCACCCTATTTTGACCGTTTCAACTTCATTTCCCTGCCCTTTTTTGTTTTATTTATTCCTAAGTTATATATTTATTAGGGGAAACATAAGAAAATAATTCACAGGCATCAGTAATTTCGAATTATCCTGGCCTTGCAGATTTTATTTTCTATACATCAATGCAGTGCTTTTTGGCCTAGGACGAAATCCTTAAAATCATTTATGAAGTTTTTTTAATACACAAGTATCACATAATCATTTATATGCATGTACATAATTCAAATATAAATTTCAGTTTTGGTATGATGGTGTAATTTAAGATAATAATAAGTTTTTTAGATGCATCAATGCCAATGATCACATTTTAAAAATATTTCTAGCAAGTACATTTGCAGTTATTCGTAAAAAAAATTTCAGCAATTCGTTGTAGAGTAATGAATTGAATCTTATTATAAGTCATTTCTTTTCATCTTCCATGTGATACACACAGTTTCCCTCTGTTTGGTCACCATCCAATTCTTCATCTCCTTTGTTGTTTTATCTATGCTTATACACTGAATTTTCTGCTTTTCCTTATCTCTGAGATTCCTTTCCATTGCGTGAAATTCCTAAACCAGTTGTTTGATCCTTCATGATTAAGTCTTCTGTTAACACTTGCTCTGGATCAGCTCTTCCTTTCAATTGTAGAGAAAGACATTTAAATCAATTGAAATAGCGTGAAATGGTTATGCTTCGAAATGTCAAACCTTCTTTGTGCTCAATTTAATCAATCCTTGTATAAAGTTTAGAATATAGATTTATAGCATACTCAAGTCTAATGATTTGAAAATCGATAAAGTCAAGGAAATGATGGTGAAATAATCTTGGATTCATAGGAAACTTTTGTAAACAATATGTAAGATAAACAGTATATACACTGTATGTGTTTTAAAATACAGTACACACTGTATGTGTTTTAATACAGTATACACTGTATGTGTTTTTTCTCTAAAAGTACTGGAGAGCCTAGGAAATGCCATATAGGTCCTCGGCTTGATGAAGGGAATATCCTGATGTTCACCTCCCCGTGGTAGAGAGGGGGCAACGTTTGATAAAAACGGCTAACGAACACAGGGACCGAGTAGCTTCCGGAATAAGGAGCTTTCCTCCACCAAGAGCCAACGGCCTCTTACGAAGGCGGAAGAGCGGGTGGAGGCAAGGGCACCCTTTTGCCCTAGGGGCAGGAAACTACCCCTGAAGGCGGAGGAACCACTAGCTGGTCAACGGCATAGGATGGAGGAGGCAACGGGAAACCACTCCATTAAAATATCCTAATGGATATTCCCTAGATTCAGCAGTTCTTTGGAAATATGAATATGAAGCGTGCTTTAGCAAAATGCTCCGGAGGTAAAATAGTCCCCCGGTCGGATCTCCGGGAGGGGACGGCTCAAGATTTCGCTTCAACCAGACAAAAGAAGAAAAATACAAATTATGGACGATTTGCAACCTGGAATGTTCGCACATTATTACAACCATGCAAACTAGATAATCTCAAAATAGAGATGAAAAAAATGCAAATAAAAATACTCGGAGTTGCTGAAATGAGATGGCCAGATGAAGGTGATTTCTGGAGTGCAGATTATCGGGTTATACACACAGGTACAATAGAGGGAAGACCAGGTCAAGGAGGTGTTGGAGTGGTGATGTGTAAAGATCTAGGAAAGAGAGTCAAAGGGTATGTGCAATTAAATGGAAGAATTATTCTAGTCAAGATAGAAACCAAACCTACCAATACTGTTATAGTACAAGTGTACATGCCTACCTCAACCGATTTTGAAGAAGAGGTGGACAAAATCTACGACGAACTTAATGAGGTATTAAAAGGTGTAAAGGCTAATGAAAATTTAATAATTATGGGGGACTGGAACGATATAGTGGGAGAAGGGAGAGAAGGATCAGTTACAGGGCCTTTTGGCTTAGGAAAAAGGAATGAGCGAGGTGATAGACTGATACAATTCTGTACAAGAAACCAACTGGTGATAGCAAATACTTGGTTTCAACACCACCCACGAAGAAGATATACCTGGAAGTCACCAGGAGATAGAAGGCGTTACCAGATCGACTATATTTTAGTCAAGGAAAGGTTTAAAAATCAAATAAAAGATTGCAGAAGCTTTTCTAGTCCAGACATTGACAGTGATCACAATATGGTGATTAGTGAATGTGCACTCAAGTTTAAAAGACTTAAAAAAAGGGAGGGCAACAAATGGAATGTTGGTCTTTTAAAGAAGGAAGAAATTTTGGAAGAATTTAAGGAAAATACACAGAATCTTGTTAAAGAAGAAAGAGAACAGAATATCAATAATACGGAAATCGCATGGGGAACGGTCAAGGATCAACTTTTGAGTGCAGCGGAAAAAGTGATTGGAAGAGTAAAACCACAGCCAAGAAAGGAGTGGATCACTAAAGAAATAGTTGAACTGATCAACCAAAGAAGGGATCTTAAGAACGATGACTCACAAGAAGGACAGAAAATGTATAGAGAGCTCAGAAACAAAATTAATAGAGCCTCGAGGTTAGCAAAAGAATCTTTCCTCCAAGACAGATGTAGGGAAGTAGATGATCACATAGAAAATCAAAGGATGGAAACGGCATACACTACCATCAAGAGATTCTTCGGAGAATATAAGGTAAAAAGCAAAGCTTTACAGGGAGAACACGGACAAATTCTATATGAGGATGAAGAAATAGTAGGGAGGTGGAAGCAGTATCTGGGCAAACTATATCAAGGAAACGAAAATGTAAAGGAAGTGCTAGAGGAAATTGAAGAGGTGGACCGAGATGAATTAGGAGAAGGAATATTAAGGGATGAGTTTGACTTGGCGGTAAAAAAACTGAGAGACAAGAAAGCTCCTGGAGTGGATGGCATTCCAGCTGAACTGATTAAAGCTGCCGGAGATGATACTAAGGATGAATTGTATAACCTGGTACATACAATATAAGAGACTGGAGAAATACCAACAGACTTTAAAAAATGTGTCATAGTCACAATCCCAAAGAAATCATCAGCAAAGAAATGCGAACATCATCGGACTATAAGTTTAGTCACTCATGCATCCAAGATATTATCAAATATAATCCTACAAAGAATAGAGTCCAAGATAGAACTGAGGCTCTCGGAAGACCAGTTCGGATTTAGGAAGGGAAGAGGAACCCGTGAAGCTCTCCTAATCCTAAGGCTAGTACTTGAAAAAAGACTGCGAAAAGGCAAAGACACCTACATTGCTTTTGTAGACCTCGAAAAGGCTTTCGACAAAGTTGAATGGAGGCAGTTGTTTAGTACGCTTAAAGAAGCAGGTATAAATTATAAAGATAGAAGAGTGATATGGAACCTTTATAAAGAAGAAAAAGCAGTAATCAGATGTGGAGAACACCAACAGGAGGTTAACATAAGGCAAGGCGTACGACAGGGGTGCTCTTTATCACCAATCCTTTTTAATGTATACATTCAGAAAGGGATAGATGAGCTAAGACAAAAACTAGGTAATAGAGCAGGAGTGAAAGTACAAGGGGAAAAGATTGATATGATAAGATTTGCAGATGATATAGCAATTCTGGCGGAGAGTGAGGAAGAGCTGAGGGAGACACTAGAAGAAATGGAAGCGATATTTGGCACCCAGTACAACATGACTCTAAACAAAAGTAAAACAAAGGTAATGATAGTGAGCAGGTATGGCACGAAAGTTGAACTGGATTTAGGAGGAGAGATTTTAGAAACAGTGGACGAGTTCACCTATTTGGGAAGTAAGATAACATCAGATGGATACTGTAAGAAGGATGTAGTGAGCCGGATCAACCAGGCCAAGACAGCCTTTAATAGAAAAATCAAGCTCTTCACCTCTAGCAATATTAAACTGGAGATAAGAAAACACCTGATAAGGACTTTCGTATGGAGCGTCATGCTCTACGGCAGCGAAACCTGGTCACTTGGAGAGAGAGAAAAAAGAAGAGTGGAAGCTTTTGAAATGTGGTGTTACCGCAGGATGTTGAAAATATCTTGGGTGGACATGGTGACGAACGAAGAGGTTCTTCGAAGGATCGGAAGAAGACTGGGGCTGCTCGGAATGTTAAGGAAGAGAAGGACTATTTGGATGGGACATATACTGAGGCATGAAGGGTTTGTTAGAACTATACTGGAGGGTGCTATCGAAGGAAAGAATTGGAGAGGCAGACCTAGATTTGATTACTTGGGACAGATGGTGAAGGAGTTAGGCTGCCGTTCATATCAAGAAGTAAAGAGAATGGCACAGGATCGTGAAAGATGGAAAGCTGCTGCAAACCAATCTTAGGATTGAAAACGAAGAAGAAGAGTGTTTTAAAATTGAGAATATAATATCTCTATGTAAATTATAAAACTGATATCGTTTAACCTAATTATCACAATTCTTTGATAGAAATGCATTGGTCGTCATGTTGGTGGTTATCTAAAGTCAAAAATTAACACTCATTTTTTTCTATGATACAATATTCTTTGGAATTCGAATCTTATAGGATATTTCCCATGACTAAAGGAAGAATTGCTCTCAAATTTACAGTCACTTGATGTTTGTTTCTAATTCATACAACAAGTCTTTCATTTAATATATTCAAGAAATAAATTATTTCATGAAATTCCTATCATTATATAAAAAAAATTTGGAGTTGGTTCTTCAGAATCAGTAGTTATAATCTATTTCTAATTTTCCTCAATTAATATTCTTGTGCTTAAGAGACACCATTAGTTACTGCTGATCATGACCTCAAAAATAGAAAAATTATTAGTATTGTATGTGTAGCAGTATGAGGATTGTAACAAAAAAATGTAATTAACAAGAGTTGTGAGGGAATGGAAGCAACAGCGAAAAATGTCTCTTCCTAATCATAGTCATCTTTAAGTTAGTAGTACCTTATTAATTGACCAAAAAGTTCTTGCTAAATAGTAATGACAGGAAGTGGACTAAATGCTCATGACATGGATACCAATTAGATGTTGCTGTATTTTTACCCCCAAAATCTCTTCAGCTTAAGCTACAATTTTAAAGTTGCCATAGCTACTGGTGATATGGCTCAGTCAACACTGCATTGGTAACTTAGACAGTGATCATATCTTAATTATTGATTAGGACTAACTATTCTGGATAGCAAATTTCCTTTGTTCATCAGATTCTTATTTAAAAAGAAAAAAGGATTATTATTAGAGAAAATACTTAGATTATTATTATATATTTCTCATTATGCATATATGTTTCACCATCCCTTGAGCTTAATGTTTCCAATTTTAGCTGGCATATTCTTTCCTTAATTTTTTTATTCACAAATATTGTTAGTGATTTAAAACCCAGTGTGCAGTGAAGGTGTAAATAACAATCACTTTGAATTATCTAAAATCCAAGGAAGAATCTTATAAAAATTCACTGCCTCATAAATATTTTTATGCAGGAAAAAAGAAGTTCATTTACACTGCATGCTTGTTATTTAAAAATCTGCAATGCATTGACTGAATGGGTATTTTAAGAATAGTCAAATAAAAAGGAGGTTAGAGGAATATGAAAAATTAATAAAAAAATAACCTAGACTTAACTTTATTTTGAATTTCAATCATCTTCATAATATGTGATTTTGTAAGAAAATGATGGATGGTACACAACCTTGCTGTGTAGGTCACGTGTGGCATTTTTTTATGAAAGAAATCATTACCTATTGCTCTTTTATGTTGAAATAAATTGTTAATTATGTTTCATTGTTGGGTGAACTTGAATCAACAGATATTCTCATGCAATAGATCTAATCTCTTCATTTTTGCATTCTAGTTGGTGCACATTTTGGAAGGGAACTTTTTCTTGCTCATGGGTGCTGCATCAGTCTAGAGGGGAGGGAGGATAGTAGATAGTGTAGACAGCAAAAAAGGCCTCTTTTTTCAAAGATACCTCACATTCCACTAAACTGATCTAGTAATCCTCTGAAAGTTGTTTAGAGTATTACTTGATTCTTAAATATTTTAATTTTTCCATTGAGTGCTTGAGAAAAGAATTGAGGGTGGTGATGCCATTGGCCATGGATTGTGATTTCTCCTTTTTATTTTGAGATTGTCTTTTGACAAAATGAATTTCCCCTCAGACAATTGTGCACAATTTGCTCTGTATCACACTTGATCATGGTGAGAATAGGACACAGGATGTGCTAAAGGACGCAGTACAACTTAAAAAATCTGATGCTTATTATCATGCTCTATAAACATAATATTTTCGTGATTTCCCATAAAATGTATTTTAATCTTTGAAATATTTTATTAATCCCCTTTATGTCAAGAGTGACCAATGTGAATATTCCCAAGAAATAAAGTCATTGTATTTAATAGAAAATTCATTTGTTGGATTGGTTTTTGTTTGAGAAAAATATGCAATATTTCCTGTTATGTACTCATTGTAGTAATTATAAATCAAGAAATTATCTGAAACCATTTGTATGAATATTGGGGAAGCTGCAATCTTATGCTTAAGTAAACTATATAATAGATTACCACTGAAGTTAACAAGGCAATTGATTTGTTGAGAAATAAACAGGAGTCATTCAAGTGGTTGATTAATTTATATTCCTTACATGTAACATTGTCAATAAAATTTAAAATTTACCATTACTCTCTTTTCTTATTTTTTTCTGGGTGTAGAAGAGTCATTAATTTCTATTGCCACCAAATAATGAGCATACCTACCTGATATGCACATAACTAATTTAAGTTTTTGAAATACTTATTGTAGTAAGTAACACCACAGAGCATAAAGTATTACAGTCTCTACATATCTCTGATAATCTCTTAGATGTGTCTTAAAATTAAAATTTTAATTCAACAACTAAGTCTTATGTAAGACATATTCAAAATATTATTTAGTAATCACAATTCAAAATGTGTGATGTAATGGAGCAGTTTTATCAAAATTGCAAAAATTTTGTTCTTTTAAGAGCAATCATTTTGTTTCAAATTGAAATTTGATTCTTCAGAAATAGTCAACTTCTATGGCAGGATTTTCACTCCATCCTAACATGTTACATTGTCAATAAAGTTTAATTTTAACAATTATTCCCTATTATAATTATTTTCTAGATGTAGAAAAGTCATTAATTTCAATTGCCTCCAAATAAAGACCACACCTACCTGATATGCACATAACTAGTTTAAGTTTTTGAAATACTTATTGTAGTAATAAACACCAGAGAAATTTTAAAATGAATTTTAAAGCATTATCATGTATCATCTAATTTAGTTGCATTCCTATGAATTATAATTAAAGTATTCCTTTTAAATATTACACATCACAGGACATCACAAGAGTTATTTTATAAACAATAACAGAAGAATGAAATGAAAGTCATACAAAAAGAATGACACTTAAAAAGAAAGTGAGGGGAAAGCAAACTTATACAAAAAATTGTAGAAAAGATGCATCTCAATCTATGGTTTGGTACCAGATTGTTATGCATGTCCTATGTACTTATAGTATCTCATGTTTTCCATGAAATATTAAATATCTCTGCTTTAAACTCATTTAGAAATCAATTTTTGGGAAGACAGTTCTTTGTAACTCTGTGGCAAATACATCTACATCTACATATGTACCCTGCAGGCCGCCTTTAGGCATGTGGCAGGGGGTGCAAGCACCATGAATCTATTTGCCTAGTCGATTATTCTTGCTTATTGTTCTCAGAAAAATGAATTTTTGAATTGACTGGTTTTAGTATCTATTTCTCTGATCTTTCTCTCTATATCAGAATGGCCCATATAGCAAGGAGGGTGCATAATCAGCTATATCTTCTATGAACGTGCTCTGTCTGAATTTGTCTAGTAATTTAAATCTCTGATTCAGCCTTCTATCTTCTAAAGATTCCCATCCTGCCTCCTGAAGTATCTCAGTAGCACTTAAATAAATAGTTTACTTGGGAATTCTGTGATAAAAATGTTGACACTCAAGGCATTTTAATTAATTAATATGGCATGTTTCTGATGCTTTTGAATCTTACACACTTTTTATAGTTATATATTTTACAAAAGCCATAAAAAACACCATAAATGAACAAATTAATTTAAGAAAGGGAAAGTTGAAGAATATTTTCAAGGCTTTTGGCTACTTAAGAGAATTTATACATTAAACATATCAAAAGCTTATAGAATTAATGGTTTCCTCACAACCAATTGGGTAAAGTTTTCGTTCTTGTAAAAACATGAAGTTTTTGATTCCTTTAGGGGATAATAATTTTAAAGCTGAATCTGAAAATATTTGTGTACAACCTTATTTATTATGTATAGTATCAACAACATTTTCTTCAGAAAGTTAATTTAATAGTATGAAAGTTGATGAGCTGATGGATGAAAGAAAATAAGTACTGTTCTCTTGGATAACTTGGTAATTCATATCCTTATCATTTGAATTTTATGCAATAATCATTCATTCATTATTAACATTCATATTAAATTATTATTCTAAATATTACTTATTTATAGGCAAAATCCAAAATTTTTGTCAAAAATATTTGATGAAAAATTCATGTGCTCTTAATGCTTATCCTCCAATTATTCAAGGGATACAAGATTTAGAAAGTTGTAGGGAAAAGGATTAGTGTGCAATCAAACCAGGGGATAGAAGATATCTATTCAGTCGATTATTCGATGCAATATTTCAGGTTATGCCAGCTTTTTGCATCACATAAAAGAAGTCCCTCAATAAAAGTAAGAGTAAGAGAGAAAGTAACATCAGCTGTTAAAGTGGCGATTAGCTCAACTGATAGTTGTCTCTCCGAGGAGAACCTCAACGTTTAGAAAAATAGTTTTTAAAGCTCTGTTTACGTGCTTGATATCTGTTTTGAGTGATGTAACGGGATTTAAAACGAAATGGAATTTAAATGAACAAAAATACTATCAGAAAATAGCACTCTTATCACCCAAGACCTCATTGCTTCCTTATTAAGGTGTTTAAAAATGTTGTGAATCTTCGCGGTGATTGAAGAGTTTCAAGAAGATTATTAGAGATTTGCTGCGTTGATATTGACATACATATTCTTAATAGTTCGGTTTACTCCTCTTGACAATTATTCGCCCAAGCGCGTTCTGGAGCAAGAATAAAGGCATTTTAAGGGAGAACGGACTCTCATTCCAGGAAGGGAGCCTATAATTGTTAAAGATACTGTAACGTATAACGATATTTAATTTCGTATGAAAAAACAATGTCCGATTCATTCGTGTTTTGTAAAACCGCAGTATCCCTCTCTCAGATTATATCCTCGAACTTATTCAGTACCGTCTTCGTTCGAAAATCTAGATCGTCACAAAAAACATATCCCGCCTTTTTCCGTCCTTGCGATGGAATGATGGGTTAGAAAGTCAGCTTTGGCGCAAATCAGTAACCTTTCAAGAAATGATTCATTGCAGTCGTAGCTAATGAACCGCGCGGACCTGTTTTTGACCCTTAACGATGGATAGTTAGGCAAAGAAGGAACCTGCAAACGACTTAAAGGTGTGGTTTTAAAATATCTTTCAATCTTTATATTACCGTATTGCAATTAACTTCCGAAGTGATCCTTATATTATTCATTGGAGTTTCAATGTCTTCCTCCCTTACATTGTCCAGTTATATCTTAATTTCGCGTGTAAACGGCATGAAATGTTTGTGTCGGTAATCGCTCTCAATTTCATAGAAGCGGCAATTCTTTAAAAGCTCATCCAAACATTGAGGGACATTATTAGGACGGGAATTAATTGAAGATATAATCTGTGTTATTGGTATGATATTCATCTGTAAATCGGGTGAGCAATATAGTTTCGGTGAGATAATGATTAAAAGTTGATGTTATAGTAGGTGTTTACTAAATAGATTATGCATTACTTTAGCATGCTAATACTGATATTTAACTATTATAAGAATAATACTTCATTTATTTGCTTTTCCATAGAAACAACTCTAACTGTAGAATAACTTCATCATCCGATAACTATTTTGGTTGCTGTTTTCGTGATGATTTCAATATCTGAATATTTCTTACATTTGTTGCTGGGACAGATTTCTAAATTTATAAGGGAAGGTTTCTGGAAGAATTTTATCAAGATTTTTTAAGATTCCACGTCTGCAACGGTGCTTTCTTTTATGGTGAGTTTGGTGCCTTTTCGAGAAGAGTTATTTCTTCCTCTGAAAATGTTTCATTTGATAACTTGATTACACTATCTAAAATTTAGATTTATTTGTTTTGGTCTTGCTTTATTGCTGGTGTATCTCATTTGTATCTTCTTTATGCTATGATACGCTTTTACATTAGAAATTTTAGTAAATTTATCTTGTTCAATTCAGATGTTTCCTCCCCTTGTAGATATCTGCAACGAAGATTTATTACTCAATCACCTGAAGTGGTTTCATACATTTTATTCAATTTGACTGAAAATAGTTCTGGCACTTCGAACCTTGACTTTGAATGGTAAATTATAGTTCACAAATTGCCAACTTCTGTAATACCACTTTAGGAACTTTATGATTCCTTCCCTTATCAGCTGCCGTGTCTTCATGTTCATCATTCTCTATTGTTTGTTGAAATTTCGACCCTATGTTCGTTGACTCAGAGCTCAAGCATAAGCTAACATACAGAGTTGGTTTCTTTCAACGTTCACGATGATATCATCTTTCCAATTATTGAGTCAAATAACTCCATAATTTATTAATCTTTCTGAGTATATGCAAATGAAACTAAAAAACATACTTTAACCATACCATGCGCTCCCATACACAATTCTTAATTTTCCGATATTGGTTCTTTTGCTTCCTTAGCATTGCCGAGGGAACCACTTCACCAAACACTGAAGATGGAATTCTATTGAAGTATGACTACGAGGAAAGCTGACTGCTCTTTAGGGTCAAGGGAGAGCTGACAGCCATGGCTGAGAGTTAGTGAGCTAGAAAATGCAGCCGGTGTCCTAATCGACTGAATGAGATCTTACCCAATGTTTAAATAGTATGTTTTCGTTTTATCAGTGCAGTGAAGTGCTCTTTTAAAGCATCGCCCACAATCCTACAGTGTGTCTTATTCACAAGAAAAGTGCTTTTTGTCAAACTGGTTAACGAAATGATTTCAGTGGAATTACATCAATCAGTTTCTTCGCATGGTATGTATGGTAATTTCTTGTAATTTTTATAATTAAAATTTTATTTGGTAGAGGATAGATAAATTCAGCATTGCAATCTGATCCGATTCGTAGGCAATGGAATTGTTGCATACAAATAGTCACTACACAATTAAAACGCAAGTTGCGGTTTCTTATATCCATGATTATCCTTAATGATTCTTAACAGAAATACCCTGTCGTTATCTATGTCATCCGTTATTGTTTCATTATCTTCGACAATATATTGGTAAGATGAACATTTTTCGCAAGGCGAATTATATTTATATGAATATATCGAAGAATCGAATCCAAGACGGACACATTGCAGGTTTTAAGTCTTACAGAAATAGTGTGCGCGTACAATTTGAGTGCGTTTTGTATTTGAGTTTTGAAAATCATAGTCGGAAGGCATGAGTAATGTTATATTAGCTCTATGGTCTATCCTGCGATTAATATTCCACATACCAGTCAAATTTCCTTCCATACGAAACTATGAATGTTCGCATAGTCTTCCATCAGTTTGCCAGCGATTAATAAAGAACGCGATTATTTAATTAGCGATACCTATGAGGACTTATGAATAGATACTAAAAATCGCCATCTGATTATGTCAATAGTATTTTATGTTGGGGGTGGAGGCTTGAGATTCAAGAAGCTTCTTTGAAACCGATCACTCTTTTAAAATCAAACAAGAGATGGATGGTGGACATGATCATATTGTGGTTTTTCTCGCCTAATAAATAACACATTTCTAATGACACCTGGTTTTTGAAAGGAATAGCTGAGATGCCTGTGCATTCTCAACGAGGAAATTTATACAAACGACTATAAGAATATAAATCATGATTGATTATTTTCCCTGTGATGCTAGTCTGAGGTATTCTGAATTTCATAAACTTATTATTTAAATTTCGGAACAGAAATATAGCCTGTAAACGATTTAAATGTATGTAACGAGTAATTGTTATTCAATTGATAGCTATGGATAGGTTTCTTACACTTTAATATTTAAATGGATTAGTTAAATGTCTTCCGTTATGAGAGCTACATACATTAAAATCAGATGAGTAATCCATTGCGGTATCGAAAATAATATAAGAGATAAGAAATTGAGTTTCAGATTGAACTGCTATTAGTGACTAGGAGAAGGTTCTATTGATAGCTATTTTCATGTAAATTTATTCAAATAGTTCAATCGAATACTTTTAATTTAATTGATTGTATATGGAAAGCGATAACTTTTTAAATTTTATTATTAGAATTGTTCTTTGGCTCATCAGAAATAATCTAAAATATAAAGAATTAGATTTTCAATTTGACATTCAGCTACGATGAAGTAAAGATTTTCTAGTTTGCTATTTTCTTAATTTCGAATTGAAATATTTGCTAACGAAAGTCTCACTTCCACTTGCAGTCCTGAATATGATGCTTTACAAGGAGTTAGAAGGAGAAAAGCTATCTATTCATTACTTGATAACATTAATAAATTAAAGCATATCTCTCTGAAAAGAATTTTCCAGCGACAGTAAGAGTAATCAACCAGTTCCAAGATAAAACTAATTAATGTTAGCCAATATATCCTCAAGCCTTTTTCAAATTATCATCATCTTTAAAGTATCAATAATTATTATTATAAGTAAACAAAGCCGTCGCAGATATTCCTCATGTCATGTGGCGACGTTTATGCAATAGAACTTTATACGCAGGTACCGATACGAAAACAGTGCAAATATAAATTCATACATAATAACCTCTTTTTCTTCCTCCTAGTTTCCAGACTTTCCCAACCTAATTCCATTAACATCTCCGTTTATCATACCTTAGGACAAATGTCGCCGCCCTTCTTTGCACCTTTTCTATTTCTTTTATAGTTCCTATACGATAAGGATCCCACAAGTATTCTCCGTAATAGAGGCCTAACCAACGAACGCATTTTCTCTAACTTTCTTGCATGATCTTTGAAGAGTGCGTGCTACAAAATATAATCTTTTCTCAACTTTACCTAAAGTATTTTGTATATCAGCGTTCCATTTCAAATGGCTAATAAAAGCTACACCTATTTTATCTTACGTTTCTTCGCCAGAGCAACACCTCCTAAATTTAAAAAGTAAAATTCACAGTCTCCGGCGACGTCTTGTAGAAATATGCCAAAATGAAGAAGAAGAATTTGTTTTTTTTCCTCAAATTTTTATTGTAAACAGTAAAAGACAGTAAAAAGGCTAGTTTCGGAGATTGATATTCATCATCAAGTGACCTAGCAATAACGTTAAGCATAATATAAACAATTAAGACTGACGTGAAAAATGTAAATAAAGAAAGAGGGGCGTGGGGGAAAGGACAGAGAGGGGACGGAACTGGAGGTAGAGCAACATTGTCAGTTGGTGATAGAATGCATGGAATCAATGGGAGGTGCTCATTAACCACGTTACATTGTTTGGAATTTGTATGGAAAATTATCTCAAATTAAGCCTTTGGTTTCCATCAGTATAGTGAAGAATTTCAAAGTCAGAAGAATGGTTGAATACCACACCATACACAAAAGACATCATCCACATATCTGAACCAACATTTGACAAATTTCAAAAGAACAGAAGAACAGTTAAATAGTTTACATTCCAAATTGTCAATGACATGAAAAAGATGAGACACGGCTGTTAATAAGTGATTCACATTAAAAATACTCCAAAGCCGTAATTCACCAAGGTAAATAAAATGATTATTAAATTACGGCTTTGGAGTATTTTTAATGTGAATCACTTATTAACAGCCGTGTCTCATCTTTTTCATGTCATTGACTATGGCTTTCCGGCCAAACGAGCTAAACAGATTTCAACAATTACACACTAAAATACGCCTCATCGGTTGCGATATTAGATTTCTTAACGATTGCAAAAAGTTTAACATTTTTCCGAAATTCACCAACATTTTTCCAAAAACCAATAACCCTTCCGCCATCAAAGCCTTCATGATTGCGAAAAAATCGTGGTTAAACACAGAAATACGATCCCTATACAGTAAACGTTCCCACTTAGAGTTAGAAGCCTATAACTTACATCTTAAAATCACAAAACACTTGCACAAGGTTGACATGTTTATCTGGGACCAATACCTACATAAAATTCACAAAGTCATACAACACAAATGTGAAAACAAGACAGACAAACTTAAACGTAAATTCAAAAAATTGACACACCCCCAACAACACACCATTACGAACAACACAAAAAATGTAATCAATCTGTCGAAGGAAAATTTCTCTCAACAAGAACTAAATCTTCTATCCAAAGGACTCAAATATACTCTCCCTTACAAAACACCACCCATTGAAGAAACTATAGTTGACATCGAATCTTCCATAAAATATTTCCCTGAAGATTCAAAAAATTCCATCAGACATTCAACTCTCGCCCATCTCAAAGAAAACATTTCAAAGTTCGATAAACAACCCAGAAAACCGTCAAAAAATTTCAATGTAATCAAATCACTCAACAACAAAGACTGCTTCTACCTCAAAGCTGACAAAGGCAATAATGTAGTAATTCTTGACCACAAACAATACTTCGAAAAAGTCGACGAAATGCTGAAAGACGAACTATACCAACCCCATTCAAAAAATCCCATAAACAAAATGATAAATGAAACCAAAAACACCATTAAACAATGCCAAAATCTCATCGATAAATCCATTTCCCTGAAACTACATGTCTCTAACCCTACAGTCCCAAGAATGTATTGTCTTCCTAAGATACATAAACCAGATATACCCCTTAGACCCATTGTATCTTCAATTAATTCTCCCACTTATAAATTAGCCCGTTGGTTAAACAAACAATTCCAACAATGGCCTTCGCAACAATTCTCCAACATCAAGAACACCAAACACCTGGTTGACTGTCTAAAAAACACCTCCCTAAACAAAAACGAAATACTAGTTTCTTTTGATGTCAAAAACTTATTCCCAAGCATACCATTAAACACCACATATGAATTCCTTGAACAGTGGCTTCAAACACAAAACATTCCTCCAAAGCATGTAGAAGAATATATCCTTCTAACCAAGACTTGCATGAATCAAAACTATTTTCAAATAAATAACAAATACTACAAACAAACCAATGGCACGACGATGGGAAATTGTTTGTCCCCTTTTCTGGCGAATATTTTCATGACCTTTTTTGAAAATAAATGCAAGTTGGAATTCAAATATTTTCCTAGAATTTGGCTTAGATACGTTGACGACATCTTTGCAATTTTCGACACATCTAAAGAAAATATCCCAGATTTTCTAAAACAACTGAACTCCCAATTCCATTCCATAAACTTCACTGTAGAAGAAGAAAATGATCACAGTTTACCATTCTTAGACGTTAAAATCTCCAGGAATAACAACAAACTCAGTTTCGCCATTTATCGCAAACCCACACACACTGACATGTATATTCCCAATGACTCAAACCACCACATCTCACACAAACTTGCCCCTTTTCACACGATGATACATAGACTCTTAAACATTCCCATGAACAAAAAAGACTTCAAAAATATATATTATGTATATATAAATGTATAAAATATATGTATGTATAAAAATATAATATGTATAAATACCGAAACACACCACACAACATTCAGTCCTGACTCTGCTACTGAAGATGGAACCATGGGTTCCGAAATACTAGTATCTAGTTCCTAGTGCTGAAGATACCGGTGCTTCCCCTGCGACAGTGGACTCCCCCTTTGGCAGCAGTGGAACCACCCCGAGGTAAGTGATCATTTTATTTACCTTGGTGAATTACGGCTTTGGAGTATTTTTAATGTGAATCACCATTCCAAATTGTGCATAAAGATGTCTCCCAGAAAGTGTGTCCCATAAAAGGCCATCGGTTTGTTTATAGAAATCGCCGTCGAAGAAGAAGAAATTTTGGTCTGTGCACAGCTTAACTAGGGATAAAATGTCAACTTTGAACACTTGGTACCGTCTTAGATAACAATGTTTCCAAAATTTGCAATGTTTCACTGATGGGTACACTGGTGAAAAGATTCACCACTTCAAATGAGACTAATTTAGACAGTTAAGGTGATAGGTCTATAATTTTTAGTGACTTTTTACTCCCTCTTTGTGTATCGGAAGTACAATGGCTGATCTCCAAACCTCTGGCAGCTGATTGTTGTTAATGTCTACGTTAAATATTTTTTATAATAAATAACTATATCGCGGCTTCCTAACTTAAGAACCTCAGTTCGTTTGCCGTTTTGACATTGAGATTTACTGTTTTTTAACTCTCTGATTTTCTTTAATTGTCTTTAGAACATGCAGTAAAAGATATGTACGAATTAGTCTGGTATGCTAATGGAATTAAGTTACAAGCTTTATCTTCTTCCTCGTAAATACTGGAGAATAAGTTTCTGAATTTCTCTTCTATCTCCTTAGTAGTTGTTAGCACATTCCTTTGTAGTCCGTCTATCGCTTATATTTAGCGTTCTCCACCTCTTCGGTGGTTTATATGCCTATAAAAATTAATGCTTACGTAATTTCCCGATAAGTATTCCAGAAATCTATCCTCTGCCTCCTTTTTCTCGCTGTTAAGCAATTTGATAACCTCCCTATATTTACCCTATGTTGTTCCCTGTTATTTCTCATCTTGTACAATTTTCTTGATTTCTTTCTCTGTCTCCTTATTTCTCATTGTAATACTCAGGGTCCGCATTCCGTTTCAATATCCTTGGTCGTACTTACCTCTCTAAGCCTGTATTGAAACACCGCGTAAAATTTCCACATTCTTCTTTGTTTGACCCCTTAGAAGCCCAAATCTCAAAGTCGCTTTTTACGTATTCACGGTTAGCGGCGACATAAGCACGATGAAAAGAGCTCGAGATACACAGGTTCATGGTCACTGATAAAATATCACAAGCCTTAACGAATTTCCAAGAGGAATATATCTAATACGTTATTCATTCTTTTCATTCATTGTGGGATTGTTTACAACCTTAGTGCAGGTCTTCCTCGTGGGTCTAGGACAACTCGTTTCTCAAAATTAACGAAATTATCACATCATAAATGTAGTGCAAAATTATTTACATAAGTAAAAAATTGGCGTATAAATATCTTAAATTGCTTACGTTTTATCAAAGGAAGTATATCGCCTGGGGTTATATCGACCCCACGAAACCAATCAAGGGTTAACAGGGATTAATTGGTTCTATGAAGTGGTGCTATGGTCTTACCGTAAAATGTAGCAGATCTCTTAGTTTCTTCTTTCTATGATATTAGATAATTAAAACCCTTGCGAAGAACGAGTAATTTCATAGTTCTAAATCTATTTAAAAATGCCCGCGGCGAGTTGGGTCCGCGGCGAGTTGGCGGCGGCGAGTTGAGCCATTCCCTTTCCTGGTTTCCCTAAGGGATATTGATAAACGCGGCGACTGGTCCGAGGGACATCATGCACGTAAGTCTCCGTAAGTCTTTATTTTGTAATTCGCGGTTCTAAAAAGGTGAGATTTTAAAACAGGGTTGACGGCCATATTGATATTGAGAATTAAAATCGATAATTGAATAAATAAATAAATATAACTAAAAGACTTTTCCGATCATTTGTTTCCGTATTTGGAAATGCAGCGCCTTTTAACGATTATAAATAAGAAAAGGAATATAAGGGTAAAAATGTAAACTGTATAAACAAAAGAAAAGAAATTAAAAAAAACTTCACAGGAATCTAAATGATTTAACTAATTTTCCGATTTGATTTATTTACATTTTAAATTCAATATATTTATATTTTAATTTTCCACCGCGGAATTTTTAAACACCCTCCTTCCCCAGCTCTACCTTTCCAACCCCTTCCCTTTATTTTATTTATTTATTTTAGCGGAGTATTGTTATATTTATATATATTTTTAATCCCTGACTAAAAACTACATAGTTTTATACTTCAAACAATTAGACCCCCTTTTCTTAAACTTTAGTTTACACAACTCGTTAGTCCCCGTGGATACAGTCATCAGGACCATCAGTCACGCCTTATAGTATCTGTTGCAGATGTGATGAAGGGCTTATGGAAAAATTTTTTACATGTGTGTGAGTAAATATATATGAGTATATATATATATATATATATATATATATATATATATATATATATATATGTATATATATGTATATGTGTATGTGTATATATATATATATATATATATATATATATATATATATATAGGTGGGGAGGTGAGACCTCTCCCTCCACCACGCTCCTTAACCATGTGTCCTCGGACGGCCGATATTGTGCCGAGAGGAAATGAGAGAACGTTTCTTATCGTCCTTTGGAATGCCTTCGTTCTCATGAATAATAAAGGACCCTCTGTTGTCCTTTTTCTTGCCAACAAGGCGATTGATTTTGCGCGATATCTCCGGCCCCATACGTCCGACCTCGTCAAATTCATTAATATTTTCCTTTAACTTGCAATTCTTAAATTCATCTTCCTTCTTCCAGGGCTTCAACAAAAGATTGCCCTGGATGGAAGGTTGTTATGAATAGGCTAAAAAATCACTCAAATGGGGGTTCCCGGTGATTATATGGGTGAAGATTCTTTGAAGATTCTACTCACGGCGACAGCCCCACGAGGTGCACTTGGCGTTAACATCTCCCATGACAGCTGTGGTGCCATGAGGCGTTCTATGTCATCAGCATCTATATCCTATCAAGTGGGGTTGTATAAGGAAACGAAATTATTGTCATAGCAATCACCGATCAGCGACACCGCTCTCGCTCTTAGATTAATTAATTTAGGTAGCTTTTTGGAACGACAATTCAAACCAATTTGAGCAAAGCTCGCAGGGTGATTCCCCTGGCAGTTGGCACACATTGCCGCCTCGGTGGGTGACTTGACACATTCTTTATTGAAGTCAGCACATTTCAGACATCGATGCGGCATGTGGCACGCCTTGTCAGTGTGGACGTAGGCCTGACATCTGCGGCACTGAGGCGGCCCTTTTGGGTTTTGAAGAGGTACGATTCTAATTTTCGAACAGCAAACGTATCGTATCTCGAGAAGTCGCTCACGACAACCGAGGGATGTGGCGCCACCACGAGAAGTGGAAGTAGACGGAGAGGTATGCTATTGATTTCATCTTTTTGCTGCGCCGCTGTCGTTCTAGTTGTTTTTAATTGAAATACATGGACGAACTCCACCCCCTGTTCCTACAGTGAGTCCCTGACGTCGGCGAAGTTCGATACAGATTGAAATTTGAGCGACGTCCTTTGGCCAGCCAGCCGAGCGACGAGAGAGAAGGAAGATGACCGTTTTTCGGGTCTTCTATCATAATGGGTGGAATACGGCCGACGCCTGTTGGGGGAGGACCTCCGAATTTGTCGGTCGAGGAATGCCGTTCCCTATAGGAAGAGGGGAGGTTGGGCTAATGCATTTTTATCTTTAGTTATTGGAGAGACCATCCGACGAGTCTAATTGGACATCACCAGTGGGTTGAGCCGATTTATTCAGAATAACTGGGGATCATTTGGGTAAAATTTTCTCGGACTGATTGTCAGCTTTTTTAACTACATCAAACAATATTCTTCGCCTTCATTCAACCTTCTCCGTTCAAAATGCTGATGTTATCTAAGCGGCGTTTTCAAAGATATATACGAAAAACAACTTCTATTAAGCCCGGAAAGAATTTTAATGAATATTCTAGAAAAGTCTAGCTCCATTCCTGAAGTTCCTTTCCTTCAGTTCATATTCCACATGTGGTGGTGAGATTTTCCTATTGCTAGTAGTTGGCATTTCGAAGAATTTTTAAATGTTTCTCTCTCCACACGGCATAGTAATCATGTATTGATACTTTAATTATCTCTGTTAAAGATTAGGTTTTCGTGACAACGATTTAATCACCTACTTCATAGTGATATGTTCTTCTGGGAGTCTGAATGTACACGGCAAAATGGTGTCCATCTCTCCGTTCGTGTTGTTCTGCAATACAACGGTTATGGTAAGCCATATTTTCTCACATTATTTATTTTTATATTTCCTTGCATATGATTTGATAGGAAATTTGCAAATTCATCTTAAGTAGAATCGAATCCAGTATTCATACTCTTGTTTTTCTTAATCTTACCTTATCTATAAAATTTTTAAGGAATCCAAAAGAAAGATAGTTGTGAAATTCTCTTAGTATTTTCCAATATTTTAAAGTGATGTTAATATCAAATATATTTTCAAGACAGTGAAGAATGGAGTAGGAAGTATCATTGGCTTTATACAAGTTTTACAAAGAATCTCGTGTTGCGTTTTTGAGTTTCCATGAATTTTTATGAATAAATGTAAATTGTTTCTCTTTAATGTTTGTCGGAAGACGAGATGATTTTTTTTGGCCATGGATACAGGGATTAAGTTTCCTGAGCACATTAATTTATCTTATTATAATTATTTACATTATTAATTTTCATTTCACACAAATACAAGTGCAATTGCCCTTTTAATAATACATTTCAAATTAAATTAATGTAAATAAATGGTTCGATAAACATTTCTTTTTAGGTTCGAGATGTGTTTATAATCCTAGGGTAGACCACTGATTTTATAACTCAGCTGCTCTATTCTCATACAATCGTCCTCTCTATACATCCTCCTATTCATTTCTTACCTCACTTCGCCAATGCAAAGGCAAACATAATCCTTGAAATCTGTTGCATTCAGTTTTTTGTATCACTGTTTGTTTATAAAAAGTAATACATTCTTTCCTTTTGGTATGTTTTCAGGTTGTTGAGAAATTCATCGTCATAGAAATCGTCTCACCAAGATGTCCATTTCTCATGGAAAGTACATTTTGTGGAGCATTAAGATAATCTATGGCCAGAAGAAGCAATCGAGATACTACAGGAGAAAAGAAATCTACCGAAGGTTTTTTTGGAGACTTATAATTTCCATATATTTGTAACATCAAGATATTTCAGGTATGTTCATATCCTTCTTTCTTTGCTCATTCATTTTCTCTGGTGTATGGAGTTATAGGTAATTCGTATCGTTTGTGTTATTGCTCGTTTATATACGCCGTTTATTTGATCCGTGATTATGTTGTTTGGAAGACTCTTAGCAGTTTTAAATTTCAAATTAAATCTTTTTTGTTTCTTTAATGCTTTCCTAGTCTATTAGTTATACCATCTTGGTTCATTATTCTGTTTTTAGTGTATTTGGAGGGAATATATTTATCCATATGATTACGCATAAACTGTACAAAATACAGAAAATTGGAATTGAGTTTAGTACGAAATCCTTCAAAATCGGCTTAAGATTAGAGATAGATAGAGAACATGGATCTTTGGTCCGTCGCCAAGTTAATATCGATATCTGTAATCACTGGTCGCATGCGATGGGACTGCGACTATGGTCGCAGAACCCATCGCATACTGATGTGCCGAATCTTTTTGCAAAAGTTCTACAAGAATAGTTATCCCGAGCTCGTTTCTTAATTATCTGATTCGGCGAATGTGGAAGATTGGTCTGCATAATTGCGAGAATAAATTGCGTTTGCAAAGAAAGCAATTCTCATTCTGTTTCTCCCTTATACTTGAAACTCTTAGCCCTCCATATTCGTAATTTAGAGCTATGAAGTATGAAGAGATACGTTATAGCGATTAAAATTAAATTTGGTTACTGTACAGATTAAGAGAAATAACAAATATGATTCAAAATCATCTTTATTCTTCCTTCTAAAACAGGTTTATAAAACCAGGCTGTGGCGCCCACCCTTTGGATAGCGGATACCTGAATTACTTTTCGGCAAAAATTCTCCACCGGGAACCAAAAGAGAGGATCTGGACGAATTGGAAATGATAGATAAGACTTCTGGGGAAATCTTACAAATCAGTGCACCTTTCTAAACCATTACGCCGCCCTCGGAGCTGCTTAAGATTAATTAATAATTGATATAATCCATTAATGTGGTTTTCCATTTCCTTTTCTTTCCAATTAGTATGTCATCTTTGAAAAGTAGTAAAATGATAGAATTGTTGCCTTTAAATATGTAGTAGCTTCATGAGATGCTCTTGATTCACTTAGAAAATAGACATGATTATGTATGTTCATATATATAGTGTTTTTTATTGCATAGACATCTCTGCTCGTTTTTCCGGATTATAATATAATTTTTTTCCCATAAGGAAAGATCATATTAAAAGGATTCTTTATGAAATATAGATAATCAAAGTCTACCTAGAGAAATATTATGCATAATATTATATGTAGATTGTATAAAATATCTAGGTAATTCAGTTGTCAGTAATTTTGATGATTAACTTCATTTTGTTATTCTTATTTTCATTTATATTTTTTATGATGTTCATTACATTTTCATAATAGTTCGTAATAAGCTTTGCATGCATAACATTTTACAATACATGACGAAATATTGTACGATATATCAATCTAAAAATAGAGAAAATATAATTTCACTGAAAAAACGAGGGATGTTCTGGTATAAATGAATTCTTATCAAACTGTACACATTATGTGTATTCATTTCCTGAAGGAAAGGATTCTAATAACTACTTTAGTCTCATTTTCAGTAACGCTTATATCCAAGGCCTATTTTAAAAGCTGTGGCGATTTTTATGGTATAATATTTACATATAACTCCAGAATAATAAAAAACATTTTATACTCAATTTGCTATTGGTGATGGCTCGATAAATTTGACTTGCGAACCATAGGGCCTTACATTTATTGTTGAGAATGGTTAAGAATATGTAAATTTAGGGAAGTTGCACATTTTGAGCACTATTGATAAGATCATACATAACGAGTTAAATTTCAATGCATTCCTTTCTCAATTTATCTCAGACGCCTATGTGTTTCACAAATACTTGGCTGAAGGACGTCTTCGTCACCTGGGGCCTTTAATTTCGTGGTCACAATTCGACCAGAGGCGTTGCAAAGGTGAGTATGTCTCCATGGCTAGAAGGACGACCAAGCACGGTTCCGGCCTCTTTCCTTTGAGACGACTGAGAAGGGCCAGAATAAGAAAAGGATAACTGTGTGTAGTGCTATGATAGTGGGCAAGTGAGTGAAGTGTGATTTGTAATGTGTGCAGCTTTCTGTGTTTAAAGAGTGCTCTATTCAGTGATTAATGTTTGAGTGGCAGTGCGTATATATGAATGTTGGAACACATATAAGAAGGTAAGTTAAAATTATTTCTTTATTTCTATATGTGATTTGGTGATGGGAATTAGATGTCTTTCTAGGAGCATTAGTAGGCACCGAGACATCCATACAGTGGTATTCCATACACATTATTAAGCACCAATCTTATGAAATAGTCAGGGTGCCCGAGGTCGGGATCTCCTCCAATTTTTCCTCTTCCTGTTCACCACCTGGTTAAGGGTTGGATTCGAAATTTTTTAAAGTGCAGACGGGATATATCATGCATTTTTCTTTGAAATAACAAGGCTTGGGGTAGTTGAAATACACGCTTGGGCAGGGAAGGGTCGTCAATGTTTCCCGGTTCTATCCGTGGCGAGAGAAGCTGTAATTTAACATTATAAAGGCAACTAGAGTTCATTCTAGTAGATTTCAAGCTTCTTTCCCACGGTAGATTGAAATTAAATACGATCTTCGATTGAAAATGAGACATTCAACCAATCTAGTTTATAGCATAGTATTCTTATCTTTGAGTTTGTGAACATTTCTGGATGGAGATGGGCTCTTTGCATTGACCTGCTTAAACTTTGAATGTTCTGAGTCCATTTTAAAGTTAAATAAAATATAAAATGGAAATATTAATGTCTTAACAACTTTAATTAATGGTTTTGAAGTATATTTAGTATGTTCTGAAAAATGCAAATAAAGTTCGATTAGTTATTGGAAGGTTTTCCTTGGCAATGCTTGAAAATTGTTTTCAAAAATTTATGCTATAATTACATATTTCATATAAGAATGCATACAGAGCGCTTCGATTTCAAACTCCTTGCAAAGCATCAATTTGAGGTCCGCAGTATGAATCAGAATTTTCCCCTTACTTGTAATAGGCAAAATCGCATTGATGAGATGTTGAAGAAGCGATCTTTTGTAGAGTGGGCATATTATACTTAAAAGTTCAAAAATGTGTAATGAGAGCATCAGACATGCACAGGGTATTGAAAAATCGGAAATCAATCCTGCGTAGAGAATTTTAGCTTGGCTCCCGCATTCCACCGAATTGAAAATCTTATCCTTTAATATTTTTTATTCTTAAACAATATCTTAGCGTAGAGAGAGGTTCCAATAATAACTTTTATATTGGGAATATAGTTAATAGATTTCAGTAGATCGTCTTGGTCAGCGGTCTGAAGTCATAAGAAATATTTGTTATATTTTATACCTATTTTGATAAGCCAATGAACTATTAGAGTGATCCTATTTTAATGTAACTTGCTATTCTCGCATATTGCTTTCGATCTTAAAATTTAAATATATAACTATGAAAATGGATATCAACCATACTTTGACTCCATCAGTCCTTTGAGGTCAAAATAAAAACTTATATCTTTATCTTTTTTATAATTTTGCATCACAAAATAAACAATTTTATTAATCATATCTTGAATAATCTCTCTCTATTAATACAATGTTTTCGATTCAATAAATAGAATTTTATATTCCGAACAGAAAACTCAATACACCGTTCGCGCCGTATCACTGAATTCAAAATAATTTAATTATAAAATATGAAATAGCATCATGTGTGTGAATACGTGCATGGTTGCGTTTATTCGAGTACCAAATGCTGATCGAATTTCAAACTTAAGATGACTTTAAATAAGCTCCTATCACAGGGAGAACTTCATATATTATTCACATTATCGTCTTCAAATCCTACGGAGACGAAAACTTCCGTTTTCACAAGAATAACACGTACACTTTGCTTTTATCACATGCAGATAACCTTTACATTGAGAAATTAAATTAGAACTGACAGCAGAACGAAAACAAGAATACTACCGAAAGACATGAAATTTCATAAGGGATTCGTTTTGGAACATTGTGGTTTTATTAGAAATTAAAAGAGCATATATTAATCGACACTTTGGTGAATTCCTCATTTAAGATAGGGAATATGTGCTCGTGTTTTTCTTTCACTTATTTATTCTATAAAAATTGGATCAACGATGCATGACATTTGATTGTTAATTGTTATTTTTCCAATTTCATAATTCTTTAAAACGAGATGTAAAAATGTTTTTTTCAAATGATGAAATGAATAAGAATTAGGTAATAAGGGAATACTTTGGTCAATTTCAATATTATATTGGAATCCTTTTAAATAAAGTGCTAAATAAGACGTATATCTGCCGATCTTCGCCTTGCTTTGAAGGATTATACATATATGGAGCGATATCATCCTTTTTTCTGTTTACTTCAGCCTATTCTCGTAATATTAATCATATAATGTGCGAAGTGATTCGTTTTCCCCCTGCCATGCGCCAGTGGCGGTTTGCAGGGTATAAATGTAAATATCAGCTTTTAATTTTGAAGTTGCTTTAAATGTTCAGCTAAATAAACCGTTTTAAGCTTGATTTCAATATTTTTTCGAAAGAGTTCTAAAATAAATGGGGAAACACGAAAGTTTATGGAGGTTTCAGCCATCACTTGGAAGATGTTTACGTTTTATGCCAAATAAATCCGTTTATTGTGCCATATTAGAAATGCTTGGTTGCCCTGAGGTCGTGTGCTCCTTTATATTCTCTTTTCTTTGCTAACCACCTGGTAAACAGGTTGGATGGGTTGGTTTAAAAAATATTAAGGGGATAGCGTCTATTTCTCCATCATGTTAAATTATTACTGTAAAACAATGCGATAAGAGTGAATATTTTTTGTAGGATCGACCTTAGAAAGCTTACGGCAATGCATTTAGCTGTAGATTCTTTCCGATTTCCTTACTGAAACTAAAATTGCTTCACCGATACCAAGGATAGAGGTTTACATGTTCTACTGTGAACTCAACCATGAGATATTATAGAATCTTAGATGAAAAGAAATAGAAAACTTCTAAATTCCTTTTCGTCATTATGAATGCATTCTATATGAATCGTGTATAAATCTTGCCCTTGCTAAACTCTAACTCCGTGGCGTATTGACGCGCTATCTTCGAGTCGTTTTGAGTGACTAATATCGTAAATAAAGATATAAAAGTTTAAATTGGCAATATGATGTTGTTGTTATAGTCAAATAAGTCATGATATAAATGTATTCATCAAATTTTCAATACTCTTGGCAAACATCAGACTATTTACTTATTTCATTACATGAAGTTTGCTATCCGATAAACGTTGACATACAGTTAGTCAGAGGTAAGAAATTCATACATAAATGTTACATTATCCAAATTGAAATTAGTGAGAACTACTCCGTGTATTTCCATAGAGAATTTACTGGTACTTTTGTTAGTTCTAATGCACATCCGTGAAGGGCCCAATTCTTCAATATAGACTGACATCCCGTAAAAAAGATTAATAATTGATCATCTTAGTATCAAAGAGAAAATGTCAAATCGATGTATTCATTTTCTTGTAGCCAAAAAAAGGCAAAAAAGTAAAAGAAAATTGCAATCTCTTCATAGACGTCTCATGAGAATGAAAGTACATTTGGATTCATATCTTTGTGTTTGATAAACTTCAATTAAGGAGTACGTCATGTAACGCTATGGTATATTCTGAAAATGTTTCGTTTTGAAACGTTTCGCGTCCAGCTATGCTAAGCAATGGGACAATAGATCTAATGGTGGACCAAAAAGAGATGTAAAATTATTCTTTGTTCTTTTTTCCCGTTCATAAACAACTTGGGCTTGATCTTTTCTAATTTCTCAAAGCAAGGGTTTTGTGTATTGCCGCCCCAATAGCCATAATTTACACGACTCCTAAGCTTTCATGGTTTTCTAATCCTCTCCCTGGACAGATGATCTTTCCATCTACCTAAAAGTCTCCTGTTCGATGCCAAATAAGATACATCGTCCTCATAAAAGTGCACGTGAATTTATATATATTGGTGGCATTCTTATTAATTTTCAACAGTTTATTTCGAAATGACTTGATAATTCCTTCGGAAGGTCTCTATTCATCACTTCGACTTTTCCAACGCTGAGTTAATAAAATTCAACTACCAAGTGCCCTTTTATTTGGTTAAGTTTTTACGTAATACTCTGAGAGTCACTTCAGTGCAGTAGCAGTCGGTTAAATCCAACTTACTGAGAAATTATCTTTTTATTTCTAAGTCTAATTTTTTGTTACATAAGCTGTTTTGTTTTTTCGCAAGGAGAGGATTAATTCGATACTGAGAAGATTAATATGTTTGGTTTTGAAACGTTTCTCTTTGAGCTATGCTAAGGAATGGGACAATAGATCTATTTGTGGACCAAAGGGAGAGCTACAATTATTCTTTGTTCTTTTTTCCCATTTTATAATCAACTTGGGCTTGATCTTTTCTACTTTCTCAAAGCAAGGGTTTTTTGTATCAAATAAACATACACAAACGTCCGTTTTAAATTCGAAACATCTCTCTACGAGTACCCTCATTAACCCGATGGCATCCCTCGTATCTTTTCCTCACTAATAACAGAACTGTTATTTGCTTATGTTTATTAGTATTTACCTCAATTCTTCTATTCAAGACACTTTGAATTATTTTTGCTGCATGATTTAAACCTATTGTGCAATAATGCCGGCATTTCAAGGCAAGACTCTTCCATACAGTATTATCGAATGTCATATTTTGTTACCGTATCAGTTTTTCAAGTGGTGAAAAGAACAATATTTACATTATGTAGTGTATTTATGCTTATCCATGTGCGTACGTTGTAATTACGATTTCCGTCAGTATTCTTCTTGGATAATTAGTTTATAATTTTACAGAAACGTAACCTCATATTTCATATAAGAATAGGTTATTATAGTTGAAAATTGTGTGTCATTTTACTCATTTTATCTAATTGAAGACCCTTATGGAAAAAGTTTTATTAAAAGATCCTTTCTCCACTTGAAATGGAGAGATTTTGGTGAATATTCGAGATATAAATTGCACAAACATTTCGCATTCATACTTTTTTGAAATTCTTAGTTAATGAGAGAATGTGGAAGTAGCGATGCCTTTATATAGAAAAAGTAAATTTAAGTTTTCCGCCATCTTTGATGTGGTTCGTCAACAGATGGTGTTCCGATCGATGAGTTGTACTTATTCGCTATATCGTGGTAATTATAGCACGTAATATCTGAAAGTGCGTTTTCGGCCTTGAAATGTCAGGAAGTTGATTACGTATGATCTACAGGAATGTTAGCATTATTAAATAATTGCAATAGTAAAGTATAACGTTCCTTCTCATGCTTGTTTTTCTTCGATCAAGCAATATGATATATGTTAGACATGAAGTTATTTAGTATCGCCCTAGCGGCAGCGCGGGAAACCTTCGAAAATAGGCGAGGGAAATACGTAAAAATTGTCACTTTCGGAAGCTAGTTTCTCTATGAGTAATTCTTGATAATCTTGACAATTTTTAATGAAACTCAGAAATGCACGTTTATTATTCTTTGCAGTAGTTTGATAGTGATGATCGTATAATCATTTGTATATAATTTTGTCCATTTAGCCAGATATTCACCATGATAATAAAGAATATTTGGGAACTTTACAGTGCGGAAATGTTACCCGTTAAATGAATGAATGAAGTCTTTGTAACTGTTAGGTACTTCACCCAAGTTAGCCTCTCTTCCAATTAAGCTGAAGTTGGAATATATTTATGAAAATATCTATAGAACAATACTACAGAGATTGGGATTCTTGGGAAAAATCTTCTCTCCTGAAAATGGGAAGAAGCTAATGGCGCGGGAAAACACCAACAGAGGTTGAATAATCGCGAAAACCGCAAATTACTTAAATTTGAAACTATGAAAATAAAAATAAATAATTCTGAATACAAAAGTATCCAAAGCTTGGATTTTCGAATAGGCGTAGAATTTTGGGAAGGGACTAGGTTTTGGAGGCCTTTCGACGGGCAATTTCTTTGTCTATTCCTCCATTGCGGAAAACACATTAAGTCATGTCTTCAATCCTTCGAAAGAGCAACCGTTCCACTAGATCTCATTAAAAGCACTTCGCCGATGCGACCACGCTCGTGGATGCAAGTAATTTTCAATTTTAGCTCAAATCAACAGGATTTTTGACGCCTTCACGAATCCTCGCTAAGAAAATATAAACACAGAAGGTAATGAATTGAAGTAGTCGTTACTATCACAACACCATTAATTTCTAAAAGATTAGGGTTGACAATGAAGGAAAAAATTCCACCTACGAGAATCGAACCTGAGACCATAGCTACTGAAGTTTCACCCATCAAATTTCATACATTCTTTTAAGAAAAAATTTTGATTAATCTATTATAAGGAATTGGTTCTTTCATCTTTCGAACCCCGGCCTATGGAGCCAAAGCCCGATTCAAAGTTTACCTCCCATTCATCTACTTTCATTTACAATTACTTTCATCATGAAGCTTAACATCACTTTGGCGATTCCTAATTGTAAACATAAATCGATTCCCTGAAGTTGGATAGCAAAACTCTTCTTTTGTCAGATACTTCACTTTTTAAGTAATTAAGTTAAAATGACACCTAAGTCTCAGATAATCTCTTGTTTTTCAAAGTAATTCTCCAGGAATTAAGGAGTGAAGCAAAACAAAGAGGCATTTAAAAGTCCGAGTAAGTTGATATGTTGACGTAAATCGAGATCGTCCATAAACGACCCTCCAGCTGGAGTTCACCGTCAGACAAAATAAGCTGAAACTTCGTGAATATGTTGAATATTTACATGAAACCATAAGCATTACTCAGCTAAAAGTTTATACTATGTTTTAAAGGTATAAAATGTTTCAGTTTTTTTTAAATTTCAAGGTGGCCTACCCTCGTAAATATTCATGCATCGCGAAACTCTGGCGTTCTTTCAAGATCGTTTTTGGTAATTTGAAACCACAATGCAGAGGTGGAGTTCTATCAAAGCGAAACCGAAGGGTATCTGCAGACTAAAATAGATCTTTATCTAGGGCCGTGCCGAATCAATCTCTCTCGTGGGCACCGATGCCATAGGGTCGTCAACCCCGATCTAATGAAGCAGTTCAGTCCGTTTTTAGAATCATTACATTTCATTTTCTTGTAAATGCGATTTATTGCATACAGCCAGAACGAAAACTACCAGAAAAATTGATCACATATCATAGCAATCAATATCTTTGCTCCATTAGCATTGGCTTGCCTTTATGTGAGAGTTAACGTTCTACCTTCTTGACCGTGTCCTCACAACTAAAAACGATTCTTTTTAATGCCTTCCCGATAAGTTTGGAAGATAAAACCCGGAATGGTAACAGAGGCGTTTAAAAACATTCTTTCGAGCATTTCACCGTGTCTCTAATGGCCCATGGATCGATGCAAGAGCGTCATCTCGATTCAGCCTTGCATTTTAAACGGGCATAAAGGAATCTTATTTGAAACCTTCCAATAAGATATGGGATTAAAACTTCGGAACGGTTAAGAATGGCACTTATCTAATATCAATATACAATTCTCTCTCATATACGGATCCTGAGTTCGTCACCGAGTGGTCTTTTGCGCGATTTTTTGAAAATTCTCCCCGTTCTCCATGTGAGAGAACAATCACGAAATCACGGTCTTTTGCTTTGAGTTGAGAAGGTTCTCTATAGAATGAAAGAAAGAAATGTCACCAAATGAGTGTTGGAAGTCTTTTGTTTTGGTGATTTCCTCGTCGGTTTGCAAAAATCACAAGCATATCTGTAAAAATATTAGAAATAATGTTGATTATCGCTAAAGTATGAAGATGTTCTACGATATAAGAGCAATGTAAAAGGAAATGCTATTTTAGTCGTTCAGAAACCGTTAAAGGCGGCTTAATTCGAATTTACCTTCGAGTACTGTATAATACGTACTACTTAGCTCACTTTTTGAAGTCCCTTAGTAGTTGAATTTTTATTCTCATTAAAAAATTCTACTTGGTTTTAACGTCCCTAGGATTAAGTTTTCATCATTTGGTGCAGAAGTTATCGAAGATGGAATGCTGCAATCTGCTCAACTTGAATTTATATTGCGAATTTGAGAGGGAGATAATTACGTAATCTGATTTCCAGAGACCCATTATACGCAAATACATGTTTGAGTTTATCGAAATGATTTCCGCTTAAGTTGAATTGCATAACCACTACATCACGCGAAATATTCCTCGGCTACATTCGATCCTTTTCAGTTCAAAATGCTGATGTTATCTAAGCGGCGTTTCCTATGATAAATAGGAAAAACAACTTCTCTTAAGGCCGGAAAGAATTCAAATGAATATTCTAGAATAGTCAAGCTCCTTTCCTAAAGTTCTTTTCCTTCAGTCCTTATGGTAGTGAGATATTCCTTTTGCTAGCAGTGGACGCATGGAAGAAATGGCTTGATGTGGAGCTCTTTTTTCACACGAATGAAAGCCGTATTGA
This sequence comes from Pachydiplax longipennis, assembly GCA_036926295.1. Classification (NCBI taxonomy): domain Eukaryota; kingdom Metazoa; phylum Arthropoda; class Insecta; order Odonata; family Libellulidae; genus Pachydiplax; species Pachydiplax longipennis. Next base: position 45,864 of record JAVFKF010000012.1, on the reverse strand, counting down.
AGTATTTATATTTCAATTCTTTCTTTCTCTGAAGCAGAAGGTTTCCGTTACAAAACTACCTACTTGAAAGTGCTTCTGTATGTATGTGCATGGCGCAATGGTGTCCATCTTCCTAACAGCGGATCTTCATTGTGAAGCAATAATTTCTGGAGTTTTGTTCTATGATACATCCGTATATAGTAAGCAATATTTCCTCACTTTTTAATTTCCCTACTTGCCTATCATTTCAGAGAAAATTTGCCTTCATTTTCACTCATAGCTTGCATTATACGCATACATCTTTCAATTTCCAAAGTCTTCTCATTTTCCAGAAATCTTTCCTTACTTAATGAGATATTTTCTATCGTTAAATTCTGACGAAAATGAAGACTGAGATTTTAAGATTTAATTGTAAAAATTCAATCCTTATCTTATAATAGTTATTTTATAATCAATTCTATTAATGTATTGTAGCTAATTTTGCAAACTGTAGTAGGAATCTTTTTTTTCTTTTAAATAGAAAATTTTCTTCAAATCCATTTCTTCATGACCGTTACTAAGAGACAATGGTTCTCCTTGAAGAACCTTTGTCTCTTAGTTCATTGACCGCCGGATTCCTTTTTTGTCTCTTCTATGACTTATACTATTTAATTGTTAAATTTGTTAATATACATATTGGTGAATATATACCAAGTGGTTTTTCTGCGTTAGTCAAATGACCAACTGAGAAAAAATTGATATTTGTGTGTAGATACCTTGAAGTTTAAGGAGCTCAAAATTAATTTTAAAATACTTTTAATGTTTACCGTTTGGAGATGGTGGCAAGTTTTGTACTCGGCATCACGTGGCTTTTCGCGTTTGCAGGTATCTACAAATTCTTCAATTATTCAGCAATATGTTACCCTAGGACTTTCAAATAATCTGCATTGGTTTCAGTACACTCTGGTCTCTGAAGTAAAACCCTAATTACCAAATTATATGTATTTCTTAAACATATTTTACACCCTAAATTTTTAGGTCAATAATGAGCAAAATTCAACTTTTGTTGAGAAATTTTTCAAGGAAGGAACAATTTCTCAGCCTTAATATTTTTTGTTGCTACACTATACATTATAATAACTTTTAACAAAGTACTGGTGTTGGCATTCTCCTTTCTTTAAGTATTTTTATGTGTTTCTACTTTATATACTAGACTCCATATCTTTATTATTATGTTATTATAGATATACTTTGTCTTGATAGTCTTGAAAACGTTTGCCAAACCTTGTACTACATACATTTGTATGTTTGTAGAGGGACCTTCACGTAGAAGATAAATAAAAAATGACTTTATCACCGAATACACAAATATGACCTTTGAAATTTGTTGCATTCAGTTTAGTTATTCGTATTAAACTTTGCTTTCAAACGAAAATTATATGATTTTATCACTCTTAGCTTTTCACAAGTAATATTTTCTTTCATTTTAGTCTATTTTCCGACGGTGGAGGAATTCATCCTCATAGAAAACGCCCCAAACAACAGGTTCATTCCTTACGGATACATTATTATGTGGAGGATGAAGATAATCTATGGCCAGAGGAAATAATATAGATTCATGAGGAAAAAGGAAATCCAACTAAAAGTATCGAAAGTTGGGTAAATGAATCTTGTTTTCAAATATGAAGTACTCATTTATGAATGAATGACATACTTCTTAGTAATGTATTTGTTATATTTTATTACTCTCTTAAAATTTAGTCATTTTATGCATTATTATCTGATTATTTAAAACATAAGCAATGATAATTTTTGTACATTTTTCTCAAAGTTTAAGAATCCTAAGCATAAAATTTGCAACTGATGATACATTTGGCTCATCTTATGTCTCCTATTGTCTTAATTTCCCGAAAGTAAATTTAATTTTGTATAGCTGAACTAAATTATGCAAATCTTTAGCTTTTTACGACTATATGTAATTATTTTATGTATAAATTTTACACTTCCCATTGAAAGTTATTCATGTATTCGATGTTATTCATCGTGAATTAAACTAATTAGGATTTACCCTTCAATTCTTATTTCTCATTCCACCTTTTAAGGATAAACACTTTGAAACGTCTTCAGCAGATTTTCAATTCGAGGCCTGTGAAAACATTCATTCACGCAGTTCACCGTTTTTCTAATAATCCTTGATTCGATGCCATAGCGTGGGTGTATGGTCGTCTTTTCTAGTCGACCATGCATTTAAACAGGGATAACGAAATCTTATTTTAAGACCATCCCGATAAGATATTGAATAGAAAATTTGGAATAGGTCAGAATGGCACTTATCCAATATTAATATGCAATCCGCTCTCACTAACGGGTCCTGTGTTTGTCGCCAGGTGGTCTTTGGCGCGACTTTTTGAAAATCTTTTAGGGGCCTTCTTGAGTGTGATAGTGGTCCAACAGATTAGCTTGCAGTATGCAAGCAACATTTCCTCGTAAAATATATTACGAATGCTCATCAAATGATAAGCATCGACTTTTCTTTAGATGCGATTAGCACGTTTGGATAAGCGGTATCTCTATCTAATATGTCACTGATTCCCTTTTAAATTTCTTTTTACAGGTGTAAGAGTGGACTCCCAGATACGGAAGGTCCTCCTCAGAAGAATTACAGTGGAACGACGAAACATTGAATTGCAGTTCAACTGGAAGTGCGGAAGGCTCTCGTGAAGACGTCGTGATGGGAAGACGGAAGATTCAGTGTATTTAGTGTTGTGATAGTATTGCAAAGTGAGTGTAATATTCAAAGCAAAATGAGTAGTGTGTGTGAATGTTAGTGCAGATATCTCAAGACAAATCAGCTTGGAACGCTCTTTTCTTGGTATGTTCATATTCTCCTTTCTATACTCATTCATTTTATCTGGTGTATGCAGTTATAGGTTCTCATTACGACCACCACTATGCTTCCTCATGAGATGTCCACGTAAATCTTATGGGAAAATGCCAGTTATTGAGAATTTTGCATAGAAAATAAGTTTGGCGATAATTGATTGAGTAGTTATTCAGCAGAGATTAGAATAGGATTCTGATAGAGCAGTATGACATGAAAGAGCATTGCATTATGGTTTACGTGGCGTCTTCGTGAATTTGGACAAGATCCTTACACAAAGTGACACGTTAATAGCCTATACGGCTGTTCAAATGAGATGTGAATGGGCAGTTAACATTAGAAATGCCGTGGGGTATAATTTGTGCTTATTAGAGTGTAGTGTAGTAAAATCACACCCACGCTGAATTTATAATTTAGAGGAGTTGATCTACTCTTTGATTCTCAGTTTTAGTCAACTCAACTTATCCTCACTCTCAAAGATCGCGTGTGTAAGATATGAGATGTAGATTATTAACGTGATTATTTACCCGAAATGCTAACTTTTGTATCAGCTAATTACAGAAGTGGACTCATAAGTAATGCAACCCATGCCAGACTCCGAAAGGCGACAGTTCCACAAGTAAAGTTAAAATATCCCTACGTAATTCGTCCTCTATCCTTAATGAAAGATTCAAAATCCCATGACTGTAGTAAGTGATTTTTGACAGATTTTAATTTCTTTTTTGAGGGTGCAGAGGCTGAAAATGACCTTTATTTCTCTCCTTCACGTACAGCTCTCCAGCAAAACAATGATGTTCAACACACTGATTTTAATAAACTAGTCCCTTCCCTTATGCTGGTTACGTAAGGTCGATATCTGTTTTTCTGGAATGTTACTGACCGACATCTCTCTTCCTTCATGTCTGTGGTGAATTTCCTTTACCCAAATATTTCCTCCTTCTTCTACATAAATACCCTGTGATCCGTCTTTTGACGTGTGGCGGGGGGTATAAACACCGACGATTGAGTTACTATTTTAGCCTGTTATTATTGCGGACAGAAATACTCCTTAAGGCGACTTGTTAGCATTAGACTTACTTATTTCTTATTATCGGATCGGCCGTAGTAGCAGCATAATATAAATTACGTCCTCTTTAACGTGAGTTCCTTAAATTTCTGAAGCAATCGCAACCTAGCTTCTAATCTCCTTTCTTTCAACGATTCCCAACCAGCATCTGAGAGTAATTTCGTATCGGTAACATTTTTCTCGTAGCAGTTTTTTAACGAAACGTATCGCATTGCGCTGAACGTTCACAAATCCTAGATTTTTTCTTCCATTTACGAGCTAATTTCTAATGAAAACTTACAAAAGCTTAATTTTGATCATCCATAGTCGATCAATAGACTCTAGTACTTCTATTTAGTCGGGTGATTGGACGAAATATACAATGTGTTACTAATTTGAATTGCTTATAATTTTGGAATCGGACTACACACGGTCAGTTTTGCTCTCTCCCCCACACATTATATAAATATGATTTTTTTCCGTTTTATTCTTCTTCTTTATTTTGGTAATCGTATCGATTTTGCATGACTGATAATTAGAATTTAATTTCGCAAAAGAGACGTCTTCCGCAACCGAATAAAGTGAAGTCCACACGCGTTTCTATTGAGAATGTTTACTCTTGCCAAAAACTACTTTCATATTTTTATTCGTATTGTTGTATCGAAACGATTGTGTTCTAAAGAGAATATATATCCAAATTAGATTATTAAGATGGTCCATTGGAATATCAAAAATATTGTAAATGATAATGAAATAAGTTCTTATTTTAACATCCAAGTACTACTAAAGTAAACATTCTATCAAATCAAGTTGTTCAGGCCTGACATTGTGGAAAGCCATCGTAAATGAAATTTCTGGAAAATAGGAAGTACTTAACGGTTTTCATTAACATTCTATCGATTGCTTTTTCATAATTATAGATTCAAATGCCTAAATCGAAAGTATTGTATTGGAAAAGCGACTTACATTAAAAATGAGGTAGTTAATATTGTATATTTTCCATTGAAATTAGTATAAAGTATAGCAAGTTTTTTCTTGACTACCTATTGCAGACCAATTTAATGTTAAATGATAGGAATTTATTTAATTTCGAATTCGAAATTTTTTAAGAAACCTCTTTCTTCCCAGTGGTGGTTTTAAAAAAAAATTTAAAAAGTAAACTTTCAATTACGGAGAATATGATAATCCAGCTCCAGCTGTAGGAAATGCCGCTTATTCTCAACGGGGAAATAAAAGATTCCACTTAAAATATTCCGTTCTTCTCTGATTTTGTTGTGACTTAATTTGAAACATTCAAATTTCATCGTGCACTCTCGATGGATAACTCGCAAATCTAATATTACTCCTTGAAAATTTCATTGATATATCTTGGTCTATGATCCGTTAGGATATGAACCTCGATATTTATTGCATTCCTCATTTTGATGATTTAGAAGGAGATAGAAACAAATCTCTCTCTATTTATTTTATTAAATTAAATTAAGAAGTTAAAGTATTACTTTCTGAAAGAATTTTCAAGGATCTTTAACAAAATTCAATCGATATAAGGTGGCTTTGCAGAGTATGTATGTAGACGTAGATGACTTTATCAACACTGCTCTTTTGGCGATAAAAAGATCGTTAAAACAAGAAAAGGAACGAAAGTGCTTATTTTTCACAAGTTAACATTTTAAAAACTGCCATTACTCCTTGTAGTATAATGTAATATAAGAGGTCTGTTTTTTCTTCGATTACTTTTTATATCATCAGAAAGCATAAAAGTTATATAATATTACATTTTAGAAACAACAACTCAGTGAAATATAATTTAAGTTGCTATTTATAACTATTTTCGTTTAAGTAAATTAATGGTACATTTGCGCGAATTTTATGTACTCAATTTTATTTCTGATAATTTGGATAACTTAAACATGCTAGTAATTATTAGCTGAGTGACTTTTAGTGTAATTCGCACAAATTACTGACGGTTTTGGACATGGATGGTGGGTCATTTATCGATAGAGAACCTATTTTAAAGATATTCCTGGGAAATTGCTGCCAAATAATGGCGTGGAATGAAAACAATGATCCTGCCGTAATTTCAATGAAAACTCGAGACATTTTAATCGATGAAATGCGGTAAATTTAATAAATCTCATCCTCAAGTCTTGATAATAGCCTTCGCAGGAAAGTTCGAGTAAACACTTGCAGATTCTCACGGATCTCTTGTCAAATCGGTTGATTATTTAATAATCAGATTTGGATGAATAAATCGAAGCAAGGCACGCATGGGAAATTAATCGTCTGACCATTGCCTGGTACAATAGAATTTGACCTTTCGTCTTTCTTTTTTGTTAAAGAATAAAATATTCTGCCCATGGATGACGACGTTTGCTTGAGTAATAACGTTGTCTATATGGTCTCTCTATCTCAATTCGTCTACTAAGATAACTGTTTGTATCCTTGCCATGTCGAAGGGGATGTCAGAGGTATAACATGATCAATATAAAAAGTAATCATACTCTGTAAAGGGCGGTCTGTAAGGAACCAGGCGACCGTGGTTTGTTTTCAATTAAATCCCCCCGTGATGTCCTCCATTATCTTTCTGTTTGATGAATCATGGAGTGACAGGAACCCTGCTTTGTAGTCAAAAATATGTTTATTTATCGCCCCTGGCTTCTATTGCGTTTCGCTACTTTCGACTGCCACCGGCTTGAGAATAAGGTGGAATTAGGGGCGATTGTTTGTTTGTTTACCATTCCTTCGAACGCCTTACCGTTATTCGCACTTGTTTCCCTTTCATTAGAGTTGACCGGCAGTTGTTGGGTGACCTTCGGGCATAAAATACTTTCCCGCAAGTCCGCTTGTTTGGCATACTGTTTTGCTCTGGAGGGGACTTTCTCTTTCTTTAAAGAGGTTCCAAGCTGCTCGGCCACTTGCCTCGGCTTGCGGCCACTAATATTCCTTGTGAATTCTATAATTACCTGTTTTCGATCATTTTCAAGGTTGTGGTTTTAATCGAAAGTAAATGGGTGGCAAGATTTACGGATACAAACTGTTTGGATACCAGATATTGCTTCGATCCCAGACACGTTACTTTTCCCTTTCTGATGTACGCTTACTTGAACTAGAATGCTCTTGCAAATTCGAGAAATGATCACATTTTCGTATGACGTTGCATTAAACATTTCTGTTAAATAAAACGCCAAAAAAACGACTATTGCGGGCATATTAGTATCAATTTGGAGTTAATTATTTATTATAAATTATTTCTTCCTTTTTTGGAGTCACTTTAGATATAAAAATGTCTTTTTTGGACGTTTCACGTCTATCTCGAAGATTTTTTCAACAACGGTACTCGAAAACGAATTTTTCGAGCGATTTTGACTAAATTTAGAAGATTTCTTTGAATATCGAACCCATTCATTCGGATCTAAACCATAATGTATCTCAACAACAAATTTTTCGGCAGATTCGGATGTAAATTGGACGATTTTCTCCTGAAACTAAATAAATAGGAATTATTTGTTGACCTTTCACTTCAATGATTCTTTTCAAAATCCAGCAGTTTTCGACATACTTTTGGGATGTTTCGCGGAAATATAAAGAATTTTTCCCAAAATGGAATTAAGTAATTGGAGATTTCGGGCGAAATTGCGTGAGTTTGGACTACATTTTACTAAATTCGGTCAGAAATGATTTGTTTTTTGGGCAGTCACCTCAATTTAGACGATTTCCTTCTAAAATGTAGATCAGACACAACTTTTTGAACGATTTAGCGTAAATACGGAAGTTTCCGTTAAAATAGAGCAAAAAAACTTTTTCGGGCGATTTTAGATCTGTTATCCATATCGACAATATTTTTAAAACGTGCTACATACTGCTCTTTCCAGAGGGTTCGCGGCAGTTACGTTGACCTTTACGAAATGGTAGTTAAGAAAACATTTTTGGGGGATTATGGTTGATTTTTATGATTGCTATTGAAAGCGAGATACGAATAACGTTGTTAGCAGCTCGAGAGGATTACCTTCTTAACTTTTCACCGGGAAATATACCAAAAACGTTATTCAAGCGATATTCCGTGAAAATGAGAGAACTTGCTATCATCGAGAAAAAGCATTGTTTTAAAAAACCTCGTGTTTGGAGGGAATTATACCTTTATTCTTCAAATATCTCGATAATTAAGCCTTTCTTGGAGAGCATTTTGCCCTCGTTTGATATTAATTACTAATTTCTGAAAAATGAGACGTTTTTGGAACGAATATGCCCTCTAATTTTCATATCTCTGGGAAAATATGTCGTTTTTGGAGCCAATTTTCCATTTATATTTCAAATAAGAACTCGTCCTTGGAGAGCATTTCACCATCATTTGTTAGAATTGAGGAATATATGGAAAATAAGGGAAGATTTTTGGAAAGAAAATTCACATACATTTAAAAATATCAGGAAAAATAAGCCGTTTTCGGAGCAGACTTCGCCCTTATTTTCTGGATACTAGGCATGTTTTGCAAAAATACTAGTTATTGGAGAAACTTTCTCGTTATCCCTGAAACCTCTCGAAAAATATGTCGTTTTTACAGCTGCATTATATTTCTGAAATATATGTAAATATAAAGTCGTTTTCAGAACGTATTTCGTATTAATTAGTTACATACTAGCAACGTCTTGAAAAACAACCCGTTTCGGAGCGAAACTGCACCATATTTATAAAATTTCTCCGAAAATGTCGTTATCGGAGCGAAACTATTTTTATTTTATGAAATTCCTGGAAAAAGAAGCCGTTTTAGGGGCGAATTTAGCTTTCAATTGTTAAATATCACGAACTTATTTCAAAAAACATGTTTTAGGAACAAAACTACACGTTATTCATGAAATATATCGCTATATTAATGTCGTTTTAGATAAAAGTACAGTTTATTTTTCATATATCTGGAAATATAAGCCATTTCCTTAACTGCTTTCGTCTTTCTTTGTTACATATTAGGCATTGCTGAACTTTTCTGAACCGAAACTACAGTTTGATTTTCCGATATCTTAAAAAATAAGCTATTGTCGGAGGGAATTTCGGCTTCGGTTGTTAGATTTTAAGAGCGTCTTGCATAATAGGCCGTTTAAGGGGAGAAACTCCGCGTTATTTTTTAATAATCAATATAATATTTCTTTTCGGAGCAAAACTACGCTATTCTTCAATTATCAAAACAATTAGGCCGTCTCTGAAGCGGATTTTGCATAAGCGCGTACGTTTGTTTGGGAGTATTATGCAGGGTCTGATAAAACATCTGCAATGCCAGTTGTGTTATGAGATTCTCTCATATTACCCCCACTTATAACTTATATTTTGCTCTAAGGAATACAAGAAGACACTACCCACCCTATTTTGACCGTTTCAACTTCATTTCCTTGCCCTTTTTTGTTTTATTTATTCCCAATGTATATATTTATTAGGGGAAACATAAGAAAATAATTCACAGGCATCAGTAATTTCGAATTATCCTGGCCTTGAAGATTTTATTGTCTATACATCAATGCAGTGCCTTTTGGCCTAGGACGAAATCCTTAAAATCATTTATGAAGTTTTTTTAATACACAAGTATCACATAATCATTTATATGCATGCACATAGTTCAAATATAAATTCCAGTTTCGGTATGATGGTGTAATTTAAGATATTAATAAGTTTTTTAGATGCATCAATGCCAATGATCACATTTTAAAAATATTTCTAGCATGTACATTTGCAGTTATTCGTAAAAAAAATTTCAGCAATTCGTTGTAGAGTAATGAATTGAATCTTATTATAAGTCATTTCTTTTCATCTTCCATGTGATACACACAGTTTCCCTCTGTTTGGTCACCATCCAATTCTTCATCTCCTTTGTTGTTTTATCTATGCTTATACACTGAATTTTCTGCTTTTCCTTATCTCTGAGATTCCTTTCCATTGCGTGAAATTCCTAAACCAGTTGTTTGATCCTTCATGATTAAGTCTTCCGTTAACACTTGCTCTGGATCAGCTCTTCCTTTCAATTGTAGAGAAAGACATTTAAATCAATTGAAATAGCGTGAAATGGTTATGCTTCAAAATGTCAAACCTTCTTTGTGCTCAATTTAATCAATCCTTGTATAAAGTTTAGAATATAGATTTATAGCATATTCAAGTCTAATGACTTGAAAATCGATAAAGTCAAGGAAATGATGGTGAAATAATCTTGGATTCATAGGAAACTTTTGTAAACAATACGTAAGATAAACAGTATATACACTGTATGTGTTTTAAAATTGAGAACATAATATTTCTATGTAAATTATAAAACTGATATCGTATAACCTAATCATCACAATTCTTTGATAGAAATGCATTGGTCGTCATGTTGGTGGTTATCTAAAGTCAAAAATTAACACTCATTTTTTTCTATGATACAATATTCTTTGGAATTAGAATCTTATAGGATATTTCCCATGACTAAAGGAAGAATTGCTCTCAAATTTACAGTCATTTGATGTTTGTTTCTAATTCATACAACAAGTCTTTCATTTAATATATTCAAGAAATAAATTATTTCATGAAATTCCAATCATTATATAAAAAATTTTGGAGTGGGTTCTTCAGAATCAGTAGTTATAATTTATTTCTAATTTGCCTCAATTAATATTCTTGTGCTTAACAGACACCATTAGTTACTGCTGATCATGACCTCAAAAATAGAAAAATTATTAGTGTTGTATGTGTAGCTGTATGAGGATTGTAACAAAAAAATGTAATTAACAAGAGTTGTGAGGGAATGAAAGGAACAGCCAAAAATGTCTCTTCCTAATCATAGTCATCTATAAGTTAGTAGTACCTTATTAATTGACCAAAAAGTTCTTGCTAAATAGTAATGACAGGAAGTGGACTAAATGCTCATGACATGGATACCAATTAGATGTTGCTGTATTTTTACCCCCAAAATCTCTTTAGCTTAAGCTACAATTTTAAAGTTGCCATAGCTACTGGTGATAAGGCTCAGTCAACACTGCATTGGTAACTTAGACAGTGATCATATCTTAATTATTGATTAGGACTAACTCTTCTGGATAGCAAATTTCCTTAGTTCATCAGATTCTTATTTAAAAAGAAAAAAGGATTATTATTAGAGAAAATACTTAGATTATTATTATATATTTCTCATTATGCATATATGTTTCACCATCCCTTGAGCTTAATGTTTCCAATTTCAGCTGGCATATTCTTTCCTTAATTTTTTTATTCACAAATATTGTTAGTGATTTAAAACCCAGTGTGCAGTGAAGATGTAAATAACAATCACTTTGAATTATCTAAAATCCAAGGAAGAATCTTATAAAAATTCACTGCCTCATAAATATTTTTATGCAGGAAAAAAGAAGTTCATTTACACTGCATGCTTGTTATTTAAAAATCTGCAATGCATTGACTGAATGGGTATTTTAAGAATAGTCAAATAAAAAGGAAGTTAGAGGAATATGAAAAATTAATAAAAAAATAACCTAGACTTAACTTTATTTTGAATTTCAATCATCTTCATAATATGTGATTTTGTAAGAAAATGATGGATGGTACACAACCTTGCTGTGTAGGTCACGTGTGGCATTTTTTTATGAAAGAAATCATTACCTATTGCTCTTTTATGTTGAAATAAATTGTTGATTATGTTTCATTGTTGGGTGAACTTGAATCAACAGATATTCTCATGGAATAGATCTAATCTGTCCATTTTTGCATTCTAGTTGGTGCACATTTTGGAAGGGAACTTTTTCTTGCTCATGGGTGGTGTGTCAGTCTAGAGGGGAGAGAGGATAGTAGATAGTGTAGACAGCAAAAAAAGGCCTCTTTTTCTCAAAGATACCTCGCATTCCACTAAACTAATCTAGTAATCCTCTGAAAGTTGTTTACAGTATTACTTGATTCTTAAATATTTTAATTTTTCCATTGAGTGCTTGAGAAAAGAATTGAGGGTGGTGATGCCATTGGCCATGGATTGTGATTTCCCCTTTTTATTTTGAGATTGTCTTTTGACAAAATGAATTTCCCCTCAGACAATTGTGCACAATTTGCTCTGTATCACACTTGATCATGGTGAGAATAGGACACAGGATGTGCTAAAGGACTCAGTACAACTTAAAAAATCTGATGCTTATTATCATGCTCTATAAACATAATATTTTCGTGATTTCCCATTAAAGGTATTTTAATCTTTGAAATATTTTATTAATCCCCTTTATGTCAAGAGTGACCAATGTGAATATTCCCAAGAAATAGTCATTTTATTTAAAAGAAAATTCATTAGTTGGATTGGTTTTTGTTTGAGAAAAATATGCAATTACTCTTTTTGCCTAGTAAATTATTTTTGCTTACTGTTCTCAGAAAAATGAATTTTTAAATTGACTGGTTTTAGCATCTATTTCTCCGATCTTTCTCGCTATATTAGAATGGCTCATATAGCATGGAGGGTGCATAATCAGCTACATCTTCTATGAACGTGCTCTGTCTGAATTTGTCTAGTAATTTAAATCTCTGATTGAGCCTTCTTTCTTCTAAAGATTCCCATCCTGCCTCCTGAAGCATCTGAGTAACACTTAAATAAATAGATTACTTGGGAATTCTGTGATAAGAATGTTGGCACTCAAGGCATTTTAATTAATTCGTATGGCATGTTTTTGATGCTTTTGAATCTTACACACTTTTTATAGTTATATATTTTACAAAAGCCATAAAAAACACCATAAATGAACAAATTAATTTAAGAAAGGGAAAGTTGAAGAATATTTTCAAGGCTTTTGGCTACTTAAGAGAATGTATACATTAAACATATCAAATGGGTAGAGAATTAATGGCTTCCTTACAACAAATTGGGTAAAGTTTTCGTTCTTGTAAAAACATAAAGTTTTTGATTCCTTTAGGGGATAATAATTTTAAAGCTGAATCTGAAAATATTTGTGTACAACCTTATTTATTATGTAAAGTATCAACAGCATTTTTCTTCAGAAAGCTAATTTAATAGTAAGAAAATTGATGAGCTGATGGATGAAAGAAAATAAGTACTGTTCTCTTGGATGACTTGGTAATTCAATTCAAATCCTCATCATTTGAATTTTATGCAATAATCATTCATTCATTATTAACATTCATATTAAATTATTATTTTAAATATTACTTATTTTAGGCAAAATCCAAATTTTTTGTCAAAAATATTTGATGAAAAATTCATGTGCTCTTAATGCTTATCCTCCAATTATTCAAGGGATACAATATTTAGAATGTTGTAGGGAAAAAGATTAGTGTGCAAACAACCAGTGAATGGAAGATATCTATTCAGATGATTATTCGATGCAATATTTCAGGTTATGCGAGCTGTTTGCATCACATAAAAGAAGTCCCTCAATAAAAGTAAGAGGAAGAGAGAAAGTAACATCAGCTGTTAAAGTGGTGATTAGCTCAACTGATAGTTGTGTCTCTGAGGAGAACCTCAACGTTTAGAAAAATGGTTTTTAAAGCTCTGTTTACGTGCTTGATATCTATTTTGAAGTGATTTAATGGGATTTAAAATGAAATGGAATTTAAATGGAATTTGTTTTATTACTACAGTAGTTGTTTTTAATCCTTTTTACACAATGATTAGCTTTTAAATGTGAAATTTTACTAAATTAATCTTGTTGAATTCAGATATTTTCTCCCCTTGTATATCTCTGCAACGAAGATTTATTACTCAATCACCTGTGGTTTTATACATTTTAATCAATTTGACTGAAAAGGGTTCTAGCACTTTGAACCTTCACTTTGAAGGACAATTTATAGTTCACTAATTGCCAACTTCTGGAAAACTTCTTAAGGAGCTTTATGATTCCTTCCCTTATCAGCTGCTATGTCTTCATATTCATCATTCTTTATTGTTTGTTGAAATTTCGACCCTATATTTGTTTGACTCAGTCTTAAGTTTTCTCAAGCATAAACTAACTTTATGAGTTGGTTTCTTTCAATGTTCACGATGATAATATCTTTTTAATTATTTTGTCAATTAACTCCGTATTTTATTAATCTCATTAGTAATTCTGAAGTTTTCGATATTGGTTCTTATTCAGCTTTAGCGTTGCCGAGGGAACCACTTCACCAAAGACTGGAGATCGATTGAATCAGTTTCTTCGCACGGTATGTTTGGTCATTTGTTATAATTTTTATAATTACATTTTGATTTGGTAAAGGATAGATGAATTGCAGCATTGCTATGTTAATATCAAGTATATTTTCAAGACAGTGGAGAATGGTATCATTGGCTTTATACAAGTTTTACAAATAATCTCGTGTTGTGTTAACCAATTATTAACATACTGTACCCATTATGCGAATTCATGTAGGGAGGGAAAGGATTCTAACAACTAATTCAGTTCACATAAACAGTGAAAATACGAATTCATGTACAATATAGAGCCCGTAAATGAAAACATCAATAAATAACAACACATCTACAGCATGAACACACTGCATAAACTTTTATACTAGTTAGTTTATACACTAAAAGAAGTCAATTTACAAATACATACACATAAACATGATAAAACATTTCATGTTATAAGAAAGTTAAGCTGATAGGTCTTTAATTATTTAGCGACTTTATGCTCCCTCTTTTGTGTATTGGAAGTATAGTGGCTGATCACCAATCTTCAGGCAGCTGACCGCTGTTAACGACTAAGTTGAATATTCTTTTTAAATAAGGAACTATTCGTGGCTTCCTTACTTTAGAGCGTCGGTTCGTATGTCGTTTGGATCTTGAGATTTACTGTTTTCTAATCGACTGACACTGTTTAAATGTCTTTAGAACATGTGATAAAAGATACGTACGAATTAGTGTGGTATGCTAATGAAATTAAGTTACAATATTCATCTTCTGCTTCGTAAATACTGGAGATTAAGTTTCTGAATTCCTCTTCTATCTCCTTACTAGTTGTTAGTACATTCCTTTGAAGTCCCTCTATCGCTTCTATTTCACATTCTCCCCCTCTTCGCCGCTTTACATAACTATAAGGCCTATTACTAACGTTATTTCCCATTACATTTTTCAGAAATCTATCCTCTGCCTCTTTTTTCTTGCTGTTTAGAAATTTGATAACCTCCCTATATTTAACCCTATGCTGTTCACTTTATTTCTCATCTTGTGCTATTTTCAGGATTTCTTCTTCAGCCTCCTTATTTCTCATTGTAATACTCAGGGTTTCGCATTCCGAATCAATGTATTTGTTAATACGTACTTACTACTCTATGGCTATATTCAAGATCCGCTTTAAACCTCCACGTATTTCCTCTTTTTTGTAAGTTTTTATTTTGAAAATTCCCGGTTCTAAAAAGGTGAGATTTTAAATTAGGGTGGACGACCGAATTGATATTGATGATTAAAATCGATAAATGAATAAATAAATAAATATAAGTAAAAAACGTTTTCGATCTTTTTTTTCCGTGTTAGGAAGTGCAGCGCCTTTTAACGATTATAAACAAGAAAAGTAATTTAAGGATAAAAATGTAAATAATATAAACAAAAGAATGGAAATTCCAAAAAAACTGTACAGGAGTCCAAAGGCTACGTAATTAATTTTCCGATTTGATTAATTTATATTTTAAGCACGGTCCTTCGCTGAATTTTTAAACTCCCTCTTTCCGCACCCCTTCCTTTTTACCCCCTTCCCTTTATTTAATTTATGTATTTTTACTGCAATATTTATATATTTATATTTATTTTTAATCCCTTAATAAAAACTTCATAGTTTTAGACTTTAAACAATTAGACCCGCGGTTCTAAAACTTTAGTTTTCACAAGCCGTTGGTCCCCGTGGACACAGTCATCAGGACCGTCAGCCACGCCTTATAGAATCCGTTCGGGGAGTGACGGCGACCTTTTCGAAGCAGTTTTCAGCTGTGTGTGTATATATATATATATATATATATATATATATATATATATATATATATATATATATATATATATATATGTGTGTGCTTATGTATATATGTATAAGTATGCATATAACATATAATATATTATATATATATATATAATTTTAATTTTAATTTAATTTAATTTTTTTAATTATATAATAATATTTCTTAATATTGCACACTATATTTCTTAAATTAAAATTAAATGTAATAGTTTTAGATACCAGGATCCCCAAAAAAATTAAAGAAAAAAGTATTAAAGTTAAAGAAGGAAATAGATATTGGTTGGTTTAATTAATGTCTTCAAATTATGCCATCAGTGATTCTAATACACAATGTTTCAGAAATGCCAATCGCTATGCAATAAGTTATTGTAAAGTGAGATTTCCTTGACATGAGGAAGAGGTTCACAAAATCAATGTCACGTAAGCCAATGATAAAAATTTCAGCTACTAAAAATGAAATTCATCAGGAATTTGAGGTTCAAACTAAATTTAGGTAACCTTGATTTGAATACCTCAGAATATTGATTAATCAATCTCATTGTAGCACTTTCAAGTCAAATAAATGCATAAAATGAAGAAAAAATGAAATCCATGAAGTACCCAGGATATTAAGGATAATTAAGTCCATAATCTAGGAAAGGATTAATCTTAATTTCTTTACTATGAACATCTAATATCCTCTCATGCAAATTAAATCTCTTCTATGTATTTATACAATATCTACTAGGTCTAATGTAAATAGTTCAAATATAGGTCACAGCTTTTCATATATAAGCATCCACTCTTATGCTCAAACTCAACTCAAATATCTTAAGGAGTTTTAAGAAAGTGTTCAATGGCATTATTTGTCAAGGGGATAGGATAACTCTAAATCTCTACATATTATGCAAAGTTTATTTTTGATCAACACCAAAATTTTCGAATCAAAGACAATTTATATTGCTATATTAGAATCTTTCTTTTATTTAGCCTCACTAGAAGCTTGATTCGACCTTTCAAGACATCTTTCAAATTCAAAGGAAAGGTAATAAAGCCTTTAAGCGATAAAAGTGTATTTATATGCATAATTGTAAGTGCATATCATATGGGACCTTTGACCCCTTTTTTTGAGTTTGATACCATTTTATATAAAATAATACATAATGCATATAAATATGATAACAACTATCTCATTTAATGCCTTTAAGCTTAGTATTTATAATGTTCTCTTTATTTCAGTGACACATCTTTATTATTTCACAATGTATACTTACATAAAATGTATAGATAATGAAATTTACCATATAAAAATGGATGTGATTTATGAAGAATGAAGGTTCACAAACTATAACTGTGGTTATTGACACCAATTGAAAATTCCATATGATGAACATTTCCCCCGTTTCTTCTAACAATTGCACGCGACTATCAGATACGTCTAAACTCTTTTGACATCAGATAAAGATAGCCCTGGAGAGAGAATGAGGCTTAGGAAGCAAGCTGAGGTCATCTTCCTTTGTTTTTCCTCTCTCAGCCAAGATACAACAATTGATAAGTCCAAATAATAGCTGTAAAATAACATGAATAACAACAATTCAATTAAAACCAAGGCCAACATCCTTTAAAATTACTCATCAATGCATAGCTTTTATTTTAGCGTTAAAGGATAAGACTGAGAGAAATTAAAATAATATATACAGAATTCTCCTGAACATTCCAAAGGATAACTCTTTAATCTACAAGTGATGTAATAAATATCTCAATGGAGAAAATATATGTGCTATATTGTTCTTACTTAATGGAATTGCTAATGGATTATATGGCATTCAGTGCCATGATTTAAGCTTAGTTCATGGAAAAGATATGTTTAAAAAAGACAATGTTATTTGCAAACAGAATTTCTTGACTAATGAATTATTTATAATTTGCATGATACAGTGTTGATGAATATATCTGTCAAATATAATGCTCATCTGAGCTATTTTATGTTTTCTATAGCATGAAGGATACAGAATTATATAAGTGGCTAGACATGAGTTGAAGTTCTATCTCTTTACATTCTATGAAAATCAATTGTATTTTCTTATATATCTGTCTCTAGTCTTATCATACTAGTTAAGTGAGAAAAATGAGCAGATTGCCATAATCCTTATTTAGATTGGTTAGTATAATTCCCATTAAAAATTGATAATGACAGGGGAGTGGATAAAGTAGGACTTCAGAGTGATGATTATATAACCTTACAAAAGGAATTTACCCTTATATCTCCCTGCAAAAAAGACATCCGTCTAGGAAGGATACTATTGTATCACATTCTAACAACACCGATGTTCAGTGGTGATGCATGCGATGAATTCTTTTTCCATTGATCTGCAACACAATATCTAACTATCATAGGGCGCTTTCTTGACCACAGCGGCGAGTGATATATTTGGAATTTGGCAGAGAGTGCACATATTATTATCACCTTTGCCTGTAAAAGTACTCCAAGACTCGGAAAACTGTGGGTGATTCGTAAAATAATTCTCAAAGATGAAATATTCACACTTTTAATAAGTAATCACTTGTAGAAATGCAGTGTTTCTAATGCTAATGAATTCCTTGTCATTGATATTTAGCAAGCAAAAATACTCACTCAAAGTAGAAACTGCGATTGAAGCTTGATTAAAAAACACAACAACGAGCACTTACGAAGAACTTTTTCTGCATTTATGTCACAAAACATTGATTTTAGGTTCGCAGCAAAACGGAAATTTCCTTTTTACTTGAGTAGAAAACCGACGAGACATATATGTCAATACACCGCGTTCATTCAGAGAGTGGATCATGGTATAGAATTTCTGACAGTCGAATTTCTACTTCCTGTAATGGACTTAGCGAATTCCGCTATTCTGAAACAGCTTTTTTGTCTTAGGTAATGGTTTTCTATGTGTTCGTGCTATGAAACTCCTTCTGTGGTTTCTTATCTGTGGATATGAAATTGTGGTATATGTTGAATGGAAGTGATCTACAATAGTTATTTATGTATGCGTATGGTGAAAACTTCAAAAGTTCAAAAGAAGTGTGAGTGAGCAAAATGTTTGGCAGTGTCTGTAAGTTGATATTCTCGCGGTTACTGTAGTTGAAATGGCCATTGACTAAAGGTATCTCTTTTTCTTTGCCACCATATAAATATACAAGTGAAGGAAAGGATTCAGAAGAGGATTCGAGGAGGTAAACTTAGTGTTTCTTATTATTGAAAATTATTAACTTCACTTACGTGAAGTAGCTGTATGTCTTTGGAGCTACATAGTGGTTTACCAGGAGAGAACTGAGAGAAACGGAAATATTGACTAAATTATTTTCGTATGTTCTCTGAAAATGATTTTCCATTATATTTTCCAAACATCGAATCGGAAACAACATTTAACGTTAGAAAGAGTATATATTATTATCTTCTCTGGGTGTCCCTCTGATTTGTATGAATATCAATGTTAACTTAATATTCGGAAGGAAAAGTTCTGTAACGACACCAGTTAACAACTTAACATAATTCCAAACGGATGTGAGTGAGAACTTACGAAAAAATATATACAATAGTATTTAATGTCATACATTTTAGATAATATAATATTTAATATTAAAATTATATTGCGCAAATCCTTAGTCGCATTCTTTTGTTTCTGGATAAACATAGCCATAACGGTAGAATCACGTTAATTCCTCGAAATGTGAAAGCACATATATTTGATATTTCTAAAAGTCTTAAAAATTAATTTAAAATTTTTCTATTAAGTTAATCTTAATTTATAGTTGCTTAATATTGTTACGACTGAGTCATAGCTTATCTCGGTGCAATAAGAAATTACATGGAGTTAATATATAATTTTAATTCAAATTTAACTTCAAAAAATTTTGATATGTTATTTTAGTTAGAATTTAATTATTTATATTTTAATTGAATGTTGAATTATTTGTACGAATAATTAAAACTGACCAATAAGAATCCACTTTGAAGTTCAACTGTAACGTGGTCCAATAGGAAATCAGTATTTTTATTGTCAAGTCATTTTGGCGCCATAAAACTCAGTTGCTGAAGAAACATCGATCGATGCTGACGTGCTAATGATTCTCTTCGAAAAAACCGTTAAGATTTAAATTTTTTACATAGTGAAGGTGCGAAATCCATATCAAACAAATGAGATTCAATGTTAAGCTAAGTTCTATCAAGTATTTTTAATTGTTGTATGAATTATTTTTTAGGAAAAAGGAAAAAAATTTCCTACCGTCAAGAAATTCGCACACATAATGGAGGACTTCACAATGTTGGTAAGTCATGTAAAGCAATGTAATGAATTATTTATTATCTTAGCTAAATTTTTCGATTGTTAATTTTAATGAAATAATGAATTCAGAATATATTAAGTTCCGATGTGCATATCATCTGTCATTTTTTATTTCGACGGAAATTCTACGATGTCAACGATTCGATAGGTTGTGTTTAATATTACTACCTAATTATTTACCTTTTATGTATTTCTTATACATATAATTGCAACTACTATACTATAAATACACTTTAATTACGATTCTAGTTTATTTTTCTAAGGTTCAAGTTTGGAAATATAATACGTTTACGTTAATTAATGATTCTCGTACGATCTGAAGTAAGAAGATATTAGAGAAATTCTTGCGAGATTGATCTTCCTAAATTAATTTTGGTAATTTGTTCTATGGGGGCTGAAGGCTTCAACAACTAATGTAAGAGATTTTGGAGTTGAAATTTAAGCTATGATTTTCGTTCCTACTTCAGATGTATCGTCTTTAACTCCTATGAGAAATATAACCGAATATTAATGGTGGGAATTCAAAATCACAAATAATTGAATATTACATTCAATATCATGAGCATTTTTGATTCTTATTGACAATTGCTAGTTGGTTATCATTGAATTGAATTTTTACATCTAGCGCGTTCATTTTTGAAGACTTGAAGTCTTTTGCTATCCTATATGTAATTGAGATAACGGAATTGAATACTAACTTCATTTATTATCAATCCCACGAGAGTTTCATTTGTTCGTTTTTCGATGGAAATAATAAGAGATTGACAGTGAAATAACTCTCTCTCAGCCACCTTTATATTTGAATGCTGTCCGTGGTTACATTTTTCGTATCTTTTTTTATATGTTCCCCCTTTTCCAGATGTCCAGTAAGTGTGACATAATATCTATTTCCGGTAATTGCATATCATGTCTTGCGTGTGGAGAGGACCATCATCGCTGGACACAGGCTTTCGGTGGCTCTTATTTGTTAGGTATGTTGATTTACATTTTTGTTTGAACGTTTTCCTTTGCTTTCTGCTTTTAAATATGTCTCGTATTTCGCATTTCCTGTGTCAAGTATACTTATGATCATTCATTTCTTCTTGGCTGTTCCACATACAGTGTGTTGGAATCATTCAAATAAATGTCATCTGAAGAAGCTGAGGTGAATTTGAGACATTTGGAACGAAGAGGATGAACCGCAGGAACTGCAAATTTGCCTTCAACAAGGAATCAATAATGAAAGGAAGTATTCTTTTCACTTTATTTTTATTTTTGTACTGTTCGTTGAAAATAGAGGATATACGAATCGAAGCTGATCAACCCTATTCTTTTCTTACGTATTATCTTCGATGCAGTGTTTAAAATACTTTCCTTTTTATTCAAATCGTTCCTTGGCTTTCTAGGTCGTTGTTGAATAGGATATCGTCATGAGTAAACGAAAGTAAATAAAGTTATAGAATCTCCTCAAAGCCTATTGATATTTTACTTGACCTTCTGTAACTTTCTCTGTTAAGCGTTTTATAGATGAGGTGGCCAACGTTTCAGACTACTTAAGCATTCAAGGTTCAAGACTCCCTTTCTGTCTTCTGAAAACAAACTCGAGTATTTAAAGGACTTTTCATAATAATCACGTTCATTTCTTCTACGTTTGAGCGTAAGTGGAAAATATTACATTTATGCGTCCTGTTTGTTACATAGGCCGCTCTGATACTAACAGAAGTGGATGCTAGAAAGTATCGGTACAAGAATTCCTATTTCCGATAAAGAGATGCGAAAGTAATCAACTAAGAAGGTATATTCATGGTGCAAAGCATCCCCTGCCACACGCAAATATGCTGCTGGTAGAAAAATATTTAGTTTTTGGTTAATTATAGGAGTGAAAGACTAACGAAATTTAAAAAAGAACCGTAAGAAAGGATGTCGATTAAATATCCTTATTTTCAATGTGGAATATATTTTTCGATCCAAATTCGCAAGAACTACTATAAAATAACCCGATAATGATGTTGGAGTTTTTTATTATATATGCCAGTGCCTATGTTGCTTTGATCGACTGTTAAATTCGAACTCATGCATTTTACAACACACTTTGGTTTGGCTTTTTTTATTGATGAAGTGATGCGTCCATGTATGTATGATCTGATGAAGAAAGATCAAAATTTGCTATGCTTTCAAAATTTTTGGGGAATTTTACTATCTTCATTTCCCATATAACATATATTAATCTGTAGGTTCTCAGTTCCTGAGGGGTCAAAGGTCTCATAAGTAATGCACTTACAATTATGCATACAAATATACTTTTATCGGTTAAAGGATAATTTACCTTTACTTTGAATTAGAAAGATATGTCTTAAAAAGTCGAAACAAGCTTCCAATGAGGCTAATTTTAAGGATGATTCTCATATGGCAATGTAAATTGTCTTTGATTCGAAAATTTTGGTGTTGATTTAAATTAAACTTTGATTTAGAAGTATCCTATCGCCTTGACAAATAATGCCATTGAACACTTTTTTAAAACTCCTTTAGATATTTGATTTGTGTTTGAGGATAAGATGGATGCTTATAAATGAAAAACTGTGACCTAAATTTTAACTATTTACATTAGACCTAGTAGATATTGTATATATACATAGAAGAGATTTAATTTAATAGATAATAAATTAGATGTTCATAGTAAAGGAAAGAAGATTACTACTTTCCTAGATTATGAGCTTTAATTTCTGTAATATCCTGGGTACTGCATGGATTTTTAGTTCATTTATACATTTATTTGACTAGCAAAGTGCTAGAATGTGATTGATCAACAATATTCTGAAGTATTTAAATCAAGGTTACCTTAATTTAGTTTCTTCCTCAAATTCCTGATGAATAACCATTTCAATTACCATACTACTCTACCACTGTGGCAATCCTCATTCCCTTCTCACAGGTCTAATTCCTAAAATGATTACAATAGATGTACTAAATTTATAAAAATAATCTGCAATTTTTGACAAAAAATTTATGCCATGTTTTCTAATATGGCTATATCAGGAATGCTTCCTATAACTGATAAATTTTTAATAGCAATATGTTTCTTTAGGTACAGATAGAGTTGGAATTTCTTACAGACTCACCAGAGGACCTTACTGAAAATCCTCAGGGAATGGTTGTTGTAAGATTTAACTGGAAGTTTTCATATAGGAAAGTCAGAAGTTAAGTATAAATGTTTAAGTATAAACGTTTATCATTTGGTCTAGTGAGATTGATTATGTGAACCTCTACTTGATGTCAAAGAAGTCTCACTTTACAATAAATTATTGCATAGTGATTGGCATTTCTGGTACTTTGTGTATTAAAATCACTGATGGCATAATTTGAAGACATTAATTGAAACCTACCGATATCTAATTCCTTCTTTAACTTTAATTCTTTACTCTTTGCACATTTAAGGTGATACTGGTATCTAAATTTATCACATTTAATTTTGATTTAAGAAATATAGTGTGCAATATTAAGAGACAGTGCAGTGCAAATCAATATGGTTTTCATGTTGGAATCAGTCACAGTGGTGAATCTTATAATTTGACCTGAGTTTAATCTAAATTTAGTTCAATTATAATGGGGCCAATTTAATTTCATGGTTTCAATTTCATCTTAATAGCTTTTAATCCACTTCCTACATCATTCCATAAAGGAAAGGATTTATTGGTGAAACTTTATCTTACACCAAAATTAAAATATATGGTTAGTTTGATATCTTATTGCACAAACTTCGTAATCTTTTTGAAGAAAATCTTAAAATTATAGGAGATTATAATAGTAAATTGAATTTTCCTGAGTTGTCGAAATTCAGCAATCATTTTTTTAAATGGATGTAGCAAATGTTATATTGGAGATGCTTAGCAACACATTCACAGATTTATCCTGGGATATATAATAACATATGTTTTCCAAAGAGTTGTACTTTGACAGCACAGACGCTCTAAAAGAAAATAATTTTGTTCTTTGAATCAGAAAGGTGAAATTCAAATAAATGGAGTAACTGTCATTCTTTTATTTCATGCACAACATATTCTTGCATTTCATTTGGTCCATTTCATATTATTCAATATAATTATTCAATATTTCTGCAATTGCTAATGGTAGTTATGTGATTAATTCCTTAATTAAGAATATTCTAAGAGAGCCTTAGGTAAAATGACATATTCTCTGATACATTACACTAATGATATGTTATTTCTTTTGATAAGTCCTCAGAATTGCAGTCATGTGATTGTAGATTATTATAACTCATACATATATTTTATTTCAAAGACTTGCGCTTAACAGTTGACTTGTCTTTTTCTAGAATGGATGGTGCAGTGGAAGGACAAAATAGAGGATACAGAAATCCAGTGGAATCCATAACACAGGAATGTGAAAGAGAGGAATAGTCATGGTGTGAGAAAGGTGCAATAATCAAGGCTGAATAAGAACTAGATGGATACCAAGTGAAATGATACTAGGAAAACCACATGGAATAAAACAATTGTGAATGATGAAACCCATTAATTAACAATTCTGTTGAATCCAAGGACTGACTTTTAATATGTATCAATGTAAGCTATGGAAAATGTATAAATTATTGTTCTTAATAATTGTTAAAAATAGTGCAACTTTTGAAATTATTTAGTTTAAATTTGTATTCTAAACTTTTAAAAAATATTATGGATGTATCAATGCTGTATTTAATGTAATCAATTTTCAAGCCAATATTGTATACTTTATTGTTTTTGTAATTAATTTGAAAATTTATCTAATTATTGTACTGCTATAAAAGATATATCGATGATAAATAATTGTATAAGAATGAGAAATGTAACGCAGTGTATATTGGAACCAGTACTTAAGAATTTAAAAAATAATTACAGCATTTCTGACTATGAAAAATATTTGCATTCTTGGCCATAAAACATGTTTTTGGCATTTGTATAGAAAAAATACTGTAAGGCCAGGACTATGCATAACTACTGGATGTTGTTCAATTATTTTCCCTTCAAATACCCAAAATAACAAAGGTCTATGGGAAGTGGGAAATAGAATGTAAAAAATAAGGGAGAGGGAATATAATAATAATATTAATAATAATAAAATAATAATAATAATAATAATAATAATAATAAAACGTTTTCATGCATGGGAGATTGAGATAGGATAATCTCTTACTACTTATAACCCTTAAGGGAGAGAGGGGAGATGAGAGAAATCGGGCAGGGAGAAACATGTCTATCATGTGGGAAAGAAAAAAAGAGTAGATGAATAAATACATGAAGATAGCGGAAGTGTTGGTGTGGGCACTGGTTGTGGAGGATTAAAGCAAGGATGGAGTGGGGAATGATGTAGGAACAGTACAGTGGGAGGGATACTTAAATTGGTAAGAGTGGTCCAGGTATGGAAAGGGCATGGGTTGAGAAGAGGGGCAGAGGGAGGTGGAGGGAAAAGGAGGGGGCAGTTGGGAGGGTAGACAGGCAGGGAGAGGGGTGGGTCAGGGGGAGGGATGGAGGGGGTAGTTAGGGGGAGGGGGCAGTTAGGGGTGGGGAAAGTTAGGGGTGGGGAAAATTTGCGGGAGTTAGGTGGGACAGGGGGGAGGGAGAAGGAGGGGCAGTCAGGAGGATAGGCAGGGAGGGGGGAGGGGTGGGACAGGGGAGAGGGAGAAGGAGTGGGGGTTAGGTCGTTAGGCAGGGTGGGGGGTGGGATAGTGGAGAGGGCGAAGGAGGGGGCAGTTAGGGGGATAGGCAGGGAGGGGTGGGATAAGTGGAGGGAGATGGAGGGGGAGGTGGGTGGGACAGGGGGAGGGAGGAGGACGGGGCAGTTAGGAGGATAGGCATGGAGATGGGTGGGATAGGGGGAGGGAGAAGGAGGGGGAGTTAGGTCGTTAGGCAGGGAGGGTGTGGGATAAGGGAGAGGGGTTAGGAGGATAGGCAGGGAGGGGAGAGGGGGTGGCAGAAAGTAGGTGGTGGAACTGGTTGTGAGATGGGCATAGGGATCAGCAAAGCAAGTAGGGAGTGGGGAAAGATTTAAGAACAGCAGAGTGGCAGGGATACTTTAATTGGTAAGGGTGGTCCAGGTATAGAAATGGCATGGGTTGAGAAGAGGGACAGAGGGATATGTAGGGTAGGAGGTAGGTGGGGGGACCGGAGCAAGGGAGGAGGCGGGAACATGTATGCGGTATAACTATTTCTAAACCTCTTCCCTACGGAAATATAGTCGATTTGATAACTATCTGCTTCCCCCGGCATCTTCCATGTGCTTCATCCTGTTATGGTTTTCAAAGAGTGTGTTGGTGATACGTAGGTTATTCCTTATGCAAAAATCTACCAGTTTTTTCCTCTGTCGTTTCTATTTCCTTTTCCGGACTCTCTCACTTCCTCATCTTTTCCCTGCCGAACCACAGCATTCCAGTCCCCCATAAAAATTAGGTTTTTATTTTCTTTCATCCTCGAATAACCGATAACATCTTCTATTAGTTCATAAACTCAATCTATTTCTTTCTCACAGTAATCGCAAGTAGGGAGGTACACTTGTACTTTCACAGTGTTTACTGGTTCAGCCTTAATTATTACATACATTATTCGGTCACTTATTTGTTCGGCATTTCCCGCTTCCTTTTCCAACACTATAGCAACCCCTCTCTGACTATCATTTCCTCCTCTGAATATGAGCCTCACATCATTGCTCCAGGAATCTCCCCCATCCTTCCACCGTACTTCATATTGCCCCAGAATGTTTATGTTGGACCTCTTCATTTCTAACTTTATGTTTTCTAACTTCCCTTTCCTA
The DNA here is from genome assembly GCA_036926295.1 of Pachydiplax longipennis. Lineage (NCBI taxonomy): Eukaryota > Metazoa > Arthropoda > Insecta > Odonata > Libellulidae > Pachydiplax > Pachydiplax longipennis. The sequence goes on along the minus strand of JAVFKF010000012.1, from coordinate 18,965 downwards.
GGCATCGTTCTGACTTTCCAGTTCCCTACCCTAGTTTCCTTGGTCATCTTCTTCTTCTTCTTTTTTGTCGTTGGGTGAGGATTTCGTAGAATGACGACCGGGGTGGCCTTACTATCATCACCGACGGGCACGACACTCTCCCTAGTGGTCTGAGTCCTGTTTTTGACAGGGACAATACAATTATTGTGGCACATCATATTCATGGGATAGATAGTCGAGGTGGTCTCCCCTTGCCTTCCTTAACAGTGTTTTTAACGTGACACCATCACTCATATAGGCCGCCACACTGGGGTATAGACGCCTTTCCAGCCGCCTCATTGAGGTACAGACGCTGCGTGGACTACGTATCGTCTGGTTCCTACCTATTGAGCTTTCTGGCATGAGTGACCCTACCAGAACCCTAGAACAGTGACCCTGGAACAACGTTCTAGCCAGTATTGCTCTCTAGATCATAGGAACACACAAGCCCCTTCACCATGTCAAGGTGTAGTCCGTAGAAGGGGTCATGAACAGAATCCTATTAGAAAAGCCAAGCGAGTATTATGATCATCTTCTATCGGTACAGCATGCTTAGTGGCAGAAGGGAATTAATAATATCTTCACGACTATCAGTGATTCACTTTTGTAGAAGTTAAGAAAAAAATCTGAGGATGGTGCCAAAATCTCCCTTAATCTTTAGAAGAAACGTGTGTTGGATGTTATTTAGTGTTTATTACTTTAAGATTATCCTGCTGACTGTATTAATTACTTTTTCTATAGCTTTGACCGGATCTTCTTTGAGTTGTCTGATGTCGCTGGGTTATTGCTGTGTTTAACACCTAGGTCTCACTTCCATATGTCAACACAGGTGGAATACATTGGTTGAAGTTTTCCTCTTCAAGACCATAGGCATTTGTGATTTTTAAATCTATGCATTTCTTCCGAAGGCACTCCAGCCGAGCTTAATTCTTCTGTTCACTTCGTTAATCCTGTTGTTCTCTCCTGTTCTCACTAGTTGTCCTAGGTATGTGTATTCTGAGCAGGGCCCCAGAGGCATCCCTTCAAATTTGATTGTTTCTTGTGCTGGAAAAGTGTTACACATTATCTTTGTTTTTGTTAAGTTTATCCTGAGTTCTATCTTCTGTTCTGCTGTGTTCAGTTCGTGAAATCATGAAGCTAGATCTTCTCCGTTGGTTGGGAAGAGTACTATATCATCTGCAAAGCACAGATGACTGATGGGTTCCCCATTCATCCGCAGACCTTTCTGTACCCAGTCCAAGTTTTTTTAAACTTCCTCCAGAACAGCTGTGAAAAGAATTGGGAAAAGGCAATCTCCTTGTCTAACTCCCTACTCAATCTTGAATTCTTCAGAAACTATGTGTAGCATTATTGAGAATGTGGCATTTTATAAATGCTGCGTAGGAGTGGATGTAATCTGCATTTACTCCTTGTTTTTCCAGAGTTTCTAGTGTAGAGGAGGTACTTACCGAGTCGAAGCCCTGAGCATAGTCCACAAAGCAGTGTCCTAGTGGCATCTCATATTCATTCGTACTGCTGATTATTTCTTGTAGTGTGTGGATGTGGTGCATAGTAATGAAGCCCTTCTGGAATCCTGCTTGATCTAGGCTGGGCAGATGATAGAGTAATCTTTATTCGTTCATTTATTATCCTCATGAATGTTTTGTAAACAACAAGAATGAGACTAATGTGTCGGTAATTCTTCAGCTTTTCCTTGCTTCCTTTCTTGTGCAAAAAGACTATTCTTGCATGATTCCAGTCCTGGGGGATTCTTCCTTGTTTCAGGCAATTAGTGAATAACTGCGCAAAAACGTGAACAACTTCTGTTCTACCAAGTTTTAAATACTCTTTTAACACTTCATCTATGCCTCCAACTTTTCCATTCTTCGTGTTCTTTATTGCTGCAATTACTACTTTTGGGAGAATAGAGAGGGGATCATGTTGGTTTTGGCTTGCTTCATGGTTGCATCTTCAGCATTTTCTTCCTTCTTCTATAGGTTGCCAAAGTATTCTAAAACCTTCCTTAGTATTGCTTGTCTGTTGGATGTTCTTGTACCATCTTCCTTCTGTATGGCTAAAATCTGGTTTCTTCCAATTGCTAGGCTTTGTCTGTTCTTCCTCATACTTTTACTGTTTTCTGTAGCCTCTTTCACAATTCTCTCATTGAATTTTCTCACGTCTTCCTTAATTGCTCTTCTGATAGCCTTTTAAAGTTCGATATATTCGATGTTATCCTTTTGTGTATCGGAATACTTCAGTTCCTTACGTCGTTTCATCATTTGTCGGGTGCTGTCACTTAGCTTTCTCTCTTTAATCCATATATTTAAGGGTCTTTCTGACTCTTATATCCTCATTATTTCCACCCCTTCATTCGTCTAACAACTTCCTCGTCTTCCCCTCTGTCTTTATCTAGCATTCTTCCCTCGATCGTTTTCTTCAATAATCCCTCTCCTCTCAATATTTGACCCTTTTCTTTTCTCCATTAGTTAGTGTTCTTCCCAATCGAGCGGCACTTGAGATTACGCCGCGCTGTGAATCCTCTCAATGTTTGGATCCCAATCGGATGCAGAAAGATGGATCGCGACGCTCCCTTCCCCCCGCCGTCATCCGCCGTATGCAGCATCGGCCCCACGTGCCCTTCCTATCGGCCGATCCGACTCTCTGCTTCGATTAATTAATCGAATCGGCGTTATCGCCCTCACTCTCCGTCCAACTGGGAACGAAATGCAGCTGAATAAACAGCCCGGCTGGACTTGCCCATTACTATCTCGTTCTCCTATTATTATTCCCTACGCCGAGGGGTTTTCCCCCTCTTTTTCATTAGGTTTCGATTAGCTCCGGAAACGATGCTCATGTTTATCTTTCTTTCTCGTTCCAGGTGAGTACGATTGGGTTATGCAGCCTTTTATACCTGATAGACCGGTTTCGTGGAAATATTAGTACGTCAATAAGGCAATTACGGAGATATTTTGCTTCTCCTTCCCTGGAGATGTAGAATTTGACGAGTGGAAGAAAAATCGGCGCCCTCTGGCCAAAATAAAATGGTTGCTTTTCCTGTCAACAAATATCCGATCTCTACGAACTGGTTTCACTTTCATTGAGGATCTTATATCGGGAGGAGTTTTCGCTCGCATAAAGTCCATGCAGAATTCTTCACTTGATCATCCTCTCGTGATTCGGATTGCGACCTTAATTTATTCCTCCCCTTTTCCTTGAGTTAGCGGACTTTGAAATATTTTCAAGCATTCTCTCGCTTCCCACCCGGCAGTGTTCTAATGTTTCAGTTGGTTGCTAACTAATAGGAAATAAATTTGGCGTAATTTTTCCAAGGACCGTATATAGCAACAAATGACAAAAGTAGTAATGCGTAAGAGTTGAAGACTGCATGAAACACGTATTAAAAAAGAAGAAGAAAAAGAGAAAAGCACTGTGTAGCATCATAGCAACAGAAATTAAAGGAGAGATTCCTCTGTAACTTAACTGAATAAATCAACCGCCCGGAATCAGGGGGATACGGGTTCGAATCCCGGCTGCAGTGGATGTTTTCCCTTCGAATTCTTTCCACAAATCTTAATGGTAATATCTTAACGAAGCAAAGCAAAAACTAAGCGTTTTCGTTAATTATTATATACAAAACTATTCTAAACTAAACACTCCGCATGTTTCAGTAGTCAAAGTGTTACTTTTATCCATAATTATTGACTTATAACCTAGAATCGGTTTAAGTACTGTAGAATTGTAAATACTCATCTTTCGAATCTTTTAATAGGTGATCTTAAGGAAATGAAGTTGACTCCGATGTGAAATGGAAACAAATCGAGGATAGAAAGCATTAATGATAAGTAATCAATGAGCGAGACATTCCTATATTTGTAATTCTCTCTCCAGAGCTCCAAAGAGAGATAAAATCGAGGTCCTCTCTTCTCATCAAGGATAAATTAATTTGTTGAACGAATCGCTTAAATAGAACCTGTTTATTATAAGTAAGCAATGAGAATGTATGCCTAAAATGTATTTACAGGTTTGACGTTCTTATATGGCCAGGTGAAGAAACTTTTGCCTACAATTAAAACATGCGTATAGGACAGAGGTAATGCTTAATATGCGTTCAGCTTTGAAATAAACCGTAATTAATAAAAGGAAATCGCCGACCCTCTTAGACCCTACCAGTAAGTACCACTTAGGTTTGCTAAGTGTAACTCTTTTTCTCCTGCATTTATCTCAAAGGTTCTCAAAAACTAGGGCCTTGGTAAGAGTATTGCTAAGCGTATTTCGATTGCTGAGTTAATTCCGTGTGAATGGAATCGCCTCCATCGAAAGCGAATACGCTCACCTCTATTCGGGTTCCATCCGTTAATTTTAGTGACGAGAGAGCTTTTATACACTTTGTCTTTACTATTCCTATAGATATAGATTCCAAGGTTAATATAATTTCCTTCGTATCACTCAAGAGCAATGAGATATTTTCTACTAAATTTTACTTTCTTTCTGTATTATTTTGTGTCAGTTCTTCAGAAAGTCAAATTAACTTATCGGCTATCTTTCATTACGGAAAGTATTATCATTACTTATGTCTCTTATTATACATTTATCTACGTATTTCCGTGCCTTTCACTTCCTAGATGTAAAGGATCTCCAGCTACAAATTGGCGTCAGATATAAACCAACCATAAATCTGAATCGAACTTATTTTATTATATTACCATTGCTGTCTAAAATCTATACCGTGCACCATTAAACTGAACATTGAGATCAAAGTTATCTATGTACCTATGAAACCTTTTCAAAGAGAAACCGATTTCATCATATGGATTGAATTGGACACTTATTCCTTTCATAACTGTGTATATATAGTGTTCTACCTTTCGGTAGGTTTATTCACAGCGATAAATACCCCTCCACCTATCCTACTGAGTCTATCTTTACGATATACAATATAATCCGGAGGAAATATCTCACTCGATTCAACATCTTCGCTTTAGCTACTCTCCGTTCCTATCACAATATCCGCGCAGGTAATTCTAGTGAGATTAAGGAATTCGGCCTTCTTATTCCGTATAATCCTGCAATTTACGACTAAAACTTTCCCTAACCCTCATCCCTAAATACCCTAAATGTATGCTCAAGTAGCTCAATCCTTACCTTAATAATCGTCGCTTAAATGGAAGTTTTCTCGATCATTAAGTTGCCTTGCGCGTTTAGCTTGGGCGGTAAGGTACTGGATTTCCGAGTCGAAACTTTGGGGTTCGAATCCTGCGGGCTGCAGACCGCTGATTTTTTAAAGCTAAATCAGCCTTGGGTAATTCCGAAGAGGCGCCTGAAAAAACCTGTCCTAACCGAGGGTCCGACTCACAGCGTACGTCAAGCACGTAGGCGACGTGCAAGAAATCCCATGGGAAAAAGCTGGAGTGGATTCAAGACGGGTTTCTCCTAAGGGAGTTTTTGCAATTTTTTTTTATTTTGGAAGAAATAGAAAGGCAGATACTCTCGAATTAGATCGGCTTCAAGGATAGGGTAAAGCAACAGTAAAGAATACAAGAGGCAATCAGCGAAGAAATTTCTACTTTAATTACAATTTCTTTACATGTTCACACAAGTTCGACAGTAATACTCTGGGTGTGTCTACAGGGAAGAGGTATAAAAGTCTCTGCACTTGACAGGTGTTTTCCTCTTAGAACAATAATACAATGCAAATACAATTCAACAACTCCGCTATTTTAATTTAAGAGAAATGAAATCAACCAAATGAATGCGGTACTCAAGTTTCCATGTCAATGAAGCACTCTATTGCCTTTGATCGACCGATTTTCTATTTTCAAATTCTGCTCTCTAATATTGTTTACTTAACGGCGAGTGGTTAAAATCATTCGATTGGGTACGAAAGATGAATGTACAATTTTGTGACCAAACCTATTCTATAACGTTTGACTGAATAGGTGCTTTACGAAAAAAGCGTTTTTTCCTCAATTTTGGACAAAAACGTCAAAATGAAAGCGAAAACATCGAAAAAAGCGTTTTTTGCTCAATTTTGAACAAAAACATCAAAATCAACGCGAAAACGTCGAAAAGAGCGTTTTTTCCTCAATTTTGGACAAAAACATCAAAATCAACGCGAAAACGTCGAAAAAGTGTTTTTTCCTCAATTTTGGACAAAAACAGGAAAATCAACGCGAAAACGTCGAAAAAAGCGTTTTTTGCTCAATTTTGGACGAAAACGTCAAAATGAACGAGAAAACGTCGAAAAAAGCGTTTTTTGCTCAATTTTGGACAAAAACGTCAAAATGAAAGCGAAAACATCGAAAAAAGCGTTTTTTGCTCAATTTTGGACAAAAACGAAAAAGTCAAGGCGGAAACGTCGAAAAAACCGTTTTTAGCTCAATTTAGGACAAAAACGACAAAATCAACGCGAAAACGTCGAAAAAAGCGTTTTTTGCTCAATTTTGGACAAAAACGACAAAATCAACGCGAAAACGTCGAAAAAAGCGTTTTTTGCTCAATTTAAGACAAAAACGTCAAAATGAACGCGAAAATGTCGAAAAAAGCGTTTTTTGCTCAATTTTGGACAAAAACGAAAAAATCAACGCGAAAACGTCGAAAAAAGCGTTTTTTGCTCAATAGTAGACAAAAACGTCAAAATGAACGCGAAAACGTCGAAAAAAGTGTTTTTAGCTCAATTTTGGAGAAAAACAGCAAAATCAACGTGAAAACGTAGAAAAAAGCGTTTTTTGCTCAATTTTGGACAAAAACATCAAAATCAACGCGAAAACGACGAAAAAAGCGTTTTTTGCTCAATAGTGGACAAATACGTGAAAATGAAAGCAAAAACATCGAAAGAAGCTTTTTTTCCTCAATTTTGGACAAAAACATCAAAATCAACGTAAAAACGTCGAAAAGAGCGTTTATTGTTCAATTTTGGACAAAAACATCAAAATCAACGCGAAAACGTCGAAAAAAGCGTTTTTAGCTCAATTTTGGACAAAAACATCTATATCATCGCGAAAACGTCGAAAAAAGCGTTTATTGCTCAATTTTGGACACAAACGTTAAAATCAACGCGAAAACGTCGAAAAAAGTGTCTTTAGCTCAATTTTGGACAAAAACGACAAAATCAACGCGAAAACGTCGAAAAAAGCGTTCTTTGCTCAATTTTGGACAAAAACGTCAAAATGAAAGCGAAAACATCGGAAAAAGTTTTTTTAGCTCAATTTTGGACAAAATCAACGCGAAAACGTCGAAAAGAGCGTTTTTTGTTCAATTTTGGACAAAAACAGCAAAATCAACGCGAGAACGTCGAAAAAAGCGTTTTTTGCTCAATTTTAGACAAAAACATCAAAATCAACGCGAAAACATCGAAAAAAGCGTTTTTTGCTCAATTTTGGACAAAAACATCAAAATCAACGCGAAAACGTCGAAAAAAGCGTTTTTTGCTCAATTTTGGACAAAAACATCTATATCATCGCGAAAACGTCGAAAAAAGTGTTTATTGCTCGATTTTGGACACAAACGTCAAAATCAACGCGAAAATGTCGAAAAAAGCGTTTTTTGCTCAATTTTGGACAAAAACGAAAAAATCAACGCGAAAACGTCGAAAAAAGCGTTTTTTGCTCAATAGTAGACAAAAACGTCAAAATGAACACGAAAACGTCGAAAAAAGAGTTTTTAGCTCAATTTTGGACAAAAACATCAAAATCAACGCGAAAACGTCGAAAAAAGCGTTTTTTGCTCAATATTGGACAAAAACATCTATATCATCGCGAAAACGTCGAAAAAAGCGTTTATTGCTCAATTTTGGACACAAACGTCAAAATCAACGCGAAAACGTTGAAGAAAGCGTTTTTTGCTCAATTTTGGACAAAAACATTAATATCAACGCGAAAACGTCGAAAAAAGTGTCTTTAGCTCAATTTTGGACAAAAACGACAAAATCAACGCGAAAACGTCGAAAAAAGCGTTTTTAGCTCAATTTTGGACAAAAACATCTATATCATCGCGAAAACGTCGAAAAAAGCGTTTATTGCTCAATTTTGGACACAAACGTCAAAATCAACGCGAAAACGTTGAAGAAAGCGTTTTTTGCTCAATTTTGGACAAAAACATTAATATCAACGCGAAAACGTCGAAAAAAGTGTCTTTAGCTCAATTTTGGACAAAAACGACAAAATCAACGCGAAAACGTCGAAAAAAGCGTTCTTTGCTCAATTTTGGACAAAAACGTCAAAATGAAAGCGAAAACATCGGAAAAAGTTTTTTTAGCTCAATTTTGGACAAAATCAACGCGAAAACGTCGAAAAGAGCGTTTTTTGTTCAATTTTGGACAAAAACAGCAAAATCAACGCGAGAACGTCGAAAAAAGCGTTTTTTGCTCAATTTTAGACAAAAACATCAAAATCAACGCGAAAACGTCGAAAAAAGCGTTTTTTCCTCAATTTTGGACAAAAACGTCAAAATGAAAGCGAAAACATCGAAAAAAGCGTTTTTTGCTCAATTTTGGACAAAAACATCAAAATCAACGCGAAAACGTCGAAAAAAGCGTTTTTTGCTCAATTTTGGACAAAAACATCTATATCATCGCGAAAACGTCGAAAAAAGTGTTTATTGCTCAATTTTGGACACAAACGTCAAAATCAACGCGAAAACGTCGAAGAAAGCGTTTTTTGCTCAATTTTGGACAAAAACATTTATATCAACGCGAAAACGTCGAAAAAAGTGTCTTTAGCTAAATTTTGGACAAAAACGACAAAATCAACGCGAAAACGTCGAAAAAAGCGGTTTTTGCTCAATTTTGGACAAAAACGTGAAAATGAAAGCGAAAACATCGGAAAAAGTTTTTTTAGCTCAATTTTGGACAAAATCATCAAAATCAACGCGAAAACGTCGAAAAGAGCGTTTTTTGCTCAATTTTGGAAAAAACAGCAAAATCAACGCGAGAACGTCGAAAAAAGCGTTTTTTGCTCAATTTTAGACAAAAACATCAAAATCAACGCGAAAACGTCGAAAAAAGCGTTTTTTCCTCAATTTTGGACAAAAAAGTCAAAATGAAAGCGAAAACATCGAAAAAAGCGTTTTTTTCTTAATTTTGGACAAAAATATCAAAATCAACGCGAAAACGTCGAAAAAAGCGTTTTTTGCTCAATTTTGGACAAAAACATCAAAATCATCGCGAAGACAGCGAAAAAAGCGTTTTTTCCTCAATTTTGGACAAAAACATCAAAATGAACGCGAAAACGTCGAAAAAAGCGTTTTTTGCTCAATTTTGGTCAAAAACATCAAAATCAACGCGAAAACGTCGAAAAAAGCGTTTTTTGCTCAATTTTGGACAAAAACATGAAAATCATCGCGAAGACAGCGAAAAAAGCGTTTTTCCCTCAATTTTGGAAAAAACGTCAAAATTAAAGCGAAAACATCGAAAAGAGCGTTTTTTGCTCAATTTTGGACAAAAACATCAAAATCAACGCGAAAACGTTGAAAAAAGCGTTTTCTGCTCAATTTTGGACGAAAACGACCAAATGAACGCGAAAACGTAAAAAAAGCGTTTTTTGCTCAATTTTGGTCAAAAACATCAAAATCAACGCGAAAAAAGCGTTTTTTGCTCAATTTTGGACAAAAACATCAAAATCATCGCGAAGACAGCGAAAAAAGCGTTTTTTCCTCAATTTTGGACAAAAACATCAAAATCAACGCGAAAACGTCGAAAGAAGCGTTTTTTGCTCAATCTTGGACAAAAACGTCAAATTGAAAGCGAAAACATCGAAAAAAGCGTTTTTTGCTCAATTTTGGACAAAAACATCAAAATCAACGCGAAAACGTCGAAAAGAGCGTTTTTGGCTCAATTTTGGACAAAAACATCAAAATCAACGCGAAAAAGTCGAAAAAAGGGTTTTTAGCTCAATCTTTGACAAAAACAGCAAAATCAACGCGAAAACGTCGAAAAAAGCGTTTTTTGCTCAATTTTAGTCAAAAACATCAAAATCAACGCGAAAACGTCGAAAAAAGCGTTTTTTGCTCAATTTTGGACAAAAACATGAAAATCATCGCGAAGACAGCGAAAAAAGCGTTTTTTCCTCAATTTTGGAGAAAAACGTCAAAATGAAAGTGATAACATCGAAAAGAGCGTTTTTTGCTCAATATTGGACAAAAACATCAAAATCAACGCGAAAACGTCGAAAAAAGCGTTTTTTGCTCAATTTTGGACGAAAACGTCCAAATTAACGCGAAAACGTAAAAAAAGCGTTTTTTGCTCAATTTTGGTCAAAAACATCAAAATCAACGCGAAAAAAGCGTTTTTTGCTCAATTTTGGACAAAAACATCAAAATCATCGCGAAGACAGCGAAAAAAGCGTTTTTTCCTCAATTTTGGACAAAAACATCAAAATCAACGCGGAAACGTCGAAAAAACCGTTTTTAGCTCAATTTAGGTCAAGGACGTCAAAATCAACGCGAAAACGTCGAAAAAAGCGTTTTTTGCTCAATTTAAGACAAAAACGACAAAATCAACGCGAAAACGTCGAAAAAAGCGTTTTTTGCTCAATTTTGGACAAAAACGACAAAATCAACGCGAAAACGTCGAAAAAAGCGTTTTTTGCTCAATAATGGACAAAAACGTCAATATGAACGCGAAAACGTCGAAAAAAGCGTTTTTTGCTCACTTTTGGACAAAAACAGCAAAATCAACGCGAAAACGTCGAAAAAAGCGTTTTTTGCTCAATTTAAGACGATTACGTCGAAAAAAGCGTTTTTTGCTGAATAGTGGACAAATACGTGAAAAGGAAAGCAAAAACATCGAAAGAAGCTTTTTTTGCTCAATTTTGGACAAAAACATCAAAATCAACGCAAAAACGTCAAAAAGAGCGTTTTTTGTTCAATTTTGGACAAAAACATCAAAATCAACGCGAAAACGTCGAAAAAAGCGTTTTTAGCTCAATTTTGGACAAAAACATCTATATCATCGCGAAAACGTCGAAAAAAGCGTTTATTGCTCAATTTTGGACGAAACGTCAAAATCAACGCGAAAACGTCGAAGAAAGCGTTTTTTGCTCTATTTTGGACAAAAACATTTATATCAACGCGAAAACGTCGAAAAAAGTGTCATTAGCTCAATTTTGGACAAAAACGACAAAATCAACGCGAAAACGTCGAAAAAAGTTTTTTTAGCTCAATTTTGGACAAAATCATCAAAATCAACGCGAAAACGTCGAAAAGAACGTTTTTTGCTCAATTTTGGACAAAAACAGCAAAATCAACGCGAGAACGTCGAAAAAAGCGTTTTTTGCTCAATTTTAGACAAAAACATCAAAATCAACGCGAAAACGTCGAAAAAAGCGTTTTTTCCTCAATTTTGGACAAAAACGTCAAAATCAACGCGAAAACGTCGAAGAAAGCGTTTTTTGCTCAATTTTGGACAAAAACATTTATATCAACGCGAAAACGTCGAAAAAAGTGTCTTTAGCTCAATTTTGGACAAAAACGACAAAATCAACGCGAAAACGTCGAAAAAAGTTTTTTTAGCTCAATTTTGGACAAAATCATCAAAATCAACGCGAAAACGTCGAAAAGAACGTTTTTTGCTCAATTTTGGACAAAAACAGCAAAATCAACGCGAGAACGTCGAAAAAAGCGTTTTTTGCTCAATTTTAGACAAAAACATCAAAATCAACGCGAAAACGTCGAAAAAAGCGTTTTTTCCTCAATTTTGGACAAAAACATTTATATCAACGTGAAAACGTCGAAAAAAGTGTCTTTAGCTCAATTTTGGACAAAAACGACAAAATCAACGCTAAAACGTCGAAAAAAGCGTTTTTTGCTCAATTTTGGACAAAAACATTTATATCAACGCGAAAACGTCGAAAAAAGTGTCTTTAGCTCAATTTTGGACAAAAACGTCAAAATGAAAGCGAAAACATCGGAAAAAGTTTTTTTAGCTCAATTTTGGACAAAATCATCAAAATCAACGCGAAAACGTCGAAAAGAGCGTTTTTTGTTCAATTTTGGACAAAAACAGCAAAATCAACGCGAGAACGTCGAAAAAAGTGTTTATTGCTCAATTTTGGACACAAACGTCAAAATCAACGCGAAAACGTCGAAGAAAGCGTTTTTTGCTCAATTTTGGACAAAAACATTTATATCAACGCGAAAACGTCGAAAAAAGTGTCTTTAGCTCAATTTTGGACAAAAACGACAAAATCAACGCGAAAACGTCGAACAAAAGCGGTTTTTGCTCAATTTTGGACAAAAACGTCAAAATGAAAGCGAAAACATCGGAAAAAGTTTTTTTAGCTAAATTTTGGACAAAATCATCAAAATCAACGCGAAAACGTCGAAAAGAGCGTTTTTTGCTCAATTTTGGACAAAAACAGCAAAATCAACGCGAGAACGTCGAAAAAAGCGTTTTTTGCTCAATTTTAGACAAAAACATCAAAATCAACGCGAAAACGTCGAAAAAAGCGTTTTTTCCTCAATTTTGGACAAAAACGTCAAAATGAAAGCGAAAACATCGAAAAAAGCGTTTTTTGCTTAATTTTGGACAAAAATATCAAAATCAACGCGAAAACGTCGAAAAAAGCGTTTTTTGCTCAATTTTGGACAAAAACATCAAAATCATCGCGAAGACAGCGAAAAAAGCGTTTTTTCCTCAATTTTGGACAAAAACATCAAAATCAACGCGAAAACGTCGAAAAAAGCGTTTTTTGCTCAATTTAAGACGATTACGTCGAAAAAAGCTTTTTTTCTGCATAGTGGACATATACGTGAAAATGAAAGCAAAAACATCGAAAGAAGCTTTTTTTGCTCAATTTTGGACAAAAACATCAAAATCAACGCAAAAACGTCGAAAAAAGCGTTTTTAGCTCAATTTTGGACAAAAACATCTATATCATCGCGAAAACGTCGAAAAAAGCGTTTATTGCTCAATTTTGGACGAACCGTCAAAATCAACGCGAAAACGTCGAAGAAAGCGTTTTTTGCTCAATTTTGGACAAAAACATTTATATCAACGCGAAAACGTCGAAAAAAGTGTCTTTAGCTCAATTTTGGACAAAAACGACAAAATCAACGCGAAAACGTTGAAAAAAGTTTTTTTAGCTCAATTTTGGACAAAATCATCAAAATCAACGCGAAAACGTCGAAAAGAACGTTTTTTGCTCAATTTTGGACAAAAACATTTATATCAACGCGAAAACGTCGAAAAAAGTGTCTTTAGCTCAATTTTGGACAAAAACGTCAAAATGAAAGCGAAAACATCGGAAAAAGTTTTTTTAGCTCAATTTTGGACAAAAACGACAAAATCAACGCAAAAACGTCAAAAAGAGCGTTTTTTGTTCAATTTTGGACAAAAACATCAAAATCAACGCGAAAACGTCGAAAAAAGCGTTTTTTGCTCAATTTTGGACAAAAACATCTATATCATCGCGAAAACGTCGAAAAAAGCGTTTATTGCTCAATTTTGGACGAACCGTCAAAATCAACGCGAAAACGTCGAAGAAAGCGTTTTTTGCTCAATTTTGGACAAAAACATTTATATCAACGCGAAAACGTCGAAAAAAGTGTCTTTAGCTCAATTTTGGACAAAAACGACAAAATCAACGCGAAAACGTCGAAAAAAGTTTTTTTAGCTCAATTTTGGACAAAATCATCAAAATCAACGCGAAAACGTCGAAAAGCACGTTTTTTGCTCAATTTTGGACAAAAACAGCAAAATCAACGCGAGAACGTCGAAAAAAGCGTTTTTTGCTCAATTTTAGACAAAAACATCAAAATCAACGCGAAAACGTCGAAAAAAGTGTCTTTAGCTCAATTTTGGACAAAAACGTCAAAATGAAAGCGAAAACATCGGAAAAAGTTTTTTTAGCTCAATTTTGGACAAAATCATCAAAATCAACGCGAAAACGTCGAAAAGAGCGTTTTTTGTTCAATTTTGGACAAAAACAGCAAAATCAACGCGAGAACGTCGAAAAAAGCGTTTTTTGCTCAATTGTAGACAAAAACATCAAAATCAACGCGAAAACGTCGAAAAAAGCGTTTTTTCCTCAATTTTGGACAATAACGTCAAAATGAAAGCGAAAACAGCGAAAAAAGCGTTTTTTGCTCAATTTTGGACAAAAACATTTATATCAACGCGAAAACGTCGAAAAAAGTGTCTTTAGCTCAATTTTGGACAAAAACGACAAAATCAACGCGAAGACAGCGAAAAAAGCGTTATTTCCTCACATTTGAACAAAAACGTGAAAATGAAAGCGAAAACATCGGAATAAGTTTTTTTAGCTCAATTTTGGACAAAATCATCAAAATCAACGTGAAAACGTCGAAAAGAGCGTTTTTTGTTCAATTTTGGACAAAAACAACAAAATCAGCGCGAGAACGTCGAAAAAAGTGTTTATTGCTCAATTTTGGACACAAACGTCAAAATCAACGCGAAAACGTCGAAGAAAGCGTTTTTTGCTCAATTTTGGACAAAAACATTTATATCAACGCGAAAACGTCGAAAAAAGTGTCTTTAGCTCAATTTTGGACAAAAACGAAAAAATCAACGCGAAAACGTCGAAAAAAGCGGTTTTTGCTCAATTTTGGACAAAAACGTCAAAATGAAAGCGAAAACATCGGAAAAAGTTTTTTTAGCTCAATTTTGGACAAAATCATCAAAATCAACGTGAAAACGTCGAAAAGAGCGTTTTTTGCTCAATTTTGGACAAAAACAGCAAAATCAACGCGAGAACGTCGAAAAAAGCGTTTTTTGCTCAATTTTAGACAAAAACATCAAAATCAACGCGAAAACGTCGAAAAAAGCGTTTTTTCCTCAATTTTGGACAAAAACGTCAAAATGAAAGCGAAAACATCGAAAAAAGCGTTTTTTGCTTAATTTTGGACCAAAATATCAAAATCAACGCGAAAACGTCGAAAAAAGCGTTTTTTGCTCAATTTTGGACAAAAACATCAATATCATCGCGAAGACAGCGAAAAAAGCGTTTTTTCCTCAATTTTGGACAAAAACATCAAAATCAACGCGAAAACGTCGAAAAAAGCGTTTTTTGCTCAATTTTGGTCAAAAACATCAAAATCAACGCGAAAACGTCGAATAAAGCGTTTTTTGCTCAATTTTTGGACAAAAACATGAAAATCATCGCGAAGACAGTGAAAAAAGCGTTTTTCCCTCAATTTTGGAGAAAAACGTCAAAATGAAAGCGAAAACATCATAAAGAGCGATTTTTGCTCAATTTTGGACAAAAACATCAAAATCAACGCGAAAACGTCGAAAAAAGCGTTTTCTGCTCAATTTTGGACGAAAACGTCCAAATGAACGCGAAAACGTAAAAAAAGCGTTTTTTGCTCAATTTTGGTCAAAAACATCAAAATCAACGCGAAAAAAGCGTTTTTTGCTCAATTTTGGACAAAAACATCAAAATCATCGCGAAGACAGCGAAAAAAGCGTTTTTTCCTCAATTTTGGACAAAAACATCAAAATCAACGCGAAAACGTCGAAAAAAGCGTTTTTTGCTCAATTTTGGACAAAAACGTCAAATTGAAAGCAAAAACATCGAAAAAAGCGTTTATTGCTCAATTTTGGACAAAAACATCAAAATCAACGCGAAAACGTCGAAAAGAGCGTTTTTGGCTCAATTTTGGACAAAAACATCAAAATCAACGCGAAAACGTCGAAAAAAGCGTTTTTTGCTCAATTTTGGACAAAAACATGAAAATCATCGCGAAGACAGCGAAAAAAGCGATTTTTCCTCAATTTTGGAGAAAAACGTCAAAATGAAAGCGAAAACATCGAAAAGAGCGTTTTTTGCTCAATTTTGGACAAAAACATCAAAATTAACGCGAAAACGTAAAAAAAGCGTTTTTTGCTCAATTTTGGTCAAAAACATCAAAATCAACGCGAAAAAAGCGTTTTTAGCTCAATTTTGGACAAAAACATCAAAATCATCGCGAAGACAGCGAAAAAAGCGTTTTTTCCTCAATTTTGGACAAAAACATCAAAATCAACGCGAAAACGTCGAAAAAAGCGTTTTTTGCTCAATTTTGGACAAAAACGTCAAATTGAAAGCGAAAACATCGAAAAAAGCGTTTTTTGCTCAATTTTGGACAAAAACATCAAAATCAACGCGAAAACGTCGAAAAGAGCGTTTTTGGCTCAATGTTGGACAAAAACATCAAAATCAACGCGAAAAAGTCGAAAAAAGAGTTTTTAGCTCAATTTTGGACAAAAACATCAAAATGAACGCGAAAACGTCGAAAAAAGCGTTTTTTGCTCAATTTTGGACGAAAACGTCAAAATGAACGCGAAAACGTCGAAAAAAGCGTTTTTTGCTCAATTTTGGTCAAAAACATCAAAATCAACGCGAAAACGTCGAAAAAAGTGTTTTTTCCTCAATTTTGGACAAAAACGTCAAAATGAAAGCGAAAACATCGAAAAAAGCGTTTTTTGCTCTATTTTGGACAAAAACATCAAAATCAACGCGAAAACGTCGAAAAAAGCGTTTTTTGCTCAATTTTGGACGAAAACGTCAAAATGAACGCGAAAACGTCGAAAAAAGCGTTTTTTGCTCAATTTTGGTCAAAAACATCAAAATCAACGCGAAAACGTCGAAAAAAGTGTTTTTTCCTCAATTTTGGACAAAAACGTCAAAATGAAAGCGAAAACATCGAAAAAAGCGTTTTTTGCTCTATTTTGGACAAAAACATCAAAATCAACGCGAAAACGTCGAAAAGAGCGTTTTAGGCTCAATTTTGGACAAAAACATCAAATTCAACGCGAAAACGTCGAAAAGAGCGTTTTTAGCTCAATTTTGGACAAAAACGAAAAAGTCAACGCGGAAACGTCGAAAAAACCGTTTTTAGCTCAATTTAGGTCAAGGACGTCAAAATCAACGCGAAAACGTCGAAAAAAGCGTTTTTTGCTCAATTTAAGACAAAAACGACAAAATCAACGCGAAAACGTCGAAAAAAGCGTTTTTTGCTCAATTTTGGACAAAAACGACAAAATCAACGCGAAAACGTCGAAAAAAGCGTTTTTTGCTCAATATTAGACAAAAACGTCAATATGAACGCGAAAACGTCGAAAAGAGCGTTTTTTGTTCAATTTTGGACAAAAACAGCAAAATCAACGCGAGAACGTCGAAAAAAGCGTTTTTTGCTCAATTTTAGACAAAAACATCAAAATCAACGCGAAAACGTCGAAAAAAGCGTTTTGTCCTCAATTTTGGACAATAACATCAAAATGAAAGCGAAAACAGCGAAAAAAGCGTTTTTTGCTCAATTTGGACAAAAACATTTATATCAACGCGAAAACGTCGAAAAAAGTGTCTTTAGCTCAATTTTGGGACAAAAACGACAAAATCAACGCGAAGACAGCGAAAAAAGCGTTATTTCCTCACATTTGAACAAAAACGTGAAAATGAAAGCGAAAACATCGGAATAAGTTTTTTTAGCTCAATTTTGGACAAAATCATCAAAATCAACGCGAAAACGTCGAAAAGAGCGTTTTTTGTTCAATTTTGGACAAAAACAGCAAAATCAACGCGAGAACGTCGAAAAAAGTGTTTATTGCTCAATTTTGGACACAAACGTCAAAATCAACGCGAAAACGTCGAAGAAAGCGTTTTTTGCTCAATTTTGGACAAAAACATTTATATCAACGCGAAAACGTCGAAAAAAGTGTCTTTAGCTCAATTTTGGACAAAAACGACAAAATCAACGCGAAAACGTCGAAAAAAGCGGTTTTTGCTCAATTTTGGACAAAAACGTCAAAATGAAAGCGAAAACATCGGAAAAAGTTTTTTAGCTCAATTTTGGACAAAATCATCAAAATCAACGCGAAAACGTCGAAAAGAGCGTTTTTTGCTCAATTTTGGACAAAAACAGCAAAATCAACGCAAGAACGTCGAAAAAAGCGTTTTTTCCTCAATTTTAGACAAAAACATCAAAATCAACGCGAAAACGTCGAAAAAAGCGTTTTTCCTCAATTTAGACAAAAACGTCAAAATGAAAGCGAAAACATCGAAAAAAGCGTTTTTTGCTTAATTTTGGACAAAAATATCAAAATCAACGCGAAAACGTCGAAAAAGCGTTTTTGCTCAATTTTGGACAAAAACATCAAAATCATCGCGAAGACAGCGAAAAAAGCGTTTTTTCCTCAATTTTGGACAAAAACATCAAAATCAAACGCGAAAACGTCGAAAAAAGCGTTTTTTGCTCAATTTTGGTCAAAAACATCAAAATCAACGCGAAAACGTCGAATAAAGCGTTTTTTGCTCAATTTTTGGACAAAAACATGAAATCATCGCGAAGACAGTGAAAAAAAGCGTTTTTCCCTCAAATTTGGAGAAAAACGTCAAAATGAAAGCGAAAACATCATAAAAGCGTTTTTTGCTCAATTTTGGAGAAAAACATCAAAATCAACGCGAAAGCGTCGAAAAAAGCGTTTTCTGCTCAATTTGGACGAAAACGTCCAAATGAACGCGAAAACGTAAAAAAGCGTTTTTTGCTCAATTTTGGTCAAAAACATCAAAATCAACGCGAAAAAGCGTTTTTTGCTCAATTTTGGACAAAAACATCAAAATCATCGCGAAGACAGCGAAAAAAGCGTTTTTTCCTCAATTTTGGACAAAACATCAAAATCAACGCGAAAACGTCGAAAAAGCGTTTTTTGCTCAATTTTGGACAAAAACGTCAAATTGAAAGCTAAAACATCGAAAAAAGCGTTTTTTGCTCAATTTTGGACAAAAACATCAATATCAACGCGAAAACGTCGAAAAGAGCGTTTTTGGCTCAATTTTGGACAAAAACATCAAAATCAACGCGAAAAAGTCGAAAAAAGGGTTTTTAGCTCAATCTTTGACAAAACAGCAAAATCAACGCGAAAACGTCGAAAAAAGCGTTTTTTGCTCAATTTTGGTCAAAAACATCAAAATCAAACGCGAAAACGTCGAAAAAAGCGTTTTTTGCTCAATTTTGGACAAAAACATGAAAATCAT